>OZ008368.1:38459603-39950359 GCA_963931995.1 Phaonia tiefii | reverse complement strand
TAGCCACTCACTGGGGAGTGGCCAGTAATGATTCCTTCATAGGGCAGTCTAAGCAGCTCAATACGCCCTAAGGGAATGTACAGGGCAATGATTTTATCGCAACCCTCCGTCAGCTAGCTAGAGTGAGAAGGTGACTCGAATGAGATGTCTGATTGATTATACGATCTCTAGTTAAATAGGGGACCCTGTCTCCGAAGATCTTCGAACTAGTAGATACATTCTTTTGACCTTTGAAGGCGGATGAGCCAACAATACTGACCGACGGCAGATCAAAAGTAAGTACTCTAAAATACAGTTTTGACTCTGTGAGTTCTGGTCTGCTTCTGATCCATAATGGGTGGTTGGAACATAATCATCCTGTCAGTAGATAAAATGCAAAACCGCGGTGGGCTGGGTTTGCCTTGCGCCTCCGTTATATTGGCAATGAAAATACAAAATGAGACATCACTTTCGTTCTAACGAAATATGTATGATTCTGACCTATGAACTTCTCATACATAAACCAGATTAAGACCATTCACACAAAATTCCAAGAATATTTTCATTGAATTGATGAAATTTTTGTCATAAATTTTGTGAATAACAATTGGTGAAGCTTTTCCAACGATTTGACGTAGAAATAAAAAAAATCACATGAGGTGTCAAGGGACACCCGGTCAGAACGAAGTTCCTTTCGCTCTGTATTATGTTCTAGTTAGTTCCAACACGCCTAAGGCGCACGTTGAAAAATACGATAATTTAAATGGATCTTTAAGAAAAGGTTCTTTTTGTAAAATGATAAACTTTTTTTAAGAAATTTTTTTTTATTGAATGTATTTTTTTTTTAATAAAGTATATTTTTAGGTCCCTTTTGTAAGAAAATGTGTTATAGTTTCCCGAAAGGGTAATTTTTTAAAGAGAGGTAATTCTTTTATTAAAGGCTAATGTTTTTTTAAGGAAAGGTAGTTTTTTTTAAGAAGAAGTACTTTTTGTAAGAAAAAGCCAGCAGAGTATGAATTTTTTTTACAAAGAAGTACTTTTTTAAGGACAGGTACTTTTTAAAGAAGTGTTGCTCTCTTTGCGAGGAGGTTATTTTTTTAACAAAATGTCAGAAGAGTATGAATTTTTTTACAAAGAAGTACTTTTTTAAGGACAGGTAGTTTTTAAAGAAGTGGTACTCTTTTTAGGAAAAGCTTATTTTTTTAAGACAACGTACTTATTTTCAGAAAGGCTATTTATCTCAAGAAATGAAAAGGTATTTTTTTATTTTTAAGAAAAGGTACTTTTAGGACAAGGAATTTTTGTAAGAAAAGGTATTTTTTTAGGAGAAGGTATTTTTTTGAAGAAATGGTTTTTGTTTTTAAGAAATAGGATTTTTTTAAAATTGTCATTTTTTTCAAGAATAAGTACATTTTTAAGAGTAGGTATTTATCTCAAGAAAAGTTATTAGGTTAAAAGGTACACTTTTAAGAAAAGGTAGTTTTTTAAGAGGAGGTAATTGGTTGCAAGAAAAAGTACTTTTTTATGAAAAGGTTCTTACTTTGAAAAAATAAATTTTGTTAAGAAAAGGTACTTTTTGTAACAAAATTTACTTTTTTTAAACAAAGGCACTTCTTTAAGATAAGGTATTTTTTTCTAAGAAAATATACTTTGTATAAGAATATGAATAGGTATTTTTTTGAGAAAATTTGGTTTTTTTTAAGAAAAGGCACTTATTTAAGAAAATGTTATTTTTTAACCTTCTTTCACTTTGGATTTTCTAAATTTATTTTTTATTGACTTCAAAACTACAATTTATACTAAATATTTGTTACATATTCCACCTAGAAAACTTCCCATTAAACAAGAAATTTCCCAACATGTTTGAGACATCTATTGAATTTTTTTCTCTATGATCCCTTAGTCTAGACACAAACCAAAGCAAAAATACCCGATAGAGTTGATAATACTGGATTGTAACATAATAGTGTTAAAAAAACGTTGTTGAATTTTTCTCGTTTAGCCTCCATCCCGCAACGTGCGATAAAGAACTTCGTTCCAATAATAAACAAAAACGGTCCCAGCAACATATTGCGGGCACCATGTATATGTTTACTACATGCATGGGGTTTCATAACTTGTATTGGATTTTAATTTGCATTACTTTATCTAATGCAAATGCAAAAGAATTACCATTGTTCGCAATGGCAATTACAAATTTTTGAATTTGCATTTGCTCAGGCAATGCAAATTGCAGGTTGTGGAATCAGATGAAATTTGGGAATGCTTTTAATTATTTTGAATTTGTTTGACTGCTGGCAATTCTGTTTTTAAAGTATTTTATATGTAGAGGTTTGTGATTTCGCTAGGTATTGCTTCCTAGTATTTCCAAATTCCTAAACCTGTACAGTAGAAAATATGTGAAAACCAAACTTGCCAGATGTGAACGAAATGCTTTAAAAATATGTACAATGGTATTACAAGTTTTCTGAATTAGCATTTGGACAGGAAATTCAAATTAAACAAAAAATTATAATTGTCATATAATTAATTTGCCCCATGTATGGTTTACTATTATTGTTTTCATGGATTGAAGATCTTAAGGGTTTCTGTTCCTTTGTTGTCAGTCACGTTTTTGTTTTCAGTAGTTTTCAACAAACTAATCCACATTTGGGTCAAAAAAATATATATTCTAATCTATTAATCATTGTGCCTCAATCATGTAATGTTGATTAGCAAACACAATGTGTTTGGACACAAGTATATTATATTTGCCACTAGCTACAAACACATTATATTTGCATCCAAACAACAAAAAAATAAAGATTTTTCAACGATTTGATGTTGACTCTGTATGAATGAGGAGAGAGTTATTTGAGTGAAATTGTTTAGATTATTTTACGATATTTTACAAGGTCCAGTTTTATCGGTAGATGAGAAATATTCATCACTCCAATTAATAAGAAAAAATCCAATAAGTGTTTGAAATCACGTGCGATGTGTTAACACCTTTTTGTTACATGGTACCTGTTCGATTTCTATGAACACATTAGTAAATGTTGCATTGGAAAATAAAAAACAGCCTTCTATCATATAATGATGTTACATTTAAATAATATTAATACTTAAAATTGTTTAAAGACCAGTGCAAGCACTTGTGTCATTATGTTCTTGCTTAATACTTTTTGTTTTATTCCCACAAAAAACAAAGAGAATTCAAAGCAACAGACGCATGTACAGACACAAAAACAAAGAGAATGCAAAGCAACAGACACATGTACAAACATACGTTACACAAGTTCACACAATTTTCGTTGCTCTCGTGCTATCTCATTCTTATATACGTATAACCACGTCATGATTCTCTTTGCTCTGAGAGTGCTCCGCACCCACACAAGTCAACTATTCGCTGCGTGAGTTTTTCTTGCAGTCTGATAATCTGTGTTTCGCAGTCGGACAAATCTGTGTTCTAGATATAGGGGTGGGTTACCCTTATCATTTAGGGGTATGAAAAATAGATGCTGGCTGATTCTGAGACCTACCCGATATGCACACAAAATTTCATACAAATCGGTCCATCCGTTTCGGAGGAGTTTAACGCCAAACAATCTGTGATTGCAGTCGGACAAACTGTATTTGGATGTGTTCACTTTGTGAGTTTAGTCCCTACCCTCGCCTATAGATGTTAACACATCAAAAAAGTGAGGGTAACACTCTCTTTCCACCGAACATTATTTTCATTGAATTGCTTAAATATTGTGCAATGACTCACAAAAAAAAGTATTTTTGTTCCACCCCCTGAAATGTACCTAGACTTGTTTTTTGATGATTCCCAAAATATTTCGCGTCTAGGATTAAAACCCCGTGAGCTGAACCGTTTTTAAAAAAAGGTTTTTTTTGAGTTTTTCAAAGATTTTTGATAGTCAACTAAAGATAATATGTGCAATATTATGTGCCTTTTTTCAAAGATATTCTGCAAAAAGAGCCTTTTTTTAAAAACGGTCCAGCTCACGGGGTTTTAATCCTAGACGCGAAATATTTTGCGAATCATAAAAAACAAGTCAAGGAACATTTCAGGGGGTGGAACAAAAACACTTTTTTTGGCCCCATACAAAATGAGTCGGTTTATTGTGCATAAATCCCACGAGTTCCAGTAGATCAAACTTTTTCAATGATTTGATATCAAAGTTGTCTTTTGTGTTTGCACTTCAGGAACAAATCATCCGGTGCAGCTAAAGAGATAGGGTTATTTGTTTTAATTAGATTGCATTATGACATTTGACCAAGTCCAGCTTTCTCTCTAGATAGTATTACGCTCTTTGACAGTTAACATTTGTGCTCCGTTCCATTTTTCGAAAGTATTCTAATCAACATCATTAACTTGATTTTGACAATCAATCAAAAACAATAAAACGATAAATGTTACTTTGATGCCATAGTACATAACCGTTAGTATAGATTTCAATGTATGACAGTCAGTCAATTAACATAAATATCAAATTAATTTCAAATAAATATTGAGTTTATTGTCGCAAAAACTAATGTTGCATTAATTTCTTGTTAAAATCTGACAGTTATAGTGACTGTAATCATGTGGCAATTAAGCAGAGAAACTCCAGTCCAACATTCAGTCAATTTGAAAAGACATTTTTATACCAACAAACAAAAAGTTTGTTCCATAAATGATCTGCCACTGATCGTGGAAGAGGATGACGAGACCACTCGCGCGACGACGTGTATGATGATGACGATGATGGGGATTTGAAACCAGTGACACTGCAAGGAGACAAAAAACATCAATGACTGACAGTAAACATATGACGAATATCGAATATTGTAGCAGTTTGAAGATTTTTTTTTTGTTAATTTGTGTAATAACTGAATGATGAATGTCAATAAGGAATGTTGAAGTTGTGTTAATAAATTAATGGACCACAGTAAAACCAACAACGGAACTACTTTAACTGCCAACTGCTGGCTGCAACTAACAAGCTGCTACTCACTGTTCCAACCAACAATTGGCCTGCAGACCAACCGACCTTGTTTCTTGTAATGACCCAATTTTTGTTGCCCATTTTTTTCCACCAACTGTACTAACATACCACGTTTGAACGGTGGCTGGTTGGTTGTTTCGCTATTTGCTTGGAAAGACCACCCAGCGCTAGAGCTAGAGCCACAATATTAGGCTGCTAGGTACTTTTTTCTTCGTTCATCTTTTAAGATATTCGCCAGAGATTATGCCTGTTATACTTTTCTTTATGTAGAAAATAGAAAAAAATTCACTCTTTTTTTTCATAAATAATTGAATATAATTTAACTCGTTTTCATCCAACAGAGTCCATCATAAAAATGCATCAATCTTATGAAAAATGAAATTAAAAAGTTCCCGAGTCTCTCTGCAAGTTGTTTACATAGATTTGGATGCCTTTAGCTATTGGTCAATCACTTTGAAATAATCTTCAAGTTAAACATGAAAATACAAAATCCTCTCGTTTTTGTCTTCTATTGGCTGTAACAGTTTTCAACGAAAACCTTATTGCTTTTCAATAAATCATTGAAGAAGACGTAGCTAATTCGTCGCGCTGCGATTCAACGTGGTGTATTGAACAGATGGGTGTGTAAGAGGATGGTGTAATAAGTGGCAGATAAAACACGGGATGCTGTACTAGACTACGTTTATGGGTCTGGCAAAAAAAAAATTGTTTCCCGTTATATCCCATGATGGGCATAGGAAGAGCTTCGCACAACCAGTGTGCTGCGCGCGGTCTAGTTTCTTACACTCACTGATTGCGACCTACAGTTTTACGCCGGTTCCGAACAGTAGTTTGAGAAGATTTTTCATGGCTAACCCACCCACTTTCTCATGTACAAGAGCAGCGCACACTAACCATTGCACCACTGACGGCCCATGGGTCTAATTACCACCTAGCAAACGTGACATAAAAGTTCCAGGTTTGGTAGCATCAGCGTCAATTGCACACGCTGAAAAATCTGTATGTTTTGATGTTTGGATGCAAATATAAAGTGTGTTTGGATCTTGTCGCAATTGTAATATATTTGTGCCAAAAAACATTGTGTTTGCTATTCAATATAACATGTTTGAGACACAATGATTAATATGTTATAATATATGTGTTTGCTACTCAAGTATGTCTGTGTTTGTAATGCAAATACAGTTGTGTTTGTTGCACTGTCTATGCTCTCTCGAGAGCAAGAGAATAAAAGAGGAACAACGAGACAGTCTATCTTATAAGTGTGTATTTATATTTTTGCATTGAACTTGGTACCTGCCTATTCCCGTGTTGGTTTTTGTTCCGCTGGTTCAAGCCAGTGATTCCCTTCCTGTGGGGCCTTAAACTTGGTTCCCGCCTATTCCCGTGTTGTCCTTTGTTCCCTAGTTCAAGCCAGAGATTCTCCGCCTGTGGGGTCTTGAAATTGGTACCCGCCTGCTCCGGTGTTGTCTTGGTTCCTCTGGTGCAAGCCAGAGATTCCCTGTTTTGGGGTTTTGAACTTGGTACCCGCCTGTTCGTGTATGTATTTTGTTCCCCTGGTCCAAGCCAGACATTCCCTGCCTGTGGGGTCTTAGACCTGATTCCCACCTGCTACCGTGTTGTCTTGGTTCCGCTGGTGCAAGCCAGATTTTCCCTGCCTGTGGGGTCTCGACCTTGTAGCACACCTCTCCCGATGGGCCAAGCCAGAGATTCCCTGCCTGTCGGGCCTTGAACTTTGTATCCGCCTATTCCCGTGTTGTTTTTGTTCCGCTGGTTCAAGTCAGAGATTCCCTTCCTGTAGGGTCCTGAACTTGATACCCAACTGTTCCCGTGTTGTCTTGGTTCCGCTGATACAAGTCAGAGATTCCTTACCTGTGGGGTCTCGACCTTGTTACCTACTTCTCCGGATGTTTCAAGCCAGAGGTTCCCTGCATGTCGGGTTTTGAACTTTGTACCCGCCTGTTCCCGCGCTGTCTTTGATCCCGCTGGATCAAGTCAGAGATTCTTTGTCTGTCGGGTCTTGTACTTGGTACATACCTGTTCCCGTTTTCTCTTTGTTCCCCAGGTGCAAGCCAGAGATTCCCTGCCTGTGGGGTTTCGATCTTGCTGCCTATTTCTCCCACTGGTCCAAGCCAATGATTCTGTGGGATCTTGAACTTGGTTGCCGCCTCTTCCCGTGTTGTCGTTTGTTTCCCCTGGTTCCAGACAGAGATTGCCTGCCTGTGGGAATCCTGCCTGCCTGCCTGCCTGTGGAAATCGATGCTGCAACAAATCGATTGATTCCTGCGCAATGTGGCACGTGACGCCGCCTAGCTGAAACCAGATGTCGTCAAGATCAACGCTGTCCAGTTGAGGCCACAAGAACTCCGTTATCAAGTTGCTGTAACGAATGTCGTTCACAGCTACTGCAATTTCGGCTTCATCATCAAAAAGTAAGACCCAATCACGCCGACTGACTTGAATCACGCCAAAATCCGCACCAGACAGTGGCTCGTTGTGGGTGCATTTGTTTCTCATGGATTGCATGAAGATTTTCTAAGCCCAAAATTCGACAAATTTTGTGTATTTACGAAGCCATTAAGATGGAAATGCGCTTCATCATAGAAAATTATGTTTTTTTCTAAAAATTGGCAATCACGTTGCACCATTACCCATTGAACGAATTGCCGGTGGTTTCCATGGTCTGCTGGATTGAGCTCATGAGTAAGCTGATTTTTGTACGCATGAAGGTGGAGGTCTTTTGTCGAAATTCGGTGCGTAATGCTTCGTGAAATTTGAAGTTGTTGAGAATGATGCACAATTGATGTTTTCGGGGTTTCGGAGACACTCTCCTTTACAGCGGAAATGTGTTCAAGAGACAGACCGGTACGTTGATGCACAGGAGTCTTACTGTCCATAACCGATCCAGTTTCTTACAATTTGTTTACCACTCTGCGAGGGGTTGACACATAAGGAGCACTTTCTTGACTGAAAATTCGTCGAAGTTTGCGAGCGGTCTCAAATAACCTTTAAAATTTTCACAATTATAACGCGTTGTTCTTCCGTAAAGCGCTCCATTTTGAATAATCAGCATAAACATATGTGACGGCTGCCAAATTTCAGAGTTGCCACATGCACAAAAAAATATGACACTGTATTTGAAAAGTGCAATCTTACTGCGTTACCCTTTATAACACAAAACTTGAGAGGATTTTAAAGTCGGAAAACATGTAGATTTTTATTAGTAACGACTTCTGTAAGCATGCAATTTTTTGAATGCAAATTAAAATTATTTTTCGATTTTTTCAGCTGTCCCATTTACCAAAATTATCACTCCTGTTGATTTTGCTTTAATCCATCTCCATTTATTGCGTCTCTTTGAATCTATCGCTAAACGAAACAGTAGCCGTGAAATGTTTCTTCCTTTCCAGATTTTTAAACTGAGTTACAAGCGTTTTCAATGAATCTAAGCTCTCGCATACGCAGCCAGCAGCTGAGGCAATAGATCGATCATACGTCGTCAATGTGTTTACGGCAATTACCATGTCTGAACATGTAGTTTAAAATTCATAAACATGAAGTTTTCATCATCGTAATTTATGAGAATTTTAAATGAAATCTACAACAGGCGTTGATAATATTTTAATTAAAATAAAGTCGCTTAATGTTGGTGGTATGATGCCGCAAAACGATTGAGCTGCGAAAACAATGGAAATTTATAGAGTCTACAATATAGGGTTTGACAGAAGTAAGAAACAACTACTAGTACATGAAACCGTTTCCGTAAAATTCAAATTGAGTATTAGGGAAATCAAGTGGTAGACTAATAAAAATATAAAATTAATTAGTTGTAATAATTATCGAAAAAAACAAAAGAATCTATTATGCATTTTAAAATATTTTTGAACAGAAAATTATTTCATTCAGATTTCTCCTAAAATGGAAAGAAACGTTACAATTACTCTTCATTAACTATTACTTACAATTAATCTTCAATAGTGATGGTAGTGAACTAACAATTCTCGCCATTTAAGTAAAAGTTTAAAAATTCTCGAATTTTTTTAACATTTAAATTTCTATATACATTTGCATTCCAGCAACATGTTGCTGTAACGATATAACTTAGATAAAGTAAGGCCGTGTAGGACTAAGAAACGAGTTTCGGTATTTGGGAAATAAAGTTTTCCAGAAATCGCTCATAGAAAATCAGTTTGTTGTAATAAAACATGAAAATTTCAAGAAAATACTTACTTTAAAATCTGTTCGTCTAGAAAAGTTCCACTTTTGCCTGAAATGAAAAGAAATTTACAATTAATCGTTGACACTGATGCTGGTTAGCTAACAAAATTCAATATTTAAATTTAAATTTCAAAATTTTAGTATTTTATTAATGAAAACATTTGTATGTATATACATTTCCATTTCAGCAACATGTTGCTAAGCATTTCAGATACATTCTAGCTAAACCTACGTCTTTTTGAACTAAGCCGTGTTCCATATAGAGGAAATCAAGTGGTCTAGTAACACAATTCAATTGGGTTAAAATATCCAATATAACTTTTCCCGAATAGTTCGGAACGTATACAGGGATTTTATGTACATGTTGGCGCAAAAGTATTGTCATAATGGGAATTGCCTACCATTTTGTTAGAAATGAAAAAAAAATAATTCTATTTTCACGAAAAGTTTATTTGGAGATGTTAGATTGATTACGTTATGCTGAAAATATGTTATCGGTCAAAAGACCAACTCCCGAGTTGATGCATATTTGTGCGCGTTTTACAGCATCTTGCATTGTTGCTCGGAAAACATCTGGCTCCAAATTGGAGATTTCTTCTTCAATGTTAGCTTTCAACTCTTTCAAACTTCATGGTATGTTGTGGTAAACGCGAAATTTTAAAAAGCCCTAAAAGAAGACGACTGACGCCGTTAGATCCGGCGATCTAGACGGCCAGTTCAAATCTCCAAACCGACATATCACTCGGCCCGGAAATTAGTGTTTCAAATTCTCCACCGTTGCTTGAGCTGTGTGAGCAGTTGCTCCGTCCTACTGGGAACCAACAATTCTCAATACACAATTCAGCAACTGACGGAAAATATCCCGCTTAACATTTGCCTGTAACGTTCACCAGTTACGGTTGCGGTGGTTTCATCGGCGTCCTCAAAAATATAAGGGCCAATCACTTTTCACTTCGAATGCCACACCAAACAGTCACTATGAGGGGATGCTATGAATCTCCTTGCATTTCATGCGGGCTCTCTGTGCCCCAGTATCGCATATTTTATTTCTAAACATATCCACTTAACTGGAAATGGGCTTCGTCACTCATTATGACGTTGTACACAAAATCATTCTATTCTTGCACCAAGTTTAACAGAGGATGGGAGTAAATTAGTCTCGTTTGACGGTCAGCAGGCAGAAATTCGCGAACAGTTTGCATTTTGTAGGTGAACATCTTGTAGTCTTTCACTGAAATTTGTTCGAACGTGCAATTCGAGGCCGTCCACTTCTTGCGACATCTCTTGTGGACCCAGTTTGTACGAGGCGCTGAGCCAAACGCTTAATTGTTCGCGCACATGGTAAACAACTACGGCGAAAACGACGACGAAATTCATGTTGCCTTAAACCAACAGACCGAAACGTGGTCAAATAAGTAGTAACAATAATTCTACGTTCTTCAGGTGTGTATCGCTGCACTGCTTGTTGTTAAATAATTCTCAAAACAGCTGAGGTTGTGACTGAATGAAGCATTGCCACATATGCAGCGTTCTTCTCATCAGTTGCCATTCAATACTGTTCATCGTAGCACAGATTGTCTTGAGGCGGATTTTCATGAAAATACACGGTTTTTAAAACAGTTTTTATGGAATTAGAAATGTGTTTCCACTGCGGTTCATAACCCTTAGGAAGGGTGTGTTTTGCACAGTAATTCAGTGAGTGATTGGACATCACCCAATTTAGAAATTGTTACAACCGAATTTGTAGGATCTTAAAACTGACTTTAGAGGTTGTCACAGCCAACTTCACAGATTGAGACAACTGACTTAGAGGTTGTCACAACCGAATTTAGAGGTTGTCACAAGCGTCTTTATCACAATCATCTTTTGAGTTTGTCACCAGCGATTTTGAGGTTATCACAACCGATTTTAGCGGATGTCACAACCGACTTTACAGGTTGTCACAACTGATTTTGAAGTTATCACAACCAAACTTTAGAGGATGTATCAACCTACTTTAGATCTTGTCACAAGCGACTTTTGAGGTTGTCAGAACCGATTTTGAGGTTGTCACGATTGAATTTACAGCCTATCACAACCGACTTTAGAGGTTGTTACAACAGTTTGTAGAGGTTATCACAACCAATTTTAAATGTTGACACAAGCTATTTTAAAGGTTGTCGCAAACGATTTTAGAGGTTGTCACAACCGATTTTATAAGCGATTTCAGGGATGGTCACAAGCAGTTTTAGAGGTAGACACAACTGATTTTGAGTTTGCCACAAACCATTTTGGAGGTTGGCATAGCCGACTTCAGAGGTTGTTCAAGCGGCTTTTGAAGAAGCCACAACCGACTTCAGAGACTTTCATAACCGATTTTAGAGGTTATGACAATAGTCTAAAGAGTTTATCACAAGCGATTTTGAGGTTCTACAACTAACTTTAGAGGCTGTCACGGCCGACTTTAGATGTTACCACAACCGATTTGGAGGTTATCACATCCAAACTTTAGAGGATATCTCAACCTACTTTATACCTTGTCACAACCGACTTTTGAGGATGTCATAACCTATTTTAGAGATTGTCACAACCGACTTTAGAGTTTGTCACAACTGATTTTACAGGTGGTCACATGCATTTTAGAGGTAGATACAACCGATTTAGAGTTTGCCATAACCCATTTTAGAGTTTGTCACAAGCGATTTTGAGGTTGTCACAACCGACTTTAGAGGTTGTCACAACCGATTTTAGGTGTTGCCACAACATATTTTAGACGTTGTCACAACTGATTTTAGAGGTTGTCACAACATATATTTTAGGTGTTGCCACAACATATTTTAGAGGTTGTCTAAACCGATTTTAGAGGTTGTCACAACTGATTTTAGAGGTTGTCTCAACCGATTTTAGAGGTTGTCACATGCGGTTTTAAAGGTAGACAACCGATTTTGTGTTTGCCATGACCCATTTTAGAGGTTGTCACAACCGACTTTAGAGGATATCACAACCGACTTTAGAGGTTGTCACGATCGATTTTACAGGCTGTCAAAAACGACTTTAGAGGTTGCCACAACCGATTATAGAGTTTGTCACAACTGATTTTACAGGTGGTCACATGCATTTTAGAGGTAGACACAACCGATTTACAGTTTGCCATAACCCATTTTAGAGTTCAACAAGAAAATGTTGAGGTTGTCACAACCGACTTTAGAGGATGTCACAACCGATTTTAGGTGTTGCCACAACATATTTTAGAGGTTGTCATAACTGATTTTAGAGGTTGTCTCAACCGATTTTAGAGGTTGTCACATGCGGTTTTAAAGGTAGACAACCGATTTTGTGTTTGCCATGACCCATTTTAGAGGTTGTCACAACCGACTTTAGAGGATATCACAACCGACTTAAGAGGTTGTCACGATCGATTGTACAGGCTGTCACAACCGAATTTAGAGGTTGCCACAACCGATTATAGAGGTGGTGCCACAACATATTTTAGAGGGTATCTTAACCGATTTTAGAGGTTGTCACAACCTATTTTAGAGTTTGTCACAACTGCTTTTAGAGGTGGTCACATGCGGTTTTAGAGGTAGACACAACCGATTTTGTGTTTGCCATGACCCATTTTAGAGGTTGTCACCACCGACTTCAGAGGTTGTGCAAGCGACTTTTGAGGATATCACAACCGACTTTAAACGATGTCACAAGCATCTTTAGAGTTTGTCACAAACGACTTTTGATGATGTCTTAACCGAATTTAGAGGTTAATAAAACCAACATTTAGAGGTTAGCCAAAAAAAAACGTCTCAAAACGCTATATGGAACCAGTATAAAACTGAAAGTAATAATCAGTGGGTGTAAAACTAGGGTGCCCATTTGTCGCCTGTCTCTTCATGGAGACTTGTATGTACATTTACCCATTACCAAATATTGGTGGAAATTCGACGTTTACTCTAGCCGATTATTGTAGTGCGGTCTTTACAGTCTCTGCAGGTTTAGCGTTTTCCATATTCACAGTTCGCCGGATGAAGACCAATCGAGCCAGATCATTTGACCTTTTATGTCCCAAGATGACGAAGGGTCCTGCAGTGCATATGATCCCAAGCCTGAGAGTGGTGGAGAGTTTCTTTTTATTCTCTTGGCACTCGTGCACAATCGATGTAACCCTTTGCGACGATATCTAATGTTTCACTCTTTGAGTATATTCACATTTATGTGCCCACCTTCATCGTTCAGCCATATTACTTATTTCCTGCTCGTGTTAACCTCTTCCTGAAACACAGTTGTGTGATCAGGAAGGCGAAGATATCGTTCAATATATAAGTACTCAAAGCAGTGTCCTATTTCTATTCGTCCATCTATTCTAGATCCGTCAGCATACCATTGGATTCCCCGTTTGCCACCAAGCCGTCATTTCATCATTCTCTCCGTGTAGCTGTTTGCTGTAACACTTTACACTTTTACCGATTATGTGCCGGTGAGTTAAGTTGTAATACTCTCGATCCAGAAATACTTTCAAGCATTTGCCCTTGTCAAACAACTTTATAGTTATTCCGAGGAGACAGAGCTTCGTCGGCGGCTTTCGTCGTGCTCCTCGTAGCTAAACATAATTCAATTTTTTCCTATCTTAGATTCACTCCCTGGGCTTGCAGCCATTTGTGGAATATTTTAAATTTCCTTGAGAACATTTAGCAATGAATGAGAACATTTAGTTGAATCGTCAGATCGTCTGATTTGTTGCTCAAAATCCTGATTGGACTATTTGTGCTTAGAGAAGAGGGTGATAAAATTCTAACTTGTCATGGTCCCCAGTATACTTTGTCCATTATTTGTAAATGCTGGCAAAGCTGTATTGTCTTGTTGTTTGGATGCAAACACAACGTGTTTGTAGGTAATCGCAAATATAGTATACTTGTGTCCAAACACATTGTGTTTGCTTTTCAATGTTACTTGTTAGCGACACAATGAGTAATGGGTTATAATACTTGCTTTTGTGAAAACTGCTGAAAGTAATATCGTGACAGGCAACAAAGAAACTAAAACCAGCATATCGTCAATTCATGAAAACAATGCTTGCACGTTAGCACACGTTGAACAATTTGTCTTTGTTGTTGTTTAGGTGCAAATATATCATGTTTGTAGCTTTTCGCAAATATATTATGCTTGTGCCCAAACACAGTGTGTTTGCTATTCAATATAATATGTTTGGGACACAATGATTAATAGGTTCTAATATATAAGTTTGTATTTGTCACCCAAATGTGGTTTTCTTTGTTGAAAACTTGTGAAAACAAAAATGTAACAGACACTAACGAAAAAACAACAGCAGAGCTTCAATTCACGAAAACAATGCTTGCAAACATGTTCATTGCTCCTTCAGTATGTTACTGGGGCCGATATTTTTCAGCGAGTATATATGTACATTGTTTCTGCATATTGTAACAGGAGACGCTTTTTGTGTGCCGTATATTTATATATTTTTTTAGAATTTTTCTTTTTAATTTACATCAAATTTTGAATACAGATTGCAATTGGCACAATACTATGTCCATTGTATACAACATACAGATGAGTATAGAAAACTATTTACGAACCCTTAACTTTGTAGTTTGTGTTTCGCTTTAGCTACTTTGTATCGCCTGTGACTACTGCAACATTGTTGCACTTAAATATTCGTCAACGGCAGCATTTCAACTGGCGCTTGATCAATCAATAATTTTTATCAGCGAACAAAAAAACCCACCGCATTCGATTGTAGTCTATTGAATATTTAACAGCATTAACAAAGATTTTGCGTAATTTTGTAATTTTTTTTCACTCTTTCTTATCTCTCAAAAAAAGTTAATAAACTTGCGTTGGTTTTCGCGTCAGCGTCATCGATTTTATGTACTGGAAAAATTCATGAATGAAGTTTAAATCTTATGTTACGAGCTGCTTAGTATCGATACATACTATATATGTGTAGTTTATAAATATCATTCATGTTCAGTTTAGAAGTTATATCAATTTTCCAATGTAGGCGTTTAGCGCTTTTCCTCTACGCCAACTTAAAAAAAATGCTAGCGAAAATGAAGCAACAGCCAGGCAGGCATCCCACTGATTTTTCGAGCAGCTACAGAAAAAAAGTCTGCAATATATTAAAGTCTAGAGATGTGTTGCTGTTGTTTTTCTATTTGTTGTCAAGTTTTCTGTATTGATTGCATAATAAAAAATTGAATTGTAGAACAATATTTTAATTTAGTTTTCGAAAATTGATGATGTTGCTTTAGCAAAAACCGCTATTAAAGGAAATTACAAACTGGAGGCGTTTGCCACAAAAACCGCTTAATATTTTGCCTTCCCCGAGTGGTGGTGGTGTTAAGCAGGTAACCTTGTGTGGGGGCTGGGGATTGGGCTTAAAGGAAACTTGATGAGAGATCGTCGATCACCCACCCATCCGCCACAACAAGCTAGAAGACAGCGTCTGTCAACTTTCGCTTTTAATGGAAAATAAATGACACAAAGAAACATGACAATATGGCAACTTTCTCGCAAACCACATTTGTATTGATTTGAGACTTCATTTCTTGAGGTTTTGCATAATAAATCTTTGTAATTAATTGTAATACAATATGAGTAATATAGTAGTAACTATCCAAACTGCATCTAAATGCGGGAGAAAATCCATAAGTAATTAATGACACATGTCATCATCCAGCAGACGAAGGGAAATCACATAAGACCATTTCCGACGGGTGTGTAAAAATGCATTTTTGTATTGACATCACCGTTGTGTTTAATTAATATGGATTTAACAAAACAATCACCAATACATTAGCAACATTCAAGTACAATTTTGAATCGCCAATGTTGTTGTCGAAATTGTTATCCATAAAACTGGAAAATTTTGTCTCGAGAACTTAACTGTGTTGTAAATAATGGTGCACTAATAACGCAAATATGTGGGTTGGAGCGGCACAGCATTAGATAGGCCTTATGCAAAAGTTACTTTGAATCATTGTACATGTATGTAGATTGTCTTACTTTGGCAACCGAAAAACATATGTGAATATCAAATGGTTAAAACTTCAACATTTTTCAAATTTCCTTATAAATGATTGTGCCTATTGCGCTTTTATTTCATGTATTTTTCACTGTTTGCCGGTTAAATTGTTGAAAATTTATGATACTTCATGTTAGGCCAAAACAAAATTTGGTCACAAAGTGTTGGCAATACACTATGGTGACCAACACTTGTAAAGGTGCATGCAATGCGATAGTCGTGCTAGAGAAAATCATTATTTCCCTTTATTCCGTTTGTTTGTAACACAAACTGCACATCAGCAACATGTTCCTAAGGTTCAGAAATTGAATTTTAGTAGGCTTATAAGAAACTACCATTATTTTACGTTTTTCTTGAAGAAAGTAAATGCAAACAAATGTCTGAAATTCGGCAACAGGTTGGTGTAGATTAAGAATTGTATTTTAGTACTCTTACAAGTAACGACAAGTAAATTTCTGTTTTATCTATAGATCGTGTATCGGCAGCATGTGCTTGAATTTTAACAACATGTTGCTAATAATCCAGAATTGATTTTTGTGGCTTATAAGAAAAAATCCTTATTTTACTTTTTTTCTTATAGAAGTGATGAAGGTAAATAATTGTTTTTTTTTTGTATCTATTTTATATGAGTCTGAATTTGTTTGTGGCCAACACTTGTAAAGGAGCATGCAATGCGATAGACGCGCCCGAAAAAATTAATATTTTCTTTCATTCCTCTTAGTTGCTGCAAAAACTGTACATCAGCAACATATTGCTAAGATTCTGAAATTGAATTTTTATATTTTTACAAGAAACTACCACTATTTTGCGTTTTTGTTAAGCTAGAGCTTGTAAACGAATGACTGACGTTCAGCAACATGTTGGTGTAGATTAAGTATTGTATTGTAGTAGTGTTACAAGTAATTTTCTGTTTATATCTATAGATCGTGTTTCGGTAACATGAGTTTGAATTTTAACAACATCTTCCTGAGGATCAAGCATTGAATTTTTATAGACTTATAAGTAACAATTCTTATTTAACTTTTTTTCTTATAGAAGTAACTGAAGGTCAGCAACAGTTAGCTGAAGATCAATAAGTGTGTTTTAATAGTCTTACAAGTAACGACAATGATTTTTTTAATATTTGTTACGGCAACATGAGTCTGACTTTTTTTTTAATTGCATTGTGGTAGGTATTCTTGCAAGAATTGATTATTGGTTATAATTTTCTCCTATAGATAGTGTCTACAAAAATTTGTGTTGCGGCAACATACTATATCACGTGGGCAACATATTGATTAGCAATAATATTTCTTTTTTATTTTTTTCGGCAACATGAGTCAGAGGTTTGTTTTAAGATAAAGGATCAATAATTGTATTGTGGTAGGAATTCTTATAAGAAATGAGTAGTGTTTAAAATTTTCTCCTATAGAGTGTGTCTACCAACATTTGTATTGCGGCAACATATTGATTAGCAACAGCAATAGAGCATAATACTGGAAAGTTTTACAAGTTAGACTTTTTTAGTAAACAAATAACATGTCTGTGCCAATTTTTTACTCGAAAATATTCTGTAGATTATTAACAATATCTCGCTACTCATCAGCTATTGAGAATGGAACACAGTATTTCTATTTGGTTGTCAAGAAAGTAACATCGGTTTTCTCATATCGATGGTGCCTTTGTTATTTCTGCAAGGCTTTTGATCAGCTTACTAAAGTCTTTGCTATACAGTTACAAAGCTGACATTTCAAGCTTAAATTTTCAATATGAGAAATTATTTTCAGTGGTATGTTTTCATTTAAATCGTGCTGAGACTATGGATGATCAAAATAAGCATTTTCGTCATATTTTGCACTTTTGTCTTCGAAAAGGAGCAAAGAGCCGCGGAAGCACATTGGGATGTTTGTGACGCGTAGGGTTTCATATTTTAATAGAATGCACAATTTCGTTCTCGAAATTTCATGATCAAAAATGGCCACAGGAGCGGTAGGCCTAATCAGGTTGATGAGGACGAAATCAAAGCCCTTGTCAAATCTATCCGACATATTTCTGTGCGTCTCACAGTCAATCTGCAGGAATCTGAAGATTGGACTAATCAAAAAGCTTGACATTTAAGTTCCGCACGAGCTTAATAAAGCGAATGAATACGCCATTGCTATTTATTGGTCAAACGCAACAAATATTATCCATTTTTGAAACTCATTGTCACTGGCTATAAAACATGGATTATTTACAATAATGTCAATTATTTACAATAAACAGAGATCCTGCCCAAGCTTGATGAACGCGCTCAAACTTCATCAAAGTGTGAACTGCACAAAAAAGAATATATTGTCCATTTGATGGAATTTTGACGAAGTCATTTATTTAGGACAGCTTTCTGAAAACCATAAATTATAACATCTATTGATAGCAATTGACAAACCTTGATGGAGCAGTGAAAGAAACGTGACCTCTATGGGCAAATCGCAATGGAGTGGTTTCCCTGCACTACACCGCTACACGCAGAAAAATCTGTCTTTTTGTTGTTGTTTGGATCCAAATATAAAGTGTGTTTGGAGCTTGCCGCAAATATAATATACTTGTATCTAAACACATTGTGTTTGCTATTCAAAATTTCATGTTTGAGACACAATGATTAATATGTTATAATATATGTCTTTGCGACCCACATATATTTATGTTTGTGATACAAATACAGCTGTGTTTGTTGCTGTCTATGCTCTCCCGAGACCAAGAGAATAAAAGAGGGACAACAAGAGAGTCTATCTTGTAAGTGTGAATCTGTTTTTGTGCATTATTCTCTCAGTCAGTGAGTCATAAATATTCCTGAATGTGCGTTTAAATTGCAGATGAAGTGTTTCTTCTTTTGCCTGATGTATTGCGTTTTAGTCTCAAGTATTCAGTCGTTATTGGTTCATCGTCCAGAGGATATTAAAAGCACTTGACCAGTGAAAAAAGAATAAACGAAGGCTCGGACGGTTAAATGGTTTGTGATGTTACTTTGGGTTTTCTGTATGTATTTCGTATATATGTATGTGTGCTACCAAAGTGAGAAACGATTTTGAGGAAAGAAACTGGAAACCGCAACAACGTGAAGCTCTTTGTCTGTCCGTGCCTTAACTGAGAAAATCGGAACGGCGGACCAGTTGTGAAATAAGTGTAATAAGAAAACACAAGTAATTAATCCAAGCTTGGCTTGCATGAACTTGATTTGTATATAAATATCTTGTTTTTGTACCAACGCATAGTGATAACCAACGCATAGCTGAAACCTTCTATGCGTGAGAGACAACAAAGAAAGGAGAAGCAAAAGAGCAGCAGATTCCCAATTCATGAAAAAAAATATGCATTCAATGCAAATAAATGTAAAAAGGGCCGTTTTAAATCTATTAATGTTTTGAACTAATTATTTATAAATGTGGATTTTTATTGTTAAAATTATTTATAATAAATAATACATATATATTGAAATCGGAGAATACTTCGTTTCTAAATATTATTATATTTGGGAGGAAATTCGCATATGTTTCCACGTAAGTACATGCAGGTTTGGGGGAAACAAGCGAATGCTTCCACGTAAGTATATGGACGTTTGGGATGAAGAACGGATATGTTTCCACGTTAAAGCATACATATTTCTCAGTAAATATGATACTGTTTTCATTTGAGTACAAGTAAGTTTAGGACTTGCAGACATATAAATGTTTGAAGTACGTTCCAAACATATACATGGTTCTTGCAGGATATGTTTTGGAAAATATGTTAGAGAGGCCGATATTTTTCAGCTTGTAGGCCTCACACATCTTTGGAGACTTGGGAAAAAATACTGGAGCTTGAATGGGAAGTGCTGCCACATCCACCTTATAGTCATGTTCTGTCATCTTTGGATTTTCATTTATTATGAAGTCTGCAAAACTTTTTGAATGGAAATCCTTTTAGTACAGGAGAGGACCTACAAATCGAGTTGTTCGGGTATATTTGTTGAGCGTACCAATCATTCTATGAATCTGGGACCAAAAAGTTGCCTGAATTGATGTCATTGAACAAAATGACGCCTACGTTACAGATTAAAATTAATTATTTGAATACAAGAATTGAAAATTACTTTGAACAAAAACACCGAAATTGCTTTCTTTAACTTTATTTAACTTTATTTATAAACATTTAACATATGAAATTGTTTTTAAAATACAAAAGGTTTGCACGTACTTATGATTCAGAAACATTTGTCAAATATTAACAACATTAATGTAAACAGCAGCAACTGAGCACGCAACATAATGGAATTATGATTAGCAACATGCTGCTATACATAAGCAACATGTTGTTAGCATCTGCAATTAGGCATGCATGTTGCAGAAAGGCTGTATAACTAGAATCGGCATGAGCCAAATCGCCACAAAAAATTAGTGAAATGTAGTTCACCCATAAATGATAAATGGCTCAAATCAAATATGAGATATGATCCCAAAAATGTGTAATTTTCTATACGAACAATAACTTCCTAATAATAATAACATCCTAATAACTTCCTATTGCCCAGTGAAGTGTTTCTTTTATCACGATATTTCCCACAACTTGTGAGATGAGCTGAATGTTTGGTCAGTTCAGCCTTATGTCTTCGTACCCGTTTTCTGGAAGGGTGTGTTAAGCTGGAAGTCTAACAATTTATTACTCGACATCGTCCATCGCCCGTTTTTTTATTTTATATATCCCAGAAATGACGCATTCGTCCAGAGGACTTTGCGCAGTGTGGAAATCTCAGACGCGTTTTCTGTGACTTCGCAGGAGAGTTTCCAAGACCTCCTCTTTAAAGATTTTAACCCTTCCCTGTAGTCTACGAGTCTAATTTTGAATATGTTTCATAGTCTTTCCGGCTTAGAGGACTTTGTCATATTAATAAGCTTTCTCCAAGACTTTCTCAGCGTTTGCAGATCTTTCTCTACAACGGAGATTTCTCCTTTCCTCGGTATATACCGGTGCGAGTTATGGGGAATCAATTGATCTATTAAGAGCTGAGAGCATCTGTAAGAACGACAACCTCAGCGGTTTAAACTGGTTCCGTTCCATTTTTATTTGTATGTGCTCCAGTTTGTTATACCAATTGTTTTTGGAACCATACACAATATTTTACTATATATCAGCTATTGAGATCGCAGCTCGTTAGTTTAACTACTAATAACCAATATATAACTTAATTTCTGAAGGTCTATTTAAATCGAATTTGTTTATAAACATTTGTGATATTGCAACATATTATTAAAGACGAGCACCAAGTTGGTAAATATTGAGCTTTCAAAACGGTATTAACTTGTTCTACTTGTGTCAATCAAATTTTTAGCAAATAATTAAATTGTTAAACATTTTGTATATCGTCAAACATTCTGCAAACATTAGCAATATATTGCTGTACAATAGCAATTGAACATGCAAGACGTTTTATAGAAATTGAAACCATATCCAAAAAAAAAAATTGATTATTAACACTTATAAAACCGAACTCGAAGGAAGAGGAAAAATAGGAAGACCAAGAGAGCTGGAGGTATCAGGTTGATGAACTCCATGCGTACACTTGGTGTTACCAACTGGAGAGACAAGACAAAAGATCGAAGTGGGAGGCGAAATATATTACCTTCATTTTGTATGGTCCCTGTCCTCTCTCCCGGGTCGTAATCGGATAAGTGAGTAAGTAAGTATAATGTGGCTAAATACTACTACACTAATTCAACAAGTTGCTTAACCACTTTTAATCTGTGTTTGTATTGAAACAGATTGAATGGAAAGATTTTTTTCGCGAAAAACTTCATAGCCAATATTTATAATTCGGTGAAGCAATCCTAAACAAATGCAACATGTTGCTAAGCGATGTTTTAAACAATATGTTGATAAATAATTACTATTAGTCAACCCCTTGTTAACATAAACAATATGTTGTTAACAATGCAACATGTTGCTAATACAAACAATATGTTGCAAAACATTAGCATACATCACTTTCATAGATTAACTGCTGTATGTATTGAGAATAAATCCATTTATCCATTCATGTACTGGTAACAGATTTATATAAACATATTTATTTGTATCGTTCATATGAATAATCTGTAGATAATAATTTACGATTCGGCAACATTCAGTTAATATTAGCAATATGTTGCTAAACATTAGTATGCATCACTCTAATGTTTACAGATTAATTGTTTTATGAATATTATATATGTATGTATGTTTGGTTGAAGATTTATTGACAACAGACACGTTTATAAACATCGTCAGTTACATAGCTGTTTTCAAAGGATATGTCGATAATTGTTAATGATTCGGCAACATCCCGTAAACATAAGCAATATGCTGTTTTACATCAGTATACATCATGGTAAATTTTACTGATTATTTTTTATGTACTTATATATTATACTCGTCTCTTCTATAGATTTATGGCTTTTCTACATATTTCATTCAAACAAATATGCTTATAAACATATCTTTTTGTATTGGCATTTTAATAGCATAAGTTGGTAATTTTTATCGGTTCAGCGACATTGCTTAAACATTAGCAATATGTAGCTTTACATCAACATGAATCAGAGTAATTTTTACAGACTAATTGATTTATGAATATTATATCGATTTTCTTAAAGATTTATCACAAACTGACTTGATTCTATATATGTATAGTCATAATTAAATATAATTAACGTTTCAGCAACATCCCGTAAACATTAGCACTATGTTGCTAAGCATCGGAATGCATCATTTTAATTCTAACAGCGAAATTATTTTATTTATGTTATTATGCGTATAAAGCGTTCGTTCGCGTTCTTGATGAAAGAGAGTTGATCCGGGTTTCACAATCTTGGTGTTTCAAGTCGAATGAAAACATAAATTATGTAAAACCTTTCAGTGCAGATTTAGGTTTCTCTATTTCGAATGTGCTGTCATTTGGGAACAAACATAGAGTCAGCGAACGAAAATTTCAACTTAGATGAATTAAATTTGAGTCGAATGTGAGTGACTGATTTTCGTTCGTTTAGCTTTTTGTTGTGACCGTCGGTGGTGCAATGGGTAGTGTGCGCGCCTCTTGTACAGGAGATGCTGGGTTCGATCCCTGCTCCAACCACCTTAAAATTTCTTTCGACGACGGTCACCTCGCTTAGTGACGGCGACACTATCGAGTATATAGCCATGAAAAAAGCTTCGCAAAATACCGTTCGGAATCGGTGTAAAACTGTAGGTCCCAATCAGTGAGTTAAAACTGGAAAACGCACAGCTCAGTGATTGTGAGAAGTTCACCCCGGTCTCTTCATGGGATGTAATGGGAAACCATTTATTTTTTTTTTAGCTTTTTGTTGTCATAGAGAAACAGGCTGTAAACATTCATAGTTAAAGAATGTTTCTAAACATCTTCATTTGCATAGATGTTTTTAAAGAATATGTTGCTAATTATTTATGAATCGGCAACATCCTGTATACAGTACCAGTATGTTGCTAAACATAATGGAAATATTTACAGATTACTTTTTTAATGTATATTATACATATCTCACCCCCTCATTGACGTTCGATAACCTATTCGATGTCAGGTTTCCCAAGAAAATAGAAAGGGGAACCACTGACAGGTTTTGACACCAAAGTATTTACGGACGGATCCAAAATAGAATGTCGAACCGGCGCAGGTGTTTTCTCCGAAGAGGCAGGCCTCAATTTATCATTCAAACTCCCAGACAAGTACAGCGTTTTGCAAGCGAAGATACTGGCCATCAATGAAGCCTGCGCCGCACTTATATCGGGTTTTTCAATAAGAGCGCTACAAAAGTTTTCTAAATAAAACAAACCCGGTTTTAGATACCAATGAAATTCTTTATTCCTGTGAAAGTACGTTCGATGCCATTATGTATGGAACTCTATTTCTTATTTCTTTTGCATGGCCACCACGGGCAGGCTTGCAGAAGTCCAGATTGATTGTGGCATTCGCTGTTTGGCTTGTGGCGCCGTCCTGTTGGAACCACATGTCCTCCAAGTCCATATTATCCAATTGGGCCAAAAATATTCGGTTATCATTGAACGGTAGCGATTCGCATTCACAGTAATGTGCAGGTCTTGATCATCACGGAAGAAGTACGGCCCAATGACGCCGCCGGCCCATAAACCGCACCAAACCGTAATTTTTTCGGGATGCAATGATGACTCATGGATTACGTGTGGATTGCTGTCTGACCAGTAACGCATATTTTGCTTATTGACGAAGCCATTCAGCCAGAAATGAAATTCAGAATTCAGAAATTGGACGTAGCACTCTTAAAGTTGAGGCCACAATTTTTACAATTTCGACTCGTTGTTGGCTCGTATATCTTTCCATGCTGAAATGGCAAACCTTACTGAAGAGAAATGTCAAAAGAGCAGAAAAAATATGGCGTCGTTTGCTGTCCCTATCGATTTACTTTTGTAGCGTCTCTGTTGACAAACCCTTTACTACAGCGAAGAACACATCGCATCGGAATACTTGTAGAAATCCAAGCGGCTCTCCTATCACTCAAATCTTACAACACTGCATCTAAACTTGTTAGTGAATGTAGGGAAAAACTTGTCGAGCTAGGCCGGCTGGCCAATGTGGTTGTTACTTGGATGCCAGGCCAAAAGGGTCTCCTAGGGAATGAAAAGGCAGACGAACTAGCTAGGGCAGGATCCTCTTCCACCGAACTCCATATGGCGTAAGTCGCAACGCCTATAAGGTTGGTCAAAAGAGGTATTTTCCTGCATTAACTAGAACGATCGAAGACCTGATGGCATAGAACGGAAACGTGCCGCATATCCAGAAACACATGGCCACAATATAACATTCACCGAACTAACTCCCTGATCAGCCATAATCGGAGAGACAGACATATCTAGGCTAACTGGCGTGCTGACCGGGCACTGGCCAATCGGTAATCACGCAAGACAGCTGAAGCTGCCATATAATGACCACTGCCGTGTGCCTGCGATGACGCAGAAGAGGAGGAGACGGTGGAGCATCTGCTCTGTTGTTGTCCGGCTCTAATGAATAGACTCCTAAAGGCTATGGACCGTCCCTTCCTGCATAACCTCACTGAGATACACGAGATAAATCTAGGGGATCTAATGAGGTATCTCCGATTAACAGGCTGGATATAGACACGGTACTTTGGGACTTCCGGAGTGATGTGGCAAGCAAAACGGTGTCACAAGACACTAATTGATGCTAAATAGTATTCAATAATGTTAATGTTAATGGTTTCAAATAATAATGATACGGCAATATGTATCTGGACCCACCTACGTACGTTTCAAGAGGATGTTAGCAACATTTATTAGTGTCAGCAATTGTGAACTTTTACTCAAGTATTTCGTTATGTTGATATAATAGTGACAATAACTTTATACGTTTATTGTTATCATATACTACTAGACATACATTCTTTCTAAATTTTACGAGATTCTAAATTCACCTGCAAAATATTGAGCAACATTAAAGCCTTTCGCTGTCAACTAGGCCAGCAATATAGCAGTGGTGAATACTAACTTTTTATAATTTAATGCGAGTTGACAACGTTGGTCCTCCCATCTTTAAATTTTAGTGGTCGCTAAATTCTTCTTAGTTACATTTAACTGGTAAATCGCGTGAGATTTGTACTAAATATGCTGAAACATTTAATCAATATTTCGGAGATATTTTGTTGTATACAGTTTTGTGAAATGTCAGGTGAAATATTGATCTTAGTAGGGTTTGCTAGCAGATGTGCTACTACGACTATGGCAATTTGTTGTTAAGCATACTTGGAGATTAATATGCACTTGTTTATTAGATCTTACCATATAATTATCAGAGCTATTGATATAAGTATGTTTATATATCCATTAGGAAAACAATTTTCTAAAAATTCAAGTAACTAACACTTACAATTGAAATAACGATTTCTCTTTCAATTTCTAACAATTTGTTTACCAAGAAACATGATTATAAGCATTTGTAATTACGCATCATATTGCTTAGCCCCAGAAACATGGAGCTAAACATTCTGAAACTTTTGGTAAATATCAGCGATTGTACATGGATCACGATAGCCTTGCATAAATACAAATTGTCCTGTTTTATTTTTGAAGATTTTTTGATACAAACATTTAAGGTACGGCAACATGTATATAAAATAAACAACATGTTGCAATTATTTATTATGTACATAAAGATTTAAAATGTAGCAACATGTTGCTTAACAATATTACAAGCAACTTGGTAGTCGTAAAACAACTTTTCCTAAATATTTAACAATAATTTTGGTAAATACACTACATCTTAAAAAATTGCCATTATGTTGCTTGACATTAGTAACATGATTATACAATTTCAATTTTGTTGAATGGTTTAAAACAACAAGTCTCTTTATAATATTTTACAAACATCAGACTCCGCTTGGTCAAACTTTATATTTCCTAGCTTATCCTCATAATTAAGCCTAACAAAATAAAGCACACTGTAAACAATTTTAGCGCCATACTGACCAGTAGTTAAGTGGTAATGATATGTGTATGTAAACAATTACTTTAGCAGACAGTTTGACGGGTAATGAAAACTAAACGTTCAGAGACCTTAAACTAGTCGTATTGGCATTTGAGTTTTTCTTTCCTCTTGGATTTCCTTAACTAGACACCAACATGCAAATCTATAATTTCTGACATGACATGACAAGCAAATTAAGATCGTTGCCATGACTGCTGCTGTGGCTAGCTAAAATGTTGCTAAACATTTGCAACGAGTTTAAAAGATGAAAATGTTGGAAAAATCACGATCTTATGATGATGTAGAGAAGGCAAAGTCGATTAGTTACATATTTGTTTGATTCTTGTGGTCCAAGACAAACATCAATCTTAGATCCGTCTTGCAAATCAGTATCAGTCACTGATCATCACGCTGCAATACAGATGATGATCATGATGATGGTGACGATGCAGATGATATGGTATAGATGTTGATCATGATGATGTGATGTCTTGAAAAACTTCCCCCTTGGACAAAAAAAATCTATCAATATATAATTTGCTCAATGTTTGCTTTAGTAAAATCAACATGGGCTACACAACAACATCGCAAACTAACAATATAAACAAACATTTACTTTGAAAGAGTTTTCAGTTGAATAAAATTTGAGCGATTTTTTCTTTTTTTTTATTGCTCAAATCTTATACATGTTGGCCTCTATTTCCTTTTGGCCGATTTATAAACGATACTGAAGCCAACTACCACTTCTACAACCGCCACCAGTCGGTACCGTGGCTGCCACTGAGGCCAAGACAATTGTTGCTGGTTTAATGATGATTATTGGCTATTGCAGCTGTTTGGCTGGCCACAATGCAGCGAAAAAATTCAAAAAGGAATAAATGTTCAAAGCTGGTGGAGGTATTTAAATGTCTATGTTGGCCAAGGAACAAATATTAGCAACTACAGCAACAGCAATAGCAAACAACAAAAAACGACCACCAGGAAAGCCTTGAAGGCTTTAAATAACTATGTTTTTTTCTCTCTATTCCCTCAACCTGCAGCTTGGCAATTTCTGGCTTTGATTGTATGTAAACTTTAATAATGAGACATGATTATTTTTCGTTTTTCCTTAACATTTTCTGGGTGATCATGAACTTATGAAGGTATACAGCATCATGTTTATATACAAATATTTATGACGAAGGATGTGTCTTTCTGTCTACCTATCTAAGAAACTTTAAGCTTTAATATTATTTATTAGTTTAAGATTCATAAAAACAAATTGTACCATAATTATATTATATAGAATATGCACGGAATTGCAATAAATAGCTTGTAGGGAAATTTTTGCAGGATGTTTTGTGTGTTTTATTAATGATTGTTGCAGAGTAATCAAGTCATGTGAAAGGATATTTGCTTCGTTTAATCAACTTAAACATGTATATAAACATTTGTGGTATTTGCCACATGTTGGAAGAGCATTAATAGAACGACTTCATCTTACTTTTCATGAGGGAATTCGAAAATTAATGCATGCAAAAGGAAATCCTTTAACAAATCTTTTCTTTCAATTTATCCTGGTTTCTTGTACCAAAATGGCATGTTGGTATCATATTTCGAGGTGACTATGAACAGCTCTCCCCTGATATGATGGGACAATATCATATATTATTATCATCCACTATCGGTGGTGGAATGGGGAGCGTGAGCGGCTCTTGTACATGAGGTCGTGGGTTCTATTCCCTTACATTTCTTTCGACGACCGTCACCGCTCATTGTGATGGCGACACTATGGAGTAATTAGCCACCGAAAAGCTTTACTTAAAGAATGATCCATTCGAATCCGATGTTACACTGTAGGTCCGCACGTCTTACCAGTTGTCAGAAACTGTCCGGTCATGAATGTAATGCGAAAACTTTTATGATCTAATAAATAATTTTTCAAGCTCGATATCTTTAAAATATCATTTATTAGCTCATAGGAACAAATGTTAAAATATATTAACAAATATTAACAAAATATTTATTTTTACTATCATCTCAAATATTTGAGAATTGTCGAAATGATAAGAACATATGTTGTTTAAGTATTAGCAACATAAAACCTACACTTTTAAAATTCGTTTGAATAAAAATAAATACGTACGTTTGAAATTTGTCAGAAACTACTTTACCTTAGCAACATGTTGCTTTAAGTTTTAGCAACATAAAACCTACACTTTTAAAATTCGTTTGAATATACATACATACATTTTAAATTTGTTTGAAACTGGTACTTTACCTTAGCAACATGTTGCTAGTGTAACCACAATTGTGACTACGTTTAGAGGCAACATAGTTCTTACATAAATTTCACAATCAATAAATGGGGGTGTTAATTAAATATGATTCTTAGTTAGATTTGATTACAAGTTGCAATAAATTTCAATCAATGCTTTAATATAAACCCTATATCATTCATCATAACCGCACTCCTTTTATCCTTTCTCAAGCCAAACCAATATGTTGCCATCGTTATAATTTGTAGGTAAGTCATCTTCAATTGGTATGCAACAATTCAATTCTGTTACAAAGCTAATGACAACATGTTTCAATATAGATATGACGGAATATAGTTAGCATCCAAGTGGATTGATAAGCAAAAGGCAACATGTTGCTATAGTCTACAGAGTATGCCGGTATATTTTGTTAGAAAATACTACTAATGCAAAATGTTGCTATGTTCGTTAAATATGCAACAAATATATGTGAAGTTAAATGTATAATAATGGATTTTTTCAATATTCTCAGATATTATACAGAAGCAAACAGTAATATTATTGTGAAACATTTGGAAGCATGATTATAGAACTCATATGTTTCTCAACATGTTGATTTAGTGTTGGTATATGACTTATGGTATTATTTTTTAGTATTCCGTAGGGAGATTTTGCTACCTCTTCCAAAGATGCTACAATGCTCACATCAACTTGTTGCTATGTAAATTAATTAGTCAACAAATTTGTTAAATGATATGATATGATAAGATTTCTAAGTCACGTTTCGGCCATTTGTAATATGTCATGATCTGTTATTTTTTTTTCATTGTCTTCAGTGATGTTGACAATTTCATCATGGAGAGAACTGATGCCACTGGACTACCGTAAACGTCATGAATTTGATGATTTTGTCTTGGAACAACTTGAAAACGATAACAATTTTTTTAAGAAAATCATATTCTCCAATGAGGCTCACTTTTATCTGAGTGGTGCGGTAACTGTCGATTCTGGTGCGAAGAAAATCCACAAATTATTCATGAACAACCATTACATTCACCTAAATTTACAGTTTGGAGTAGTTTTTGGTCTGGTGGAATCATCGGTCCGTAGTTCTTTCGAAATGAAGCTGGAAACACCGTTACTGTCAGTGGAGAGCGGTACAGATCGATGATAACCAACTTTTTAATGGCTGCAATGGGAAGAACTTAATCTTGACAATATCTGGTTCCAACAAGATGTGCCTACGTGCCACACAGCACATGCATCTTACGAATAATTGCGCGAAAAATTTGGAGATTCGATTAGTTCAAGAAATTTTGACATTCAATGGTTGTTATTTAACATCATTAAACTACGTCTTGTGGGGTTATTTGAAGTCATTGGTCTTTAGCAATAAATCAGACTCTCTTCAAGCTTTAAAAGTCAATATAGAACATGCTACTCATGACAGACGACTTGATTTAGTCGAAAAAGTGCTCGAAAATTAGGTTCATTGAATTCGTTCCTGCAAAACAAGGCGTGGGGGCCATTTGAAAGATGTTTTATTCAGAATTTAATTATATCGATTGTACTACACACTAAATTCCTTAACAAGTAGTGTGTGTTTTTTTTAAGAAGTCAAATCACTCAAATTGAAAACCCCTTTATATGATTATATTTTTACTCGGCCTTAGATTTAGATATTATGCGAAACGCCAAGTCTTAGATAATATCAAGTTTTGCAACGCATTCGGCAAAACGTTCGCCAACAGGTCGTCAAAAATAATATGTTTCCCAACATGTTGCTTTAATATTGGTGTATTTTTTTCACAAAGTAATAATAAAAATAAAGGTATTGGGGAGGCTCTCCCCCAAAGTAATATTAATGTTTTTTTTATTATTTTGCCATAGTAAGATGTTTTCACCCTTTCCATAGGTTTTGTTAAATTTTTAGGCAACATGTTGCTAAGGCATTTACGAAGTCAACACATATGTTTCACGTTAACTGAGTGGTTCAGTTTCAACCTGTATGCAAAACCAAAGTCTTATTATTAGATAATATATAGTTAAACAAGAGGCAACCTGTTGCTAAGGCATTTGAGACGTCATCCCATATGTTTCAAGTAAAATGTGTGATTCAGTTTCAACCTGTATGCAAAACCAAAGTCTTATTATTAGATAATATATAGTTAAACAAGAGGCAACCTGTTGCTAAGGCATTTGAGACGTCATCCCATATGTTTCAAGTAAAATGTGTGATTCAGTTTCAGCCTGTATGCAAAACCTAAGTCTTAATATTAGATGACGTATAGAAGCACATTAGCCAACATGTTGCTAGAAAACAGGTAGCCGTAATGTTTGAATATTTTTAAAATAAAATTCTAATAATTTTATGGAAAGATGTTGCTACCTCGTCTACGCTTATTGAGAAGTTAAACCAACATGTTGCTATATTAATTAATTTATCCACAAATATATTTGAAGCTAAATAAGTAAGTGTGTATTTTTGTCTCTCTCAGTTGTTAGACAAAAGCTTTGTCTTACTATAAGATGGAGCGTTTCAAGGCGCTCGGCAACATGTTCCTTTCACATATTAATTGGTGTTAACTGACATATCGCAAGTTTTTTTGAGTTTTAGCACAAACTGTTATCTTCCCAAATGTCCATACTAAGTTCAGGATTTCGCCGGGAAACTTCGTACAAAAAATGTCTACCAAATTTTGAGCAAAATTCTTGTAATACCAAGTTATTAACACGAAGTATTGGCGACATATATCGAGTAAAATTTGACTGTTTTTAAGGCAAATGAACAAGCAATCTAATTGTAGGAAGGAATGATGTATGTTGTCAACTCTCACTCATAAATAAATAAATAAATGGTTTCCCATTACATCCTATGAATGAATTATGGAGAGCTTCTCACAACCAGTGAGCTGTGCGCTTTCTAGTTTTATATTCACTGGTTGGGACATGCAGTTTTTACCCCAATTCCGAACGGTATTTTCCATTGGCTAAATACTCGATAGTGTCGCCGTCACTATGCGAGGTGACCGCCGCCAAAAGAAACTTAAAGTGTTCAGAACAGGGATTGGACCCAGGAGCCCATGTACAAGAGACGCGCACACTAACTATTGCACCACCGACTCCATTCACCAAAATTAAGAAATGTTAAGTGTAAAAAATACTAAAAACTAAATAGAGCAACATATAGTAACAACTTTGAAATATTGCTGGTATGTTTCTTAGCGACACAAATTTGCGGGTGAACGCAATTAGTACCAAACCTAAGGTAGAGTACCTGGGCAATAAATTTCTTACATACTCACTAGTGTGCCTAAATTTAATGCAACATGTTACAATGTTAATTTGTCAACAAAACTTTACCTCTCCTATTTTTTTTGCACATGTTGCAATATCATTTTTTATTCCGAAACTAAATCAATAGGGTGCGGTGCATTCGTTTTGAAAGGTGATTCTCAACATTTACCAATAATATCTACGTTATTTTTAAACCTGGTAAAGAACTATTGAACTGCTATCCAAGAATTTATTTATGTTGGTAAGACAATGTCAACATATTCCTAAACAAATACGATGGCATCCAGTTTGGATCATGGAATATTTCTTATTAATAATAAATAATATTTTTTTTTCATTTTACCTTGGCAACATCTTGTTATCATTTCCACTAGTTTAGCAATATGTTCTCAGTTAAAGCTAAAAATAAACTTAAATTTTTCTAATTACATACCATGAAGGGCCAGGGAGATGTTCTCCCCACAAGTGAGGTCTGTGCTTTCTTGTTTTGTACTGATTGTGTGGGACATACAGTTTTACATCGGTTTCGAACGGCTTTCTCGTTAGTCGTTATGGTAGGTGGTCATCGCATAACCAGTTAAAGTTAACTATATGAATATTTATCATCTTCTCTTGCAGTTGCTATGTAAAATTAAGATGTTACTTCAGATAACGTGTTGCAAAAGCTATAGGCAACATGTTGCCTTCTATATGTGCAAGCAAACTATCAAAGAATCTTCTAATTTCTACAGGCTACATCACTTTAGGCTTTGATCATACCGAAATACAAATTTGTCTCGTACTCTATCAACATGATGAAGTAATCATCAGCAGTGTTGACAAATGTGTGTCCATGTTATGTATATTTAATGACTAGGCTACATGATGCTATACAAATAAATTAGCGCTATGTTCCAAACTTTAGGTTTGCTAAATTTTCTCAGGAACTATTGGCTTCATAAGATAAACATTATGTTGCTACCATATCCTTGAATGTTATTAAGTTTACAGCAACATAATGCGATTGCCTCAATTATATTTTTTCGACTAATTTTGTTAGTTTATGTGTTATTGTATGAGATATGAATACTACAAGCTTGCAAGGTTAGCAACATTTTTCTAAGTGAAAAATGGTTGGGTTTCGTTGGAATAAATGACAACTGTCCACAACATTGTTACGATTGAATCATACTGTCTATCTTTGATTATAAATAGACTAAAGATTAAAAAAAAAAACGTTTCCCACTACATCCCATGAAGGGATTGGGGAGAGGTTCTCACAACCAGTCAGCTGTGCGCTTTCTCATTTTTCACGAACTGATTGGGACCTACAGTTTTACAAGGGTTCCGAACGGTATTCTGAGAAGCTATTTTTCATGGCAAAGTACTCGATAGTGTCGCCATCACTAAGTGAGATGGCCATCGTCGAATGAAATGTAAGGTGGTCAGAGCAGGGATCGGACCCACGTTCTCATGCACAAGAGCCGCGCATTCTAGCCATTGTACCACCAACGGCCACAGAAACAAATTATACCGCTACTTAGCTTGGCGTGTTATCGACAACATGTTGCTATACAAATATCCTAACAAAGCCCGCAATACACAATTTGATTTTGTTATAAATTATATCCTTTATTTCTTACATGTAAATGAACATGCAACACTTTCAGAGAGTTGATAAACATTCTGCAACATTTCCCCTTTGAAAGGCTAGTACTCAGTTTTATAGGACATAAAATATTGAGCAACATTAATGTTTTTGCTGCGAAATTTGGCAGAAACATTTCAATATTTCGAGCGAAATTTTACAAAGTTCAATCCAAAAATAAGTGGTTGCGAAATGTCGACGAAATGTCTCCGCCAGTGTAGTACAAAGTTGTTCGTACATCAGCAACATATGTCAGGAAACATTTTTTAGGTTCTAAGATAAATTTATTACCAATTAAATTGAAGGTAGAAATGAAACGTCAACTCTCTTTCAATTTATATAAAAATAGATTTTAAGTGTAGAAAGAACTTAAGCGGAGAAAACTCTTGTTCTCAGCACTATACATATATCTATTGTGGAGTCCAATGTCGCAGCGTCAAAATTCATGCTGCTGAATTTTTTTGTTCGAACTTAGTATCACTCTTTAATTTGGATGATAAACTTTGAACTAATATTTTGTAGTTTTCAGTCATGTTCTCGAACAGCTTTGAAGTATAAAATGTTTGTTATATTTTAAGAGTGTCGCGATGTCAACATAGAAAGCTTTGGCAACACCTTATGCTTAAATGATCACAGCATGTTGCTATAAACAATTGTTATCAAAACTGTCAGAAACAATCTGGGTTTATACTAATTCACAGAGAAGATATATGACAAATTTATTAAATTTGTTTGTTTCAATTTAAATGTAATCGTACGTTATGTTTTGTACGCTATGTTCCTTACGTCATGTTCCTAGGAGACATGTTGCTAACATACAAGAGTGTTGCTAAGTTTAAGGCAACCAAAAGCTTCGTAAAATTATCAGAAAAATTTGTCTGTGTAAAAATTGCAATTCATTGCTAACTTTCACTACAAATTAAATTAAAAATATAAACTTGTATATTAAAGTAATGCTTTACTTTAGTTCACTTTGTGTGTGTTGCTAAACTTTAAACAACATGTTGCTAAGAAAATATGTTAGCGCACTATTATAAATAATTTGTTTCTTATCACCCTCTGCCTTCATTTATCATACCGCATTACTTTAATCTTTGACTTTCCTATGAAACAGTGAAAAATATTCGGTCAACATAAAATGTGTTGTTAACTTTCAAAGTCAAAGCCAAAATGCTATAAATGTCTATTGTTAAAATTCCAGAATTTATTGACAATTGCTGTTTGGTGTTTGTTTTTGCTGTTACTCTTTAACTCTTACCAATTTCAAAGACCACAAAACATATAAAAATTAGGTCAACATTCAGTCGATGTCGATGTTTTTGGTTTCGCAAAAAAAAAATCAAAACATGGCTACGATATTCAACATAAAATGAAATCAAAGTAAAATTAATTTCAGTACGAGGTAACATGATCTGTGGCAACCTTAGTGTGACTGCCGCCTATTGCAGCACAGTAAAGGAAAATAAAAAGTCATAAAATCAACAGAAATAATCACAAAATACGCTCGCAAGCAATAAAAATCTAAGATATTGGAACGATTTTAGAAAACGTTACCTACCAAATAATTTGCACAATTATTTCGAGTAATTGATACAACAGCAAGAAGAAAAGAAAAGTCATTCCATTCAATTCTAACAAATCTTTTGGTGCACACAAAACGACACTACCAGCCAGTCAAATCCGTATATGGTTAACAACACATGTGTAGCTCCTAGTAGTGGGATAATAACCGTCATCCTAATGTTCCTATAACTTTAGAGTTTAAATTTTTATTTTCATTTTACATTTTTCTGATCTCAGATGTCTCTCACATCGCAGTTTGCAACACACAAAAAAAGTTATGGTTATGTTTGACATTCATTTTGGTTTTATGCGTCAGATTATAATTGAACGAAACGTATGGAAGTTGCGCAAATAGATGTTGCAGCAGCACAGCCTAGCACAGTGATGTTGATCATGATGGTGGTATCGACATACATGGAACTTGTTCTCCTTCACACTGAAATGATATATGGCTGGAGAAGATAAAGAAATCTTCTGTGTTCTTTTCTCCAAATAGAAAAACGAAGAAATAGAGAGAAATAATTGTCCTGAGCTTAGGATGAAGTTGCAGAGAAATATGTTGTAGTTGGATGTTACAAAGATTTCTAATTTCAAAAAGTATAATTCAAAAAGTAACTGAAAAATATGGTAACTAAATAAATACGCTTAGCAACATGCTGTTGGGAATTTATTAGTCGGCAACATGTTTACAAAGGAAATGTTCATAATTCAAAATGAATTAAAAAAAAAATTTTATAAATGACTTTGAGTGTTTAAAAATCAATTATCGCTTAGCAACATGTTGCTTGAAATGTATTAATCTCAAATGTGCATATTTCTTTGTGTGTGCACCAGTAAATTGGCTGGGAAACAAATAACTGTATCGTCGGCAATAGGTACAAAATACTCCTCGCGATAGATCAACTGCACATGTGCACGTTGAAAAAGTCGAGCCCAGCAACATGTTACAGCAAACATGCATATGTTTGCAATCATTGTTTTCATGAATTGAAGATCTGCTGCTGTTTATTTCTTTGCTGTCTGTCACGTTTTTGTTTGCACCAGATGTCAACAAACAAAGCAACATTTGGGACACAAAAACATGTGTTATAACCTATTAATCATTGTCTCTCCAACCTGTAATACTGAATATCAAACAGAATGTGTTTGGACACAAGTATAATATATTTGCAATAAGCTACAAACACATTATATTTGCAGCCAAACAACAAAATAACAGATTTTTCTGTCGGTATTCATTGGACTATTTTAAGTGATCTTCGGCTATCGTCAATAGAAGTGAATTACATGAAACCACCTTCTACATTTGACAGAAACTTCTGCACTCATATCCCGTACAGGCAGGACTGGAAAGGAACCACACCATGTAGTAGAAGATATTTAGGCTTCTATATTTACGGCTCCAAACTGGATGACAAAGTAGGCTTTTTAGTCTCTTCTAAATGCTGCCAAACATTTTTTGCGTATTTCAGACAGAAGTCGTGACAATCGGAGAAGTTGCCCTTTGCCTGAGTTGAAACTTGGGGCATCAACATCTATATGAGGTTTTTCTTATGTTTCTTTTTTGTCTGGTCCGTTTTTATTTTCAGCTGTTGTCAACAAACAAAACCACATTTGGGTCAGAAAAATATATATTATAACAAAACATATATTATAGTATTAATCATTGTAATATTAAAAGCAAACACAATGTGTTTGGACACAAGTAGTTTATATTTGCGAAAAGCTACAAACACTATATATTTTCACCCACATAAAAACAACAAAAAACTGATTTTCCGCGTTTGGTGATGGGGCGATTTTAACCGATCTTGGGAATATAAGTGAATTAAATGAAACCAACTTCTACATTTGCAAGAAACTTCTCTACTCATATCCCCGACAGGCAGGACTGGAAGGGACGCATACCACGTTGTGGACGGTATTTAGATCTCTATATTTTGTGCGTCAAACTTGGTGAAAAAGTAGGTTTTGGAGTCTGTTTTAAATGCTGCGAGGAAACGGTGGTGTCCTTCAGGCAGAAGTCATGGCAATGGGAGTAGTTGAGACGAAACCTAGGGCATTAACATCTTCATCAGGTTGCTATCACATTTTTCTGACTTCAGCAATTTTCCTAAAGACACTGACGTGCATCTCTAAAAGATATGAAGAAGCAGTTCAACATCCTGCTTGTATGGGTGCCGAGGCACAGGATTATTGATCACTGGACACTGTTTGATAGGCATATACGCGTGTAGACTTGGAATCTCAGCTCAGGTTTACTGTAGAAGCTGTGGAGTTGAAAAAGAACATGAGAGCGTCGAACAATCTTTTGAGTGTAAGAGACACCATCTAGGAACTTACGTAACGTTCGATCTATCAGACATTAAGAAGTTAATCTAAGTGTCCTTAGGACCTTTTGCAGCGCGCTAACTGGTTCGCGAGGATTTAATGTACGTCTCTTCTTCACTCTCATTCTGGTATAACGGGATAGAGTATCATATGGGTATCATATGAATATGAAGACACGTCGTATTTAAATGGTAGTCAATGAGCTAAGAGTGTCAGTTGAGACAGCCACTTCCACCTTACCTAACCAGCCGACGGTACTGCAAACCCAGCAACATGTTTCATTAGGAAAACTGTAAATTATGCAGCAATAAATACCAGTCAAAAGGTTGATAAGAATTCAAAGAACACAATCTCTGTTCTGTGTTGTCTTCTAACTTTATCATATATAACTACATATCGTTACATATACATATCGTTTAGCAACATGTTGCTGGAAAACTGTTACTCTATAATTTACGTATTTTTTTTGTCTTTCAGTAAACATGTTCAATTAATAAACGCATAAACTACGACACATGTTGCTAATAATACAACTACCACCCTGCCATAATCAAAGGCAATATAGAAATTTGGGTATCAATATTAAAATGACGTCGTATTTGAATGTCCTGAAGCAAATAGATATAATAGTTAGGGGGAGAATATCAAATAAAAAAGTGCGGTCGGGTTTTAGTTTAAGATTCATTGATCACAATACAAAGTAGTGACTATTTATTACAAACAGACATAATCACCAGTATTTTAGACAGACGTATAAACGGTCATACAACTGTCTACCAACGTAAAAGACTTTTTTGGGATCCCTTCAACATCTTTCTGAACCTGAATTTTAAAGAACCTCTATTCATAAATTCTTACATCATAATGACAAATTGGGTTAGTCATTTCTGTCTAAATTAGGGCTAACGTGCTGGAATGGACGCGTGCTTAAACTCAGTTCGCATTATTTTAAAAAGCTCAAAATTTTGCCTAAGCCTAGATGAGACAAACCTCCTAGACCCGCAATGAATATGGATCCCATAGGAAATATCTCCCAGCTGGATACTGCTGGCACATGCAGATAATAGGTTCAGTGGAGTCATCCTCTCCCTGTTCTTTACATCTTTTAAATAACCATCATAAGCTTCGACCTTCAGCAACACAGCATATCTATATATGAGAAAATGACCTGTTAAGAAATAACGGCCCCAGCAACATATTGCAGGAACCATGTACATGTTTTCATGCATTGTTTTCTAGAATTGAAGATCTGCTGCTTTCTGTTCCTTCATTGTGTATCGCGTTTTTGTTTTAAGCTCTTTTTAACAAACAAAGCCAAATTTGGGTCACAAATATATACATATATTTTAACCCATTAAACATTGTGGCCCAAACATATTATATTGAATAGCAAACGCAATTTGTTTGGACACAAGTATACTATATTTGCGACGAACTACAAACACGTTATATTTGCATCCAAACAACAACAAAAAAGGCAAAGTTTTCAGCGCGTCGAAGCATTGATACCTAGGACTAAAATGTTAATAGGTTGCGTTTCATAAAATGTTGAGAAGATCTTCCTGTGTGTACACAAATATTGAACCATGCCCACATTTGCTGCATCACCACATCTATCACTTCATATCGGGCCTGTCCCTAGTCTAGCCAGATAATCCGCTCTGAAATTCTGCGGAATATTTCTATACCCAGGAAAAACTGAAAGAAAATTTCGTACTGCTGATCCATCTCATTAAGAGGCCTGAGACATCCCTGGCTTAGTGGTGAGTTGGGAAGAACTGCAGATTGAGAAATGCCAGGTAGGTTACGCCAATGTGTTGCCCTGGTTTCAAATACAGCTCATATAACAGTAACTCCTTTGGTTTAGGTGGGCCATTCTGGAATGAGAGAGATCTGGGAATAAATCCCAGGAGAAAACCCATTTCTCATAGAGGTAAAGTATTGAGATCGGCGTCAGTGGAAATACTTATTGTGCCCTATATACTTAATGTTTCCTGCAAAAGTTGAAATGTTTCCACCAAGTAAAAATATTTTTCGAAAATACCTTGTATATCGTCACTACCTCAGAACTGATGAAAACGTTGTGAATAGGCGCCATTCAAGAGACTTATACGGATTACAAGTTAATGCACTTTGCACTTCTTTGGAAGCTTAATTTATTATAGGTTAGGAAAAATTAATTTCCTTCCCAAGTTAATGCATATGTATGTGATATTTCTCTCAGATAACTGCCACTTTGTTTTAAGATTTTTATCAATATTTGATTACAATATTTTCTCTGTTCACTGGAAACAAATTAATAATCATTAAATTTCATTTGCATACATTAATTTTCAAATGTTAATTATGTGCAGAGATGTTCACCACAGCGCCACAAATGAATGGACACAATGGGCCCCGTTATGGCGCTAGGTACTTTATGTTTATGACTTAATGTTACTGCAGATGCAGTCATAAACATTAAACGGCAATTGGGGTCAAAATAATGGCTTATAACCTGGGACATCATTTGTTTGCCTCAACATGACAGAAATATACAAAAAAGCTGACAACATTTTCAGAAGGTACTCATATCTCAGCAGCAAAAGTAGCAACAGCAGCAGAAGTGGCAACTCAAACTTCAGCATAATCCATAAAGAGACGAACAGTCATATGCCAAAGTTATAGACAAACTTAAAAATAAAATGAGTTTTTGGAAGAGACGAGACGAAATCCAAAAAAAAAAATATTAAATTAGGCTTTTAATAAATATTTACCAAGCAATTAATCATCATCTAGTCGCAGAGCCTCAAGCGAACAACAACAACTACACACAAATCGCAATGCTGAGATGTTGGGAAACAAAAAATGTATACAAACATTTGAAGCAACAAATGACACTTGTATATATGTATGAATATGTAGCTGAATTTAATCATGTTCGTGCACTTTTATTTAAACATAAACACACAATTTTAATTAACAAATTCTTAAACTTTATTTGCAGCAAAAGTACAAAGTCAGTAGTTCTCAAACCGATATAGTCCAGGGTGTGGAAAGCCTTGTGGTTTTATGAGTTAGGGTTCTTCACTTGTGAAATAGGGAATATGAGGTATAATCACACACAATTAGAACTACTGAGAGGATGAAGAACAACAAATGTTTCGATCATTGTGTTGTTATTTTCAATTAAGCACTCATTTTTAATTTAGCAAGTTCTTTGTTTGGGGTACAGACTGGTAATAACTTCGTTTGCACAAGAGACAGGGAGCAACATCAACGGCAATTCTCTAGACATGTTTTGGTGCAATGGTTAATGTTCCATGGGTATAACTTCTTACTTTGCGAGGGTGTAATCTACTTGATACCTTCGCCCCATGAAAGCCACGGAGCAGAGGTGGTTTGGTGAGAACCTCTGCCGCAGATAAACAGTTTATATTTGTAATACAGTTTGTGTTGGGGTGTTGAGTTGCACTGCGTTACCTGACAAAGTCCAAAGGCACCATGCAGTCTCTGGCCATTGTTGGCCGACCATGTTGTCTGTTATCCCATTTGTACCAAGTCACATTTTGGGCTCTGTCGCCTTTGTCGCCGTCGTCAGTCTGTCAGTCAGTCAGCATTGTCAAACCGAATATATCTCAGGCATTATTTAGATTATGCAACCAAACCACTTTATGTATATTAATGACATTTTGTATCAGTATCTGCATCTGAATGCAGCTCTGTTTGCAGTAGATACAAGCGTAGTTGATATTTTAAGTGAATGTGTGCCCCAAGTGTTGGTGCTTTAATTAAATAAAATTAATATGGGTTGGATAATTTCGCATAGCGACTGTGTGCGCGCTAATGAAGAAATATTTCTAACGTTATATTTTACACGAAAGAATTGTATTTTCAAACGGGGTTACCTGCTGGCCTGTGGTTAGTTGAGGTGGTTTAGTCATAAGAGTACATTTTTATTTTGAAGCAAATTATAACCACTTTTTTCAAAATAAATGAGATTGACATTTGACAATTGGCAGTTTAATGGTGTTATGTGTAATTGTTGTTTATTATCAAATATATAACAAATTTCAATGACAACTATAATGCAATGCGAGCTAGACTAATGTGTGTGATAAGTCAATGTCACATCATGAATAGTAAAGTTTCTTTTTGAAGTCAATTCCTTGGAGATTTCGCTTTGCTACAAAATACAACACCTGGCTTTATAATTGGTTATTGGCAACTTGTGACTACAAATATCCTTAATCGTCTTGAGCTACGCGTTCAACGAAGTCGTTCTTGTTTATAGGGTACAAACTTCACCATTAGATCATTGCCGATAGTAGCATATTTTAAATTCAAATTCAAAAAGTCCATTTAAAATTCAAAACACAAAAATTGTTTTAAAAATCCGAAATGCATCAACTAAAATTTAAAAAATTGCCAAAAATATACCAAAGGTAAAGTTTAGATTTCTTAGGAAATGAAATAATCAAATTTTATGATGTTTCAAAGGTAATAAAGTAATAGGATTTATTTAGTATGAGCTTAGCAACATCTTGGAGACCATCTCCGGGAAATTCGGTTGTGGGCTTAAACGCCGCATGCACCATTTGAAATTTATTTTGGCGATATTCTCTGGGCTTAGTGACTATAAAGTAATTAGCCATGAAAAGGAGCCAGATAAGGAACTTGAAAATATAGCGTATTATTAAATCGTTATACATTCATGTCAAGTGGAAAACAGTTATAAGTATTTGAAGCAACCATTAAATATTATGCACAAAAAATCAACCAATTTTCTTAATTTTAAATTAATTAACACTGATCGTTGGCATGTTTCGAATGTTAGACAATATGTTATACAGGATATTTAATAACGAAGCAACGATAATATGTCAATTTTAATCTCAATCTCATTCGTAATCTCAGTCACAATCTCAATCCGAATCTGAATCTCAATCTCAATATTAATCTCTGAATCACAGTCGCAATCCTAATCTCAGCCTTGATCTCAACCGCATTCTGAATCTCAATTTCTATCTGAATCCGAATCTTAATCGCAATCTCGATCACAATCTCAATGCCAATCTCAATAACAATCGCAATCTCAATCTCAATGTCAATGTCAATGTCAATGTCAATGACAATCTCAATCAAAACCCCAATCTCAACCTCAATCTGAATCTTAATCTCAATCGCAGTCCCAATCTCAATGTCAGTGAAAATGTCAATCGCAATCTCAATCTTAATCTCAAGCTCGATCTCAATCTCAATCTGAATCTCAATCGCAATATCGATCTCAATGTCAATCACAATTCCAATCTCAATCACAATCGCAATGTCAACCTCAATCTGAGTATTAATCGCAGTCTTAATCTTAATCTTAATCTTAATCTTAATCTTAATCGTAATCTTAATCTTAATCTTAATCTTAATCTTAATCTTAATCTTAATCTTAATCTTAATCTTAATCTTAATCTTAATCTTAATCTTAATCTTAATCTTAATCTTAATCTTAATCTTAATCTTAATCTTAATCTTAATCTTAATCTTAATCTTAATCTTAATCTTAATCTTAATCTTAATCTTAATCTTAATCTTAATCTTAATCTTAATCTTAATCTTAATCTTAATCTTAATCTTAATCTTAATCTTAATCTTAATCTTAATCTTAATCTTAATCTTAATCTTAATCTTAATCTTAATCTTAATCTTAATCTTAATCTTAATCAAAATCAACAAACCCCCGTCGAGCCTTTGCAAAAGCATTGATTAACTGCTTAACACCCGTGTATCAGCAGTATATATCGAGCTTTATTTGAATGTTTCTAAGAAAAATTTTAAAACCAACCTAATTGTAACAAACCATGATCTATGTTGACAACTCTTATCCAATTTTTCCAAAAATCCGAAAAATACTTAAAACCACAGACAAATTATACACCTCAACACTGATATGTTCGCGACTTATTGCGCAGCAATGTTGCGATATGCTTTCGTTCCGACGAATTTAGTACCGCCGAAATGTTTTTGCAACATGTTGTTATTGTGTGTCAACATTAAAATTATTCTAAAATTCTATTAAATAGTCGGTTGGAGAAATATGTTATCCTCGTTTTGTAAGGCCCTTGACCCCTCTGGCCACCTAAGTAAGTAATTGTCTTCATCATGGCAAATTAGAAAATATGGTAACATGGAAAGATTGTGTCCCATAGCTGGGCAAGTTCTTCATTTTGATACTATATTTTGTGCTTTATATGTTGACATTGTTTTGTAATTGTTTCAGAAACATATTGCACACGATAGCAAGGTCTGCTCCCTTATTCCTGAATGCTGAAGTGTTTGAGCAGCATGTTGCAGCGCGTGATTCTCCACTGAAATCATAGCAGCACTTTATTAAATTTAAAGGCAGACCGTTATTTTGAATTTTAGTTGATACTAAGCTTAATGTTTCTGTATACTTTGGGGGGATAATTTTTTTGTGCTTAAAATTTATCTATTGGTTTGCTTCATAATAACATTAACATTAACAGTTGATATAATTCAGCAACATGTTGCAATTATGATTTTACAAAATAGGTTTCGTGATTTTTGTGTAAGACTTCGCTTAGCATTGCTCACTCTATGGGATTTCTTTTTGTAATTTCGAAAGTATTCAATCAACGAAATTTCCACTTCTTAACATTTCTCTTTTTTTGACTTTAAAACCATGTATTTTCATGATTCTACAAATGTTCTGTTAACAGTTGAAATGTGTTAGCAACATGTTGCTAATTCGATTTTGCTTCTGTTCATTATTTTTATCAATATCAAGGAACATGTTGCAATTTATTGAAAATGTTGCTGTAACATGTTGCTAACCTTGTTTACTAATAACTATATATTAATAAATTGTATAGTTAAGCTATTTAGTTTATTCTTAAGTTCATTTGTATTCCTATAATTGTGTTTAGAAACTTTGTTACTTTACCTAGATTTCATCACTCAAATTCTTTTGCAACCATAGATTCACAATCTCCGCTTGTCATGCCAGTCGTTTCAGATATATATCTTTCAAATATATTAATAAATATATGATAATTAAGATTTGTTTTTTTTATCTTTTATAAGTTAAAGAAAAAGGATCTAACAAGCATTTCAAATATTTTTATTTGCCAACAAAACACAAATAGTAACTTGTTAATGTCACGATTCTACAAAGCGGCAAGTTGGTGTGGTAAGCACAAGTTGTTGAGATACTATTTGTTGTTATTGTTGCCGGTGTTTCAAGTATTTCTTGTTGTTGTTGTTGCTGCACGGTGTCTATTGTCTGTGCGGCAACAAAGAATATTTGCAGTATTTTACACTTGATTGATTGTAAACGTGTGTTGCCACAACAACACAACATGGCAAACCTAGGCGCATGAATGTAAATAGCAGAGTTGCATTTATGTAGTGGTGTTTAAGGTAAAATGTTGCTGGTGAGAGGCTTGCCAAGGGGGCGATCACAATATTTGCATCCCAAAAAAAAAACTACAGTTTTCTGTCACGTTTTGTGAGGAGTTTGATTTTTTGTGTGTTTTAGAGGGGAACTGTTGCGGCATGTTACAACGCCATTCATGCCAATATTGAATGTGTAACTAATGGAACAAATAAGACTTGAACCTATCCCCAACTGGGGTCTTTACCCAAAGAACCGTGTTACAACTTTAGCAACTGTAAGATGATAAAAAATACACACAAGTTTGGTATGAATAATTGTTTGTTAGCTAAAAATATATCGAACTGTGTAGAGTGTAAAATTCACTCACTGCATTTTGCTATATGCTGAAAGAGGGGCCTCGTATTTTGAAGAATTTGTGGTAACAAAAGGCATGCTGCAGGCATCAAATTACAAAGAGAAACATGTAGCTGCAGCTACATACATGTTAAAAACACTTTTTTTGTATTTCAAATTGAGCGCAACATGTTGATTAAGCGTCGTATCAACTGGCAACTCTTTGAATTAGAAATCGTAAAAATCAATATGAAAAATAAACATTCGTGACAAATTGATTTTCTTTTCTTACGTCACATTAATCAGAATCAATTCATGCTTAACTCTCTTATTAAACAATGTTTTTTAAAGAACATTCAGCAACGAGCAACGTGTTACGGGTAGTATATTTCAAAAACTAAATTTTAAATCACCAATTTATTAAAACTTAAATATTTGCGGAAAGATTTATTCTCTTTTTTTTGCAGATCAAAAATAATCTAAGACCTCCAGTAGATATACTTATTGTATAATTTTGCAACATGTTTCAAAGAGTTTTTAGTAAACTGCAATATATTGCGGAGCACATGTTTCAAAGAGAAGTCTGTTGCGACTGCACTAAAATGTGGGCATACTCGAAGGTTTGCAACATGTTTAATAATTGTGATAACACACGGCAACATTTTTTGCAACCCAAATTGTAAACCAACATTTTGTAGGAAGAAATGATAAGTTTTGTCAACTCCAATTTAATGTATCTAAAAGCAGATTCTTAGAATAAGCAAAACTTAAAAGCAGAGAAAAATATGTTAGTCAACACTGAAATGTTGCTGGCCCATTTCGCAGCAAAACAACAAAACAATGATTTTGCACAATGTTTTTATTGCGAACAGAGGAACTATTAGCCTTTATTGTCTACATGTTTCTCCTATATGTTGCTACAGTGTTACCACTAACATCGTGTTTTTGCCATTGTAGTACAAATGTGATCATACAAAATATCAGCAGAATGTATGGAGCAACATTTATATGTTTCTACGAACAATGTAATGACCAATCAAATTGTAGGAAGAAATGATCAATGTTGGCGAATCTGATTCAACTTATCAAAAGAAGAGTAATTTTTTGTAAAATGTTACTAAAAACAGAGAATTATGTTGTCGCAAATACTCACATATTGCTGGATAATTTCACTGCGAATGGTAGTACCAGCCATTAGTTTTGCAATGTACCTACAACATGTTGCTGACATATGTCAACACTAAAATTTTATAAAAAATCGATCAAATTGTAAATTTTGTAATTACGTGGAATTTTTCAAACCCATTTGGGCATTCCTCTAAAAAGAGTCCCCAGTGTAGGTATGTTTTAAAGAATTTGCATGATTTTGAATATGTTGCAAAGCTCATATTTCTAAGAGAAATGTGTTGCCACTGCAAAGTCGTATGTGCACATTTTTGAAAGTTTGCAGCATGTTTCCAGAAGCGTTGCAATATTCTGCTTAGTCCAAATTATGAACCATAACGTTGTTTAATATCAAACAATATGTTTAAATTTTTTAATATTGAATGTCTAAAATATGTTTTAACACCAGCTGCTGTTATATTTTATTCCAAAGCAACATGTTTAAAAGATTTATTGGCAACAATCAACATGTTGCGAAGATTATGTTACAAAGAGAAAATTGTATTATTTACTAAGACTCCACTTCAAGTCTGTTTCAATCGATTAAAGTTGTTAATTGAACGCCATAACACATCTCAAATATATGGAGTGTAAGAATCACATGTTTCAGTTTATCATTTCCTTGGTGGCTAGGAAAAATCTAAGATCAGGGAGTTTATAGTCGCATAATGTAGCAAGAAACAAATTTATGTGCGCATATTTCACATTGAAATATGATCGCCGAGTTTCTGCCGCTAAAGAATGTGATAGTATGTAGGCCGCAAAAGCGGTTAATGTGTCTAGGCAACATGTTGTTGTACTTTAGAAACAACTGATTGCTGCTTCTATAAAATGTATCGAGCACCGATTTTTATTATCTTCTACATTAAAAAAGACTAACAGGGGGACACCGCAGGTGGGAGTTCTGTCTCCACTATTATGGTTAACTTCTGTCAATGAACTGCTTCTTGAATTGGACAGGACCGAATGCCAGGTCGTTGCCTATGCCGATGATATTGCTATCATCTCCTTATATTGTTCTCTCGGAAATATAAAATACCCGTATTTGAACTGCCGTCAATTAATGGGGTGCAATTACAGTTGACGGAAAAGGTCCAATATTTGGCAATAATTCTCAACAGAAAACTGTCTTGGAAACCGAATGTGGCGGAGAGGGCGAAAAAGACGTCTGTTGCTCTTTACTGTTGTAAACGGGCGATAGGAAAGCGCTGGGGACTGTCTCCTAAGATCACCATGTGGATTTATACGGCAACAGTCGGACCAATACTTTTCTATGGCATCGTAGTTTGGTGGAGGTCCCTCCAAAAGAAATATATTCTGAATTCCTTGATGAAACTTCAAAGATCAGCACTGATTAGCGTTAGTGGGGCAATGGGCACGACGTCAGGTACTGCACTTAGTGATATCCTGAACATCTGTACTCCTGATATCATGGCCGAATCGGCAGCCGCTACATCCCTGGTGAGAATCAGAGATTGTGGCCAGAGATGGCCAGATGTGTGTGGAATCAGAGATTTCGGACACGCTGAATTACTACACCGGATCAACTCTATTCCCGTAAAAACGGACTACTGTATCCCCTACCTTCTACCAGCGACAAATTTAAGAATTTCTATTGCGAACAGTATCAGATTTTTCACGGATGGATCAAAGTTGGACGAGCAAGTAGGCTATGGGGTTCATTCACAGGACCTAAATGTAAATATCTCCTTCGAGCTGTCTGCTCACTGTAGTGTATTTCAGGCGGAAATTACCGCCATACTGGAGGTTGCTGAACTACTGAAAAGTAGTGTCACAACCCCCCGGAGAATATGTATCTACACAGACAGCCAGGCTGCTATAAAATCCCTGAAAGCTATGCTTGCTACGTCCCTGACGCTGAAAGAATGCCACTCATCACTTAGGTTGATGGCAGAGTATTTTGACATCAGGCTCATCTGGGTACCAGGACACAGCGACATTCCAGGCAATTGCGTAGCGGATGCATTAGCTAGAGAGGGCACTACGGCACAGGTTCTTCCGGCAAAAGAAGGTGTTAGTATGACAATCTCTACCTGCCGTTTGCAGATCAGGCGGTGGGCCGATAATATGTTAATAAGTGCACACAAGCCAGGGTCCTCTGGCCACAGGTGGACAGGAAGAGGATTATGCAACTACTTGACTTGCCGAAAGGCAAGTTATCCACAATAATAGGAACACTTATGGGACATTGTCTTGTAGGAAAACACGCCCTAAGATTGGGACTTAGAAAATCCACTCTCTGTAGATGCTGCATGGAAGAGAACGAGGAAACGACGAAACACTTTCTCTTGAATTGCCCTGCTCTGGCAAGACTGAGAAGTAGGATATTCGGAACACATTTAGTTGGCACCGTAGCCCTACAGGATATTCCTGTAGGTCTTATAGACAAATTTATTGGAGGGGAAAATTGGCTAGAAGGCTAGTCAGTAGTTGCTATGGAGGAAATTGCAGGTATCACAATGGACTTCTGTAGCCTAAGTGTGCTAGACAGCGTTCTGTCTTGCAGCCTTTTCAACCAACCAATATTAAACGATAACTGCTTGGTCGTTGAGGCTAAAGAATATGACACAATTTTGGAAACAAAATGTCTTTATGTCTTTAGCAACATGTTACTTAACATTGGCAGCAACTTCAGGAAGAAGAAACGTTGAACTACACAATGTAGCGAGTACCGTACTGGTGTTGAAATATGAATGTAGACTCTTTCTAACTGAATAATAGGTCATTATTTAGGTCTTAAAAATTATTTACAGATGTTCCCAGCAACAACTCTCTAAGGCGGTATCTCGCTAAGGGTTGTAGGAACTAAATACATTCTGAGAGTTATTTGCCAAGCTATTTTGAAAATTTTAGCCAGTTAAAATATAAGGGAATGTAGTATAGTATAGATATATTTTTCTTTGAAAAATATCATCAGACTCTTTGAGGCTAAAAACTTTAGTTTAATGTAGGTAGGAAAGCGATTTAGGATTCTAGCAGCATCTTGCTGTATGTTGGCAACAATTGATTGCTGTGCTTGCTTATAAAACGTATTGAGTACCGATTTTGTATAAGAAACTAACTAAGCGAGGTGACCGCCGTCGAAAGAAATTTAAGGTTGTCAGAGCAGAGAAAGAGCCTACGTTCTCATGCACAAGAGCCGCGAACACTACCAGTGCACCACCGACGACTACCGAATTAGCGGTAACATATTTTACTTTGGTAGACGCAAGTAGCCTATCATAATCTAAAGTATATGGCATAATATAGGCCGCTAAGGCCGTCGGTGGTGCAATGGCTAGTATGCGCGGCTCTTGTACATGAGAACGTGGATTCGATCCCTGCTCAGACCACCTTACATTTTCTTTCGACGACGGTCACCTCGCTTAGTGATGGCGACACTATCGAGTACTTAGCCATGAAAATGCTTCTCAAAATACCGTTCGGAACCGGTGTAAAACAGTAGGTGTTGAACTAGAAAGCGCACATCCCACTGATTGTGACAAGCCCTCCCCAATCCCTTCATGGGATGTTATGGGACACCATTTTTTTTTTTATAATATAGGCCGAAAGGTGCTTGGCAACATCTTGTTTCTCGTTGGGAATAATTACCTACAAGGACTAGGAACTAGCTACATTCTGAGAGTAGTTTCCGCTCTTTATATATACACCCCTTCTCTGTGAAGAAAAGAACACAAATTGTTGCTGGATTTGATGTTGAAGGTTTTGTGTCTTTCATATGGCATAAGGAAAACCTGCTAATATACTACGGGGTTTCTTTCGTTAAATTTCAGGCTCGTTACTCATATTTTTGTTGATGTTTTGACTTCAAGCTATATTTACAACAGTTGTAATGCAATGGCATTGTAACACAGGCAAACAAAATTTTTGAATTTTTCCTAAGATGTTGTTAAGAAACAAATAAACAAAAAACGCTCTATACCAAGTGGCAGCCAAAGAGCATCATATAAACATTATTATACCACTGACAAACTGACAATGCAACGTCGAGTGTTGCATATATATATAGTCACATAGGTACATGCAAATGTATGTATGTCTATGCATACCTACATGTTGCTGCAGTATGTCTGAATGTTGCACAAATGTGTTAAGTTGCAAGAGTACGATTTGGCTGCACCTTAATGATCTTGTTACTTAGTTGAGTCTGGATTTCTGTGCTGCTGCTAAGATTGTAGCCTTTACAAACTATGCTAACGAGCAGTTAAATTTAAGTACTGTAAGTACAACGGATCTCAAAAGAAGCAGCCGATGATTTTCGGATACCAAGTTTGCCAATGAAGATTTTCTTTACCTCAACACAATAACGTGACGTTGGGTTATTAACACTTTGGTAGCAAAAACAACAACAAGAACCCCAACCAAGTAGCCAAAACAAAAATCCAAAGTCTCTTCAGAAGATGGTGGCTACTAAACTTCTACATGAAACCATTACAACTTTCCCAGTTTTCTCTTTATCTCTCGTAATCCCCTGATACTTAGACACTTCCCTGGTAACGTCCTTAGTTTTGCTGTAGACAAATTGAAATAGGGCAACTTTTTCTGTTACTTGAATCTGGTTACTTCTGTGGGCGTTTTTTATTTGTCTGCCTTCTTTTTGACCTTTTCCATTGATCACCGTTTGAATTCATTGAGATTTTTCTTTTGTCATTTCCTCCATTCAACGTAGATTTTCCATTATAGTTTTCGGTTATTGATTGTTGGTTTGCGTGTCAAGTCATTATAGATTAAAAGTAATTTTGTTTAAAATCGCTATACAGCCACAGCTGTCGACGTAGTTGACTGGAAATTGATTTTGGGTTTGCGCGCCATCAAGTTGATAATAAAAATTTAACGGTAAGTTAAAGATTTTGGGTCCCTTGATATGGCAGAATGCAATTGAAACACAATATTGGCCGAAGAATTCCACTTTTGTTGAATTTACTTAGAAATTTAGCAACATGTTGCAGAGGTTGTGAAGTAGTGGAAGATTATTATTTTTCTTATTTATTATTCCAGCTCGAGATCATTCTATATCTCTATAAATAGAGATATAGTTTTTTAAAAAGAAGATGTTTGCAAATGCATCCACATTAACAACAATTTACAAAACATCTTCTTTTTAAAAAACTCTATCTCTATTTATAGAGATATAGAATGGTATTGAGCTTGAATAATAAAATAAAAAAGTACCAATCAAATGGACGAATAAATGGAAATCACCCCCAGTGGAGAATTGTTTGAAACAATCATATATTATAATCATTTATTAAACTCAACTTAATTTCTAAATCCTGCCTATAATTTAAAAGATCAGACTGCTTACACTGTGACACAAAATTAGATTTTTTCAAAATGATGGGGTTCTGTCAACGCATTCTGGTAGAAAGGCTTAAAAAAATATACGTGTATCGGCGTTTTGCCAGATCTGATCAGAATTTTTTTTTAGGGCGGGTCAAAGTTTCCGCCCCACAGAACTTTTCTACAACATATCGGCATGCAAAATTGTGTGTTCCTTACTCTTGAGGTAGAAAGTATGTTCAGAAGTTTTATAGAAAAGATTCAGGCAAATATTTTTGTGGAACAAATTAACCCTCTAACTGTCACGTATAACCATAATTTTTACTTTTTTTTTTGAAAACTCGCAAAAAACTGTTCCAAAATGAAGGGGCCGTGGTCAAAATGTTCTACAAAAATTATCACCATAAAATTTCACAATATGTGGCCGAACACTCCAAAACACAAATCTTAGCCCAAGTGCTAGATAATAAGAAAAACTAACTGCCTTCTAAGGGTTAATAATGAATTTTGTCATTTTGCTGTTTCCATTAAAAATAGTCCACATAATATAATGAATTTTGTCGTAGTTCATCTTTTATCTAGAACTTGGGCTAAGATTTATGTTTTGGAGTGTTCGGGCACATATAATAAAATTTTATGGCGATAATTTTTGTAGAACATTTTGACCACGCCCCCGTCATTTTGGAGCAGTTTTTTCCGAATTTAAAAAAAAGTAAAAATTATGGTTATACGTGACAGTTAGAGGGTTAATTTGTTCCATAGAAATGTTTATCTGAATCCTTTCTATAAAACTTCTGACCATATTTTGTACCTCAGAAGTAAGAAACACACAATTTTGCATGCCGATATGTTGCAGGAAAGTTCCGAGGGGCGGAAACTTTGACCCGCCCTAAACAAAAATTCTGATCAGATCTAGCAAAACGCCGATACACGTATAAATTTTTTTTAGAGCTTTCTACCTGAATCCGATGACAGAGCCCCATCATTATTTTTTTGGTGTCACATAGTGTTATAATGCTAACCAACATGTTGCAAATTATGTTAACAACAAGCAACATATTGCAAAAGTTTTAAAACAAAGGGATGCAGGTGTGCAACAAATGGAAAATCAAAGCTGTGAAGGTTGGAACATGATGAATTGTCACCAAACCACGGTGCAACATGTTTTAACAGAAAAAGAGTAAAATAAACTATTGACCATTAGAGGAACATAACACAATTCCAGCAACATTTATTTTAAGCAACATGTTTAATAGAAGTTCATTCGCAAGCCACTTGCGACATATACATACCACATATACAAAGAGAACAGTTTACAAAAGTAAACCCATTATTGTCTTGCAAACTGTGTGGAGTATGTTGATTGAAAACTATTAAACCTGCAACATTTTTTTTTTTAAATAAATTATAAATCCACACATTGTTTTAATATAGATTTTAGTTCTTCAGCAAACCATCAAGAAGTTAATCTTTTTAGAGGCATATTTGTCTCTTTATCAACATGTTTTCAGTAACAAAGAAGATGTTGCACAGGTGAAATTGCAAAAGGAACTTGCTCCAGCATCAGCATAAAATATAAAAACATGTTTTCTTAAGTAAAACTGTTTAGAAGGTGATAATTAATACGCAACGTAATTTTAACTTTTTTCATTAACAAATAACATGTTGCATCTGCCTCATACACTGAAACATTAAACTACAGCATTTTAAACAGCTTTCAACATATTGAATAAACTACTATAGGGTTTATTCAATATGTTGAAAGATGTTCATTATTCTGTAATTTGATGTTTGAATTATGTTTCTATGTATTGATGTTTTCTCGCAACATTTTGCTTAAACAAAGTATAATTCACAACATGTTGACTAACTAATGATCGTTTGAAATAAACATATTTTTTTAACCCTGCTCATCATGATTGCGATAACACGAAATGCTGCCACTTTGTACTACAAATCATTATGTTACAATCAATATTCAGTAGCAGGCAACATGTTGCGGAGAAAAATTTGTAAAGGGGACATGTTGCTATAGCAGTAAACATTATCAAATCGCACATAAGCTATGGATAAAAGGCTTATTCCGCGGTAGTTGGCACAGAGGCTCGGGTCACCTTTTTTTAAATATGGGACATAGTACACTGAGACCCCAATCGCAGGGCATGCATTCGTCTAACAAAATTTTGCCAATGATCTAATGCACGCACCTTATCAGCTCATCGCCGCCAGCCTTAAATAACTCCGCCGGTAATCCATCATCTCCTGAGGCTTTGTTGTTCTTAAGCCGGGCAATGGCTGTTCTGACCTCGTCTTAGTTACGAGGGGTTTGAGAGACGATTTCATAACTTCTTATGACTAAGGCCGTTAGTCTATTGGGGATTGATGAGATACCTAGGGACGTTATTATCGAACCCCCGCGTTGAAGCTGTAAAATTAACTGGTATGGTTTAGGGTCGCTCAAACCATATGACACCTCATCCCGATATTCTATGGCGTGGCTGAAGAAGAGAAGTACCTTTGTCCGTGGCGAACCATTAGTTTACCTTAAAGGACCTTAAATCACTTATCTTAACATGAAGTAAAATTCTAGATATTGTCTCCTAGTCACACAGATAGCATAGGAAATGCTCGTCGCTGTCGTGTTCCTATTTTTCTCCACAGCTTGTCTTCTGCTTCTGAGATTCCAAGTCTCGATGCGTGTCTGCCTATTAATGTCCATCTAGTTTCACTTGCAACGCCTCACTTGCAAGATGTTGATTAGGTTTTAGAACACCTGGAAACATATTCTTTCAGTAAAAGTATACAGAGAAACCGGAATGTAATGAAACTTATAAATAAGTTAAAACTTAGCACATACCTATTGTACTATTCACCAACATGTTTCGATTAACATGTAGTCGACAACATAGTATAAACAGCAACATTTTTAAGCAACAAAATATAATTTAAACCCCAATACTTGTTGATAATATATTCGCAATTTGTTAATAAAACATATAATTGTATTTTGATATGAAAAATGTTGCAGCAAAACTATTCATAGAAAACAATATTTTGCGTAAAAAACATGGTTTCCCGTTACATCCCATGAAGGGATTAGGGAGAGCTTCTCAGAATCACTGAGATTTTGCGCTTTCTAGTTTTACACTTACTGATTGGGGCCTACAGTTTTACACCGGTTCCGAGCGGTATTCTGAGAGGTCTTTTCATGGCTTCATACTCGATAGTGTCGCCGTCACTATGCGAGGTGACCGCCGTCGAAAGAAATTTAAGGTGGTCAGAGCAGGGATCGAACCTACGTTCTAATGCACAAGAGCCGCGCACACTACCATTGCACCACCGACGGCCACAACATTTTGCATTAGCAATAGTATAAAATTAAAAAAGAATTTATTGCTAGTTATAAATAAGTCTAAACTTACCACAGATCAATTCTAATAATCATGAACATGTTTCGATTAACGAGCAACATGTTGCCAAGATCATAGTAAGCAGAATAACATCATTCATCAGGAAAATTAATTTTTCAATCCAATTCTTGCATGCTTAATGTTCGCTATATGTTGATTTAAACTTATGTTGCGCATAAACTTGTTGCAACCAATATATACATTGATAAATCCACTTTTGCATGCTTCAGAGTTGGAAACATGCTGCTTGGGTGCCAGAACACATATCAATATTTTCTTATGGCAAAAAGTAATGTGAAAACAGTATTTAATACAGATTTAACACAATTTGAAAGATTTCTTTTTTAGAAATTCGCCAAGTTATTGTCACTCATTTCTCACTGATGATTGCTTCCTCTGCCCTACAGCAAACACTCTCTTTATTCCCTTGGCCAATCCCATTTCTTGGTGCCTCCATAAATTAGTCCAATAAATAACATTAGTTTTTTGCTCGGTTATCTTTCAAATGTCCAAAATAGTCTTACAATGGCCTCCAACAATCGTTAAGCATAAAGACAATTTAACACTTGAAATACTTTAACGTCCAAACAAACAAATGAATCACACAAATGTTCCGCTCCGCCACGTAAAAAAGTGTGGTGGTGGTGCTTTCTGGTCAAACAAGATGCCCAGAGCATGGACAATTATTCTTAGACGCATTTGCTCATATAAAATGATTCTTAAAAAGCCATAAATTACAACAATAGGAACTGAGAGAAGGCACAACAACATAAAGTCCGCAGCAGATGGCCTAAAGCCAAACGAAGAAGCAAAAACGAAGATAGAAATGAAAGTCAAGCCTATGAAAAACGGCCAAAGATGAGACGCGACTGCTGTGCGCAGACTCAGTGTGAACATTGTGAAAAGTGATGACGGCATTGGCACCTAATGGTCAAGTACACGTCGTACTCGAATGACCAAGAGACTTTCGGTTTGTGGGGCGAGTGTGTCGGGTTTAGAGTGTAACAAGTGCCATATTGTGATAATTACTTGATTTCTAATCGATGACACTGTCATTTACAATTTAAACAGTTTGAAAATCATTGCTAATCCGCACAAAGCCAGGCAGGCAAACCGAAAGAAAGACACACACACACAGACAGATAGACAGTCGAGTCTGTGAAACTGATAAACTTATAATGAATGGCTGTTGGCTGGATCAGTCACACGCTGTTGCGTCTGCGCACTAACTCAAAATGCTGAGTGCGCACAAAATATTTAGATGTCACTGGACTTCATCGCTTGATCAGGTAATGGTAATTTATGTTTAGAGTCGTAGTTTTCCAACTGACTGGCAGGCTGATTGGCACAGCGAGAGACCCATCACAAAGAAATGTGTAAATGTTGCTTTTATTATAACAAATTGCTGTGGACCAAATGAAAATTGAAACTTCATATGTGCAAGATAAAAATTATGTCAAATTTGAAATGCGTGTGACTTTTCCCATAAGTTAGGATATAACTGCTGGATGGTTAGTCAGATTAGTGGATCAAACCTGCTAAACTTTTTTGAAAATTATTGACCCAGGCATGTTGTAATGATAATGGTCACATCACATTAAAGAGATCATATTATAAATCTACGAACTGTCATGGAGGATCCGTTCAAAATACCGTTCGAAACCGGTGTAAAACTGTAGGTCCCAATCAGTGAGTGTAAAACTAGAACGCGCACAGCTCACTGGTTGTGAGAAGTTCTCCCTAATCCCCTCATGGGATGTAACGGGAAACCATTTACTTTTTTATGTTGTAATGATAATGGTCACATCACATTAAAGAGATCACATTATAATTCTACGAACTGTCATGGAGGATGAGCTCATGTTGCTGGTCAACGGCGGATAAAAACAAGAAAAATTATGCTCGATTGAGTTACGGACTGCTTATCTATTTTAAATGAGTGAAATATAGATCCTGACAGTAGGGAGATTACAAAACCTCAGAGATCCGCTCAATAATATCCATGAAAAGATACAAGAAAAGAAAACAAGCCAATACCCTATTAGATCACGACCCCGCCTAAAGCCTGATGCAAAAATCGTTCGCACGAAATATGTAGACCAACATAAATTTTGTTTCGCTGTGCAACAATCACTGAGGACGACAATATTTTTCCCATTTTCTTCAGTTTCTTTGTTACACTAAACATATATTTTTGATGTGATAACATCTATATGCACGGGTAGGGCAATCTATCAAAGTGAACACACGCAAAACACACACACCGTTAACATCACATACGTGGTAGTTGTACAACAATAGTCTCTGCCTGAAAATAAGTATGATGGTATTTATGTAGCGGCAGCGAACAAACAAGCAGGTCGTCGTCGCCAAAGAGTATTATAGAGAGATTATATATTATAGAGAACTCCTGGAACGAATTGTGTGACTCAAAAGCACTGGCGACATCTGGCGAATGATTCTAAACGTATTACTCTCTTTTTGTCATAACTTGGTCCATTCATAATTTTGATGTAAAACATTGATGCCTTTTGAAACATTTATGCTTTTTGTATTGTTTTATGTAGCAATATTGTCGAAATGGTGCATTCATATTGAAATATTGTATAAAGAGGATAAGACTCGTTTATGCTCTTTTACTCAGATTCTTTACATGAGAGCGGAAAAGGAGTGCGATAAGTTCTCTATACTACTCAATACTTTTTGTCGTCGCTCTGTTTATGACAAAACAAAAACAATTATTTCAGTGATGTTAAAGCAGATGTAAGAAAAAAGAAAGTGCTATATCAAAAGAGCCTTCAGCACAAAAGCTATTCTTTTTTTTTATTTTCCAATGTAACATTTACTAATGTCTTCACTAAAATCGAACAGGTACCGTGTAGCAAAAAGGTGTTAACACATCGACCGTGAGTTCGAACGCTCATTGTTTTTTTTTTGAAAACTTGGATTAGTGCTGCAAACATTGATAACTATTGTCTACTATTTGTTTAACCGTTACATTTTTCATGGTTGGTTGGCTGGTAAATATACTATTTAGCATCAGACACCGTGTTGCATACCACATCACCCCGGACAGTCTAATGTAGCGTGTCTACATCCATCCTGTTAATCGGAGGTACCTCATTAGATCACCTAGATCAATCTCGGGTATCTCAGGGAGGTTGTGCAGCGGACAACTACAGAGGAGATTTTCTACCGTCTCCTCCTCTTCTGCGTCTTCGTTGACACAACAGTGGTCATTTTATGGAAGCTTCAGCCGCCTTACGTGACCATACCATATACTAGTGTACATCCATAGTACCATTGTCGGTCGGAGACCCCATCGGCTTCCGAACATTTTCTGACAAGCGTAGTACGCAACGGTTGCGTTCTGTGCCCGGTGCTCTATGTTACGCTTCCAGGATAATATAGGGTCTAGAATCACGCCCAAGTACTTGGCGTGAGTTGATTGCGGAATCTCTATTCCACTTAGACGAGGAGGATTAAACTTTGGTATCTTGGTCTTCATGGTAAAAAGCGTGATCTCAGTTTTCCCTGGATTCACTCCAGGACCACACCCAGTGGACCAGTCGTTAAGTGACTTCCAAGCCCCACTCATGATTTCGCTCAACACGGATGGGAACAAACCACACACCATTATTACCACGTCATTCGCAGACGCCACGGTTTTGATCCTCAGATTGTCCAGTTTTAGTAGTAGTTTGTTGATCACGAGTAACCAAAATAGGGGAGTGATAAGTCCACCCAGATGAGTTCCCCTCTTAACTCACGTTGATAACTCGCTGTTGCCCATAAAGGCGTTGATAATTCTGCTCTGTAGCATTGTCACTATCCAACTCTTGCGAAATGTTTCGACGCCTAGATCTTCAGGTGATTCTTTTATAACCGCTGATCTCAGATTACTGAATGCACGCTCTATATCCAAGAAGGCCGCCAGGATATTATGTTTGTGTTCTAAGGACATCTAAATAGTTATGACCACTGTGTGCAGGGCTGTACCGGTTGAGCGGTCTTTTAGATATGCATGTTGACTGCAAGATATTTTGGCTGATCCATCCATTTTCGTGCGGATGTGTGTACGTCAATTAGCCTTTCAAGCGTTTTCAGAAGAAACGATGAGAGGCTGATCGGTCTGAAGTCCTTTGCGCTCTCCTAATTCCGTCTCCCCGCCTTGGGAATGAAAATCACCCTTACCTTGCTCTTTGGTAAGAAGTTAAGAGTCCGGCAAGATCGGAATATGATACAGAGCCACGGCTTAATTATGACCTCCGTGCTTTGCAGCATTTTTGGTATAATACTATATAGACCCGGAGAATTATATGGTGAGAAGCTATTGATAGCCCCGGACTGATTATATCCTCTATACCTTTAGTACATCAGTTTTGGGTTGATAATGTTCGCATCTCCCTGGATGTGTTCGGGCGGATCGGGAAGTGTATTTTCACGAGTATCTCTAGCGATTCAGCTGAGATATTTGACCATGTCCCGATATCCCTCCTCACATAGGTGAGATTTGATATTTTGCTCAGTCTATCTGTTTCCTCTGTGTTCTCCATCGATCCACAGAACTTTGACTAGGATTTTTTATACTCTTGAAGTTTATCCTTATATGGCTGCCAGGATCCACTTATATAGCTTGCATTCAAAGCCTTCCGAGGTTATGTTCTTAGCGTTGTGAGCTCTTCTGTCCACCAAGACCGATAGGTTTTCTTTGAGCGTGATGGACTTTGAATGCAGTATCCATGGATTTCTCCAAATTGGATTCAGCTGTTTCTACGTCTGTAGTGGTATTAATGTGTTGCTCGGACTTAGGAAGCTTACTTTTCAGAACCCTGTTGAACTTGTCCCAATTAGTTCTCTTGGGATTCCCATAGAAACATTAAAATGTTGCACGAAACATGTAGCCGATTTTTCGTGCGTGTACCTAAGTACTGTGTTGGCTGAAAAATATCGTTGGCGTTTCGCAGGAATTTTTTTAAAGCTCCCCGTAAAATGTTGAACTCAGTACCAACCTTAAAATACCCATATGCACGCTGTCCTGGTCATTACATTAAGATAATTCTAGGTGATTTTAATGGCAAAATAGGCAGGGAATAGTCTATAGTTCGAACAAGCGACGGTAAATACAGGTTCTCTTCCGAGAACGGATTTTAACCGAAAAATTTCGCCGAGGTAAAACACATGGCTGTCAGTAGCAGGCACTTACGTATATCTTTCAGTGAAAAGGAAAAACCTTACGAAACCAAACACCGAAAAACCTGGGCATCGAAAAGCTGTATTTATTAGTGGTAGCCACAGCCCATTCAAGTAAACTCACTCCAAACGCTGAATGTTATCTCTCCCGACAATCCCAACGCACAGTGGAAACACATCTCACATTCTATGATATGCTGCTTCAAAAATTTTACTGGGTTACCAAAATGGTCCCTAGGCAAACCACGGTTCAATGAAGAATGTTGCGTTATAAGTAATGAATAGAACACTGCATATATGGCAACGCTGCAGTCAGTTGCACCACTGGCCTCGGCGCCGCAGCGGTAATTTAAAAATGCATGTGGAAAGAGTGATGGTGAAAAAAATAAATGACTGTTTGAACACACGGGCGGTATGTTAACACTTTTTTGTTACACGGCACCTGTTCGATTTCTATGAACACATTAGTAAAAGTTACATTGGAAAATAAAAAAAATTCAAGCTCTTTTAAACATTAATAAATTCATTTAGTACGTATTGATCAAGCTTTATATGATGCCCAAAATGCAGTCAATTCCAAAAGCCATTATACGAAATGTTCTTACTTCCATTATACATACAATTTAGTTTAAAATTATTTTGTTGTGGTTCGAAACCGTTTTTTTGTGCTGAAGGCTCTTTTGCTATTGCACTTTCTTTTTTCTTAGATCTACTTTAACATTAGATGTAATATTGTTAAAATAAACAAAGCAATATTTAGCTCAGTAAAATAATTATTTTTGTTTTCTCATAAACAGAGCGACGACAAAAAGTATTGAATAGTATAGAGAACTTATTGCACCCGTTTTCCGCTCTCATGTAGAGAGTTTGAGTAAAAGAGCATAAACGGGTCTTATCCTGTATATAGAATATTTCAATATAAATGCACCATGTCGACAATGTTATTACATAAAACAATACAAAAAATAGCATAAATGCTTCAAAAGGAATCAATGTTTCACATCAAAATTATGAATGGACCAAGTTATGACAAAAGGAGAGTAATACGTTTTGATTCATTCGCCAGATGTCGCTAGTGCTGTTTAGTTATGCAATTCGTTCCGTGAGTTCTCTATACTATTCAATACTCTTTGAAGACGACGACCTGCTTGTTTGTTCGCCGCCGCTACATCAATACCATCATACTTATTTTTAGGCAGAGAATATTGTTATACAACAACCAGGTACGTGATGCTAGCGTTGTGTGTTGTTTGCATGTGTTCACTTTCTTAGATTGCACTACCCGTACCTAAATCGGAGACACGAGAACGAACGGAGTTCGAAAGCTTTACCGTACAGTTAAAACCCAACTTAAGGTCAAGCTACTGGACTGAGGAGAGGCCTCTGTTAGTATGATACTGCGAAGTTAGTGTTGAGGATATGGAAAATACATTTATTTTAGTCGCAACTGTCACAATGGGGCATGATCGCAGTCGGACATGTGTTGAAAGGTGCTTCCAACATTCCAGCATTTGTTGACTAATCCAAAGCGGAACCGAGGCACTCTCACAATATCCCTGTCTGTGCAGTCTGTGGTAGTTTGTTGACAATCAACTATGTGTTTTCCTAACAGGCATAAATGCAGGCCCGTCTTACTCTTTCTTTGAGACTGACGAGAAATTCGATACCCATTCGCTGCTTGAAGGAGGCCTGGAAATAGGTCTACACTAACAATCTAATTTTACGGTTGTATAACACTGTGTGTAATTTTTTAAGTTATGAAAATATAACAATATACGGACACCACTACCTGATAAAAGACAAAAAAAAAAGACCCGTGTCTCCCAGTTTTGACCAAAGTCATGGACTCTTTTTCAGGGCCCCCAAACATTTGGGGCATAGATGTCATTCTTGCAAAAAAGTGATCATTTTGTCCGGCTCATATCTTGCAAATATTTCGGAATTTTGATTTACTCTTTGAGGGAAAGTTGTAACCTTTATCATAAAGAACAGAAATTGTGAACATATAAATCAAAAAACTCCATCTTCAAGGTCAAAACTGCAAAAAAAAACTTTAAAAAATTCGATTTTTTTTAATCTTTTTTCCCCTGTTCAGGTCCATAGGTAGCAAACTGTTCAAACTTCAAGGAAACAATCAACAACAAGAATGTACCCAAGATTTCAATAAACAACTTTCTAGAACATACGAACTTCTTAGGAATGACTCTTAACACCGTTTAGATAACCGCAAAAGTTAAAAATTTCCCGAAATTTTTTTAATTTCACTGTGTGTAATTTTTTAAGTCATGAAAATATCACCATATACGGACACCACTACCTGATAAAAGACAAAACAAAAGACCCGTGTCTTCTAGTTTTGCCCAAAGTCATGCACTTTTTTTCGTGGGCCCCCAAAAGATTTGGGGCCTCGGTGTCATTTTTGCAAAAAACTGATCATTTTGTCAGGCTCATATCTTGCAAACCGTTCGCAATTTTGATTCACTTTCTGAGGAAGAGTTGTAGCTATTGACATAAGAAACACAAACAGTGAACGTAAAAAATCAAAAAAACTTCATCTTCAAGGTCAAACTGGCAAACAACTTAAAAAAACTAAAAAAAAAAATGTTACCTTTTCTACCCTGTTCAGGTCCATAGGTGGCAAACCGTTCAAAATTGAAGGAAACAATCAACTCCAGAAATGTACCTAAGATCTCAATAAACAACTTTCTAGAACATATGAACTTCCTAGGAATGATTCTGAACACCGTTTAGGTACCGCTTAAGTAGCATTTGTGCAAAAGTGAAAAATGTCCCGAAATTTTTTTAACTTCACGGTGTGTAATTTTTTAAGTCATGGAAATATAACCATATACGGACACCACTACGTGATAAAAGACCAAAAAAAAGACCCCTGGACTTTTTTTATGGGCCCCCAAAAATTTGGGGCCTCGATGTCAATCTTGCAAAAAAGTGATAATTTTGTCAGGCTCATATCTTGCAAATAGTTCGGAATTTTGATTTACTCTCTGAGGGAGCTGTAGCCCTTTTCGTAAAGAACACAAATTGTGACCTTATAAAATCAAAAAAAAATTCATCTTCAAGGTCAAAATCGGAAACCGTTCAAGATTCAAGGAAACCATCAACTACAAAAATGTACCTAAGATTTCAGTTAACAACTTTCTAGAACATATGAACTTCCTAGGAATGATTCCTATATTTTGTGCTGCGTCCGTTGTTGCGTGTGCTGAGCTTACTGCTTTGCTTGTGCTGCTGCGGTCGGTGAGATAGCATAGTATCTCAATGTTGAAGTACACTGTGTTAAGAATCATTCCTAGGGTCTTTTTTTTGGTCTTTTACCACGTATTGGTGTCCGTATATGGTTATACTTTTCGTGTTGCAATGTGTAATATGCTTGTTTTTCTTCCGAAAGCAGGACAGTCAAAAGACCTTCTCCTATGCGTATTACCCATAGGCATACAGACTGCTCTTCTTTAAGCAGGCTTGTTGGTAGGCGTACTAATAATAAGCATGTTCACTTCCCTCCTTTAATCAAAAGCCTTTTGGCAGGCCTGCTAGTAGAAGGCTGAATGGATGTTCAATGGCATGCACACTTACCATCTTTAAACAGGTTTGTTGGCAGCCACGTAATGTAATTCGCTGCAAATCAGTCTTGTTTTCTTGTCTGGATGTAAATATACCGTGTGTTTTGTGCTTGTCGCAAATATAGTATACTAGTATCCAAACACATTGTGTTTGCTAATCAATATTACATGTTGGAGACACAATGATTCATATATGTTTTTGTGCCCGAATGTGGTTTTGCAAACATACATATGTATACATGGTTTCTGGGCCGTTTTTTCAGCGTCCATCGGGATATTATCAGCCAAGCTATTCTGCAGCTGGAGAGGCTGAACATGCCAATTTAAGTCTTTTTTATTTTTTACTGTTACTGTGTTAATAACTAGGTGCCATTATTAATGTGTCTCTGTCTCCTTGCATCTCTTACTGATTACTTCTTTCAAATGAATTACGGCATACCTTTCCATTCAGTTACAACAACCGAAATTGCCATCAATTCGGTTACAACCATTGACTATAGTATCAATTCGGTTGCAACAAACGACATTGGCGGTAAATCGTTTGGAATAAACATATTTATGAAAAATTGATATGTCTGTAGCTAAACTTCGTATGATTGTATACAATGCCATTTTATAGTTATTATTTTCTCTGGTTGCGTTATTCTGTTGGTGATTTGGGATCCTTTTTTGTGATTGGTCTACACTATGATACTCCAAGGCACAAATAACCACATAGATCTGAAAAATCAAATATTCTGGAGGGACAGAAAAATGTTTTTGATTCTAAATCAAATTAATCTAAAAATGGAAATATACAAATTTATTGTCCAAGTTTGACGATTTTCAAATTAAAAGTTATTTCCTGGAAATTCAGTCATTTCCTTCCATTTCAATATTCCCTTACTTAACATGCTACCCTCAATCTTTGCGCATGTGCACATTCCTTTTATACAGATGCAAATGACCAACATGGTGTCGTCTAAAGCATGTTTATCTCCGATTTCGTAAGTCCGACTCGTAAAGTCAAACAGAAGCCGAAAACAATAATCATCAACACCCACGCCAAGTGTGGTGAATATAATACGGCAAGCTACATTTGAGAGCAATGCAAGTACTGTAACCATTTCCACATATTTCACACTTAGAGACACATGTACATGTGTGAGCCGCTATCCGATCTTTGCGTAAGAAAACCATAAATAAGCTCAACCAACAATGAGGTGGAGTACTTGCTTGTATCCACCGGCAAGGGATTAAACGTGAACAAAAACGAGTTTAGAGTTTAGAGTCTTAACAGAACCAGCCACGCTAACGATGACGACTGAAGTTTGACAGCGGGTTAACAAAGAGTTAGGCGACTTGTATTTTGTAAAAATCTACGACTTTTTTTGTCACTTATTAGAACGAAGTTCCTTATCGCACGTTGCGGAATGGGGGCTAAATGAAAAAAAATTAAACAACTTTTTTTTACACTATTATGCTACAACCCAGTATTATCAACTGTATTGGGTACTTTTGCCTTGGTTTGTGTCTGGGCTAACATACATAAATACATATGTTGAAAAATTTATTGTTTAATGGGAAGTTTTCTAGTAGGAGCTTGTAACCAATATTTAGTATATATTGTTGGTTGAACCCAATAAAAAGTAAATTTAGAAAAGTCAAAGTTAAAGAAGTTTAAAAAAATAAAATTTTCTTACATAAGTGCGTTTTCTTAAAAAAAGTAAATTTTCTACAAAACCAAAATACATACCTATTCATATTCTTAAACAAAGTACCTTTTCATAAAAAAAAATACTTTGTCGTAAAGAAGTGCTTTTGCTTAAAAAAAAATTGTTCAACAAGCGCCTTAGGCGTGATGGAACTAACTAGTACATAACATATAGCGAGAGGAACTTCGTTCCAACCGGGTGTCCCCTGACACCTCACGTAATTTTTTTTATGAAAAGGTACTTATTTAAAGAAATTACATTTTTTAAGAAAAGGTACTTTTTGTAAGAAAATTTATTTTTTTAAGCAAAGGTACTTCTAAGGCTAGTTATTTTTTTTAAGAAAAGATACTCTGTTTAAAAATATGAGTAGGTATTTGTTTTTGAGAAAAGTTAATTTTTTAAGAAAACGCACTTTTTTAAGAAAATTTTATTTTTTTAAACTTCTTTCGCTTTGACTTTTCTACATTTACTTTTTATTCGGTTCAAAACTACAATAAGTAATAAACAGGCTCCACCTAGAAAATTTCCCATTAAACAAGAAATATCCCCCCATATGTTAGTCTAGACACAAACCAAACCAAAAGTGCGAGTGTAAGAGTAAGTGTGCTGCCAAATGTAATTCAATGCTCAGGGTTGTATTCCCTGGATTTACCAGTCTTGCACTTTGGCTTTTCTAAGTTTACTTTTTATTGGGTTCAAAACTACAATATGTAATAAACAGGCTCCACCTAGAAAACTTCCCTTTAAACCAAACCAAACGTACCCAATATAGTTGATAAGTTAGATCCAAAAAGAAATAAGACCCTACATATTGCCTCCTGTTCACTCAAACGGTTGCGCAGGAGCATAGTAGGATGTTCGACACTCTTGTCTAACTCTTCATTCTCGCAACTACTGGAGTAATCAGAGTAGTTTAGGTAATGGAATCTGCAGGAGCAGCGGGGGTCAAGAAGACGACGAGAGCGTCGAATATCTCACATGCTACGGACCAGCATTTAGTGTGAGTGCGAGAACATATTGTTACGATTAAGTAAAATCTTTTACTTACTTTTAATGACCCAATTAACATAATAAGCCTGTTTTTGTATTCCCTGCTAAACTAAGTTTTCGACAACTCGCTAAATATCGCTTAGTTCCCCATACAAAGTCGTCGAAAAATTAGTTTAGCAGGGAATAAAAAAACAGACTTAATGATAAAAACAGTGCGATTAGTGCTGCGCCTAAAAGTATACCTTACCTTAAATCAGTTGACGAATCGGCGGCAAAAGCGTTATTTTAAAACTGCTATATTAAAGGTTTCGGAATCGTGAAGAACAATCTAGAAACCAATAGAGATCCTGGTGGCAAGTAGCATAACTCGTATAAATAGCTCAGGTCTTTTGCATTTGGAGTTAGTCGGTTATTAAAAACAATCAAAAATCAATACAGTCAACATTTCTCTTCACTCAAATGCCAACAAACACAACGAGTGAATCCCTAGCCATTCTCTATTCTGTCTCTTACTCTCTTCAGTTAATATTTCACTACACGAGCAGCTTTTTGATAGTGTTATTGTATATAACTATACAAATTCCAACCATGTTGAAGTAAAATTACATAAACTATGCTTTTGGCTCTCTTTTACCAGGGTTGCCAAATTGGGCACATCTTCTGGTCGTCTAATTCTAGATCGTCTTTGACACAATAGTGAACGGTTGCATATAACTGTAGTAAACAAAGGGTTGAAATATAGACTTACTGTATAGTGTTGACTTTAAAATTATATAAGTAAAATAAATTAACGGGAATAAAACAGCGCTAAAAGGACGATTAAGGAAAATGGTAACAATATCAAGGGTCTTATTTCATGTTGGACCTAACAGATATTCAAGAAGTGGAGCGCTTTAATATAACCTTTTTGCAGACTACTAATTCGCTGGAAATAATGTACGCATCTTCTTTAGCCTGATTCTAGAATATCGGCATGAGATATAATATACTCACCTAAACCATTCCAGGACAATTTTCAAATTCAACGATCGGAACGGAATATGACGTCCCTAGGTATCACAGCATTACCCGTTGGACTAAGTGTGTCAATAGTGGCAGTTACTTTACTTCTATCTATGTTGTCTATCATAGAGTGCGTAAGATTTTTCGACTATAAGTGCACAGCAAGTTTTCCTAACAACTCAGAGCATAACTTGCCCACACCTTCCTGGTGATCCTACAATTTGTGCCTCCAAGGCATCAACTGAAGGCTTCGGTTTTAAGAATCAGCTTGCATATAGAAAGTATTGGAGGCAGTCCCTTATCTCAGCCGCTCTGCCACTTTAGGGTTCCCTAGAATATTTTTGACACCCGCATCCATATAAGGGGGTATCAAAATGGTAAGTCTACTCATCTAGAGGTGCACGGTAGTTATAGACAATTGTTGAGGTTATGAATACTGATTGCATGGATTTGAAAGCTGTCTGACAGTCAGAATAGATATTGATTTTATTGACGTATTGTCGCAGCCATAGTGCACCTTCACCCCTCCCTCTCAGTACCTTCTACCAAAAGATACTGCCATAAAGCTATAACGAAAGGACAATAGCTGTATGTAAAAAAAATCAATGAGTGTTCGAACTCTCGGGCGATATGTTAACACCTTTTTGTTACACGGTTTCTATGAACACGTTAGTAAATGTTACATTGGAAAATAAAAAAATAACAGTTTTTGTGCTGAAGGCTCTTTTGATATTGCACTTTTTTTTACATCTGCTTTAACATTAGATGTAATATTGTTAAAATAAATAAAGCCATATCTAGCTCACTGAAATAATTGGTTTTGTTTTGTCATAAACAGAGCGACGACAAAAAGTATTGAATAGTATAGAGAACTTATTGCACTCTTTTTCCGCTCTCATGTAGAGAGTCTGAGTAAAAGAGCATAAACGAGTCTTATTATCTTCATAGAATATTTCAATATAATGCACCATATCGACAATGTTATTATATAAAACAATACAAACAGCATAAATGTTTTAAAAGGCATCATTGTTTCACTTCAAAATTATGAATGGACCAAGTTATGACAAAAAGAGAGTAATACGTTTTAATCATTAGCCAGATGTCGCTAGTGCGTTTAAGTCATACAATTCGTTCCGGGAGTTCTCTATACTATTCAATACTCTTTGGCGACGACGTCCTACTTGTTTGTATCAATACCATCATACTTATTTTCAGGCAGAGAATATTGTTGTACAACAACGACGTATGTGATGCTAACGTTGTGTGTTGTTTGCATGTGTTTACTTTGATAGGTTGCCCGTGCCTATAGAAGATAACACATCAAAAATGTCCCATTACATCCCATGAGGGGATTGGGGTAAGCCTCTCGCAACTAGTGAGCTGTACGCGTTATAGTTTGCGCTCTCTGATTGGGACTACAGTTTTCCACCGGCTCCGAACGGTATTTCTTAGAAGCGTTTTCATCACTAAATACTCGATAAAGGCGCCGTAACTAAGCGAGGTGAATACCGTCGAAAGAAGTAGCAGCAGGGATCAAGCCACAGGAATCAAACCCACGTACTCAATTGTACAATTGTATAATCGATGCCCTTTTTTGCATGAATATAGAACTAGCGTAGACTTGGGTTTGAAACTGAGTTTACTGTCTCAAGGTCCCATACCACCTAGCCACATTGCCTCAATGCAGGGCCCCTTTTAGCTCCTGGGAAAGAGTAGGAGCTCGAGGTTCTTCTGATTTAGGCTCAAGCCGTTCTCCGTGTCCCACTTAGAGAGTCTCCTGATAAAGCTCTGGAATTCAGTAGTCCATATATGATATTAATGATCCCCAGCTCAACAGATAGTATCGATAGTATCTGTAAAACATTATTAAAATCTCCCTAAACATTGGACACACTGATATTCATATGAATAAGAGTGCTGGCACGTGGACAGCTGAGGAGTAGCTATAGTCGTGTGCAGATATACTTATAAGTCAGTCAGCCTTTCCAATACCTTCAGCCCGAAAGATGTGGCGCCTATACCTCTAAAGTCTATAGGAATAATAAGTGATGATTTTCCCGCTTTCGGATTGAATATCACTTTAGATTATATTAAGGCGATCATATGTTGTAGCCAACAAATCGGGAATATTATAAAATGGGCGAACTATAGCACTCAGTTTTGTGTAGGCAAAAGTTTCCTTTCTGAATTGAGCTCCTAAGTTTTGTGAATCTTTTGCCATTTTACTAGAATTCAGAATTCGGAATATTATGAAGAATTAATAAACCCTTTACTCGTACAGGCGCTTAAAGACTTCTCATATTGGTTTAGATTTCCTATTCTCTTAGTGACTCCCTTTACTCGTGACACGACAAATTCGCCAATCAAATTTCGCACAAATGTCGTAAGAGATATGACCCAAAAATATTGAAAACTCCGAAGTAAAGTATTCCCAAAGTTAGAATATTTGTTTACTTACAGCTTAGATTTGTTAAAACTTTAAATAAAATACATTTGTGTGATCATATAATTATTAGAGTAAATTTTGATTTTTAGATTTTGGGATATCACGTCTTTTTGGAAGGTTTTTGCATCACTAAAAACGATGGCGTTATTATTTTTTCAAAAATCGATCTCCTTCCCCTGCATATCTTCCCCCAAAGATGCTGATTTTGAGTGACATTTTGCACAGAGCCAAAACCGCTTAACATATAAAAATTTTGACACTACCATTATATTCTGCAAGGAAAATCAGTAAAAATAAGCCATATTTTAAATTTTTAAAATGGTCCATGTAGGCATTAGGCTGGCCATAAAAATCACTTTTTTGTCAAAATGTGAAACAGTTTATTTTTTAACGCAGATAGTAAATTTATGCAACATGCTGAGAAAAATTGTGTAAAAATTTCTGATTTATCACTTCTCGTTGCAAAGTTATCAACTCTTAAAATTTTCAAATACATATATGTAAGAAAAAACAAAAAGTTTTTTGTGATTTATATTACAAAGTTTATTCAGTTAAGAGTACATCAAGTTAACAAGTATCTTCTTTTTCTACTGCGCAAAGTGCTAAACAATTTAATTCATCTTTTTTTTTAACAAGGCACGAGTTATTAAGACGTGAAATTCGACCCACAAGTTGCTCAGTATAAATGCTTGTTGATTGTATATTTTTGGCTTTTTCAGTTGCGTTAATGAAACATTTTTGTGATGTCCATTTAGAGGAATGCGAAAGCATAAATGATACATTTATTCCATAAAAATATAAAGTTCTTAAACTCTCCAGATTTATAAAATCGAAAGGCGATTTAGAAACAACAGAATCTAAATATTTTAGCTTATTAGTTTCACTGTCAATATTGTTCATCGGTTCCTCGTTTTCTTCAACAGGAATAAATTTTTTTTCAAATAGTATTTCGTCTGTTGCATCAATCAGCTCTGCAAGGTCTAACGTGTTGTCGCCATCTGTCCTTATTTTGTCATTTTGACTCACTTCTTCGACTAAATCAGCTGAAGAATAACTTACATCTGGATCAATTGTGGATAATTTTAAAAACTGTTCCTGACTGTTTTTGCCTAACAGTTTAACACGCAATTTTTCTTTTTCTTGTAATGAAATTCTTTCATCAAAAATTGAAAAAATAGCATTTTTTCACTTATATAGTCCATGTGTCTTAGCTGAGTGGATTGAACATTTTTTGCAATTATAGAAAAGTATGTTCCATTGATTTTTGAGAACTCATCGAGTTCTTTCAGAAAATGTAAATCATTTTTTGGAGCATGTATTGTTGACTCACAAGTAAACCACTGTTTTAAGTATATTGTTATGAAATAAATAAGCATCGCTTCAAACTTTTCCACTAAGGTTTCCGATAACTCAAAGTGGTCTTTAAATAACATTATTTTAAAGATATAAATTACTTTTGAAAGCCACCTAGCATGGTGATCAGCACCACATGCTTTGAGTTTGTAGTGTGGATTTGCATTTAAATGAACTAGGGCTAACTCGGCTACTTCCAAGTGGTCTGCTCTCCGATGATTTATATTTGTTTGCTTGACATAGAACTCTATTAATGCCTGCAAATTTTTTTCAAGTATCGGCTTGGCTCTTTTCGAAAAGATTGCTGGTGTTATTTTTAATTTGTTGTTACAGCGAAACCACTTCCGAAATTGGGAAAATATTGGAATTCCAGCACCAACAGTTTTCATAACCACTTCTTTGAACGGATTTGAAACGCATAATTCCTTTTGATGAAGTCGACAAGGTCTACGATTCAAATGCTTTTGCTTTCCTTCCACAGTGATTGATTTTTCGAAAAGAAGTGCTGCGCCACCCTTAACACCCGAATTCGCCGCTGTTGTGTCATAGGAGAGGCCAACTATCTTCTTTGTGATATCTAATTGATCACATTGTTTTTTTAATTCATTTGCAATGGTTTTGGCTGAACCATTTGCAATAAAATTACAAGATATAAGTTTCTGCAATCCATTTGAAGCAGATACACTGATTACTAACCTCTCCACCATTTCGTGGTTGTTGTTTTCCATCCTTTTGCCATCCCAATGTAAAATTAAAGAGTTAGGGAACTCAAATTCTTGCAGCCTTTTCATTGCGTCTTGTCGTTCTTTATTTCGATTTTTCAAGATATATGAGCAAGATGTATTACCTTCTACGTTATTCAGTCGTTTTACTTCTACAAAAAGACGTGCCATAGAATTGGATGAAATGCCAAGACTATCTAATAATCTGCTAATTTTAGGACTGATGAAAACAAACTTAGACATCTTTTCTTTAGCAATCTTCCAATCCGGATCTTTACACTCATCATCATAATTTTCTTCCATTTTTTCCGCCGCAATTTCAATGTCAATACATCTTTTCGATTTCGGTTTTTGTAAAGCACATTCAAATTCTTGTGTACATGAAAATTGATGTGAAAGTTTACCACAAAATGTTGTAACTTAACTTGTTTTGTTTGTTTTAAACTATTGGGTTTAAAATTTATTTTAGCTTTACGAAAGCCTTCGTAAAGTTTAAGAATGTATTTACGTAAGTAATACTCTTGTTTGTGGAACAAATTTAAGTTTCCAGTATCTGTCACAATTTCAGATACAAGAGTGCAAGCTGATAAGTATTTATCCTTTCTTCCATTTAAATTGTGGATTGTAAGAAATCGGCGTAAAACATCTAATTTAGTACATGAGTGGATATCTGACATCGAAATGTGTATCAGTTAGATCATAAAATTACAAGAGAAAAGGCAGACTTACCTGGTATACGACGAATTCGTTTGTTAGTTAATGTTATGAGATCAGCCATTTTATAAAATCAACAATTATTTCAAAATTAGAAACTGATGTTCGCTAAAATGAAAACACAAACTGTTATTTTACAACTTTTACAACTTTTGAACGGCCTGCTGAGACTACTCAACAAACGATATTATAACATTTTCGTCAATAGACAGTATTTTTTCACGACTGCTAATTCTTATTAAAGGGTAATGTAATCCCAATACAAAAATTAATACTATACAATTTTTTTTTGTACTTGTATATGATAAAACTTGAAACGTGATAGCTCTTTAACGAAAAGAGATAAGTCGAAAATTTTTGCACAATTTTTCTCAGCAAGTACCATTAATTTACTATGTGCTTTAAGAAATAAACTTTTTCACATTTTGACAAAAAAATGATTTTTCTGGCCACCCTAATGCCTACATGGACCATTTTAAAAATTTAAAATATGGCTTATTTTTACTGATTTTCCTTGCAGAATATAATGGTAGAGTCAAAATTTTTATATGTTAAGCGGTTTTGGCTCTGTGCAAAATGTCACTCAAAATCAGCATCTTTGGGGGAAGATATGCAGGGGAAGGAGATCGATTTTTGAAAAAATAATAACGCCATCGTTTTTAGTGATGCAAAAACCTTCTAAAAAGACGTGATATCCCAAAATCAGAAATTAAAAAAAATATGAAAACGAAGCCTAATAATTATAATTCAGTTTAAATTAAAACAGCAAAACTGATTGCAATAATCACGGTTAGAATTCATTTAAACGAATCACAATAATATAAAGGAAAACATAGCATCGACGACACAACCCATTTACAAACATCGCAATTATTGCAGTGAAGACACCTACCAAAGTCAGTAGCCTAGACATACACCGTTCGGTTATATGCTTCTGTACAGCATTACCAGATGTTATAAAATATCACAGGGTGACCAGTTGTCGCCATAATAAGATTGTTATATTTTGTGGCCGTCGGTGATGCATTGGTAGTGTGCGTGGCCCTTGATTAATCATAGAGTAATATACCAAGAGTGTGCGACCCTGTTTTTTTTTGGAGCGGAAACCTTTGAAAGTCACTTGAATAGTTGGAGTTCTCAGAGTTCGGCTTTTAGAGGGCAAAGTAAGGATCAAACAGAATTTAAAAGACATGGATATGGTTTTGATAAATTGTTTTGCATTTTGTAATTCTTTTTAGAAGTTTATATTTTACATGAAAAGTATCTTAGCCACAGAGTAATATATCGCAGGTGTGCAACAGCTATTTTTCTTGAACCATAAACGTTTAGAAGTTAATGCAATAGTTAGAGTTCTAACAAAGTTCGATTTTTAGATGGCAAAACAAGCATCAAACGTAATATTTTCATTAATCAAACGTAATTTTAAATGCATGATAATCAATCAAACGTCCATAAATATCAGTTAAAACATAGTTTACTTCTAGCCACTTATAGCTCAATCTTGCCTTACACTATATTCTATACCGGTAATCCAACTACGAAGTCGAACTCCTGTTTCGTCGAAACGCCCTGCCAGTACTTATTTTCGACCACGTTCGCCACGCTTAGTGACGGTGACATTAAAGAGTTTGTAACCATGAAAGAGCTTCTCAAAATATCGTTCGGAACCGAGGTAAAACTGTAGGTAGCGAATAGTGTATGAGATACTAGAAAGCGCACAGCTCATAATGGGGAACTATTTATTTTGATTTTTTATTATGTAATTAATTTTAATTTATTAAAATATTGAAAATTAATGTGTAAAACAATTGTTAGAAAAAGAAAACAATAAATGTGGAATGTTAGGTGGCAGCTTTAGCCCCACTAAACAAATTCGACCAGTATTTATGGGGAGCTAAGCGATTTTAAGCGGTTAATGAAGTTTGTTGTTTCAAATAGAAAATCAACCGTATTTTGCTTAAACACAATATGCAGAACCAATTCTAGCACTTGTAAAAATTTGCCATAATACTTTATTCTCTACCAAAAAGGCCCCTATAGTTCTTCCGACTTGTCGCAAAAATACAAGCAAACTCTCCGTTTATTCGCACAGTTTACAAGTCTAAGGTCGTCGCATTCACTTAATCTTAGATTCCTTCATCTAGTCCCCCTTCACATAGCTAGCTCCTTTATCTTTCTAGTGTAAATTTCGTATTGGCTGCTTTACTGGTCTGGACTAACTACCCTAACTCGTCTAAATTCCCCTTAACCGCATATATAATTATTTTACTCGCATGGACTCATATTACCCGTTTAGACCTCCTCTACTCATCAAACTCCCTTCACTTGCTGAGCAACCCTATACAGTTCTAAAATCCTATGACTCGTCTACATTCCCTTGACTGCTATAGACGCCCTGGGTTCTCAAAATTCAAATGGTTGGCACACACTCCATCTTTACTCGAATATACTCCATTTAATCGACAAGACTCCCTTGGTCGATGTAGACTCCCGGTTGCTTATCTAGGTACCCTTTACTCTTCTCGACTCATCATACTTGTCTAGATTCCATTTAATTACTCGCCTAGACTCTCGTTTCTCGTTTTCACTTCCTTTAGTCGAATAGGCTCCCATTGCTCGTCTATTCCCCTAGGCAACCTTTGCTCGTTTAGACTCCCTTTACTCGTCTGGACTCCCTTTACGCGTATTAACTCCCCTTACTCGTCTACACTTCCTTTAATCGTCTAGACTCCTTTAATCGTCTTGACTCACTTTATTCGTTTAGACGCCCTTCACTCGTCTAGACTCCCTTTTCTAACCTAGTCTCCCTTTATCCGTCTAGACTCCCTTTACTCGTCCAGACTGCCTTTATTCGTCTTGATTCTCTCTACACTCGTCTAGTCACCCTTTAATCCCTTTACTCGTTTAGACTCCCTATACTCGCCTAATCTCCCCTTACTCGTCTAGAATCCCTCGCTTTACTCGTCTAGACTCTTTTACACGTCCAGACTCCCTTTACTCGTGCATTTTTTTCTTTTTTACTCGTCTAGACTCCATAGAGCCGTCGGTGGTGCAATGGTTAGTGTGCGCGGCTCTTGTACATGAGCTCTTGTACATGAGTATATAGCCATGATAAAAGCTTCTCAAAATACCGTTCGGAATCGGTGTAAACCTGTATGTCCCAATCAGTGAGTGAAAACTGGAAAGCGCACAGCTCAGTGATTGTTTGAAGTTCTCCCCGGTCCCTTCATGGGATGTAATGGGAAACCATTTTTTTTTTTAGACTCCATAGACTCCCCTTACTCGCCTACACTGCCTTTACTCGTCTAGAATCTCTTTACTCGTCTAAACTCCCCTTTCTCGTCTATACTCCCCTTACTCGTCTAGACACCCTTTACTCGTCTAGACTCCGTTTACTCGCCTAGACTCCCTTCACTCGACTAGACTCTCTTTACTCGTCTAGACTGCCTTTACTCGTTTAGCCTCCCTTTACACGTCTAGATTTCTTTCACGCGTCTAGACTCCCTTTACTCGTGTAGACTCCCTTTACTCGTCTAGTCTCTATTTACTCGTCTAGACCCCGTCTAGTTACCCGGACTCCATTTACTCGTCGAGACTCCCTCTACCCGTCTAGACTCCATTTACTCGTCTAAACTCCCCTTACTCGTCTAGGCTCCCCTTACTCGCCTACACTTCTTCTACTCGTCTAGACTCCATTTACTCGTCTTGACTCCCTTTACTCGTCTAGACTCCATTTACTCGTCTCGACTCCCTTACTCGTCTAGTCACCCATTACTCGCCAACATTCCCTTTACTCGTCTAGAGTCCCTTTACTCGTCTGGACTGCCTTTACTCGAGTAGACTTCATTCACTCGTCTCACCTTCATTCACTCGTCTAGACTCTCTTCACTCATCTGGACTACAAATATAGTATACTTGTGGCCAAACACAATGTTTTTGCTATTCAATATTACATGTTGGAGACACAATGATTAATAGGTTATAATATTTTTTTTTCGTGACCCAAAATTTGGATTTGTTTGTTCAAAGTTGCTGAAAACGAAAACGTGACAGACAAGAAAGGAATTTAAAAGCCTCAGATTTTCAATTGGTGAAAACAATGCTTGTAACTATATACATAGTTAATGCTATATATTGCTGGAGCAGTTATTTTTCACCAAGTGCAAAAATATGCGAATATTACAATTCAAAACTATTTAAAAAAGTTAAATATCTCACTTTTATTTTCCTCCGCCTATTCTAAAATCAAAAGGTAATCAATTTCTAAAATATGTTATCGTTCAAAGTGGATATTCTAGGTCGGTATCTAATCACTGCCTTGGAAATTGACCAACAGGGCCTGTAAAACTTAAAAGTAGTGATTTCTTGTCTTACAACAACCCTACTGAAATTTTTTGAGCAACATTTGAAGAGTCCCGTTTTGTCATTTCTTGAAATAAGAAGCGAAAGGACACGTAAGGAATCGAGACAGAGGATTGAAATATTCTACCAAAAAAAGTCGCATTCATTTTCACTGACACCATTATTTAAAAAATGCCCTACCTCATTGACAAACTTAATTTTTGGAACAGTTTCCAAACACTATTTCTGCTCAAAAGAAAAATTGCATCACGTCATAAAAAAATAGAGGGGTGTGTCCTTCCGGAATTTGAATATCCTCACTTAAGGCTTTCATTCTGCATAGGAATCATTCACTCTCTAAAATGTTGTTGCACTGTGTATTGGAAGTCATCTCCAGTTATACTATATTTGAGAATATCATATATATTTGATAGTATGTAATATATGACATATATATCTGCGGCTATAATATATTTGAGTGCTTCACTTAGTAACTTGCGCCGATAATTTCTGTTTCGGCGGCGGCGTAGGGACCTAGGTAAATCGGCGGTGGTGGCGTGATCGGCTAACCTGGCGGCGGCGGCTATTCCTAATTATTATGAAATTGCCTCGGCTACTGCTGTGCAGAGTTCAATTCCTAGGAAATTTGACCTGCTGTTGTTTTAGTTGCAATGTGTGCTGTAACCTGTTGGGGCCCAATGTGGACAAAACCGGATGCGGATCCGTTTCGAACTCGTAACGAATCCGTAGAATCATAAAACAGAGAAATGTGAGTTCTCGCATTCGTTTCGAACCCGTTACGAGTCCGTAAAAACATAAAAAAGCAAATCTGTGAAATTGCGATTTGGCGGATCCGTCTCGAACCCATTACGACTCCGTAAAAACTTAAAGTACTGAATCAGTAAAACTGCGATTAAGTGATTCCGTCTCGAACCCGTTACGAGTCCGTAAATACATAAAAGAGCGAATCAGTTAAATTGCGATTTGGCGTATTAGTCTCGAACCCGTTACGAGTCCGTAAAAACATAAAAAAGTGAATCAGTAAAACTGCGATTTGTCGGATCCGCCGCGAATTCATTTTATTTCCAAAAAACGAATCCGAAACGGATTCGAACATGAAATTCGTTACGAGTTCGAAACGGATCCGAAAAAGCACAAAAAGCAACTAGCGATTTCGAGAGGAATTTCATACGAAAACGAATTCGTTACGAGTTCGTAACGGATGTCCGTTTCGGACAAAATGTCCGCAGAAACGGATCCGTCTCGAATTCGTAACGGATTCGTATGGCACACTGGAGGAATGGGACTGGATGATGGTGTTGAAGTTTGTGGAATTTCGCCTGGCGATTGTTGTGCAACATTCAAAGTGTCGCTTAACTTGGGAAATTAAGCTGACTGTTATTTGGAAATATTCTGATTGTGGTTATGTGGAGTTTATAGGTTGTAGTTTTTCCATTATTGTGGTTGCAACGTGTGTTATAAATCAGCACAATGCCATTAATTGATCGATTTTATGAATGATTAAACAAAAAATAATATGCCGCTGCGCCGATTTCTACGTAATCAGTCGGCCAATGATATCTATATCGTCAGCGTACGCACTTTTATGAAAGATGGTACCAATCGTGTTTACTGCAGCATTCTGCATGATCATCTCCATTAGGATGAACGAGATCGGATGAGAGACATGAGATCGCATGAGAGAGTGGTCAGATTTTTGCCTTTTTTCACTGAAGATATCGTTTCTATCGGTGTCATCCCATGGCATCCAATAGTTTCTGTCGTATCGGACTGTCGAATGCTGCTTTGTTGGCCTTAAACATATGGTAAGTGTCGATCTACATTCATTTTGTCTTCTGCAGGATTTGTCGTTGTCTGAATATCTGGTCTGTCGTGGATTTACACAATGATAAGGTCCAATCTGGATCGTAAAGAGGGACTTTAGTCCTCTCTCCAGTCCGTACGCAGGATTTTCTTTCGGCTAGAGCCAAAGGTGAAATTTTGGTTCAAAAATAACACTACATTCAAAAACCACTACTGAAGGAGCGAATCTCAGGGGGAGGGCCCGAGCCCCCGGCACACCCTGGTTACGTGCTTGATGTGATGGATAAAAGACTTATGCCGCGGGAGATGGTGCGCACACTTGAATTGCCTTTCTTAAGCACAGTATATAGAACACTCAGATTTCAATGATCGGGCATGGAGTCCTAAATGCGGTACATGCACGTTGCCAGCTCTGCGCCGCCCCCCTTAAAAAGCTCTACTGGCCTCGTTTTGCCTCGGTAGTGAACAATCTACTCCGTTGTCGATGATTGGCGCGATTTCGTCACTTGCACGAGTAGATTACGAAAATGATCACTCCATATTTCCGTGTCCATATGCCCATGACCAAATTTCCATCTCCGTCCTTACAGGTGGGGACCCCTAAACCTTTGCTTTTTACCTTTTGGTAGAACTTCCGGGATTCACCTCCATCCCTGTACGTTTCGATATCTTTACTCTTTCTTCTCCACCATAGACCCGTTTTCTGATTGAAGAGACGTTTCGTCTCTCTCCCCTTCTCCTTATATCGTTGCCTCACAGAACGCGTTACCATTAGCTGCAGTGTTGCCTTGTGTGCAGCATCCGTTTTCTCAGACAATACGCGCCATTCTTCATCGTACCAAGCTTTGTCTGAAATTTAGGAACATTTGTTTGCAGTAATTAACAGAGTTGGTTGTAGGCATTGGCTATCCCGGTGGTAAGCAGCTTTGAGATGTCTAGCTTCCTTTGCGTTTGGTTTCGAACGTTTTTACCACTACTAAATCGCGTGCGATAATTGAGAAGGGCGTGGCCGTCGGTGATGCAACGGCTAGTGCACGCGGCTCTTGTTCATGAGAACTTGGGTTCGATCCCTGGACTGACCACCTTACATTTCCTTCCTTACATATCGAGTACTTTGCCATGAAAAATCTTCTCAAATTAACCTTCGGAACCGGTGTACAACTATAGGTCCCAATCAGCGAGTGAAAAATTAGAAAGCGCACAGCTCACTGATTGTGAGAAGCTCTGCCCAATCTCTTCGTGGGATGTAATGGGTAACGGGTTTTTTAATTACGTGTGTACCTTGGCTGCAACTGGGTGGTGATCCGTGTCTATATTTGCACACCGCATCACATGCACATCCGTAACGCTTGAGATATGCCTTCCATCGATTACCTCGTGACTGGTTTCTTGGTTTTTGATCAGAGGCTCTCTATGTTGCCTTAATATCTTTATGTGGAAATCTGGTTCCACTCACTACCGTGATTCTTGCCCACGCCAAGATAACCAGTCTGAATCCGTTATCAGAGGTGTTGTTGGGTAGACTGCATTTTCCGGTTGCGTCCTCTTTAAGCATTAAAATCTCCCGGAACAATTTCAATGTCATGGTCAGGACAGCTGTCATATACTTCCTCCAGGGGCTCGTAGAATGCATATTTAATGTCTTTGTCTTCCGTATGGGCGCTCACAAAAATCAGCGTAATATGACAATATTTCGCCTTGATGTGGATATTGGCTATTCGGTCACTTAAAGGGTTAAACCGCGTGAGCAGAAGTGGAAGTCCCTCAATGAATCCACATCTAAACTCATGTCTTTTGCATGGCAGCTGTAAAAGATGTTTGAGTTCCTTCGTCGTGTGCATACCTGTCCTGTCCATCGCATTTCCTGTATGGTGGTGACGTGAGCCTTCTATTTGATGAGGATATCCGCCAAATTGGATAGAGGAACCATCTCTTTAGAGGCTGCGGACATTGCAAATGCATATTCTTAAATCATGGTCCTTATAACGTTTTCGGGGGTCGTCAACATTTGAGGGAGTTCTTGTCTTTGCTCTTCATTGTGTTTTTATAACAATTTGTATTTAACAACAGTGGTTTTTGAGGCCATCGCGCCTGATCCTACTTTCTTCGATTTGCCAACGCCACTAAGAGAGTCGTCGTGTTGAGCTTCAGTATGTTCTGTTACCTACTTCCTAAGACGCATCGGTGGCAGCAAGCCATTTAGGTCACTCAAGATATGTGCAGTAACTTTTTATATAAAGCTCGAAGTGCGCCGTTGACCATATTTGGTTCTTCCGAAGTCTGCTTCTAATCGTACAGCTGCCCATGCAGGTAGTACGTACAGCAGCCTTGGTTGGTTGAAAAGGCTGCAAGACAGCACGCTGTCTAGCACACCTAGCCTAAGCCCATTGTAATACCTGCAGTTTCCTCTATAGCAACTATTGACTAGTCGTCTAGCCAATTTGCCCTTTCAATGAATTTGTCTATAAGACCTACAGGAAAATCCTGTAGGGCTACGGTGCTAACTAAGTGTGTTTCGAATATCCTACTTCTCAGTCCTGCCCGAGCAGGGCAATCCAAGAGAAGGTGTTCCGTCGTTTCCTCGTCCTTTTTCATGCAGCATCTACAGAGAGTGGAGTTTCTATGTCCCAATCTTAGGGCGTGTTTTCCTACAAGACAATGTCCCGTAAGTGTTCCTATTATTGTGGATAACCTGCCTCTCGGCAAGTTAATTAGTTGCCTAGTCCTCTTCCTGTCCACCTGTGGCCAGAGGACCCTGGCTTGTTTGCAAGTTGAAGTAAGTCTCCACTTGTCCTTGAACATATTATCGGCCTTCTGCCTGATGTGCAAACGGCAGGTAGAGATTGACATACTAACACTTTCTTTTGCCGGAAGAACCTGTGCCGTAGTGTCCCGTCCAGCTAACGCATCCACTACGCAATTGCCTGGAATGTCGCTGTGTCCCGGTACCCAGATGAGCCGGATGTCAAAATACTCTGCCATCACCCTAAGTGATGAGTGGCATTCTTTCACCGTTAAGGACGTAGCAAACATGGCTTCCAGGGATTTTAAGGCAGCCTGGCTGTCTGTGTAGATACATATTCTACGGAGGATTGTGACACTACTTTTCAGTAGTTCAGCAACCTCCAGTATGGCGGTAATTTCCGTCTGAAATATACTACAGTGATCAGGCAGCTTGAGGGAGATATTTACATTTAGGTCCGGTGAATGTACCCCATAGCCTACTTGCTCGTCCAATTTTGATTCATCCATGAAAAATCTGATACTAATGGTATCCCCTTCCAGTGACTTTTCACAGGTATTCCTGTTCGGAATAGAAGTACTTAGATTTGTCGCTGGTAGAAGGTAGGGGATACAGTAGTCCCTTTTTACGGGAATAGAGTTGATCCGGTGTAGCAATTCAGCGTGTCCGGAATGCACCGATATCATGACGCCACAATCTCTGATTCTCACCAGAGATGTAGCGGCTGCGATTCGGCCATGATATCAGGAGTACAGATGTTCAGAATAGCACTAAGTGCAGTACCTGTCGTCATGCCCATTGCCCCACTAACGCTAATCAGTGCTGATCTTTCAATTTTCATCAAGGAATTCCGGATATATTTCCTTTGGAGGAACCTCCACCAACCTACCTACGATGCCATAGAGAAGTATTGGTCTGACTATTGCCGTATAAATCCACATGGTGATCTTAGGAGACAGTTCCCCAGCGCTTTCCTATCACTCCTTTACAGCAGTAAAGAGCAACAGACGCCTTTTTTTCCAAGAAAGTTTTCCTTCAATTCAGAAAATATGATGTTGCGAGGCTTATGAAGTGGTTTGGTACAAAGTGTTCTCTCCAGGCAGTTCTGGGAAGCATTCGCTTTCCTCCACCTGCGACGAGGTCTCTAGGGGTTAGAGCCCTCCCCGGAGCAGCACTCCAAGTAAAAATTAAGACCTCACAACTCACCCAGAGGAAAACAAAATGCCGGGTTCCCTTCACAGAAATTCATATTGTCTACAAAACATCTACATTGCCTGTTATTACTATTTCCCACCTTTATACACCCCTTCTTTCATAATCCCATTATGTTCCTGACGATCTACTTCACATCCACTGTTTGATGTCATTGTTTAAATTTACATTTAATACAAATTATTCCAACTCAACCCTTTCAAGGGTATTTGTGATTATCATATCTTTTGTCATATTTATGTTTATACAAATTCTATAACTTAACAAACTAGATAGACCTTGAAACGTTAAATACACAACTAATTTTCGCGTCGATTTTGCTGCCTAAAAATATACACTGATTATTCTTTCCTATAATTAAATCAGTTATTAATGATTCACTAACAAAGCCTAACAATATGCTATGATATTATAATATTTTTTTAATTAACAAACAATTTAGGAATATGACGTCACACCCTCCTTACGATCTTTAACCACTAAACCAAACATATGTGCGTGTTTAGGGTATAGTAGTCGAGTATACGAAAGTCCTTCAAACTGTTAGATTTTGTCATTCTTGACAAAATAGACAGAGACAACAAATTATTGGCAATTAACAAGCAACAATTCGTGTTCATATCTTCATAATTACCAGGTAGGGACGTATCTTCTTCAACTTCAAACAAAAGTTTCTCCATGTGTGCTTAGTATACTTATATACATGAAGACTTCCTACGTCGTTCAAATACTTGCATCTTACCACTTAACATTCCAGAATTTCACACCTCTGGGATGGGAGAATATGTCGCAAACACGTGTTGAATTTCACTATCAGTGAACAATGAACGACGCTGAACGTTGTATTCAGTGTTAGTCCATTGTGAGATTCCAATCCAGTGGCTTGAAGAGGTGTGACCGCCAGTTGTTACTTTGTACCCATACGTACGTACCAACACCATTGCCCATGTTCTGTTCTATTCTTAATCTTAAGCGGATTTGAGTCTTTTAAACGATATTGACTATTTGCTGTTAATACCAGTAACGTGTAGGTACTCCTGCAAGACCGTCACCGTCACCATCGCCGTCACTATTGCCCTCATAGCCACCACCAATACCCTTCCTGTGCTTGTGTATACTTATACATAATGTAAATAAACTACAGCCCAACATGTGCCCAGTAGATAGTATCGATTTCCTTTAATGTGTTCTTGCATCGTCTTCGTTAAGTTTCAAGGGGACAGAAGAATGCCTACCATTTGCGACCTTTCAATGTTTAATTCCAAAAGTCTGAGGCTGATTTTTTTCCGATCATAGAGGTACGTGCTAAAAGTTGTGTAATGTCATCGCCCACTAAGCCCACAAAATTGTAGCACCTGATTGCTATGCAATGTAAAGAACGAGGGAGGTTGCAAACAAATTGAGAACACATGATTCTATTTTGGTATTAATAAGAACCAGGGTTATTTCTTTAACAACCGACATGAGGTAAAATTAAGAAATATGGACAGTCAGCATCAGCCTTATGATATCTGATACCTGTCTTAACGCGTAAAGACTCCCAGCACTTGAATATACTCCCGGAGCTCTTCTAGAATTCCGAAACTCGCCTAGACCGCTTAAACACTTCAAAACTTCACGAACTCGTTTCTTCTCTCCGATATCGTTTAAACTCCCGGAACTCGACTAGAATCGCTGAAATCCGATAGACTCCCTAACCTGCCCTAAACTCCTTGAACTGGTCTAGACCAACTGAGCTCGTTTTGATTCACTGAACTCATTTTGATTTGATAAACTCGTCTAGACTCCCTAAACTCGGAACTGCCTAAACTTGTTCTAGGCTCACTGAACTCCCCTTGACTACATAAACCCATTAAAACAGTCGAATCAGCCCTGAAATCGCATACAGCGTATGAACTTCAAGATATTCTGAACTCATTTTGACTCCTGAAACTCGCCTAGACTCATGTAGACTAGCTGAATCCATCTACACTTCCTAAATTCGCCGGTAACACAACTAACGTTGCTCAACTTGGACCGACTCAATGAACTCGTCTAGATTGCTCACGGTCAAGGGGCCTCAACTCGTATAGACTCACTAAATTTACCTGAACTCGACCAGAGTCCCTTATATAGTCCAGATTACCTGAACTCGCTCAGACTCCATGAATTCGTCAAGACTTCTCGAACCCATCCAGAAAACCTTTACTCCTCCAGACTCTATGAACTCCGCCCAACTCCATGAACTATGTCAAACTCCATGAACTCCTCCAGAATCAATGTACTCCACCAGATTCCATTAACTCCTCAAGATTCCATGAACTGCTCCAGGCTCTATGAACTCCTCCAGACTCAATAAACTCCTCCAGACTCTACGAACTTCTCCAGACTCCACGAACCGCTCAACACTCAATGAATTTATCGAGACTCGCTGTACTCATCTATACACACTGAACTCGTCTAGACTGATTACTGCCTCCAGACTGAATCTACAGTCTAGACTAGCAAATGTTGTCTAGACGAGCATAGGTTGTCTAGATCAGCATTGGTTGTCGAGGCATAGGTTGTCAAGCGGAGCTTAGGTTGCCTAGACGAGCATAGGTTGTTTAGACGAGCAAATGAGGTCTAGACGAGGAAAGGCCTTCCAGACGAGCAAAGGTTATTTAGACGAGCAAATGTAGTCTATACTAGCAAACGTTGTCTAGCCGAGCAAAGGTTATCTAAAGGAGCAAAGATTACCTAGACGAGCATTGGATATCTATAGGAGGATGGGATGTCTAGACCAGCAAACTTGTCTATACCACTAAAGGTTGTCTAGACGAAAGGATGTATATGCGAGCAAAGGTTGTCTGGACGAGCGGAGGTTGTCTATATGAGCAAATGTTGTCTAAACGAGCAAAGGTTTTCTAGACTATCACAAGTTGTATTGAGGAGCAAAGGTTGTCTAGATGATCAACGGTTGTCTAGATGATCAAAGACGGGAACGATCGTCTCGACGGGCAAATTTTGTCTCGAAGACAAAGGTTGTCTGCACCAGTAAAGGTTGTCTCGACGGCAAAGGTTGACTACAGGAGCAAAGGTTGTCTAGACGAGCAAAGCTTGGGCAAAGGTAGTCTAGACTGGCAGAGTTTGTCCAGACAAGCAGAGGTTGTATCGAGGAGCAGAGGTTTAAACGCGCAAAGGTTGTCAAGGCGATCAAAGGTTGACTGGACGAGCAAAGGTTGTCTAGACGAACAAAGACTGTCTGGACGATCAACGATTGTCCAGAGGAGCAAATGGTGTCCAGAGGAGCAAATGGTGTCCATACGAGCAACGGTTGTCTGAACATGCAAAGCTTGTCTGGACGAGTAGATCTTGTCTGTACGAGCAAAGGCCTTCTAGATGAGTAAAGGCTGTCTAGACCAGCAAAGCTTGTCTAGACGAGCAAAGGATGTCTAGACGAGCAAAGGTTGTATAGATGAGCAAAAATGGTCTCGACGGGCAAATGTTGTCTCGACGGCAAAGTTTGTCTAGACGGGCAAAAGTTGCCTCGAAGGGAAAAGGTTGTCTGGACGAGCAAAGGTTGTCTAGAGGAGCAAAAGTTATTTAGAGGAGCAAAGGTTGTCTAGATGAGCAATGGTAGTCTAGAAGAACAAAGGCTGTCTAGACGAAAATAAACGTTGTCTATACGCGGAAACTTCGTGTGTGTCATCAAATTAGACGAGGAGGCTTATGGGAATATAAAACTAACTTGAGACTATAAAGGTAAAGTGAGTTGCCACAAGAAAGGTAAAATAAACGTGCGAACAGATCCAAAAGTTTGTAGATAGACCATAACCTTTGTAATCATGGTTTCGTTTGGTGTCCCAATTTTCATACCACCCCTACTAACATGTTGTCTACTCTATTTTTAGATGCAGAAATTGTACAAAAGCATGTGAGTGCTATTTTAAAACATTCAATTTAAGCAACCATATGTGGATACTTGATTCTTTGCTGGATTTAATATATGGTGGCTTGTGGATGGCGACCAGTGGCTGGTTGCACACTAGGCTTTGAGGTTGCTAGGGAGAGGCTCGTGTGCTCAAATGGTTGCAAGCTGGCGAAGCTTTTTGCTGTTGTAGTTCTAAAGTACATTCTACGATGGCAATAGCAACATCAAATGTTAAAGTGTCTATTTTTAATGTAAAAATAAAATACGTGCAATAAAATCCGATTCAGTGAAGAAACAGTCTAAACTATGAATAAGATTATGCAAAGGAATATTAAAATGCTGTAAAAATGTATTCAAAATTGTAGAAAAATGTTGCTATGAGGATGTTTATCATGAAATCATGTTTATACTTGGACATACCTTGTAAATTTTAGTACACATAGATTAGGCCGGTGGCAAGATTATGGGCAAATATTTTCTGTGGGAAGTAGAGTTAGTCATTACTTTTCTTTTGAGCTGTAAACTCGCCTTACATCTACCAAACATACAGTACAAGGTGAAAATGAATACAAGCCTTTAGATACTGTGGTTATGTAGAGGCGGGAGGTTCAACAATCCAATGCCGGTTAGTTCTTCCTTCTGCATCTACAATAAATGCCGCCCGTCCACTTCCTGAATTGTCACAAAAGCAAGTCTCCGCAGGATATTCCTTACACTTTCTATGAAACCTGTAAGGCGGCAGGCCGATCAATCGATGCCCTGACTATTTTACTACTGAGCCATGTGGTAAAGAGGTCCTGAGCTGTTGCAGACTTTAGAATAGCTGATTCTAGTGAATTCATACCATCTGGACTATAAGCAGGACACTTTTCTAACCGCCTAACGTTCGGCCTAATAAACACTCCAATGACCAGGTGGTCTTCGAGAATTTTACTTATACAGTTCTGGTACTCTAGCATTTACATCATTCCCTACCTGAACGTGCAGTTCTACGTGTAGAAATTTACATCCCTCTACGCGAGGAAATCCATCATCCATTATATTACCGTTCTGCCCGACCTGCCTCTATAGCAGGGAATTCGTGGGTCGCCATCGACTACGAAGCCGTCCGCTTTTGCCATTCTAAGTGGAATAGTTCTATTGAAGTTTACCTTACCTTAATGCGGTCGGTTTTCCTTTCATTGGTGACATTTCCATCAACTTCTCTATTATGTGCTGGTAAGTTCATTTACGATTCTCTCGGATCCATTCTCCAATTGCCTGTAGTCGTTTCGTTGACAAGACCTCATCGCACTTAACCTCAACGGGAATTAATAAACGTGTGGTCTCAATAGCCCTGGTCCATGTGGTTATTAGCGCTCCGTTGATACTCGAAATTTTTTTTTGTTTTTCAATGCGGAACTTATTCCGAATTTCCGTCCATCAGACTACAGGTGCTGAAGTCAAAATCGCCCTTGTCACTCTCGTGGGGAGGCCTCATTTTGTGCCTATAGCTCTTTTGCATAAAGAACAACATATATGAGTCTTTTTCACTCTGCTCTCTAAGTGGTATTTCCAAAGTATTATCCGATCCATGATTATTTCCAAGCATTTGATCCTGTTGGAAAAGTTTATAGTCTGTTTATGCAAGCTTGGTTCCACGTAGGCGTCAATCTTCGCATTATCCAGATTAGCATTCAGTCCTCTTGGTAGCATCCAGTTGTAGGATATTTCAAGTGCCCTTGAGGCTCTTCTGCAAGGAATGTTCGGATGCATTTCCATAAAAGGCATCAGCATATAATCAGTATAGAAGATGGGCATAAATTCATAATTGGGTATGAGTCTCTTATGGTGGGGACAGACTTTGTCCCTTTTGTGTATGTTATTCGCCCCACAGCGAATCCACCTGTTCGTTTGCACATTACTGGTGGAGTCCATTTTTCAAAAGAAATTCAAAAGATTTCTTGATATTTACAAACCCACACTGAAGAAAAATGAATTCTTCATCAATTTGATAAAACATTTCATAATATTCAGTGAGTGTACAACTAGAACGCACACAGCCCAATGATTCTGAGATCCCTACATGGGATGTAACGGGAAACAATTTATATATTTTATTTCCCCTCATTTTCCAACCTACGACACATTTCGCTGAATTGATGAAGAACACTTCGTCAATCTTTCATCCATATTTCATCATATGTTGATTCAACGACAACGTTACAACAAATTTATGAAAACTGTACATCCATTTGATGTAAGTTTGTCATTAAGTTGAAGTAAATTGTTCACGATTTTGACGTAAATTGTTCATCAATTTGCTGTACATTTTCCATCAATTAGATGTAAGGTTGTCATCAATTTGATGTAAATTGGTCATCGTTTGGAAGTAAATCGGTTGTTAATGTGTAGCCAAACCCTTTGGACAATTTTTCATTTTAAAAATTCACAAGAACAGGGTATAAAACCACACAAAAAATGCTCATAGCATGGATATTATATTCTGTCCATTGCACTATTTTGTATTTATTTTAAATTTTCTATCAGTTTTTTACTTTTCCTCTTATTTTTTCAATACTACGTTCGTATTTTGAATCGATACCACTAATTATTTCTGAATTCCAATCATGAAGATTGAAGTAAATAAGATAATCAATTCAAGGAAGCTGAAAATGATCAAGAATCGCACAATCTTCGAACTGAATAACCTTTTCATTGAGTTAATGAAATTTGTCATCAATTAAATGAAAGATAATTGATGAACATTTATCATGGATTTGATGTAAAGATTTTCTTTCAGGGTAACCAGGGTGTACATTTTGACACTACATGCTTTTGCCATATTGTTGAATACCTCGTGTAAAGCTGTTTCCTCTGATTTCCGCTTGACTTATGCGTGTTGTTGTTGTTATCCTAAGTGGTCGATGTGCCTTAGGATTCATATAACTTGTGTTAGCCAATTTGGGGACAGACGATATTCTCCTATCAGCCGTGACCTTCTGATGTAGCCAAGGGTGATGCAATCGATAGTGTGCGCGGGTCTTGTACATGAGAACGTGGGTTCGATCCCTGCTCTGATCACATTACATTTCTTTCGACGACTGTGAAATCGCTTAGTGACGGCGACGCCATCGAGTACTTAGCCATGAAAAAGCTGCTCAAACTACCGGTGTAAACAATGTAAAATTATTCCACTAACCGGTGTAAAACTTTATCTCCCAATCAGTGTAAAACCAGAAAGCGCACAGTTCACTGGCTGTGACAACCTCTCCCCAATCACTTCATGAGGTGTAACACTGTGTGTAATTGTTTAAGTCATGGAAATATAACCATATACGGACATCACTACGTGATAAAAGACCAAAAAAAAGAACTGTGTCTCCCAATTTTGCCCAAAGTCATGCACTTTTTTTTATGGGCCCACAAAGATTTGGGGCCTCGGTGTAATTTTTGCAAAAAAGTGATAATTTTGTCAGGCTCATATCTTGCAAACCGTACAGAATTTTGATTTACTCTCTGAGGGAAAGTTGAAGTTAAGAATCAGTCATATGTTCCAGAAAGTTCTTTATTGAGATCTTAGGTCATTTTTGTAGTTGCTTGTTTCCTTGAATTTTGAACGGTTTGCTACCTATGGACCTGAATAGGGGAAAAAAGGTAACAAATTTAACTTTTTAATGTTTTTTTTTTGCGATTTTGACCTTGGAGATGAAGATTTTTTTGATTTTATATGTTCTTCTTTATGACAAGAGCTACGACTTTCCCTCAGAAAGTAAATTAAAATTCCGAACAGTTTGCAAGATATGAGCCTGTCAAAATAATCACTTTTTTGCAAAAATTACACCAATGCACCAAATCTGGGGGCTCATAAAAAAAAGCATGACTTTGGGCAAAACTGGGAGACACTGGTCTTTTTTTTGGTCTTTTATCACGTAGTGGTGTCCGTATGTGGTTATATTTGTTCGTGTTGCACTGTATAATGAGAAACAATTTTTTTAAGTGTAGACAAGATCTTAAGATTGCAAACTAAATTGTTCTCTAATCTAGTTCGCCGTTGCAATCTCAACGGACTAATCTAAGTCAGTCGTTTTCCGACAGCCACCAACACTTAAGGTAACCTAACCATAGACTAAATATATTGAGAAATAAAAGATTTTTGCCTACAAAAAATATATTATATTCTAAAAGTCAGAGAGTTGTCAAACTGCCTCGTATGCAAGTTTCTGATATTACAGTTAGGGTTATCAAAAAGTAGGGGTCTGATTATTTTGTACTTTATTTCTGTATTTAATTAGAAACGGCGATCGGGCCAAATTTTCTCTCTGCTTACCTTGGAACCCGAATTTTGTGTTCCAAAAATGCACTTATAAGTTACGACGCTCAAACAGCCTTCATCAAACGACAACCGGCTGGAACGAAGTTCCTTTCGCTATGTAATATTATGTACTAGTTAGTTCCAACACGCCTAAGGCGCCCGTTGAAAAATACGATAATTTAAATGGATCTTTAAGAAAAGGTACTTTTTGTAAAATGACCAACTTTTTTCAAGAATTTTTTTTTATAGAAATTTATTTTTTTAATTATATTTTTAGGTTCTTTTTGTAAGAATTTTTATTATATTTTCCCGAAAAGGTTATATTTTAGGAGAGGTATTTCTTTTATTAGAATATAATGTTTTTTTTTAAGAAAAGGTAATATTTTTAAGAAAAAGTACTGTCTGTAAGAAAATGCCATAAGAGTATGAATTTGCCATACAAAGAGTATTTTTTTTTAAGAACAGGTTCTTTTTAAAGAAGTGGTACTCTTTGTAGGAAAAGGTTTGTTTTATGAAAATTAAGTTACTTTCAGAAAGGCTACTTCTCTCAGGAAAAGAAAAGATAGGGTATTATTTTATTTTTAAGGAAAGGTACTTTTAAGAAGAGGAATTTTTGTAAGAAAAGGTATTTTTTTAAGAGAATGTATTTTTTTGAAGAAAAGGGTTTTTTTAAGAAATGGGATTTTTTTTTATAGTTGGTTCTTTTCTTCAAGAATAGGTTAATTTTTTAGAGTAGGTACTTATCTCAAGAAAAGTTATATACTTTATAAAAAAGGTACTCTTTTACGAAGTAGTTTTTTAACAAAAGGCAAATGTATATTTTTAAGAAAAGTAAATTTGTTGTAAGAAAATGTACTTTTTTTAGGAAAAAAAAACTTATTTAAAAGAAAATTAATTTTTTTTAAGAAAATGTACGTTTGTATGAAAATTTACATTTTTTAAGCAAAGGTACTTCTTTAAGATAAAGTATTTTTATAGGAAAATGTACTTTGTTTAAAATTATGAATATGTATTTTTTTTTGAGAAATTTTACTTTTTTTAAGAAAAAGGCTCTTATTGGTCCTGTTTTAAAGAATATGTACATTTTTAAGAGTAGGTACTCGTACTTATCTCAAGAAAGTTATATATTTTATAAAAAATGTACTCTTTTAGGATGTAGTGTTTTAAGTAAAGGCAATTTGTTGTAGGAAAATGTAAATTTTTAAGGAAGGGCAATCCGTTGTAAGAAAACATACTGTTTTTAAGAAAAGGTACTTTTTAAAAAAAATTATTTTTTTTAGGAAAAGGTACTTTTCGTATGACAATGTACTTTTTTAAAGCTAAGGAACTTCTTTAGGAAAAGGTATTTTTTTAAGAAAATGTAGTTTGTTTAAGAATGTGAATAGGTTTTTTTTGAGAAAATTTACTTGCTTTAAGAAAAGGCACTTATTGGTCCTTTTTTTAAGAAAAGGTAAATTTTTAAGAGTAGGTACTTATCTCTAGAAAAGTTATATATTTTATTAAAAAAATGTACTCGTTTAAGAAGTAGTTTTTTAAGAATTGGCAATTTCTGGTAGCAAAATGTAAATTTTTAAGAAAACTCAGTTTGTTGTAAGAAAATTTACTTTTTTAAGAAAAGGTACTTATTTAAATAAAAATTATTTTTTTTAAAGAAAAAGTACTTTTTGTAAGAAAATTTACTGTTTTCAAGCTAAGGTACTTCTTTAAGATAAATTATTTTTTTTAAGAAAATGTACTTTGTTTAAAAATATGAATAGGTATTTTTTTTTGAGAAAATTTACTTTTTTTAAGAAATTGCACTTATTTGAGAAAATTTTGTTTCTTCAAACATCTTTCACTTTGGCTTTACTAAATTTACTATTTATTGGGTTCAAAACCATAATATGTACTAAATATTGGTTACAGGCTCCACCTAGAAAACTTTCCATTAAACAAGAAATTTTCCAACATATGTTAGTCGTGACACACACCAAAGCAAATGTACGCAATATAGTTGATAATACTGGGTTGTAGCAGAATAGTGTTAAAACAAGTTGTTTAATTGTTTGTTTGCGATAAGGAACTTCGTTCCAAAATTAGACACTTTATGCACTGAAATGATATTCAATCCAAAAATCTATTCAAAAAACCTCATATTATGAAATTGATATATTTTAGTGGCAACATATACTTATAAACAAATCCATCATCATCTTTCATTTAAATTATTTTACAATTTTAGTTCCTCTTGCTAAAAGTGTAGACAACGCCACCATGTGCAGTAAACAGGCAATGTATCACCCGACATCGACAATTCAATCTGACCCGACACCTGCTATATAAAATTGCTTGCTATTTGTTTGAAATCCCATTACAACTGTTGCAACATTAGATCCAATGACATTTGGATGTTGCAAGTTTTTCCGGCCCAATCTTTGTGTTGTTTTGTATCACTATATAGTTTACATTCCTATCAAACCCCATCAAATCTCTCTATTAAAGTGTCCATTATTTGATGATTTGGTGCCAATTTTATGTTCGGAGTGTTTGAATTTCACAGTTGCCGTTTGTTATTTGATTTTTAACTTTTAACTTTTGTTTTGTTTTATGCATTTCCTGTAAACTTTTGTTGTTTTTTTGCGGATTTTACTTGTTTTATTTTTAGCAATTACTGTTTGTACGTATATTTTGTATTGATTGTTTTTTTTTATAGTTTTGTTATTGCAGATTTTGTTTTATTCGAATGTGCAGTCGAAACTTATGTTTTCCGTTGTTTTCATCAAAAACTATTTAGCTTTTGTTTTCGCTTTGTTGCTGGTTACAAAAAATAAATTACATTGTCTCTAGCCGTTGCACAGTGGTTGGGATATAACAATTTTGTGCTAATTATTTTTTTGAATAAAAGCGAAGAGACATTTGCAATTTGCGAGTACGAAAAGAACATTGAATACATAACTAATAACAAGCTCTTAAAGCATTGGGAGTTGTATCCATGAAGGACTCAGAAAGGACTGCCAGAACTCCACTGTAACTAGCAGGTACTACTGATGTGCGGTTCCGCGTATTTTAAGACCCGGTTCTATTGAGTCCGGTGCCAAAAAGAACCGGTTATTTGGACCGGTTCCGGCTCTTAGCAAATTGCTGTCCCAAAGAGGCTTAAGTGAAATATATTATTATAAGGTTATAAAATTTAATACAAATTTTGGTTCATTTGGAAACGAGTCGTCTTATTCAGAAACCATTTTACTGTTCTTTTCAACCCGTTCTACAGTTCGTGTAGAATCGTTTTACGGACGGTTTTGAACCGTTTTCGATGCTTTTGAACCGTTTTCGGTCCTTAAAGAACAGTTTTCGGTTCATTTGGGCCCGTCTTTCGGTTCTTGTATGCCACGATTCAGTCGGTTCCTGTGTTCCTCGATTTTGTGCATCAGTAGCAGGTACACATAGAGGACAAGAATTGATGTATCTGTTATCTGTGTTATTAGCATCCATGATTTATCCATTTATGGAACACCAATTACTTCCAACACAAATTGCTTTCGTACCACTGTTGGCCAGTGTTATTGTTTTCATTACAAATTCCGCTAGTCTTCTAAATCAGGTGAATTCATATGTGACGTTTGTTTTGTTGGCTTTTGTTACAACGTTGCTGTGACGTAGCATCGCAACTGACTGAAGCGTGCGTTAGTTGCAAATATCATTGATATCTTCCGTAAATTCGCACGTTTTCAAGTACGTGCATAGCGTCATTACAATGACAGCTACTACTATCTGTTGTCAAACAAATGACAAAACACCAACAAAGTATACGGAATTGACGGATTCGGACCTAAATCATTTAATTAGTGATTTTGTCATTTTTCTTTGGGCCGGACGAATATTTTGCCTACAAAATTTCTCAATAAATATGATTCTTGTATTGTTCTCTCTGTTTTCATTAATGCTCAATGGATGGAATTGGCATAAATCCAAAACATGGTATAGTTTTTCTTAATTCCAACTGATTTGGATTTGTAATGCAAATCCACATTAAAAGTCCGGTATTATTTAAGATTTATCTAAACCCAATCACATAGTACTAATTTACACGAGGCCCGATCTAAAAGACAGTTACAATTTATCATTCCCACACTGTAAGTAAAGGGTTTCCTATTACCTCCCATGAAGGGATTGGGGAGAGCTTCTCACAACCAGTGGACTGTGAGCTTTCTAGTTTTACACTCATGGGTTGAGACATTCAGTTTGACACCGATTCCAAACAGTTTTTTTGAGAGTCTCGAGTCACCATTGCACCACTGATGGCCAAACTAGCACACACATCAAAAAGTGTTTGAAGGCTTGATGAAAATCCAGCAGCAAACCTGATTACTCCTTCGATAGTCCTACACTGGTTTTCAAACGATTAGAAAATGTGTCGGTTCTATCCCTTTTTACATATAAAGAACTGTCTCCTTTAACACACTTATGACAAGACCGACGACAATTGTCAGCTCTACATTACCCTTGTACCAGTTCTGCCTTAGTTTCAACTGAAGTAGTTTAACACTAGTTCTCAATATCTATGTTTGAACTAACCAATGTAGGAAGGTAGGGAATGTTTGACCCAATACCCTCACCCAATCTGGTATGTCATTTGCACCGTCGATTTGCAGTCGATGGAAACAGACTGTATTTTAGAGGTGCGTCCCTCATACCAGGGCGCCTCACTGGGTTATCTGTGTGCCAACAGTGTTCGAAGAAATAAAGAAACACTACAAGAGTCACCGGATAATTTTGCATCAGGACAATGCGAACTCTCACACATCAGCTGAAATAATGGGCCATTTGAATAATCAACATGTGGAACTAATGGGTCATCCGTTGTACAGCCCTGATTTGGGACCCAATGACCTCTTTTTATTCCTTCACACCAAGAAAACACTGCATGGTCAAGGGGTTTCGACACCCGAAGTGGCTGTTGAAGCATTCAAAACCCATGTTTTGGAGGTGTCTCAATCGGAGTGGAAAAAGTGTTTCGAAATTTGGTTTGGGCGCATGGAAATGTGTATTCATCTTCACGAAGAATATTTTGAAGAACAATAAAAACATTTCCAACGATAAATGATGGTTTTTATTGCTGGACCCGAAATATAAATAGCAACCCTCTAGTCGTGAAATAAACCCGCAAAAGAAAATTGATCGGTTCTAGAGAGGTTGGATGAGGTCGGTCAGGCAGAACTTGCAGAGAAGACAAAGGCGTATCTCAACTGAGCAAGGAACTTAACCGACTCACTACACAGTGCTGACTTCGCCTCGACAAAGTTTTAAAAGCACATACGATCGCCCGATGATTCGCCGAGATCCATGATAACAAATACTCATGGTCGACGCAGGAGGTGTTGTAGTAGATGATGGCAAATTGATGGCAAGAACAACATACATTTTGTTTTTGCTTCTCACTTACGTTGTGTCAAATCGAAGACATACGTGTTCCAACAATAAATGTAAACAAACACATACAAAAACAAAATACATGTGAACTTGACAGTTCGAAAGAGATTTGCAGTGTAAACAAAGCAAATCAGCTGTGCTTATGCGTTCACCATCTATGAATCCATCTTGCCGAGATCGAAACAACTCAAGGTGACCGAAAAACATGGACTGAAGTCGTTTATTAACTCACTATGACGTTCATAAACAGGGGGCATATACATATGTGAATGACCTTTCGCAGCCAGATGAATGGATGTTTTGGCCGCTTTTAACGCCGTATACTATGACGTCTATGGCAAGCCTCCTATCCACTTCCCGGCTTTTATGATGCAGACTCTTGCCAAGTGCGAATTGCGTTTATTATTATTATGCAAGTGCTCAAGCCCGAATACTTGTGTCCAGCAATGACAATGAGGAGCCTGCCCTGCGCATAATAAACACCGGTAAACATGACCTTCTAGCCGTCAATTGTAAGGTTGGAAAGCTGAAAATCCAGACAGATTCCGGCGATAAGTCATGTTTGCTAGCAATAATCCGATTCTCTACCTATTCTCTTCCGATTCACAAAAGAATCTCAGAAAAACTGAGGACGTCATTACGGCTTTGGTCAGATTCATCTAAGGGTTTAATAAGAGCGACCAAGAAGCCAAGCGTGACGCCGAAACCATTGAAGTTATACCAGATTTAGCTGAAGTAAAAGGCAGGAGGAGCCTGACCTTCGCTTAATAATAACCGGTCAACATGACCGACCGTCTGTCAACTGGAAGGTAGGAATGTTGAAAATCCGAACAATCCGATCAACAATCCGATTCTCTTCCTATTTTCTACCGATTCACAACCGATTCTCAGAAAAATTTAAGACGTCATTGGGGCTTTGATCAGATTCATCTTAGGGTGTAACAGAGGCAACCAAGAAGCCAAGCGTGACACCAAAACCATTCAAGTTATACCGGATTTAGATGAAGTAAATGACAGGTTCGATGATGCACCTGCGGACCAGCAATCCAAACTTGAATCCGGAACCACCAAAGCTACAACGGTATTCAACGGAGCGGAAGACATGTATATGGTATCTCTGAAGCCAAGCTCATTGATGAGCGGAAAAGACACCGACGGTGAGGCCAACAAAATAGTAGTGGACAGGAACGCAGCTGCAAATATTGAAGCTTCTGTAGATAAGCCTCTACCAATGTAGAGCTGCTTTCGCAGACCTACTGCTTGATATTCAACAAATATGGAGTCACTGTTTTCTTCATCCAATAACGCAATAATAAATCACGGAAGGATGTGTGATTTGAAGATCGTTTTATAAACTGTAGGTACGTCGATAACATGTGTGCTTGCCAAGAGTCATTGTCTATCTCTCTTATCTAACATTGCTTGTCTAGAGGCGGGTAACAGCCATATCTGGGTAGTGTCCGCCTATATGCTGTGTGAAGATATTGGAACCCCGGCCGTCGAAACTGGTGAGAAGACGGTGGAAAATAAAACGGGTAACGTTCTTTGTGCGGACGTCAATGTACACCGCCTAATAAGGGGAAGCGCCAATAATACTGATAGAAGGGATACAGTTTTAGAGTACACGTTGTCTTCTTACCTACACATTTGTGACAAGCACAATGAACCCACGGTTAGTACTACAAAAATAGACTGTAAAAATAGACTGTTTATCTTTAAGCTAATCAGTGGTTGGAAGCTCGAATCAATGTAATATGTAGCTTTAGTCCCCCAGAACCTGGCCATTCTGCAGGCTCCGTAAAAAAACTGGACCAAGTAAAAAAATCGGAATTGTATTATGAAAACAATTCTTTCTCGGAACCAGATAATACTGCTGACATTAATTTCATCCCTCAACGGATCACTTGACACCGAATGCCCCAATTTATGACACCCTCTGTGGTGGAACAACGACCTGCACATCCTGAAAATGTCTTGTAGAATGCTTTTAAATCTTTCTATGTCCTCAAGAATGGAACGAGGGTGGAATATGTACAAATTAAAATTTAAAGTAGGTAAGACAAAGATACTATTTTCAGAGAAGAAGTCTTGCAAACATTTCTGCGACAGCATAGAGAACGGATGTGAGACATTCATTTCATTCATATTCGTCGGTCTAGTCCTTCGATAAGTAGTATGATATATCGACACCGACCAACCACATCATCACGCACGCAGCGGAAAATGTAGTGTTTAATGAAATCCTACATTGGTGCATGAAGTTTTAAATTGTGCAAAGCACCTGCTCCTGACAGCACAGCGCCACTTACTTACTTATGCGGTCACGAGCAACCTCGAGGGGTCAGGGACCTTACAAAACGAAGATAACATATTTCGCGAACCAGTTCGATCTTGTGCCTTATCTCTCCAGTTGGAAATACCAAGTGTACGCAAGGATTCGTCAACCTGATCCTTCCAGCGGAGTCTTGGGCTTCCTATTTTTCGTCTTCCTTCGAGTACGGTTTCGAAAACCCTTCGTGCTGGTTCGTCTTCATCCATTCTACTGACATGGCCTAGCCAGCGCAATCGCGTTATTTTGATTCGCTTAACTATGTCAATGTCAGGATAAAGCTCACGATTCATGCGTCGCCGATACTCGCCGTTGTGCACTATAGGGCCATACATTTTTCGGAGTATTTTTCCCTCGAAGACTCCTACAGATGTTTCGTCTGCTTGCGATAACACCCAGGATTCTGCGCCATAAAGCAAGACAGGTTGTATGAGAGTCTGGTATAGTTGGACTTTTGTTACTCGAGAGAGGGCTTTATCTCTAAATTGCTTGCTTAGCCCAAAATACCATCTATTCGCAAGCACTATTCTCCGCTTGATTTCAAGGCTGACGTTGTTGTTTTTGTTTACGGCAGATCCGAGGTATATAAATTCGTCTACCACCTCGAAATTATAACGGTTATAAACGTTCACGCTTTGGTCTAATCGCGTGAAGGCCCTGCTCGTTGAAACCATTAATTTTGTCTTGTCCTCATTTACCGTCAGACCCACTTTTCCTGACTCCTTCTCAATTCTCGAGAACACCGCAGTAACTTCTCTAACTGTGCGTCCAATTATATATATATCATCGCATGTGACTTTTGCTGCTGATGGTTTTATTCATGTTGACAGCAGCTTTTCTCAGAATAATCTCTATTAAGATATTAAAGAAATCGCACGATAGGGTGTCACCTTGTCTGAGGCCTCGCTTAGTTTCGAAAGGTTCTTTAAGATCCTTACCAACTTTCACTGCGGATTTGGTGTTCGTCCGGGTCATCCTGCCAAGGCGTATGAGTTTTGCAGGAATACCAAGCTCAGACTTTGTTTCGTAGAGTTTCCCCTATCGAAGGCCGCCTTATAATCGATTTATTTTTCATGGGTCTTCTCCAGGATTGGGCGTAGCGTGAAAATCTGGTAGGTTGTCGATTTTCCCGGTTTTAGTCTTTCGCACATTATGCTTGATAGAACCGTATATCCTATGGATGAAAGGCTTATTCCACAGTAGTTGGCACAGAGACTCGGGTCACCCTTTTTAAATATGGGACATAGGACACTGAGACTCCAATCGCCGGGCATGCATTCATCCCCACTGGAGTTACAAAATGAACCACACGTTTTCGCTGCCTGGTTTCAGAAACTTCATACCAGGTGCATCAACCTATCCTATTGACTTTCATCTGCGTATGGCCATAGGTGCTTCGCTGCAGTCCACATGGCAGTAGGCTTACAAAAATGACATATAGATGGAAATCGCTCTTTCCTTTCAAGTGAGCTTTTTAGAGAAATATATTTGTGGGAAGAATACACTCTTATCACATATGGCGATATAGAGGGTGCCTTTAATAATATCTTACCGCTATCGTCAAAATCGGATCTATCGACAATCATTTACGCGAGGCCGCAATATCTCGTCCGTGGATCACATAACTTTAACACGAACTATAAATAGAGGATCATTACAAGGAGTGTTCCGTCGGTGGTGCAATGGCTAGAGTGCACGGCTCTTGCGCATGAGAGCGTGAGTTCAATCCCTGCCTTCCATTTCCTTCGACGACGGCCACCTCGCTTAGTGATGGCGACACTATCGGGTACTGAGCCATGAAAAAGCTTCTCAAAGTACGTTTCGGAACCGGTGCGAAACTGTAAATCCAAATCAATGAGTGGAAAATTATAAAGCGCACAGCTCACTGGTTGTGAGAAGTTCTCCCCAGTCCCTTCATGGTATGTAATAGGAAACGATTTTTTTTACAAGGGTGTTCTAGAATTGAGCAACAGATCAGGCTGCAGGAATTTAGCATATACTGACGACATGGCGGTTATAATGCAGTGAAAATACCCTTTTACATGCAGAGATATGCTCCCGGGATTAATCAGGAGACTCTGTAAGTGCGGCACGATGACTGGGCTGGGTGTAAGTCCACAGAAAGCCGAGATCGTACTCTTTACCAGAACGAACAGGGCTCCGTAAATTCAAACACTGTATGTGGTTGATAAATTTGGCTATAAGACAGTTCAAGGTATATAGGTATGATTCTCGACAGAAAGCTAAGTTTCAAGTTAACCACTATGGATAAGATCCACAGTGGTCTTATATTCCTGTTAACATGCCATCGAAGGATGATGGGACCTAATCCTGGAAATAGTTACTATATGCAGTTATTGTCCGCCCGATAATTCTTGGCGGAATTGTTGATTGGTGGTCGGTACTGAAAAAATTCACTTACTTAAGTCTGATGACAAATGTCCAGAGAATGGAATTTGAGGAATATCATTCAACCTTTACCACTAAATTTCCTGCAAAGGCAAGTGACTACAATGTCGACAATGCTCCTAATGCATCTCTCGCAGACGACCAGCAGCCCATATGATCATGGATTTTAGGGCATCTACGGCGATCCAAAATAGGAGTCGATTACATAACAACGACTTCTACCTATGAGAGAAACTTCGCCACTCATATTCTGGACAGACAAGACTAGGCTATAGAAAATATTTAGGCTGTAGCACTGACTGCTCCAAACTAGATGGCAACGTAAGTCTTGGTGTCTATTCTAAAGTCGTGGTCTAAACCTTGATAAAATTCTACCGGACAATTGTAGCGCATTTTAGTCTGAAGTCAATGGAAATCGGAGAAGTTGCATTTTGGCTGGGCGAAACGTCACCACAGCCTCGGATACCAAATTCTATTATGATGGTCAAGCTGCTATAAAATTTCCGGAATCTGTGTTATTGACAGCCCACAGCTGCCGCCCACCATCTCTATATAAGATGGTCAAGCAGCGCAATATCAACATTATATGGGTGTAAGGGAACTGAAATATTTCAGGGAACCATATTTATAACGGGGTTTTCAACAGAGACGCTGCCAAAGTAAATCGATATGGACAGCAAACGACGCCATATTTTTTCCCGCTCTTTTGACATTTCTCTTCAGTGAGGTTTGCCATTTCATCATGGAAAGACATACGAGCCAACAACGAGTCGAAATTAATAAAATTTACTACCGAAATTTGGAGTCCGTGGCCTGAACTTTAAGAGCGCTACGTCCAATTTATGGTCGTCATAATCGTCCTACCAGATCAACAATTGAGCGCCTAGTGGAAAAATTTGAATCCACAGGCACAGTACAAAATGTTCCCGTGCCAGTGAGACAAAGAAGTTTGCTGCCGCTGAGAATATTGCTGCCGCTGAGGCTTCAGTTCAAGAAAGCCCAAATGTGTCTCTCACACGTCGTTCTCAAGCGTTGGGCATCTCTGTGACGTCGTTGTGGCGAATTTTGCGAAAAGATCTTGGCCTACATCCTTACAAGATCAAATTGACGCAAGAACTGAAGCCGCTTGACCACCATAAGCGTCGTATGTTCGTGAATTGGGCTGAGCAACAACTTGAAAATGATTCGGATTTTCATCTGAAAATCATCTTCAGCGATGAGGGTTATTTCTGGCTGAATGGCTTCGTCAATAAGCAAAATATGCGTTATTGGTCAGACAGCAATCCACACGTAATCCATGAGTCATCATTGCACCCCGAAAAAATTACGGTTTCGAGCGGTTTATTGGCCGGCGGCGTCATTGGGCCGTACTTCTTCCGTGATGATCAAGACCGGCACATTACTGTGAATGCGAATCGCTACCGTCCAATGATAACCGAATATTTTTGTCCCCAATTGGATAATATGGAGTTGGAGGACATGTGGTTCCAACAGGACGGCGCCACAAGCCACGCAGCGAATGCCACAATCAATTTATTGGAAACCAAGTTTGGTGAACGTGTTATCTCACGAAATGGCCCAGTCGATTGGCCGCCTCGGTCGTGCGATTTGACGCCGTTAGATTATTTCCTGTGGGGCTACGTCAAGTCTATGGTCTATGCCAACAAGCCAGCGACGATTGATGAACTTCGTACGAATATCGAACGTGAAATTGCAGCAGTATCGGCCGATTTATGCTTGAAAACCGTCGAAAATTGGGTTCAGCGTCTGGACTTCTGCAAGCGTGCCCGTCGTGGCCATGCAAAAGAAATCGAGTTCCATACATAATGGCATCGAACGTACTTTCACAGGAATAAAGAATTTCATTGGTATCTAAAACCGGTTTTGTTTTATTTAAAAAAACTTTTGTAGCGCTCTTATTGAAAACCCCTATACTAACAATAAAAGATAACAAAACAGTTCAAAATTCGTTTAAATTTCACAGTTCTCAACCAAACAGACATGACAAATTAAAGTCAACAATTCTTGTAACACCAACTGATTTAAGTAAATTTACGTCAAATATATCTCTATCGCACCGACCTCACCACGAAGAGTATAAAATGGAACGTCAGATGAGAAAGATGACACCTCTGGGTAACATTATTACCCTCTGGAATGTAAGGCTGTTCTTTACACATGGTTAACTCTTCCATGTCTCCTAAAAATTATGTTGTTGTTCGTCAACTTATGGACAATTTGTTTCCGAGAAATTCTGTGTTTCTATTTTTGTTTTCGTTATTTACCACAATTTCACTTTGTCTTTCACGACCTCCATAGTTTGTTGGCTTCATGTTTATCTAGTGTTACACTGACCTTAACCCATACAATTTTGACACTTTTTTTTATAAAAATGAATGAATACTAAGAGATGAAATGTTTTCCCAATTCATTACGAAATAATTATATTTCATTCGTTTTAAAATATGTAAACAAAAAAGCTGCCGGATTCCCTTATCACCTTTTGCTCACTACTCACTATTTACGCATACAAAGCAATGAAATACCGAGCAACTGTCAAAATGTCAATATTTGACAAACGGCCTGAAATTATCACTCATAACATGTAACGAATGCGTCATATTTGCTTGACAGTCATTAACACTTCTCAGAAGACAGAGAAAGAAAGAAAGACTGATTTCGTACTAAAAGGTATTTTAGATCTTTTTGTCGCCGGCGACATTTTAACAATGAGTAGACGAAATTACAATATTTTATTTAAACAATAAATAAAGAAAAGAAAAAATTTTAAATATATTTGTTTACAAAGATCTTTAACGAAAGTGTTCAATGAAAGTAAAAGTGTTGGTTGGAGGTTGAAAGACAATGTACGATATTTAAAGGCTAAATTACTTTTGAGTTTTGTAGAACTTTTGAATAGTCAGCCGAAGCCGCTATAATTGTATAGTCAGCCGAAGCCGCTATGATCGAATAGTCGGCCGACGCCGCTATAATTGCATAGTCAACCGAAACCGCTATAGTTGCATAGTCAGCCGGAGCCACTATGATCGAATAGTCCGTCGAAGCTGCTATAATTGAATAGTCACCCGAAGCCGCTGTAATTGTATAGTCAGCCGAAGCCGCTATGATCGAATAGTCAGCCGACGCCGCTATAATTGCATAGTCACCCGAAACCGCTATGTTCGAATAGTCAACCGAAGCCGCTATAAACGAAAAACCAGCCGAAGCCGCTATAATTGATAAGTCAGTCGGCAAAGAAACGTCGTTGTGCAATTTCTCACGAATATCTCCACTTAGATATTAAAGGAATCGCAAGATCGCAATCTTGACTTTCCCAAACTATTTGTTACAAAAGTGTCACAAAAACCTTTATTACGTTTGCTGCGGCGTTTGTCGCGGGTACCTGCCTTAAAATGCTAAAGAGATCGCACGATATACTGCTGCATATTTGGCACCTTGTGGAATTGCGAGGTCGAAAATGAACAGACGCACATTTCCTTTTTTCGATCTAGAGGGCGGATCAATAAGTCCGTGACTTTTTGGTTGAAACACCGAAACACTTTTCAACATAATCTCCTTTACCTCAATACACTTACTCCAACGTTTCTCCAATTTTTGTATCCCTTCCAGCAAATAGGATTTTTCGAAGTCCATAAAATATCCATTCGTTTGATCAATAATCACATCGTTGGAGCTAAATCTCTTTCCACTGAGCCATTTATTTAGGTTTGGAAACAGGAAATAGTCGCTGGGGGCTAAATCCGGAGAATTTGGTGGATGAGGTACCAATTCGTAGCCCAATTCATAGAATTTTGCCATTGAGACTACACACTATGCACCCGTGCGTTTATGGTCAATTGAGAGCGAACGCGGCACCCATCTTGCAACCAGCTTTCTTAAACCCAACGGATCATTTAAAATCGAAACCACACTATCATATGAAATGCCTATGGCATCACCAATCCCACGCACTTTTACTCTTCGATCGGCCAACACCATATCCTGGATTTTTTCGACATTTTCGGGTGTATTGACCTCAATTGGCCATCCAGAACGTTTAGCGTCATTTGTACTTGTGCGACCACGTCGAAAGTCAGTAAACCACTTTTTTTACCATTAAAATCGATGGTGCAGAGTCCCCATGGTATTTATCAAGCTCTTCCGTGGTTTGATTGCTGGTTTTTTTTCACAAAAATAATGTTTAGTGAGCAATCGAAATTCACTTTTTCCATTTTAAAAAAATGCACGAGGTTGTATGTTTTGAACAGCTGTTAAATGCAAAGTAAACGACGGAACTTCCTCAAAATTTGACAGTAGTCTACTAACAGGTGGTACTTGATGAGGCAGTGTTGCATTTCATATAACTACGAGGGAAGTTCAAAAAGCCACGGACTTTTGATCCGTCTCGTACCACGGACTTTTAATCCGTCTCGCACAATCGCGAGGTAAGACACCGGAAACGGTGTCATGATAATAAACGTGGAATAAACGATGCAGATTTGGTAGTAAGTGTCTGTCTAAAGACGTTGAAGAGATCTCACAATTGTAAGTTGCTTTGAATTACACGAGTTTTTGAATTGGAGTGTCATTTTCATAGATTTTTTTGTAGTTTTTATCAGAGTAAGAAAGAATTCCGCTCGCGAGCCGAAAAACTCAGCTCCTCCTCAATATAAAGCTCTCACTCCGAGTTTATAGAAACTAAAATCTCGAGCGAATTTAATTATCAACATTTTTGTTTATTTGAATCGAATGCGAGCGAATCAAATAAAAAAAATAAAAATTCGATTCGGAGTTGAATTTTTATTTTACTGGGAGTGAGAGCTTAATAGTGAAGGGGAGCCGAATATTCGGGTCGCGATTGGATTTTTTTTTTGAATTTGGATATACATAAGAGACAACTGCGACAAAAATCGGTTGGAATGTTGTGGCAGGTGATGAAAATAATAAACGTCTATCAGAATGGGCAGAAAATCGGATGTAACAATGGGGAATGAACCTATATTAAGTAAATGTATAAAAAATAAATGGTTTCCCATTACATCCCATGTAGGCATCGGGGAGAGCTTCTCACAACCAGTGAGCTGTACGCTTTCTAGTTTTATACTCACTGATTGGGACCTACAGTTTTACACCGGTTCCTAACGGTATTTTTGAGAGGCATTTTCATGGCTAAATACTCGATAATGTTGCTGTCACTATGCGAGATGACCGCCGCCGAAAGAAAATTTTAAGGTGGTCAGAGCAGGGATCGAACCCAGGATCTCAAGTACAAGACGCGCGCATACTACCCATTGCGGCACCGACGGCCACAAGTAAATGTATATGTGGTGAAAAACAACAAATAACGAGATCAGTAGTATGGAATGATTGGGTCTAGCGGTCGACTAATAATTGGAATATAAGTTTAAATTAAGCTACTAACCCCAGACCAAAATTTCTTTTGGACACGACTGGAGATATAGTAATTGTACTGTATGTATATAGTTAAAAAGGGGTAAAAATTGACGAAAAAGAAGTAAACTTCAAAATACAATATAAATCGTTTGGGATGATTGGGAATATGTTAAATATAGTGTACGTGGGCAAAAAATCTATTTTCGGGCATTTTGGAATTGTAGTTTTTCATGCACACGATTTTGTCGCATTTTCTAGTTTTATCCGTTTGCCCCCTTTTTGCCCGTTTTTAACCACATTCGCAATTTTTGCGACATTCCTAACCTTTCCAAACGATTTTTCTCGCATTTTAAAGTTTTACCCCCTTTTGGAATTTTTTTACCCTTTTTTAACCACATTCACAACTTTTGCCACATTCCTAAACTATCCCAACCATTTTTCTCGCATTTTGAAGTTTTACCCTTTTCGCCCCCCATTACCCCTTTTACCAACACTCAAAGTTTTTGGACATTCCTAACTTTTCCAAACGATTCTTTTCGCATTTTCAAGTTTTACGCTTTTGGCCCCCTTTTTACCCTTTTTTTTAATCACATTCACAATTTTTTCCACATTCCTAACCTATCCAAACGAGTTTTCTTTTAAACAAACATTTATCAACATTTACCCTTTCGCCCACGTTTTTACTGCACTTTCAAGACTTGCGTTTATAACCATTCGATACGACTTTTGTCGCAGTTTTAAACACCTTCCCACCCTTCCCATTTGAAAAGCCTTCCAATCCTTTCAAACAATTTTGAATTTTGAAGTTCTACCCCCTTTTACCCTTTTTACCACATTCACAATTTTTGCGACATTCGTAACCTTTTCAAACGATTTTTCTCGCAATTTAAAGTTTTACCCTTTTCTCCCCCCATTTTAACCTTTTTACACCCATTCAATATTTTTGCACATTCCTAACTTTTCCAAACGATTCTTCTCGCATTTTCAAGTTTTTTAAAGGGTACCCTGTTTTACCCTTTTTAACCATATTCACAATTTTTGTCACATTCCTAACCTATCCAAACGATTTTTCTCGCATTTTAAAGTTTTACGCTTTTCGCCCCCCCTTTTACCCACATTCAATATTTTTGCACATTCCTAACTTTTCCAAACGATTCTTCTCGCATTTTCAAGTTTTTTAAAGGGTACCCTGTTTAACCCTTTTTAACCATATTCACAATTTTTGTCACATTCCTAACCTATCCAAACGATTTTTCTCGCATTTTAAAGTTTTACGCTTTTCGCCCCCCTTTTACCCACATTCAATATTTTTGCACAATCCGAACCTTTCCAAACGATTCTTTTCGCATTTTCAAGTTTTACCCATTTTGCCCCCTTTTTACCCTTTTTTAACCACATTCACAATTTTTGCCACATTGCTATCCCTTAGCCCCCCATTTTACCCTTTTTACCACCATTCAATGGTTTTGCACATTCCTAACCTTTCCAAACGTTTTCTTCAACATTTACCCTTTCGCCCACGTTTTTACTGCACTTTCAAGACTTGCGTTAATAACCATTCGATACGACTTTTGTAGCATTTTTAAACACCTTCCCACCCTTCCCACTTGAAAAACCTTCCCATCCTTTCAAATAAATTTCCCGTATCATCAAATTTCCTCAATTTGTTGCCCGCTTTTCTATATGTACATTTTTCCTATACAGTTAATAGTTAAAAAATATTATTAAATTTGACTCGCGAAACATTCTCTTTGAATTAAATCGGAGCGAGCAATATTTTAAAATCGTTGAAAATAAAAATATGGTTCCCGAGTTAAAAATAAAACTCGCGAGTTTAAAAGATTTAAATCTTCAAAGAATTAAAAGTCAAAATCCCATAAATCCCATAGAGTTAAATTTTTCGAGAGAATCGAGAATGAATGGCTCTCCTTACGCTAGTTTTTATTACCTTTTAAGATAATGTTTCGACGCCTTTGTAGAGAGAGCCAAGCAATTTTAAGCAACTTCCTTAACAAATTGATCGGAAATTTAGTTTAGGGGGCGATTAATAAACACATCTGTTCAATGGCTTGTTCAGGCCATTATTATATTTCACTGACAAAACAATGTTATTTCGCAACATGGTACTAATACGGTGTAGACTCTTTCGTTAGAACCCACTTAAGAGGGTAAAGAGATCGCATGATCGCATGTATGGGAAATTGTTTGAACAGAAATTTCTCGTATAGGGTTAAAACACTTTCCATGGAGGATTTATTTGCTGTAGATAATTTTCCACATAGTTTATCTATCGGTATTGGATTCCCATGGTAGCAGCAGCTTTAAAAGCGATTCCTCCACAAATTCAGCTCATATTTCTCATAATATTTCACAGTGCTAACTAACCATCGGTATTAAATGACAGTTTAAACAAATGTTTGTTGTCATCAGTTTAATTGCGGAAGAATCGCTTCCAATCATCAAGGAGAAATGCAAATATGAGTCAAGTGTCACTGTCATTAACGGACACTTTTGTCTTTGGCGAATGTTCGTGTGTTTCATTTCTCTATAATTGATATTTTTCATTCATTCAGTCATTCGCCTCTCAGTCCGTCTGCACATGTGTGTGTTACATATTTAGAGAATATTTAGATGTGGGCGCTGGGTGATGTGATGGAACCAATTTAAGAATAAGGAAAACAATGCAAACATTTAAAAGTAATTAATCAAATTGAGTGCGACATACGTGGATCAAATGATTTCTGTCGCACTTCCTTATTCGGGTAATTATTACAGGAAATTAGAACAAAGGTATTCCATCATTCCATTGTTAATTGAAATTGGCAAAATACAATTTTTATTTAAAAAAATACAAAACGATGTTAAGAGGTGAAAAATTAGTAAATTATATTTCGAATATAAAAATTGCCATTGAAAAGAGAACAGGTTGTTGCTGATTCATTTCTCGGTATCAATTTTCTGTTTCTCAAAATAATTTGTTAATTTCTGAGTATCAATTTCGCTAATCTTAAATTTAAATTCGTTTTTCTAAACATCAATTTTTAAATTTCCATTTCTCATTTCTAAAGTCTTAATATCAATTTTCTATTTCTCAAAATAATTTTTTAATTTCTTAATATCAATTTCATGGGACTGTCCTTGGAGGTGGAAAGTTTCTGATAGCCATTCACTTGGGAGTGGCCAGAAATGATTCATTCATTGGGCAGTCCAAGCAGCACACTACATCCACGCAGTATGTCCTGGGCAAAGGCTTATCGGAAACCTCTGTTAGCTAGCTAAAGTGAGAAAGCGAAACGAATGAGCAACCTGAGTGGTAATGCGATCACTGATACGTCTCAGGATTATTAGGTGACCCTGTCACTGAAGCTCTTCGAAGTAGTGGACATATTCTTCTGTCCTTTGAAGGCGGATGAGCCAACACCCCTGGCCAACGGCGGATCGAAATTGAAGAAACCAAAATCCAGTTTCGACACACTGCATTCTGGTCAGCGTCTGATCCATAATGGGCGGCTGAAACATAATCATCCTGGCAGTAGGTAAAATGCAAACCACGGTGGGCTGGGTTTGCCTCCCGTCACCGTTATATTGGCAATGAAAATACACGTAGAAAATAATGAACAATGAATCCCCGCAACTGTTGACGATCCTCGCAAACGTTATAAGGACAATGATTTAAGGATATGAACCTGGAATGTGCGAATGCTACACAGGACTGGTGCCACTTTCCAACTGGCGGATGTCCTCGGAAAATATAAAGCTGATATCACAGCGATCGAGAAAATGCGATGGACAGGATATGGTTGCACCAAAAGGAAAGACTTCGATATTTACTATAGCTGCCATGAGCGAAAGCACGAATTTGGGTGCGGATTTATAGTTGGCAAGAGACTGCGACACCTAGTTTCAAGGTTCAACCCAGCGAGTGACCGCATAGCCACAATTCGTATCAAAGCGAAATATTTCAACATCTTGTTAATTTGTGTGGACGCACCGCACCGACAGAGGATAAAGATGACGAGGTCAAGGAAACATTTTATGAGCGTCTGGAGGAAGTATATGAACGCTGCCCTGACCACGACATTAATACCAAATTGGAAGAGGAAAGTGTCTTTCGACCAACCATCGGTAATCACAGTCTACATGATACCACCTCCGATAATGGAATAAGACTGATAATGGAATAAGAGGTCAAAGAAACATTTTATGAGCGTCTGGAGGAAGTATATGAACGCTGCCCTGACCACGACATTAATACCAAATTGGAAGAGGAAAGTGTCTTTCGACCAACCATCGGTAATCACAGTCTACATGATACCACCTCCGATAATGTAATAAGACTGATAAACTTCGCCGCTGCAAAGAACATGGTAGTTAGTAGCACACAATTCCCGCATAAGGACATTCATAAGGCGACCTGGATATCTCCTGATCAGCGGACGAAGTACCAGATTGATCACTTGGTAATAGATGGCAGGCACTCTTCTAGTGTAAGAGAAGTACGTGTGATTCGAGGTGCCAATATCGACTTGGATCATTATCTGGTGGCTGCAAAAGTTCGCACAAGACTGAGAAGGGCGAAAAACGTACGAAGCCGAACACAGGAAAAGCTGGATATTGGCCAGCTACAAATACCAGAGACAGAACTATCGACAGAAGCTCTCTTCTACTATCGACAGAAACTCTGTCCTGCTAGAGCAGAATACCCCCCTCCCGAAGACCCAGATGCGCAGTGGAAGCACATCTCCCATTCTTTGGAAACCGCTGCAAGGACTGAACTTGGCTATCAAAAACCACAGGGGGATAAGCCATGGTACGACGAAGAATGTCGCATTGCAACCGATGAAAAACACGCTGCACATATGGCAACGAAACAGTCAGTTACAACGCGTGCTACGAGTGGGCGGTACAAGAAGCTAAGAAGGGAGGAAAACCAACTATTTATTTCATGGCTCAATTGTCGATAGTCACTAAGTGAGGTGAGTCGCGCACACCACCATTGTATCACCGACGGATCTTATCTATACTAACCAGTTGTTTGAAAAGCGGTCATAGCAACTATAAATTCGGCTGTCGCCAATGAATTGCAGTTGTGACAACCAAATTGACGTTTACGCGACTGAAGTTAGGCCCCATAAACTGAAATTCGGTTGAAGCCACCACCAATAGAATATGACAACATGGTGACCATCCTTGAATGTGGTTGTGACAAGCTCTAACGCGCTTGTGGCAACCTCTAACGCAGCTGTGTCAACCTCTGATTCGGCTGTGACAATGTCTAATTCGGTTGTTAGAACCCCTTCTTCGGTTGTGACAACCTCTAGTTCGGTTGTGATGGCATACAATGTGATTGCGACAACCTCCAAAATTTGGTTAAGGCTAATTCGGTTATTTTGTCTGTGGGTGTGTTTACCGCCGCGAGGAAATTATCTCACATAGGCATAGATACGATTTTGAGTTTCGTGGAGCTAACTAAATGATTTCCCGGTGGGGGTAGTTAAGATAAGGTACAAACCCGATTACTCATGTATATTTTCAGCGTCGACTCATCACTTCATTACCGGGGAATTGCGGTCTACTAGAAGTAAAGACTTTAAAAGAAACCGCCATTGCTCCATATCAATGTGAAGAAAAACATAAGGTGATTTTTAAATCAGAAAATGCTCCTGAAATACAAATGAAATTTACAACTGAGTCGAATTGAAATCGAAAAGGGCTGATAACTTATTCACGCCAGCACTTTAGATAACATTGAAAGTGAAGTAACCAATTGCGAAAAATTTTCGAAACAAAAAAGTCCTCCAAAACTTACTCAATTTCCGTCAAATGAATAAACAGACAACTGAAATCGTTGCAGAATAAATAGCTTGTTAAAGAGGCCGGCCATTAAGTGCAAAATGTTTATTTGTTTTGATTTGTTTTTTTTGTTGGTTTTATTGAACCCTACTTCTCCATCATTGCAACATTTTGTATTGCAAAGTTTATTTGCACTTTTGTTAAGGCATTTCAATGCAATTGTTGGGCCATTGATTGCATTTAGCCAACAATCATCAATGGAAGCGATGGATGGATGACATTGATCCTCTGTGGAAATGGAAAGTGTGAAAAGTTTACAATTTCACAGATTTGTGAAGGTTGTAAAGGATGTTAATGATATTGGTGATGATTGCAGGAGGCTGGGGTTTTTATGGTTCCAAATCAAATGCTTAAGGGAAATTTATTTAAAGCACAAAAGAAAACAGTTGGAAATGTGTTTCCCTATTAAAAATAGCCACTGGACTTACCTAATTTGTTGTGTGGCTCATAACATTAATATGATGGCTCTTTTGTGTTTTACCACTTTCACTTAACGTAACATTTCGCTGTCTTGCCAAGTTTTACTTGCAGTATTTTATTATTTTTTTGTTAAATTTTTTATAATTATTACATTAAGATATTTAATACAAAACCGGAGGTACATCAGATTGTAAATGTATTTTTTTCTTTGAATTTTGTTTTTGCATAATGTAAATGCAACAATATAAACAAATTAAACAACATCTCTGATTTAGTAGTTATTGTTGTTTTTTTTTTGTATTTTCCTAAATACACGGAAAACTGCAATATTAACAACAACAACATCAACCATTAACTACTTCTACAGACAAATGTTTATTTATTCAACAAAATGTGTGTTTGGGAAATTTTCAAAATCCAAAGAGTTCAGTGAATTTGTATTGAATTAATAAGGTAAACAAACATAATATGAATATATACAAGGATTTCCTGTTAAACTGCATCAACTTCAACTAAAACAATTGTAATCCAATCAGGTGTTCTAAATTTCACTTTCACTGAAAGTAAATTTGAATACAATTCGGAGAAGTTTATTCTGCAAGGTTATGTTCAAACAAGTTAATTTTTATAGTAGGACAGTCGAAGTCCCAAACTTTGTACACTCAAAAAAATATGGTAGTAAACACAGCAGAAAAGCAAATATATTTGCTATTTCAGCAAACATATTTTTGTTGACTCGCCAAACAATATGTCAGGTATTTTATCAGCTCTGCAAAAAAATTATTGTTATGAGAGTACATTTGATGTAATAACAAACAAATTCCCTGCTAATAAGTAGCATACATTGCTAGCTATTAATAGCAACATTTTTTTTCTAAGTGTAGCATATTTAAGTGCACATAAAGAGTAAGAATTCACATTTTCATTTTAAAATAATTACATGATGGGTCATGTAACACCCGGTTGGAAAGAAGTTCCTTTTTCTATATATTATGTACTAGCTGGTTCCAACACGCCTAAGGCGCCCGTTGAAAAATATGATTATTTAAATGGATCTTTAAGAAAAGATACTTTTTGTGAAATGATAAACTTTTTTTAAGAAAATTTTTTTTCTTTATAGAATGTATTTTTTTTTTAAAAAAGTTTATTTTTAGGTCTTCTTTTATTAAGAGCTAATATTTTTGATGTGTTAACATCTATAGGCACGGGTAGGGCAATCTATCAAAGTGAACACATGCAAACAACACACAGCGTTAGCATCTCATACGTGTTTATTGTACAACAATAGTCCTTGCCTGACAATAAGTATGATGGTATCGATGTAGCGGAAGCGAACAAACAAGTAGGTCGTCGTCGCCAAAGATTATTGAATAGTATAGAGAACTCCTGGAACGAATTGTATGACTTAAAAGCACTGGCGACATCTGCCGAATGATTCAAAACGTATTACTCTGTTTTTGTCATAACTTGGTCCATTCATAATTTTGATGTCAAACATTGATGCCTTTTGAAACATTTATGCTTTTCGAACGTATTTCCTTATCGCAGGTTGCGGTATGGGGGCTAATTGAAAAAATTGTAAACAACTTTTTTTTACTACTTTATTACAACTCCTTATTATCAAATATATTGAGTAGTTTTGGTTTGGTTTGGTTTAAAGAGAAGTTTTCTAGGTGGAGCCTCTTTATTACATATTGTAGTTTTGAACCCCATAAAAACTAAAAGTAAAAGCCAAAGTGCAAGACTGGCAAATCCATGAAGTACAACCCTGAGCATGGAATTACATTGGCAGCACACTTACTCTTACACTCGTACTTTTGGCTTGTGTCTAGACTAACATATTCGGGCATATTACTTATTTCATTGGAAATTTTCTAGGTGGAGCCTGTTTATCACATATTGTAGTTTGAACCGAATAAAAAGTAAATTTGGAAAAGCCAAAGTGATAGAAGTTTTAAAAAAATAACATTTTCTTAAATAAGTGCGTTTTTCTTACAAAAATTCCTTTGCTTAAAAGTACCCTTTCTTAAAAATAAAATAATACCTTTTCTTTTCTTTTCTTGAGTAGCCTTCCTGAAAATTAGTAAATTTTCTTAAAAAAATAAAATTATCCTAAAAAGAGTACCACTTCTTCAAAAAGTACCTGTTCCTCAAAAAAAGTATTTCTTTTAAAAAAAAAAAATTCATACTCTTACGGCCTTATTCATAAAAATTTGTCATGGGTTTGTTAAAGGTTTAAGAATTGTATTCATAATCGAAAAATTCCTCTGTTAAAAGTTCTCTAACGCCGCCATTTTTGTTGAACGTTTAACCCTTCTTTAAGGCTATTTTATCCGCATTAATACACAAAATAAATAATTTTTTACATTTCACGCGAGCCGTACTTAAATATTTATGCGATATAAACAATTGGAATTATTTTGTGTATATTTGCAGGGTTTATAGTGTCACATTATCCTGCTAAGCAACCAAATAATTTCGTTCCAATATTTATAATTTTTAAGCAAAATGAACTTTTATTTACACAGTGATGTATATAAAATCAAAACATTGAAACTACAACCTATTATCCGGTTTTATATTCGGCAACCCAAAACTGAAATGCAGTTCAATATGATTTTTTGACACTTCTTCCAAATTTATCAATATAGCAAATATTAATTGATCTTTTTATTGATAGTTCTTTCCATTAATGTTTAAAATTTTGCAAAAATGCATTGATCGGTTATTGTTCATCTTATTCTCATATCACAAGCACTGTCAGAATACATAAAACAGGGTTGGCAGTCAATTATCTGTTCACTAGTTAAAATACTCATTATGAATACGGTTCCAATAAAACCTTCGCCAAATCTTAAAGCTTTCAATAACTGATGAAAGCTTTAGAGCTACATTAATGTTTTTTTTATGAATAAGGCAGTTAGGCTTTTTCTTACATAAAAACATTAGCTTTTAATAAACATATTCTTACAAAAGGGACCTAAAAATAAACTTTTTTTAAAAAAAAAAATACATTCAATAAATACAAAATTTCTTAAAAAAATTTATCATTTTACAAAAAGTATCTTTTCTTAAAGATCCATTTAAATTACAGTATTTTACAACAGGAGCCTTAAGTGTGTTGGAACTAATTAGTATATAATATATAGCGAAAGGAACTACGTTCCAACCGGGTGTCCCCTGACACATCATGTAATTTTTTGTATTGTTTTATGTAATAACATTGTCGAAATGGTGCATTTATATTGAAATATTCTATAAGGAAAATAAGACTCGTTTATGCTCTTTCACTCAGACTCTCTACATGAGAACGGAAAAGAGTGCAATAAGTTCTCTGTACTATTCATGGTAGATATATAATGGTAAATGCAGTACGCCAACAAATACAACAAGCCAAGAACAACAAGCGTTTTATTTTTGCTCAGTGCCTGTATTGTGCCAACTCAGCTGATTGAAAAATAATGAGAATGTATACAAAATTGGAAAAAGTGTCATTTACAAAATGCGTGTGTTTTATTTGATATTTTGAAGGTGTTTAAGTATGAAAATTAAAACGTTCTATGTGATTTTTACGGAAAAACATATCAAAAACAACAATTTTAGGCGACGGGTGGTTGTATACAAACAAAAGTAGACAAACTTTGACATAAGAGAAAAACTCACTCCAGAAAAAAGTTCAAATCAGCTGGGCTAGTGCTTCTACCATTTGTTTGTACAATGATACTATTCAATAGTTTTTGTCGTCGCTCTGTTTATGACAAAACAAAAACAATTATTTCAGTGAGCTAAATATTGCATAATTTATTTTAACAATATTACATCAATGTTAAAAGCAGATGTAAGAAAAAAGAAAGTGCAATAGCAAAAGAGCCTTCAGCACAAAACCTATTAATTTTTTATTTTCCAATGTAACATTTACTAATGTGGACATAGAATTCGAACAGGTACCGTGTAATAAAAAAGATGATAACACATCGCCTGTGAGTTCGAACACTCCTTGATTTTTATTTTAAGAAAGGTACTATTTTTAAGAAGTACTTTCTGGAAGAAAACGCCCCAAGAGTATGAATTTTTTATGTGTTAACATCAATAGGTGCGGGTAGGGACTAAACTCACAAAGTGAACACATCCAAACACAGTTTGTCCGACTGCAATTACAGACTGTTTGGCGTTAAACGTATGCATATCGGGTAGGTCTCAGAATCAGCCAACATCTATTTTTCATACCCCTAAATGATAAGGGTGACTCTTCACTCTCAGAGCAAAGAGAATAATAACGTTGTTATCCGTATATAAAAATTAGACAGCAAGAGAGCAACGAAATTTGTGTGAACTTGTGTAGCGTATGTACGAACATAACAATGTATGTATTTAAATGTGTCTGTTGCTTTGCATTCTCTTTGTTTTTTGTGGGAATAAAACAAAAAGTATTAAGCAAGAAAATAATGACGCATGTACTTGCACTGGTCTTTAAATAATTTTAAGTATTAATATTATTTAAATGTAACGTCATCATATGATTGAACGCTGTTTTTTATTTTCCAATGTAACATTTACTAATGTGTTCATAGAAATTGAAAAGGTACCGTGTGACAAAAAGGTGTTAACACATCGGCCGTGAGTTCGAACACTCATTGGATTTTTTTTTTAAACAAGTACATTTTTAAGGACAGGTACTATTTAAAGAAGTGGTACTCCTTTTAGGATAAGGTTATTTTTTTTAGAAAATTTACTTATTTTCAGAAAGGCTACTTATCTCAAGAAAAGAAAAGATAAGGTACTATATTATATTTAAGAAAAGGTACTTCTAAGAAATGGAATTTTTGTAAGGAAAGGTATTTTTTCAAGAGAAGGTTTTTTTTAAAAAATGGGCATTTTTTTAAGGATTGGTTCTTTTTTCAAGAATAGTAGGTACTTATGAGTAGGTACTTATCTCAAGAATATTTATTTTGTTTCAGAAAAAGGGTACTCTTTAAAGAAAATGTTGGTGTTTAAGAGAAGGCAATTTGTTGTAAGTAAATGTACTGTTTAAAGAAATGGTACTTATTTAAAAAAAATACTTTTTTTAAGAAAATTTACTTTTTATAAGAAAATTTACTTTTCTTAACCAAAGGTACTTCTTTAACCCATATTCAACCGGTGTAGCGTTTTCGCAACAGCAACTTTGACGCATGGTATCTCAGGTATTAGTACAGGTATTTGCTTAATTTTCATTTTAAACGAAAGTTTGGACTATTATTTCTACAAAGAAAGTATAAAAATTTTCTATATGTATATTTTAGTAGCATTTACAGCCTGTGACAAGAAGGGTTACAAAACAGCCCTTTTTACATAAATAATTCAAATAACGTAATGTTTTAAAAAAGATATATTCCTCTCGCATCCTATTGCCAAAAGATTGTAGAACAGAGGAAAAATATCATCTGCCAAAACAATTGTTTTATAATATAATAAATGTAGCTGCAAAAATTGGTGTTGCGAAAACGCATCGTTGGTCGATTAGGTGTATATCAGACATTCCCGCCACACACAGTGTGCATTGATGCTGTGATATGAAGAAAATTGTTGATACCATGAGTAAGTGTCATCAGAGGTCATGTCCGAATTTGACTGGTTATTTTCTTCTAGGTGGTAAATCGCCATTGGAATTATTTTTGCAATATTTGGTTACCGAAGTTATGGATATTTTAGTTGAAAGTACCAATCTTTACTCTCAGCAGCACAATGTTGTACTGCAGATTACGAAGGAAGAAATGTTCCGTTTTCTTGGAATATAGATATTTTCTGGCTATCATTCACTTCCTCAACTTCAACTATACTGGTCTGTGAAACCAGATTTCGGCATTCCCATTGTGAAGCAAGCAATGTCGGGTCATAAATTTACGACAATCAAAAAGGTGTTTCATTTGATGGATAACACCAATATTGACACCACTGATCGATTTGCCAAAGTCAGACCTCTAATCGATATCCTGAATGTCAAATATAAACAGTTTGATATTTTTACTACTCATCTATCGATCGATGCGCAAATGGTACCTTACTTCGGCAGGCACAACTGTAAAATGTTTATTCGGGGAAAGCCAATTCGGTTTGGTTTCAAAAACTGGTGTCTATGTTCGGATACAGGCTATTTATATGAATCTGTGCCGTGTGCTGGCAATGCAACTCCACACAATAAGCAGATTGGCTTAGGAGCGTCTGTAGTTTTAAATTTGTTGCACTCTGTTCCTTATCCGGATCGTCATGTTGTCTATTTTGACAATTCTTTCACGTCATATTACCTATTCTGTTTGTTAACTGAGCGCAAGTTTCCAATCGCTTGAGAGGTGCTGATCGTCATTTGGGTAGCACAAAAAAAATAAGTCAAAGGAATCGTTAAAACAAACCGGATAAGAAACTACCTTCGCTCCAGTACCTGGAAAACATGAGTACGATTATGTATTTTGTTGGTGCTGAACCAGAAATTCCAACGACGCGTTACTCATCCGTAGAGACGAAGAAGGTGTCACTTCCACAGCCAAAAATAATCAGTGAGTACAACAAGCATATGGATGGTGTTGACCTACACGACAATGGAGTTGCCAACTATTGTATAGCAATCCGAGGTAAAAAGTGGTGGTGGCCATTATGGAATAATTGTGTCAATTCTACAATCGTAAATGCCTGGAAAAGTCACTCCGTGATTGTAAAAGCTGAGAGCAATCTCCCGTTGTCTCAATTGGAATTTAAAAGTGATATTGTCCGTGGTTTGCTAGAAAAAGAACCATCATACGAATACGATATTGAAGAAGCAGAAAGACTACCCCAAATGCCACGTTTAGACGTTCGGGATCAACCTCCGGGCGGTACCAGAAAGAGATGTGCTAAATGTCATTCGCAAACATTTTTCCAATGTAAAAAATGTAATATTTCTTTTCATTCTAAGTGTTTTGACACTTTCCATACAAAATAAATATATTAAGTAACAATATTTGGGTTATTTTACTCTTAAATTTAACCTTTCATTTAGCTACTACCAAAAAATTCCTCACAAAACCGGATTCTTCTCTTTTTATTTTCAAACCTAATATACCCCTAATCGACCAATGATGCGTTTTCGCAACACTTGATTTCCAGGACTTTTGAAGCCTCAATAGGCAGCATACAAAATTTCATTAAGTTATCTCAACGGAATCGGGTAGTGGTAGAAAATGGGTTAAGGTAACGTATACTTTTTTAAGAAATGGTACATATTTTAAAAAAAATAGTCTTTATAAGCAAAGGTACTTTTTTTAGATAAGGTATTTTTTTAAGAAAATGTACTTTGTTTAAGAATATGAATAGTTATTTTTTTGAGAAAATTTATTGTTTATATGAAAATGGAGTTATTTAAGAAAATTTTATTTTTTTAAACTTCTTTCACTTTGGCTTTTCTAAATTTACCTTTTATTGTTTTTAAAACCACAATATATACTAAATATTGGTTACAGGCTCCACCCAGAAAACTTCCCACTAAACAAGAAATTTGCCAAAATATGTTAGTCTAGACACAAACCAAAGCAAACAATATAGTTGATAATACTGGGTTGTAGCTAGAGCGTCCAATAAACCGTCAATTTTTGGAAACCGGTTTTCAGTTTGTTCGAAAAATCAATTTTTCAAGAACCCGGTTTTCGGTTTGTTCCAAAAATCTATTTTTCAAGAAACCGGTTTTCGGTTTGTTCTGAAAATCAATTTTTCAACAAACCGGTTTTCGGTTTGTTTGAAAAATCATGTTTAAAAGAAACCGGTCTTCGGTTTATAATTTTTCCAAAAACCGGTGGAACCGGGTGTTTTCGTTTTTTTTCCTTTAAATTGTAGCACTTGTTTAAAACTTAAAATTTCACAACTCTATTTAAATAGGACAATTACGTTTTAATCTTCAATACAACAATTATGTCATATTCCAATTTGGAATACGTGTTTAATTTAAAATTTAATAGATTTGTTCAAATTTACATTAAACTGATTTAAATTCGAATATCATATTCAAATTTTAAAGAGATTTAAAAAAAACCTTATTAAGTTTGTAACATTTATTTATAAAATAATTTTAATTTGAAAGAGATTTCAAAAAAAATCTTATTAAGTTTAAAACATTTATTTATAAAATAATTTTAATTTTTCTATTTGAAAAAAAAAATGTTTGGAAAGTTTATTTAATTCTTAAATAATTTGTTGTTATTTCTTATAAAAGTTATTATATAATTTTGAAATTTGATTTAAAAAATTGTTTTAAAATGTTATTTAGAACTTTTTTGAACATAAAATCATATTTGGAACATAGAACTCAGGTTTCTTAATTCGAAAATTTCATTAAAATTCGAAAAGCATATAATTTATTGTTAATTATTTTAAGGATATGAACACAAATTAAGTAAAACCCCGCTATCCGGTTAACCGACGTCAAATAACCGGTTTCCGGTTTATTCGAAAATGAGGTTTTTTAAAACACCGGCACACGGTTAAGAGCAAAAACCCGGTTAACCGGTTTTTCGGTTTCGGTTTTGGACACTCTAGTTGTAGCATAATAGTGTCAAAAAAAAGTTGTTTCATTTTTTTTTCTTCGTCACAGAAAAACACGTATTGTTTGAGATAGTTGTGACTTTTTTATTGGATTGTAAAGAAGACATGTTCCGATTAAGTATGGAATAAAATATCCGCCAAATGGGCCCCATGGCTCTGATGACAGGCCATTGGTCTTTTCATGGAATTTTCCATGACTTTTTCACAGAGTTGTGGCTGTATCTCACCAATGACGCGTTGGATCACGGATCTCAAAGCCCCCAAAGAAAGAAACCGCACAGCGTTAAATTGCATGATCGTTGTGGCCAGTTGTCATCAGCATTACTTGATTTGTTACATTTTGTCGCTGCGCCAAAGAAAAGAGCTTTTCAGAAAAGCAAAGAGACTAAAATTTTCTTGGAACATTTGTCCTACAACTCTGTCTTTGTGAGCACCATAAACTTCGAAGCCGATGCAAATATCAGGAAAGAGCTGCGTTGGCGTATGTATAAATACAAATGGTTTTCAATTGTACAATAAAAATTTTTCATTGGCGCAGCGACGATTTGTTTGTTATTACAAATTTGTACTGGAAATCGTTTTGCAATAAATCGATTGTTTCATGTGCGGTGTGGCAGGTAGCACGCTTGCTGAAACCACATGTCGTCCAAATCCATGCTGTCCAGTTGAGGCCACAAGAACTCCGTTACCAAGTTCTTGTAACGAATGCCGCTCACCGCCACTGCAATTTCGGTCTCATCTACAACGAATCACGCCGCCTGTACAAAACCCGCTACAGACAGTTGCTCGTAGCGGGTGCATTCGTTTCTCATGCATTGCATGAGGATTTTCTGAGTACCAAATTCGACAATTTTGTGTATTCACGAAGTCATTCAGATGCAAATGCGCTCCATCGGTGAAGATGAATTGGCATTGACTTCACTTTTCTCCATTACCCATTGAACGAATTACTGGCGCTTTCCATAGTCCGCTGGTTTAAGCTCTCCTGATTAAGCTGAATTTTTTACGCATGATGGCGGAGGTCTTTTGTCAAACTTCGCTTCGTTGTGCTTCGTGAATTTTGAAGTTGTTGAGAACGTTGTCGAATTGATGTATTCGGGGTTTCTGCGACACTCTCGTTTACAGGAGAAATGTTTTCAAGAGACCGACCGGTACGTTGACGCACAGGTGTCTTACTGTCCATAACCGACCCAGTTACTTCAAATTTGTTGACCACTCTTCGAATGGCTGACACATTAGGTGCACTTATTCGACTGGAAGTTCTTTGAAGTTTGCGAGGGGTCTCAGCACAACTTGCCAAATTTTTGTTATAAGTTTTCACAATTATAACGCGTTTTTCTTTCCCAAGAAAGCGTAAATCAGTGGATCCCAATCACTGTGTGAGAAACTAGAAACTAAAAAGAAAAACTATCTGATCCGTTTGGGATAGGGTCTCCCCAGTCCCTTCATGTGATTTTATGGGAAACTATTTCTTAGAGACATTTGCTCCCGGAAAGGGTATCTACGGATTCTTGTCGCAATAGTATATATTTTCTAGGCAATATAATTGGCAGTATCTCGGCAATATTGCTTTCTTTGCTGGGCTGTTTGTTGGGTAAGAGAGTAGCGCAAGTAGACAACGCAAATGTGGGTGATTCGATAGAAATTTGGGACATACAATTTATAACAGACGGTTTTATTGATTTTTTTTAAATCCAGTTATATGTAAATATTTGAAATTTTCTGAAAGTCATTACGTCTCCATGGCTATAACTCATCGGAGTCTATTTTTGTTAAATCTTTCACTCTTTCTTTTTTTATATACTTTCTGCTTTAGTGAACCCATATATAAATCATTAAACTCTTTGCTATAAATCAAGCAATTTCTACATGTTTCTGGTACGCCAGCCCACACTATCTTAATTCCAATTTTCAATAATTTATCTACGTATCTGATCGAAATATAAATTAAAACTTGGTAAACAAATTTACAATTGTTACACATTCAATTGGACGTGGACAGATCGTCTGGTGAAACAGAAAACACAACCATATTCATGCGTAATAAAATTAACATTTATATTTTACTTTATAATTTATTGTTAACCAAAAACAGGCAGGGTGGTTGTTTGGCTGGTGAATTGGTTGATTGTAAAAGTGTTTAAAAATTAATGAACATTTAAAATTGTTTCATTGTTATTTGCAGCGTTTGGGTGGCATTGTCGTAACCAAATATTTACACACCGAAATAAGAAACAAAACAAATAAATTTTGCACAGTGTCTTGGATGCGATCGCTGGCATCAGCTGCCATTTGAAGAGATTTGCGTAAAACATCCGGTTCGAAGGACCAGTTAACAGATACTAACTTATATATAACGTAAAGTAGTTGAGAGCGATAACTTTGTACTACAATACTAGTATTATCGTTATGCACGTTTTATCAAGAGGACTTGGTCTTTCCTCTTGACTTGATGGTCGGACGAGAGCCTTCGGTCGAAATCTGAAACCATACTTACCTGCTTAGGTGGCCTCAAACAATCCACAGGGGTCAAGGGCCTTGCAATATGAGGAGAACATGTTCCTCCAACCGGCTCGATTTTTAGCTTTTTGCATCTAGTTGGTAACACCAAGCTCTCGCAGGCAATCTTTCACCTGATATTTACAGCGAAGTCTTGGTCATCCAAATTTTCGATGTACATCGAATTCCTTTCGAACTGGTTTATTCTGACCCTGTTTTATACTACTGCTATAGCCCGGCCAGCGTAAACTCTTTATTTTCACTCTCATAACTACGTCGATGTCGGTCTACATTATCTACAGCTCGTGGTTCATCCGTCGTCAATACCCACCATTCTCTATTATAGCATCAAATTGCATTTTCTCTCGAAGCATTTTTTCTCAAAGACTCCCAGTGATATTCCATCAGCATACCATATGACCCAGGACTCTGCGCTATCAAGCAACACAGATTGTATGAGAGTCTTATATAGTTGGATTTTCGTTTCTCGAGAGACGGTCTTATCTCTGAAGTACTTGCTTGGCCCGAAATAACATCTGGTTGCAAGCACAATTCTCCGTTTAATTTCTAGGTTGAAGTTATTGCTACTGTTGACGCCAGATCCAAGGTAAATGAATTCTTCCACTACCCCGAAATTATATCGGTTATCAATGCTCACCCTTTCATTCAATCGAATGTATGTTCTGTAGGTCGAAACCATTATTTGTTCCTTCAGCCGGCTCCATCTTTAGCTTTTCTGTTCCAGTTTGTGTTAAAAGCTCTCGCAGGCAATCTTCTACCTGGGGTATACAGCGAAGTCTTGGTCCTCCACATTTTCGATATCCTTCGAATACCTTTCGCAATAGTCCTTTCTGCTCCTGATATATTTTCACTCGCATAACTACGTCGATGTCGAGATATATTATAAACAGCTCGTGGTTCATCCGTCGTCGATACGCGCCATGCTGTATTACACAGTGCAACACGAAAAAATATAACCATATACGGACACCACTACGTGATAAAGGGGAAAAAAGGGGAACCTTGTCTCCCAGTTTTGCCAAAAGTCATGTAATTTTTTGTATGGGGCCCCAAAGATTTGGGGCCTCGGTGTCGTTTTTTCAGAAAGTTATCATTTTGGCATGCTCATATCTTGCAAACCGTTCGGAATTTTGATTTACTCTCTTGTAGCTCGTATTATGAACATATATAATCAAAAAACTTCATCTTCAAGGTCCTTTTTACCTTTTTTGCTCTGTTCAGGTCCATAGGTAGCAAACTATTCAAAATTCAAGGAAATAATCAACTACAGAAATGTACAACTAAATAACTTTCTAGAATATATGAAATTCCTAGGAATGATTCTTAACACGCGTTCCCTCAGAGAGTAAATCAAAATTTCGATCGGTTTGCAAGATATGAACCGGACAAAATGATCACGTTTTTGCAAAAATTAAACGGCAGTGGAAAAAGGGCGAGAGTGGGAAAATTCAGATATACAGAAGGAGAAACGAAGCCTGAAAATTCTACCACAAAGTTCAAAACGGAACTAATGGACATGGTTCAGGGCCCCCTTCTGTAAAGACAAGGACGGAAATCTCATTGCAGATATGCAGAGCATGTTGGGAATATGGAGAGATCATTTCTCCGCGCTACTGGTACCTGAGATAACCAATGACGATGTGACAATCGATCACAATATGGACGACGGCGTCGATTCCCACCGTCCTAACCAAGACGAGGTAAGAACAGCTATTGCCCGGCTTAAGAACAACAAAGCCGCAGGAGCCGGTGGATTGCAGGCGGAGCTGTTTAAGGCTGGCGACGATGAGCTGATAAGGTGTATGCATCAGCTCATTAGCAAATTTCTCAGTGTACTATGTCTTTTTCTTAAGCAGCCATGTCCTGTCCATCGCATTTCTAGGATAGCGGTAATGTCAGCCTTATAATTTTCGAGGACATCTGCCAGTTGGATACTTGCACCGGATCTATAATATAATCGGCTGATGCAGGAGTTGTTGAAGTGGCTGTTGCCGTTGTCCTATCGGTGCTGGTGTTGTGGCGGTTCCTGGACCTGATGATGATGTTGTAGCTGGTGCGGCCTATTCCCACAAACCAAGTAAAAACGCGGGTTTTCTCTATTTCGGGCTCCGATTGCCCTTCAATTCATTTATTTAAATAGGAAAAAAAACAAAAGAAATGAATTTGGACCACAGCCGATGTCCGTCGCTCGCAAGAATTATAATAACAAGTGAGAATACCGCGAAGAAGCATCATAGCGGTCAATGCCGCTCACTTAGAGCCCAAACATAATCAAACACGCTACCGACTGCGACGTTTTGTTTACATAGGTTTCTTATGGCAGGGAAAAATCGCCACGAAAATCCGTTGCATCTGACGACTCGCCGCTAGAATAGAATCTTTTCTAATTTCTTGGCGGCGTTCTCACGAATTCCCTCAATTGAGAGAATGGAGTTGCCACATTTTCAAAACAATCATAAGAGCAACCAACACATACCTATTAAGCTTGTTTTTTTTATTCCCCGCAAAACAAATTTTTCGATGACTTTGTATGGGGAGCCGCTTAAAATCGCTTAATATCGCTTAGCTCCCCATACAAAGTGGTCGAAAAATTAGATTAGCGGGGAATAAAAAAAGGCTTATTATGATACAAAAGAAAAGGGATGAAAATTATATAATGAGCCTGTTTTTTAGTCCCTGCTAAACAAAATTTTCTACCGCTTTGTATGCGGATCTAAGCGAAATTAAGCGATTTTAAGCGGCACACCATACAAAGTCGTCGAAAAATTAGTTTAGAAGGAATTAAAAGACAAGCTTATTGTTAAACAGAATACAATTAAAGTGAATGAAAAATTGTTAAAAGCTGGAAAAACAATTTAAATTTTGCACATCAATAATAAGCTTGTTTTTTATTCCCCGCTAAACAAATTATTCGACGACTTTGTATGGGGAGCCGCTTAAAATCGCTTAATATCGCTTAGCTCCCCATACAAAGTGGTCGAAAAATTAGTTTAGCAGGGAATAAAAAAACAGGCTTATTGTTTGCAAACTTTCAAACAAATTCCTGAAAAGAGCGGCAACTATACGCGACGCAGAGAAAAAAAATAAACTGAAGTCGCCAGACGCTCTCTCTCACACATTTCGTTTAGACGCTGGGGATTTTTTTCGTCGTCGTCTGAAGCGTGTCTGGTTCTGTTTGGACTCTTAAAGTTGACGGCGGCAACACTTGGCGGCGTTGAACAGCCTATTAGGGCTGTTCATGAAAACAAAACCAATTCAAATGTTACTCCTTATAAACCACTGTGCGTCTTTCGTGTCTTTATTTATCCGCATCTTGATATGACTTTAGCGGAATATGTTTGTGTTTGCTGCAACTGCATATATATGCAACAGAATGTGCGTTCGAAGCGTTTTTGGCTGTTTGTTTTTCAGCTGAAACTGGAACCCGTTAAATGTTTATGGTCATTTGCGGTTTACGATGACATGCCAATGATCACTTTGTCGAAAATCAAGTTCAATCAATTAATTGTTTAAACAATAAATCGCCTCCAAAATGAGAACTGAAAGTCAAAAATGTTGTATATGAGCACAAAACACAAAGCAGAGATTTATTTCCCATAACAATTTTTTTTTTGTCTTTCGAATTTATTTATTTATTATTTACACAGTCGGTCGGATATAATTAATCTTTTATGTTAACTCGAGGATAAATAAATTATTGTTTTATTAAATATTTACTTAAATATTGTGTAAATACATGAGAGGTGGAACTGTATATTACTACAAAGTCAAACACGTTCCGCAGTCGCAAAATCCTTCTTCGCTGTGTTGTCGTTACCTTTGCCTACATAAGTGTCCTTGAGGATTTTGCTTCTACAAAGTGTTACAGGAATATGGATTGCAATACAAATATTAGTATATTTAAGAAATACTGCGTTGCAACTCTGTTGCATTCAGTTGTTATTTGATTTATTCCATCAAGGTTATACCATAGGCGGCAAGTTTTCTTGGTCGAAATCCTGCACCTCCAGCTTGGTATCGTATCCTTCACAGGATGTTTGTATGCGGGAATATGTTGTTCTTGCATTGGTAGCATACGTGATTTGAATTCTTTAGTTTTCGTTGTCACCCTCATGTTTTGTGGCATTAAGTAGCAGTTGGTCTTCCGTTGTAGCCATAGTGGCGAAGACAATAAATGTTCTTGCAGATGTGGAAGCGGAAACGGATACGTTGGAGACGTGAGTGTGGAATGTAAAACAAATCCACTCAAAACAAATACACAGAAATCTACACAATTTCCAATTGAAACCAGAGAAAAACTTAAATTAAAATTCAAAATTCCCCTTGGAATTCAAATATTCCATGAGTAAAATGACTGCTAGTTAAATAGAGAAACTGAAATTCACTTTAGTTAATCACTTTAACTGAAATGCAAAAAAAATCCATTTAAATTTCTAAATGTACATCAATAAAATTAATTAGTAGCGTACACGCTGCAAAATAACGGCACCAGCAACATATTGCAGGAACCATGTACATGTTTGCAAGCGTTTGTTTACATGTATTGCGGATCTGCTTCTTTCTGTTTCTATAATGTTTGTCACGTTTTTGTTCTTAGCCGTTTTCAACAAACAAAGCCACACTTAGGTCACAAATAATTATATAATAACCTATTGAGCATTGTGTCCCAAACATGATATATTGAATAGCAAACACAATGTGTTTGGACACAAGTATACTATATTTGCGACGATGTTATATTTGCATCCAAACAGCAAGAAAAGACAATACTTTCAACGTGTAGTTGTACGAATAAGGATTTGATTTTTACAAATTTTTAAGTTAGCTACGGTAGTGATTTGTAACTATTATTGTAGTTGTTAGCAACACACTGTTAGTGGAACTAATAACGACAAGAACAATTTCTTTTGAATTATCAAAAAAAAATCCAAAAAGTTTAAAAGAAAGAATCAAATGGGCATGAGTACAATCAGTGTATTAACTCTTAAGAATTCTTAAATCATTAGGTGCTTTCAAACCAGAGAAGTAAAGGTGTTTGGATAAATCGTCCAACTAAATATATTTTCAAAAAAAAAATCATCTTTGAAATTAGGAATTATTGAACACTTTTATACTTATAATTAAAACCTTAAAGTAATTAAATTCCCTGTGTGTTTAATTTAAATGAAATCATGGTTTTATTATATTTTAACTACACTGTGGATCAAAATGAAACTTTTTTGGCCCAGACATACAAAAACTTAAAAAAAAAAAATTGGTTCCCATTACATCCCATGAAGGGACCGGGGAGAACTTCTCACAATCACTGAGCTGTGCGCTTTCCAGTTTTCACTCACTGATTGGGACCTACAGTTTTACACCGATTCCGAACGGTATTTTGAGAAGCTTTTTCATGGCTATATACTCGATAGTGTTGCCGTCACTATGCGAGGTGACCGCCGCCGAAAGAAATTTGAAGGTGGTCAGAGCAGGGTTCGAACCCAGGATCTCATGTACAAGAGCCGCGCACACTAACCATTGCACCACCGACGGCCACCATACAAAAACTTATGCACACTTATACTTATGCAAACGCAGTTTGAGCAAATACTCTCACCAAACGAACTTGCCGCATGTGGAAGCATTAACGAAGTAATTTAAAACTTTCTGAGCGAAAATCGTTACCCTACTTCTCGAATATACGTCGACGCCACGCTAAGTGCTTTTGAGAAACTACACAGAAATTAAAACGCTTCGTCGCATGGATGAAATATATTCGTTAATGTTTTACATTTCTATAATGAAAAATTTCGTACATCTGAAATTTGGTTGTTGCAGCAGTTGGTTTGCAAGTTGCAGAAACAAAATTTATTGCAGCAATGCAACAAATTCATTACAGCAATGAAACAAGTTCAATGTAGCAACGAAACAAATTCATTGCAGCAATTAAACAAAATCATTGTATCAATGAAACATATTTATAGCAGCAGTGAAACAAATTCGTTGCTGCAATGAAACATATTCATTTCCGCAACAACCACAGCATTGATGAACAGATTTTCGTAGCGGGAACGAAACTGTATGTTAGCTCACTTTGGATGACAAAAGTTGTTGGGGGCGTCGAACATTTTCATTCTCAGTCTAGGTGTTCATAAGGCAACAAAAATTAAATTTTTTAATTCCCATATGGATTATGGATTGAAACAAATTCGTTGCTGCAATGAAACATATTCACTTCCGCAACAACCATAACATTAATGAACAGATTTTCGAAGCGGGAACGAAACTGTACGTTAGCTTACTTTCGGTGAGAAAAGTTGTTGGGGGCGTCGAACATTTTCATTCTCAGTCTAGGTGTTCATATGTCAACAAAAATTAAATTTATGAATTCTCATGTGGATTATTTTGAGCATCAGTTGGCTGGCAACAGAGTCCGATGAACATGGTGAACCATTTCATTAGATATGTGCAACTATTGAAGAAATAAATAAATTCTTTCTTAAATACCCAAATTTATAATGATCTTTTTTTATAGATATTATATCTTAAGTTTGCTTCTGATCGATGACCTATAGTGAAATTTTATGTAGAATATTATTCCAAGGCACACCAACCCCCTAGAATGCAGTTTTGTGGCACATTTTAGAGCCAACTCGGAATAAGTACGAAAAAAAGACATGAATGTTTCTCGTAAATTTTTGATAACATGGTTTCCTATGCCGAATTATCATAGGAATCATAGGAATGTGCAATAAGGGTGGCCGTCGGTGGTGCAATGGTTAGTGTGCGCGCCTCTTGTACGGGAGATCCTGGGTTCGATTCCTGCTCCGACCACCTTAAAATTTCTTTCGACGACGGTCACCTCGCTTAGTGACGGCGACACTATCGAGTACTTAGCCATGAAAATGCTTCTCAAAATACCGTTCGGAATCGGTGTAAAACTGTAGGTCCCAATCAGTGAGTGTAAAACTAGAAAGCGCACATCTCACTGATTGTGAGAAGCTCTCCCCAATCCCTCCATGGGATGTTAAGGGACACCATTTTTTTTTTTTTTATGTGCAATAAGGGGACCATTTCACCCCCCTTAAAAAAAATTCAGACGTAAACTTTCCAAATGCCGATACACGTGAATTTTTTGTTTTACCCCCTCTACCAGAATACGTTGTCAGAACCTTGTTACTTTTTTTTGAATTTATTTTACCACTCATTCTAGTTCATTTCAACTAAAGCATAGTTAATGTTAAATTGACTACGTCTACATTCTTTGCTACCGCACGCTGAATATTTTGCATTTTTGTTGTGTTTGTGCAAATATAACCCGTTTCTAGCTTGTTGCAAATATAGTATACTTGTGTCCAAACACATTGTGTTTATATTCTTAATTTGAAAACTTATTTAACAACAAATTAATTTTTGAAAAATTTAGTTGTTAATAACTAATTAATATCAATTACCCAGCAGGTAAGGGAATTGCATTTACGTGGTGGTTGAAGTTTTGGCTATTATTAACAATGGATTTACTTGTATTATATTTCGAAACTTCTTTTTTAATCAACAAATCTATTAAACAATTAAAAGGAAAATTTAAAGAAAATAGAAGACAATACAATACAATTTCACTAATTTCACAATCATTTCACTAATAGAATTAATGACCGATGGTTAATATGCGCGGCTCTTCAACATGAGAATGTGGGTTCGATCCTTGCTCTGGCCACTTTACATTTCCCTCAACCACGGTCGTCGCGCGTAGTGACGCCGACACTATCGAGTATTTACCCACGAAAAAAGCTTCTCAGAATACCGTTCAGAACCAGTGTAAAACTTTAGGTTCCAATCAGTTAGCATGTAACAAGAAAGCGCACAGCTCGCTGGTTGTGCGAAACTGTCCTAAATTCCTTCACGGGATGTTATGAGAAACCAATGTAGGAGGTATATATGACTCAGAATATATGCTATAATTCTCTATCATCAGCCTTAGTGTACAGAGATTCATTACGCCATCTAGCAATAACTACTAGTTTCCCACAAAGATCTATATTTAGCGAAATCATCAACCGTTTTATGGAAATCCCCAACCACAAAGCCGTCAATCCACCATGTATAATTTAACATTGTGCCCCTAACCCAAAGGATTTTAATCCACCATGTATACAATGCATGACGAGGACATATGTCGTATGATCAAGGACATGTGTGACTTAGTTAAGCGCATCAAAAGGGAGTGATTGTCTTGGCAAGATAAGCGGTTACCTACTCGAAGGAACCTATATAATAGGAAGGATTAAACTCTGCTGAAACCAGTTGCGGAGAAACCAGGGTAAGCTATAATTGCCCTGATAAATCTATGTCAAAAATGGGTATACTTTACATCAATAAATATTAAGTATTGTAGAGAACCACCAATGTTCGAAGCTTATCTTCCCATTACATATAATGTTGAGACAGAAGAGAGGCATCTTCTCATGATGAGTGAGTTGTGCGCTTTATACTATAGAGTGATTCACCTCGCTTGTGTATCATTCAGAATATATGCTATAGTTCTCTATCATCAGTCTTAGTGTACACAGCTTTATAACGCCATCTAGAAATAACTAGTATTTTCCCACAATCGTCGATATTTAGCGAATTCATCAACCATGTTATGGAAGCCCCGAACCAGAAAGCTGTCAATCCACCATGCATACTTCAACATTGTTTTCCAATGACAGGACAGAGTTATTTCGACAACGGCGGGTATCATAAATTTTCATGAACAACGACATCTCCGACTTAGATAATCACATTAATTCAGAGTGATTGTCTGAGGCTGGGACATGTCAATAGAATGGATAAATTTAAGCGGGTACCTACACGAAGGCAGCCATATAATTGGATGGTGGATGGTGAAAAGTCTGCCGGAAGCACCAGTTGGATGAGTTATTACTAAAGTTTGAGGAGATAAACGAGGATGTTATATTTGCTATGTAAGACATCTAACGAAAATAAGACCATATAGCCAAGAAAATAAAAGTATTTTGAAGTACCCAAAACTTTTTAAACTTTTTTCGCATTAGATTTCTCTTTCAGATAGGAGTAAGTTCCTTATAGGCTGTACGCTTTGTAGTTTGTGACTCACGAAAACAGAATTCATATTTTTTGGCCTACGAAGGGTGGTTGCGTACGAAACAGAGCTGCCACAACTCCCTTATATATCGTTGAGAAGATATATGCTTCTCTGTCATCAACCTCAGTGTATAGAGATTTATAACGCCATCTGGAAACACCTAGTATTTTTTCCACAGCGATCTATACGAGGTTGCTACTTATATTTGGGGTACAGCAATAAAACAAAATCACATGAGGTGTCAGGGGACACCCGGTTGGAACGAACTTCCTTTCCCTATAAATTATGTACTAATTATTTCCAACACGCCGAAGGCGCCCGTTGAAAAATAATATTATTTAAATGAATGTTTAAGAATATATACTTTTTGTAAAATGATATACTTTTTTTAAGAAAATTTTTTTTTACAGAATGTATTTAAAACAAAATGGAGGTTCTTTTTGACGAATATGTATCATATTTTCCCGAATAGGTCCTTTTCTATTAAACGCTAAATTTTTTTTTAAGAAAAGTTACTATTTTTAAAAGAAGAGCTTTCTGTTAGAAAAAGCCAAAAGAGTAAGAGTTTTGTTTTTAAGTAGAAGTACTTTTTTTAAGAACAGGTACTTTTTAAAGAAGTGGTACAGTTTTTGGGAAAAGGATATTTTTTTCCGAAAATTTACTTATTTTCAGAAAGGCTTCTTATCTCAAAAAAAGAAGAGGTATTAATTTAATTTTAAGAAAATGTACTTTTAAGAAAAGGAATTTTTGTAGAAAATGTATTTTGTATAAGCGAAAGGTATTTTTTTGAAGAAAGGGCTTTTTAAATAATCTAGTATATTCTCCCTGCTTGAGGATTTACTTTTTCTTTTATTTATCTTCCTCGATATTTCGCTGCACCATTGTGTAGCGTCATCAGGAGATATAAAGATTATTTTTTAACGAAATGGGATTTTTTTTTAGAATTTGTCCTTTTTCAAGAAAATGACAATTTTTAAAAGTACTCCTTAATATGTACCCTTTAAAGACAATGTAGTTTTTTTACGAAAAGGTGATTTGTTGTAAGAAAATTTACTTTTTTAAAATAAGGGACTTTTTAAAAAAAAACACTTGTATTAAGAGAACGTAGCAAACGAACTTCTTTACGATAATGTTTTTTTTAAGAAAAGTTACAATCGCGCTCTGCACACAATCAATATATGTCTTCGGTTAGTGACTTATGTAGTATGTAAATACACACCGCAGTGGCTTAACGGGCTAGACGCTGCTGAAGATGATGCTTCACAAACATCGAAACGATCGTCCAGCGAATGTGAGTTCGAATCCCACCCGCGGCATTTACATTTTTTCCACTAACCGGAGAAAAAATATGATCTCTTAGCCTTAAAAGGAAATTACAACTTTGAATATGACGAGGATCTAAAAACAACTAAATTTGAAATGTTACTTTCTTTAAGAACATGAATAGGTATTTTTTTGAGAAAATTTACCTTTTTTAAGAAAAGGCACTTATTTAAGAAAATTTTCGTTTTTTACACTTCTTTCAGTTTGGTTGTTCTAAAATTACTTTTTATTGGGTTCAAAACTACAATACATACTAAATATTGGTAATAGACTTCACGTAGAAAACTACTCCTTAAACAAGAAATTTCCCAACATATGTGAGACATCTAGTTAATTTTTTTCTCTATGATGTAAGCCGTTAGTGTAGACACAAACCAAAGCAAAAGTGACCAATATAGTTGATAATAGTGGGTTGTAGCATAATAGTGTTAACACAAAAGTCATATTGCGTCCAAAAAACAACAAAAATACAGATTTTTCAGCGTTGTGGCTGGTGGTGGTATACCACTCAGAATTGACCGTCCTATATTCCACTGAAGGCACTGTAGCCACATGACCGGTTATACCAAAAAAACCCAATCATTTATTCGATATGCTTCTTCCACGAACAACATTTGTTCGATTTAGCTCGTCTTGCATAGGTCGATGATTTGTCACCTGTGGCGATGTTATAAACTGCATTTGAGTTACCGTGGTTGTATATTTTTAACATTTCTTTGCTCCAATAGACACGAGCCTTCTTTTGAGTGGGATCCACAGAGAACAAATCCTTTTCACGGCCAAAATGAACATACAATATCTTATTGATGTTTATCATACGAGTGCCCAAGGAAGCCTCAATCTCCCGGTATGTCACATATCGCTCTTGCTTTATCAGCTCACGCACAGCATCGATGGTTTCCGGCAAGGCGAACGAAGTTGGACGACCTTTACGAAATTCATCCTAGAGCGAACGGTGCACGAGACTGAACTCTTGGTGCCAGGGATTTATAGTGGTTTTTGATGGTGCTTCATCAGTAAAAGTCGAAAAAAGTTGATTGAGACGCTCTAGGCTCGATAATCCACGCCGACACACAGTGGCCATTTGGGCTTCGCTAGCGGCATTTAATTAAAATATTCAAATTTGAAAAACCGTTAATTTTTTTTAACAATCGATAAAAAATACATTCATTAGATTTTTATCGATTTTTTAAACGGTTAGCTTACAGCTGAAGAGCTGTCAAAGTCAACATATGTTTCTGCAAGTGTTGTGCAAAATATTTCCGCCTTTTTAATCATTGTTTTGCTATTCGTTTTAAACTTGGAAATTTTCTTATTTTCATTAAAAGTTTTGTTATATACTAACGCCAAGGTATGTATTATATAAAAAAAAACTGTGGTTGTGTCCTGTGTATACTTATGTTATTTATAAAACGTAATCATGTTTAAGTGTATTAGCAAGTCGCCCATTGAAACGTACACCTGTCTTTCGTGGAGTAAAAAAAATAAATGGTTTCCCATTACATCCCATGAAGGGACCGGGGAGAACTTCTTACAATCACTGAGCTGTGCGCATTCCAGTTTTCGTTCACTGATTAGGGCCTACAGTTTTACACCGATTCCGAACGGTATTTTGAGAAGCTTTTTCATGGCTATATACTCGATAGTGTCGCCGTCACTAAGCGAGGTGACCGTCGTCGAAAGAAATTTTTTTAAGGTGGTTAGAGCAGGGATCGAACCCAGGATCTCCTGTACAAGAGGCGCGCACACTACCCATTGCACCACCGACGGTAACGGTCGTGGAGTAGAACTTACAAAATTCAACTGGATTCAGTTTAATTTTAAATTTTCCTGTATGTGTAAACCATTGTGTGTCCAACATGTCAAAAACGAACCTGCGAGCCTTCAATTTATTGTACTTTTTAGGCAAAATGCCAGTGTCAAAACGCACCCTTTGTTTAATATGGCCCGAAGAAGCGATCCCCACCAAGAAGTTTCACGCCGTGAAAAATTATGCTTTTGGTACCGTTTTGAGAAAAATTAACTATAGTCAGAAGGAGCAGTGCGAAATTGGAAAGAAACTGCGAAATTTTGCTAGTAGGTTTATCTAAAAGTGGAAGGCCTGTGGCAGAAGTAAGGTGTTTTTCGGAAAAACTCACCAAGAATGGCTAGATACACCATTGGTATTATTGGGAGAAAAAAAAGCAATTGAAAATGTTGGACGACCGGAAAAAGAGCTTTCAGAGTGCTGCAGGGAAACGCAAGTCAATAAGATGTCAGGGATTACAGAGGAAGTGTCATCTGAAGGATTGTTGATAGCTGCAAGCTGCAGTTTATATAAATCTCGAAACCGCAGTGCTGCCAAAGTTGTAGGAATGGTAAATGGCGATGAGGAGTTTAGCGGAAATGTGATGAAAAATATAAACAAATCCATCAAAATTTTCGGACCAATAAAAAATTAAAGTTTTGAAGCCACTTATAATAAAAAAAAATAATAAAAACTATTAATCCTAGATTTAGAAATACGATTTATGAATGATGATGATAAATAAAGCGCTGGCGCTGTTTGTAGATCTTGGACATACCATCCTATAAAATACCAATAAAAAAAAGTGGCAAACTCATGGTGCTGACAAGGATATTGTTGGACAAAATAAAACAAATACACAGTAGAATTTACGGAAAGAAATGGATGTGTTGGTCGACATACCAAAGGCTGTTACTGGATATACCAACAACGGAAATACGGCAAGAAGGTTCCTTCAACAACCAGATTTAGCCGCAGGTATAACTGGATTGAACGAAAATTTAATATATCGATTCAGCGTCGTCTTACGAGCACTTGCAAGTGGATATGATATAAACACGCAGGCATTCAGACTTTACGCAATGGAAACTGCCGACATTTTTGTTAGTTTATACCCCTGGTATTACATGCCCTCGTCTGTTCACAGAAATTTAATTCATGAAGCAGACATAATCAATAATTTTTCGCTTCCAATTGGTATGATGTCCGAGGAAGCGCTTGAAGTCAGAAATAAAGATTATCGGAACATCCGTGAAAACACAGAAGAAAATATTTCAGGAAAAATACAATGGCAGATATAATTAACGATCTTTTTCTTTCCTTCTGATCCCATAATATCTTCATTGTTCAACGGCTTATCAATTTCCTATTACAGAAATATTAGTTTGCACAAGGAACTTAAAAGCTTGCTTATAATGCATAATCTAGAAGATGATTTCTTTGAATCTGATTAATATTTCTTTTATAATATGGTTTCTCTTTGAGTTGATAATTTTTTTCATATTTTATATATGAATAAATGGTGAAAAATGTTTATTGACTTAAAAAATAAATTTAAAAAAAAATTAAAAATTAATGCTAAAAAATGTCAAACTTTCCAATGGAAGTTCAAGTTTTCATCTGGCAACACTAGCACTGCCAGGACTAGAAATACAAGGTGGCGCAAAAATAAACTTCCGATGTTTTTTGGCTGTAATTTAAAAAAAAAATGAAAAACTTTGATTCTTCTTGTGGATTATTTTTATTTGGTCTTTTAATTTTTTTTACATCAAGTTGAGAATATGATGTCATGTAAATGGCCGCCGCCACAGTTGATTGTCATTTGAGCCCTTTTTATGGCATTTTCCATCACTTTGGCCAAAACTTCCGGCGATAGGTCCTCACATTCTTCACGGATATTGTCTTTAAGAGCTGCAAGAGTCTGAGGCTTGTTGACATAAACCAGCGACTTCAAAAAGCCCCACAAAAAGAAGTCTGGAGCGGTCAAATCAGGCGATCTTGCTGGCCAGTGCAAATCGCCAAAACGGGAGATTAGGCGCCCGGGAAATGCATCCTTCAGCATATCGGTTGTGGCACGTGCAGTGTGTGCCGTTGCACCGTCCTGTTGGAACCACATGTTTTCCAATCCCAATTCATCAAGTTGCGGCAAAAAGAACTCGTTGATCATTGCTCTGTAACGTGGCACGTCGTCTGGTCGATGTCGACGGCGCTTCCATGACATCCTCGGCTACAGCAGCAATATTCTCTGCAGAACGGCTACTCCGGGGTCTGCCACGCCTGGCAGAATCTCGTGTTGTGCCAGTCTCTTCGAGGCAAGCGGTTAAACGTCGCAGTGTTTCACCAGTAGGCGTTGGATGGCCAGGAAATCTGCGACGAAATTCACGTTGTTCAAAGTCACCGACCGATTATTGGTCAAATAAATAGTCAGCAATATTCCGCGTTCTGGAGCAATGTAGCGTAACATTGTTTATTCACATATATTTCGCATGTGTTTACTACACAAATGTCAAAACAGAACTGACATTAGGGGCCAATCGCAAAATTTATAGCATTTTCTGAGAGGAGGATTACTTTTGCGCCACCTTGTATAAATAGCAACCCTTATTTAGCGTATTTATCAACCTTCTGCAGTCCAGAACCTTCTGCAGTGCGTATTGTTCTCGCAATAATTCTATGATTATACAGGCTGTGGCAAGTAGCAACATTTTTTTTGGATCTAAACGTCGACGTTAAATTTGGGACAGAAAATAGTTCAATATCATGGTACGATAATGGGCTCCATTCACAGTTACGGTCCGACCTGTCTAATTTTTCGCACAAGTTACAGAGTTGCCATATGTCCTTTGTTACTACGTTTATACGGTATGGCGATATCATATCACGATACGTCAAAAAAATACACGTATAAACGCTTTAGCGCGATATAACGTTTGTCACGAAAGTTTACTATGATTTCGCTCCATAGCACGATAATCTATTTGTGAGTTGCCACCTAGCATCACATGGCTGTTTATATCATGATGTGTTGAATATCGTATAAACAGGAACATGGGGATATCACGACATGATTGATATTGCGATAAGTGTCGTATAAACGAGGTATGTGTAACATTCAAAACACTTGTTTTGTTTCACCGTAACTTGTCATCGTTCCCAACTGTCATGTCATATTTTATATGAAAATCTCTTATGACCCAGCATTTTTTCATATCATTAATTGTTTTAATACAATTCTTTACGATTATTACATACAACTATCATAGATAGAGATCTCACTTATAATGGAATGTGGGAAGTGCATATTTGCTATAATTTTTACATGTTTTATTATAGCAAATGATGACACTGGTGATGCTAAGACGAAGGCTGAGACTTCGTCTACTATTTCAGCCAGCGATGAGGACAGAGAGTAAAGAGAAAAGTGAGGACTAACTATATGATTTGTTTAGTTTAGCGAAGAGACTTTAGTAATTTGTGTTGTTCTAATAGGCGATGGGTAAATAGTACTATGTTTGTATACTTGTGGTCTCTGGCTGTGGAAAGAGTGCCGTAGACAACAAGCTCGTGGCATTTGGCACTCGCCACAAAAGCAACAACATGGACTGAGAAAACAACAACAGACGACAAATTTAGATACATCAAGTTAACTCATAAAATTATTCGTTTTTATATCTCTATAAATGTATTATATATTGTAGTACTTTAAATTGTACTTTATGGTCTAGGATATGTGTGTAGTATTCTTGCTCGCCATCAATCTAGAGATGGTTCATAATTTTTGTGCTGTTGGTTTTTTGTGATGATGATGATGATGACGATGAACATGATGAGTGATTATAAAGTGTCATATCAATTAAAATCAACGAGAAGTATGAAATGTGTGACGACTCGTTTGTGGCCTGGATATATACCAGTAGTCAGTTTCAGATACTACTGTTGTTAGACATTAGCGATAACGAACATTTATAGAAATCAAAAACAAAAAAAATAAAAAAAAACAAAAAAAAAACGCATGAACATGAAAATTGAAACAAATGTGTGAATTGCTTCCTTCTTCTTTGTGTGTGCGATTTTTTGTTTCGTTTGTTTCATCAGTTTTATAATTACATTTTTTAGCTGTAGTTTTGTGTTGGTTCAGTTTGTTGTTTTTTAGTTTACTTCCTTGTCAAAATACCAAATCACAAGAGAGAAATAAATAAAAAAACAAATATTGATTTCCTTGTAGATGTAAAGGAAGATAACGGAAAATTTGTGTTTTGTATCATTTAAAACTATTAACAACATTGAAAAATATGTATGCGCATCCAACACGCACTATTGCTGTTAATTTGTATGTAATTTATTGAAGAAAATTTATGTTGAATGTTGTACGACATCACTTTAAAGTGTACACTCAGAAAACGTATTAAGCTAGAATAAGCGTGTTAGTAAAGACAGCAGAAAATACTGCTGCAAGGGGCAGGCAAACATGTTTGCTATTGCAGCAAACATGTTGTCCATTGCAGCAAACATGTTTGCTATTGTAGCAAACATCAGTTTGTTGCTTTAGCAAAGATTTTTTCAGAAATTTTAATACAACCTAATCGAGGTTGCCACAGTTTAATTTAGTCGCTACAACTGAAATTCGTAAGGAACAATCTCATTTCATAATTGACTGGATTGCGAGAACCGCACTTCCTACTAAGTATTTAGGTTATAACAACATGATATTTCGATACCTACAACCGAATTTGACATTTATTCAGTTGCAACAACAGTATTTATGAAAATTATAGCTGCTGCACCTTAATTCCTCATGAATTACGATACCGCACCTGAAATGTGAAAATTACATAAGGTGTCAGGGAACACCTGGTTGGAACGAACGAAGTTCCTTTCGCTATACAGGGTGATTCAGGAAGTTCCGGACAAATTTCTCCAGCGTATTCCTTGGCTCATTTCATGAGGAAAAGTCCACTAGGACCATGTCCGAAAATGCAAGGGTGCGAAATGGCAGCGGGTTCAAAATTTTCGGCTTGTGGGTCGGAGGGTAGTAGGGTAGAGTTACCTTTATAAGAGTATGTACCTTTATAAGAGTATGTACTTATCTCAAGAAATGTTATTTTGTTTCACCAAAAAGGTTTTTAAGAAAATTCAATTTGTTGTAAGAAATTAACTTTTTTTAAGAAAAGGTACTTATTTGAAAAAAAATCCGTTTTTAACAAAAGGTACTGTTTGTAAGAAAATTTGCCTTTTTTAAGAAAAGGCACTTATTTTAGAAAATTTTATTTTTTTAAACATCTTTAACTTTGGTTATTCTAAATTAACTTTTTAGTGGGTTCAAAACTACAATATATACTAAATATTGGTTACAGGCTCCACCTAGTTAAACTTCCCATTGAACAAGAAATTTCCCAAAATATGTTAGTATAGACACAAACCAAAGCAAAAGTAGCCAATACAGCTGATAGTACTGGGTTGTAGCAGAATAGTGTTAACAAAAGTTGTTTAATTTTTGTTTCATTTAGCTCCCATCCCGCAACGTCCGATAAGGAACTGCGTTCCAAAAAATGCTTTACAAATATTCTTCTTGTTGTAACAACAGGAGTTGCCAAAATAAATCGGTTACAACGACTAAATTTTCTATTATATATGTTAAACCAACCAAATTTTACAATCGGGTTATGGTCGGGTTCAAAAACCGAATTTGCCATGCATTTGTTACAACCAAACAGATTTAAGGGAAATTGTGGTTGCTGAAACCAAATTCGTCAGAAATTGTGTTACGACAACCGAAATGTTAAATAATTCTGTTACAAGAACGGAACTTTTTTGCGCCTATTCGGTTGCAATAAACGGTATCATATACTATTCGGTTGCCACAACCAAATTCTGTATTCAAGTGTAATTTCAAACTCTTTTCTGTTGCTTTAAACGAATCTTGCACATAAATGACTGTTAAACTTTCAAAGTCATTTTCATGTTTCTTTGTGGCATCTGCTTAATTCCTTGAGACCAAAATCGATACACAGTTATGATCAAAGATCTCTCCCGACGTAGGTAGAGAAGAGGCCATCTGTTTTATTAAAGAGCAAAATATAGAATATATAATCTGGCAACTGACAGCTCCATAGTAAAGTTGGAAATTTTTGAGGTTATGCGTACTCCGAACGTTTTGGCATACGAGCGCTATTTGTGTTGTTTACAGCAACTTAAAAGATTCATCTCGGCCCAAAAATGGATTTAAATCGTGAACATTTTCGTGCGATTATTTTTTAACTCAGCAACAGTGCATGGTTGAACTTAATTCAATTGTTGGCGATGAAGCTCCATCAAGGACCAGTGTTTATTGATGGTATGGTGAATGTCAGTCTAATTATCTGCTGAAAAGTAGCAAACGTGCATAGCAATTTTTATTTTTGAGGGTAATATTGATAACACTATGCAACAAAATGAGAAAATTTTGTTTTAGACTTAAACTTATTTTCCCTAAATCGGAAACAAAAATGTTTTTATGGATGTTTTTTTTCAAAAAATGTTATTTAAAATTTTCGTCAGTGACATTTTATTACTTTGACTATAACTTACGAACGGTGCGCGGCTCTTGTACATGAGATCCTGGGTTCGAACCCGGCTCTGACCACCTTCAAATTTTCTTTCGGCGGTCACCTCGCATAGTGACGGCGACACTATCGAGTATCTAGCCATGAAAAAGCTTCTCAAATTACCGTTCGGATTCGGTGTAAAACTGTACGTCCCAATCAGTGAGTGAAAACTGGAAAGCGCACAGCTCAGTGATTGTGAGAAGTTCTCCCCAGTCCCTTCATGGGATGTAATGGGAAACCATTTATTTATTATAACTTACGAACAAGAGGTCCAAACAATGCGTGTAATAGAAAAAATTAAAGGTAATAATATAGGCTACAAATATTACCGACGTCATTATTAAGTGGAAACAGTGATTTAGGAACAGCGGGCAAAATTTTTAAATCAAATGAGAGGAAACGTTTATTGCGATTGGACCCACTGTTTACGAGTTATAGGTATTTTAATTTTAGCGATTTTTTGAAAAAATTCTGCCATACAAATTGGATCACTGTATGAAAAATCCTTAGAAAGCCGCAAAAGTTAGTTATTTCTTCGATTTGACTCTTCGTTTCCCAGATATAGACCTAAAGGGGTTTTAGTGATTTTTTATTCAACAATTTTTAGTTTAAGCAATTTTTTAAAAAATAAGTGATGCCCCTTCAAAGACATTCATTGATTAAAGCCTCCTAAGGATGTACAAAAGTGACTTTCTTATTTTATTAAAAATGTCTTCCATGCCAATTGGACCACTTTATGAAAGACTCTTACAAACCTGCTAAAAGTGGTTATTTTTTCGCTAGGATGCTTCGTTTCCGAAATATGGGCATATCAGTGTTTTAGCGATTTAATTTGGTTAAAGCCTCCTAGGGATGTACAAAATGTATTATTTTTGAGATTGGACTAGGGATGCCAAACGGGATTGATTTTAAAAAATCCCGGGATTTTCGAAGGATTTCGGGATCCCGGGATTTTTCGGGATTCTATTTTTAAATTTTTTTGGAAACAGGTCTATTTTACGGCTTGCACTCCAAAAAACAACAACAAGGGGGTGTAGAATATGTTATTCTAAGCAAAAAAAGTAAAATAACAAAATCGGGGAAAATGCATAGCTTCGGAGTTATTAACGTGCCGTGTAAAGCCATTGTTACCAGGTTTTGTATAAAACAATTCAAAACAAACTCATAAAATAATGCACCACTTTTTGATAAGTCGCTTAGTTAACGAATTAGCGGATGTTGACATTGAGAAAAATTATCGATTTTTTTTTTACTTTCTCAAACAAAAACAAAAATTATTTTAAAAACATCGCCCGATTTTTCGAGAAAAATTATCGATTTTTTTTTTACTTTCTCAAACAAAAACAAAAATTATTTTAAAAACATCGCCCGATTTTTCGAAAAGTTTTACAAAAATTACACTAGTCAACAGTCAAAATGTACTCCGGATGCGATAATTTTTTCTGTGTAGATAACCTTCACATGAGCTCGAAAAACGCAATAAATTCTTTTTTCCGTTTGGTTTTTTTTTGTTTTTTTTTGTAAAAATTTTAAAAATTTTTTTTTGGTTAATTTGTTTTTGTATGAAAAATTGTTTCAGCAACTAACAAATCTCGTCAAAATATATACTAAATGGATGGTAGTAGACCCCAAAACATAAATAATGTGCGTCTTCATTCATCGGCTAGCTACAGCGGTCGTAATCGGTTGTTGAATCAGGAATTTTAAAAAATTTTACCGAAAATTTACAAGTGAAAGCCCCGTAAAGCATTTTAAAAAAATATTAATTCACAGAGTGCATTTTTTTTTGTATTTTATACGCAATGTGGCAGGTTTTAGAAATCAAACAAGCTACTTTTTAAGAAAATCCATCGATTAATAATGAAGTTGTGAATTTTTTCGCTAAAGCCCTCAGAATCTACTTTTTAGTTCGAACATTGCATTTTACCTTTGAAATTATCTCACTAGTCAACCAAATGAAAAAATGTCATGTACTTCTAATGAAGTATTTTTTTCTGTGTAGATAACCTTCAAATGAGCTTGAAAAATGCAACAATCGCAGTGAGGGATGGCTCAATGTGTGCGCACCTTTGCTGGTATGTATCACTTATAGATATTGCACTTGGGTATGTTTACAAAATAATAACGGAAGGTAGTAATGTCACTACGCAACAATGCGTTTTGTTGGTCACTCTGCTACCTCTGCAACTACCTTAACTACCACCTGTTGTGCCTGATTTTATTTTAGGTATTTAAGGATGAACATTGCCAAATATCACTTACTTTCGCAAGTAACCTCAAAATGAGCAAACGTTCGCGAGGATTTGAATGCAATACCAATCCAAGTAATTTTTGTTACATGTGCGGAGGAGAATACGTTTCTGAAAAAAACAAGCGTTGTTTTTCACCTAAATTGAGAGATTCATTTGAAGAGAGCTTCTATTTACTGGTCTCAAACATAGATGAGCGGTGGACACCAAGTGCTCTATGTCCTAGATGCTACGTACAGCTAGCTGACTCAAGGTAAGTGTAGATTACGAAATTCAAGAACATGTATAACTTATTACTGAAATTCTTTCAGACGACAGCCGAGAATCATCATGCCAATGCTTTGGAGAGAACCGCTTTGCCATGTAACTGATTGCTACTTCTGTCTTAGCAAAAAAAAACCGGCGTGGGAAAAAATATACGATGGACTTACGCTGCTGTTTCAACAGTGACTTTTCCAGTGCCATTTTCCGAAGCACCAGTGGACCCGCAACCGTCCGTTTCAAGATGGGCATCTAATAATGAGGCGATAGATCCAACATCAGATCCGGAGACAGTAGAAACCACATCAGAATGCGAGTCAACATATACATTGCATGGAGGTCAACGCTTATGTTCGCAAGCAGAACTGAACGATTGGGTTAGAGAACTGAAACTCTCCAAGGAAGATGCAGAGTTGCATGCATCGCGCATGAAACAGTTCGGTTTCTTGGCTCCCGGTGTGGTGACAAGAATCTACAGGAAGCGTCATGAACCATACGCAAGGTACTACACAAAAGAAGGCAACATCTGCTTTTGTAAGGACATTCGCGGATTATTTGGTGAACTCGGGTACTCTTACGATCCAGGAGAGTGGCGTCTTTTCATCGACAGCAACAAGCAGAGCCTTAAAGCAATTTTACTCCACACCGGCAACAAGAAACCCTCGTTTCCAATTGCTCATGCCGTTGACACCAAGGAAATATACGAAGTCATGGGCAATCTACTAAAGTGCCTTAACTATAAGAGGCACGATTGGAAAGTTTGTGCCGACCTTAAGGCTATCGGTATCCTCTGTGGATTACAAGGTGGATTCACAAAGTACTGTTGTTTTCTCTACCTTTGGGACAGCCGCGATCGTCAAAATCATTACACCAGGAGGAGTTGGACAGAACGAGTTAACTTCATCCCCGGCAGCGACAACGTCAAATATACACCACTCATAAAAAAGGAAAATGTTTTTCTCCCACCTCTTCACATAAAGCTCGGACTCATAAAAAACTTCGTGAAAGCTCTCAACAGAGATGGTGAAGCGTTCGCCTATTTAAAAACCATTTTTCCTCACCTTTCGTCGGCAAAGATTAAGGAAGGCGTTTTCGACGGCCCGTAAATTAAAAAGTTGTTGCAAGACCAACAGTTTGAGCACATTTTACCACCAAATAAAGCTGCAGCTTGGAACTCATTTCGGCAAATTGTTTCCGGATTTCTTGGAAATAACAAAAGCTCAAATTACAGAGAGATCGTCGAACAACTACTCCAAAATTATAAAAAAATTGGAGCAAATATGTCGCTTAAGATACATTTTCTACACTCGCACTTGGACTTCTTTCCGGACAACCTGGGCGATGTGAGTGACGAGCATGGCGAGCGTTTTCATCAGCAAATGAAAGAAATAGAGCACCGATACCAAGGATTTTGGAACGAAGCTATGACGGGGGACTATATATGGTTCCTGATAAGAGAAACAGACCCACAACAATATAAAAGAGAGACAAAAGCACATAATTATTTTTAATTTCAAGCTTTTTATTTTTGTATATAGATATTTTTTTTTAAAACTTTTTTATAATTAATTAATGTTGATATCCTTAGGATAATTTCTTGTACATATATCGAATTGTTTTTTAATTTAAAGTCATATATTTTTGTCACCCAACAAATTTTTAATTTTTTTTTGTAATAAAAAACCTTACCATAGACAAAGTTTTTGGTGTATTTTTCGAGCTCATCTCACACAGAAAAAAATACTTCATTAGAAGTACATGACATTTTTTCATTTGGTTGACTAGTGAGATAATTTCAAAAGTAAAATGCAATGTTCGAACTAAAAAGTAGATTCTGAGGGCTTTAGCGAAAAAATTCACAACTTCATTATTAATTGATGGATTTTCTTAAAAAGTAGCTTGTTTGATTTCTAAAACCTGCCACATTGCGTATAAATACAAAAAAAAATGCACTCTGTGAATTAATATTTTTTTAAAATGCTTTACGGGGCTTTCACTTGTAAATTTTCGGTAAAATTTTGTAAAATTCCTGAGTCAACAACCGATTACGACCGCTGTAGCTAGCCGATGAATGAAGACGCACATTATTTATGTTTTGGGGTCTACTACCATCCATTTAGTATATATTTTGACGAGATTTGTTAGTTGCTGAAACAATTTTTCATACAAAAACAAATTAACCAAAAAAAAATTTTTAAAATTTTTACAAAAAAAAAAACCAAACGAAAAAAAAATTTATTGCGTTTTTCGAGCTCATGTGAAGGTTATCTACACAGAAAAAATTATCGCATCCGGAGTACATGAAATTTTTTTCATTTTGTTGAAAAAAACGTAAACATCCGATAACTCGACAACTAAGCGACTTATCGAAAAATGCTACATTATTTTTTGAGTTTGTTTAGACTTATTTTATACAAAAAAGTGATATCAATGGCTTTACACGGAACGTTTGTGGAAAAAGTATCCGAAATGTCGGTGTCCATAAATACGAAACTATGCATTTGCCCCGACTTTGTTATTTTACTTTCGTTGCTTAAAATAACACGCTCTACCCGACGCAATAAATTTTTTAATTTTTGGAGAGTAAGCCCTATAATAGACATACGTATGCCAAAATTAACTTACGTTAAAATATTGTTATTAAACCTTTTTGCAAAATTTGCCTTTTGCTTGAGGTGCACCTTTCGACTCTTCAAAAAAATAACACCACACTGAACTTTTGTCATTGTATTTAGTTTTATGTTCTTCAAAATTAATAATAATCCCGAAAAATCCCGGGATTTTTATAAATAAATTCATCATTCCCGAAAAATCCCTGGGTTTCGGGATTCGGGATTTCCCGTTTGGCATCCCTGGGTTGGACGCACTGTTTCGGAGTAATAAAACAAATGGTTTCCCGTTACATCTCATGAAGGGATTAGGTAGAGCGTCTCACAACCACTGAGCTGTGCGCGTTTTAGTTTTACACTCACTGATTGGGACCCACCGTCGAAAGAAATTTAAGGTGGTCAGAGCAGAGATCGGACGCAGGATCTTATTTACAAGAGCCGTGCACACTACCATTGCACCACCGACGGTTTCGGAGTAATAGCTATTTTATATTAGCGATTTCTCTTATTTTGACGATTTTTATTTATAAATGAGACATAGACAGACCGGCGTGGATGGATTTATTATGCGAACAATCGATTTGTTTTAAAAAAAAAATACACTGTATTAACGAAATCCATTGGTTAAAGCCTCCTAAGGATGTACACAATTTATTATTTTTGCGACATTAGCAATTGTTTTATTTGAAGGATTTTTTTATTTTAGCGATTTATGATAATCTCTCAAAAAACCAGCTAAAGGTGTTTTTTTTTTATTGGACGCTTCCTTTCCAAAATATCAACATAAGGGTTTTTCAGCGATTTTTTTTCCAAAAATTTTAGTTTAAGCGAATTTTTATAGCCATCCTTTTATTTTAGTGATTTCCTTATTTTGGCGATTATATGAAAACATTTTTGCATACTAATTACCCTGTTGGTAATGTTTAAACGCAATGGGTAATTAGCCATTGTCGTCGGTACTTACCCATTATTTCCCCCATGCCTTGTGGGTAATGGGTAAATAAACGCTACCCATTCCCCAAGACACTAACGGCAGTGCCACGGCATTACCAACGAAATGCGAACCCTGAAAAATATAAACGAAAAATCAAAATTTAATCCGACGAAAACTGAAATTTAAAACAAAATTAATTTTAGAAAAATGTGTCCACAGAAATTAATTTAGTATCTTTTCCAAAATCAGGATCCAAAACACGCTTAAAATTATTCGTATAGAGCAAAATGGCTGTTGCTAATTGCAATAGTTATTACTGAAAAATGTCCTTTTCTTGCCAGGCTACCTCACTAACAGAGCAGACCGTCTTCGAAAGAAATGTAAGTTGGTCTGAGAAGGGATCGAACCCACGTTCTCATAAACAACAGCCGCGAACACTAATCATGGCACCACCGATAGACAGAATATTTTGCTGTTACAAAATTTTAAACCTGCTAACGCTACATGAATAAATGGAAAGTACTAGAACTTCTGTAGTCAATACTTGAGGTCTATGAAAATGAACTCTTTGATTGGTTAACACTGAACTCTGTGTCAGTTTTGAAGAAGCCTGTCCAGGTATAGGACGCCATTTTATCCGAGTCTACATTTTCTAATTTGCCGTGCTGCAGGGAAACGAATTCCAGAAATTTGGCAAAAAATATTACCATAGCAATTTCACAGTACTATCGGAAAAATAGTATTAGTATCTGAACGAAGCCAAAATCTGCCAAGAATATACTACAGTTGAGTAGAGAAAATTCAGGGAACCAATTGTCCGCCCAATATTTATATGGGAGATACAAATATGGACTTGGCGGAGTTGTTAATTTTTTGGAAAGAAGTCCCTTATCGCACGGTGCGGGATGGGAGTTAAATGAAAATAAATTAAACAACTTTTGTTTTAACACTATTATGCTACAACCCACTATTATCAACGACATTATTTACTTTCGCTTTGGTTTGTGTTTGCGCTTTAGATCATAGAGAACGAAATTAACTAGATGCCTCACATACAGGGTTGCCACAGGGATAATTTTTTAATTACCAGAATTTTCCAAAAAAGTTACCAAAAATTACCAAATTTTAAAATTTTTTTATTTAGAACATTAAATGTTTATTTAAAATAATTCGGAAACAAATACACTTTAATTGCGAATCGACTATTTTTTCGTATTTTTTGGCCTGATAGGGCATTAAGCGGTGATGGAAAAAAAATAAAAAATTTGGCCGCAAGTCCATATTTTCCGAAATATAGGCTTCCAAAGCATTTTATTATTCAATCGTGTGGAAACAAATTTCAGTAAAAAGGTCTTTGGAAACTCTATAAGTGCCTATATAAAGATATTTCTTTTTAGTAACCCATTGGGGACCAATAAAAAAAATACCTATTTTTTAACCTCACTTTTTTGATAAACATGTATTTTTTCCCAAAAAAATGCCCAATTATACCTATTGGTTTACTAGACTCCCATCCTAGGAAAGTCTTCAACCTTTTTTTAAGTTATCATACTCATCTATAAGCCTTCAATATATTCAATTTAAAAAACAAATAAGTAAAGAATTAACAACCTACAGCTCAAATCAACCTTTATTTTTTACAAGTTTTTTTCCAGTTATCGAAAAAAATTTTTTAATTAACACCAGCTTCATAGTATTTTTGTGATATAAGGCTTCTTGTGTGGCCGGCCTTCGGCTGAGCTTAGTGATTTTCTCCTCTGGGGTGGGTCCAACACCGTCTTCGCGGCTTCGGCATAGTATTTTGTGACATTTTTTTAAATAATTTTTTTAGAAAACAGAAATCCCCGCAGGCAAAAAATTAATTCAAAAAAGTCGCGTGATTTGTTTATTTTTTAAATGGAAAAAGGGCCAAATGTTTATCGAAACTTTGAATATCTCCTGTCTGTAAAAGGTTACAGTTGAGTATTGTGGAGTGGTGGACAGGGTTCCTTCTCTGACCAACGATCTGGTAATTGTCAACGTGGATAGTTGTCAGCTGTCAATTCTCTTCTGCTTTCAATCGACGATAGTTTGCCATTTGTAAAAGGCGAATACTGTATTTTTTGTGTTTAGCAACGATCAAGAGAAGACATACTGGTCCCGCAAATTAAGAAGAACAGCGCCTGGCCAAATTAAGGCCAAACATAGATGTAAGATAAAATAATTGAATTTGAACTTTATTAACGTGAACTATAAATACATTAAATTTGTTAGATTTTAGCGTGCGATAATAAATAAAGCGAATTGTAAGCTATTAAGTGACGCTGAAAATATACATATGTTATTGGCCGGGGCGCTTGACGTTTTGACAAGTATTATACCTTAAAAGAAATGTGAAGGTTTTGCCTATTATCGGAGTCTATCGAAAGACATTTTTTGGGGGAAAAGAAGTTTCACAAAAGTGAGGTTAAAAAACATTTGTTTTAGTGGCCCCCAATAGGTTAACAACAAAATATCTTTATATAGGGTCTTATAGAGTTTCCAAACACCTTTGTAATGATACCCATTTCAACCAGATCGGATTATAAATACCTGAGATATGTGCGATTACATACTCAAGCTTTAAACACCTATATCTCAAGAAGTTGCACCGAGCGGGGGGAAAAAAACAATATTTTTTGGACTCAGCGCAGAAGCTTTTCTGAACGGTGAAATTTTGGTGTAGATCAGAGAATAATAACTAAAGTATATACATATATGCCATAATTCGTTACAGAAAATCATATTACATACATACATAATTAAATGGTTTCCCATTACATCCCATGAAGGGATCGGGGAGAGCTTCACACAACCAGTGAACTGCGCTCTTTCGAGTTTTATACTTACTGATTGGGGCCAACGGTTTGACACCGGTTCCAAACGGTATTTTCAGAAGCTGTTTCATCATCCTACATCAATATAAAGATTAAAAAATCCAAAAGCAAAACATCAAATATGGCATAACAAAACATAATTTTCACTTTCTTTGCATTTCAATTGCAATGCAAAATTATTTAGTGCAAAAGTATTCTAACACTTTTATATTCAGACCAATCAAAGCACAAAGAGTTCGTTAGTGCGAAAGAGACGCATATATTTGGTTGTTTAGTGCGAACGACAACAAGCGCGTATTTTCCTTCGATTTGTAAGTAACATTTTAGATCACATTTCGTCAAATTTTCTAATAGAAGTATGAACTCAAATGCTTTTTCTTGTACTATTTATTTCATTTCAAAAGGTTACCAAAATTAATAAAATGTTACCATTTTACCAAGCCGTTTAAATATTACCAAGTTTGGTTGGATATTACCATAGATAAAGGAAATAAGTAGATATCCCACAGGCGTTGTCAAGTACTGCCACTAGGTGCTGTGTTGTCGTTTTGTAACTTTCATTGACGTTTCTCATAACATTCACTTACGTGTATTCAACAGTGTGGGACATTTTTTCAATACAAAAATAGAATCATTTTCCAGGTTGTGCTATTCAAACAACTACTTTAGTTTTTTTCATGTCGTTGTGTTCCCCACTTTCAAGTTAAAATTTTGTTAGTTTGAGTGTATCCTCTTGTTTACTGTTATTGTTGGTGTTCGTTTCTGTTGAATTTGAGAGCAACGGACCACAAAACAAAAACATAATCCCTGTTGATGTTGCCTACCACACCTATTGTTAGGACCTGTTCTAAATACATCTTGCAAGGTATATTTTGTTTGGGATCAAACGTTGTAATTATTGCATCCAGCTCCATCTAGAAAATATCCCATTGAACAAGAAATTTCCCTAGGCATGTGCGATATCTAGCTAATTCCTTTATCTATGATCCCAGCAAATAAAGAGTATACCAAGAAGTAGAATTTGCCCCACAACTCCTTGGTAAGATGTAGTGCTAATTTAGGTGCAGAAGTACTTCTTTTAATATTGCGTTGTCCAATGCAGCACTACTTCTTGTTTGACTGTTTGGAAGTGCAGTTTATGCTAAAATTTGTATGCTATATTTCGTCCGCAAACGAGCACCCAAAACTATTATTTCAACAATTTGTAATTTTCTTGTCATTTGAAACTTGGCAACAAGTGATATGCTATTAAAAAATTACAGCAGACAGTTGTTACAGACAGAAAACATATATAACAATAAATTCATTTGCTTATATTATTTATCATTTATTGTTATATATGTTTTCTGTCTTATCGGATGGCGTATTCTACGTTAAACTTAATGGCCGTGTCTCTGACACAGCCTGCAGGGACAGTCCGTGGCCGAAGGCCTCGGACAACTGTTTGCTGTAATTTTTATATTTACCAACGGCATTTGATTCAAGTCCGTTTAAAAAAAAAAAATTATGTTAAATTTTTTTAAACTTAATTTAATTTATGTATTTTAATTAATATTTTTATTGAAATAAGTTCTGCGAATGTCGAGATGGCCGCCCTAATATTAAAAAAGCTTTACCTTATCGAGTCTTCGCATTAGCATTCGAGCGTTGTGTGAAAGCTTTACGCTTTACAATTCAAAATTAATGTTACAACAGCTTTATTGAAGCTTCGCAAAAAAGCTTTATTACGTTAGCTTACAGTTTGTTTCACTTTTTACTAGATACATGTTGCCAAGCTACATTAGCTTGCTGTTCGTTTCACTTTTTACTAGATACATGTTCCTAAGCAATGTTGAGCAACCAAAACCACTCAACCAAACACCACACATATGTTTGAGTTTATGTGTTTAAACAATTTTCATTTGAGAAATTAAAATACTAGAAATATATCAACCAATATGAAATGTATATCAAACGAAAGATAACATCTTCATTTACCTACAAAAAAAATTTTAAAAAAATTCATCTAGCCGTTTCCTCAAATTCAATGAAATAAAGATTACAACAATAAAAACCTGACATGACTCCTCATACCGTAAGGTAAGACGTATTCTACGTCAAAAAGAACAATGCCTCAAATAAGTGCCTTTTCTTAAGAAAAGTAAATTTTCTCAAAAAAAAAAAAATACATATTCATATTCCAAAACAAAGTACATTTTCTTAACAAAATACCTTATCTTATGGCCAGTTTTTCAGTCAGTGGTGATGTTCGTTTCTTAGTTAAATTGTGGTTAAACATCGATTTGTGTTTTTTAGTCATTGTTTAACTATGATTTAACCACCCAATTTTGGTTGGTTAACTTATAGTCAGAACAATATTATTTTGACAATCAAATTTGTATAAAATACATGTTTCAGATTTGCATATTTGTACACATACGTTGAATGTAGATCGTTAAATTGTTGCGCCAATATAGGTTTTTACACATTTTTGTTAAAAATGACTTCGATTTTATGCATCTATTTCTTATTTTACATAATTACATTTTGTTTGTTCCCCTTTGTTGTGTTGGTATTTATCCCAAAACACACGATTTTTCCAATATGAATACAAGGGTTGCCATATTAGTTGACAATATGGCGACTTACATTAACTCACCACTGAAAAACAAAATGCAAACTTAACCTCTAATTAACTTAGAATTCAGATTAAGTAATCCGATAGTTAACTACCCACTTAAAAACTGGCCATTAAAGAAGTACCTTTGCTTAAAAAAAGTAAATTTTCATACAAAAAGTACCTTTTCTTAAAAAAAAGTAATTTTTTTAAATAAGTACATTTTCCTAAAGATATTAATTTTCTTACAACAAATTGTATTTGGTTTAAAAACTACCTTCTCTTTAAAGAGTACCTTTTTTGTGAAACAAAATAACTTTTCTTGAGATAAGTACCAACTTTTAAAAATTAACATATTCTCGAAAAAATACCAATTCCAAAAAAAAAATTCCCATTTCTTAAAAGAAAAACCTTTTCTTCTAAAAAATACATTCTCTTACAAAAATTCCTTTTCTTAAAAGTACCTTTCCTAAAAATAAAATAATAGCATTTCTTTGCTTTTCTTGGGATAAGCACCTACTCTTAAAAATGTACCTATTAAAAATTACCAATTCTAAAAAATAATTTCCATTTCTTAAAAAACAACCGTTTCTTAAAAAAAATACCTTCTCTTAAAAAAAATACCTTTTCCTACAAAAATTAATTTTTCTTAAAAGTACCTTGTCTTAACCCTGCTGTTAGATTAGGACCATTTGGTCCAAATTTTTTCTGTTTTCCCTTGTAACTTTGGAACGGTGATATATACTGACTAAATTTTTCTGCTAATGGGGTCTTTTAATAAAACAATGTTATGTGCGAAAATTAAATTTTCTAACTTTATTCAGGACTGAGAAAAATACAAAATGACGAATCTTAGATTAGAGGACCATTTGGTCAATAGTACATTTTTTCATTACCAAGCGAATGTAAATTCATGTCAAATATTTAGAAGATGTTTTTGATATGTCAAATACTTGCTTTAGAAATTATTGAACCAAAATAGTTACAAAGGATAAGATAAAATTATTATTTTGGATGAAAATTCCAGTATGGACCAAATGGTCCCTCAATCTAAGATTCGTAAGTTTTTTCATTACCAAGCGAATGTAAATTCATGTCAAATATTTAGACGATGTTTTTGATATGTTAGCGGATGTTTTTGATATGTCAAATACTTGCTTTAGAAATTTTTGAACCAAAATAGTTACAAAGAATAAGATAAAATTATTATTTTGGATGAAAATTGCAGTATGGTCCAAATGGTCCCTCAATCTAAGATTCGTAAGTTTTTTCTAATCTAACAGCAGGGTTAAAATAAAATAATGCCTTTTCTTTCCTTGAGATGAGAGCCTTTTTGAAAGTAACTAAATTTTCTTAAAAACTAACCTTTTCCTAAAAAGAGTACAACTTCTTTAAAAAGTACCTGTTCTTAAAAAAGTACTTCTATGTAAATAAAATTCATACTCTTATGGCTTTTTCTTACAGAAAGTATTTCTTCTTAAAAATAGTACATTTTCATAAAAAAAATATTAGCTTTTAATAAGAGAGGTACCTCTCTTTAAAAAAATTGCCTTTTCGGGAAAATTTTATACATATTCTTACAAAAAGGACCTAAAAATATACTTTAAAAAAAATTCACTCTATTAAAAAGATTTTCTCCAAAAAAGTTATTTGACAAAAAGCATAATTTCTTAAATATCCATTTAAATTATCGTATTTTCCAACGGGCGCCTTAGGTATGTTGGAACTAACTAGTACAGGTTAAAGCGTAGTATTTTGCTTCTTTGCCTTGCAGGCTGTGGCGGCACTGTTGGTAAAAGACAGTGGAGAGTGTGCGTGGCTTATAGTGGCTGACGGGAGATTTGTATTCGTCTGCTTTTCAGTTGCCATCATGCATTGGACACGTGAGGAGAGGTCATTTTCTGTTGAAGCGTATTTTCCAAATGCGCACTCGATCATTGCTGTGCAGCGTGTTTTTCGTTTACGATTCCCCCCATAGGGAAGTGCTGTAAATTTGGTAACTTCATTGAGAGCAGCAGGGAATGAATGTGTCATATATACGAAGGGGACCTTGGAAGGGGAATTGGCAGAATACCAGTCGACATGCTTGTTAGAGTTCATGAAAACTTCAGAAAATGTGTTCAGCAGTGTGTGGATAGCGAAGGTCAACATTTGCCAGGCACATTATTTAAAACCATGTAATTTACAAAATCCCCTACTGTTCAATATAATTAAAATATAAAATACATTTTTCTAAGGTTAAAAATTTTTCTATTTCATTCCCAAATAGGCAAATTAACGCGCTCTACCCTGTACATAATATATAGCGAAAAGAACTTAGTTCCAACCGGGTGTCCCCTGAGACCTCACGTGATTTTTTACTACTCAGTAGCTTTTGCCAAAATATAGATCAGTACCAAATTTTATTACGATCGGTTGTGGTTTACTGTAGATATCGAGACGCACAACCGGAAATGCGCCGGTTGGAAGGTACGAAACTGGGCGTGGCAATGTAGTCAATTATATATCATACAGTAGCATTTAGCTAAATATTGCCTAGTACCGAATTTCATTACGGTCGCTTGTGGTTTACTGGAGATATCATGTCGATCAACCGGTCAGCCGCCCAACTTTTGTATGGGAGGTACCATAATGGGTGTGGCAAAACCGCTCATTCCCATAGGAGAGTAGCATTAGACTAAGTGTTGTCGAGTACAAAATTTCATAAAGATTGGTTCGGTTTTGCGGGACTTCTTGTGCCGAATAACCAGCCGGTCAAACAACTTTTGTATGACAGGTACCAAAATGGGGGTGGCATAATCACTTTTGCCTTAATCGGTATTTGGCATTTGAGGACGTGAAGCCTTACACCTAATTTCATTAAGGTCGGAAGTGTGTCACGCGATTTATGGGATTGTCTATCCGGATGACCACCAAGCTTTTATAGGGGAGATACCAGAATAGGCGTGACAATCTCGCCCATTTCCCTCTTAAGTAGACAATTATAGATTATTAAACAATGTGTGAGTTGAAAATAATCACATCTACCAGAAAAAAGTTTTAGAAGAAATACGATTTTGTACTCAAAGCGTCGATTTGTATAGGAGGTACCAGAAGTGGCGTGGTCAAAATGTCCATTTTCGATCACAAACTAAGTTTGGACAAATACAAATCCACTGACAAAATTTCATTGTGATCGGTAAAGATTTACGGCAGTTATCGTGTTGACCAGCCAGCTAGCCAGACAGATATACGGACATGGCTCAATCGACTTAAAAAGTCCAAAAACGAATTTCGTCCAAAGATTCTAAGGGTCTAATATTGCTCCTTCTGTGCGGTACATTTTTTCCCGCATTAAATGACACATACCCACTTCCCCCATCCCTATGGTTGATAGTATAACAATGCAGGCACGTTTCCAAATATATCAGAAGTAGTGCTTGTTTTATATTAACGCATAAATGACCATTGACGGCCTATGTTCTTGGTAAACCCTTTATTTAAACTTTGTACTGTAATATTGAATTTCGTTTAATTAAATATTGAACACATTTATCTACATTATATTAACCATTAAGAAAATATGTTTTAGCTAGACGAGTGATTAATATTAATTACTATATTTTTGCCACCACGCATGCATGCCATACTTTTTAATATATTAGCAGGCGTATAATTAATACTAATTGGTAACAATTGACAAATACGTATAAGTGTTAAATACAGTAATTGGCACCTAGTAGCGTATGATTAATAATGTTATTAAAAATGTTCTAACAAAATTCTTAAGTTGAAATAGCTGTGAGAAATGTTGCGAGAAATGCTATAAAGACTTCACAATTATTGTTGATTTGTTTTTGGTTTAAACCATACCAATGTTCCCCGGGGAAGTGGAACTTCGGGTAACACTTATTTCAAAGTTCGCTTTGATTTAATATTTAATTTTAACCGCTGTCAATTTTTGTCTATCTTTTAATATCTATCTATTAATTAGCATTTTCAAATATATTTTCCAATTCTTCTGATGCCCTCTTTGATGTCATCACAATCTCATCAAAAATTCTAAAGATTAAATCAATCAGTGTCAAACTCAGGCAAACTGCCATATGAAACCCAACTCTGGTTGACGTCACTGTGGTAAAAATGCTAATGTGATGTTAAAATAATGGCAAATATCTCTAAAGACAGCATCACGTTTTCGAAACGTGTAAAAACACAGCAAATGACGTCATTATTATCTGTTGTGACAGGGGATTTGCGGGGAGAGTGGCTAAGCGGAAAATGTACTCTATATGAGAGAGATAAAAACGCAATGGTTGCCATAGATAAGGAATAGGGAGCAAAATACGAATATAATCGATTGCACAATATTGCTGCAGCTGAACCACAAAGATGCTGTAATAGTTAAACGAGGTGAAAATGACATAAGAGAAACAGGACTTTACTCTCTCGCAGAGATAGACAGAAAAGGCGAGAGAAAAGGATGCTGCGCATTTTGTTAAGTTATTTGGCTCTCTTTCTCTTCCTCTGTGTGTCACTTGCATGGTTCTGTTAATTAATACATTGAAGTTACTATGCTATATACTCCCTTATGCCTAGCTGAATGTGTGTTTTCGTTTTTAAATTTTTGTGCATTCTAAACTGCAAGAATACTGCAGCATTATCCTTGCTGAGCTCAAATGCAATGCAAGCAAAATAGTTCGGTCAAATCGCCTTGAACTCTAACCATGAGACGAGGCCATCATGTGAAGTTAATGGTAGCCCAATGCTGCAAAAACGGCTAGCAAGTAAAAATACGCATCTGTACCACCAAAAAAACACAAATAGGAATGGCGTTTCCTCTATTTACCGGAAGGCCCAGAGGTCATTTACGAAAAACTTTTTTAGAATGTGAAGTGGGAAGAGAAATGCATAATAGAAGTAATAAGTAAACTGCAGCTAATACAGCGGAATAGGAAAATAATGAGGATATAGACAATGTTAAACTTAATTTTAGGGCAGAATAAATTATGATAAAGTATCTTGGAGAAAAGGATTACTGGAACCTGAGCGCCATAAAATGGTGTCATTTACGAAACTTGTCATGGTTTGAAGCAAAAAATATGGTATGAATGGTGTAAATTTCATAGTTTATTACACATATATTACATAGTTTATTACACATATATTAACTATGGCTTGGTATTCAGGCGTATGATTGATATTATATTAATATGAATAACATAGACGTATGATTAATTTGAATGTAAAACACGTAGACATTTTATATATAAGATATGTGTGTATATTATCAGGTTTCAATTAATATTTACGTTCTTTAATTCGTTATTGAATTAAATTGGGGTAAAAAATTGGTTAAGAATCTTGTATAAATGACGCGTATGACATAGTTTAGTGCACGGGATATTAAATATGGGATGGTATTGAGGCGTATGATTACTAAATGGTGTCCCATAACATTCCATAAAGGGATAGACTTCTCACAATCAGATGAGATGTGCGCTTTCTAGTTTTTACACTCACTGATTGGGACCTACAATTTTGCACCGGTTCCGACCGGTGTTTCGATAAGCTTTTTCATGGCTAAGTAATCGATAGTGTAGCCATCACTAAGCGAGGTGACCATCATCGAAAGAGATGTAAGGCGGTCGGAGCAGGGACCTAACCCACATTCTCATGCACAAGAACAGCGCACACTAACCATTGCACAATCGGGGCGTATGATTAATATTATACAAATATCAATGACGTAGACGTATGATACATTTAAGTTTAATATAATGCAATAGTAATATAAAAAATAAGAGATTAGTTGGTGAGGTGTCAATAAATCTTTATGTTTCTCCAGTTGATATTACATTACATTTTTCATAAGTAGCTACGTTAGACAACAGTACTTCGGTAACAACAAAGTGCATCGAAATGAAGACAACCGTGTTGATATAACCCCAAGTCTGCCAAGATGACAAAAATACTGAAGCTGTCATTTGTCATTACACTGATGCCGCAGTTGCCAATGCCGTGCGCAGGATTTTCTTTCGTTCGGGGGCTCATTTCGAAATTTAGGTTGAAAAATAGCACTACATTCGAAAATTACCACTAAAGAAAAGGACTTTTGGGGGCCGAGCCCCCGGGTCTCGTGAGATGCATGTATCAAGCTTTATGTTCTACTTAGTTCGATGCAAGTAATCGCTACTGACAACTCTTCAGCGGAACAGTTTGGGAATCATACTCACAATACCTCACATCCCAGTGGATGCTAATACAGGGTAATATACTAATAAAGTGCAAGGGCTCTAAAACTTTCACCATACATCACTGAGGTAGTTGCAGATGTCATATAGTTCGAGTTACAGATGACTGACTTAGCATCAAGCACAGTTTAAAACACTAGCATCAATCCAACAATATACAAGAAGCACTTGTATCTATCGAACATTGATTAAAATCCATTTACACTCCAACAAGCATGAGTTAATGCTCCATCTACAGTTCCAAATTTAAAGGCGATTATCTCTGGCATTGACACTCCGGGACCCAACAACTATCTTGGAGTCAGTCTTAATGAGATCTAGTCCAAAGTTCTAGGGACTATAATGTGCAAGAGACTTGCGAAAATTGATATAGAGGTGGTCGGATAACACACTAACCCAGTTCTTTAAACTATAATCCAAAGGAGTTATCGCAAATCATTATTCTGTAGATCCTAACAAAATTGGTTTACAAGTACATCCCATAAAGAAATTGGGGAGAGTTCGTCACAAAATAGTAAATAAAATAATTTATAGTGACAGGCTAGTTCAATATGGAAATCTTAGTTTAAGCCACCATGCTTTTTCTCTTGTGTCATATAAACATTTCAAAACCTAATAATATCACAGAATATTAACAAATAAATATCACTCATACGCTTCCACTGACATATAAGGAAGTACCAAAAGAAGGATAAAAATACAAAGTATTATTAATATTAATTTAATGCCAGTAAGTCGAAAAAGATATGTGAACACTTCAAAGGCCATAAACGATAATTTTTACTATTTTCGGCGTGAATTTTCGAGACAAGAGTGTCTCAATCAACTTGTTTCGACTTTCGGTGTTGAAGCACCATTAAAAACGACGGTAAATCGCTGGCACCAAGAGTTCCGTCTAGAACGCCGTTCACTCCACGATGAATTTCATCCGATTTCACCATTCGCTCTAGTATGAATTTCGGTCGTTTTGCCGGAAACCATCGATGTTGTGCGTGAACTGATAAAGCAAGACCGACATGTGGCATACCCAGAGATTGAAGCATCCTTAGGCATTAGCATCGCTAGCATCAATAAGATATTGCATGTTCGGTTGGCCGTGAAAAAGATTTGTTCTCTTTGGATCCCACATAATTTGACGAATGTGCAAAAGAAGGCTCGTGTCTATTGGAGCAAAGAAATGTTGGAAAAATACAACCACGGTAACTCAAATGCAGTATATAACATCGTCACCGGTGACGAATCATGGATCTATACATATGAGCCCGAAACAAAACAGCAATCAACCGTACGGGTCTTCCAATACGAGCTAAATCCAACAAATTTGTTCGAGGAAGAAGCACATCGAAGCAAATGGTCTCGTTTTTTTTTGTATAACCGGTCATGTGACCACAGTGCCTTCAGTAGAACGTAGGTCGGACAATTCTGAGTGGTACACCACCATTTGTTTGCCAACAGCGTTGGAAGAAATAAGGAAACACAGCAAGAGAAGATGGATAATTTTGCATCAGGATAATGCGAGCTGAAATAATTGGCTATTTGAGCACTCAACATGTCGAATTGATGGGTCATCCGCCGTACAGCCCTGACTTGGCACCCAAGTACATATTTTTACTGCGTGGTCAACGTTTTTCGACGCTCGAAGCAGACATCTTTTTACTACGTGGTCAACGTTTTTCGACGCCCGAAGGAGCTGTTGAAGCGTCCAACAACCATGCTTTGGGGGTGTTTCAATCGGAGTGGAAAAAGTGCTTCGAAAATTAGTTTGGGCACACGCAAAATACATTGAAAATATGAGAATATTAAAAAAAAAAACAATAAAACCAATTCCAATGCTAAATGTTTGTTTTTTTATTGCTGAACCCCGAAATATAAATATCAAACCTCGTACACCCCAAACTTCCGAGTTTTAAATTATGAGAATTCATCGTTTTTCCATGAACTGATTATATCCGGTGGTCGGGGTATTAAACTATATGTATTGCTTTTTTTGGGAGTGTAGTTTTGGAAAACGAGGGCACTTCCAGGAAAACCTATAAAGGTGGCAGACTATAGAGGTGGTAGACTTATAGGTTCTATAAATGGTTTCCCATTACATCCTATGAAGAAATTGGGGTTCTAGTCAAATTATAAAATATATTTACTCGTCGAATCAATATGAATACATTTTAGCTTAAATGATCACGTTTTACCAAGCCATTAAAGGACACTCAAATTGATAATATTACCTAAAATTTATAGGCCAATATTTTAATTTCAAATAAAATGACGTGTCAGTCTTAAGTATAAAACAATAAAATCGCTTAAAAACCTAGTAAAATTAAAAAAGTGTATAAATGAATATCGCTCATACGTGTCAATATATGTGAAAAGTGAATAAATGGAAGGAATATAGTGCTGCGTATGATTAATATTAATTAAATAACAGCACGTTTTAAAAAGTTTTTAACAATTCCCAGTAGCCTCAAAAAACTCTCAAATCGCAGGCTTTAAATAACGAGAATTCGTTTTCCCTTCAGAAAACGTTTTCAGTCTTAATCCGCTATGCCTAAACACTAGACCGTACTGAAATCCTATTTTTGGAGACCGTGATGCTAACTAAAAGATACCTGATTACGGAAAAGATTAACTCTCTTGCGGGTGCTGTTTTGGCTCTTATCGGCGGTTGAAATTTCGTTGCCTAGAGCGCGTTGTTGTCACTCCGCCAAAAAAATTTAATATGCTGGATTTGGGAACTCCCTTGACTTGAAACCTATTTTTGAGATTTATTATGGGTGATACCACTAGACACACTTTTCCAGTAGAAATATTTATGAGAGATCAACCTGTCATAGTATTTTTGTGTAGTATTGTTTGGCGTCTTGACGAAGACTTAATTCGGGATTTGGTCTACAAATTATCCAGACGTATTACCACTATACGTATTACCATATAACCACTGTTTCCGATCAAAATGTTGTCCAGCTATGGGGCTCTTTCTAATTTAAGGGCTTTACCAATAAGTAAATTTGCCATATTTGAACTAAATATCAACCAAAATGAGTTCAAGGACTAGACATACAGAGCAGACAACCTTTGGCTTTGGTTTATTGGCTGGTGGGATCATCGGTCCATATTTCTTGAAACATAAGGACGATCGAAACGTAACTGGAAATGTCGACCGTTTTCGCGCCATGATACCGGACTAGGTGTAAACTGAAATTGAAGCCCGTAATCCAAAAAAACATTTGATTTGAACAATATAGCACTAGTTGCGACAAAGCCCGTGAAACCATAGCATTGCTGCCATAAAAATTCGGCGTACAGCAGGATTCACGTTTTGGGTTTAGGGTATCTACTAACACACCTCATGACTTCTTCCTTTTGGGGCGGCATAAAATCTGAAGTCTACTAGAATGAACCGGCGACAATTGGGGAATTGGAAACCAATATTTCTATCGTGATTCTCTAAATGTCAACATAAATTCTTGAACGCACCAACGAACATTGTAACCTTAGAATTAACTATCTCAGAGACAGTTACGAGCAACCTTTGAAAGGAATAGGAATTATTACTTTATCTTAGAAGAATATTTTTCCATTTCCTATGAGCTACACAGATCAAGGGTTTATTTCTGAAATTAGAAAAAATTTAAACAGTCGGCACGAGGATATGAAGGATCATTTCGAAGTTTGTGACTCTTGTCAACAGCGCCTTAGCGCTCGAGGTCAGTGACCATCTTGTTCACATTGTAATTAATTGCAGTTGTCGATGCCGGGGGTCCCTTCTCCTTCTATCACTCGGGTCAACTGCTGTTTCCTATTAAAAACACGTTTTTCTTTCTTACTTACACGTTGCTATTATTTTTATTGTTGCTATTGTTTTTAACTGAGGACCTATAAAAGAAAACACCTTTTACAACAGCTTTGATTTAAATACAAAACCCGTGTTATGCAGTGTTTTCAAATATCCCCTATAAAACTAGTTCAATTACGAAGAACCCAAATTAATATCACTCATACGCTTGACCTTTACTACATCAACAGGATTTATACAATAGAGATATCAGATAACATATAGTTAATATACTTCTAAGTTAATGCCCAGAAATGTTTGAACAAAAAGTCGACAAATACAAGAATGTTCCCCATGTCATTAAGAACCTATTAATTCTGAAGACTAGAAGTTGCGAAAATTTAATTTATGCGATTTTATTTCTTCTCATAACCTAATATTTCCCAATTCACCAAGACTTTATACTGTGCATTGAATTTAATAAAAGTTTTTCTATTCACGACAATATCCAAACCCACTTCACTATATATTTAGAAATCCTTGATGATACTAGGTATAAATTATCATATAATCAAAATGTATTATAATACCATTTAACGTATGATTAATATTAATTCATTCCTTTGCAATCTTCTATGCTTAATATAGCCATAAAGATATTGCGGTATTATAATAGAAATGCAGACATTGGCGGGATACTATGTACTCAACATATAGGATCATGAACAATATAATCATAAATAAATAATTTCACATACAAGATAAATTAACGGTTTATTTATGTGTACATTGTTAATGTGTTGCCACAACACAGTCACCTAAGCTACAGGAGAAAAATACATTACTGTTGAGAGATATTAATGGTATTAATTATAGGCCTTGTAATGTAAGATCATTTTCTATTAAAGTGTACCCCAACGATTTACCTTTGCAATCATATACAATGACATGTTTGTTAATTATAAATTAAATGTTATTCTTATACGTATGATTAATATCAATTTGGAAATCTACAGTTGCGTATGAGTTACATTTAAAAACGGGTTTCACAAACGGGTCACTGCGCCAACGAAAAGGGTTATGTGTAATTTTTTGAAAACAATTTATTGCACAATTGAAAACCATTTGTATTTAGACATGCGCTCAAGCAGCTTGTTCCTGATATTTGCATTCGCTTCGAAGTTTATGGTACTGACAAAGAGTTGTAGAACAAATGTTCCAAGAAAATTTTAGTTTTATTGCTTTCCTGAAGAGTAAATAAAAAACACATAGCTATTTTCGTTGGCGCAGCGGCGATATTTCTACCATAACTTATACCTCTAAAAATGGTTACTGGCTCTTCAACGAGTGGGCGTATGATTATCATAAAATATTGGGCGTATGACTAATATTATTTAATTTAAACCATACTATGTTATATAAGTGTGGTAATGGAAATATAACATTAATATAGCAGTTTAAGCATGACGTCTTAGAATAGCATCTGCCCCAAGTACATCTGACTCAAGGTCGATTTTCACATTTGTGTCTGTAGTCTAGGAGATGGCAATGGATAAGAAGTAATACATTGCAGTCAGTTTATTATCGCTGCACCAAGAGCTATATAAACCAGGACAATAGAGACAATGGTTTCATTAAACCCCGTTAAGGTACAAACTCAGTAGGAGGCATCATTTGCGTCGAAGTGACTACAAACCATAGGATAATGGAGCCGAGAAGATCAGAAACCAAATCATCAACCCATAGTGGGGAAACATACGGGTTGCTCACCAACGCAATTAAGAAGCGACCGTTTTCCAAAGAAAGTGGAAACTGTTAACTACTAGACAACTACCCCACAAGCGGACGGCTTTCAACTTAATTTCCAGTGAGTAATCCCCTGCTATACTGACCGATCTCTTTTCAACGACAACCTACATATTGAACGGCTCTTTAGCCTTCGATATCACAACGCTGTGTTTCAGGAAGAGGTTAATATTACGAGTATCACGGAATGTGTATGCTGGTTGAGAGAAAAATGTGTGCGGATATGTAGGGAAATACATATACAGTCAAAAGGCAATCAATGCGATATCGTCGAAAAGTGTTAGAACGCAAACGGTAATCGATTGCAGTGAGAAGATAAACAATTTCTCCTCCACTGACAGAATTGGGGACATATGGACTGCATTGCAGCTCGGAGTTATGACAGATTAAAGAGCAGATGATTTAGCTCGGACGATATCGAACCAGCGAAATGTGAATAGGGAAAATGTGATAGTTTTCCCGGTCATAGACGCCGAACTTAAATAGATTTCAACAATAATCCACATAATACTATAGAATACATCAGACGGGAGTAGAACGGCAAGGATTATATGCGGCAACAAAATCAGACGGCTGATAAAGATGAACAAACTCGAAATGAACCGACTCATGAGTATCCTAACTGGACACTCCAGTCTGCTGGAAAATCCGCATAATATTGGGATGTCCGATGCAACTGAATGAAGGGCGTGCAAGAAGACTCCAACACCTCTCGGAACATAGAAACCCTAGTCCGAAAAATCTACGGGGAACGGATTGGAGAAAACTGAACTAATGTTTACATAGCACGAATTTCCTACCAATAATTTGACATTGACATCCTATCAACACAGCTTCTCACAATCACTGAGCTGTGCGCTTTCCAGTTTTCAGTTCCTGATTGGGACCTACAGTTTTACACCTGTTCCGATCGGTTTTTTCAGGAGCTATTTCATGGCTTATTACTCGATAGTGTCGCCGTCACTAAGCGAGGTGGCCGTCGTCGAAAGAAGGTCGGAGCCGGGATCGAACCCACGTTCTATTGCACAACAGCCGCGCACCCTAACCGATGCAGCACTGACTGCCACCTATCCTTCAATAGGGCGTGTAACTAATAACAATAACCAAATGTTGTACGAGATAAACTTTTCACCTAGAACGTTATTAACGAATGACTAAGATTGCAAATAGTTACTAAGTGTTATAAATAGTAATTACAATTTAGAAACCCTTAGGCGTATGAGGAAAATTAATTCTTATATGTCTACCACAATGTGTATGACAAGAAATTCAAAATGGTACCGGTAGGCTTACACGTATGATTAACAAGAAACATGTGAACCCCTAAGCGTATGATTAACAATATATATTTGAATGCCCTAAGCGTATGATTAACAATAAATATTTGAAAGCCCTAATCGTATTACTAATAATAATAACTACAAATTGTTCCTTAAAGCTTATTTTTATGGTTAACAATAAATATTTGAACCCCTTGTCGTATGACTAATTACCATAAATACAAAATGTACTGGTACGTGGAAATAATTGTTACGCCAAAGCATAGGCGAACGCGTAACATTTAAAACTAGTGTTTTTGTTAAACGATTAAAGGATATACTAGTGAAACATATGAAGATAAACTAACTGGACTAAGAGAAGCTCTCGTTCGTTTCCCCGTTGGATGTAGTGAAAAACTGACTATCTATTCGCTTTGTAATAACGGAAGGAACCGTTAAATACTACGACCAAGACTTCGCTAAAAAGATCAGGTTAAAGAATCGCTTCGAAACCTTTGCTACACCAACAAGATAGAAAAGGTCAACAATAGACCCGGTTGCAAAAAATATAAAAATAACATAATATAATAATAACAACTTCAGTTAGGCGTATGAATAGTATCAATTCTTATTTATTAACACCGACGTATGATTATCATTAAAAAATGTTGTCAGACGTATGGTGAATATAAAACAATGCTAGTGTACCCTATATGTACAACTTATTAATATCAATTGGTCCCACACAACGTAGACGTCAGTGCCATGAAGGGGGCTTCTCAAAATCAGTGAGCGCGCTTTAGCGCCTTTTAATTATAAAGTTTTAAACCAATTCCAAAGGATATTTTGGAACAGAAGAGAAAGATGATGATGCCAAAGACATATTCTACGAGCGCCTAGAGGAAACGTATGACCCCTGCCCTGGCCATCACATTAAGATTGAACTGGGAGATTTTAATGCTAATGTAGGCAAAGGAAATGTGTTTCATCCAACTATACCCTCATCAGAGAACGAAGAACCAAATTGATCAGGTGGTAATTGACGGAAGACACTCATAATGGATGCACGAGTGACAGAGGAGCTAACATCGATTCTGATCACTACCTGGTAGCAGCAAAGGTTCGCACAAGACTAGGTAGATCGAAAATCGTACGAAACCAGACTCAGAGAAAGCTAGACGTCGGAAAGCTGCAAATATCAAAGGTAGCCACAGCCTACTCATGGAAGCTATCACAACTTTTGGCACAGAACCCACCCCTCCCGATGACCATCCTGAAGCACAGTGGAAACCCATTTCCGACTCTATAAAATCTAACGCATCAACCGTACTTGGGTAGGAAGAGCAGAACGCCGCTGGAGGGATCAGGTGGTTGACGAATCCCTGCATACAGTTGGTATTGCCAAATACAGAGATAAGGCAAAATATCGAACTGGTTGGCAAATTATGTCATCTTCGTTTTGTAAGTTCGGTGACACCCCGGGGTAAGTAATTACTTAATAGTATCGGCATCAGAAAGCGATGTGACAATCGTCGAATGAAATTTAAAGAGGCCAGAGCAGATATCGACACACGTTTTCATGTACACGAGACACACACTCTTACCATTGTACACCCATTTATAATAAGCAGTTCAGTTAGGCATATAAATAAATTCACATTAAATACTCTACATGTAAGTGTTGAGGGTATTATTGTATACCCTCCTTATAATAGTGACGTATGATTAATATTAATCAACGGTACTCCTTGGCGCATTATTGATAACAATTTTCTGAAATGATTGACTAAGTGCAACACTGCAACCTGTATAAATATGATTAACATTCAACATTCTTACATTCATATCGAAACATATTTCTGTCTTGCATATGGATGGTTTCCCTGCAAGTTTGTTATTTAAATTATTGCAACATAGGACTCAATGTTTTAATATGTCCATAGTCTTCTCGTAATGATTTATAATTATTACAGGCCCCTTTTGAGCAAAGATTTCCATAATTAAAAAATCCTTTGGACTTTTAATATTTCATACAAAGGATTCCTCGGACATTATTATTGTTGATTAATGGGTTGTTTGAAATTCCTTATTGCTCTCAAACATAAAACAAATTGTTTGTTGTTTCATACACCTGAGGCGTTTGATGAATTTATTTGAAAAAAAATTTTGTTCTTTTTCATACCGTCAAAGGATCCATAAAAAAACAGCTAAATCTCAAAGGGACGAGATCTTGGTTTTGATTGAAAAAGTATACTTTATGGTTACGTTGTTGTAAGATTATGTTAGATTTATAGCAAAGCTTTATATATGCATATGTTTGGTCAGTGAAAATTAAGTTATTTTCATTTGATCGTTTTCTATTCGAAATTTAAGTTTTTCTTAGAGCGAAACTGATTAAAAAGCATTCGAATTGGGTTTTTCGTATTCTGTTTTATACTGTAAAATCCCGTGTTCAATCATATGACGCGAGAGATGATACCATTTTTATTACACCTTCTAGTAGTGGTCTATTATTGTCCAGTCACTGCAGCTGTCATTTGCATTTGTTGGTTTACGATGTCCTTTGTTCTTCGAAATCCTGAAATTTTGTTCTTTTAATATCCTGAGCTTTTTTAAACTTTTATTTGCAACTGTTTTTCAGTAGGATATTTTTAGTTTCTAAGCAGACTTTTTTTTTAATGTTTTCCACCAAATCGCAATTACTTGTCCTTGTGTTACAATCATTCACCTCGTGGAAAAAATTTTGTACTTTTGGCGTTTTTCGCTGTCATTTCCATTTGATGTTAGAGTTAATATCTAAATTCTCTGCTGCATAGATGGGACAAATTAATTACATAAAAATTCTATGTAACTTTAAAAGCATTTATTTTGCAGGAAGGGTTGGCGAATCGATCAGACACACAGAGAAGAGATTCCTTGGTAGCAAAAACTTAGATATTTAATTGCAGACACAGCAACTAGAAATAAATGTGATCTGTGAAACGATCTTTAGTTCTAGCAATCAAATTATGATTATACTGTTTGTTGGATCAATGAAAAATGTAAAAACTAATTCGGTTGTACTAAATAATATATTGGTATGCTAAACTAATTGCTTGAATTGAATGGATGTCAGATTTTCAATGGATGTCATATTCCATTTTGATTTTTTATAGAAAAAACAGGATTTTTTCATTAAAACCTTTTATGTTTTTATTTAAAATTTAAATAAAAATAAATTTATTATTATTTGTAACCGGGGTTCGTATTTCTTGGGTAATGGGTTACCTTGGGTAACCCGTTAATATTGCCGTGGGAAATGGGTAGCGATCGTTTACCCATTAGCCACAGGGTATGGGGAAAATAATGGATATTTACCCACGACGATGGGGAATTACCCTTCACGATTACCCATTTCACATAAAATATGAACAAATTTTAAAAAAATTCATATAGCTCGCAAGGTCGAATCGAAAAACTAACAAAATTAGAGGGGTTAGCCATAAAGTGGGTCAAATTTTTTAAAAAAAAATTTTTTTCAAAAATCCCCAAAATAACCAATCGCATGAGGTGTCAGGGTACACCCGGCTGGAACGAAGTTCCTTTCGCTATATATTATGTACTACATAGTTAGTTCCAACACACCTCAGGCGCCCATTGAAAAATTCGATAATTTGAGTGGATCTTTAAGAAAAGAAACTTTTTATAAAATGATAAACTTTTTAAAAAAAATTTTTTTTTTTTTATAGTATGTATTTAAAAAAAAAAGTATATTTTTAGGACATTTTTGTAAGAATATGTATTACATTTTCGCGAAACCATCAAAGAGAGGTACTTCTTTTATTAAAAGCTAATGTTTTTTTTTTAAAAATTTACTATTTTTAAGAAGAAGTACTTTCTGTAAGAAAAAGCCATAAAAGTATGATTTTTTTTTACAAAGAAGTACATTTTACTTTAAAAAAACTAGTACTGTTTTTAGGAAACGGTTATTTTTTAAGAAAATTTACTTATTTTCAGAAAGCCTACTTGTTTCAAGAAAAGGTACTTTTTATTTTTAATAAAATGTTCTTCTAAGAAAAGGCATTTTTGTAAGAAACAGTTTTTTTTAAGAGAATGTATTTTTTTTAAGGAAAGTTTGTTTTTTAAGAAATGGGTATTTTTTTTTTAAATTGGTCCTTTTTTCAAGAATAGGTGCATTTCGAAGAGTAGGTACTTATCACAAGAAAAGTTTTTTGTGTCACTAAAAATTTTCTCTTTAAAGTAAGGGTAGTTTTTTAAGAAAAGACAATTTGTTGCAAGAAAATATACTTTTAAGTTGTATTTATAGTTGACCTTTCCTATTATTATGATTTTCAATTTTAGTATCGGTCATTGGTATGAAAACAGAAAACGAAGGTGTATAATTTCCTGATACAACTTCGCTTTCTTTTTTTATACCTATGACCTCGAGCCGCTACTGAAATTGAAAATCATAAAATTTACATTTTTAAGGAAATTTAAAAAAAAATTAAATAATTTTTAAAAAAAGGTACTTTTGGTAAGAAAATTTACTTTTTTTAGCAAAAGTACTTCTTTATGATAAGGTATTTTTTTTTTTAAGAAAAGGTATTTTGTTTAAGAGTATGAGTAGGTATTTTTTTGAGAAAATTTGGTTTGTTTTTGGAAAAAGGCAGTTATTTTAAAAAATGTTCTTTATTTAAATTTCTTTCACTTTGGTTTTCCTAAATTTACGTTTTATTGGGTTCAAATTTGCAATGTATACCAACTATTGGTTACAGGCCCCACCTAGAAAACTTTCCATTAAACAAGAAATTTTCCAACAAATGTTAGTCTAGACACAAACCAAAGCAAAAGTTCGAAATATAGTTAATAATACTGGGTTGTAGGATAATAGTGTTGAAAATATCAATAGGTGTTCGAACTCACGGGCGATGTGTTAACACCTTTTTGTTACACGGTACCCGTTCGATTTTTTTGAACACATTAGTAAATGTTACATTGGAAACTAAAAAAGAATGTTTGTTTACTGAAGGCTCTTTAGCTATTGCACTTTCTGTTTTCTTACATCTGCTTTAACATTAGATATAATATTGTTAAAATAAATAAAGCAATATTTAGCTCACTGAAATAATGGGTTTTTGTTTTGTCATAAACAAAACGCCAACAAAAAGTATTGAATAGTATAGAGAACGTATAGCACTCTTTCTCCGCTATCATGTAGAGAGTCTGAGTAATAGAGTATAAACGAGTCCTATTCTTTTTATAGAATATTTCAAAATAAATGCACTATCGGCAATCTTATTACATTAAACAATACTAAAGGCATAAATGTTTCAAAAATTCATCAATATTTCACATCAAAATTATGAGTGGCCCAAGTTATGACAAAGAGAGAGTAAGACGTTTTGAATCATTCGCCAGATGTCGCCAGCGCTTTTGAGTCATACAATTCGTTCCATGAGTTCTCTATACTATTCAATTCTCTCTGGCGACGACGGCCTGGTTGTTTGTTCGCTGCCGCTACATCAATACCATTATACTTATTTTCAAGCACTGACTATTGTTGTACAACAACTATGTATGTGATGCTAACGCTGTGTGTGATTTGCATGTGTTCACTTTGTTGGATTGCCCTACCCGTGCCTATAGATGTTAATACATCAAAAATTTGTTTAATTTTTTTTTATTTAGCCCGCAATGTGTTTTAAGGATCTTCGTTCCAATAATGTTTTTTTTTTGAGTTATGCAGATTAAGACGTCCCATGCGTATTAGGCTCGAAAGAACTTACTGTCGCACAAAATTTGAAAGGGGCTCATTCGTGCACAAATATTTTTTGAGCCAATATTGTTGCGCTTTGACGTCCATGCAACAGGGCATTATTATTTCCACAAAATAATAGAAATTAAAACATCACATGTATGCATGCACTGATAAAATCAACAAATACTTGAATTGCCATTTTGAAACTTGAAAGCAGAACAGAGTTCTATTTCCAAAATCAAGAAAATTGTTTTTTTAAAGTTATGCAGTTTAAGACATCCCTCGCATGTTAGGCTCGATAGAACTTAGCGTCGCACAAAATTCGAAATGAACTCATTCATGCACAAAAATTTGTCAACCAATATTGCTGCCCTCCGACGCCTTGGCAACAGACCATTATTTTCCAAAAACTAGAAATATCATATATGTATGACCATCACATCACATGCATTCAAATCTTGTGGGTGTGGGGTCGTTTGAAACCCCTACCTCAATAATTCTCCCTTCAAAAATAAAAAAAAACATCTGGACCAAATGCTTGATAATGTTGATGATGTTGCGTATGTTTGTTTTCCTTTTTTTTTTGTTGATGAGGGTTGGGGGCGTTGAAGGGGATGATTAAACAAACATTCCAGAGGCAACAAATTGCATACAGATGAGCTCCTCTCTACAAATGCTACCTGATGTGACAGACACTCAGCAACAACAACTACGATACACAATTTGTGTCTACATTCGAAATACACACAAATCGATAAACGTGACACCCCAAGGGAGTGCGAGAGATAGACAGAGATAGCGAGTGATACACCAGGAAGGCTGTATGCGCAATGCCGTTCCACAAAAGGCCAAATAATATCGTACTCGCATTCACAGCAATGAGGCCGCCTCCTCATCTTCCACCACGGCTGGCTCCATACGGCGAGTTCAACATTATTTAAGTTGTCTAATTAGACCAACAAATTGTGTATGACACCACAGTCTCCGTTTCTTTCTTCTTCTCTGTTGTTTGTTTTTTCTTCTCTAATTTCCCCCATTAAAGAAGAAAATTTCATAAGTGAAATTTTATCACTCATGGTGGAAAATGACTAAAGAAATAGTTGTAATACTGAAACTGTTAAATAAATTGTGTTTTCTTTATTTTATTTTTTTTTTGGCAGCGTATCGGATTTAACGGAAGCGGAAGTTTAATGCTCTCTATGTGTAAAAGGCCATTGGAGAAGTGTAAACATCCATGTTTATACTACATTGACCGTATTACAAACTCGTTTCTCTTCAATCCTCTGCTCAATATAATCATGATGGTAATGATGCCACCCATAGAGTTGGTAGCAAGGAGTCTGTCGTAGTCATTTTATGGTTATGTTGTCTTTTAACCAAAACATAAAAATGACGACAACACGACGGACGCACCTCTCGTCTGCCCACCACTCTGTGTCAACGCAAGTAACATTTACATTTTTATATTGTCGTTTCGGAAATTTTCCGAGAATGACTCATCCATCATCCGTCGTGGAGTTGTGCGCGGACTTGGCGGGAGATGACATTTTCAGCAGACGCCTTTTGTTCTTTTTTTTTTTGTTGTTGTTCTTACAGTGTAAACAGATTTTTGGGATTTCTTTGTCGTCATCTTTACATCAAATATTTACAAATTCTTGATGAAAACGAGATGGAAATGGGGGAAAGAAACGTCTATAGAGACATTATCATGGAATGTTTGAAGAGATTTTCTATTGTGACCAAAATCTAAGTGCAGATAATTGCGTTTCAATTTGTAAACAAAGGGAAGATAATTGAGCAAGTAAATAAGAAAAGCAGTGGAGAGGTGATAGGTTACGAAAGGTATCAGTGTATGTTACTATTGACACAAGTAGTCCAATAAGGACAGTAGTGATACCATATGGCATTGCCTTTCGACACCCATCGTTGAGTCCATAACTTGGCCTGGTATGGATAAAGTTGATGACTTAATATCCTAGACTCACAGAACTAAATGCTTGAAATTAAGTTGTAGCAACCGAAATTGATTATGCCACCGTAATGTGGTTGCTACAATCGAATTGGGGTTGTCACGATTAAATTTAGTATCCGCAACTGAAATTCGGTTGACACAACCTCTAATATGTTGTAACAATGCGGTTGGGGCAACCTCTAATTCACATGTGATGAAATCCAATGTGTTTGTCACAACCTTAAAATTCGGTTATGACTAATATGGTTATTTTCCCAGTGGGAAACCTGGAGAGCGAAATCGAACAGGATTCTCTATCTCTTGAGGAGAATCTAATACAAATGTGATTGTCACACATAGGAGATGTTAGACGCTCCCGCTGCCAGACCAGCAGATGATGCAAAAAGAAATACAACCCTACATGGAAAGTATTCCGTTTTCTCATATTTTCTGCGATTTATTGCAATTAAGCCTACAGACGCCAGGATTTTTTGCAGATCATTGGGCAAAATTAGTTGGTGAGTCAGGGACCCTGACTCAAGGCCTTGAGGGGCATTCAAGAAATATGAACCCCCATACCCTTATTCCAGGATTTTGCTGAAAAATACTCGTAGTTTATTCCCGTAGAAGGCCCTAAGATCTTTTACCTTAACTACATTAATAAATGTTTGATCTAACATGAAGTCACATCCTACGTATTGTCTGATACTGAGGCACAAAGCCGGAGACTAGCATAGGAGATATTCGACGCTCTCGTTCTCTTCCTCATACCCACAGCATCTGATTTAATCACGAGCAGAAATGATTTAATCACGAGCAGAAATGCCAAGATTAACAACTGAAATTAGGTTGAAGCAAACTCTAAGATGTTGTGACAGTCTCTAATGCGGTTGTGGCAACCTCTAATTCGGATGTGATTACATCTACTGTGGTAGTCACAGCCTCAAAATTCGGTGAAGGCTAATAAGGTTATTTTTTTCGGTGAGAATTCTGCGGAGCGAAATCGAACAGGATTCCCTTCCTCTTGAGGAGAATCTAATACAAATGTGATTGGCACTGATGCAAAAAGAAATACAAGCCTGCACAGGAAATATTCCCTTTTCTCAGATTTTCTGCGATTTATTTCAATCACGGTCCAGGCAATGCGATTAAGCCTGCAGACGCTGGGAGATTTTTTACAGATCATTGGACGAAATATATTGGTGAGTCAGGGCCTTAAAGGGCATTCAAGCAATATGAAACCCCATTCCGTTATTCCAGGAAGAGGCTGATGAATTAGTGCTGCGTAGAAATAACCTAAGATCTTTTACCTTAACTACATTAATAAATGTTCGATCTAACATGAAGTCATATCCTACATATTGTCTGATACTGAGACACAAAGCCTGACACTAGCATAGGAGATGTTCGACGCTCTTGTTGACTTCCTGATGCCCACAGCATCTGATTTAATCCCGATCTGAAATTCCGAGCCTAGACGTGTGTCTGCCAACTGAAATTTGGTTGACGCAACCTCTAATATGTTGTGACAATCTCTAGTGTGGTTGGGGCAACCTCAAATTCAGATGTGACGACATCTAATGTGGTTGTCACAACCTCAAAATTCGGTTAGGGCTAATAAGGCTATTTTTTTCTGTGAGAATCCTGCGGAGCGAAATCGAACAAGATTCTCTTCCTCTTGAGGAGAAACTAATACAAATGAGATTACCACTACCAGACCAGCGCATGGTGCAAAAGAAATGCAACTCTGCACATATAATACATAAAGCGGCTGTGGTATGGAAAATAAACTTTACTCATGGAGTTGAATTCCAACAAAGGAAACGAGTGAAGCGCGCCGTTTCTCTGCTCTCTCTCTCTTACTCTCTTCGTTGAATATTTCAATACACGAGCAAATTTTCTGATGATGTTATTGTATCTAACTATAGAAATTCCAACCATATTTAAATAAAATTACATAAAGTATGTAAAAAGAATGAAATAATCAAGTTATGGCGCGGGAATGAAATGCATTTGGCTGAATCGCGTAGAATTTGTTGGTCTCTTCTACTAGCGCTGCCAAATTGCGTCGGTTTTTTCTTCTCTACTTGTACATCATTTTTGTATAAAATTCACTTTTCTCAGATTTTCGGCTATTTATTTCAATCACGGTCCAGGCAATGCGATTAAGCCTGCAGACGCCTGGATTGTTTGCAGATCATTGGACGAAATAAGTTGGTGAGTCAGGGACTTAAGGAGCATTCAAGTAATTTGAAACCCCATGCCGTTATTCCAGGAAGTGGATGAAGAATATACGTAAATTATTCCCTGGCGAACCAATTAATGCTGCTTAGAAAGGCCCTAAGATATTTTACCTTAACTACTTGAATATATTAGCATGACTAACATGAAGTCCATCCTACATATTGTCTGCTACTCCGTCACAAGACTGAGCGGTTGCATAGGTCCTCCGTCCTGATGCCACCACGGAGGTTACTTCTTACCAAGGCGGGATTTCGGGGGAGGCATGAGGAATTAAGTGATCTACTAAGAGCTAATGTGAGAGAATCTGTAGGACCGTAAACCTCAGCGGTATTAGCTGGTTCAGAGAGAGAGAGGGATGATTTGCACAAAACCACTCAGAATTTGTTTATACTTCGTACAATTTGTTTTTCGAACGTTTCTTGGAACTGACAAAGTGGCGATGTTCTGCGGGAATGAAAACTCGATGTAACGATGTTCGGAAAAGAAATGCTCACGCAACACTTTCCATCCTTTGTTTAACTCAAATGTATCACGTGATGCAAACATAACATCAAGGACCTAGTGTCTATCTTTTGTAATAGAGGTGGGATCCTTGCCCTTGTTTGAAACATATAGGGTAGTGGTCTAAACATAATCGAGTAGTGTCACTCCTCTATCATTTATGTTGGTACTTCCCCAAATTGTATGGTGCGCATTGACGTCCACACAAAGAACAAGCCACTTTTTATCCTTCTCTGAACCCCCATATAACATCCTCAGCATACGCCACGGCGGGGTCCTCATAGTATCTTCATTGGAAATACAGGCAGCGCAATCCACATGTTGCAATTTTCCGTCTCCACACTGGTTGCGGTACCCCATTTCTATCGCAATAGTCAGATAAAAGAACAACATAAAAATAAATGGATTCCGATCAAATCCCACGAAGGAATTGGGGAGAGCTTCTCAAAACCAGTGAGCTGTGCGCGTTCTAGTTTTACACTCACTGATTGGGACCTACAGTTTTACACCGGTTCCGAACGATATTTCTGGGAAGCTTTTTCATGGCTAACTAAACGATAATGTCGCCGCCACTAAACGAGGTGACCGCCGTCGAAATATATGTTAGGTGTTCTGCGAAGGGATCAATCCTACGTACCCATGTACAAGAGACGCGCACACTACCATTCCACCACCGACGACCAACGGTCAGATAAAATAAATATATTCAAATGTTGTTTGGAGCACAGGAGCACGGGTGCTCACCGTGCCTTTGCCTATGAGAACAAGAAACCTGTATACAGGAGTCTTCCATCCGCAAATCCTACCATGATTTTCCCAGGGTTCTTGGGTGAGGAAGACATCGGCTGCATATTTTTCTATGTGGACCATGAAATCTGCAGGAGCAACTTTAGGAGTGGTGAAGGTTTAGCTGTAGTAGCGTCAACGTGAGCAGCTACATCCCTCTCCACCAATATGTTGTTGACCACGTCGCCGGTGTCTTTCGGTAGTTTATCTGACAGCTCTTCAATGAGCTTTGACTTGTCAACATATCATCTCCCGCTGTATCAACAGGGGAAGGGACATATGTATTTTCTTCAACATTCGAGGAATGGATTGGTCTGAAGTCGTGAGGATTAATATGTGATGATTTCCCCGCTTTCCGGAAGAATACCACCTTGGATTTTTTTGCATATAAAGTAATGGGAATTTCGGATAGCTTAATATATGTACAGCACGTGTAGAGATTCGTGAGTTTGGAAGCAAAAATCTGTAGTCCACTTCGAAACTCCTTTGGTGCTATACTTTCAGTGCCAGGTGATTTGTAGGACTTAAAACTTTCCATTGTCCAGTGTTGTGTTTCCACTTCCAAACTCCACGGGTGCTATACCGTCAGTGACAAGTGACTTATGGTGTTTAAAACATTATATTGCCCTGTGTAGTGTTTCATTAGTTACTATAATTCCGGCAGCGTGCGTGATGGCGTGATTGGTTGGTGAGTCCGACAATATTTTTTCGTGACAGTTTCCCGGGATGTGTGTGTTAAGACGGAGGTCTTTTTGGTCTCTTGTCCCCGTTTTGTCCTTCGGCTAACAGTAAATGAAGACGAATTTGTGATATCTGTAAGAGGCTAATAATCTCTGGAGTAATTCGTAATGTGTAAAGGCGTTTGCGATGTATTTACACGCTGCAAAATCCGTATTTTTTTTGATATTCGGCTCCGAATATAACGTGTTTGTAGCTTGTCGCAGATATAGTATACTTGTGTCCCCAAACACATTCACGCTGAAAAGAAACGGCCTCTGTAACATATTCTGCCGAACATTTTCTGCAGGAACCATGTATATGTTTAGAACACCCTTCAAACATTCATATGTTTGTAAGTCCCAAACACACTTGTATTTAAATGCAAACAGTAGCATGTTTATTGGCAAACAAGGCATATATGTGTTCTTCATCACAAACATTCATATACTTGCGTGGAAGCATTCACGTGCTTACAAACATCCATGTACTTACGTTGAAACATATGAGTATTTCCTCCCAAACATAATAATATTTATTATAATTAATTTTTTAGATATAAATCCACATTTATAAATAATTAATACAAAAAATTAAAAGATTTTAAACGGAACTCTTCACAGTTACTTGCAATATATGGGTTATTTGTTTTTCATGAAATGAAAATCTGCTGCTCTCTGGCTTCTGCTTTCTTTGTTGTCTTTGTTGTTGTTTTCAGAAGGTACAAATGGTCCGCCGATCCGATTTTCTCAGTAAAGGATCGGACAGACAGAGGGCACGTTGTTGTCCTTTCCTGTTACTGTTCTCAAAGTCATTTCTCACACACGCATATATATACGAAACACATACACAAACACCATATCAACATCACAAACTATTTAACCGTCCAAGCCTTTGTTTATTTTTTTTCGCTGATCAAGCGCTTTTGATATCCTCTGTCCGATGGGCCATTGCCGACTGAATACTTGACACTTAATCTGCAATTTACATGCACATTCAGCAATATTTATGACTCACTAACTGAGATACCGATACACACTTGCATGATAGACTCCCTCGTTGTCCCTCTTTTATTATCTTGCTCTCTAGAGAGTATAAATAGTGCAACAAACACAGCTGTATTTGTATCACAAACATATATATTTGGGCCGCAAGCACATATATTATAACATACTAATCATTGTGTCACAAACATTTAATATTGAATCGCAAATACAATGTGTTTGGACACAAGTATATTATATTTGCAACGAGCTCCAAATTCGCGTTAGATTTGCATCCAAACCACAAAAAATGACAGGGTTTTCAACGTGTTGTGATTGCTATTCCATATTATATGTTGGTGACGCATTAATTAATTGGTTACAATATATGTTTTTGTTACCCAAATGCGGTTTTGTTTGTTGAAAACGGCTGAATACAAAAAAAGTGACAGGCAAAAAAAAACAAGAAAGCAGCAGATCTTCAATTACTGAAAACAGTACCTGCAAGCATATACTTGGTTCCTGCAGTATGTTGCTGGGGACGTTTTTTTCCCCATGTGTACAAAGGACATATTTTAGTGTAGTTTCAAGCAGAAGTTACGGCGAAATTAGCACTTCTAATGATGGCACACGGCATAATTTGTGCATCATATTTATTTTATTCTTTCCACAGCTTGCACGCTGACAAATAACGACCCCAACAACTTATTGTTGGAAACATATACATATTTGCAAGCATTGTTTTCATGAATTGAAGATCGTCTGCCTTTTTGTTTTTTTTTATGTCTGTCTCGTTTTTGTTTTTAGCGGTTCTCAACAAAAACTGTTTAAAAAACGTATGTTATAACCTATTAATCATTGTCTCTCAAATATGTTATATTGAATGGCAAACACAGTGTGTTTGGGCACAAGTATAGTATATTTGCGACAAGCTACAATCACGTTTTATTTGCACCCAGATAACAAAAAAAAACAGATGTTTCAGCGTGTGTCCACCTGTTATGTAGCAAATGCTTGAATCATCCGATAACTGGCCTTTGTTGGTTAGGGAATACATGTTACATCTGCTTACGGTCCTTACGTGTTTCCTTTCGTATTTTATCTATCGTATCTATTTCCACAGATGCAACAAGTGGCGTTTCGAAGGTGTTTTGATTCCAAATATATTTGGGCACATGCATTGTATTGTATCCATGCCTAGTAAATTTAGCACACGTTTTGGCCATAATCGCTCGCATAAATCGTTCAATGCTCTGCTGCGGAGATTTGTGGGCAGATGAACGAATTGATTAAAATTCCATTTATCATTAAAGTGATGAAGTACTATGTACAGCCTTTTGGTAACTATCAGTGCCTCCAACACGGCTGGCTGAACATGGCCGACCATATGGCAAGTGGATTATGAATGAATGGTTAGGGAAGCGCTGCCATGTGTGTTGGCCATAATCTGTTGCAGTTGGTTGGTCGGCTGGTATTGGTTTGGGTGGGTTTATCTGATGATGATTCCGCTTGAGAAATTTAATTGCTGGTTTCTGGATATTTCTGTTAATTTTCTATGTATTTTTCAGTTTATTATTTGAAAATTGCATGCGAATTTTTTGCTACATAAATTATTGGGAATGTTAATATTTCATCTGAAAATACAACATCATAATAATATTTTCTAGATTTACTGTTTGTTATTTTGTTGGAATTTATAAAATTTGTTTTCTAATCACATGTTGTTGTTGATGCTGAAATCAAATGTTTGCGTTGCCCATTTTTGCTTAAACAAAGGCGGGGATTTCAACACTTTTTTACACTTCCGATATAACGGCATCATTTTCGTTATCGTTACTCGTATCGTTACTCTGTTGCCAGCAAGTTAATGAACTTTTTGATTGTACAGCGTTTATACAGTGTTATAGGCATCGTCTGTCCACTTGTCCATTTTACTGTCTTGTCTAGTAGTTTATGAAGGAAGTTTTAGTGGAAAACGATTTTTTAATTAATTCCACTTTGCGACAGTTTTAACATTGAATCTCGTAACAAAACAAATATGAAAAAATAAGCTACAACATATGACGTCTGACATAAAACATCTTGTCTAACGTTTATTGAGAATAATTAAACTCAGGTGAACATGAGGGTTAAGAGGTGTGACAAATCATGAAACTTATCCCCGAGATAATACAACTCATCGTCACCACAGTGACCTTAGGAAAGTGTCAAACGTTGATCTCATAAATATTTAGTGAGAATTTGACAGCAGTCCATAATCTTGATACCTTCAGCTACTCATTATCTTTATTAATCTTGTACAGGAAATGTACAAAAAGTTTAAACAGACGCTATGTTAAAAAAAAACATGCATGGGATCAATTAATTACATGGCAATCTTAAAGCTTGACACAAACCCTTGATAAAACATACAAAAATATACATACATGTTACCACGGGTGATGGTTATCCTATGATTATAATTAGCAATGTTATTAAAGACAACCCCCTATCCATCTATGTCCGGGGGGTATCGATGAAACAGCTGTTTGTTATTGTAGTTGGAGTACTCGTAGAAAATACAGTGGAATACATAGGATTGCTCAAAATGTTGTTCACACATTTTCCGACGTGCATCGAACCAAAAGTACTACAGAGGGTATTTTTGTGTTAATTCACGGATCTATAGATATTAGTCGCCATTCCTCTCTTTACGTTCTCGCAATGACGACGAGGTAGTAGGTCATATCATCAAGTTCTACCATCAAGTTCTATTCATGACACAGCTGATCGACTTTAAAGTAGGAACATGATAGAAAACACAGTGGATAGGCGAGAGAGACATAAGCAACCAGTAGCAAACCATGAAGCAGATCTAAGTTTAAATAGTTTTTGATTATGATTATGCTAAATTATGATTTGTGATGGTGGCATGAAACGAAAATATACATTCGCTTTTATTTCTTCCGTTTTATGTCCAACCAAAGAGGCAAGATCAACAGAATGCCAGAATGCTGACAGCTCACTGGGTCTGAGAAGCTCTCTCCAATCCCTTAATGGGATGAAATGAGAGAACGATTTTACGAAGGTTTCCATATTGCACATCACTTTTTCCGACTACTTCTCATTCTGTTCTCTTTTACGCTTACGCCGTTTCGTTCTCTTTTACGCGAGTTACTTTATCTCCGGAATTAATTGAGACGTCTTATGGTAGTAGTCTCTGATAACCCCATATATTCAGAAATTGTTCAGAAACCGGTTTGGAGTTGGCAAATCATGCAACCTCTCAAACTTTTGCATTTGAAATGTCATCTAAACTCAAAGAGTTGCAATTTCAATTGTAAAGGGTGTTTACAAAAAGGATGTACAGGTAGAGAAGAAAAAACCCGCAATCTGGCAACCCCAGTAGAAGAGAACCAAAAAAAAGTCGACGCGATTCAGTCAAACGCATTTCTTTCCCGCGTCATAACTTGATTATTTCATACTTTTTACATACTTTATGTAATTTTATTTAAATGCGGTTGGAATTTCTATAGTTAAGTAGAATAACATCATCAGAAAACTGGTCGTGTATTAAAATATTCAACAAAAAGAGTAAGAGAGCGAGCAGGAAAACGACACGCTTCACTCGTTTTTTTGATGGCATTCCACTCCATGAGTAAATTTTCTTCTCTATACAATAGTTGCTTTATGGTGTTTATTTTGCTTGGCCAGATCTTACGAAAGGGTTGGCTGTGAAATGAACTGTCATACTGCGCTCACTTTTTGACATTATTGATCAGTATGCTCTGGAAAATCATTATGAGTAGATTCACGCATGAATAACGCTACAAAATTATTCAAATTTACTTTGAAAATCAGTCATCGATTCGCGCAACTAGTCCACGACTTCGTGATTTTTATGGCGCATATAATGGCCCAACCATTGGTCGCACTGTGGATAGATTTCATTCTACAACACTCGAAATGATGCAATAAAACCATCACGTCGAAGGAATCTGCTTACTGAAGAGAATATCGCCGCTATAAACGAAAGTCTGGAAGGATATTCAAATTTATCGATTCGCCTTCGGCCGTAGGCATTGAGGCTCATCTGTCCACAAACGAGGATCTAAGACAACTAAATTTAAAACATATGGTAGGGCCAAACCAAAAAGAACCTTCTGCATCAGTGCGTGTAAGTAGGAAAGCAATGTGTAAGTAGCGACAACCAATCACTCTGCACAATCAATAAATGTCTTCGTTTAATGACAAGTGTGAATACACACCGCTGTGGCTTAACGGGCTAGACGCTGCTGAAGATGATGCTTCATCGAAACGATCGTCCATCGAATGTGAGTTCGAATCCGACCCGCGGCATTTAAATTTTTTTCACTAACCGGAGAAAGCATGATATCTTATAGCCTTAAAGGAAATTACAACTTTAAACATAACGAGGATCTAAGACAACTAAACGTAGAAAATTTTGTTTTCAGTTTTCGAGCTATTGCCGAACGAAGTCTTTAGCAGGAGCTTGAACGGGAATAAAGATGCTCAACTAGTAACGCACGAGATCAACTAAAGGACTAAGAAGAGTACTAACCAACTTAATATTGTTACTAAGTGATAAACATTTCAATGTTGTCTCCATATTTGGCAAAAACAATGCTTGCAAACATATACATAAAAACTGGTTTCCCATTACATCCCATGAAAAATCGATAACATTTTTGAAATCAGCGCATCATCATCCATTCGTTTCACTGCATTCTGATAACCCCTTCTATTTTTGTCCAATGCTAGTATGGGGACGGAGCAGTGTGCGCCGTGGTGAAAAGATGAGCTCACAACACTAAGAAAAGAATCTCGCAAAGCTTTCAATTCAAGCTATATAAGTAGATCCTGGCAGCCGCATAAGGATAAAACTCCCACCTGTGTGAGGAGGGATGACGACATTGTAAAATACCTCATCTGTAGAAGCTGATCTAGAGATACTCTTGAAAACACACGAACATTATCAACCCAATACTCATATACTAATGATATGGAGGATATAATCAGTCCAGACAGGATTACCTAGGCTATCAATTTCTTCTCACCATATACATCTCCGAATAATTAAACAGTGTCTCTGTATCATAGTCCGATCTTGACTGACTCTTAACTCCTTACCCAAAAGTTGGACCAAGGTACGAGTGGTTTTCATTTCCAAGGCGGGGAGACGGAGTCATGAGAGCGCAAACGACTTCAGATTGATCAGCCTCTCATAATTTTTCTGAAAACTCTTGAAATACTAATTGGCGCATACATCCGCACGAAAATGGGCGGATCGCCCAAAATATCGTACAGCCAACATGTATATCTAAAAGGCCGCTCAAACGATACGGCCGTGCACGAAATCGTCAGAACTATTGAGAGGTCCTTAGAACACAAACAATATACCCTCGCAGCCTTCTAGGATATAGAGGGTGCTTTCAATAATTTGAGTTCAGCGGCTATGAAAAAATCATTTGAAGATCTAGGCGAGGAAACATTCATCAAGAGTTGGATAGTGACATTGCTAGAGAGCGGAATTATCAACGCCTCTATGGGCAACAGCGAGTCTTCAAAACGAGTGATTAGGGGAACTCCTCAGGGTGGAGTTATCTCTCCCCTGTTTTGGTTCCTCGTGATTAACAAAATACAACTTAAACTGGAAAATATCAGGATCAAAACAGTGGTGTATGCGGATGACGTGGTAATAATGGTGTCTAGTTTGTTCCCATTCATGTTGAGCGAAATCATGAATGGGGCTTTGAAAGCACTTAACGACTGTGTCACTGGGAGTGGTCTTGGAGTGAATCCAGGGAAAACTGAGGTCATGCTTTTTACCACGAAAACCAAGATACCAAAGTTTAATCCTCCTCGGATAAGTGAAACAGATATTCCACTATCAACTCACGTCAAGTACTTATGAGAGATTCAAGACCCTAAATAATCATGGAAGCGTCACATAGAATACCGAGCAAAGAAAGCAACCGTTGCGTACTACGCTTGTTGGAAAATGTTCGGAAGCCGATGGGGTCTCCGACCGAAAATGGTGCTATGGATATACATTAGTATAATCAGAGCCATACTCTCCTACAGAGCAATGATGACGTCCACCATGAAACTGTTGTATAGAGTACAGAGATCAGCTTGCATCGGCATAACAGGGGCAATGCGGATGTGTCCAGCTGAAGCCCTTAACGCAATGCTTCATATTATACCAATACTACTCAACTAAATGGTCTTGAAATCTGGAAGAGCAACGCCTATAGGCAAGCGCGAATACTACAGATAATCCCTAGCGAACTCAATATAACCACCACCGATTTTCGATGTCAACTTTACCAGAAGAATACTTATTGAGTGTGATTCCAAGCAGAGGTACTGGCCATCAAGGAAACCTGCGCAGAACTTATCTAACAACACTGCATCTAAACTCGTTACTGAATGTAGGGAAAAAATTGTCGAGCTAGGTCGGCTGGCCAATATGATTTCTTACTGGGATACAAGGGCACAAGGGTCTCCTAGGGAACGAAAGGGCAGACGAACTAGCCAGAGCAGGATCCTATTCCAAAAAGCTCCATATGGTGTCAGTCGCAACGCCTACAGGGTCGATCTAAAGCTGTATTTTCCTGTATTATCTTGAACGAGCAAAGGCCGGATGGGATAGGGCGGAAACGTGTCCCATATCCGGAAACACATGGCCAGAATATAATATTCACCGGACTAACTCCCTGATTAGCTATAAACGGGAGAGCATATAAAGGCTAATTTCCGTGCTGACCAGGGCACTGGCCAATCGATAATCATGCAAGACGGCAGAAGCTTCCATAGAATGACCACTGCCGTGCCTGCGAAGTCGCAGAAGTGGTGTAGACGGTGGAACATGTCCTCTGCAGTTGTCCAGCTCAAATGAATAGACGCCTAAAGATTACACGTCGTCCGTCCCTCCTGCACAACCTCACTGAGATACACGAGATAGATCTAGGGGAATCTAATGAGGTATTTCCGATTAACACGATGGATATAGATAGACACGATACATTAGACTGTCAGGAGTGATGTGGAATGCAAAACAGTGACTCAATATACTACTTGATGCTAAATTGTATCTTTAAGAACCACGTAAACCAACCAACAAGAGTTTGAAGAAAATGTATTACAAAACTTAAAGTTGTGCTTGGGGAGACGTATCCTCGAAATTTTTTGAATTAAGAACCCGAAATGTATCTTGCAGTTAAGTTCATTGAAGTGTTGGCCACTTTGTGTCTGGGTTTGGGAAAATTGTCCCCACCTCCTACTTTGGGGCTACAACTTCAAGGTCTGTTAAGCAGAATCGAAATACAGCGATTTTATTCGCAAAATCCGAAGGTGATCTGAATCGAAGTTACTAGAAATAGGACGGCGCAGAGAAGCGCACTAAAAGACATTAATATTGATATTAATAACTACAACATGGTATGGATATGATATGATGTTGGCAGTTCCGTATGCAGGATTTTCTTTCGGGGCGGGGCCAACTTGAAATTTAAGTTGAAAAATAACATAACATTCAAAAATCACCACTTAAGGAAATACCTTCGGGATCGGGATGTCGTTCTGGATGTCATGGCTGGATGTCGGAATCTACAGTCGGCTTTTTAGAAGAATCAAGAATTGGAAGAACTTATCAAAAGTTGATTCTAAGAAATTTTGCCAGTTGCTCCACATTTTGCACATTTTCCCAGACTTCCTCTGAAATTTGTATACATTCCAATTATCCGTTGATCATAACTCGATACACATTTGTTTAAGATGATTTCCACAATGCGAGTAAATTTCAAATTGGAACGTATATTGGCAATAAGTGAACTACAACACAGATTAAATTATAATTTCCTACTTTAAATGGAAAGTTTAGCAACACAAAAAGATACAACAACAAATTATCAACAACAACACAAATTTCAAAATCACGTTTGAAAAAGTAATAGCAAAAATAATAAAAATGATTACACGCACATACACAGAGAGATAAGTGTGGTGAGAGAAAGAGTGAGAGAGGAGAATTTCATTTTTGGCGCGAAATTATGATGTGAAGCGTAACGGCCATTGGCTTTAATAAAAAAAAAACTAAACTGATACTCGTACATCACCACAACAGTAGCAAAACGCAAAATTAAACGCTACGAAACGAGAGCTAATCTAAACCATTCAGCACCTCACCACATCCACCACCACCTACCTCATCATTCACCACACACAGTTCGTGATGATAATGTGGCAGATACTACACATATTTGCATGACAGAAACTATGAAATGTAAAATGCAGCTGAAGCCCGTTAGTTATTTTGAGCTGGAAATGAAAGGCGGTTTAAAATATCACGTGTTTTTTTGGTTTGAAGTGTGATGAGTTCAAAATATCCTTTTTCTAGGTTTAAAATTTAATAGAGGGCCTTATTTACACTCACAATTTATGGTGGGAAAGAATTTAAAATACATAGCGTATCAAAATTAATAATAGTGCTTATTTTCCTCAAGATAATGACACGTCTACTTACATATTTTCATAATACCAACGCTTTATCATAGATACACCCAGAAATTTTAAATTAACATGTTTACATGGAATTATAATATCTTTGCAATCTAATATACATGTTTGGAATGTGGTTTCCTTTTCACTATAATAGTGGTTATAGTGCATATGTTTTCCGGAGAATATTTCAATGTCTTAATTATATTTCATCTAAACATAATATAACTACTAGTTCAACTTTAGTAAAATTCTAATTAGGGTATCCCATAAACCATATGTTTGTGTATTGGCAATCCTGTACAATGTTTCAGTCTCTTTTGCACTTGGTTGATTGTTCGGTTGGTTGAAAAGGCTGCAAGACAGCACGCTGTCTAGCACACTTAGGCTAAATAAGCCCATTGTGATACCTGCAGTTTCCTCCATAGCAACTATTGACTAGTCGTCCAGCCAATTTGCCCTTTCAATAAATTTGTCTATAAGAGCTACAGGAATATCCTGTAGGGCTACGGTGCTAACTAGATGTGTTCCGAATATCCTACTTCTCAGTCCTGCCAGAGCAGGGCAATCCAAGAGAAGGTGTTCCCTCGTTTCCTCGTCCTCTTCCATGCAGCATCTACAGAGGGTAGAGTTTCTATGTCCCAATCTTAGGGCGTGTTTTCTTACAAGACAATGTCCCGTAAGTGTTCCTATCGTTGTGGATAACCTGCCTGTCGGCAAGTTAAGTAGTTGCCTAGTCCTCTTTCTATCCACCTGTGGCCAGAGGACCCTGGCTTGTTTGCAAGTTGAAGTAAGTCTCCACTTGTCCTTGAACATATTATCGGCCCACTGCCTGATCTCCAAACGGCAGGTAGATAGTGGCATACTAACACTTTCTTTTGCCGGAAGAACCTGTGCCGTAGTTCCCTGTCTAGCTAACCCATTCGCTACGCAATTGCCTGGAATGTCCCTGTGTCCCGGTACCCAGATGAGCCTGATGTCAAAATACTCTGCCATTACCCTAAGTGATGAGTGGCATTCTTTTACCGTCAGGGACGTAGCAAACATGGTTTCCAGGGATTTTATAGCAGCCTGGCTCTCTGTGTAGATACATATTCTCCGAAGTGTTGTGACACTACTTTTCAGTAGTTCTGCAACCTCCAGTATGGCGGTTATTTCCGCCTGAAATACACTACAGTGATCAGGCAGCATGAATGAGATATTTACATTTAGGTCCGGTGAATGGACCCCATAGCCTACTTCCTCGTCCAACTTTGATCCATCCGTGAAAAATCTGATACTACTGATATCCTTGTTTGGCCAGATGATTTCTACACTCTTCTTTTAACTGAACTATTTCTCTATAATTTGAATTATTTCCTCTCTTCTTTTCTGTCCAAATTAAGTTAAAGAATTCCCTAGGTTTAAGTCAATCTTAATTAGTAACCCTTTTGTTTGTTTAACTGTCATTCCGCTAGGGAAATTCTGTGTAAAGTGTTATACTGTCATTGGGTATCTTCATTATAATCTGCATTTTTAAAATAATAAATGAATTGCATTTTTCCATCCGAATCGAACGGTCGCATAATTGTTTTTATTGATCGGAATTTATGTGATTTAATCAGCCCGCATAGACTGCCCTAAAAACTATTAGGGATAAACAATCCCCTTGCAGTGACTTTTCCCAGGTATTCCTGTTCGGAATAGAAGTCCTTAGATTTTTCACTGGTAGAAGGTAGGGCATACAGTAGTCCGTTTTTACTGGAATAGAGTTGATCCGGTGTAGTAATTCAGAGTGTCCGGAATGCCCCGATGTCAAAACGCCACAATCTCTGATTCTCACCAGAGATGTAGCGGCTGCCGATTCGGCCATGATATCCGGAGTACAGATGTTCAGGATAGCACTAAGTGCAGTACCTGTCGTCGTGCCCATTGCCCCACTAACGCTAATCAGTGCCGATCTTTGAATTTTCATCAAGGAATTCAGAATATATTTCTTTTGGAGGGATCTCCACCCAACTATGATACCATAGAGAAGTATTGGTCTGACTATTGCAGTATAAATCCACATGGTGATCTTAGGAGACAGTCCCCAGCGCTTTCCTATCGCCCCTTTACAACAGTAAAGAGCAACAGACGCATTTTCACCCTCTCCACCACCTTCTATTTCCAAGACAGTTTCCTGTCGAGAATTATCCCCAGATACTTGACCTTTTCCGTCAACTGTAATTGCACCCCATTAACTGACGGCAGTTCAAATCCGGGAATATTATATTTCCAAGAGAACAAGATAAGCTCGGTTTTAAGTGGATTAAGCGATAGTCCATTGTTAGCGGTCCAGTTCGAAATCAGAGTAAGTAGGCTAGTTGTACGAATGCTAAGTAAATTGAGGTGTCTACCCGTACAGATGATAGCAATATCATCGGCATACGCAAAGACCTGGCATTCGGCCCTGTCCAATTCAAGAAGCAGTTCATTGACAGAAGTTAACTATAATAGTGGAGACAGAACTCCCCCCTGTGGTGTCCCCCTGTTAACGTTCCTAGCAATTGTAACACCACCCCATTCAGCCTTGACGGATCTATCCACCAGAAGCTTCCCAATAAGGCGTGTCACTAAGCTGTCGACTCCTAGATTCTGTAACGACCTAAGAATCGCCGAAGGTTGAATGTTATTGAAGGCTCCCTCGATGTCCAGGAAGGTCCGTAGAGCGAAGACCTTATTCTCAAGAGAGTTCTCTATTATGCTGACTATAGAGTGGAGAGCCGTCTCAGTTGACCTGCCCTTGATATAGGCATACTGAGAACTCGACAGTAGATTCTGTGGAAGATTACTTCGAACGTGAATGTCCAGTAATCTTTCAAATGTCTTAAGAACAAAGGATGATAGACTGATTGGTCTAAAGTCCTTTGGTTTGACATGAGAGCATATGCCCGCTTTCGGGACAAAAACCACTTTGGTTTGCTTCCAAATGCTGGGAATGACTCCCAGCATAAGGCAGCCCTTGAAGATTGCCTCTAACCAACTACAAGATAGGTATAGTGCCTCCTATATTTGCGCGGGAATTATCCCGTCAGGTCCGGCTGTTTTTTTTTTGCACTTATATGAACTAAAAAATGTTTATTCATCCTCTTCTCTACATGCATAGTATCTACAACTACACATTCATTTTGGAGGTGGGTCAGAGCCCTATTTCAGATTTTACTTCAATAACTCCTAAACACCTTGTAGTATTGAATTACAACCTTTGACAATATTGTAGCTATTATCCTATTCCGAAATTCACTCTAATATATTTCTAAGAAAAATTACACTGTTAATCGCTTATTTCACGAAACGTCTTGAAAAATTGCACATATTTTATATGGTTTGACATTTCTTGTCTAACGGTAAATAAATTGCGGTAGCTGTATTCAAAAGAATTTTAGTTTATAAATTTCTTAATAATTTCTCGAAATACACTAATTAACAAAAATTATATTTATATATATTAATATATATATTTATATTATTGAATAATATATTCCTTAATTATTCACCTATATGTATTCAATATTAAACAAATTTCAAATTTATATCTTCTACAAATTTGTAGACCTTAATATACTTAACAATATTGTCAAATACAATAATGAACAAAAATGACATTTTGGGTTCCAAAATGATTGCACCAATTCAGATATATAAAATTTTTTCAAATTTTCGCTTATAACAATATAAATCAATAATTTCACACTGCATATTGAAATTATCAGTTGCCAATATTGTCTGCGAATTATGCTGTAGCATTTTTTCACAATGTAGTTGATTGTTTTTTTGAATTTTGAACGGTTTGCAACCTATGGACCGGAACAGAGGAGAAAAGGTGGAAAAGAAATCGAATTTTTTAAAGCTTTTTGTGGTTTTGACCTTGAAGTTGAAGTTTTTTGGTTTTCACAATTTTTGTTCTTTATGACAAGAGCTACAAGTTTCCCTCAGACAGTAAATCAAAATTCCGAACAGATTGCAAGATATGAGCCTGACAAAATTATCACTTTTTTTTTGCAAAAATGGCTCCGAGGCCCCAAATCTTTTGATGTGTTAACATCTATATCGGCGTATAGGGACTAAATCTATCAAAGTCAAAATCTGATAAAACCAGATTTTATGCTGCTGCTAAAACCAGATTTTCTGCGACTGCGAAAGAGCATAATGACGTGTTAAACAAAAATGAACGAGCAAGAGAGCAATGAAAGAGTGGTGTGGCAGGGGTGAGGCAAACGAAATTATGTCTATAGCGTATGTATTAACATAATAATGTATGTACATATGTACATGTGTCTGTTGCTGTTGCTGTTGTTGAACGGAGATATAAAGCATAGCCACGCAAAATTTAATTTGCAATTCTAAGATTCTCAATATGGCGGTATTTGGAATTAGCATATTATACACTTAACCGATACGATGAAAATACTTGGAATTGACCAGAACATAAGCCTGGGCTTTAAGCTTTCCTCCAAGAAACTAGGTGGTCTATTATACAGCATTTAAGCCAACTAAGATTGGCACATTTCGACGGTTAATCCGTTAACCCACGCTAACCCCGAAGATTACTCATAAATTTTTAATCTGTAAAAACTAAAGTTTAATTTTTAACCTCGTTTTAAACTGGTATACAATTTGGTGCAACACTGCTAGGTACCAAAAAAAATCAACTATAATAAAAACATACACAAAATATCAACTATTTGACAGACGGAGGTCGATCGAAAATTTACCGACGCGTCGCTGCCACAATAAACTTGTTGAAGCTCACGCCGCCGTTTTGACCTACAGGCTCGATTTGGCCGACCAGCTCGATTTGCCGGCAGATCCCATTTTAAAGGTTCATTTATTTCCAAAACATCCCAAATTTGCACAAAACTGGAAAAACCAAGAGCCGACAATTCAATATTTCTGTTGTGCCGCAGTCTTCTATAATTTTGTCTCGACACGGAGTTACTCTAAATTGGTCTTAGCACAAAGTTGCCACCTGAAATGTCAATTTAATCTCATATTGGGTGGGGTAAACGGTCAAGGTTAGAGAACAAGGTTATGACTACCTACCTGCTGCGATAAAATGCGGTAAGAATGCGTCATTAACCCTTATATGAATTAAACCCTAGCAAACCTCGCTGACCGTCGGTGGTGCAATGGGTAGTGTGCGCGCCTCTTGTACAGGAGATCCTGGGTTCGATCCCTGCTCCAACCACCTTAAAATATCTTTCGACGACGGTCACCTCGCTTAGTGATGACGACACTATCGAGTATATAGCCATGAAAAAGCTTCTCAAAATACCGTTCGGAATCGGTGTAAAACTGTAGGTCCCAATCAGTGAGTGAAAACCGGAAAGCGCACAGATCATTGATTGTGAGAAGTTCTCCCCGGTCCCTTCATGGGATGTAATGGGAAACCATTTACTTATTTTATAAACCTCGCAAATGGGATATTTATCAATGCTTTGGGAATTATCCAAGCAGATAACTACAGGGTGTCTCACTAAGATTGCACTTTTTATATTTAGTATAATTTTTTTCCTGCAAGTGGCAACTCTGAAATTTGTCAGCAGTCACATACATATGTTTATTCCGATTATTAACAATGGAGAAAAGAAGGCGTTATAATTGTGTAAACTTATTACAAAAATTTGGAAAGTTATGCTGAGACCGCTCGCAAAGTTCGAAGAATTTTCTGCCGAGAAAGTGCATCTAATGTGTCAACTATTCGAAGAGTGGTCAAAAAATGTGACGAAACTGAGTCGGTTATGGACAGTAATACTCATGTCCGTCAACGTACCGGTCGGTCTCTCGAAAACATTGCTGCTGTAAACGAGAGTGTCGCCGAAAACGCGAAAACATCAATTCGGCATCGTTCTCAACTACTCCAAATTTCACGAAGCAGTGAATTTTGACAAGAGACCTCCACCTTCATGCGTGCAACGTTCAGCTTACTCAGGAACTCAAACCTGCAGACCATGGAAAGCGCGGGCAATGCGCTTTGCTCAATGGGTAATGAAACGAAGTGAAGTCAATGCCAATTTAAAAACAGATCATTTTCTCCGATGAAGCGCATGCCCATCTGAATGGCTTCATGTAAAGATGAAATGTGTTCAAAAATAGGGGCCCCGTGGTTGTCTATGAAGCAGGGAGTTCCACGCGAGGTTTGACACTCCGTCTTATGGGATAGAGTGTTCAGAGCCAGGCCGAACCAAAGAGGGAGTCATCTCAACCTCACAATTACCACCAACTTAAAGGTGACGGATTTCGAACGTACTACAAGACTACTACAAGGAGGCGGAGACGAACGGTACCTTAGCCACGAGCCATTTCGACAGAGTGTCACCTCTGCCTACTCAGGTCGCAGAGCACAGGACGACAGCTGGAGAGCAGAACATCAACTAGTTTCGAAAATCGTGAACCAGGGCCATAACAGAGTCTGTGCCAAAGAAGAAGAAGATCATTTAGAGCTACCCAGGATGCGATCTTCACTGGCTTCATGTATACACAAAATTGTTGAATTTGGGGCTCAGAAAATCTGCACGCAATCCATGAGAAACAAATGCACCCACAACGAGCCACAGTGTGGTGCATATTTTGGTCAGGCGGCATGTGTGGGCATAACTTTTTAAAAATGAGGCCGACATTGCAGGGGCAGTGAATGGAACATGATTGCAGGAACATGATAACGGAGTTCTTGTGGCCTCAACTGGACGACATGGGTTTGGAAGACTTGTGGTTTTAACAGGACATGTGATGTTTCCACCTGCCACGCCGCCACAGCCTGAAACAATCAAACAAATTATCTCAAGAAATCCTGATGTCAACTGGCCACCAAGATCATGCGGTTTAACGCCGTGCGATTTCTTTCTTTGGGGTTTGGTGAAATCTGGGGTTCATGCAAATAAACCGGAAACAATTTCTGAGCTCAAATCCGAGTTACAACGCGTCATCGGTGAGATACAGCCACATCTCTGTAAAAAAGTCGTGGAAAACTTCATGAAAGTAGAAATAGCCTGTCATCAGAGCTGTGGGTTCAATTTGACGGATATTTTTTCCATAGTTAATCGGAACATGTCTTCTTTACAATCCAATAAAAATATCACAACTATCTAAAAAAATACGTTCCTTTATTTTAAAATGAAAAAGTGCATTCTTAGTGAGACACCCTTTACTTATGTATACACGCTGAAAAATAACGGCCCCAGCAACATATTGCAGGAACCATGTACATGTTTGCAAGCACTGTTTTCGTGAATGGAAGATCTGCTGCGTTTTGTTTCCTTATTGGCTGCACCTTTTTTGTTTTCATCAGTTTTCAACAAACAAAGCCAGATTTGGGTCACAAATGCATATATTATAACCAGTTAATCATTGTGTCCCAAACATGTTATATTTAATAACAAACACAATGTGTTTGGACACAAGTATACTATATTTGCAACAAGCTACAAACACGTTATACAAGGTGAATCAAGAAGTTCCGGACAAATCTCTCCAGCGTATTTTTTGGCTCATTTTATGAAGAAAAGTCCACAAGGACCATGTCCGAAAATGCAAGGGTGCGAAATGGCAGCGGGTTCAAAATTTTCGGATTGTTGGCCGGAGGGTAGTAGGGTAAAGTTGCTAACTTCTGAGCCAGTGGTCGGATTTATTTGTTTTTGGGCTTGATGGAAAGGTCTTTAAGAGACCTTTCAGAATAAAAAAGTCAAATCGCCGAGATACAGAGCCTTTGGAAAAAAATGGAAAAAAAAATTCACATAACCTCCATTTGCTCAGCCAGATGGCAGGTAACTTATGTTTTTCTCTGTATTTGTATTTTCTCTGTTGAAAGATATCCATACCTCTTACCTTTCCAAAATGACCTAAACGAAGCCCAGAGGTCTTACCGTTCCAAAGTTATGACCATTTCTGAAAATTTAAAAAAAAATAAAATCTGATTTAATTCCAAACATTCCGGATTTTGTATATTTTTGTCTCTATTATTTTTTTTCTCGAGTTTGTAAGGGCAAAATGATAGAACAAAATTGGTCACAACTTGAAGACAAAATCATCAGACAATCATCATCAATCGGGCTAAAGCCTTTAGTTTTTCACACATAACTTAGCAAAGAAAATAAACCGATAGCTGGTCTCCAATAAAAAAATGTTTCTATTGTTCATTGTTTAATGTTTTTAAAATGCAACTCGATATCCCAAAATGATCAGATATTCATCTTCAAACCACTGTAATACATTACAGGAGCGTCTGACTGAACGCGTGTCTTGCTCAAAGACTTGTTGCGTGTTTAAAAAAATGAGTGGTCTTTTCCTTGTGTAAGTTTGAATTAGTGCTTAGTATTTTTAACACGTAACGGTAGTTTAGCGTATATAAACAATTTAAACCCCAAATATAAAAAATAAAAAAAGATAATCGGGAGCAGACGGTTGGACAGACGTACTACAGACAGGTTAGGTTAACAAAATTACGTTTTTGTTAATTTTTAAAAAGGTATTATCATCGTCATTATCTTCTTTAAAGATATTCATTGTCCTCATTGTCTTTGTTGTCATGCCATTCATCGTCATCGCCATCGTCATCCCCATCATCATCATCATCATCTTCAGGTCTTTGTTTATAAGTCGCTTGATATAAATACTACTACTATATCTTGTACTGGTTACGCCTCCACACTCACTACCCATTCTCAGTGGCTCACTCACTAATAATTGCCCAGAAATAATTCCCTTCCTGGATATGAAATGTGTGGGGAAGTTTTGTCCTCCTTTATGTTTGTGTCGTCGTCATTTTGCTTTCAATTAAAATGATTAAATTTGTCGTATTTGCAATTTCTTTAGAATCATTTCATATTCGTATTTTAGCACTTCTTTGTTTCCACTTGTGGATTTGCGGATGACATACAAACTTATGTACAATACACATGTCTGGTGGTCGGTCATTGCATGTGAAAATGTTATGATATCGAAAATCTTAATTAAAATTCTAAGAAATTAACGCAAATTTAATGTGAGAACTGAATGTGTTGCCTGTTCCATGTTTGATGGGTTTGATTTCGGTGGGTGAAAGTGGAAAATTTTTGATTTTTCAGTTATCACAATGATGCAGTTTATTAAAAATTGAGTTTCTTAAAATCTCAACACCATGAATTCTCATTGAAAATGTAAATATTCGCAGAATATATTATTGTAATTATATGTTTTTTTAAATGATTTCTGATGACATTTCAGTTCTTCAAAGGCAAATTTAATGGAAGATATTGCGAAATTACTTAAAAGGTAATGAAAATATTTCTTAAACTTGTACAAAGCATTTTTAAGCAAGTAGGAAAAATTTCCCTAAAATTTCCCAGGAGTTTTGGGTTGGCCTACACATATTTCAAGATTTCTTGGGAAATAAAAATTTCAGTTGTTTCACAGAATTGTTCTTAATAAATAGAGAATAGAGAATTTCGGGTTATTACTGCCACATGAGGGCATTGTGAAGCCGATTTCTCCACATTTATACATTCGCCATCTGTTGACCAAACAAGCGCGCCATCTGTTGAATCCAACCGCAACGTTAGTGCAACAACGCCATCTTTCAGGCAATAGCCACCACACGAGGTTGTTGACAGGTGACCATCAGCTGATAGTAAACCTGAGAATCACAGCTGTGACGACTAACATCAGTTACCAGCGCGGAGTGTATAAAAGGTGGATCAACTTAGTACTCGTGGCGATTTGGTCTGCAGATGTTGAAAAACCAATATAGCTGTAGTAGTGTATTAGACACCCTAGTTCAAACGTAGATAGTGTAGTAATCCCCAGCTAGTCGTCCTCTCGCTTGTTCAAGCCAGAGATTCCCTGCCTGTGAGGTCTTGAACTTGGTACCCGCCTGTTCCCGTATTTTCTTTGGTCCCCTGGTGCGAGCCAGAGATTCCCGGCCTGTGTGTTCTCGACCTTGTTGCCTACCTCTCCCACTGGTTCAAGCCAGAGATTCCCTGCCTGTCGGGTCTTGAACTTTGTACTTTCCTGTTCCCGTGTTGTATTTAATTCCGCTGGTTCAAGCCAGAGATTGCCTGACTATGGAGTCTTGAACTTGATAACCGCCTCTTCCCGTCTTGCCCTGGTGCAAGCCAGAGATTCTCTACCTTTGGAGTCTCGATCTTGTTGCCTACCCCTCCCACTGGTTCAAGCCAGAAATTCCTTGCCCCTGGGGTCTTGAACTTGGTACTTTCCTGATCCCGTTTTGTCTTTGTTGCTTTGGTGCAAAACAGAGATTCCCTGGCCGTGAGGTCTTGAACTTGATACCTGCCTGTTCCCGTTTTGTCGTTGTTGCCCTGATGCAAGCCAGAGATTTCCTGTCTGTGGGGTCCCGACCTTGTTGCCTACCTCTCCCGCAGGTTCAAGCTAGAGATTCCCTGCCTGTGGGGTCTTGAACTTAGAATCCGCCTGTTCCCGTATTGTGTTTTTCCCCTGGTGCAAGCCAGAGATTCCCTGCTTTTGAGGTCTCGACCTTGTTGCCTACCTCTCCCGCTGGTTCAAGCAAGAGATTTCCTGCCTGTGGGGTCTTGAACTTGGTACCCGCCGTTCCCGTGTTGCCTTTCTTCCCAGGGTGCAAGCCAGAGATTTCCTGCTGTGGGGTCTTGAACTTGGTACCCACCTGAAACCGTGTTGTTTTGTACCCCCCCCTGGTGCTAGCCAGAGGTTCCCTGCCTGAGGGTTATCGATCTTGTTGCGTACATCTCACGCTGGTTCAAGCCAGACATTCCCTGCCCATGGGGTATTGAACTTTGTACCGCCTGTTCCCGTGTTGTTTTTGTTTCACCTGGTTTCAGCCAGAGAATCCATGTATGTGGGGTCTCGACCCTGGTGCCTACCTTCCCCCTGGTCCACGTCATAGATTCACTACTTCTGGGGTCTTGACCGTGGTCCCTACAGTAGACCCCGCTTTCAACCACAGGATCCCTGCCGTAGAATAGACGGCCAAACTGTAGCGTACAACAGTTTCCCAAACGGCCTCTAAAGCCTTGTCATCTAAGAAGTCCCGACATCGACTGCAAACCATTGACCACAACAATTGCAACGACCCATCGACGACGCTTCACTGTCACAGATGGTAAGTCATTCGCCCACGAGTCAGCGCCGTTTCGGTCTACGATCTCCGCCACCAGTAACACTGTACCCGATTCGTCATCATCTGCCAGCCGCCAACACCTGTATAATCCCATCAAAAATAAATGGTATGTATTGAACCCCTGGCAACAACTATGTATACTCCAGCTTCAAGTGGAACACCCGTCGTTACATCATTCGGCTACTGAGAAACATTTCCATTCAATTTCTGCTCTCTCTACCGCTTACTGCACCCTGGACACTCCAGTAACTTAAATAATAATGGGGTAAACAACTATCGTTGAAGTTGAGAGCGGAGATAGCGAGAGAGGGAGCTCAAATTAGGCACTAGGATTGACTAGGATCGATATGAGTCAAGAATGTCAGGCCACGGAGGCGTTCTCTAAGGAGTGGTAGCGTAAGTATTCTAGTTGAGATTCAAGGGGAGCATCCAAAGTCCCAGTGAGAGAGAGCTTCTTATACCACCCACCGTCTGTACTCGTAGCGAGCGGCTGCAAAAGGTTACTACAGAGGAGCGTCTTACTAATCGTGTGCCGACTCAACTTCAGAGTAAGAAATGTTACCATCGTACTAAAATATACCCCGACAGAGAAAGCGGACGATGAAGTCAAGAAATCGTATGACTCGTACGATCAACTAACATCAAACGTCAATAATGTACAGAAGGATCGTATTCTAATTGTTGTGGGTGATTTGAAAGCTAAGGTCAGTTCAGAAAATTACACCTTGAACGAAGTGATCGGTAAGAATGGAATGTGCGTGAGAAATTGAAACGGTGAATAACTGATTATTTTCTATAATGAGGCTAATATTGTCATCGGCGCATCGCTGTCCCCGCTCAAACCATGCCACAAGGTCACTTGGTTTTCTCCATTCGTGGTCACTGTAAACCGTAAACCAAATAGATCACTTCTGCATTAGCATACTCTTGAAAAGGTACCTCATTGATGTGCAAAAAGTCGCTACGACATGCAAGGCAAAATCAATGACACCATTGCGATCCGGCAATGTTGGGTTGAAGATCAACTCAACGAAGAAAAATTCACTGAAAATAAATTGCGATCCGGCAATGTTGGGTTGAAGATCAACTCAAGGAAGAAAAATTCACTGAAAATAAATTCACCCTATCTTAACATAGTTTTTAAAGCTGGCGATGACATAATTGATAATGCTAACTCTGTCACCTTTCTGGGAGCGTAATTTCCACAGATGTGTATTACAATGGCTAGTATATGAGAACGTGGGTTGGATCCCTACTCAGACCACCTTACAAATCTTTCGACTACAGTCACCTAGCTTTAGTGATGGCGACATCATGGAGTACTTAGTCATGAAAAAGCTTACAACAATATCGTTAGGAACCGGCGCAAAACTGTAGGTCCAATCAGTGAGTGTAAAACTAGAAAGAGTTCATCTCACTTATTGTGAGAAGCTCTCCCCTATCTCTTCATGGGATGTTATGGGACACCATTTTTGAAACGAAGTTCTTTATCGCTCGTTGCGGGATAAGGGCTTTTTTAACACCATTATGCTACAAACCAGTATTATCAACTGTATTGGGTACTTTTGCTTCGGTTTGTGTCTAGACTATCATATATTGGGAAATTTCTTGTTTAATGGGAAGTTTTGTAGGTGGAGCCTGTAACCAATATTTAGTATACATTGTAGTTCCGAACACAATAAAAAGCAAATTTAGAAAAACCAAAGTGAAAGAAGTTTAAAAAAAGAAATTTTTTTTAAATAAGTGCCTTTTCTTAAAAAAGGTAAATTTTCTCAAAAAGAAAATACCTATTCATAAAAATTACATTTTCATACAAAAAATACATTTTCTTAAGAAAAAGCCATTTTTTAAAATTTATTTTTAATTTAGTTTTAAGTAATTTTTTAAAATTTCAAATAATTTTTTTTCCAAAAAAAGAAAATTTTCTTACAACACATTGCCTTTTCTTAAAAAAACACCCTTTCTTTAAAAAGTACCTTTTTTGTGAAACAAAATAACTTTTCTCGAGACAAGTACCTACTATTAAAAATGTACATATTCTTGAAAAAAGACCAATTTTAAAAAAAATTCCATTTCTTAAAAAAAAACTTTTCTTAAAAAAAATACCTTCTCTTAAAAAGATACCTTTTCCTACAAAAATTAATTTTTCTTAAAAGTACCTTTTATTAAAATAAAATAATGCCTTTTCTTTCCTTGAAATGAGAGCCTTTCTGAAAATAAGTACATTTTATTAAAAAAAATAACCTGTTCCTAAAAAGAGTACCACTTCTTTAAAAAGTACCTGTTCTTAAAAAAAGTACTTCTTTGTAAAAAAAAATCATACTCTTATGGCTTTTTCTTACAGAAAATAATCTTAAAAATAGTACGAGAGCGGTCTATAACTCCGTGACTTTTTGAATGAAACACAGTTATTTTTGAAAAAAAAATAGTTTTCAACATAATCTTCTATCAGCTCAATACACTTAGTCCAAAATTTCTCCAATTTTTGTATCCCTTCCAAAAAAATAGGATTTTTCGAGTTCCATAAAATATGATTTGATCAGTAATTTCATGGTTGGAGCTAAATCTCTGTCCACCGAGCCATTTGTTTAAGTTTGGAAATAGGAAATAGTCACTGGAGTCGAAATCCCGAAAATATGGCGGATGAGGTACTTATTCGTAGTCCAATTAAACAAGTCCAATTGTCACACGTTTATGTTCAATTGAGAGCAACCGCGGCACCCATATTGCAGAGCGCATTCTTTAACCCAAGTGATCATTTAAAATCGAAACCACACTGCCATATGAAATGCATATAGCATCAACAATCTCACGCACTTTTACTCTTCGATCGGCCAACACCACATCGTGGATTTTTTCGACATTTTCGGGTGTACTGACCTCAATTGGCCGTCCAGAACGTTCAGCGTCATTTGTACTTGTGCGACCACAAATCGATGGTGCAGAGTCCCCATAGTATTTATCAAGCTTTTCCTTGGTCAGATTGACGTTTTTTTTCGCAAAAAATGTTTAATGATCACTCGAAATTCACTTATTTACATTTTTAAAAAAATGCACGAGGTTGTATGTTTTGAACAGCTGTTAAACGCAAAGTAAATGACGGCACTTGCTCAAAATTTGACAGTAGTCTACTAACAGGTGGTACTTGAGGAGTGCAGTGTTGCATTTCACATAACTTCGAGGGAAGTTCGAATAGTCACGGACTTATTGATCCGCCTCGTACCTTTTCTTTAAAAAACATTAGCTTTTAATAAAAGAAGTACCTCTCTTTAAAAAATTACCTTTTCGGATAAATATAGTACATATTCTGACAAAGCAGACCTAAAAATATACTTTTTTTTTAAAAAAAATACATTCTATGAACAAAAATTCTTAAAGAAATGTTTTTCATTTTATAAAAAGTATATTTTCTTAAATATCCACTTAAATGATTGTATTTTTCAACGGGCGCCTTAGGCGTGTTGGAACTAACTAGTACATAATAGAATAGATCTTCGTTCCAACCATATGTCCCCTTACACCTCATGTCATTTTTAGTTATCTTTTAGTAGTAACCAGTGTTGTATCAAAATGTACACCAGTTTAAAATGAGATTACAAATTAAGCTTGAGTTTCCATAGATTAAAATTATATGAGTAATCTTCTGGGATAGGGTGGGTTATCGGAGTTATACGGCATTTACACCAAACATGATTAACGCATTTAGAAGGTTAACCCGAACTAACCCAGAAGATTACTCATACAATTTTAATCTATGGAAACTCAAGTTTAATTTGTAATCTCATTTTAAACTGGTGTACATTTTGATACAACACTGGTTACTACTAAAAATTACGTGAGGTGTAAAGAGACTCCCGGTTGGAACGAAGTTTCTTTTGGGTTAATTTTAATTGTTACCCTCATTTTAAACTGGTGTAAATTTTAATGCAACACTGTTAGTTACTAAAAAAATTCAACCATAATAAAAACAGATGGAAGCCGATCGAAAATTTCCCAAAGATCACGCTGCCCGCCATGTAAACGGCACTTATTGGTTTCAACTGTGAGCCGATTTTATCAACTGGCTCTATTTGACCGACAGATCCAATTTTAAAGGTTCATTTACTTCAAAAACGTCCCAAATTTGTACAAAAGTAGCAAAACCAATGGCCGCCAACTTAATTTTTTTTTTGTTGTGCCGTCGTCTTCGATAATTTTTGTCTCGGCGCGGAGTTTGTCTAAGCATGGAGTTGCCAACTGAAATTTCAATTTAATCTCAGATTGGGTGGTGTAGGTAAACGGCAAAGATTAGAGAACTAGGTTATCGCTAACCTGGCCGTGATAAACGGCGGTGTAAATGCGTTATTAGCCTTCGAAAAACCGACCCAATTTCTTAAAATTTTTTGTCCACTCTTCGTATGGTTGGATACATTAGGTGCGCTTTCTCGACTGAAATTTCATCGAAGTTTGCGAGCGGTCTCAGCATAGCTTTTGAAATTTTTGTAATAACTTTTCACAATTATAACACGTTGTTGTCTCGCAAAGCGCTGGATTTGTAGTAATCGGAATAAACATATGTGACAGCTGCCAAATTTCAGAGTTGCCACTTGCACAAATAAAGAAGACAACCTCTATATTGCTTCATCATACCGATGACCAGCTTCATTGAGATTGATGCAACTTTTTTATCACTTCGTATGAAGTCGGTGGTGCAATGGTTAGTGTGCGCGGCTCTTGTACATGAGATCCTGGGTTCGAACCCTCCTCTGACCACCTTAAAACTTCTTTCGGCGGCGGTCACCTCGCATAGTGACGGCGACACTATCGAGTGTATAGCCATGAATAAAAGCTTCTCAAAGTACCGTTCGGAATCGGTGTAAAACTGTAGGTCCCAATCAGTGAGTGAAAACTGGAAAGCGCACAGCTCAGTGATTGTGAGAAGTTCTCCCCTGTCCCTTCATGGGATGTAATGGGAAACCATTTATTTATTTATGAAGCTTTTGGGGAGAGTATGATATCCGTGGCCCCTCGATCCGACAATATTTTTCGATAATAGGTCCCAAAATAAAATTAAATAAAATTCTCGTTAAGTTATCGAGATATCGTGGATTAAAGTTTTAAAAAATTAATACCTTTTTTACGAATTTACTCAACTAGATTGGTACAACTCCTCAAAATAAGCCCCAATTTTAAATAAAAGTTATCGATAACTTCTTTAGTTATCGATATACCTGTAGCTGTAATGTTTTATATTTTTTACCATTCCAATGAACAAAAGGGCAAAAAATGAAAAATTATTTTAAAACAAATAGCGTGATTTTTTTTTAAATAATTTTTTTGCCTACCGCGCTTTCTATTACAATGAACCAATGAGCAACAAGACAAAAAAAATGAAAAATTATTTTAAAAAAATCGCGCGACTTTTTTTTGTAAATATTTTTCGCCTGCGGCGTTTTCTATTGCAATGAACCAATCAGCAAAAAGACAATAATTTTTTTTTTTAAATAATAAAAATAAATAATAATCTGCAACTGCATAAACTTGACATATAATGCAAACATCCCTGCGTTTAATTTCAAAATTTTTCAAATTCAGTATTTCTTGCCAACTCACAAAGTTTACCAATCCGATATTAACTATCTCGATGACTACTACAGTTATCGATAAATTTTATTTCAATTTTCCGAATAATTTTCAAAGTTATACAGAAAAAGTTATATTTTTGAGTAAAACGTTGAAAAAAGTTATAAATTTTTTAAAACTTTAACCCTCAATATCTCGATAACTAAGCGAGTTATCGATAACTTTTATTTAATATTTTCGGCTTTCTTTCGAATGTTATAAAAATAAAACTTATCGAAATGAGGGCCACGGAAATCGTACTCTTGGCAATATATCGATAACTACTACAGTTATCGATAAATTTTATTTAAATTTTCGGAATAGTTTTCAAAGTTCTACAGAAAAATCTATCTTTTTGAGTAAAACGTTGAAAAAAGTTATCGATTTTTTAAAACGTTAACCCTCAATATCTCGATAACTAAGCGAGTTATCGATAACTTTTATTTAATTTTTTCGGCTTATTTTGGGGTGTTCTAACAAAAAAGTTATCGAAGTGAGGGGCCACGGATATCGTACTCTTACCAAGCTTTTCATAAACACGATGAAATTCTTCATCATCATGGCATTTCCGGGTACATCAAGTTGGTGATCATTTCACTGGAGTCAAATCTATGGCAATTCTCTATCTGCTATATAAAGAAGTGGAAAATTAGCCCAAAGAAAATAAATCTCAGTTGAACGGACTCAATAAATTTCAAAATTCATCAATGAACTTCTTTCTTGCCTCTTCATTTCGCAATAATATTGACTATTAAATTCTTTCAGAATAGTATTTATGTTATTTGCGGTCACTGCAGTTATAGATTCTTGTACATTGAGCTGGACACTTTTTTCCTCAGTTGCTGATGTTAAATCATTGCTTAGCTATTCATACTATAATGGGTCAATAAATTGCATTTTATTCATGGAATATTTAAATGCTCAAAGTCTATGTTTATAATAATCATATGAACTATTGTTGGATTTCGTGTGTTGCACGAACCGGCCGGCGGACAGACAGAGGGACAGACTAGAAGATACTACATATACGAGTAGTACATTCAGATTCTCCACCATTGTATATCAATTGAATTCACACTTTTTTTGGATTTTGTTAAACATTTATATGTACATTCATTCTGTTTTTAGATCATATTCTTTGTGATCTACTGACAACAAAAAAAAACCAAATATACTAGGTACTATATAAACAGGGACCCAGTTCATTTTGAGTATCTGCCTTTCATGGATACTCCTCGTATAACCAACAACAACAGATTCAGATGCGAGTACAAATTGTGTGCATCGCCCGAGAATGAATTCAATTCTTTGCTTGAATTCTTGGTCTTATTCTTCGCCGCCTTTTCCATGCCGCCTTTTCCGCTGGTTGCCGCATTTGATGAGCGTACGCTCGCCTATTTGTTGTTCTGTTTTCTATACAATAAAAAGAGAAAATTTTCAAGTATTTTTCCATTAATTTAAGACCAAATGGAAAATGTATGGCGAACAAAATGTTCAACATAAACCACAGCGTTTAAACGTTCCAAAACCTGCTAAAGCCTCCATCAGCTAGGTAGTCTCCGCCACTGAAGAAGCGCACAGCCATTGTACTATCATCATCACCGTCGTCAACACCGGCCGCCGTGTGGCAGGCAATTGCATGTGGTGGAGAAATGTTGATGAAATTGTTTTGTTTTTCTTCTTCTTTTGCCTGCCCGAATACTCAAATATTTTTTGTTGAAAATTTCATACTGTAAACACGCATTGTTTATGTCTTCCCAGCGCTGTTTGAGGAAGATACATTGGTATGTTGTGCCCATATCAGGCGTTTGTTTAAATTACCTCCCTCTGAATGTGCAACAGTGTTGCCAGACACACATGCCTCGCATGTGTAGTGAGTACGAGCAGGAGCATCACGCACGTACTCCACCCCTCCTCTTCCATTACATGTTAAATTGAGCAACAAAACTATCATAAACATTTTTGGAAACATCGAATCAACAACACCATCGAGGATAATGTTTGAAATATTAAAATTTATGATCGAAAATATTATGTTAAATTTCCCGGGGTAGGCTAATAACTAAGGTCAAAAATGGGCTCACCAAATATATTCCATGGCATAAACCTAGTGCATGCTCTGATTTAAACCAAAATTTCACCACCAACAAAACCTTCTGCGCTGAGTCGGAAAAGTGTTTTGTTTTTCAGCGGCCGCTCCGCTCCACCTTCTTGAGAAATAGCCCTTAGAAAAAAAATGGTTCCCATTACATCCCATGAAGGAATCGGGGAGAGCTTCTCACAACCAGTGAGCTGTGCGCTTTCTAGTTTTATACTCACTGGCCGTCGGTGATGCAATGGGTAGTGTGCCCGCCTCTTGTAACGGGTTTTTCAATAAGAGCGCTACAAAAGTTGTTTTAAATAAAACAAAACCGGGTTTAGATACCAATGAAATTCTTTATTCCTGTGAAAGTACGTTCGATGCCATTATGTATGGAACTCGATTTCTTTTGCATGGCCACCACGGGCACGCTTGCAGAAGTCCAGACGCTGAACCCAATTTTCGACGGTTTTCAAGCATAAATCGGCCGATACTGCTGCAATTTCACGTTCGATATTCGTACGAAGTTCATCAATCATCGCTGCCTTGTTGGCATAGACCATAGACTTGACGTAGCCCCACAGGAAATAATCTAAAGGCGTCAAATCGCACGACCGAGGCGGCCAATCGATTGGGCCATTTCGTGACATAAGACGTTCACCAAACTTGGTTTCCAATAAATTGATTGTGGCATTCGCTGTGTGGCTTGTGGCGCCGTCCTGTTAGAACCACATGTCCTCCAAGTCCATATTATCCAATTGGGGCCAAAAATATTCGGTTATCATTGAACGGTAGCGATTCGCATTCACAGTAATGTGCCGGTCTTGATCATCACGGAAGAAGTACGGCTCAATGACGCCGCCGGCCCATAAACCGCACCAAACCGTAATTTTTTCGGGATGCAATGATGACTCATGGATTACGTGTGGATTGCTGTCTGACCAATAGCGCATATTTTGCTTATTGACGAAGCCATTCAGCCAGAAATGAGCCTCATCGCTGAAGATGATTTTCCGATGAAAATCCGAATCATTTTCAAGTTGTTGCTCAGCCCAATTCACGAACATACGACGCTTATGGTGGTCAAGCGGCTTCAGTTCTTGCGTCAATTTGATCTTGTAAGGATGTAGGCCAAGGTCTTTCCGCAAAATTCGCCACAACGACGTCACAGAGATGCCCAACGCTTGAGAATGACGTATGAGAGACACATTTGGGCTTTCTTGAACTGAAGCCTCAGCGGCAGCAATATTCCTGACACTACCGGCACTTCTTTGTCTCACTGCCACGGGAACATTTTGTACTGTGCCTGTGGATTCAAATTTTTCCACTAGACGCTCAATTGTTGATCTGGTAGGACGATTATGACGACCATAAATTGGACGTAGCGCTCTGAAAGTTGAGATCACTGACTCCAAATTTCGGTAGTAAATTTTAATATCTTCGACTCGTTGTTGGCTCGTATATCTTTCTATGATCAAATGGCAAACCTTACTGAAGAGAAATGTCAAAAGAGCGGGAAAAAATATGGCGTCGTTTGCTGTCCCTATCGATTTACTTTTGTAGCGTCTCTGTTGAAAAACCCTTTACTTGAGATCCTGGGCTCGATCCCTGCTCTGGCCACCTTAAAATTTCTTTCGCACCTCGCATATTTAGCATATTTAGCCATGAAAATGCTACTCAAAAATACCGTTCGGAACCGGTGTAAAACTGTAGGTCCCAATCAGTGAGTATAGGCCTTAGAAGCTTGTGTATATAATCGGTCATATCTCAGGCATTTATAATCCGATCTGCTTAAAATTGGTAGCATTACAAAGGCATTTCTTAACTCTATATATGTGTGTAGAAACATGCTTTTTTTGCGTTGATAACTAAGTTGTTATTTGTATGGGCTTTTCGGTCATTTCAGTGTAATGGCAATAAAACAATTTATTTCATATTTTTCCCGACTTTCCGTTGTTTGTTTGACAACATCTTCAGGGGAGATTTTATTGGATCTTTTTCAAAAACATTGTGGAATATTTGTAACTTCCTTTAGGCTTAAGAGGTCCTATGGTGGTTTACTGACTTTCGATGTCGTCGCACAAGTACAAATGACGCTAAACGTTCTGGACGGCCAATTGAGGTCAATACACCCGAAAATGTCGAAAAAATCCACGATATGGTGTTGGCCGATCGAAGAGTAAAAGTGCGTGAGATTATTGACGCCGTAGACATTTCATATGGCAGTGTGGTTTCGATTTTAAATGATCAGTTGGGTTTAAGAAAGCTGGTTGCAAGATGGGTGCCGCGTTTGCTCTCAATTGACCATAAACGCACGGGTGCACACGTGTGTAGTCTCAATGACAAAATTCAATGAATTGGGCTACGAATTGGTACTTCATCCCCCATATTCTCCAGATTTAGACCCCAGTGACTATTTCCTATTTCCAAACCTAAAGAAATGGATCGGTGGAAAGAGATTTAGTTCCAACGATGAAATTATTGCTCAAAAAAATGCCTATTTTATGGACCTCGAAAAATCATATTTTTTGAAAGGGATACAAAAATTGGAGACACGTTGGAATAAGTGTATTGAGCTAAAAGGAGATTATGTTGAAAACAAATTTTTTTTTTTCAAAACTTAAACTGTTATTCATTGAAAAAGTCACGGACTTATTGATCCGCCCTTAAACCAAAAATACTATGGTGAAGCCGATGTTAGACCTATAGAAATCTTAAAATAAAGGAAAAAATTAAATAACTTTTTTCCATAATTAGCGTAGTTATCGAGTTAATGCTAATCACAGTATGAAAAAAAATAAAGATGACTTGTGGGTATTTTTTGGAACGTAGTTCTTTATTGTACGTTGCGGGATGGGGCCTAAATGAAAAAAAAATTAAACAACTTTTGTTTTAACACTATTATGCTACAACCCAGTATTATCAACTGCAGTGAAAGCTCTACTTGCGGACGGCTCCCATAAACGGGCAACTTGCGATTTCCATGTTACCATTTCAAAAACTTCGAACAAAACACGATCCAATTAGCGGACGCCCCCATAACCCCTCGCGGACATGCAGTTACCGACGTGTGGTCATAAAACACTCCGATATGCGGACAATTCTTTTGATTAAAAACAATGAAAATAAAAAAAAATGCAATGAGTGTTCGAACTCACGGGCGATGTGTTAGCACCTTTTTGTTACACTGTATCTGTTCGATTTCTATGGACACATTAGTAAATGTTACATTGGAAACTAAATTAAATAATATTAATACTTCAAATTATTTAAAGAGCAGTACTAGCACATGTGCTGTTATTTCCTTGCTTAATACATTTTGTTTTATTCCCACAAAAAACAAAGAGAATGCAAAGCAACAGACATGCATACGCTACACAAGTTCACAAAATTTTCGTTACTCTCTTGTTATATTTTTTTTATATATGTATTATACGTCATTATTCTGTTTGCTCTGAGACTGCTCCACACCCACACAATACAACTATTCGCTGCCGCTACATCAGGGTGTGTTTTTGAAGTAGAATACGTCTTACCTTACGGTATGAGGAGTCATGTCAGGTTTTTATTGTTGTAATCTTTATTTCATTGAATTTGAGGAAACGGCTAGATGAATTTTTTTAAAATTTTTTTTGTAGGTAAATGAAGATGTTATCTTTCGTTTGATATACATTTCATATTGGTTGATGTATTTCTAGTATTTTAATTTCTCAAATGAAAATTGTTTAAACACATACACTCAAACATATGTGTGGTGTTTGGTTGAGTGTTTTTGGTTGCTCAACATTGCTTAGGAACATGTATCTAATAAAAAGTGAAACGAACAGCAAGCTAATGTTGCTTGGCAACATGTATCTAGTAAAAAGTGAAACAAACAGTAAGCTAACGTAATAAAGCTTTTTTGCGAAAGCTTCAATAAAGCTGTTGTAACATTAATTTTGAATTGTAAAGCGTAAAGCTTTCACACAACGCTCGAATGCTAATGCGAAGACTCGATAAGGTAAATCTTTTTTAATATTAGGGCGGCCCTCTCAACATTCGCAGAACTTATTTCAATAAAAATATTAATTAAAATACATAAATTAAATTAAGTTTAAAAAAATTTAACATAATATTTTTTTTTAAACGGACTTGAATCAAATGCCGTTGGTAAATATAAAAATTACAGCAGACAGTTGTCCGAGGCCTTCGGCCACGGACTGTCCCTGCAGGCTGTGTCAGAGACACGGCCATTAAGTTTAACGTAGAATACGCCATCCGATAAGACAGAAAACATATATAACAATAAATGATAAATAATATAAGCAAATGAATTTATTGTTATATATGTTTTCTGTCTTATCGGATGGCGTATTCTACGTTAAACTTAATGGCCGTGTCTCTGACTCAGCCTGCAGGGACAGTCCGTGGCCGAAGGCCTCGGACAACTGTCTGCTGTAATTTTTTTTTTTTCGCAGTCTGACAACTGTGTTTCTCAGTCGGACATATGTGTGTTCTATATCAATTAGGGGTATGAAAAATAGATGTTGGCAGATTCTGAGACACAAATCGGTCCAGCCGTTTCGGAGGAGTTTAACGGCAAACAATGTGTGATCGCAGTCGGACAATCTGTGTGATCGCAGTCTGACAATCTGTGTGATCGCAGTCGGACAAACTGTGTTTGTATGTATTCACTTTGTGAATTTAGGCCGTACTCGCGCCTATATATGTTAACACATCAAAAAGGTCTAGTTTTACGTTTTTTCTAGATCATTGTGATTGTGATGCAGTTGATTTGCAATAGTTGAAAAATGTGGTAGTAGTAAAAATGTGTAGTAGTAAAATATAGAAAAACAACAACATCACCGAAGAAACAAACAAAAATTGCATGAGCTGTCAGGGGACACCCGGTTGGAACGAAGTTCTCTTTCGCTATATATTACGTACTAGTTAGTTACAACACACCTAAGGCGCCTGTTGAAAAATACTGTAATTTAAATGGATCTTGTAAAATGATAAACATTTGTTAATAAATTTTCTATTTATTGAATGTATTTTTTTAAAAAAAGTATATTTTTACGCCCCTTTTGTACGATGAGAGGTACTTCTTTTATTAAAATAAAAAAAATGGTTTCCCGTTACATCCCGTGAATGGATTAGGGAGAGCTTCTCACAAACCAGTAAGCTGTGCGCGTTCTAGTTTTACACTCACTGATGGGTCCTACAGTTTTACACCGGTTCCGAACGGTGTTTTGAGAAGCTTTTATACTCGATAGTGTCGCCGTCACTAAGCTCAGAAAAAGCCGAAGAGTATGAATTTTTTTTTACAAACAATACTTTTTAAGAACAGGTACTTTTTAAAGATGTGGTAGTCTTTTTAGGATAAGGTTATTTTTTAAGAAAATTTACTTATTTTCAGGAAGGCTACTTGGTACTTTTAAGAAAAGGAATTTTTGTAAGAAAATGTATTTTTTGTAAGAGAAGGTATTTTTTTTTTTGAAGAAAAGCCTATTTTCACGAGAGAACAGATACAATTTAAAGATACAATTTACTTATCTCAAGAAAAGTTATTTTGTTTTACAAAAAAGGTATTCTTTAAAGAAAATTTAGTTTTTTAAGAAAACGCAATTTGTTGTAAGATAATGGACTTTTTAAGAGAAGGTACTTATTTAAAAAATTACTTTTTTTAAGAAAAGGTACTTTTTGTAAGAAAATTTACTCTTTTAAGCAAATGTACTTCTTTAAGATTTTTTTAACTTCTTTTTTTAAACTTCTTTCACTTTGGCTTTTCTAAATTTACTGTTTATTCGGTTCAAACTACAATATGTAACAAACAGGCTCCATCGACAAAATTTTCCATTAAACAAGAAATATATTAGTCTGGACACAAACCAAAAGTACGAGTGTAAGAGTTCTGCCAAATGTAATTACATGCTGAGGGTTGTGTTCCATGGATTTGCCAGTCTTGCACTTTGGCTTTTCTAAGTTTACTTTTTATTGGGTTCAAAACTACAATATGTAATACACAGGCTCCACCTAGAACAACTTCCCTTTAAACCAAACCAAACCAAAAGTACCCAATACAGTTGATAATAATGGGTTGTAATAAAGTAGTTAAAAAAAAGTTGTTTAAAAATTTTTCATTTAGCCCCCATCCCGCAACGTACAATAAGGAACTTCGTTCCAAAAGTAATTTCGTGATTTCTCACTGTGTTTTTCATTTAGAAATTGTCGGTTGTTTTTTTTTACTTTTGTAAAATTTGAGCACTAAAATGTCGAAACAAAAAAAGGTTTTGTTTTAAAAAAAAAATTTAATTATTAACGCTCTCGAAACAGAATATTTATCTATAAAATTGTTTCGGTAAAGCGGAGTTTACAAAAGACATTGACCCTACATCGGTTCCTGAGGATGATATTGCATTGTCAGTTCTTGTTACATTGATAAGACATGTCCCTGAAGAGAGTTTTTGAAACGAATATTTACAAACCGAAAAAAAAATATTCCCACAGTATCTAATGACATAGAGGGTTTTGCTAAAATTTTGGCTGCTTGTACGTTGATGATGAATGCATAGTACCAGAAGTTAAAGAGGAGATCTTGGACAAAATAGCTTCATTTAAAGAAGCCATAGAACAAATGCAACGGCGAAGAAGATTTGGAGAAGAAGATTACACGGCCTATGAAAATTTGAATGTTTTAAAAAAAATACTACAACGATAATATACTACAAAAGATAATTTCAGATTATTTTCATCCCTTATAATTAAAAATTACATTTATAAATAAATAATCCAAAAAATTACGTATTTGGTTTTGCTATAATAACACTGTGAGACAAAATTAGATATTTTTCCAAAATGATGGGGTTCTGTCCACGGATTCTGGTAGAAAGGTAAAAAAAGATAATCGAGTATCGGTGTTTTGCCAGATCTGATCAGAATTTTTTTTTAGGGCGGGTCAAAGTTTCCGCCGCTCGGAACTTTCCTGCAATATATCAGCATGCAAAATTGTGTGTTCCTTAGTTCTGAGGTACAAAATATGTTCAGAAGTTTTATAGAAAAGATTCAAATAAACATTTTTGTGGAACAAATTAACCCTCTAACTGTCACGTATAACCATAATTTTTACTTTTTTTTGAAAACTCGCTAAAACCTGCTCCAAAATGACGGGGGGCGTGGACAAAATTTTCTACAAAAATTATCGCCATAAAATTTCACTATAAGTGCGCGAACACTCCAAAACACAAATCTTAGCCCTATATTCTTAAACAAAGTACCTTTTCTTAAAAAAATACCTTATCTTAAAGAAGTACTTTTGCTTAAAATAAGTAAATTTTCTATCAAAAAGGACCTTTCCTTAAAAAAAATAATTTTTTTTAAATAAGTACCTTTTCGTAAAAAAGTACATTTTCTTACAACAAATTGTAATTTCTTAAAAAACTACCTTTTCTTTAAAGAGTAAAAATTTACCTATTGTTGACACAAGGACCAATTCTGAAAAAAATTCCCATTTCTTAAAAAAAAACTTTTCTTAAAAAAATACCTTCTTTTAAAGAAAATAAATTCCTTTTCATAAAAGTACCTGCTCTTAAAAATAAAATAATACCTTTTCTTTTCTTCTCTTTTCTTGAGATAAGTAGCCTTTCTGAAAATAAGTACATGGTCTTAAAATAATAACCTTTTCCTCAAAAGACCTAGTTCATTTAAAAGTATCTGTTCTTAAAAAAGTAAACAAAATTTATACTTTTATGGCTTTTTCTCACAGAAAGAGAAAAAAAGTAAATGGTCTCCCATTACATCCCATGAAGGGACCAGGGAGAACTTCTCACAATCACTGAGCTGTGCGCTTACAAGTTTTCACTCACTGATTGGGACCTACAGTTTTACACCGATTCCGAACGGTATTTTGAGAAGCGTTTTCATGGCTATATACTCGATAGTATCGCCGTCACTATGCGAGGTGACCGCCGACGAAAAAAAAAATTTTTTGAAGGTGGTCAGAGCATGGTTCTAACCCAGGATCTTTTGTACAAGAGCAGGGCACACTAACCATTGCAAGACCGACGGTACTTCGTCTTCTTCTTAAAAGTAGTACATTTTCTTTAAAAAATATAAGATTTTAATAAAAGAAGTACCTGTCTTTAAAAAAAAACCTTTTCTTAAAAATAGGACCTAAAAAAAAATTTCTTAAAAAAGTTTATTATTTTACAAAAAGGATCTATTTTTAAAGATTCAATTTAAATTATCGTATTTTTCAACGGGCGCCTTAGGAGTGTTGGAATTAAGACATAATATATAGCCAAAGGAACTGAGTTGCAACCGTGCGTCACCTGACACATCATGTGATTTGTTTGAACTTTCATATCTCCGGTTATTGTACGGTTTCGCATGAGTGTTATATCTTAAATGAAATTTTGAAAACTTGTATGTTATCGGAGTCGACCAAGCAAATAAGTTTACTAGGTATTTTGAAAATAGTAAATTTTTATGAATAAAGTGAGGTTAAAAAAGATTTTTTTAAAAAGTCCCCCAATGGGTTAATAAATGTACACTCTTTTACACACTTGTTTATAGACTTTAGAAAGGCCTTTCCACTGAAATCTATTTCAATACGATCGGGTAATAAATGGCTGAGTTATGCCCGATTATACATTCAAGGTTCATTCAAACCTACATTTCGGAAAATATAGACAGACGTGGAAATTTTTTTTATTTATCAGCTTTTAATGGCCTATTGGGCAATAAAGAAAGCGAAACAATACGGTAATTGTTGCTACATCAGATTTGTTCCTATTCCATTAAGGAAGTTTAGTCGTAGACTCACAAAGTTCAACCAAAATATTGTCAAATGTTTGAACAGATGCTCATTAAGATGTAGACTTGTGTCGAACTCGTTCACTAATTCTCGAACTAGTTAATTTAAGGTGCCCGAACATAACAATCGCGAACATAGTCGCCATATCGAACATGTGCATCATGTTCGTGTGGGAGATGTCTGGTCACCCTAAATGAACTAAATAGTTCACGAACTACTCAACCCTATTAAAATGTTTGATTACATTAAAAAGTCATATTCATATAGCATACAGCATCATAAAATCGTTACCAATCGGTAGTTTGATCAAACTGCCTGCAATCAAACATCATACTTAAGGTAAGTTGATGTTACCAAGTCGCACTTTCTAAACGGGAAAGTTAATTCGAAAGTTAATTGGTTTTAAAGGTGATAGATCTTAAATGACCTCCATGCTCATCCACGTATATGCGACACCTGATCAGAAAATTTAGTTGTCATTAGTATCAATCAAACGTTATTTAAACTTAGTTTGCTGCGTTGTCTGTAATAGATATGTCTTCTCTGGTCTCTCATTCTACATTATCTCGCTAGTACCTTTTCGATCAGCTGTGCCATAGAAACCCCCTGACACATCTCACTGATTGTGAGAAGCTCTCCTCAATTACTTCACGGGATGTTTCGGAACACCATTTTGTTTTTTGTCTTCTTCTGTCATTTCAATCATTATTCATTCCTGGAGAATTGGCAAATAAAGAGGGTTAACTTGTTTGTACGGAAACAGGTTTAAGTCATCGTGAATTATCCGTTGTAATAACCGTCTGCTAACTACATTTAGCGCCAATAAGTTCCGAGTGGAAACGCTTGTAACTATTTACCTGAATTGTCTTGAACCCCAACATAGGAATCTCGATGGTACGATCTTCGTGCGATGCTTCCAAATTCGGCAAACATGTTTATGCAACTCATAATGGTCCACACACTCGGGTGAGTGCCACCAAACTCCCACCTAAATTCACTTTAGACGGAAATTAAGGACTGAAAAGCATGGTACCGCTGCACTATTCAAATCCTTTTTCCGGTATCCCAAGCACTTATTTTCTCATTTTAAAAAATGTAAACAGCAACTTGCAAAATGAAAAAAAATATGCCGATTACTCACACAGGATACAAGTTATTACGTTATATTTTTGTAGCACGATTCGCGCGCCACCCTATAATTAAACCGGAGAGACCGTTGAAACCCCTCAAGGAAGGCGCCCTCCCATAGTTTGGACTTCTATCAAGAACCGAAATGTTAATATCAGGCAGTTTAATACACTGTCCGTAGTGCCCAGCTGTTGCCTCTATAAAAATTCCAATTCCACTTCGATCCGTTCCAATTCCCGTTCACACAGGGGGTTTCAAAAAAACAGCTGATCGACCTCTTAGTTGCAAATTTGATACAGTATTGAATGTGAAAGAGAATAAGCGATAGGAAAATTAAAAAAAACTGACTTTAAATTTGATTTTATTGGCACTTACGACTTAGAAAATAACTTTCTATGGTATAAATGAGTTTTGATTTGAACGAAGACAATAATTTTCTTTCATTTTTAATTGCCTTTCATTCAAATTCAAACACAAATACAAACTGTACCTGATCTGGTATAAGCTCAGTCACTTTCGAAAAGAATTTTATGGAACTGTAACACTCATGCACCTGCAAAGAACTATATAATTCCAATAGTTCTGAGTGGTAAAATTATCTCAATATTCATACTCTTTTTCGACACAATTCCGACTTATTAAATATTAAGAAACTAATATGCCAGCTTCATTCCCCTGGATTTCACTTTCTAGCACATTTCGCCAACAGAACCAAACGCAGGAACAAAACAAAAACTTTTCCTTTTAATTAAACTCAATGCCCAAACCCAAGAGTATCGCTCGGTAGTGTTGCTCATGGTGCCAGAACATAAACAAAATCTCATAAAACTTGAAAATGCCAACAAAGACAAAGAAGAGAATTTAAAAAGTACTTATGGAAATTTTCCAGTACGAGTAAATACTTGTACTGGTACATGATTCAGCGACTAAGACAGGCCTGTAAAGTTTAACCTCATCAAAACAAAACCCCTCCTCAACCAACCCATCCAACATCATCATCATCGTCCGGACAACACAGCCAACACCATCACCATAATCAGCACACTAGAGGCAGTCACTACCGACTTTATAGTGTTGCTTCTTTTTGCAGTTTTTTCTTTCCGGCCAAGTTAGCGGGCCACAGACCACCAACCATATGTCAGTCGGTCGTGTTTGTAACAACATAATTAAAACATTAATGAGTTTATACCTCATAATTTTTAGTTTTATATGTACATTCAAGTAAAATAAAATTTTGCTTAAGCAAAAGTAGCGATTACAACACTTAAGTCGAATACAAGTACTAAGCGAGTACATCCATCCAATCAGCCAGCCAGCCAACATGTTTCAAGTACAGCCAAATTAAGTCAGCCAGTCAGTCGGTTGGCGTGGATGTGTGTACTTTGTCTGACTGCTGGATTTTTAAATGTTAGCCGCACGAAATGTATGTTAACCTTAACTACATCTAAACGGGAAATTTCACTTTTATTAACTTTGTAACATTAGGGCCAATTTTGCCATTGTAATTACACACAAACAGTACACAATATGTAAATCATAATGAATTAACAACAGTACATATGTATATGCATACGTATTGCCAACCATAGCTGTTGTTATCATTTTGTTGAAAGCAGATGGAAGAGGTGAAGCGTACAAACAGGTCAAGAATTTTGACAAGATTTGATGAGTCAATGACGATTTACTTGAGAAAATTTTAATTATACAACAATTTAAATATTTGTGGCAAAAAAATTCAACAAATTTTCAGTTTAAATTATTAATTTAAATGATTGGATTTAAAAATATACCACTGGGACATTTTGATTTATCGTTGAAAATATTTTATTTTAATACTACTGTTAATCACTGTTATCTTGAATTTCATTTTTGCATAAAAACAAAAATTTCCCTTTTGGGAAATTTCGAGGGAAATTTTTTTTTATCACTTTTTATTAACATTAAGGCGTCAGTTGCGTTATTTATATTAGTGCAACTTCGGAAATTTGTACGCCTTATCAGTTTGCGTCTTGGGAAATTTCTAGTACCCATTCACTTTATTAAACTACTAAGCTACTGTTATCTAGCAGTATATTTTTGTATAAAAACATAAATTACCTTTAGGGGAAGTTATAGGGAAATTTTCTTATATTGAGTTTTATTAACATTCATTCTATAATCAGTTAATGTTGTCCCACCTTCGAAAATTTGCTTGCAATACCAGTTTTCCTTTTGGGAAATTTTGAATACCACAAAAAAGAAATTTCTTGCGAAATTTCTTGTTTAATGGGAAGTTTTCTAGGTGGAGCCTGTAACCAATATTTAATATACTATATTGTAGTTTTGAACCAAATAAAAAGCAAATTAGAAAAGCCAAAGTGAAAAAAGTTGAAAAAAAGAAAATTTTCTTAAATAAGTGACTTTTTTTAACGAGAGTAAACTTTCTGAAAACTTTCATATTCTTAAACAAAGTACATTTTCTTAAAAAAAAAACTTTACTTAAAGAAGTACCTTTGCTTAAAAAAAGTACAATTTCATAAAAAAAGTACCTTTTCTTAAAAATAGTATTTTTATTTTTTAAAAAGTACATTTTCTTAAAAACCTACATTTTCTTACAATAAATTGCCTTTTATTTGAAAATTACCATTTCTTTCCAGAATACCTTTTTTTTAAAATAAAATAACTACTAACTAACCTACTCTTAAAAATGAACCTATTCTTGAAAAAAGGACCAATTCCAAAATATTCTTCCAAAAAGGACCTAAAAATATACTTTTTAAAAAAATACATTCTATAAAAACAAAAAATTTCTTTAAAAAAGTTTACATTTTACATAAAGTATCTTTTCTTAAAGATCCATTTAAATTACCGTATTTTTCAACGGGCGCCGTAGGCGTGTTGGAACTAACTAGACCATAATAGTTATATAGCGAATGGGACTTCGTTCTAACCGGGTGTCCCCTGACACCTCATGTAATTTTTTTAATACTACTCTTAACTACTGTTATCTTGAATTACATTTTTGCACGAAAAAAAAAATTTCCCTTTTGGGAAATTTTGAGGGAAATTTTTTTTTATTACTTTTTATTAATATTAAGGCATCAGTTGCGTTATTAATATTAGTGCAACTTCGCAAATTTGTATGCCTTATCAGTTTGCGCCTTGGGCAACTTTTAGTACCCATAAACTTTAATAAACTACTAAACTTCTGTTATATATTTTTTGTATAGTATATTTTTTGTATAAAAACATAAATTTCCCTTAGGAGAAATTTTCTTCTATTGAGTTATATCTATTAACATTATATAATCAGTTGCAATGTTAACATTGTCCCAACTTCGAAAATTTGCTTGCAATACCTATTTTCCTGTTGGAAAATTATTAACACCCACAAATATTAACAGTCTACTAAACTACTGCTATCTTATGTGCGTATTTTTCATAAAACCGAAAATTTCCTTTGTAGGAAATTTTGAAGCGAATTTGTTGTACTACTTTTCAATTGCATCAAGCATTAGTAGCAATACTAATGTTGTTGCAACTTCTTACAATGTCAGTTTTCTTTTGAGGAAATTTTGAATACACACAAATTTTAATAAGTTACACATCTACTGTTATCTCGAAGTAAATTTTTGGGTAGAAACGTAAATTTCCCTTGTGCGAAACTTCGAGGCAAATTGTTTTATCTGTTTTTCTTAACATTAAATATTCAGCTGACTTCCCAGCATGCGGAATCCTTCTTTGGTAATGCCTACTTTAATAACGCCTGCGAAATAAAGGGTCCGTCATCTAACGTTTTTTTTTTCAACTAGTGCTTATTTCGTGAATGGTAACACTTTGCTCATCTCTGATTTGACAGATAATTAGTTTTATCCTTCCGCTGAACGAATATGGTTGTGTATACGCTTGAACAATGCTGGGAAATATTGCGACATTACTTTGAAAATCATGGTAATGTTGCAGAATGTGTGCGAAAATTGCGCACGGATTTTGGAAGAAGAGAAGCACCGTCAGCTCCGTATTTTCGTTATCTTGTGAAAAAAGTGAAAGAAACTGGCATCCTCATCGATAAACCAAAGCGCGAAAAGCCAAAAATAGTGCGTATACCCGAGAATATTGCTGCTGTGGCAGAAAGTGTGCGTGAAGCGCCATCAACATCAATTCACCGTCGTTCTCAACAATTGAACATTTCGGAGACATCATTGAGACGAATTTTGCATAAAGACCTTGGTACGACGCCATACAAAGTCCAATTGGTTCAGGAGTTGAAGCTAACTGACCATCCAATGCGTTTTCGCTTCGCTAAGTGGGCCTGCGATCGACTTACAGAAGATGCCGATTTTGCCAAAAAAAATCATCTTTTCAGATGAACCTCATTTTGATCTTGGCGGGTATGTAGACAAGCAAAATTTTCGCATTTGGGGCACAGAAAACCCGCACGCATACATTGAAAAGCCGATGCACCCATAATTGGGCCATTTTCCTTCGAAAATGAGCAAAGAGTGGCCGTTACAGTCAATGGCGATCGTTATCGGGCCATATTGAACGAATTGTTGTTCACAAAAATTGAAGAGGAGAATATTGGCAACATTTGGTTTCAACAGGACGGCGCTACGTGCCACACAGCCGAAGCTACACTCGATGTTTTTCGCCCTGTTTTTGAAGATCGCATTATCAGCCGCAGAGATGATGTCGTTTGGCCACCTCGGATCTGCGATTTGACACCGTTGGACTATTATTTGTGGGGTGCCCTCAAAGATAAGTGTTACGCCGACAAGCCAAAGACAATTGACGCTTTAAAGAAACAATATTCTTGACGCCATTGGTGAAATACAGCTGCACACAATCGATAATGTGCTTAAAAATTGGATCGATCTTGTAGGCTACTGCATGGCCAGCCGAGGCAGCCATTTGAATGAAATTATTTTCCATTATTAACCGGAAGGATTGTACTTTCAAATGAAAAAAGAAATTGGAGAAAATATTCAGTAGTTTTTTTTTCATAGCATTTTCAAAAAAAAAGTTATTTGGCGGACCCGTTACATGATTTTATAAGGCTTCCACAGGCCTTTTAAAAGAATGCCAGAAGACGCTGTTGTTCATGAATACCTGTCTTTTCACTTCTTCGCAATTCATCGCTGCAAAATCATAACATCCGATAACCCAGTAGATAGAGCGTCCGAATGTAAGTTCTAAGGCCGTGGTTCGTTTCCTGTGGCTGCAGAATTTAAAAAAATAATTAAAAAGAATTACAATTAGTAAAATTATAAATCTGAAATACGAAATAAATTTACTAAAGTCCTTCTAAACCTACTCTTTTTGCAGGCCTTCATAATGCCTACTAGTAGGGAGGGATGAAAGCCCTTGCCTCCCAATCTCAAGCAGTGTTAAAAAGAAAGGAGGAGGTAATGTGTAGGGAAGGCCTGCTGCCGTATTATATGGCCCTCTTTAATGTACGAAAGGCCTTCCCTACACATTACCTCCTCCTTTCTTTTTAACATTGCGTGAGATTGGGAGGCAAGATCTTCCTTGTCCATTGTCTAAAGAAAGTCTTTGAAGGCATACAAAATGGATACATATATATTATATGTATATATGTATGTATGTACTTTATGTACCTATCTCAGAAAGTTTTATCATGCCCAACTTCAAATTGAACATCGGTTTCTTCTACAATTTTAAAAATATCCTGAAAAATATAAAATATAATTTTAAAATTTGTATGAAATTTTCCAATTAAATTACGGGTAAAAGGAATCGGAAAAGAAATTTCTCAAAATTCTACAAATCTTTATCTTTGTTAATCTGATAAAAAAAAAAAACTGCATGAATTCCGCAGGCCTTATTTTAGGAAGGCATTACAAAATAAGCATTCCGCATGCCTTATTTGTGGAAGGTCTTCCCGAATGCCTTCCGGTTGATGATTTCAGGCTTTCCAGCTCCTGATTTCCGCCGCTGGGTTGCAGCAACTGCAAAGATTTGTTGGCAACTCCACTATTTCTTTTGTGAAATATTGAATTCCCAGAATTTCAAAATTTAAATCGTCGAGCGTTTGGTCGTTTTTTTAATTATTTTATTCTTCAGTATTTCGGTGCCCTTTGGGTAGCATCGTCAGGAAGACAATCAACAATTATTAATTAAAAACGAATTGAATTAATAAACAAAAGGTTATAGGATAATAATCAAAGAGGTTGTAGCAACCGTCAATTCTGCAGTTGCTACCGAATTGCTGTTGTCACAACCGAATTGAAGCTGTTACAACTGGATTTAATCCACACAACTGAAATTCGCTTGCAGCAACCTACTTGCATAATTGATTCGGTGGTGACAACTGAATCTTCAATAATATTCGTTCTGTTGACTACATTTTCAATAATTTCTGTTACAACAACCGAATTTGGAATTAATTTGCAAGCAAGAATCGAAATTGGTACAAAGTTCGGTTGCAATACTCGATTGTGGCGTTTATTTTGGTGCAACCACCGAAGTTGGCATCAATTCGGTTGCAATAACCTAATTTTGTCTTAAGCCGGTTGCAATGACCGAACGGACCAAATTTGGAGTCGATTCGGTTACTGTAACCAAAATTCTCATGAATTGACTTCTTTTTCTCTATATATTTCAAACCTGACGTTAACAGTTGCAGATAAATATTCATGTTGTTTAATAAATAAATTAAAAATAAACCAAATCATTACTATTGTTAAACCTTAGTATTATTTAAATAATATTAAAAAATAATAATAATCTCGAAAGATTAGTTTTCATACTTGTCAGAAGTGGGATTTGAACCCACGCCTACAGAGTAGACTGCGACCTGAACGCAGCGCCTTAGACCACTCGGCCATCCTGACTATGTGACAGACGTTGGCATATTTGTATTGTTAACATTTGAGTGCAAATATAGAACTGAGATTATTTTTGAAATACGTACAAATTCTGGTAATGTTTTTGAGCCTTATCTATGTATACGCTTGTCAAGACGTCATAGCGCCACAAAATTTCAAAAAGATAACAATTTATTTTGGGTCGATCAAATTGATAAAATACTTGGTACTCGATGTTGGGCTGGACTTAGTTCATTGAAACTAAGCATATGTGTGATTGATAGCGCGGTCAAACACAGTTATATCAACACAAAACTATGTACATATGTTTTGAAAATAAACATACTTTTTATTGCAAAGTTAGAATTCAACGCATGGAGATTGCAGGGACAGAGGCGAATTGGTGTAGAGGTAGACAGACAAGACTACGACAATAGAGGCAACAAGGTATTAGTATTGTTTTTTTGGAGAACGCTTCGAAATAAGCCTTAATTCATGTTTTAAAAATAAGCGAACTTAATTTAATAAAAAATTTTCAACAACATAGTAACGAGGCGGTTCCAAAACTAGCCGACCTAGCAAAGAAGACACAAAAAAGTGGGGAAAATTTTTCTTCATTTTTCAACATAATCTCCTTTTAGCTTGATACGAGTACACTTTATCCAGCGATATTCAATAGCTTCGATACCCTGTTTATAGTAAGAACTGTCAAACTCCTTATAGCCAACAACCGCAGACTTCACCTCTTCATGGTTGGCAAATCTTTCACCACCCATTAAAATTTCGAAGTTCGAGGGAGCTAAATCCGGCGAATAAGGTGGTTGATGAAGCAATACGAACTACAATTCATAAACTTTGGCCATCGCAATAGTGGATGTGTGAACTGGAGCAACACATTCTGTTTCACCAAATTTGGCCTTTTTTCAGCAATTTCATCACTTAAATGGCTCAATAAATACACGCTTAAACGCCGTTGCTGGGTTATCCCTTCTGAAGTTAGTTAATAAAAATTATCCCATGTGCATCCCAAAAAAACAGACGCCATGATCTTGCTTGAAGACGGAACCGTCTTCGCCTTCTTTGAACACGATTCTCCCATTCTAGTCCACTGCTTTGTCTGTTCATTTGTCTCAGGTGTGAAGTGGTGATCTCATCCATGGTTATAAATCGACGCAAAAATTCGGGCACTCAAAGTAAAAGCAAAAATTCGTGCACTCAAAGTAAAAACTCATTCCTCCCAAACGAAATCTCAATTAACTGAAGTTCGTTTGGGGACTGTAGTTGGGAGAACTGAAAAATGTTTGCCTCAAACGAGTTATGAAAAATATAAACTAAAAAACGTTTGCGAGAAACGAAAAACGGTTCCGCCAATTGTTGGTTCGGTTACAGCAACCGAGTACTAGTTACTCAAAATAAAAAAAAAATGTTTGCGAGAACTGAAAAACGTTTGCAGTAAACGAGTTATGAGAAATGAGAGCTGAAGCCCCATTTACAATAAACGAAAAACGATTCCGGTAACTGTTCCTTCGGCCACATCAACCACACTAAACAACGTTTGCGAAAAAACTAAAAAAACGTTTGAGAAAACTGGAAAACGTTTGCAGTAAAAGAGCTGCGAAAAATTAGAGCTGAAAAAACGTTTGCGAGAAACGAAAAACGGTTCCACCAACTGTTCTTTCGGTTACAGCAACCGAGTTGTAATTAAAACTTTTATTTATGGCTTCCATAAGCTACTTTTTGTTTAAATTTCCAACTTTTATGATTAGTTTGAAGTTTTTGAAGTTTGTTTTAAAATAAAGTTGGCAATTTTGTATATTTTTTTACTGCCTACTTACACGTCTGTCTCGCCTTGCCTTCAACTGGCAACTGAGAGCGCAGCAAACTACAACGCGTCAATTGCCAATCCAAGATATATTGACAAGGTTAGAAGCATTAGAGTGAGTGATCACTTTCACACGCTGAAAAATTTGTTTTTTTTTTGTTTGGATGCAAATACAACGTCTTTTAGCTTGTCGGAAATATATCATACTTGTGTCCAAACACATTGTGTTTGCTATTCAATATAATATGTTTAGGACACAATGATTAATAGAATATAATATATGTATTGTTGATCCAAATGTAGCTGTGCTTGTTGAAAACTGTTGAAAACAAAAACGTGAAAGACAATAACGAAACAAAAATCAACAGATCTCCAATTCACGAAAACAGTGCTGGCAAATATGTACATTGTGCCTGCAATATGTTTCTGGGGCCAATATTTTTCGGCGTGTTTATGTATGCCAAACGCATGGATAAGACTGTGTATACAGTCGAGAGAATGAGATAAATCTGTGCTCTCATTAGAAAAATGGCTAATTTCTGTTATCGCAAACGTTTTTAAATTTGCTGGAAATGTAATTTTGTACGAGTTTGATGCAAACGAGAACTTGTTTGCAACAACATGATACACATTTGCGATATACGTGTTTAATTGGGAGAACTACATGAACGGTTGCGATTAATAAATTAATAAAAACCAGTCAAACTATTGTTGCGGTAACCGAGCAATAAACGTTTGTTTTTTCTTTGCGTGTGGTGAAGCTTCGCCAAACACTCTACTGCAACATCTTCAATATCTGTCTTTGCTCTATTGAAAACAACCGCGGCACCCATCTTGCCACACATCTTTCTCATCTGCGGTCAATATACGATGTATAACACTTTTTGAAATGCCTACCATTTCAGCTAGCTCACACGCCTTCAGCCGACGATCATCCAATACTATTTTGTGGATTTTCTTAACCGTGTCTGGCGTGGACATCTCAGTTGGTCGACCACTACGGTGTTTGTCTTGGAAGCTTGTACGGTCTCGTTTAAGCTCTGCTACCCAATATTTTACAGTCGTAAACGAAGGAGCAGACTCTCCCAGATTACAATCTGGCTCGGATTTAATATTGCTTGGACTGAGGCCTTTCAAATGGAGATATTGAATTACATAACGGTAACCAACTTTTCCATGTTTACAAATTTACTGAGATCCTTTACTCTTGACGGCTCAAATAAAAATACTAAACAACGTGGCAACTTTTGAAACTTAACAGAAAGAGAATGTACAGGTAGAGAAGAAAAAACTGCGCAATTTGGCAACCCACGTAAAAGAGAACATAAAAACAAGTAAAGCGCCTCGTTTCTTTGCTCACTCTCTTACTCTCTTCGTTTAATATTTCTATACGCGAGCTGTTTTCTGATGATGTTACAGTATCTATAGATATAGAATGTTACAGTATATATAGATATATAACTATAGAAATTCCAACCATTTTTAAATACAACTACATAAAAGTATGAAATAATCAAGTTATAAAGCGAGAGAGAAATGCGTTTGAGTAAATCGCGTCGACTTTTTGGTTCACTTCTACGATGGCAGCTAAATCGCGGATTTTTTTCTTCTCTACCTGTACATCCTCTTTGTTTACAAAATATGTTTTATAAGGTTGCCACTATTCACCAATTTTTTTTTTTTTAACTACTGGCACCATCTATACACCAGGTCGGCTAGGTTTGAGACCGCCCTCTACATACATATCAAATAAAGATGGAAATAAATAATTTTACTTATATAATAAGTTCCCTTTTTTATTTCCTGCTAAACTAATGTTTCGACGAGTCTGAACGCGAGCCAAACATTGGGAGCCTTCTGCTCTCAGTCATGTGCCTATGACTTTTTTTCCACGTTGGGCAACGGTAGAATATTTTTTTTTCTAGCGGCTGAAGTCAAGGCTTACCAATGAACAGCCTGATTGGCCATGTGGCCACCGATGCGTCTCAGGTTTAGTAGGTGACGGATCCCACTGAAGCTCATCAAGATGTGGGGCATATTCCTTTGTCCTTAGAAGGCGGATGAGCCAACATGTGGACCAACGATCATTATAAGAAGAGCAACAAAACTCACATACTGCTCGCGTGTGCTTATGATATAGATATCATTGGGCGCACAATTAGAGAAGTTACCGCGGTCCTTTTGCGAATTGAGGCGTAAGCAAAAGTGAGTCTGACTGTAAATGAGGACAAGACAAAATTAATGGTTTCAACGAGCAGGGTCTTCACGCGATTAGACCAAAGCGTGTGCGTCGATACCCGTTATAATATCGAGGTGGTTGACGATTTTAAATACCTTGGATTTGCAGTAAAACAACAATGTCAGCCTTGAGATCAAGCGGAGAATTGTGATTGCGAATGTATGTTATTTTGGGCTAAGGAAGCACGTTAGAGATAAAGCCCTCTCTCGAGTAATAAAAGGCCACCTATAGGTTAGGTTATGTTGAAAGGGAAGCCCGCCAGTTGGGCTAAAAAAATTTCGCAGATATCTTCTTGTGCTCTGCTAAACCAGCGAGATTTCTTTATGAATTTGATGAGGGGTTTATTTGGAGCGTCTACTAATCCATTGAGGTTTTCAAAGAGCCTGCCCCCTTGCAGTCCTCTACATGAACAAAGCAAGTGCTGTACTGACTCCTCCTCTTCGTCATCTAAACTGCTTCTGCTAAAGTCTTTATATTGAAGTTGCATGCGTGCAGGCATTTGTTCTATCAAGCCGTGTCCAGTTATGACTCCTATGAGAGTGCTGATTGTGCTCTTTCCAAGGAATAGCAGCCATTTGGTACGTGTTCTATCAATTGCCGGCCAAAGAAATCGAGCTATCCTTCCGTTCTGTACCCATTCCCATCTCGACTTGATTAATGCTACTCCCAGGATGTCGACTTGGTTCCTCTGCTCCACGAAAGGAATATGCACGTCTAGGACCGCAGCGTCTTCCCGCGCACAGGAGTCCGTTCTGTTGCAATCGTCTGCTATTTCGTTCCCGTGAGAATGTTGCTATGTCCCGGTACCCAGCAGAGCGTTATTTTGGGTTATGGATAAGAAGGAGTCTATCGTACAACGTGATTTGATGATTCTTTAGTCTAAGGCTTTGAGGGCTGCCCTGCTGTCGACGTAAATATTCGAGTTTCGCTGGAGATAAATCCCGTTCCCAAATCTGTTTTGCAGCAACGTTAACGGCATACGTCTCTGCCTGAAAGACCGTGCATTTGTTCGGAAGCCTGGTGGAAATCCTGAGATTGCCCTCTTCCAATTTTGATCCATCCGTGAAGTCTGCCCTGCCCGGCTACCTAGCCATCCTGAATTATTATCGGAGCCATGCAGTCCGTTGGCTTCTTCATATTTTCGAAAGTACCCATACTACACTCACATAAAAATTCGGTTATTATGACCGAATTGATACCAAATTCCATAGTTACAACCGAATTGATGCCAAATTCGGTTACTACAACCGAATTGATGCCACATTCGGTTACTCCAACCGAATTTGGTACCAATTTCGGTTGTTGCATCCGTATTAGTTTCAAATTCGGTTGGTCCAACCGAAATTTTAGTATATTTAGTTGACTGAACGAATATAATTGGAGACTCAGTTGTCACGACCGAATCAATTATGAGACGAGGTTGCTTCAACCGAATTTCGGTTGTGGGGACTAAATTCGGTCGTAACAACCTCAATTCGGTTGTGGCAACTTCTATTCGGTGGTAACAGCCGAATTTACGGTTGCTACAACCTCTTTCCAAACAATTAGTTCTCTGAGTGTAACCAGTACTGAGCCGTGCCCGTGTGTAATGTTGACAGGCATTCCTGATTCGCTTAGCCGTAGATCCACTTTCGCCGCGGTGCATTTCATGTATATATCGATCGGTTGGAGATTCAGATCTGAGGGCACTGGTAATGCCGACGCATGGCAGTCTCTGCACTTTGGCCACGTGTGAGAATTCGTATTTACCGCTTCCCACCATACCAGTGATTCGTAGGAGAGTATCGATCTTATAATCGCGTCCGAACATTTTCCGCATAACGACTTCTTCCCCATTTCCTCCATATTCCTCTTCCAGGATAGCTTGGAGTCAAGAGTAATGTCTAACTACTTTGCTTCTTTCGACAGTTTGAGTACCTTTCCTTGTAGTCTTGGGAGTTGAAAGTTCGGAATTTTGTATCTTCTCGTAAAAAGGACTAGTTCTGTTTTCGTCGGGTTGACTCGTAGTCCGCTGTCTGTTGCCCAACGTGCCAATTGTTTTTGTGACGTTTCCATGATTTCGCTGACGGTAGGCATTATTTTACCACTGATCAGGAGCACCACGTCATCCGCATATGCTATGATCTTGATGCCCTTTTTGTAAAAATCCTTGAGGATTGTGTTCATAACTAGATTCCACAATATCGGTGAGATAACTCTCCCTTGCAGAGTTCCTCTTGTAACTCATTTCCTTACTGAACCGTAGACCATATATGGGCATTTCCAGAGAAAGTGCCACCCTATGTCACATCACGTCACCCTCGTTAATTGGTTATATTTTATGACCATGTGGTTCGATTGTTTTCTATTCTTTTCCTCAATACAGAATGTAAGTAACTACATATTTATTAAAAGAAGACAATCAAACAAACTGGTCCTAAAGTATAAGTAATTATCGAGAGTGACGTGATGTGACAAAAGGTTGACCTTTCTGTGGAAATGCCCATATGAGTTTATGATTCTGCTTTTAAGCATATTTCCTTTCCACTTCGTTATGCTAGGATGTAAACCTATACCGTCAAGTGTTTTTAGTATGGATGCTATATTCAAATTGTTGACGGCTCCTTCCTCGTCTAGGCTCCTTCCACGTCCAGCTATACTCATACAACTTTTTTTGCTTAATTACACAAAATCCATAGCCAAATTACGCACATCTTCTGGTCATCTAATTCTTGATCGTCTTTGACCTGACCCTCCGTGGTTGTATGTGACCGGATAAGTAAGTACGCAAAGACGATAAAGAATTACGATTAGAAGATGTGCATAATTTGGCAACCCTGATAAAAGATAACCAAAAAGTGGTAGCCATTCACTCAAACGCATTTCTATCTGGCGTTATATCTTGATTATTTCATACTGTTTGCATAGTTTATGTAATTATACTACAACATGGTTGGAATTTCTATACTTATATACAATAACACTATCAAAAAGCTGCTCATGTATTGAAATATTCATTGAAGAGATTAAGAGGGAAAACAGAGAACGACTAGGGTTCCACTCGATGTGTTTGTTGGCACTCGAGTGAAGAGAAATTTCGACTGTCTACTTGTACATCGCTTTTGAAGTAAGTGAACGGGACTGTTTAAAATCGTTTAATGCCGCTTGGCTGCCCGTACAAAGTGATAAAAAATTAGCAGAGAATAATAAAATATCGTATGCCAAATGCTTCGGTGTGATTGACTTTATGCAAGGCTTTTTATTTTGCCCAAAAATTAATTTTTTGGGGTTAAAATTACTATCAGGTGATAAAGAAAGAGGTTTCTATCAAAAAGTAAAAATTTCCCAAAAGGGAAATTTTTTGGGACATTTTCTGTTTTCTCGTTTTTATACATTTCAACGAGTTCTAGGTAAATTTTTGATATTATATCGTTGTTTTGTGGTTTAAAATCTATATTTTGTTACCAGAAAATTATTACAGTTCACGATATTTAATTTGCCAGTATTTGAGACGGAACTACAAACAAACATTTCTTACCACGAGAATATTACATATTGCTTAAGCAACCTATGAGAATACTGTATTACATATATATTTAAATCTGTTTACACGTTTTCTAAAATTGTTACAAAAACTAACATGTCCTTTGTAAATTAATTAACAAAGCATAGTTATAAATGAAACCCCTTTAAGGGCTAATGCATTTTTTCAATTCACAAATTCTTTGAAACTATCTAAAGGAAAATTCCCACAAGATTTGGACATACATATGTATATAAGTAGTTCCTTTATAAATTTTCCTACCATTTACAAAGTCAAATCTTTTACAAAGCCCAAAACCTGCAACAGGGAAATGAAGGCTCTAAGGGATATAATCTAAAATATTGCATTTCACATACTCATAGATATAAAAATGTCATTCCTTTTAGACGCAACTATTACCAGTACCATTAGTACCAGCAACAGCAACAGCAGCATATGAACCTTTATTTGTGTAGTTACATTATGCACCATATGTGGATATCGCAGATATGTAGCTACGCTACGTCATGGTCAAAACAAACAACTTGTTAGCGTAATTCAGGTTGTAGTTGGTTGCTACAGCCGGGCAGGAGGGATTTTGTGACATTGTTGCATTTATATTTTCATTTGGCAGACCCTCACAAGTTCCAATCTCTCTCCCACACCGTCACATCGGTTATTCTTGGCCATGTCTTTTGACATAATAATAAAAAGTTATAAAAACACAAGATGTAGGTGAAAATCAAATATAGCAAAAATCGTCCTTCCAATTCATACACATCTGAGCCTGTTTGCTGGCATCACCATCGACCAACCATCCGACCATAGACTCCTCACACACGACAAGCCGAAGGGTGCTGCGAGGGAACATGTGCTCAGAGTTTATACTTTAGTAACCTGCAATAATTTCACACTGAGTTCTGCTGCCAATTTGAGCAACAACTCACTTTGGCCATAACAACATAGCGTATATACCGAAATGACAGACAGCAATGGCAACGGCAACGGCATCAAAATCAGCTACAGCAATAGCAGCTGCTGTGGTGGCAATTGGTTTGTTGGTTCAACAACAACTACACACACACAAAAAAGTCGATGAAACCTTGAACTTTAGAGAGAATGGCCTCGTCAAGGGATGCTGTTACCTCCACTGCTGCAAAGCAAATACTACACTCACTCACTGTACACGGGGTAATGACGGACAGCTTTGTTTTGTATATAATTTTTTGTTTCACGTTTCTCGATTTTTGTTCTGCTTTCTGCTGACATGTGTAGGAATACAGTTGAATAGGCTCAAAAGTCAATGGATGTAAAAGTGACACGCGTTTTGAAAAAAATGCGGAGTCCTTAGGGATATATTGAGGGAGGCCTTTTTGTTACAGATATTTAAAAACAATTCTCAAAATATTGAATCCTTTTCATATCCTCTAAGAGAAATTGCATTTTTAAGAACATTTCTCTGAAATTTGTTCTTGAGGGAAAATTGTTGCGAATCATGTCAATCAACCTTTTCTAAATTAGAATTTGTTTTCCAATTAATTATATTTGAAGAAAAATATTTTTCAAAGCTGTTTGGTTTTCAGATAGTCACTTTCAAACAAGGAACAAAATAAAATTTTTGCCTCAAAAAAGCAAGACGAAACTCCTGGAGAGTGTTCTGCGAACATGCAGATAGCATCAATGATTCGTCGAAGATGAAAAAATTCCTCCCTAAGACCCACACTCAAGCGGAATCGGAAGACGACCACACAGGGGTGAGGATGGAGACAATGTTACACACGAATGCAAATGCGGAACCGAATGCAAATGAGGAACCCACAGGGAAACGGCAGCAGAACGAAAATGAGTTACATCAAGTTAAAGAGCTTCTCCCCCTATAAAGCGGCGGGTCCGGATGGGCTATTCTCAGCTGTCCTACAACATGAGGTTGACCTTATAGCAACGAATTTGGTTGGAATTTTCACGCCATGCTTAAAATTTGCCTACATCCTGAAGCAGTGATGCCCAGCTTTTGAGTTTCCATAATACACGTGGTGGCTAGCAAAACCCATACACATCGTCGTGGGGTATGTGTATGTGTATGGGGAAAATAATGGGTAGCTACTAAACATCTGCATGAGTCCATTCAAACAACGAACTCGCATCTGAATTCATGAATGATTTTTGAATTCATGAGTTAAAAAGACCTTTGTATGAATTACAATGAATTCAGCCACTGAAGTTGTGTTGTAGTTGGTTGTGCTTCGCGAAGACGAAGATTGTATTTATTCGTCTCATAAAACGATCGAACTCGAACTCACTCACATTCAGTAACAGAGCGAACAACAAAGTTAAGGGCCACTAGCAATCAGAACGATGAGTCATTGTTATTCACTATAGTCATGTATGGCCACCACTACATTGAAAGTTTTGCATGCATGTACTTATGCTTTGTTGTTTGTTTTTTTTGTGTTGCTTGTAGCGACTTGAGCATGAGTTCACTCGAATTCAAAAATCATTCATGAATTCAGATGATTCATGAATTCAAAAATCATTCATGAATTCAGATGTGAATTCGAATGAACTTATACAGCCATTGAAGTTGTGCACAATCGAGGTATTTCATAAATCTCTGAATTTACACGACAACAACAACTCAACTAAAATGATTTTTAATAGTTAATTTTTTTTTAATAAGTAAAAAGTGAACAATTTTTAAAGTAACAGAGAAAACAAGTTAATATAAAGAATTAAAAAAAAAAATTATTTTCTTTTATAAGATTTCATCGCATAATTCGGATAGGTGAATGATTTTCTATAATTCGAATTCATTTATTAAAAAAAATGAATCTCACCACTACTTCGTACAAGTACTGGCCTCACTCGCGCCAACGTTGTTATTTACAACACAAGTTCATACAGAACCAAACGAATTCAATGAGTTCGGGTTGTGCTGAGTGTGAACCAAACGAATTCAATGAGTTCGGGTTGTGCTGAGTGTGAATCATAGTTTGTGTGAATGCTACAAGTTAGACGAATTCGAGGAAATTCATGCTTTAACAAACTCGAGTCTCTTTTGCTCTCACTCATTGGTTCTCATTGACGGTGAATTCAGTGAATTGAATGCCAAAACTGTTAGTGAGTGACTCATGGGTAGGTTTTTTAGCATTCATGCAGATGTTTAGTAGCTACCCACGAAATGGGGAATTACCCATCACGATTACTCATTATCTACAGGGTCATGGGGAAAATTATGGATAGCTACCCACGACAATGGGGAATTACTGTTACCCTGTGGGTAATGGGAAAAATAATGGGTAGTTACCTACGGCGATGGGTAATATGTTACCCAGGGTAACCAATCCCCATTTTTGATCGAAAATATGAAAAAAAATAGAAAAAAATTTCTATATCTCGGATAAGGAGAGTCCAATCCAAAAAATAACCAATTCTTGCTGGTTTCTAAGGGTTTTCACAACGTGGACCAATCGTATGCAAGAATTTTGGAACGAAGTTCCTTATCGCACGTTGCGGGATGGGGGCTAAATGAAAAAAAACTTTTTTTAACTACTTTATTACAACCCATTATTATCAACTATATTGGGTACTTTTGGTTTGGTTTAAAGGGAAGTGTTCTAGGTGGAGCCTGTGTATTACATATTGTAGTTTTGCACCCAATAAAATGTATATTTAGAAAAGCCAAAGCGCAAGACTGGAAAATCCATGAAGTACAACCCTTAGCATGGAATTACAATTGGCAGCACACTTACTCTTACACTCGAACTTTTGGTTTGGTTTGTGTCTTGACTAACATATGGGAGAAATTTGTTGTTTACTGGGAAATTTTCCAGGTGGAGCCTGTTTATTACATATGGTAGTTTTGAACCGAACAAAAGGTACATTTTGAAAAGCTGAAGTGAAAGAAGTTTAAAAATAAAATTTTCTTAAGTGCGTTTCTTAAAAAAATTAAATTTTCTCAAAAAAAAATTGTTGCCTGTAAAGTCGGTTTTACGGGCGAAGATTTTACGTGACAACGTCTTTTTCTCGGTAGAATATTTATTGATATGAATATAATTAAATTGCACAATAGGAGTGCAATGAACTCACTTGCCCAATGAGTGTTAGAACTCACGGGCGATGTTTTAACATTTATTGAAACTATATAGGAAAATAGAAGTAATTTCAACACCATCTAGGTACCTGTGCGATTTGTATGAACACATTATCAAATGTGACATTATAAACAATAAACATATCCTTTATTATAAAATATAAACATTTCTTTTATTATAAAAAATAAACATTTCTTTTATTAAAAACAAAAGAAAATAATTTACTAACCAAAAAGTATTTCAATTCATCATATTCGCATATCGTTTTTAAAGCCGACCGCAGCTCTCTGTTTCGTTTTGGCTACCTAATTCATATGAAAATTTCTACACACAAACATACACTACACATATCATAAAGCCAAAAAACAAAAAACAAAAAAAACATACACTACACATATCATAAAGCCAAAAAACAAAAAACAAAAAAAAAACAAAAAATAATACCTTATCCAATGCAGACTGATCTAAATCAATATTCATACACACGCACATATATACGCACATACATACTTGCTCAGTCGTCATATATATGATGTGCCAAAAAACAAAAACACTCACACCACCGACCAACAGCCACTAGAAGCCAGCAAAGCAAATCGTTTCTGGCACACAAGTAAACACATTGCGTTTACTTGTGTTCGGTGACTCATCGTAACGTTACCGGGCGTTACACTTTTTCATAAGTGACTCCCAGCCGCAACCTAATTTAAGACGTTGTCACGTCAAAAAATACCTATTGATATTCTTAAACAATGTACTTTTTCTTAAAAAAATACCTTATCCTAAAGAAGTACCTTTGCTTAAAAAGTAACTTTTCTTACAAAAAGTACCTATTCTTACAAAAAGTAATTTTTTAAAAATTTTTTCTTAAAAAGGTACATTATCTTACAACAAATTGCCTTTTCTTAAAATACTACCTTTTCTTTAAAGAGTACCTTTTTGTAAAACAAAATAACTTTTCTTGAAATAAGTACCTACTCTTAAAATTGTACATGTTCTTTCATAAAACAAAGCTTTTCTTCAAAAAAATACCCTCTCTTAAAAAAATACCTTATCTGAATTTGAATTTTGTTGACCGATTTTGTTAGTTTTTGGTTAATGTATGAGAAATTCATACTACAAGCTTACAAGTCATGTACATTTTTCGAATTGAAAAATGGTGGGAAATAATAGACAATTCAGGTCAACACACACTCACTGGCATGACTAGCTTCGAACTCCGTGACAAGTTCATCATCAGATGCCTACTGTGCATGAATTGAAATGACGTATTGGCTCTATAGAAGCTAACATAGGCTTCCTTCCGTAATATGGTGGACGGCAGTTGAGAAGTAATGTAATTCTGCGACACTGCAAAAGGTTCAATTGTGGACGGCAGTTGAGAAGTAATGTAATTCTGCGACTCTGCAAAAGGTTCAATGCTTGTGCTGCATTGGGTTCAGCGGTGCAATGAGAATAACCCCGACAAGGGCTATGGTCTACAGGTGATATGTGTATGGATCAAAACGCATCACAAGGCGAAACACCGACGAATAATTGAGGCCTTGGCGGTTACACGCAAAATGTGTGATGTGAATCCAGCCGAATATCCGAAGTAAAGATTAAGGCGAACTGCTTGACCATGGCGCCATCTAGGGACGCTTGGCAGTTTGGGACCCTGGTACAAACCGAAGCAGCTGTTACACTGATGGTTCAAAGCTAGGGGAGAGTACAGGTCTAGGCATTTTCATTGAAAATCCGGCGACCTAAACTTACATACGCCTCGCAGATCACAATACGAACTTTCAAGCTGAAGTTCGGGCGATTACGAAATGCATTAAATGGCTCGAAAACACTACGAGCACAAGCCAGATCCAGGTATCTCTCAGACAGTACAATGCCGGACATAACCAATTTTATGGGAATAGATTGTAACTTTTTGAGGAACTTCGTGAATAGCACCAAATTCATAAGAGGGTATACTCACCTAGTAGGCCAAATGGAGAGGACACAATAGGTCGGATCAGCGGTTTAAGTGTGTCTGCAGACATGATATGGTTCAGAGAGTAATTTCTCTATCATACCCCTCGTTTTCAAACTAACTAACTAATTATAAGTAATTAACTAAATGTTAGTCTGCCTAGTAGGTAATGACATAATAAATTTTCAAACACTTGGTCATTTATACGCTGTTCAGGCCAGAACTACAGAGGCAGGCCTACACAGCTTAGATAATATATTTTTACAACCCAATCTAATCTTCGAATTTCCTTTTCAGTTGGCTACACCAAGCGTTCGCATGAATACCTCCACCGTATTCTTACAGCGGAGTCGTGGTCGTCTTATTCTTCCTTCGAGTAACTTTCGCGGTGGACATCTTTATCCGTTACAATCGTGAAATCTTCATTCCCTTTTCTACATCGTTGTATGCTTGAGCGGCAAACACATGTATTCTTCCAGCAGACTAGTGGTCGTCCTATTCTTCCTCCGAGTTCCTTTCGCGCTGGACGTCTTTAGTCGATGCAATCGTAAATCTTCGTTCGCTTCACTACATTGATGTCGGTACACAAGTGGTACAGCTCGTGGTTCATACTACGTCGATACTCATCGTTATCGGTAATAGCTCAATATTTTTTACGTATAACTTATCTATGCAACAGCCCCAGTTGTGTTGCAACTGCCTACGGCAAGATCGCGACATGATCTCACACATACAGCAAGTCGGGAAGTACAGATTGACCAAAATGTCTCACCCTATCGGAAGTTAGTATAATTTTTGCACATGGGGTCAAATTTGTTACGATATTTGTAAATTAAACAGATACAGAACACACGCCTACAACCCATGGAAAGCTATACTACTCACAAAAGCGGACTACTCGTGAATACGGCGTTTTACGGTACATTGCGCCAGTGATTTTGGCGCAGTGTAAGTTTCGGCTCTGATTTTCCGGCCGTCCTACGCCTGCTGGTCAAATTCTTAGAAGTTTGGTCAAATACTAAGGCCGAGCGCCTTGAAGAGACTGGAATGGCACGCGACACAAGCGGTGCCTGAAGGGCTTGTAGATCTCATTCCGACGAAAATATCGCCACTGTGGCTGAAGAAGTCGCGGATGAGCCATCAACGTCAACCAGACCTCGTTTTAAACAATTTTCTATTATACACTCATCTCTGCAGTTCTTTTTTGTGAACGACTTGAAGATCTCCCCTGACAAGTTGCTCGCAGTGCACCAGCTACTACATTCTCACTTTAGCTACCATCCAACAGGAACCTACGGGAGTGAACTTGGCCTAACAAACAGAGTAAGCTGCTTGTGGAATCCCCAAAGGATTTGCTAGAGAAACCTTAACAAAGACCCAGCACCCCAACAAGGTCAATGGTATTCCACTACATCAATGATTGGGTTTGGGTACAATTTCTCACAAACAGTGTGCTATGGGTTTTCTAGTTTAGACTCACCAATGGGGACATGCACTTTTCAAACTTCACAGTTTTACCCCGGCTCCGAACAGTATTTTAAGAAGCTTTTTCATGGAAAAATTCTCGCTACTGTCACCGTCACTATGCGAGATGACCACCCTAGAAAGAAATGTAAGGTGGTCAGAGAAGTGATCGAAACCACGTTATCATGGTCAAGAGTTACTCACACTACGATTACACCACCGACGACCACAAACTTCTTAAGGGTAATCAAATAGTATGAAAAATAATAATTCGCACCCTATGTTCGGGTTTCGCCAGTTTGTACTAGAGTTGGGTAGTTCATGCACTATATAGTTTAGAGTTGGGTAGTTCACGAACTATGTAGTTCATTTAGGGTGACCAGACATCATACTCACGAACATAATGCACATGTTCGACGTGGCGAGTATGTTCGTGATTGTTATGTCCGGGAACCTTAACTGAACGAGTTCGAGAACTTGTGAACGAGTTCGACACAAGTCTAGTTTGTGCCATAAAGAGTTTGATAAAACTGAAAGCAGTTTGAATGTATATCAAACAGTTTGATCACAGCAACAGAAGTTTGATCTAACATCAACAAAATACGACTTGTTCGATCTCAGAATTATAGAGATTAACATTTAACAAAGTAATCGTTTATACTTGCAAGTTAAAATTCAGCATTCGAAAAATATCTTTAAGTTATGTTCGAATGAAGTTTGATACAACGTCTAGTATAGAGTTGGGTAGTTCATGAACTATATAGTAGATTTAGACAGACCAGACATCACCCTCACGCACATAATCTACATGTTCGATAGGGCGAATATATTAGAGTTGGGTAGTTCATGAACTATATTGTTCATTTAGGGTGACCAGATAGCTCTTTCACGAACATAATGCACATGTTCGGTATGGCGAGTATGTTTGTGATTGGTATATCCGGGCACTTTAAATGAACGAGTTCGTGAACTAATGAACGAGTTCGACACAAGTCTACAATATATACGTGCTTGTTATTTTCGGGCACCTTAAGTGAACGAGTTCGAGCACTATTAAACAAGTTTGACACAAGTCTAGTCTAGTAGTTTGATCAACACAATACGAATTGGTAGATATCAAGCGTAAAGCAAAAATATTCGATTTTTCTGAAGTCCTACAAACGAAATCAGGTAATAGTGAAACTGATCTGTAGGTCCTTTGACCACCACAAACTTGGAAAGCTTAATTGTTTCTCAACAACGGAATGGAGAACCGCCAACTTTCCGGAGAAGGAATTTATGGCTAACTGCCGCACAATTATCTCACAAAGAAGGTAGTGCAAGATGATTCCCGAATCAGAAACGTGAATGATGGAGCCACGGAGGGAATCACGGAGGAGATAATCGTAAAAGGACCCATTTATGAGAGCCGATCACGGAATGTTTTAGATGTTCGTCTGAGAAAATGAAAATATTTTAACACTGAAATTGGGAAACAATTTACTTGAAACTAAGGGCCTACTTCAAGGCTTTGCAGTCCCTGACCTTTCCACCCCCAGGACACATGACTGCCCTGGCAAATACACTCATACGTATCTCACATATACCTCTATATTTCTGTTGCTTTAAGGCTATGAAAGCCCATTATAAATGTATAATAATGTTGAGCGGCAAACACATGTTGTTAACTGTGTTGACAGTGTATGTTGTCATTGTAAAATGTTGATGGTTAACTTGGTCGTGTACCCAACCGAACAAGATAATTTAAAACATTGTAGCTTTTTTTTGCTATGACTATAATGATACTGATGACTGGCGTATAGGAATGTTCCACCATACCCTCTCCAATGGCAAGGAAGGATATCATGATTTCAAATGAGGTGGGTGAATTAAACTAATTCATTAAATGTAGATTGTGGCAGGATATAAAATTTGTGTGTTGCTGAGAGCGTAATATGCCTATTAAATTCAAGCCAACACCACATGATTCCAATAGATTTGTCAAATGTGGCATCAAGCCTTTCAAGAGTAATTTGCTGAAAATCTTAACATTCTGCGGAAGTCTTTTTTTTTGTAGGGGATTTAAAAGATTAAAATGTGTGGAAGATAAAATTGATATCTCTTTTATTGCTATCACATGACGAAGACACAGTTAGGCCCCGAATAGAGTTGTAACAAGTCGTTTGATTAAACTTAAAAGTTGTATGATCTAACTTGAAAATAGTGTGATCAAACTTGGGAGTAGTGTGATCAAACTTGCAAGTAGTGTTATCAAATTTGGAAGTAGTTTGATCAAACTTGCAAGTAGTTGGATCAAACATGAAAGTTGTTGGTCAAACTTGCAAGTAGTTTGATCAAATTTGAAAGTAGTTTGATCAAACTTGGAAGCAGTTGCATTAAACTTGAACGTAATCTGAAGTAATTGAGGATGGCATGGTTAGTACAATTTATTGTTTTTGATACAAATTAATCCAACAAAGTGCCATGGTTTTATATATTTTTTATATACTATACAGTTGTCCTAACTACACTACATTACTTTCACTAGAATGGGTATAACAACAATTTTCAATTTGTAATAAAAGGAGGTTTCAATGCGGACGGGTAGATGTTAAAATTTAATAAAATAATTTGCGTGTGAGGTACCAAAGAATTAATTGTGTTACTTAAAAGGGCTGTCAATGACACTATATATGCGGAAAATGTCATTGTTCACATAGTCACCACTAGACTTGGGTAGTTCATGAACTGTATAGTTAATTTAGGGTGACGAGACATTACCCTCACGAACATAATGCACATGTTCGATATGACGAGCATGTTTGTTATTGTTATGTCCGGGCACCATACGTGGACGCGTTCGAGAAATAATGAACGAGTTCGACACAAAGTTTAGTTGCCACATTCGATGACTCTGTTGCGTATAACTTGAATTTGAGCGATGACACGTGTTTTGTTGATTTTGTGGGGCACCAGTCGTTTGTGGCTTATTGGCATATCGCGACCTTACAACCACAAGGTTCTAACTGACAATTTTTGACAAATTCATCTGCGTATTTCATCGTACGTTCTTTCAATTACTGCTATGGCCATAATTATATATATTATCGTTTACCAGATATCTACTACAACAAACTTCTAATTACACATTTTCCTGTATTAATTTGGTTAATAAAGCGGATTTAAACTGAATTTTCTCAAAAATTACTGGGTACACTTAGAACCTTGTTGTTCTACTGTCGCGATATACCTGTGACTAATGGAAACCCCACAAGAAAAATTCCAATGGGGTTCTATGCCACGATCTGTGTCGGCAGTTGTAACGTGGTATTGTAGAGAGCTGAGGTAAGTTCAGTCGTGTATTCCGTTAGGAACTACCAAATCTTTCGAAATAAAAACCGAATAATTTACACTTTTCTGGGGTTTGAATTCTGATTCTTTGTTAACTTATAATTTACAAAGTAATTTTATTTAAGTAGCCGAAGTGTCTGTGTAAGATGAGTAAGCCGTAGCCTCAGTGTAAGGACGGTACGCCGAGAGCTCTGTGTAAGAACAGTAAGCCGATGTGAGAGAACAGTCAGACGAAACCTCTGTGTAAAAACAGTAAGCCGAAGACTCTCTACAAGAATAGAACGCCGAAACGTCTGTCTAAGGACAGAAACACGAAGCCTCTCTTTAAGAACAATAAGGTGATGCCTCTTTGTAAGAGCAGTAAGCTGATGCCTCTGTACACCAACAGAAAGCCTAGGGCTGTGTGTAAGAACAGTAAGTCCAAGCGTATGTATAACATGAACAGTCAGCCGAAACCTCTTTGTAAGAACAGTAAGCAATAGAAATCCGAAGCATCTGTGTAAGAACAGGAAGTTGCAGTGTCTGAGTAAGAACACTAAGCCGGATACCCTCTGTAAGAACAGTTATTCGAAGCCTCTGTGTAAGATCAGGAGTCGATGAATCTATGTGAGAACAGTAAGCCGCATGCACTGTTCAAGAATAGTAAGGCGAAGCTTCTGTGTAAGGACAAACAGTTGGTGCATTTGTGAAAGAACAGTAAGCCGGTGCCTCTGTGTAAGAAAAGTTAGGCGAAGCGTCTCTGTAAGAACAATAATTTGATGCCTCTGGGTAATTACAGTATGCTGGAGACTCTGTGTAGGACTAGTAAACCGATAACTCTGTCTTAAGAACGGTAAGCCGAAACCGCTTCGTAAGAACAGTTAATTAAATAGTATAAGAATAGTAAGTCGATGCCTCTATATGAGAACAGTAAGCCGGAGCTTCTGAGTAAGAACAGTGAGCCGAAGCATCTATCTAAGAACAGTAAGCCGAAGCGTTTGTGTAAGGATACAAAAGCGATGCCTCTGTGTAAGTACAATAAGGCGAAACCGAAACCTTTGCGCAACAACAGAAAGCCGAAGCCTCTGTGTAAGAACTGTAAGTCAAAGCGTCTGTGTAAGAACAATAACACGAAGTGTCTGTGTAAGAAGAGTAAGTCGATGCCTCTGGGTAAGAAATGTAACAGAAAGCCTATTCGTTTGTCCTAGAACGGTAAGCCCAAAACTCTGGGTAAGAACAGTTAGTCGAAGCCTCTGTGGAAGGACAGTAAGGCGGTGCCTCTGCTTAAGAGCGGTACCCCGAAGCCTCCGTGTAAGAACAGTTAGTCGAAACCTCTATGGAAGAACAGTAAACCAACGCATCTGTGTGAGAATAGTAAACTGAAACCTCTGCGTAATGACATTAAGCCGAAGCCTCTGTGTAAGATCAGTGAACCGAAGCCTCTGTGTAGGAACAGTAAGCCGAAGCCTCTGAGTAAGGAGAGTAAACCGATTGCACTGTGTAAGAACAGTAAGCAGAAAAATCTGTGTAAAATGTATTTACTGTCTTCATAAAGACAGATGAGGTTGGCTGGTTGGAATGTTTGGTGTGAGTGACGGATGTTCTGACGGATACACCAGACAAGTATGGGGGTGTGAATGATTGTAAGTGTATACAGAATATAGTCTTTACTTAAGTTAGGTATGGGCGGACGTCACGGTACATAATTAATGTAGTCCGTGCGTGAAATGGATATGTCCTAATATCGCTCGAATAGAAAGTTCACTGTGGCATTACCAGTGACGCGTGTAGCTCCATCCTGTTGGAACCATATGTCGTTCACATCTATATCATCCAATTTTAGTCAAAAGAACTGTGGTTATCATCGTCCGATGGCGCGGTCCATTGACGGTGATAGCCTTTCCATCATCGTTTTCGAAAAAGTACGGACGGGCGATTCTCACCCTACAGAGGCCATTTGTAAATGTATTGCCACTTGTTGATGGGTATCATCCCAAATCCGGTAATAAGGCTTGTTGATGTACCCGTTCAGCAAAAAATGGCCCTCGTCGCAAAATCGATGGAAGGCGAAAAGAAAACCAATTTTGCTGACAAAGTTTCCAAGATATTTTACAGGAGATAAAGCAGTTTTTGAAAAAACTTATTATACTTTTCGGTTTCAATAAAAATACAAAAAAATAATAAAAATAACATTATTCACTATTATAAATATTGGCTAGTACTAAAAATATAACGTTCTTTTCCATACATTTACATAGTTCCTAGTTCATTTAGGGCGAGCAGGCAAGACCCTCAAACGTAATCTACATGTTCGATCAACATGTTCGATGTGTTTGAGATTATTATGCCCTGACACCTTAATTGAACAAGATCAGTGAGCGAAATCGACCCACCTCTAATATAAAGTACAAACTAGGATAACACCATTAGAATTGGGTAGTTCATGTAGGGTGACCAGACACCACCCCCACGTTTGTAATGCACATGTTCGATATCGCGACTGTGTTCGTGATTTTAATGTCCGGGCACCTTAAATGAACGAGTTCGAGATCTAGTGAACGAGTTCGACACAATTCCAAACACCATAGAATAATTTATATATAGACGTTTCACTTTGTGCTTCTTCCTCGAGGAAACAAACTGCAGTCGTCTGATTTGCAGTTTAATTACAACAAATTGTGCGAATATCGAACAAAATCTTGTGCATTCACGATGTTCTAACGTATTTTGCACAGTCACAGTAAGACTTTCGACTGTGTTTATCCAACCTCAGCGACAGAATTCTGTTGTTGACGTTACAACTTGCAACTTCCACAATTTCGCTTCCCTTCAATCAATAAACAGTGAAGCAAGTTGGTCAATCGTGGTCAATCGTGGCCGTCGGTGGTGCAATGGCTAGTGTGCCCGGCTCTTGTACATGAGAACGTGGGTTCGATCCCTGCTCAAACCACCTTACATTTCTTTCGACGACGGTCACCTCGCCTAGTGATGGCGACACTATCGAGTACTTAGCCATGAAAAGGCTTCTCAAAATACCGTTCGGAACCGGTGTAAAACTGTAGGTCCCAATTAGTGAGTGTAAAACTAGAAAGCGCACATCTCACTGACTGTGAGAAGCTCTCCCCAATCCCTTCATGGGATGTTATGGGACACCATTTTTTTTTTTTTAAGTTGGTCAATCGATGTCTAAATTAATCTATGCATCACACTTCAAGTTGTTTGATCAAACAGAGGTGGCTTGGACAAGCTTAAAATTGTATGATCAACTTTAAATTGGTTGGATCAAACTTCAGGAAGTTCGATCAAACTTTTTGTAGATTTATCAAATTGAAATGTATTGACAAAACCTGTCAGTATGAAAATAACACGTAATTTTAAAATAGTCATCCAGCCCACTTAAATATCCTGGCCATTCACAACACCCGTCAAAAACTAAAATTTCAACAATATTTCCAAGGACACAATAAACAAATCCATACAATGTCCTTTGCCGTTTACCACCGCAATTCTCACACATTTCAATTTGAACAATTTTCACAAGTTAACCACAGTGACATCATGTACAGCGAACAAAGAAAATCATCATGCGGTTCCATCACTCAACATCCCCACAAACAATTGACATTTCAAAGTAAAATTTTGAAAAATGTCATCATTTACACTTTTCAACTGAAAACAAACAAACCCCAACTTTACCTTCAATAAATACCAGAGAGACAGACACACCTTTGAACCGAACAGCTAACAACCAGCCAGCCAACCAACCAGCCAACCAACCAACTAACTATTCATGTAGTAATCCAAGTTACCAAAGGAATGGCATCCACTCCAACTACAATGATAATGGTATGATGATGGAATTATGAAGGTGGCAAAGCTGGAGAGGATTGTAGATATGAGTATGATAAACATGATGATGATGTCGTTGTGATGAAAATGACATGGTTGTGTTAAAAAGTTTATCTTTCGCCATAAACCTCATAGTTGTGTCTGTCACCATCATCATAATGATGACGATGATGATGGCATCTTCACTGTCACATACCAAACAAACATATGACCCAAGACAATGACAATGTCAATTTTGTTGTGAAACATACCAAATACATACTCATAACCAACTATGGATGTAACCAATTCCATTCTACGCTTCTCCAACATATACGATTTTGTGGAAAATTGGAATAGCCACCCATCAGATTTTTTTATGACAGTCAGTCACACTTATGCGCAGGGGGAAGAGGACAGGAGCTGATTTACGATAGTTTTGAATTAACATATAATTGCGATGGGAGAACTAAACAAACCACCAAAGTTCCTTTAAGGAGGAAACCCTTTAGACATTAGTTGGGCACTTGATTATGTCAAAACCAGTAATGCGAAAATTGGGATATGAACCTTAAAACACTCAAAAGTGATGATTAATGATGATAAAGCAAACTTTTTGGGAAATGGCAATAAACTGGACAGCATGTAAGGGTTAGTGATAAGGATCATTAACAAAATTTTATTGGTATGGGTTACTTAATAAACGTCATGAATTAGTTTGAAACTTGAAGAAATTTTAAAAGAAGTGTTTCAAACCTAAAGTAGTTTGATTGCAGCGAAAGTGGTTGGATTACTTAAAAAGCTGTTTGTTGTGTTTTGGCCACTAGTTTGACCAACACGATTGTTGTTCGTTCAAACATAAAATAGTCGGAACTAGGATTTGAACTCACATTGGGGAACGATTGTTTCGAGGATTGTGAGTCTTCTCATCAGCAGAAAATTTTAATTTTGGAACCAATTATCGCACGTTGCTGGATGGGGGTAAATGAAAAAAAATTATACAACTTTTTTTAACACTATTATTTATGCTACAACCCAGTATTATCAACTATATAGGGTACTTTTGCTTTACTTTGGGTCTAGACTAACATATGTTGGGAAATTTCTTGTTTAATGGGAAGTTTTGTTGGTGGAACCTGTAACCAATATTTAGTATATATTGTAGTTTTTAACCCAATAAAAAGTAACTTTAGAAAAGCCAACTGAAAGAAGTGTAAAAAAAGAAAAGTTTCTTAAATAAATGCCTTTTCTTAAAAAAAGTAACCTTTCTCAAAAAAATACCTAGTTATGTTCTTAAACAAAGTAACATTTCTTACAAATATACCTTATTTTAAAGAAGTACCTTTGCTTAACAAACAGTAAATTTTCTTACAAAAAGTATTTTTTCTTATAAAATTTAATTTTTTGTAATAAGTACCTTTTCCTGAAAAAGTAAATTTTCTTACAACAACTTGCCTTTTCTTAAAAAAACTAACTTTTCTTAAAAGAGCTACTTTTTGTGAAACAAAATAACTTTTCTTGACATAAGTACCAACTCCTAAAAATGTGCCTATTCTTGAAAAATAATCAATTCTAAAAACAATTTCCATTTCATAAAAAAAAAACTTTTCTTCACAAAAGTACCTTCTCTCAATTAAAAAATACCTATTCTTACAAAAACTCCTTTTCTGAAAAGCACCTTTTCTTAAAAATAAAATAATAAATTTTCTTTCCTGAGTATTTTTTTTAATCGCCTTTTCCTAAAAAATTAACCACTTCTTTAAAAAGTACCTGTTCTTAAAAAAACTACTTCTTCTCAAATAAAATTCATACACTTATCGGTTTTTCTTACAAAAAGTACTTCTTCTTAAATCTAGTACCTTTTCTTATAAAAAAATTTAGATTTTGGTAAAAAAAGTACCTGTCTTTAAAAAATCACCTTTTCTTGAAAATACAATACATATTCATCCAAAAAGTATCTAAAAATATTATTTTTAAAAAAAAATCCAATGAGTGTTCGAACTCACCGGCGATGTGTTAACACCTTTTTGTTACACGGTACCTGTTCGATTTCTATGAACACAGTAAATGTCACATTGGAAAATAAAAAACAGCCTTCAATCATGTGATGACGTTACATTTAAATAATATTAATACTTAAAATTATTTAAAGACCAGTGTAAGTATGTACATGTATCATTAGTTTCTTGTTTAATACTTTTTGTTTTATTCCCACAACAAACAAAGAGAATGCAAAACAAGTTCACACAATTTTCGTTGCTCTCTTGCTATCTCATTTTTACGTACGTATAATACGTCATTATTCTCTTTGCTCTGAGAGTGCTCCGCATCCACACAAGACAAGTTTTCGCTGCAGTTTGATAATCTGTGTTTCGCAGTTGGACAAATCTGTGTTCTAAATAAGAGTGGGTCACCCTTATCAATTAGGGGTATGAAAAATATATGTTGGCCGATTCTGAAACCTGTCCGATATGCACACAAAATTTCATATAAATCGGTCCAGCCGTTTCGGAGGAGTTTAACACCAAACAATCTGTGATCACAGTCGGGCAATTTGTATGATCGAAGTCTGAGAATCTGTGTGATCGCAGTCGGACAAAATGTGTTTGGATGGATTCACTTTGTGAATTTAGTCCCTACCCCCGCCTATAGATGTTAACACATCAAAAATACATTCTATATAAAAAAACATTTTTTCTTAAAAACAGTTTACCACTTTATAAAAAGTATCTTTTCTGAAAGAAAATAACTAAACTAACTAGGAAAACTAAAATCTTCTAATAAAAACAATTGCAGATCGAATCATAAAAAAAGAAAACAGTTAGACTTACACAAAAGTTGTTTGATCAAACTAAAACTAGTTTGATCAACCAAAAAGTAGTTTGATCAAACAAAAAGTACTTTGAAATGCCCAAAACTAATTTGATGAAACGGAAAATAGTTCGATCAAACCAGAAGTATGTCAATCGTACAAATGTAGCTTGGCATTTCCGAAAGAAGTTTGACCAAGTCCGCTGTCAGTTAGACACTGGATTTTGAAGTGCGTCATTAAGTTAAAATCGATTCAGACTTTTCTGCAAAGCCGTTTGGAATAAGTTCTGTGGTTAATATATTGAAGACGATTTCAGCCAATTTGGGATAGCCCGAAAAAGGAAAATAGTACTTAATACATGGTTCCACCGAATAGATATTTCATACGACTGGAACGTTTTGTAGCCGTTTCTGTGCCAGTTTATCTACCTAAGTTCTGCATCTACGATCTGTACTAATTTCAGCCTAAAAATTCAAAATTGTGTCTGCGATTAGATGTTACTGTGGGCTTTTTAAGCACTATGGGGGTCCAACATCGATCGAGTCCTTTTCTAGTCCATACAACCTATAATTTTGAAAGGGTTTGAAATTAAGTATACAGAGTGTGTCAAACATATAGACGCTATATACTTTTTCGACATGTGACGACTCTGCTGTTCGCAGCTGACGACTTTTGTAGAACTTTTGCATTCAATAATGTAACGCCTAGTGAGATAGAATTGACGCCTACTACTACCTAGGTGGCCTCAAACAGCCCAGAGAGGTGAAGGTTACCATGAGGATATCAATTTATGACGGTTATCAACGTTCACACTTTCATCCAATCGGGTGGATTTTTTGCTCGACGAAACCGTTAAAATTGGCGCTACCGGCCATTAAAGTGGATGTGAATTTTATGGGGATTGTATATGGAATGCTCAGCAGGATACGTGTGCTGACCGAATTGGACACTTCGACCTCAACGAGATATTTTAACAGAGGCACATTTCAAGGAGGAGTCTTGTCTCCGCTTCTATGGAAACTTGAGCAAAATGGAATATTGTCCACTTTCGGAAATACGGGTAAGAAAATTGTTGTTTATGCGGAAGATGTGGCAATAGCTATGCGGGGCAAGTATCCCAGTACCCTAAGGGCCATCTTCCATGGTAGCTTACGGACTTTAGGTAGATAGGCGTGTGGAAATGGGCTAGTTGTAAACCGGATTAAGACCGAGCTAGTGCTACCTACCTACCGCAAATCTTATCACTGGATGTTATTTTAGACAGTAAGTTTAGTTTCAGACCCAACATTGTCGAAAGGGAGAATAAGGCGACGATAATCCTATTCACCAGCAAGAGGTCTATACTTGTATCCAAACACATTTTGTTTACTATTCAATATTACATGTTGGAGACACAATGATTAATAGGTTATAATATATATTTTTGTGATGCAAAATTGGCTCTGTTTGTTAAAAACTTCTGAAAACAAAAACGTGGTTGATTTCGGGCGGCTGCACGAAAGGTTATGGAAACGCGTGCAGCTACAGGAAGGCAGGATTAAAATGTTCATCAGTCTGCAGGCACTGCAGCGGGACCTCTTGTGACCATAAACCTGACGTAGCACTAGTATATATCCCAGATGGCGACGATCTATCCGCTGTTGAAATGGAGTATGATTTTTGGGCAGAAGACGTCGAGGATTCATCACCATCCCCTGATGGCGATATGCCATCGCAATACATCGACCCAGATAGGGACGAACCTCAACCGGGACCTTCCAAGAGGGCTAAATTAATTTAAATTTTTGATTTTGAATCTTACTCAATTTCGTTAAAAAAAAAATAAGCAGAGCGTCGACAAAAAGTATTGAATAGTATAGAGTACTCATCGAACGAATTGTAGGACTCAAAAGAACTGACGATATCTGGCAAATGATTCTAAACGTATTGCTGTCTTTTTGTTATACCTTGATCCACTCACAATTTTGATGTGAAACATTGATGCCTTTTGAAAGATTTATGCTTTTTGTATTGTTTTACGTAATAACATTGTCGAAACGGTGCATTTATATTGAAATATTCTATAAAGAGAATAAGACTCGTTTATGTTCTCTCTACATTAGAGCGGAAAAAGAGTGCAATAAGTTCTTTATACTATTCAATACTTTTTGTCGACGCTCTGTTTATGACCACACAAAAACAATTATTTCAGTGAGCTAAATATTGCTTTATTTATTTTAACAATATATATATGTGACAGCGCATAGAGAAAGGGACCTAAGGGTAAAAAAATCAATTTTCACTTCTTTTTTTTGATGTGGACAACATCTGAGCATCGAATGTGACCGATCCCATGCCCTAAAAGTGTTCCCCCCCAGAGATATGCGCGTTTTATGAAAGTGAAGTCGACAAAAGTGAGGTTATGTGAAAAAATTTTTGTACTAACAGAGTGATATTCACGATTTAAAAGAATTATAAATGAGTATTTAATATAATTCACAATTAATAATTTCAGAAAATAGAGCTGGATTCGAAAAAACGCGAGCAAAATTGATATCAAACTCATGGAAACAGCGCGCTGGGTAGAAAACAGTAAAAACCAAATACACAAAACAAGAGGTAGGGACGACCTACGCGCGTTTTCAAAGTCATGAGATGTGTCGCTTTCAAATGAGACCAATACCAACACGCTCAGTGATGGTACACCAAAGATACACGTATTTAAATCTTTAAAATGGCTCTCCCGAACAAAACCGGTTTTTACCCTTAGGTCCCTTTCTATTTTGCGCGTCACATATATATACATTAGGGCGCGTCAAATTGTATGGAACGATTTTTTTTTTGATGAAGCGTATAGCAAAAACGTAATCTATAGGTGATTCTGAGAAATAGCTCTAAGTCGGATTTGGAGCCCCCCAAAAGGTATTTTTATCACCTTTCAGAATCTGTATTGATACCAGTAGAATAAGTTCATTTTAGGCTATTTTTCGACAAAAAATTCCTAATATCTCAACTAAAAATACAAAAAAAATATTGGTATCAATATAGATTCTGAAAGGTGATAAAAAATACCTTTCAAACAAGCCCACATTGCGAAATCTACTATAATTCTATACGATTTTATGACGAATTTAATTAAATTATTCTATGTACATATATATGGAAAAATATCTATTTTGAAATTTTGGGGGGCTCCAAATCTGACAATATTTCTCAAAATCACCTATAGATTACGTTTTTGCTATACTCTTCATCAAAATACAAATTAACCCGCCCTAATATACATATTTTAACAATATTGCATCTTATTTTAAAGCAGATGTAAGACAAAGGAATGTGCAATAGCAAAAGACCCTTCAACACAAAAATTATTTTTTTTTTGTTTCCAATGTAACATTTACTAAATGTGTTCACAGAAATCGAAGAGGGTACCGTGTAACAAAAAGGTGTTAACACATAGCCCGTGAGTTCGAACACTCATTGCTTTTTTTTCATCTGTTTGATGTAACATTTATCAAGACTATATGCATGGAAACTTCTTACTTTAATGAGAATTATTCGCATTGTTTGTAAAATCTAGAAAATTCTAGAAAACGTCATTGCTTTCTTAGACCAAACAATCAACAGGTTTTGGTTAATCTAAAACTCTCAATCTTCCGCTTAAGGAGTTTTTCTTCATTTACTTGTCTTTCTTTAATTTTTGTTTGTGTGATAGATTAAACAAATATTCGTTAATTAAATCAATTAGAATTAATCGAAATTATTGTTTTATCTTGTAACCCAAATCTGAGACCCAAACAGAGCGAAACCAAAAAATCTTTTCATTTCAAACGGGTTGCGGGTTAATAAAACCGCAGACGGAAATAATTCACACACCCATTATAAGTAGACTTCAGTCTCTTAAAGTGGCTGTCAATGGAACATTAAGAACAAAAAACAAACATTCAAGACTTCATTAATTACGACAAAGACTTGAGGGTTTGTGGTGAGTACTTTATTTAATTTCTAGATTTCAGTTAAAATTTCAAGTTTTATTACTCCATTTAAATGAAATTCAACACTCTACTCTAACCCCTGGTGTAGTTTTATGGATAAAGTTAACACAAATAAATTCAACAAAGAGGAAAGAAAGACAGACGTGCCCGGAGTATAATTGTAAAGAATTTTTATAGACATAACTGCTAATAGAATATACTTTATAAGAAATAAATCTACAAAAGAAATTCAAGTAAGAACATTGTGTGTTAAAGAAATGAATTTAAAAAAAAAAAACAATGAGGATATCTCTCCCCTAACCCCCCTCCCCCCACCCACAATATGACTGACGGATCCAGTTGAATGTCGGGTAATTACTTTACTGTACTGGGTAGACCGCGGGGCCAATTTGTTGTTATCTCGTCTGCATTTAAGTTAAAAGAGTGGGAAAATAATTGTTGAAACAACAGACGAAGAATCGCCAGAAATCAAAAGCAAACCCCTCAACTTTATAATGTTTTTTGATATGCTCGATGACGGAGTCGTCAACAACAATTAAAAGATCAAATCGTGATCCGATGATAGAGCCGCCAACAATCAACAACCAACAGCCAGCAACACAACTCAAATCGCTGCGATTTGAACTCGGAACAGAAGATAGCCAGTCAGGCAGACAGACAGACATATGGATGGACAGACGCTTTAAGGGAAAAGAATAAATCAAAGTTTCTGTATTGTTGATGAAGTGCAATCACAAAAAAAAATCAAAAGAAAGTCAAATAACATTTTATAGAATAATTAAACAACATGTATTGGAAAAAGAACATAAATAAATAAATAAATAAAAAAAGTATGGTTGCCCCTTTAAAATAAATCAAAGGAGCGTTAGAGATAACCAGAAATGATTGAGTTTTTATTTGAAATTTTCATTTCGATGAAAGCGAATACGTGGGATTTCTTGGCGTATGTGAACTTTAATATAAAACAAATCAACTAGAAGAACAACAAAAATAAACTCAAAACCGAATGCAGGAACTGAATCGATAAGAAATGTCAAGAAAACCCGTAAAAGCTTTTGCAGGAGTTAACAACGAATTCTGAACTTCATACCATGGTTCGTATTTCATGTGTCATGGGTTACCCAGGGCAACGCATTATTATTACCGTGGGGAATGGGTAGCGATCATTCACCCATTATCCACAGGGAATAGGAAAATAATGGGTAGCTAGCTACCCATGGCAATGGGGAATTACCCATTACCCTCACGGTATGGGGAAAATAATGGGAAGTTGCCCACGATGATGGGGAATTACCCATCTCGTTAACCCATTACCCACAGGGTAATGGGGAAAATAATGGGTAGCCAACCACGGCGATGGGGAATTACTCATGGAAAATAATGGGTAGTTACCCACGGAGATGGGTAATGGTTTACCCAGGGTAACCCATCCCCATTTTTTATCGAAAATAAGAAAACATTTCTATATCTCATTACCCACATGGTAATGGGGAAATAATGGGTAGCTACCGACGACGATGGGACTTACTCATCACTATTGCCCATTACCCACTGGGTAATGGGGAAAATTCTGGGTAGTTACCGACGACGATGGGCAACGGTTTACCCAGTGTAACCCATCTCCAGTTTTGATCGAAAACATGAAAAAATTTCTATATCTCGGAAACGCAGCGTCCAATCAAAAAAATAATAAAACTTGTAGTGCAAATAGCCAATTGACAGATGTCCTCAAAGGCTATAAGGCTGACATTACCGCTATCCAGGAAATGCGAAGGACAGTATATAGCTGCACAAGGAAACAAAGACTGCGGCTATACTACAGTTGTAATGAGAAAAAACATGAATTTGCTTGCATGTTTGTAGTTGGCAAAAGAGTGCGACAATCTAGTCTCTAGGTTCAATCCTGTGATTAAACGTATAGCCACATTCCGCATAAAAGCGAAGTATTTTTATATTTCCCTAATTTGTGATCATGCCCCGATAGAAGAGGAAGATGATGATGACAAAGGCATATTTTACGGAGCGCCTAGAGGAAACATATGATCGCTAACCTGGCCATGACATTAATATTGAACTAGGAGATTTTAATGCTAAAGTAGTATAGCCACATTCCGCATAAAAGCGAAGTATTTTTATATTTCCCTAATTTGTGATCATGCCCCGATAGAAGAGGAAGATGATGATGACAAAGGCATATTTTACGGAGCGCCTAGAGGAAACATATGATCGCTAACCTGGCCATGACATTAATATTGAACTAGGAGATTTTAATGCTAAAGTAGGCAGGGGAAATGTGTTTCATCCAACTATTGGCAATTTCAGTCTACATGCTGACAGTTCTGACAACGGTATGAGATTGATTGACATTGCCGGGTAAGTGATCAGAGGAGCTAACATTGATTCTGATCATTACCTGGTAGCAAGGAAGGAAGCTATCTCAACTTTTGTCACAGAACCCACCCCCTCCCAATAACGATCCTGAAGCGCAGTGGAAACGCATTTCCGACTCAATACCAACTGCCGCAACAACCGTACTTGGTTTCGAAAAACCGCTTCGCAAGAAACCACGGCACGATGAAGAATGTCGCATAGCAAATGATGAAAAGAACGCTGCACATATTGGAATCCTTCAGTCGATTGCAACTGAGAACTATAGTGAAAAAAATCAATAAGTGTTCGAACTCCCGGGCGATGTGTTAACACCTTTTTTTACACGATACCTGTTCGATTTTTATAATGTTACATTGAAAAATAAAAAAAGAATAATTTTTGTGCTGAAGTCGTTTTTGCTATTGCACTTTCTTTTTTTCTTACATCTGTGTTAAAATTGGATGTAATATTGTTAAAATAAATAAAACAATATTTAGCTCACCGAAATAATTGTTTTTGTTTTGTCATAAACAGAGCGACGACAAAAAGTATTGAATAGTATAGAGTACTTATTGCACTCTTTTTTCCGCTCGTATGTAGAGAGTGTGAGTAAAACAGCATAAACGAGTCTTATTCTCTTTATAGAATATTTCAATATAAATGCACCATTTCGACAATATTATTACATAAAACAATACAAAAAGCATAAATGTTTCAAAAGGCATCAATGTTTCACATCAAAATTATGAACGTTTCACATCAAAATTATGAAAAAGAGTGTAATGCGTTTTGAATCATTCGCCAGATGTCGCCAGTGTTTTTGAGTCATACGATTCGTTCCATGAGTTCTCGATTCTATTCAATACTCTTTGGCGACGACGACCTGCTTGTTTGTTCGCTGCCGCTACATCAATACCATCAGACTTATTTTCAGGCAGAGACTATGGTTGTATAATAACCACGTACGTGACGCCAACGCTGTGTGTTGTTTGCATGTGTTCATTTTGATAGATTACCCTACCAGTGCATATAGAAGGTAACACATCGAAAAGAAAGGAGGTAAACCGTCTCTTTAGGTGTAAGAAACGGCAGTGAAGCAATCGTGAGAGAGAGAAAATTGAGACATACAGAAGGAAGAACGAAGCCTGAAAATTCTACCTAAAAGTCAAAAACGGAACTAATTGACATGGTTCAGGGCCCTTCTGTAACGTCAAGGGCGGAAATCTCATCACAGATGTGCAAAGCATGCTGAGAATATGGATACATCATTTCTCCGCGCTACTGGTACCTGAGGCATCCAATGACAATGAGACAATCGATCGCAATTTGTTTTACCGTTCAGTTGTAAATACGCAACCTGAATTTTAGCCAATAAAATCATATTTTCTGACAAGAACCATATTTGGTTCAGCGGCAAAGTCAGCAAACTAATTTGCCGTTATTGGAGCAAACACAATCCACTAGTGTTGGGCCAGACATGCACAAAAATCAGAGGGTTTCTATGGTGCAGCTGATCGAAAAGGTACTAGGGAAATGACGTAGAATGAGAGACCAAAGAAGACATAGAGATTATAGACCATGCAGCAAACTAAGTTTATATAGTGCTTGATTGGTACCAATGACAGCTAAATCATCTTTTATGTTGTTTGCATGGAACGAAAATACGCAGTCCCTTTTATTTCTGTCCGTATTATGTGCAACCAAAGAGTAAACTACAAAAGCAACTCGAACTCGATGAAATGGCCTACAACCTCGTCGCCGTCAGGAGAACGTGAAGAGAGGGATAGCGACTATTGTTTCTTTCTCTATGCAAATATTAACTGATTGCTACGGTTCATGGCATGACGGCATCTTCGGACCAACCGTAGATTACAAAATTACACCGATCAAACAGAAAGTTTCGACGAGCGGAAGAAGGTGATATTTTTCTGTGATTCCAGATTACAATTCACATCGATTCCACTGAAAGTGGAAACCACTAATTGCCGAAAATTATTGCAATATATTGGAGCCATAAATCTGCGATTTGGAGGGACAAACTGGCCACATTTAGCGAGAAAAATGTAATGTTTCATCATGACAATGCACACCCCAATAAAACTTTTCCCGAATACAACGGAAAGTATACAGAGATTGTGTATGAAACTAAAAAGACAACTGCACACATCTTCGCATGCTTTGTATATAGAGTGCATATGCAGTTACGGAGATGACATATTTGTGTTCGTTTCTAATTCAACTGCATACATCTTCGCATACATTGTTTACTAAAAAAGTGTACATTTCCAATGGATGGGGATCCGTTTCGAACTCGTAAGGAGTCCGTAAAATCCTAAAAAAGAGAACAGTGAGTTCTCGAATTCGTCTCGAACCCGTGGCAAGTCCGTAAAATTATAAAAAAGCGAATCAGTGAAATTGTGTTTTGGCGAATCCGTCTCGAACCCGTTGCGAGTCCGTAAAAACATAAAAAAGGGTCTTGATCTCGTTACAAGTCCGCAAATCATAAATCGGCGAATCAGCGGAATTGCGATTTGACGGATCATTTCATTTATTTCCAAAAAACGAATCCGAAACTGATTCGAATATGAAGTTCGTTACGACTTCGATGCGGATCCGAAAAAGTACAATAACGATTCGTGTTTTCGAGAGTAATTTCATACGAAAACGAATATCGTCATGAGTTCGCAAAGGATCCCCATTTCGGACAAAATGTCCGCTGAAACGAATCCGTCTCGAATTCGTAACGGATTCATATAGCACATTGGGTTGACGAAGCTTACAATTTTTGAAAAATGATTAATAAGAAATCCAAAACATCTATTTTTCCATTAATTTCAGTGGTTCTATACGCCACGGCATACATGGTATATCCAGTGGTATGGGGGTTGTACAAAGTTCTTTAAATTTTCTCTTCAGCATTGATGATTAAGCTACACACGTTTTTATATTCAATTTAATTCGACTGTAGGTACTGATTTTATACTATTTTGTCATACATTTTCATTAGAATTGTTAAACATTATTAAACATTAAATGTTAAACATTATAATAAACAATGTAGCTAAAGATTGTATATCCGATACGAAGACAAAACACGAAGATTATTTGTAAACATTTCTCATTTCTGGCTGAATGGCTTCGTCAATAAGCAAAATATGCGTTATTGGTCAGACAGCGATCCACACGTAATCCATGAGTCATCATTGCATCCCGAAAAAATTACGGTTTGGTGCGGTTTTTGGGCCGGCGGCGTCATTGGGCCGTAATTCTTCCGTGATGATCAAGGCCGGCACATTACTGTGAATGCGAATCGCTACCGTTCAATGATAACCGAATATTTTTGGCCCCAATTGGATAATATGGACTTGGAGGACATGTGGTTCCAACAGGACGGCGCCACAAGCCACACAGCGAATGCCACAATCAATTTATTGGAAACCAAGTTTGGTGAACGTGTTATGTCACGAAATGGCTCATTCGATTGGCCGCCTCGGTCGTGCGATTTTACGTCGTTAGATTATTTCCTGTGGGGCTACGTCAAGTCTATGGTCTATGCCAACAAGCCAGCGACGATTGCTGAACTTCGTACGAATATCGAACGTGAAATTGCAGCAGCAGTATCGGCCGATTCATGCTTGAAAACCGTCGAAAATTGGGTTCAGCGTCTGGACTTCTGCAAGCGTGCCCGTGGTGGCCATGCAAAAGAAATCGAGTTCCATACATAATGGCATCGAACGTACTTTCACAGGAATAAAGAATTTCATTGGTATCTAAAACGGGTTTTGTTTTATTTAAAAAAAACTTTTGTAGCGCTCTTATTGAAAAACCCGTTATACTACACGATTGCGAACACGTATTTTATACGGATACTGGTCCTATTGAGACGTGCTCTCGGTACGGAATCTCTTCAATTGAGATTTTAATTCTTCTCTCGTTCGTCATTGTCTCCTAATAGAGAACAATGAAGTTGTCCCTCGAATAACGGTACTATTTGGGAGATTGCACAAAATTAGTGAAACAGAATGTACCAAAAAAGGGGTTTCCACACGAAGATCGGTCAACGCCTGTTAATCATATAATAATTTGTTGACCTGTAACTTTCAGTTGAGCTAATGTAGTGGCTTAAACATGTACCCTATTAAGGCAAACCTACTGACGTGCTTATCATACCACTCGTCGCCTACAACTTGCGAGTGTCTGCCCTAAAATGTGACTGACTTTAAAGTTTAAGTGAAGCATATTAATTGAATGATTATCAAGACACAACTCCAGAAGTGATGGAGACCGAAACCGAGACAGACAACAGACAAGCAACAGTAGTCGGTTGTTACAGCAGCAGCAGAAGTTAGTGCTCATTATAATCATGCTACGCTTTACAGCGACAACAGTTGCAGGGACTTCAAGCAGCAAGTAGCCTTTTGTAATTTTACTTGTTCTGTAGCAACAACATGTGTTGCAAGTTCTGTTTCTGAGCTTGACTTTTGTACGGAGGCAAGACTCTTCAATATGCTCGATAAAAATACTGATAAAGCTAAAGATGATGACGTTTTTGTTTTTGCGTTAATCATTGTTTTTTCTTTCCGTTTCAACATGAATTATCTTCATTGACAAAATGCCATACAAGCAATGCTTATAACCGATTCGGTGTGTGTGGTATTATTCCTCTTGCCAGCATCATCATCAGCACCATCATCATCGTCATCATATTCTTCATCAGCATCATCTCAACATTTTTGTTATTTGCATATGAGCCTCGACCAGTCAGACAAGTGTGCATCTTCCTTGAAGTCTTTGGAAGGGGAGGCTTTAAGATCTTATATGAATGCATGTATTGCCATGCCATGTCATGCATATATTTGTCTATCTTTTTATTAAATGGCATTTTGTTTCAGACCGAAACGTGATCATTATCGCCAGCGTCGTCAGTAAGTAACAACATCATCACCAGTGTCATCAGGGCAAAACAGGCATCTTCTCTGCTATACGATTGGCAAAGTGTTGTTGCCACATACTGGCAGGCAGCCTTCAACTTTCTTGTTGAAATGTCTCCTTCGCAGCAATAAGAGCCAGTAAATGTATTCATCCAAGCATGGACTTATCCCTAATAAAAAATTATACACTGAGAAAAAGAGTACATTTCAAAGCTGTACGCGGTTATATCGTGAGTAGTAAGATACACAATTGGGTTATTAGCACGACAATTTATCTCAATGTGGAACCTTTCAGAATCGGTGTAAAACTGTTAAAATCAAAAGTGCTCAATTTACTGAATAAAAGAAGTTTCCCTGATTTTTTCAAATAATCTATGCTAAGAAGACACCAACATTTACATTTACATTTAGCGGCCGTTTCGCCATTTATTGATTTTTTCAAAAACATCATAAATATTGCAACCAATAAAACAAAAACTTAGAAACTAAAACAATTCTGCACACCATAAATGCGCCCATCAAAATCCTTCTACTTCTTACAAACTATTTTCCCATAAAAGGCATCAGCATAAAAATTGTAAATTTAAACATTTAAAACAAAATTTCCCAAAAAAAAAGGAAAAAAAGGAATTCATCATGATTTTTTGTAGAAAAATACTTAACAACTAACTGAATACTATGGAATCAAAATTAAACTTAAAACTAAATACAAAAAACAACTCGGTCGACACAGAAATTTAGAAATTTAACAAAATTTGGCAGTCACCTTCTAAACGCACACCCCTATCACTGAGCCGTATTGTAAACCAGATTATGGATATCCAGGCTACCAAACCGCCTGTGGTAGAACAATAGACGCCCATCCGACTCAACGAGACCAGCCACACTGAATACAAGGAGGTCCACCGGCTTAAAATATGCCGCATCAAAACATCTCACCGCATCTGCTCGTTCAAAATATGACCTTACCAATTCATTTTCCAGCGCAGATGCGCCTTTCAAAAATCTCATTGCAGCCCGCACAAGGAATACATCTAGGCGATCAAAGCCCACCCCGACCTTCTGGAAGGGCGGCCGATAAAACGAACCATCCGCCAGCACTCTCATCCTAAGGCCAAGACAGGAGATGAGAACCTTACGCTCCCACCGCCTCAGCCTCTCCATTTGGCTTGATGAAATGGCAAACCACGCAGGGAACGCGAATATGCCAAAATAGGCCTAATCACCTGCACATAAATCAATAGGCGCACCTGAGTACTCAGGCCACCATTCCTACTCAATAGCCTATAATAGGCCGAAAATATCCGTTTCGCCTTCTGCAAAATATGACCCACATGGGCCACGAACGTGAACTTTTCCTGAAAAATTACCCCAAAGGTATGTAACGGTCGTGGAAACCGGTATATCAGAGACTAGGCCTAGGGATGAATCCCCTAGCATTCGGATATAGGCTAAGACAACAACAAACAACAGAAAGAAATGTTAACTTAAACACAAATAATTGCAAATATATTTCTAATGCAGCACTAATGGTGATGCTGCAGTCAGCAGCAACGTCGGAACAAGCCAAATGGTTTCTCATTACACTCCTTGTAGGGATTGGGGAGAGCTTCTCACAACCAATGAGCTTTGGGCTTTCTTGTTTTATATTCACTGATTGTGGCGTACAGTTGTTCACCGGTTCCGAATGGTATTTTGAGAAGCCTTTTCATGACTAAGTTCTCGATAGTGTTCGGGATATCGAAGGTCGCCTTATAACACGGTACGACAATTAAAAAAAAATTCGTTAAACTTGAACCGGATGATATACGTCTGAAACTATAGACAAAATGGAGTTAATTGACGTTTCCAGTTTTTCATTTTCTCATCCTGTTGCCCCACAAAAGGACTACAAATTTTGAAAGGATGAAATGTTTCAAAAAAAAATTGTAAATACTTATTCGCAACCGAATATAACGATATAGATGTCACATTAAAGAAGATAATTATGGCTATTTTTATTATTATTTTATTTATACCATTCCAGGATAAAAAAGACTTAAAAAATGTCCTTGAAAAATTATATCCTTTAAAATCCTTGAAAATCTCCAACAATTTATTCGAAAAAAATATATGTTAATAGCCTGTTTATAGTGTAATACTTTCTAGCCTTATTAGTTAATTTTTAATAAAAGTTTACATAAAACACTTTCATAAAAAAAAGTACTTTAGTACATGGAACAGAGTCTAAAATTTAAAAAAAGGCGTTATAGCGACGGTAGAAAAGGAAGCTTGGAAAAGTTTGGATGCTACTACTATACTACACTATATACAGGCTATTAACATATATTTTTTTCGAATAAATTGTTGGAGATTTTCAAACGATTTTAAAGGATTTAATTTTTCAAGGACAGTCTTTTTTATCCTGGAACGGTATAAATACAAAAATAATAAAAATAGTCATAATTCCCTTCTTTAATTTGACACGCATATCGTTATCGTCGGGTACGAATAAGTATTTAACATTATTTTTTGAAAAATTTTATCCCTTGAAAATTTGTAGTCATTTTATGGGGCAACAGGATGCGAAAATTAAAATTAACTCCATTTTGCCTATAGTTTCAGACGTATATTATCCGGTTCAAGCGTAATATGGACTATCGGACGATGTAATCGACAAATATATGATAGGTGTCGATAAGATCTGCATTTCCGGGTAAATATTAGTCTGATCGGGCGGCAAGTAGTTTGATCAAACCCAAAGTTGTTTGACTAAACGCCAAGTAGTTTGATCAAACCCTAAGTAGTTTGAATACAGTAAAATTTCTTTTGAAGATTGAGTTCCAATCGAGGTCAATATAATTGTGGACGATCTGATCGATCTCAACTAAATCAGGGAAGAGAGAGAAGGGACGACAGAAAAATTGTATGTTGTAAAGTGGTTTTGTCGACGGCTGAGGTAAGCTCAGCCATGTCCCGAGTCTTTCGTTAGGATTCACCAAACCTTTCGAAATAAGATCAGAATAATTTACCCCATTCGGGGGGTTCGAATTTAGATTCTTTATTGATCTTTAAGTTACAAAGTAATTTGATTTATAGGAATCACATCAACTGCTTCACTCGGTGAGAACATTCCTCTTAGCTGGAGAACACTTGTCTTGGTTGACAATAATCTTCTGGGGCACTTGTCTTGGCTTGATAGCACTCTTCTAGGGGTGTTGTCTCGGCTTGACAACAGTCTTCTGGGGGCACTTGTCTCGGCTTGACATACCCTTCTGGGAATACTAGCATTGGCTTGAGAAATCGTCTGGGGCAGGTTGCGGACTGGTAGATTCTAAGACGATTTGGAACTCAGTGTCTTGTACACGCGATTCGCTGCTGAGACTTGTCTCAGCTTGACAAACACTTCTGGGAACACTAGCATTGGCTTGAGAAATCGTCTGGGGCAGGTTGCGGACTGGTAGATTCTAAGATGATCGGGAACTCAGTATCTTGCACATGCGATTCGCTGCGTGAATCGGTATTGGATATGCGGGGTGCTGGCTCTGTATGTGCTTTGTATGTCCGGTGAGAAGGTCCGGTATCGGTTGTAATCGGGTGGGTTACATGGGAATAGTGAACCGAAACCCCTGTGTAGGAACAGTGATCCGAAACCCCTGTGTAGGAACAGTGAGCCGAAGCCCCTGTGTACGAACAGTGATCCAAAACCCCTGTGTAGGAACAGTGAGCCGAAACCCTTGTGTAGGAACAGTGATCCAATACCCCTGTAAAGGAACAGTGAGCCAAAGCCCCTGTGTAGGAACAGTGATCCAAAAACCCTGTGTAGGAACAGTAAAACCGAAACCCCTTTGTTGGAACAGTGAGCCGAAACCTCTGTGAAGGAACAGTGAGCCGAAACCCCTCTGTCGTCGTCTTTACTAAAGAACGGATCCCAAAATTGATCCTGTCCTTTTCAGAACTAGCGCCCCAGCAAAAATGCTATAATCTTATTTGGTTGTTCGCTCGGAGGCAACGACTTGAGTATAGTCAACCTTAACACTAAATGCCATCGCTTATTGTTGTAAAAGAAGTCTGGAATAAATTGAATTGAAATTGAAATGCCATCGCTGTAGCTACCCAAATGAGAATTGCATCCAACCACTCATTCTCGTGTGGTCATTATAATCAGTTCGCTGCTAATATGTACACAACGTCGACAGAGCCTATGGGTTTGATAGTGAGTGTGATTGTTCGCCGTGGTTGGTTGGTGGTGATGGATGTTGTGTATGCTTAGGTGACGGTAGACCAGGGACGTATGCGGGTGTGAATGGCGTTGATTGTATATTATTATGTACGAACGGATCATGACGTCACGTTACAATGGTTACTTATATATTGTGTCAAACATGTATAAGTTCGATCGAACAAAATGAAGCTATTGAATCTAATCTACAAAGAAATATCTTACAGACCACACTTAAACTAGCCGTTGCATCCAACTCATACACTAGATGTCGAAGTTATTCAATTAAGATGCCCGGACAAACGAAACACGAACATAACCGCCATATCGAATTTGATAAATATATTCATGACGATCACATCTGGCCATCATATTTGAGTTCATATTGATGGTTTGTTTCTCTGTCAACTTTTTATTTTCTATTTTACTAGTTTCTCTCTGTGTATCATTCATTCACTTCCCTTTCACTACAAGTGCGATTACAGTATAAGCATCTATCCATCCGAGTTTATGAAATTGAGATGTAATAACTATATTTTCTTCCTTTTTTACATTTTGTATGTTAATGTAAATACAAAAGTGTAAAAAAGTATTTTCCAAAATTGAAATATGTTTTCGTGACTTCATTATGAGAGCATTGAGAGAAGTGACATTTGATATAGGCACTTTATTTCTTCCATTGGAAAGGACTCTTCATTTTTATTTGATTGAATCATAAGTTTATTTACAGGAAAGATTTATTGCATGTTCTTTCAAGAACTGTAACATTACGATAAAGGATGTTATTGAGAAGCGATAACATCAATAGAAAAATATGAGTAAATGCTACAAATAAAAATGCTACAAAATATTTGGAAGAATTTTTTGGTACATTCTATTTCATAAATTTGAAACACTTTCCTACTAAAAGGAGTACAGGATCGTAGATACTATTTATTATTGGTTTTCTGAAGAAGTGACACAATCCTATCGGGGTAGGAATATTTTCAACTGTTAAGTACTTAAACAGTGTATTACAAGGCACATTGGTTTCTATTTGACAAGAAATTACATCGATAGTTGGCTGCTGCGTGTACCCACAGTAGAGCAATATATTTTCGGTTAAATTGGTAATAGCAACAATGTGTGTATCGATATAAAATCGTTCATGTGTATGTAAGCCATTTTTTTGGGGATTTTTTGGTTTGATATAATATAACTTTATCTCAATTTGCAGGATAAATATTCTCAATGAAAAAATGTATTGTAAATTTAATATGACATGTTATAGATTGTGTGAATTCAATTCAAATCAGATTAGAAAGTGGTTGAATTGTGCCCGGTGGGCTGGTCTTCCCCTCCCCTACCATTGATAATGACAGTGAAAATCCACAAAAAGAGCAAGCAGAAAAAACACAAATTTGTTTTCGACCCCCCTCCAAGGGTATATCGACCTAGATTTTCGAATAAGCAGCTGGAACGTAAGAACTCTATGCTGATCCGTTGCTAGTTTCAAACTGAAGGACGTCCTTGCAAACTATAACTGCTACCCAGGAAATGTATATGGATATATAAGGCAGAAAACTGAGACATTTACTACAGCTGCCATGCAAGGTATGAAAAATTTCGCTGTGGATTAGCAATTGACAAAAGTCAGGTACAACTAGACTCGACGTTTAACCCAATATGATACTTCTACAATATAATACAATACCTCTATCCAAGATAAATTTGGGTGTACGCCCCGACGAATGATCAAGACGATCTATGCAAGACTAGAAGACCCCCATATCCGCTGATCAGGACACTCCATTAGAATTGCACTAGACGATTTTAATGCCAAAGCAGGGAAAACATAATTCGATGACGATAAATCCAATTCATGTCAACTATTCCAAAAACGGATTTAATAGATTTCAATTCTGCAAAGAATGCGGTTGTCAGTTGTACACGATTTAAATATTAAGGCTGCTTAGCTATCTACAGATCAAAATGCGAAGGCCCAGACTGATCACTTTGTAATAGATGGAAGGACCACATTCAGTGTAATGGACGTACATATGATTCCAGGTGCAAATATCGACTCGGACCATAACCTGGTTGCAGCGAATGAATGAAAGCGAATATCGCACGAAACCAGTCGCAGTAAAACTGAAATGAATTAAATTGATTTAAATGAAATTGAATTGCATTGGATTAAATTACATTGAGTTGAATTGAATTGAATTAAACTGAACTGCATTGAACTGAATTGAATTGAATTGAATTGAATTGAATTGAATTGAATTGAATTGAATTGAATTGAATTGAATTGAATTGAATTGAATTGAATTGAATTGAATTGAATTGAATTGAACTGACTTGAATTAAATTGAATTGAATTGAATTGAATTGAATTGAATTGAATTGAATTGAATTGAATTGAATTGAATTGAATTGAATTGAATTGAATTGAATTGAATTGAATTGAATTGAATTGAATTGAATTGAATTGAATTGCATTGAATTGAATTGAACTGAATTGAACTGAACTCAATTGAATTGAATCGAATTAAGTTGAATTGAATTGAATTGAATTGCATTGAATTGAATTGAATTGAATTGAATGAATTGAATTGAATTGAATTGAATTGAACTGAATTGAATTGAATTGAATTGAATTGAATTGAATTGAATTGAATTGAATTGAATTGAATTGAATTGAATTGATTTGAATTGAATTGAATTGAATTGAATTGAATTGAATTGAATTGAATTGAATTGAATTGAATTGAATTGAATTGAATTGAATTGAATTGAATTGAATTGAATTGAATTGAATTGAATTGAATTGAATTGAATTGAATTGAATTGAATTGAATTGAATAGAACTGAATTGAATTAAACTCAATTGAATTGAATCGAATTGAATTGAATTGAATTGAATTGAATTGAAATGAATTGAATTGAATTGAATTGAATTGAATTGAATTAAATTGAATTGAATTGAATTGAATTGAGTTGAATTGAATTGAATTGAATTGAATTGAATTGAATTGAATTGAATTGAATTGAATTGAATTGAATTGAATTGAATTGAATTGAATTCAATTGAATTGAATTGAATTGAATTGAATTGAATTGAATTGAATTGAATTGAATAGAACTGAATAGAATTGAATAGATTTGAATTGATCTGAATTGAACTGAACTGAACTTAATTGAAGTGAATTGAACAGAATTGAAGTGAATTCAATTGAATTGAAGTGAATTAAATTGAATTGAATTTAATTGAGCTGAATTGTACTGAATTGAATTGAACTGAACTGAATTGAATTGAATTGAATTCTATTAAATTTAGTTGACTTGAATTGAATTGAATTGAATTGAATTTAATTTAATTGAATTGAATTGAATTGAATTGAATTGAATTGAATTGAATTGAATTGAATTGAATTGAATTGAATTGAATTGAATTGAATTGAATTGAATTGAATTGAATTGAATTGAATTGAATTGAATTCAATTGAATTGAATTGAATTGAATTGAATTGAATTGAATTGAATTGAATAGAACTGAATAGAATTGAATAGATTTGAAATGATCTGAATTGAACTGAACTGAACTTAATTGAATTGAATTGAACCGAATTGAACTGAATTCAATTGAATTGAACTGAATTGAATTGAATTGAATTGAATTGAATTGGATTGAATTAAGTTGCATTGAACTGAATTGATTTAGAATTGAACTGAACTGAATTGAATTGAATTGAATTGAATTGAATTGAATTGAATTGAATTGAATTGAATAGAACTGAATAGAATTGAATAGATTTGAAATGATCTGAATTGAACTGAACTGAACTTAATTGAATTGAATTGAACCGAATTGAACTGAATTCAATTGAATTGAACTGAATTTAATTGAATTGAATTGAATTGGATTGAATTAAGTTGCATTGAATTGAATTGATTTAGAATTGAACTGAACTGAATTGAAGTGAATTCAATTGAATTGAAGTGAATTAAATTGAATTGAATTTAATTGAGCTGAATTGTACTGAATTGAATTGAACTGAACTGAATTGAATTGAATTGAATTTTATTAAATTTAGTTGACTTGAATTGAATTGAATTGAATTGAATTGAATTGAATTGAATTGAATTGAATTGAATTGAATTGAATTTTTTTTTTTTTTTTTTTTTTTCAGTATTTTGAGCTTTATTGAACAAAAAATATTTTTTACATTTCATCTTAATTCAAATTCCCGCGAAGCCATTGCGGCTTGTCTGCAGGATGATAAATAGTTGTGTAAAGCAATGTTCATACTAGTATGCTTATTTCATTGAATTGAATTGAATTGAATTGAATTGAATTGAATTGAATTGAATTGAATTGAATTGAATTGAATTGAATTGAATTGAATTGAATTGAATTGAATTGAATTGAATTGAATTGAATTGAATTGAATTGAATTGAATTGAATTGAATTGAATAGAACTGAATTGAATTGAACTCAATTGAATTGAATCGAATTGAATTGAATTGAATTGAATTGAATTGAATTGAATTGAATTGAATTGAAATGAATTGAATTGAATTGAATTGAATTGAATTGAATTGAATTGAATTGAATTGAATTGAATTGAATTGAATTGAATTGAATTTAATTGAATTGAACTGAATTGAATTGAATTGAATTGAATTGAATTGAATTGAATTGAATTGAATTGAATTGAATTGAATTGAATTGAATTGAATTGAATTGAATTGAATTGAATTGAATTGAATTTTTGAGCTTTATTGAACAAAAAATATTTTTTACATTTCATCTTAATTCAAATTCCCGCGAAGCCATTGCGGCTTGTCTGCAGGATGATAAATAGTTGTATAAAGCAATGTTCATACTAGTATGCTTATTTCAGCTCAGCTGTGTGCATATTTCATGTATATTAATTTAATATAAAATATAATTAAATTCAATTTGGTTTTCTTAATTTTAATTCTAAAGATTTAATTTAATTTAGGAAGTGGTTTTTTATTAATTTTTTTCTACTTATCTTATTATGTATGCTTAATAGATTTGTTGGCATATTATTTAGAGTTGTTGGTAGAGTTACGGCTAATGACTTCTTTCCATAATCATTTCGGAAGCTCGGTACTTTATAGCGCCCTTGTGCCCTTCTTCGCGTGTTCTGTTGATGGTCAATATGTTCAAGCAAGTTTGGATCATTGTAAAATTCATTTACTATTGAGGTTTTGTATATTCCCTCAATATTCAGTATTTGGTGTTGCTTGTATAAATTGATATCATTTTGTGTTGTTTGGGAGCGATTTATGCGAGCGTTGTTGTTTTGATTGGCTGTGTTGGTCGTTTCGGGATTGTTAGTTGTGTGAAAGTTTATGTTCGGAATATTTTGATACATGTAGTTTGTTTTATGTTGTTGGTTTTTATGTAGTAATTTAAGGAGTCTATTTTGCGTTAATTGAAGTGTCCTGCAGTATGTTGATGTTCCCCATGCAGTTATCCCGTGCCGTAAATAGGATTCCGCCAGCGAGAAGTAAGCCTGCTTCAGAACGTTGTACGGAGAGCATTTAATTGAATTGAATTGAATTGAATTGAATTGAATTGAATTGAATTGAATTGAATTGAATTGAATTGAATTGAATTGAATTGAATTGAATTGAATTGAATTGAATTGAATTGAATTGAATTGAATTGAATTGAATTGAATTGAATTGAATTGAATTGAATTGAATTGAATTGAATTGAATTGAATTGAATTGAATTGAATTGAATTGAATTGAATTGAATTGAATTGAATTGAATTGAATTGAATTGAATAGAACTGAATAGAATTGAATAGATTTGAATTGATCTGAATTGAACTGAACTGAGCTTAATTGAAGTGAATTGAACCGAATTGAAGTGAATTCAATTGAATTGAAGTGAATTAAATTGAATTGAATTTAATTGAGCTGAATTGTACTGAATTGAATTGAACTGAACTGAATTGAATTGAATTCTATTAAATTTAGTTGTCTTGAATTGAATTGAATTGAATTGAATTGAATTGAATTGAATTGAATTGAATTGAATTGAATTGAATTCAATTGAATTGAATTGAATTGAATTGAATTGAATTGAATTGAATTGAATTGAATTGAATTGAATTGAATTGAATTGAATTGAATTGAATTGAATTGAATTGAATTGAATTGAATTGAATTGAATTGAATTGAATTGAATTGAATTGAATTGAATTGAATTGAATTGAATTGAATTGAATTGAATTGAATTGAATTGAATTTAAATGAATTGAATTGAAGAATACACTTCAGAACAAATCAATAAATGTTCAAACTCGCGGGCGATGTGTTAACAACTTTTTGTTACACGGTACCTGTTCGATTTCTATGAACACAGTAAATGCTACATTGGAAAATAAAAAACAGCGTTCAATCATATGATAACGTTTCATTTAAAAAATATTGATACTTAATAATACTCACAGCCTGTTTCTCAATCTCGAAGGAATAGCTAAGCGAATGAAAAACAGTAACTCACATTCTACTCAAATTTGGTTTCTCTAAGTCGTAATTTTCGTTCGCCTGACTTTATGTTAGTTCCTAAGTGACAGCACATTCGAAATACATAAACCAAAATTTGTACTGAAAAATTTTATGGTTTCATTGGTCTTAAAACGGCAAGATTGTGAAACCCAAACCAACTTTCTTTCGTATAGAACACGAACGAAAACTTTCGTTCTAGATAGAGAAACAGGCTGTTAAAAATATTTAAAGACAAATGTCATTAGTTTCTTGCTTAATAATTTTTGTTTTCTTGTCACATACATTGTTATGTTCGTACATACGCTACACAAGTTCACACAATTTTCGTTGCTCTCTTGGTATCTCATTTTTATATACGTATAACTACGTCATTATTCTCTTTGCTCTGAGAGTGCTCCGCACCTACACAAGACAACTATTCGCTGGCGCTACATCAGTGTGTGTTATTTTTCGCAGTCTGACAAACTGTGTTCCGCAGTCGGATAAATCTGTGTTCTATATAGGGGCCGGTCACCCTTATCATTCAGGGGTATGAATGTTGGCCGATTCTGAGATCTACCCGATATGCACAAAAAATTTCATACAAATCGGTGCAGCCGTTTCGGGGGAGTTTAAAGCCAAATAATCTGTGTGATCGCAGTCGGAAATACTGTGTTTGCATGTGTTTGCACATGAAAAATTAAAGCTATCGACAGTTTAACACAGCGAAACTATTAGAATCCTTTCAGGACATGTTAATATAGATTTCGTTAGTTTTAATGGGTTCCAAGTCCTTTTCAATCGTTGTGAGAATGTTTAAATATTTCCTGTATTACGTTTGAATTTGTATGTTGTTGTAAAAAAAAGTATCTTGGCTTTCCAGTAGCAGTTTGTCCTGCATTCATGATCTTCCCCTTATTCTCAGTTGTTTTGTAGAAAAAGTTTGTGCTACAAACTTTTTTAATTTCATCAACATGTTAAGCCCAGTGGACCAACATTACATCTGTTAGCAAAAAAAAAAACACGTCTCTAAGAAAACTTGACAAACAGTAGGAGTTTAGCCTGGAAATCAAATAAACACACCAGTTCGTGCAACATCACTCACATCTCAACTCCAGAAGAAACTGGTAAAGCAAAACTAAAATTTCTTGGCAGAAGAAGAAAAAGAAACAAAAAACATTTAATCAAAATTGAAATGGACCAGGGAAATGTGGAAAACCATGGAGATTGACAGTAAACAAAACTGATGCATTTTCACGTCATTTACGCCACTCACTCTAACACTTCTGGATGGGATAGTCGGGAATGATGTTGCATGTGGATGCTGCATCTTGGATGGAAAGGCGGTGATGGTGGTGGTGATGTTCTTACGGTTAATGCGGACATATATGTCTGTCGATTGACTACAACAGATTCAGAACTTGCAAACACATTATGTTTATCATTTGCAACTGCATTATGTTCATGTGGATCTTTGGTAACATTTGCGTATTTACATGCTGCTGATTCAGATGCGGTTGATATGAAAAAAAAAACGAAAGAAAAAAGTTTTGATAAAACAAATCTTTTGGCTGTCAGGGTCTGGATCACCATGTGTGAAGATGTTGACTTGCATGTCGGCCTGCCTGGCTGTCTGTTGGGTCTGTCTGTTTATCCATCTTTATCACAAATCTGGTCCGTTCGTGTGTCTTTTTTTTGTGGAATATTCGAAATACAAGAACAAAATATATTCAAATTTTGAAATCTTACCAGACAAAAGAATCTCTTTCGTTACGGTATTTTATAAAATTGCAATAAAAAAAGTTTAAAAAAAAATCGAGATGTTTTCGCGTTAAAACAACAAATTTATCAATTTGAGTTTTGGCCGTGGCTGCCTTCATTTCACTTGCAGTATCATCGAAAACAAAAATCATTCAAGAAAAAGTTATTAACGGGTTTTTCAACAGAGACGCTACAAAAGTTAATCGATAGGGACAGCAAACGACGCCATATTTTTCCCCGCTCTTTTGACATTTCTCTTCAGTAAGATTTGCCATTTCATCATGGAAAGATATACGAGCCAACAACGAGTCAAAATTATTAAAATTTACTACCGAAATTTGGAGTCAGTGGCCTCAACTTGAAGAGCGCTACGTCCAATTTATGGTCGTCATAATCGTCCTACCAGATCAACAATTGAGCGTCTAGTGGAAAAATTTGAATCCATAGGCACAGTACAAAATGTTCCCGTGCCAGTGAGACAAAGAAGTGCCCGTAGTGTCGAAAGAAAGCCCAAATGTGGCTCTCACACGTCGGTCTATGCCAACAAGCCAGCGACGATTGATGAACTTCGTACGAATATCGAACGTGAAATTGCAGCAGTATCGGCTGATTTATGCTTGAAAACCGTCGAAAATTGGGTTCAGCGTCTGGACTTCTGCAAGCGTGCCCGTGGTGGCCATGCAAACGAAATCGAGTTCCATACATAATGGCATCGAACGTACTTTCACAGGAATAAAGAATTCCATTGGTATCTAAAACGGGGTTTGTTTTATTTAAAAAAAACTTTTGTAGCGCTCTTATTGAAAACCCCGTTATTACTTAACGATACAAAAAATCCTTAGCAAATCAGGAAAAAAATCATTGTATTTAGTTAACGCCTTAGGTTAGACATTAGACAACTTGACGAAATTATTCTTTAAGATGTTTTCAATGTTGTTGATGATTGTGTGTGTAGTTGTTTCGGGCCCGTCGTTGTCGTTTTTTATTTCATCTTTCTTTCTTTTGTTTCTGGCTGATTTTGATTTGTGCTCTTGAGCGTGTTAAAGACATAATTTCGTCCAAGAGTACTCATAGTTCTGGGCTAGAGAAAAACAATTCAGAAGAACTATTAAAATTGTTATATAGTCAAAAACTTTATTCGCGCCTTCCAAAAAAAGACAACAAAACTTTAATATTGAAAAAGTGTGTTATTCTTGCTGACTTTTTATGGGATTTCTTGGCAAAAATAGTAAACAGAAAAAGAAGAGCAGTGTAGACAAAAAATTGTACATAAATACTACCCTACACATTTCAGTTCAGTATAAAGTAGTTGGGAAGATGACATGCAATTTCAATGATAAACCTTATACGCGCATGGGAAAAATGGGGTGTCCCCAACTAATATCGTGTGGTAATATCTGCCCAATCCCTGCATGGGATGTAGTGGGCAACCAATATCTGGCCAAATTTTGCAAACAATTTTATAATTGCTTATGGTGAACATATTATGATAAAGATAAACATATTACCTTTACAGCGAATTATAATATATAGGGTGGCGTAAAAGAAACGAAGGGTTTTGAATAGCCCGTAATTCCTTCATTTTAAGGTCAGTTAAATTTTTGTTATTTTGGAACGAAGTTCCTTATCGCACGTTGCGTAATGGGGGCTACATGAAAATAAATTAAACATCTTTTTTTAACACTATTATGCTACAACCCAGTATTATCAACTATATTGGGTACGTTTGATTTGGTTTGTGTCTAGACTAACATATGTTGGGAAATTTCTTGTTTAATGGGAAGTGTTTTAGGAGTTTTAAGTAAGTGACTTTTCTTAAAAATGTAAATTTTCTCAAAAAAATTGCCTATTTATATTCTAAGACAAAGTACCTTTTCTTAAAAAAATACCTTATCTGATGGAAGTACCTTTGCTTAAAACAAGTAAATTTTCTTACAAAAAGTACCTTTTCTTAAAAAAAGTATTTTTTTTTAAACTTAGAAAAGTAAATTTTTTACTTTCTTAAAGAAGTAAATTTTCTTACAATAAATTGTCTTTCTTAAAAACAACCTTTTCTTTAAAGAGTACGTTTTTTGTGAAACAAAATAACTTTTCTTGAGATAAGTACCTACTCTTAAAAATTTACCTATTCTTGAAAAAGATCAATTCAAAAAAAAGTCCCATTTCTTAAAAAAAAACATTTTCTTCAAAAAAATACCTTGTCTTAAAAAAATACCTCTTCTTAAAAAATTTCCATATTTTAAAAGTACATTTTCTTAAAAAGAAATATATTCCCCTTCTTTTTTCCGGTTCTTTTCTTGAGATACATACATAAATAGCCTTTGTGAAAATAAGTACATTTTCTTAAAAAATAACCTTTTCTTAAAAAGGGTACCACTTCTTTAAAACGTATCTGTTCTTAAAAGAAATCCAATGAGTGTTCGAACTCACGGGCGATGTGTTAACACATTTTTGTTACACGGTACCTGTTCGATTTCTATGAACACATTAGGAAATGTGACATTAGAAAATAAAAAACAGCGTTGAAACAAATGATTACGTTACTTATAAATAATATTAATACTTAAAATTATTTAAGGGCCAGTGCAAACACATGTGTCATTATTTTCTTGCTTGATACTTTTTGTTTTACTCCCACTAGAAACAAAGAGAATGCAAATCAACAGACACATGAACATACATACATTAAGCGTGTTTTGGTAACACCGCTTGTTTATATAATCGCTTGTTTTATATGAAGTACTTACCGAAGACTTAGCGACGAAAATCATTTTCGCTAAGTTTAAAAAATTTTTTTTTCACATATTTTACCATTTTCTACACTTTGTCATATTTTTGAATAAAAATACTTGTAACCTAAACACGGCTATTGTTATGTTCGTACATACGCTACATAAGTTCACACATCTTTCGTTGCTCTCTTGCTATCTCATTTTTATATTCGTATAACCACGTCATTATTCTCTTTGCTCTGAGAGTGCTCCGCACCCACACAAGACAACTATTCGCTGCCGCTACATCAGTGTGTGTTTGTTTCGCAGTCTGACAATCTGTGTTGCGCAGTCGCACAAATCTGTGTTGTATATATCATTTAGGGTTATGAAAAATAGATGTTGGCCGATTCTGAGACCTAACCGATATGTACACAAAATTTCATACAAATCGGTCCAGCCGTTTCGGAGGAGTGTAACACCAAACAATCTGTGATCGCAGTCGGACAATCTAAGTGATCGCAGTCTGACAATCTGTGTGATCGGAGTCGGACAAACTGCGTTTACTTTGTAACGGGTTTTTCAATAAAAGCGCCATAAAAGATTTTTTAAATAAAACAAACCCCGTTTTAGATACCACTGAAATTCTTTATTCTTGTGAAAGTACGTTCGATGCCATTATGTATGGAACTCGATTTCTTTTGCGTGGCCACCACGGGCACGCTTGCAGAAGTCCAGACGCTGAACTCAATTTTCGTAGGTTTTCAAGCATAAATCGTTCGATATTCGTACGATATTCGTACGAAGTTCATCAATCGTCGCTGGCTTGTTGGCATAGACCATAAACTTGACGTAGCCCCACAGGAAATAATCTAATGGCGTCAAATCGCACAACCGAGGCGGCCAATCGACTGTGCCATTTCGTGAGATAAGACGTTCACCAAACTTGGTTTCCAATAAATTGATTGTGGCATTCGCTGTGTGGCTTGTGGCGCCGTCCTGTTGGAACCACATGTCCTCCAAGTCCATATTATCCAATTGGGGCCAAAAATATTCGGTTATCATTGAACGGTAGCGATTCGCATTCACAGTAATGTGCCGGTCTTGATCATCACGGAAGAAGTACGGCCCAATGACGCCGCCGGCCAATAAACCGCACCAAATCGTAATTTTTTCGGGATGCAATGATGTCTCATGGATTCCAAAATACTGCCTGACCAATAACGCATATTTTGCTTATTGACGAAGCCATTCATTCAGATGACGTAGCGCTCTTAAAGTTGAGGCCACTGACTCCAAATTTCGGTAGTAAATTTTAATAATTTCGACTCGTTGTTGGCTCGTATATCTTTCCATGATGAAATGGCAAATCTTACTGAAGAGAAATGTCAAAAGAGCGGGAAAAAATATGGCGTCAGTTGCTGTCCCTATCGATTTACTTTTATAGCGTCTCTGTTGAAAAACCCTTAAATTTAGTCCCTACCCGCGCCTATAGATGTTAACACAGCACAACAAATTTAATAACTTTTTTTCTATTTAATGAATCTGACTAATTTTTTTTTTTTATTTTGCAGATTGATTTTTAGATTTAACAAAAATGGATGACTGGGACACTGAATAAAAAATTTGGATTGTCCGCCGCTATCACGCACTGGAGTCCGTAGTTTCGGTCCAAAGAGAGTACAGGCGCACGTTTGGCGGCAATCCTCCGAGCAGATGGACCATAATGAAACTTTTTAACAATTTTGCCAAGCATGGGACAGTCAACAGAAGACCTTACCATCGAAACCCTTCAGATCGGATGGAGAAAACAATCGCTGCTGTAGCTGCTGCCATTAAAACCAATCCAAGAATTTCGACTAGAAGCGTATCTGCTCATATGGGTATAAACAGACAGTCATTGCAGTTAATTATGCACAAAGATTTGAACTTATTCCCATATAAAATTCAAATGGCCAACAAACTGAACGCAGCCAGAAGATGGTTCAAATGGTGGAAGAGGACGGAAACATGCTGAACTGTCTTTTCATTTCGGAACAGGCCCATTTCGATTAAAACGGTAACGTAAATGAACAAAATTGTCGAATATGGATACAGATACTCCATGAGACGGAATTGCATCCACTTCGTGTCACAGTGTGGTGTGCAGTTTCATCACGCTGCATTGTCGGGCCCAACTTCTTCGAAGAAAACTGTCACACCGTTACAGTTAATGGAGACCGTTACTTAAGCATGATGAGAGAGTTTTTCTATCCAGAATTACGCCAAATGAGAATTTCTTTCAACTCTGTGTGGTTTCAGCAAGATCGTGCAACTCCTCACATTGGCCGGCCTGTTATGACAGAATTGCGACCAAAATTTCCCAATAAGCTGATATTCAGAAACTCCACATTCCGTTGGCCTCCCAGGTCGCCTGACCTTACTGCACCTGACTTTTTCTTGTCGGGTTATTGCAAACAGGAAGTCTACAAAGCAAAACCAACAAATTTGAATGAACTAATGCAATCCATTCCAGAAACAATTGCGGCTATTCCTGTCTCAACTCTCCAAGCAGTAACTTTTTGGTAAGATGCCGCACAAGCATCAACGAGCAGGGGGCATTTAAATTCCATTAATTTTAAAACTGCTTAAGCTATATTTAATAAAATTGAATGAGCTTTAACATAAATAAAAGAAACATGAATTCCATACACTGAAAAAAAAAGTTATTTGCGTTTCTTAATGTAGCAATATTCATCAGTCACCCTGTATATTGTTTACTTTTGTTTTGGTTTGTGTCTAGACTATCGGCTTGGATCATAGAGAAAGATGTTAGAAAGATGTCTCACATATGTTGGATGATTTCTTGTTCAATGGCAAGGTTTCTAGGTGGACCCTGTTACCAATAATTAGTATATATTGTAGTTTGGAACCCAATAAAAGGTAAATTTAGAAAATCCAAAGTGAAAGAAGTTTTAAAAAATAACATTTTCTTAAATAAGTGGCTTTTCTTAAAAAATGTAAATTTTCTCACAGAAAATACCTATTCATATTGTTAACAAAGAACCTTTTCTTAAAAAAAAACTTTTGTTAAAGAAGTACGTGTGCTTAAAAAAACTAAATTTTCTTACAAAAAGTATCTTTTCTTAAAAAAGTTAGTGTTTTAAAAATAAGTACATTTTCTTAAAAAAATAAATTTTTTTACAACAAATTGCCTACTTTTAAATGCTACCTTTTCTTTAAAGTGTACCTTTTTTGTGAAAAAAATAACTTTTCTTGACATAAGTACCTACTCTTAAAAATTTACCTATTCTCGGAAAAAGGACCAATTCTAAAAAATTACAGCAGACAGTTGTCCGAGGCCTTCGGCCACGGACTGTCCCTACAGGCTGTGTCAGAGACACGGCCATTAAGTTTAACGTAGAATACGCCATCCGATAAGACAGAAAACATATATAACAATAAATTCATTTGCTTATATTATTTATCATTTATTGTTATATATGTTTTCTGTCTTATCGGATGGCGTATTCTACGTTAAACTTAATGGCCGTGTTTCTGACACAGCCTGCAGGGACAGTCCGTGGCCGAAGGCCTCGGACAACTGTCTGCTGTAATTTTTATATTTACCAACGGCATTTGATTCAAGTCCGTTTAAAAAAAAATATTATGTTAAATTTTTTTAAACTTAATTTAATTTATGTATTTTAATTAATATTTATATTGAAATAAGTTTTGCGAATGTTGAGAGAGCCGCCCTAATATTAAAAAAGGTTTACCTTATCGAGTCTTCGCATTAGCATTCGAGCGTTGTGTGAAAGCTTTACGCTTAACAATTCAAAATTAATGTTACAACAGCTTTATTGAAGCTTTCGCAAAAAAGCTTTATTACGTTAGCTTACTGTTTGTTTCACTTTTTACTAGATACATGTTGCCAAGCAACATTAGCTTGCTGTTCGTTTCACTTTTTACTAGATACATGTTCCTAAGCAATGTTGAGCAACCAAAAACACTCAACCAAACACCACACATATGTTTGAGTGTATGTGTTTAAACAATTTTCATTTGAGAAATTAAAATACTAGAAATATATCAACCAATATGAAATGTATATCAAACGAAAGATAACATCTTCATTTACCTACAAAAAAAATTTTAAAAAAATTCATCTAGCCGTTTCCTCAAATTCAATGAAATAAAGATTACAACAATAAAAACCTGACATGACTCCTCATACCGTAAGGTAAGACGTATTCTACGTCAAAAAATTACCATTTCTTAAAAGAAAACATTTTCTTCAAAAAAATACCGTCTCTTAAAAAAATATATTTTCTTACAAAAGTTCGTTATTTTAAAAGTACACTTTCTTAAAGATAAAAAAAATTCCGTTTCTTGACATAAGTAGCATTTCTGAAAATGGTACCACTTCTTTAAAAAGTATCTGTTCTTAAGAAAAAGTACTTCTTTGTGGAAAAAATTCATACTCTTATGGCTTTTTCTTACAGAGAGTCCTTCTTCTTAAAAATAGTACCTTTTCGTAAAAAAAACATTAGCTTTTAATAAAAAAAGTACCTCTCTTTGAAAAACTGCATTTTCAGGAAAATATATATATAATATATATAATAAAAATTACCTAAAAATTTATTTTTTTGAAAAAAAACACATTCTTTAAAAAACAAATTCTTCAAAAAAGTTTAACATTTTACAAAAGTATATTTTTCTAAAGATCCATTTAAATTATCGCCTTAGGCGTGTTGGAACTAACTAAAAATAAATGAATGGTTTCCCATTACATCCCATGAAGGGACAGGGGAGAGCTTCTCACTGAGCTGTGCGCTTTCCAGTTTTCACTCACTGATTGGGACCTACAGTTTTACACCGATTCCGAACGGTATTCTGAGAAGCTTTTTCATGGCTAAATACTTGATAGTGTCGCCGTCACTATGCGATGTGACCGCCGCCGAAAGAAATTTTAAGGTAGTCTGAGCAGGTATCAAACCCTTGATTTCATGTACAAGAGCCGCGGACACTAACCATTGCACCACCGATGGTCACGTTGGAACTAACTAGTACATATTATATAGCGAAAGGAACTTCGTTCCAACCGGGTGTCCCCTGACATTTCATGTAATTTTTTATTAAACTTCATTTGGTTAATTTCCCCATTTTCAGCTTCTTTTCTTAAAAAATCCCTTATCTTAAGGAAGTACCTTTACTTCAAAAAAGTAAGTTTTCTTACAAAAAGTAAATTTTCTTGCAAAAAGTAAATTTTCTTAAAAAAGTATTTTTTCTAAATAAGTATCTTTTCTTAAAAAATTTAATTTTTTTACAACATATTGCCTTTTTCTTAAAAAAGTAAATATTCTTCAAAGAGTACATTTTTTGTGAAACAAAAAATCTTTTCTTGAGATAAGTACCTACTCTTAAAAATGTACCTATTCTTGAAAAAAGGACCAAATCTAAAAAAAAATTTCACTTCTTAAAAAATACCTTTTCTTACAAAAATTCCTATTCTTAAAAGTCCCTTTTCTTAAAAAGAAAATAATAACTTTTCTTTTCTATTCTTGAGATAGGCAGCCTTTCTGAAAATACATAAGTACATTTTCTTAAAAAAAAAAACATTTTCCTAAAACGGGTACCAACTGCTTTAAAAAGTACCTGTTCTTAAAAAATGTTCTTCTTTGTGGAAAAAATTCATACTATTATGGCCATTTCTTACAGAAAGTATTTCTTCTTAAAAATAGTACCTTTTCTTAAAAAAAAACATTAGCATTTAATAAAAGAAGTATCTCTCTTTGAAAAAGGGCATTTTCAGGAAAATCTAATACATATTCCTACAAAAAGTACCTAAAAATACACTTTTAAAAAAATACATTCTATAAAAAAAAATTTGTTAAACAAAGTTATTCATTTTACAAAAAATATCTTCTCTTAAAGATCCGCTTAAATTATCGTATTTTTCAACGGGCGCCGTAGGCGTGTTGGAACTAACTAGTACATAATATGTAAATATATAGCGAAAGAAACTTCATTCCAATCGGGTGTCCCCTGACAGCTCATATATTTTTTGGTTTGGTTGGTTTTATCTTATGTCTTTACTAATTGTCGGATCGTGCATTCTAGGATTTCATGCTCTTGCCCACTGGTTCAATTTGTTCTTCTGAAACTTCTAGTTAATCTTCTGCCTATGATGCCTATTATAGTGCCGCCACTATAATAATCTTCCACATCGACAAAAAAAACCTTGATAATTTTATGAGAATTTTTTATGATTCTTACTTTCTCTGAAATGATGTAAGTTTAATTTCACATAAAAAGTATTTTGTTGTATTTTTATGAGATCTTTTACATATGAAAAACCTAAACTTCTAAACAAAAACTTTTGTGTTATTTTAACAAATCATTTTACGACCATCTGCTAGTTTGATGTGTTCTATAACTTATTTATCTTCCAAATGTCACATATTATCGCAAGAGCTTAACGCCACTGTACAATGGATAGGTGTATATAACATTAACTCTGTTAACGTAACATAACGTTTACATGAGGTTTATTTGTTAGTTTTACTTGTATAATTTCTGTTGTCTCTACTACTGCCTTTCATCACATGGCAAAACAAAACAATTTGAAGGCGGAAAATCTGTTGACCGACCACATGCTGTGATGTTAATGTGCTGTCTCAACTCATTCTGTGTGTGTTGGTAAGGCATGCGAGAAGGGGGTCTGTTAAGTGTCTTTACTTACATCTCTTTCGTTTATTTTTAATAATTTCGAATTTTTCTTATCACTTTTCAACACTCACTCACGCACTTAACAAGTAAAATGTACTCTCACTCTCTAGCTCTTTGGCTGTTGGCATCTGCTTTATGTTATCACTCTCCCAAATGATGTTAAGAACAGCAAGTGTGTTAACAGTGATAAGAAACAACTTCACATAACATACTTAAGTTATCTTCCATCCATTCATTGTTTGCGATATGAGGGTTGTTATAATTCTCATGTAATCGTTTTCTACCTCTCTATGTTTAGTGATTCAAGTGCTAGAAGGGGGTGTCTCTATTTAATGTGTTTATCCTCGTCGCCAGTAGATAAGGGTGACCAAATGGTAATTTAATCATATTGAATTTTTAACATTCATTCTTTCACCATTTGACATGCATCCCTCATACATACAAATGTCGATATAGGGGTGCATTAGTACTCCGCTCCGCTTTGTATTGTATTGTAATTTCACTTTAATATACTTCACGGTGGGAACGACCGTCCCATAAAATCCATCGGTCTTCATTTTTTATGAGTTATTAATTATGAAACATACATATGAAGTTTTGACAATCGTTCATTTCTGCAGTCACCCTCATAAAATGGGAAAATCTCACGTAATAGAGTAATAATTTTTTTTTCTTGTTTTCTGCTCATAATGAAATTTAATAATTTGTTACGGGCAATTGGGTGAAATTGTTTGAAATTGATTTGAAACTAGGAGGATCGTATGACAAAAGGTAATAATTGCTATTGCAGATTGCCGGAGAAAGAAGGAAAGAGTTTGATACATGGTTTGGTGCGGTCTCTACACCTTTAAGGTTTATATATTTAGGAACTTTTTGGTATATATTCTGTACTATTTGGCTTATTTTATGTTTCCTTGGTAGTTTGAATGAAGTTTTTGACATGCTTTATGTAAATTTTATGTACTTTATTTTGAAAATTCTGTCTTTTTTTTTGTAAATTTTATTTACATTAATGTACTCTGTATGTACTTCTTTTGTGTACTATTTATATGTTTTAGTTTTGAACAATTTACGTACTCTCTGGTACGTATTAAGTACATTTGTGGTACCTTTTATTCACATTTTGGTACACTTTATTTGCATTTTCTTACATTTGCTGTAATTTTGAGAAAAAAAGCTCCGTATTTAGTTCTTGTGAAATTTGCGTAAGAAAGTTTGGCATTTATCTCCAAACGGAAAATTTTGCTGCGGGAGTTACTTGCAAATTTACGTTGCAAATATTTTATTTATACTCCATTTTATTTCAACGCACGTGGTGTTAGTTGTGGTTGTTAAAATTATCGAAATGTGAAAATTCCGGTCCCAAACAATTGGTTTCGTACGAAATAGCTTTGGCGTAACAACCCTGTAATTGATTTTGTCTACGAAATTTTTGCAAAGAGCTGAGTACCAAGCAAATGGAAAGTGAGCGAAATTTTCGGTTCATGAAATTTTCCTTATTTTTGATGTGTTAACATCTATAGGCGCGGGTAAAGACAAAATTCACAAAGTGAATACATCCAAACACAGTTTGTCGGACTCCGATCGCACAGATTGTCCGACTGCGATCACAGATCGGAGAATCGGCCAAGATATATTTTTCATACCCCTAAATGATAAGGGTGACCCACCCCTATATAGAAAACAGTTTTGTCCGACTGCGAAACGCAGATTGTCAGACTGCGAAAAAAACACTGATGTAGCGGCAGCGAATAGTTGCCGTTGTGTGTGGGTTCGGAGCACTCTCAGAGCAAAGAGAATAATGATGTGTTTATACGTATATACAAATGAGATATTAAGAGAGCAACGAAAATTGTGTGAACTTGTGTAGCGTATGTACGAACATAACAATGTGTGTATGGACATGTGGCTGTTGCTTCGCATTCTCTTTGTTTTTGGGAATAAAATATTAAGCAAAACAATAAAGACACATGTGCTTGGACTGGTATTTAAATAATTTTCATATAATTGAACGCTGTTTTTTAATTTCCAATGTAACATATACTAATGTGTTCATAGAAATCGAACAGGTATTGTGGTAACAAAAAGGTGTTAACACATCGCCCGTGAGTTCGAACACTCATTGGATTTTTTTTGTGTACTATTTATATACTTTAGTTTTGGACATTTTTTGTACACTCTGGTACATATTGATCTCTAAATGGAAAATTTTGTTGTATTACCGTGCAAACATTTTATTTATTCTTATACTTCCTCTACGCACTCCATTTTATTTTCAGCGCTCGAGATGTTACTTTGGTTGTTAAAATTATCGAAATGTCAAAATACCTGTCCCAAACAATTTGCAAACAATTGTTTTCGTACGAAATAGCTTCAGTGTAACAACCCTGTAATTGATTTTGCCTACGAAATGTGTGCGAAGAGCTGAGTACCAAGCAAATAAAAAGTCAGCGAAATTTTCGGCACATGAAATTTTTGTTATTTTTTATAAATTTCATAAAAACTGAGTACCGGGCTTAACTTGCGAATTTCTGCAGGACCACTTTAGGTAAAGTATATCCGGGTTACCTTTTGCCTTTTTTATGTACCATTTGGTACATATTATGTACATTTTGATGCACTTTGTAATGTCAGCTACATTTTATATACTTTTAGTTACAAAGTACATACATACATACGTTCTTGGTACACTTTACATATTTTAGGAACATTTTACCCTTCGTTTTGGTACTCTTTAGCTTTTACATTTTATGTACTTTTTGGTACACATTAAGTACTTCGTTGGTACACGTTATGTACTTTCTGCACATGGTATGTAGGTTTGCCTCATACTATGTACCTTTTCGGTACAATTAATGTGTTTTTTAGTACACGAAAAGTAAAGGGTATCTCAGTACGATTGCACTTTTTAAATTTGGTGCCATATTTTTTTTTGTGCAATTGGCAACTCTGAAATTTGGCAGCTGCCACATATAGTTATTCCGATTTCTAAAAATAGAGCGCTTTACGAAAGAACGACATGATATAATTGTGAAAACTTCACAAAAATTTGGAAAGTTATGCTGAGACAGCTCGCAAACTTCGAAGAATTTTCAGTGGAGAAAGTGCACCTAATGTATCAACCATTCGAAGAGTGGTAAACAATTTTAAGGAACTGGGTCGGCTATGGACGGTAGTACGGTATTTACACCGACCAAGATTAGCGCATTTCGAAGGTTAACACTGTTAACCCGCGCTAACCCAGAAGATTACTCATACAATTTTAATCTGCAGAAACTGAAGTTTAATTTGTAACCTCATTTTAAACTGGTGATCATTTTGATGCAACACTGTTAGTTAGTTAAAAATATGCTAACATAATAAAAACATACACAATACATCAATTGTTTGACAAATGGAAACCGATCGAAAACTTTCCGACGCGTCGCCGCCACCAACATTTTTTTGAGGCTCACGCCGCCGCTGAAATAAATGGCTCTTATTGGTTTGAAGTGTGAGCAGATTTTTATCAACTGAACCGATTTGACTCATTGATCCAATTTTAAAGGTCCAGTTATTTTAAAAACTTCCCAAATGTTTACAAAACTGGCAAAACCAATAGCCGCCGACTTTTTTTAAAGTTGCGCCGCCGTCTTCGATAATTTTGTCTCGGCACGGAGTTTGTTTAAAACTGAAACGTCAGTTTAATCTCGAATTGGGCGGTGTAATCGGCAAAGATTACAGAACAAGGTTATCGCTAACCTGGCCGCGATAAACGGCGGTGTAAATGCGTTATAAGTCTCCAGTGCTTCAACGTATCGGTCGGTCTCTTGAAACCATTGCTGCTGTAAACGAGAGTGACGCCGAAAACCGGAAAACATCAATTCGGCATCATTGTCAACAACTTCAAATTGCACGAAGCACTACGAAGCGAATTTTCATTAATTAATTTTAACCTAAAAAAAGTCATCTTCTCCAATGAAGCGCATTTCCATCCGAATGGCTTCGTGATTACACAAAATTGTCGATTATGTGGCTCAGAAACTCCTCATGCAATTCATGAAAAACAAATGCACCCATAACGAGGAACTGTCTGGTGCGGATTTTGGTCAGGCGGCGTGATTGGGCTTTACCTTTTTGAAGATGAGGCTGATATTACAGGGACTTTCAACGGCATTCGTTACAGGAACATGATAACGAAGTTCTTGTGATCTCAACAAGGTGGCATGAATCTGGACGCCATGTGGTTTCAGCAAGACGGCGCCACCTGCCACATCGCGCTTGAAACAATCGACTTATTGCAACAACGATTTCCAGAACAAATTTTCTCAAGAAATTCTGATGTCAACTGGCCACTGAGATCATGCGATTAACGCCGTGCGATTTCTTTCTTTGGGATTTTGTGAAATCTCGGGTTTATGCTAATAAACCAGAAACAATTCCTGAGCTGAAATCCGAGATTTACCGCGTCATCGGTTGGATGTGCCAGTATCTAATCTCTGTGATAAAGTCATGAAAAGAGTAATGGTGTGTTATCAGAGCGGTCATTTGACGGATATTTTATTCCATTCTTAATCCAACATGTCTTCATTACAATCCAGTAAAAAAAATGACAACTATCACAAAAAATACGTATTTCATTTTAAAATGAAAAACTGCATCCTTTCTGAAACACCCTTTACATGTATTTGGACTCCCCTATAGAGATGAAAATAGACCTCGTCAGAAAATATGATTTTTCGGCAAAACTCGATGTTTGCTTGGAGCTGCTGTAAGGCCCAAATTTCCCAACGTTGTACAATCGTAACTCGACTCATTGTGGTCCGCGGATGTATGTATGATACTGACCGATAGTCAATATTTTGAACAGCAAAAATCTATCAGTGTCAAAATAACATATGATTTAAAAAGATACCAGTATTTGGATCACCCGTTACTGAGTTGAAGTCGACAGATTATTAATATTAAATTTGAGCCAAAGTTCTCGGAATTTCCGAAGCCTTTTTGAATCACCTGTCTGATTAGATGCGTTTTCATTTAGAGCGATAACAGAAATCAGGTGGTTTCCCTGTGTGGGTTTCAGTTACCACCGGTGTTTCCGAATAAATAAGCGGTAATTGACTGCGAACAATGTTCTTATATATAAATGATTGCAAATGAAAATAAATCAAATTTGGTAACAGAGGAGTAACTAGAGTAAAGATGTATGGTTGGTCCTTGGAGATGAATAAAATTAAACGACATCTTGAAATAGAGACTAACGATGGCCAAAGAAGACGACGGTTGCAAAAGATCATTGGGTGAGAGAAAATATTACAAGATCGGTAACAGGGAAATCCTCTCCAAGCTTCTTTAAACAATTTGAATTAGTCAGAGCTTGATAATATAGGAGCAGGCATCGTAAACGTACTTAGATGCATAAAAATCCTAAATATACGACACACGTGCGTCTATTTAAAGGGTCCGCGAAATAACTTTTTTTTTTGAAAATGCTATAAAAAAAAACTACTGAATATTTTCTCAATTTTTTTTTTTATTTTAAAGTACAATCCTTCCGGTTAATAATGGAAAATAATTTCATTCAAATGGCTGCCTCGGCTGGCCATGCAGTAGCCTACACGATCGGTCCAATTTTTAAGCACATTATCGATTGTGTGCAGCTGTATTTCACCAATGGCTTCACGAATATTGTCCTTTAAAGCGACAATTGTCTCTGGCTTGTCGGCGTAACACTTATCTTTTAGGGCACCCCACAAATAATAGTCCAACGGTGTCAAATCGCAGCTCCGAGGTGGCCAAACGACATCAGCTCTGCGGATGATAATGCGATCTTCCAAAACAGTGCGCAAAACATCGAGTGTAGCTTCGGCTGTGTGGCACGTAGCGCCGTCCTGTTGAAACCAAATGTTGCCAATATCCTCCTCTTCAGTTTTTGTGAACAAAAATTCGTTTATCATGGCCCGATAACGATCGCCATTGACTGTAACGGCCACTCCTTACCCATTTTCGAAGAAAAATGGCCCAATTATGCCTCTGGACCAAAATCCGCACCAAATAGTGACTCGTTTTGGGTGCATCGGCTTTTCAATGTATGCGTGCGGGTTTTCTGTGCCCCAAATGCGACAATTTTGCTTGTTTACATACCCGCCAAGATCAAAATGAGCTTCATCTGAAAAGAAGATTTTTTTTTGGCAAAATCGGCATCTTCTGTAAGTCGATCGCAGGCCCATATTTCCCAGCGTTGTTCAAGCGTATACACAACCATATTCGTTCAGCGGAAGGATAAAACTAATTATCTGTCAAATCAGACATGAGCTAAGTGTTACCATTCACGAAATAAGCACTAGTTGAAAAAGAAAACGTTAGATGGCGGACCCGTTATATGCATATCCGAACGTTCGTTTTCGTTTTAAACGAGCGACTCGGGAGCAGCTCATGTACCGTAAAAGCTTTATTATAGACTGGTAGGAAAAAATAGATAATTTGTACCAAAAAGTACATGCCATTAACAAAAAGTACATAGCGTACTTACGAAAGTACAGATATTGTTACAGAAGCTGACATGAGGTGTCAGGTTGGAACGAAGTGCCTTTCGCTATATAGTACTAGTTACTTCCAACACGCCTAAGGCGCGAGTTGAAAAATACGATAATTTAAATGGATCTTTAAGAAAATATACTTTTCGATGAACTTTTAGAATATATTTTTTTAAAAGAAAAGTATGTTTTTAGGTCCTTTTTGTGCGAATATGTATTATATTTCCCCGAAAAGGTCAGTTTTTTTTTAAGAAAATGTACTATTTTTAAGAAGAAGTACTTTCTGTAAGAAAATGCCATAAGAGTATGAATTTTTTTTTACAAAGAACTTTTTTTAAGAACAGGTTCTTTTTAAAGTTGTGGTACACTTTTAGGAAAAGGTTATTTTTTAAGGAAATTTACTTATTTTCAGAAATTTACTTATTATCTCTAAAAAATCAAAAAAAAATGTATTTTATTTTTAAGAAAAGGAATTTTTGTAAGAAAGGGTTTTTTTTAAGAAAAGGTATTTTTTGAAGAAAAGGTATTTTTTTAAGAAATTGGATTTTTTTTTAGAATCGGCCCTTTTTTCAAGAATAGGTAAATTTTTAAGAGTAGGTACTTGTCTCAAGAAAAGTTATTTTGTTTCAGAAAAAGGTACTCCTTAAAGTAAAGGTAGTTTTTTAAGAAAAGACAATTTGTTGTAAGGAAAAGTACTTTTTCACGTAAAGGTACTTATTTAAAAAGAATACTTTTTTTAAGAAACGGTACTTTTTGTATGAAAATTTAAATTTTTTAAAGAAAGGTACTATACGATAAGGTATTGTTTTTGAAAAATATTTACTTTGTTTAAAAATATGAATTGGAATTTTTTTGAAAAATTATACTTTTCTTAAGAAAAGGCACTTATTTAAGAAAATCTTATTTTTTTACTTCTTTCACTTTGGTTTTTCTAAACTTACTTTTTTTTGGCTTCAAAACTACAATATATACTAAATATTGATTACAGGCTCCACCTAGAAAACTCCCATTAAACAAGAAATTTCCCAACATATGTTAGTCTAGACACAAACCAAAGCAAAAGTACCTAATATAGTTGATAATACTGGGTAGTATCATAATAGTGTTAAAAAAATTGTTTTTCAGTTAGCCCCCATCGCGCAACATGCGATATCGAACTTCGTTCCAAAATATTACATTAATTGTACAAAAAGTACACAAAATGCACCAAAAGTATACAATGGGTAGCAAAACTATACATAAAGTGAAAGATAATTGACATAACGTGTACCATTTACAACATAGAATGTACCAAAAAGTACATAAAGTTTAACAAGTCTAAAAAAATGGTTTTAGGTTACATCCTTAATAATAATAATATAATTAAAAGTGTACCACACAGTATATAAAGTGTACCAAAAAGAACATATTGTGTCCCGAAATAGTACATAAAATATAGCAAAAATTTACCAATAAAGTACACAGCCTACCAAGAAAGTATATAAGGAGTAACACAAATGTACACAAATTGGACTAGAAAGTACATTGTACACCAAAATGTACGTAAAATATATCGTACCAAAAAGTACATAGCGAGTCACAAAATTAAATAAATATAACAAAAAAGTGCATAAAATGTGCGTAATGAACGTACATACACAATACCAAAATCTATCAACAATTTACCGGAAAGTACTTTCGGGATTCTTTTTGAAAAGGTTCTTTTTGGCAGCAAAAACCTACATAAAAGTACAACAAAAATAATTTCGGTACCAAAAATTTCGTATAATTCTAACTATTTATTCCTAAATAAATACGTGAACTGTGTCAAAAACTTTACTTTTGGTATCAAAAATTACATATGTACATACATATGTTGGTACTTCTTATGTAGTTCTTTGGTACCAAAACTAATCTTTTGGTACTTTTTTGGTCACAAAAAGTGAATTTTTTTGGAACTTTTAATTTTCATGTTAGTACTCTTTATGTTGTTTTTGGTACCAAATCTGTGTATAATGCTAAAAAGTATTTTGGTGATTTTACTATTATTTTTTGATACACTATGTGGTTTTTGGTGTAACCAAGTAACCACTTTAATAATAGCTGTTTCCCTTTTTAAACGTATTAAAGTAATTAGTAGCTTGAACCTTCTAATCGATTTGGACCAATAATGAACCTAGAGGCAAATTCACAAATCGACAAGTTTATTATTGTTTTTAGAGTCATGTTCCCCGTACATCAAACATAATGAAATTGCAAAGAAAAGGTATGGACCAACATACTTTTGCAGTAAGGGATTTTTAAAAGCCAACTCACGTACATATTTACAATTGACACCCGTTGCAATTTTATATTTGTTATAGATTCTGATTGAAAATAAGCATTATTTCAGAGTTCAGTGCTGAAAAACAGCAATACATTTAGAAAAAATGCAATTTTTCCACAAAAAATGCTAAAACTGAAACGAGAATAGTCAAAAGTTGGTAAAAATTGCCCAAAAAGGTGCTAAAAAGCATTTTGCATGTTTTTTAAAACAAAAAGTGCATAACCAAAAAAGTAATAGAGCTAGAATTGCACCTAAAGTGATAAATTGGCAACACTGGTTATACGTATATAAAAATAAGCTAGCACGAGAGCAACGAAAATTGTGTGAACTTGTGTAGCGTATGTACGAACATAACAATGTATGTATGGTCGTGTGTCTATTGCTTTGAATTCTCTTTGTTTTTTGTGCGTATAAAATGAAAAGTATTAAGTAAGAAAATAATGACACTAGTCTTCAACTATTTTTAAGTGTTATTAAGTATTAATAATATTTAAATGAAACGTCATAATATGATTGAACGCAGTTATTTATTTTTCAATGTAACATTTACTAATATGTTCACAGAAATTGAACAGGTACCGTGTAACAAAAAGGTGTTAACACATCGCCCGTGAGTTCGAAAACTCATTGGATTTTTTTGATACACCTTATGTACATTTAGGTACAATTTATTTATTTGTTGGTAGGCTTTAGGACACTTTGATAACAGTACTTGCTGGTATTCTTTTTGTACATTTTGTGGTAAATTTTTTGAAAACTTTGGTACACTTTATACAATTTTTAGTACATTTGTTTTACATTGTCTGTAGTCTTCGTCAAACTTGACATAATTTTTTCATATTACGTACCAAATATTTCCAAATTATATATCCTATTCATTATACCGTGCGGAAATATACAACTCGAATTTCGCAAGACGTGTTTTGAGTAGTGAGAGGGATGTTATACGCACGCTCGCGTTCGTTTAAGCTGCCTGTACAGGAGTAAAATGAGTCATCGAGTTAGAGGAAAAATTCTTGATTCTTCGAGCCGAAAAAATGTTAAGCAACATCTTCAACGCAAGAACTTCTTATACCTTAATTAAAAGAAAGACTTAGAAGTTATACGATCTAGTCGTATAAAAACGATGGCAAAACAAAATCCATCAAGTTCTGGCTGCAGAGGAAGAGAAGATTGGCAGAAAGGATATGTTCTCCAAATTTCTATAAACAATTTTGGAATAGCTAGACTTTGGTGACACTGGATTAGCATCAACCAACGAATTCAAATAAAGCGGAACATTTGGTCCTTCGAACTGAATAAACTGAAGTGGCTTCTGTAGCGTAAGACGTAGAAGGCATTGGATTTTAACCGATAAAGAGATCGCCGAAAGAAAATGTACGAAGGTCTGTTTATAGAGCCCGTATAGAATGGGAGAGCATTTCAGAAGGTCAATAACAGGGATATCCTCTACAGGTTTGTTTAAACACTATTAAGATAGCTAGATGTAATACCAGTAGGTGTAGCATAAGGCCAGCGGCGAAGTGGAAGCATACAACACAATAATAATATTCCTAGGGTGATTCTTACATTAGCACAACAGTCAAAAAGATGTAATCCAATCTGTGGCATTTACTGAGATGACGGCATTTCTAACAGCCATGGGTATGCTAAAAGATGACACCACCTGCAGCAACATGAAACATTCAGCGATTGGGGTTGTGGAAGATTCTACGTCGCGACGATAAACAGACGGAGGTGAAATCCATGTGATATTAGTTCCCCTTCTGCGAAAAAGTTCTTCGCACTTTTTTGAAATCCTTTCTAGATTTTTATGTCTCCTTTCATTAGGTTTCAGACAAAGAACAATTTCCCAGGATTTATCAAATGACTTCATAGAATCTATTAAAATAAATATATACAAATTGTTCGCAAATCTATGAAACGTCTTCATATATTCTATGAAATGCAATCCTTGCAATTTATTCAGAACATTTTCGAAAATAGTGAAAAAAAATTTATTTCAAAATATCTATGAGACAATTTGAAACAAACCCCTGTCAGAGAATTTCAATAAATACATCAAATTAATGAATATTTTTCCAATACATCCCGTGAAGGGACAAGGGAATATTTCGAAGAAAATTATGAAGTAATGGATAACGTATTAAGGGCACCTTAGATCAGCGGATTGTCGGGCCGACTCATCTCCCAGTGTAAGGTGAAGTCGGGCAGTCGGCCGACTACTCAGGCAAAAATCAAAACTAGTTTGATTTTCAGAAAGTCGGCCGGAAATTCGGCAAGTGTAAGGCGAAACAATGCCCGACACGAATGTCGGCCTGACAAATAGTCGGCCGACTGGTCCGCAGGTCTAAGGGGCCCTTTAGAGAAGTCAAGACTCGCTGCTTCGAACATGTGTCCAAGAACTCTGTTCCACATGATTCCACTACGCTATTTCTCACTTGTTTTGATCTTTTACAACCCGTATTGATGAAATGGCGAACACATCAGAGATAGCATCTGTTTAAAACCGTCTCCAATCGTATGCATTTCATACTAGTTGGTCTCTTCAAGGTTTTCCTGGGATACATTCACCTGATACTTCCATCAGAGACGTCGGACGTCCGTTTCGGACAAAATGTCGGCAGCAACGGATTCGTCTCAAATTCGTAACGAATTCATATGGAACATTGGGCTACCACAACTTGACACAACTTCTGGAAAAACTGTTGCCATTCAAATGTTTGTTTAAACCATGGCAAAATAAGTAAGGTAGAAGCAGTAGGAATTGAAGGCATTTTGCTTTTATTTCAGGAGCCGACCGTGACCAATTCAGTTGATTGAAATTGTCAAGACGTATTTATTTTAGGTTATATCAGGAGGAATTGCTGTAATTTTCAGCAACAACCACATGGCAAAACAAATTTAATCTGCTGTTTTAACGCTACAGCCTGTACTAGATACATCTTGGAATTGGTATAAACAACATTAGTTAATTCTTAATTACCACAACGACAAGAAGAAATTGAAGTCAGCTGCTCTAACGCTTCCACCTGTAATAGATACATCTTGGTTTAAACAGAATGGAACACATTTGCTTTTCTATTTGTTTGGCTACACGCGTATAAAGTTTAATTATTCAAACAATTTCCGGCGTCTAATTTTTTTTTCTTATTAAACAATTTAGTGTGTGCAATTACCGTTAGATTAGATAATTATGAATGATTAATGAATTTATAACAATTCCTGATAAACATTTAAAATTATCAACTTCAATAGTCATTCTCGGACACGACGACGCCTCTGGTTTCTTTGTGAAGTGCATTTAGTCGTCTGCTTACAATTCCAGTTCAAAACATTGAACGCCAATGTTAAATACACGTTTTTTACGCGGTGTTTCTCTCTCTCTCTGTCTCTATTAGTACTCTCTGTCAATTGCAATATATCACACACACTTTCGTGTTCCCATCAGTGTTGCCACCAGTGTAGGCCAAAGTTACACAAGGGATGTTCAAAAATTATTCAAAATCACTTGAAATTACACAATTTATTTTAATTTTTTTTCCATTGAATAAAGTAATTTTCGATTTAATTCAAAATAAATTGCTACCATCCATTGCATCTTTTTTGCTGCATAATATCTACGGGCTTTGAAATGTTGTTCGTCTACAACCCTGCACCGGCATCCTTCGTCAAAACGACGACGCGTGCTTTAATTTTTGGGCATAAATATATGTTTTTTTCGGTTGTTTGCAAACGGCGCCACGAAATAACCCCCAAAATCAAATGAAATAACCCCAAAATGAAATAAAGCCCAACCAAGATGAAAATAACCCCAAACTAGAAATGAAAGAACCCCAAAAGATATCGGTACTACCGCCTAATGAAATAACCCCCAAAATAGAAAAGAAATATCCCCCATTGAAGCAAGCCCCAAGTAAATGAAATACACCCCAAAATAGTTATTATTAATTATAATATTATTAAAGAATTTAGAGGAATTAATTATTGTAAAAAGGGTAATTTCTTGCGGAAATGAAATAAACCCCCAAATATGATAAAGTAACCCCCAAAACCAAAATCACAATGAAACTATCCCCCCAAAAAAACTTGGAGCTTTTTACATACGAAAAATGGAATAACTCCCGAAAATTAGGCAATTATCCCCAAATTCGATTTTCCTGATTTTTTTGGGGATTATTTAATTTTTGAGTTTGGGGGTTATTTCATTGGGGGTTATTTCGTGGCGCCTTTGCAAACTGATTTTTTGTTGAATATTAATTAAGAATTAACTAAATACAAAAATAAAGTTTTTCATTTTTGCTCACGATAATATTTATAGCGTATTGAAATAGATCGTAGTTAAAATGACTAAGGATGACGATAGTGTACAAAAAATAAGGATGACGTTCTAGCGTTAAAGTCTTGGATATAACCTCATTCATACAGACTTTTTTCCGTTGGTCATATTTTGAAATTATTGTACTGTTTGCCAAAACGTCACTTCCCAAAATTAAAAATTTCGAATTTTGCTTGCAGTAGAATTATGAAAATCCAAAGTTTTAATAGTATTTTTCAAGCTTGCTACGATGAAGATACTTTTCAAATTTGACAATATGCAGCGAATATACGTGAGATTTTATATCCCACCTTTCGAGACCAATAAACTGGTACAACGAGCTCTCACGTTAAAAATAAAATAGATATCGTATATCGAAAAAATTCCCACCAGAAAACACTAAGAAATACCATCACTATTCATCGAATAATATTTTAAACACAGTATAGTAAAATTGGCAGGTTGCTCTCAACCTGTGGATCTGTGGATGTTTATTTGCAAAAGGAGGTATTATAGCCCCGTATTCAGTTCTTCCGAAGTTTTCGTAAGCAATTTTTTTTATGTTTATCTCTAAACGGAAAATTTTGTTGCGGAGAGTTTCCACCTATCTTTGATTTACCTTGCAAATATTTCCTTTATATTTTCTCTACGCACTCCATATTATTTTTACCTCATATTCTAGTTTTACACTCATTTTTACGCATGTGGTGGTACTTTTTGTACGAAATGTCCAAAATTTCGCTACCAAACAATTCTTATTGAATTGTTTTCGTACGAAATAACTTTGGTGTAGCAACCCTGTAATTGATTTTGCCTGCGAAACGTGCGCAGAGCTGAGTTCCAAGCAAATGAAACGTGAGCGAAGTTTGCGGTTCATGAAATTTTCGTTATTTTTTTATACACGTACTTTTTATGGCAACAAAAATGGCATAAAAACCGAATACCAGGCTTATGACGGAGTTATCAAAGGGTATGGATAAAGTTTCAACACATGACATGTTCTGACAAGTGAATTTACACAAAAATTGTACAAAAATATCATTATCCAAAAATTATTCAAAAAGTTGGAAATTGTCCCATTTTTGAATAATTATCCAGAAAGTGGCAACACTTTCCCATATAAAAATATTCGATGGTGAAGTTCGCCTCCCCCCTCCCTTTGAACTAAATAAACATCAATCTCTCCCACAGAGAGTCTAATATGTTGAAGGAGACTAACATATTTTTTTGTTTACAATTGAGTATCCATAATAAACCAAAACAAAGCATTAAAAAATGCGTTAAACGAGAGCTATAGATAGGGAGAGCAAGTGATTGGGAAAAAGAGGGATTGGGAAACTGTATGCAAATGAAGAGTAGAATGGAGGGGTTCTGTTGGTAACATTTCGGTTGCATTTAATAGAGAGTTACACAAAGAACGGACGGACAGTGGCAAATAATGACGCTGGAGTGTGTTGGTTGGTTTGCGAGTGGGGTGTTTCGACTGGTGCCTGTTACTTGTTACGAGTTTGTTTTGTTTTGGAACCTCTGTTAACGTACTCAGTTTTTATACACTGTTAACATTAAGCTCTGTTAACGCTTTTGTTTTGGGTCTATGTGTGCGTTCCTTGCATTCATGTTATATTATTGTTGGGCTGTTGTGTGGTTGGCGTGAATTTCTTGTATTCAGTTCCGGACGTTAAACGCGACTGTGCGGTTGTTTTCAAATACATAGCGCGGAGGAATTTTTTCCACATTCATTGTTTTTCTTTGTATCAAAAAAAAAAGAGTTCAGTGTATTTTTTTTTGTTAAAAAAGGAAAAAAGAAGTTGAAGAAAAAATAAGCAAATCAGCAAACCCCCACAATATCAATCTGAGACGAAACACGACGATAACAAAAAAAAAGCTGTTTCTTTATAACTCGTTTACAAAACGTTTCCAAAGTGCGACAAAAAGAAAATATATCAAAGAGAAGAAAAATTGCTCAAAAAAATTGAAACAACAAAAGGAATTATATTTATAAAGAAATTTCAATAAATATTCAAAAAAGGTGAATTTAAAGCTTAAAATCTGTTAAAGTGAACATAGTGTTTCATTGTAAGAATTCAAAGTTTCGGAGAAAAAGTTTAAAATTCTTCCCCTTACTAAAAGGAAAATCCTGTGACAAATTGCTAAAGTCTGAAAAAGGAAAAAAATATTAAAATACTCGTAATCTGGCAAAACAAAAAAATTAAGATAAAACCTCTAAACCTTTGAACCACTCACAACAACTACGACACCTACCACAACTCTATAACTCTATACAAAACCAATACAAATGCAGTTTAAACCCCTTTAAGGTATACACACATCCGTATATACATATGTACGTTATCCAAATACTCCTCCAGACTCCAAATTTCATATACAGAACACAGAGTCTGTATCTAACGAGTACCAAAAAACAATAACCTTTAAACTTGTTGAGAGAGAAGGAGAGAGCGCTTTCAAAAGAGTGCCAGCCATATGAAGAAGGAGTAGTTTGAATGCGTGGAGAGTAGATATTTTAAAACAGAAAGAAACTCACCAAACAGCATCCTTTTTGTGGAGTTGAAATGCCGATTTGAAGTGGCTTAAAAGCAGTACTACATTGTGGTTGATAGTGTTGGAAAACTTGAACAAAAAAAAAAACACATTTGGATTTATTTACCTGAAAAGGAAAAGAAAGAGACAAAAGAGATTAAGAGAAAATATAAAAAAAACTCCAACGAAAAAGGTAAGTCTACTTCATAAGAATTATACTTAAAAAAACAACGAAAAAGAAAAATGTAAACTAGTTTGTACATAAGAAGTTGGCAAGGAGTTAATTAGTTAGACAGTCTAAAAGTTGGGCCAGCGTAAAGTTGGGTAGGTGTTACTTTTACATCAAACAATACATTTTTTGGGATGACTTCTTCTCCACTATTATCTTTCTAATAAAACGAAGTTCTCATAATCCACGAAATTGCAAGTTAACATAACTAGAAAAATATTTTTAATATTTTTAAATCCACAATCAGGGCCCAAATTCACATTTACCCGGCGTTTAATTTATAGTTCGTGAGTCTTCTCGACAACCGTGTCTAAATTTCCAAGTTAACGGTCAACCCTTAGGCTACGTGTCAACTAAGCGTTTTTAAACCTGTTTTGGAACCCAAATCAGCTGATTCTTGTATGAAAAAGCAGCTGATTTTTTTGGTCACGGACGTTTTACCGGACATTCAATGTATAGTTCGTGATTCTTCTTTACAGCGGTGTAAATCTCCAAGCCAACGACAAACCTAGGCTACGTTTAAACTTAGCGTTTTGAACATGTTTTGGAACACAAATCAGCTGATTCTTGTATGAAAAATAAGCTGATTTTTTTGGCCACGGACGTTTTACCGGACATTCAATGTATAGTTCGTGAGTCTTCTCTACAACGGTGTCTAAATCTCCAAGCCAATGACCAACCCTTAGGCTACGTTAGCGTTTTTAACGTGTTTTGGAACCCAACTCAGCTGATTCTTGTATCAGAAATCACCTGATTTTGGGCACGGACGATTTACCGGCCATTCAATGTATAGTTCGTGAGCCTTCTCTAGAGGCTATGTTTCAGCTTAGCGTTTTGGAACCCAAATCAGCTGATTCTTGTATGAAAAATCAGCTGATTTTTTCCACGTACGTTTAACCAGGCATTCAATTTACAGTTCGTGAGTCTTCTCTACGGCGGTGTATAACACTCCAAGCGACAGCCCAACCCTTAGGCAACGTTTCAACTTAGCGTTTTTAACGTGTTTTGGTACCGAAATCAGCTGATTATTGTATGAGAAATCACCTGATTTTCACAAAATACGGTAATCGTGTTAATCCGGTATAATGGAATAGTAGCTTTCAGCCAACGACACAAACTCTTTTCTGTTTAAATGTGAAACAACAACTTGAGTTTGTGATGAATGAGAGTTTTGTATAATAAAAATTTTTCCACCAACTTCAGCACCATTTTTCTTAAAAATTATGAAAACAAAACTTTACTTGAGACCATCAAAACTGATATTAAAACTAGTGCAAAAGTTTCCGTCGTTGCTGCAATAGTTAGTGTGCACGGCTCATGTAGTTGAGAACATGGGTTCGATCACTACTATTTCTTTCGACCACCTTACATTTCTTTCGACGATGGTCACATCGCTTAGCGACGACAACACTAACGAGTAAATGGATGTGTCATTTGACAAAACCATTAAATCCATAAAAAAAAACTCTGTAACTAAACTGAAATTTCCTGTGTTTCAAACTTCCATGGTAATTATAAATTCAAACTAACATTTTACGAGAAATACAGTTTTTTTTTGCAAAAAAAAAAATATTTTTCAACATAATCTCCTTTTAGCTCAATAAACTTAGTCCAAACGTTTCTCCAATTTTTGTATCCCTTCAAAAATAAATAGGATTTCTCGAGGTCCATAAAATAGGCTTTTGTTTGATCAATAATTTCATCGTTGGAGCTAAATCTCTTTCCACCGAGCCATTTCTTTAGGTTTGGAAATAGGAAATAGTCACTGGGGGCTAAATCCGGAGAATATGGTGGATGGGGTACCAATTCGTAGTCCAATTCGTGGCATTTTGCCATTGAGACTACACACGTGTGCACCCGTACGTTTATGGTTAATTGAGAGCAAACGCGGCACCCATATTGCAGGCAGCTTTCTTAAACCCAATTGATCGTTAAAATTCGAAACCACACTGCCATATGAAATGCCTATGGCATCAACAATCTCACGCACTTTTACTCTTCGACCGGCCAATGCCATATCATGGATTTTTTCGACATTTTCGGGTGTATTGACCTCAATTTATCGTCCAGAACGTTGAGCGTAATTTCTATTTGTGCGATCACAACGAAAGTCAGTAAACTACTTTTTTACCATTGAAATCGATGGTGCAGAGTCCCCGTACTATTTTCCTTTGTATGCACAATCAAATTCTAAATGTTCTGGATACATTAGTTTCACCCACAGACACTAACATAACAAAATGTTGGAAAAATAGAGTTAATCAGTTTGGCTATTGAACACCTTAGTTAGCCATTAAAACCCTTCTTAAAACCCCATTCGGAATCAGTGTAAAACTGTAGGTCCCAATCAAACTAGAAAGCGCACAGCTCACTGAATGCGACAAATTATCCACATTTTCTTCGTTGAATAGAAAAGGAAAAAAATTTTTTTCTCAAGTTTCCATCGGGTGATTTCATTTATAACTTTTCTCAAGACATCTATTGCACCCAAGTTCCAATTAAAATTTTTGATCTAAATTTTACCATTTCTTAAGTTGCTCGATGCGACAATGTGGACCATACTCAGTAGCAAAGCTGCATTGTATATAATATTGTCTAAAGCCAATTTTAATTCGGGTCTGTTATAGGTATCGGGACTTGCCGTGTCCGTTATAGGTATCGGGACTTGCCGTGCCGTGTCCAATTTCCCGCCCACTATCTCTATGAAAGGCATACAAGTAGTCGTCATAACTGACGTTTTACACATTACTGCCTAATGGCGAATTTTTACGGGAGTTATCGTGTCGTCAACCAGACGCTCACACAACTTTTGAAGTTTCTTACTTTCCATAATTATTTATATCTCATCAAAGAGCCATCTAGAAAGAACCAGTAATTTGAATAATGCACTATAGCCAATTCAGCAACCTTAGTTTTGACCGCAACCGCAATCCTCGACATATAAAGTTCATTAACATTGTCTTCCCACCTACTAGCTGATACTGTTAGAGTAACTGGTAACATTCAAGTTTTAGATCACTCCAAGCGAAGGCCTTTACCATAACAAATCTTCACCCTAAACAATTCATTGTATCGGAGTTCTATTAAAATTTGTTAATCCACATTTCTCGACCTTAGAAAAACAATATTCTAACTGCACCAAGTAATTTTTGAGAAGAACCAGATTGAATGCTCTTTGTTAACCAAATTACTGCAGTAAAATATGTAGCAACATTTTTTCCTATTAGATATCTCATCAACGTTTAGAGATATAATTATTTCGGTAGCAGTAATCGAAAGCACATGCCCATTTTATTTCGATGAGATATGCAGATGAATGTATCAAACATTTTCAGTTAGAATCTTGTTGTTCTAAAGTTCTACCAACTAACTTTCAGTGGCACAAAGGCCCCGTTATTTAATAGCAGAGCCGCATTGAACACAATATTGCCTAATTGGGATCTGTTATATTTATCGGAACTTATTGTGTCTGCCACCCAATTCTCCGCCCAAAATCGGCGAAGCACAATTCTAATTTACCAAATTTCAGATTAATACTTGACAAAACATAGTCCTTGTTCACTTGTGAATTTGAAGTACCAAATTGGGCGTAGCAAATCGCGAAATTTTCATGAAGTTTACCAGTTTAATATCAAATTTAATTATGATCGCTAATGTTACAGGAGTTATCATATCGACCGGCTTGCCGGCTGTAAAACTTTTGGGAAATGGAGCTTAAATCTATTTTCCATATAGCTTAATAGCCAATTTTATTACGATCGTTCTTACTTTCCACAATTCTCGACAGTTCATCAACCTACTTGCTCATATTGCCATCTAGATATTTAGTATTCTGAAGAATGTACCATAGCGAATTCAACAACCTTCATTTCACGAGTCCGCAACAAGAGGGCTTTCAATCTTCGACGTATAAATTAACATTGTCTTGCCAACAACTTGACGAAAAATTTCAATAAAAATGTTTCATCGAAATTTTACGATATTTACATTTTCTTAATAATCCAATTTCATTCCAATCGTCCACACTATCAATAATAGAGTGCGGATCAATAAGTCCTTGACTTTACGAACTTCCCTCGTAGTTATATGAAATGCAACCCTGCTCCCATCAAGTACCACCTGTTAATAGACTACTGTCTAATTCTGAGCAAGTTCCGTCATTTACTTTACGCTTAACAGCTGTTCAAAACATACAACCTCGTGCTCGTGCAAACATACAAGCTGTCTGCAAGATGGGTGCCGCGTTTGCTCTCAATTGACCATAAACGCACTGGTGCACACGTGTGTAGTCTGAATGGCAAAACTCCATGAATTGGGCTATGAATTGGTAACTCATCCGCCACATTCTCGCCACAGAAATGGCTGGGTGGTAAGAGATTTAGCTGCGACGATGAAATTATTGATCAGACAAATTACTATTTTATGGAGCTCGAAAAATCCAATTTTTTTGAAAGGGGTACAAAAATTGGAGAAATGTTGGACTAAGTGTATTGAGCTAAAAGAGATTATGTTTCTTGCCATAAGAACTTTGTTTCATTCAAAAAGTCTCGGACTTATTGATCCACCCTCTACTTCCTAGTTCATCTACCTTTTTGCTGAGATATTGCCATCTATAAACAGCTAGTATATTATAATATGGATCAAATCGAATTCAACAACCATCTCCTCGAGAGTTCGCGACCTAAAAGCTTTCAAATCCTCCACGCATACATTAACATTGCCTTGCCACAAATTTGACAAAAATATTAGAAACCACGTAGGCATTCAACAGTTAATTCAATACAAGTTGAATGCATTTTTTGTAACAAATACCCTCACCTTAAATAAGTTATGGTATCGGAGTTCAATTGAAAATGGTTGATTCAAATTGTACAATAATTAAGAGACGAAGACAAAGATTTTTATATTGGTTTTTAGTTACCCAAATATACGGGTCAAATTCACCAATATTCAATAGCAGAGTGACTTTGGCCACATTGAATTTAATAAAATATTCAATTGGGCTCGGTTGGCACTAATCGTGGCTACCAGCCAAGTACTGCCCCCAAAATTTGAAAGGGAAGAACTAAAATGAGCGTGGTAAAACCGATAATTTATAACAGAATAGGGTCAGTCGTTATGCCGCCTCGTAGGAATAAACAGCCCAACTTTTTATAATTAAAATAAATTAATATTTTCCCATTGCATCCCATTAAAGGGCAGGGGAGAGTTTATCGCAATCATTTTCCAGTTTTATTCTCATTAATTGGTCCCAACATATCAGCACCGGCTCCAAAATTTTTTTGGGATTTTTCAGGGAAAAGTGTAGCTTTACATCACACAATGAGGATACAATGAATCCTATTCTCATACTTTCTCCCATCAAAAGTTCAGTTTACTTGTCTCGTGATTACAAAAAGAAAACAAAGATAGTTTGCGTAACAAACTATTCCCCAGCTTTGTAAATGTATTCATAAAGTTCAACATCGTTTCTCCCCTATCCACATTTCAGCTTATTACCTAAAGCCCCCAAAGGTTTCCGAACAGTTTCTTTTTTTTAATTTAGCTTCATTCCCTGTAAACTATTCAGTTTTTTAAAAATTTTTCATAAATTTATCTAAATTTTTTTTCTGTTTGTTTCCTTTTCTCTCAATATTCTTTTGGTTTTTTTACTTGAAAAATGCTGATGTTTTTTTCTTAGTCCTTTGATAATAAATTTTGGTTGATTTTGCTACCAATATTGTTCCTCTCCTTTATCGCATTGAATTCCTTAAGGGTTTCTCATCTTACTAAGTTTGTTTATGTCGTTGTGGGGAATTTTTAGATGAGATTTTTTATTTGAAGAATCCTTAAAATTTTTTTTTCGATTCGCTTTGTTAAGAAACTAATACTATGAGTAAGAAAACAGAAGACATATACGGCATAAAGTGCTCGGGCGAAGTGGAAACAAATAATTTTTACAATTACGTAAACAAATTATGTTTAATTTTTAGAAATTAAATATAGTTGGAAAAATTTAAGTTAGTTGATTAATACAGCAAGAAAATTCCATAGTTGCGAAGTTAAACAAATACATAGTTGATTTAAAAAAAATGTAATTGACTACAGAAAGTCTTTATAAGCATTGTTTTAGTTGCCATCAACTTCTTGGTAGTTGAATTTCAATTGTCAATTCCTCTAATTTCAATTGTTATCAAATTAAGCGCAATTTGCATAATAATAATGCCTCGTAGTTTAATTCAACTATAAGCGAAGTTAAATTCATATCAACTACGTCCAAGTTATTTCGTACCACCGGCTTGGTTAAAATCAACCACATATTGGTCACAGGAACAATTGATTTAGTAGACGCACTTGTTTCTACATAAACTTAGTTATCATCAACCAACTCGTATCAACTACGAAATAGTTAATGGAGTTACACCTACAGCGGGTTGCCTTTTGGTTGTTTGTGTTTACATAAACATAGTTATCACCAACTAACTCTTATCTACTACACAATATACAGGGGAATTGCACCTACAGTGTGGTGGAAATTTGGTTGTTTGTTTTTACATAAACATAGTTATCATCAACTACCTAATTTCAAGTACACAATAGTTGGGAAAATTTCACCTCCTGCGTGGTTGAAATTGGATGTTTTGGATACAAGTTGGTCAACCAAGTACAAGTTGGTTCACCAACAGCATGGTGGAAATTTGGTTGGTTGTTTTACATAAACATAGTTATCATCAACCAATGAGTACATAAGTACATAATTGTCAGGGAAATTTAACCTACAGCATGGTTGAAATATGGTTGTTTGTTTTTTTATAATCATAAAGATAGTTATCATCAACCAATTCGTATCAACTACGCAACAGTCAGGGGAATGTCAACTACAGCATGGTGTACACTTTTTTGTTTGTTTTTACATAATCATAGATATCATCAACTAACTCATATCAACTACAAAATAGTTACGAAAATTTCACCTGCAGTGTTTTTGAAATTTGGTTTGTTTTTCATAAACAGAGTTATCGTCAACCAAGTCGTATCAACTACGCAACAGTCAGGGGAATTTCAACTACAGCATGGTTTAAAGTTGGTTGTTTGTTTTTACATAAACATAGTTTTCATCAACCAATTCATATCAACTACGCAATAATTAGGGCAATTTCATCTACGGCGTGTTTGAAATTTGGTTGTTTGTTTTACATAAACATAGTTATCATCAATCACTCATATCCACTACGCAATATTCAGGGGAATTTCATCTACAGCGTGGTTGAAATTTGGTTGTTTGTTTTACATAAACATAGTTATCATCCACCAAGTCTTGACAAAATACGTAATAGTCAGGGGAATTTCACTTACAGCGTGGTTGAAATTTGGTTGTTTGTTTTACATTAACGTAGATATCATCAAGCAACTACTACGCAATAGTCAGGGGAATTTCACATACAATTTGGTTGTTTATTTTAGATAATCATAGTTGTCATCAACCAGCTCGTATCAACTACGCAATAGTCACGGGAATTTCACAAACAGCGTGGTGGAAATATGGATATTTGGTTATTAATAAACCTAGTTATCATCAAACAACTCTAATGAACTACACAATAGTTAGGACAATTTCATCTACAGCGTGGTTGAAATTTGGTTGTTTGTTTTTCATAAACCTAGTTATTATCAACTACCTCGTATTAACTACGTAATAGTCTGGAGAATTTCACCTGCAGCGTGGTTGAAATTTGGTTATTTGTTTTACATAAACATAGTTATCATCAACCACTCATACTAAATACGCAATAGTTACTTAGGACTATTTCACCTACATCGTGGTGGAAATTTTGTTGTTTGTTTTTACATAAACATATTTATCATCAACCAGTCATATCAACTACGCAATAGTTGGACAATTTTACCTACAGCGTGGTTGAAATTTGGTTATTGGATTTACATAAATATTTATATTTTAAAATAAGTCACATAAACTACGCAATAGTTAGGAAAATTTCACCAATAGCGTACATGACATTTGGTTATTTGTTTTACATAAACATAGTCATTATCAAATAACACATACCAACTACGCAATAGTCAGTGGAATTTCACAAAAAGTGTGGTTGACATTTTCATGTTATCAACCACGGACTTTTTTTTTTGGCTGTACGAGTATTCCAAACTACTACAAAAAATCAACTCATTCAAGACAACTTCGGCATTATCTGTTTAAAAATATTTATTTTATTATTTTTAAATTTTGATATTAAAATAAATTCTGTTAGCGAGTCTATGTATAAGTATATTCATCAATCGATAGTGTTCATTAACAAAAGTTGATATCTCTTTCTTTTTTGATGCTTTCTTGGAACTAAAATTAAACGCAATAAAACCGATTCCGATTGCATTATCAAAGAATATGTGACAAAATTTCTGTATGTACATGAATGGATTGAAATCGAAGAGATTGTCGGTGACATCGACAAGTAGAACAGATATCAGAGACGGAAATTCTAGAACTGATTTATTTTCATTTGTTTATATTTAATAGATATATCAGTTCCTCATTCAATATAATATGATTCAATTAAATGTGTTGATATAAAAATAAAATATAATACTTATATATATTTACCAGAATTTACTCTTCCCCAACGAGAAAAATATAAAGACTACCCAAAGAGTAGATGCAGTTCGGCTTCACCCAATTATGGTAGCGCTTGGTTAATATTCGAATCCGCCAGCAGCCATAAATACCTAGAAATTTTGTAGTCCTCCTGTGTTTGCGTCGAGTATCCTTGTCAATCAGAGTATACAAGGAACAAATTGATGATCTAACAGAAGCATTGCATTACTATGAGTACCATAACATTTATTGACTAGACTGTCAGTTGCCTGGTTCCCTACTTTGTGGTTATGGCCAAGAAACCAGCCAAGTTCAAAACTTGTTTACCTTCCTTAATCAGTTTCGATTTACACGAATTTGATATGATTTCATTGAATGTCGCTTTACTTTCCACGAAGATAGCAAATGAACCCAAATCAACTAGCTACTCTGCGGCCATTATGGTGACCAGGATTTTTACATGAGAAACAGTGTAGTTGTCTTTCAGACTTAACGCCAACTCCCAACGCTAAAACACGGCCCAGCAACATATTGCAGGAATCATGTATATCTTTGCGAACAATTCACTGTGAAAAATCTGTCTTATTTTTGTTGCTTGGATGCAAACATAACGTGCTTGTAGGTGGCCGCAAATATGGTATACTAGCGTCCAAACAAATTGTGTTTATTATTAAATATTAAATGTTTGAGACACAATGATTAATAGGTTACAATATATGTTTCTGTAACCCAAATGTGTTTTTTTTGTTGAAAACTGCTGAAAGCAAAAACGTGGCAGACAACAAGGACACAAAAATGCAGCAGATCTTCAATTCATGAAAACAGTGCCTGCTAACATATACATGGTTCCTGCCATATTTTGCTGGGCTGTTTTTTTCAGCGTGTACAGATTGGAGTTATGAATCTAAAGGAGAAAATTAACATTCCCCAGTTAAGCATGATTCCAAAAACTAAGTTCTCTTAGCCGAAGTGCTCTCCTGGCAGAGAATCAGCATTATGCGTAAAGGTCCAGAGTGGTGAGATCAGGTCCAAAGAAATACAATGAGGGGTGCTTTTTCTGGCACCATAAATGCACAGAAGTAGTGAGATAAATGTCCCGAGTAGTTAGATAAAATGCAAGGGTAATAAGATAAAAGGAGATCGTCTTGATGCCTCAAATGCACAAACGTAGTAAGTTAAAAGCCAAGAGTAGTAAGAAATAAGGCAAGAGCAGTGAGATGAGGGGTGCTCCCTGAGGCGATAAAAATGCCCATGGCGTCAGAACGTTGAATGTTACACAGCAGTTTAAATTTATTGCTCCTCTTTAAAGTATTCCACCCAAACAAGCAACCATAGTTATTCAATTGGCTGGCTATGGCCATATATATTGGATTGGCAAGGAAGCATTTTCGGATTTATTGTTCAAAGAAATTTTCAATTATTTTATTTAAATAAGTATCTTAGTAGCCCCAGCAACATATTGCAGGAAACACGTACAAGTTTGCAAGCATTGCATTCATGAATTGATGATCTGCTGCCTTTTCGTTTCTTTGTTGTCTGTCTCGATTTGGATTTTAGCGCTTTTCACCAAACAAAGTCACATTTGGGCCTCAAAATCCTATTAATCGTTGGATCTCACACTTCTTATATTGAATAGCAAACACAATGCGTTTTGGGCACAAGTATAGCATATTTGCGAAAAGCTACAAACAACAACAAAAGACAGATTTTTCAGCGTGTAGGTGCTATTTTGTTCCATGACCTTCTGCGATCGTTCAGGCAACTTTTTGATCCCAGATTCACAGAATGACTGGTCCGTCCCACAAATATACTCAAACAACTCTGTTTGTATGTTCTCTTCTATATTCGCTGAAAAATTTGTATTTTTGTTGTTGTTTCGATGCAAATATAGTGCATTTGTAGCTTGTCGCAATTATAGTATAGTTGCGTCCAAACACATTGTGTTTGTTATCCAAAATAACATATTTGGGACACAATGATTAAGAGGTTATAATATATGTATTTGTGACACAAATGTGACTTTGTTTGTTGAAAACAAATACGTAGCAGCCAACAAAGAAATAAAAAGCAAACCTGTAAATGGTTCCTGCAATATGTTGCGGGGGCGTTATTTTTCGGCGTTTATTGATTTTCCATTCCAAAAGTTTTGCAGACTACGGAATAAATTAAAATTCGAAGGTGCCAGATCATATTGAGCATTCATACGCTTCTTGATCCGTTTCTTAATATTCCTGCTTCAGTTAAAATTCCGGTCAATGATGACACCGGGTTACTTGGTATCAGAAGATAATGATTGGATTATATCGTCTAGTTTTGGCATTACCTAAATTCTTAGTGTTGCACCCATGAGTCCGCACTAGTCTGTTAAGTACAATTAGTTATGTGTATTACTCAGAAACTTGGCAGCATTTTTTTGATATCACGAAATATAGAAAAACTTGAAAACAATGTGGCCCCAGTGCCACTTTGGCTTGAGAGTTTTTTCTTTTCTCGGTTCAAGTTTTAATTTTTTGTTTGTGTGAAACAACAACAATATTGTTGAATATTGATGGTTATGGCAAAGTATTTTTGTGGAAAATTTCGCACAAGTAGGAGTTGACACAATTCTCGCTTAGTTGCGAATTGCTTATCCTTATAATGCGTGATGATATACCTAAATACTTGTAGAAGAAGCGAACTGACGATATGTCTTGATGGGCATTGAAATAGCTACATACATTCCCAACCATCCACCATAATAATCAATTTCAAATATTTCTTTTTAAAATATTTTCTATTTTCTAAGAAAAATTACTTTTTAATAGTTATTGATCTTGAACCGGAAAATTATTAAACAACGTTCTTTCTTTTCACTAACAGATGCGCAAAAAAAATTAATAACTAATAATGAAAATTTAACATTCCCGTCCATTTGTCCAATTAGCTTCCTCTTTGCTACATTTTCTGTCAAAATGTGCGATAAGACTCGACAAGGAAAATGAGTTGGCATCATTCAACTGCGACATATTTAAACATTCTACATGTGTGCAATATTGCCACCTTTATCGTAAACGACAAATGGAAATACTGCTTAAATTATTTTAGATTTGAATGCAAAATAATAAATAAATAAATATTTTCCCATTACACCCCTTGAAGGGAAAGGGGAGAGCTTCCCACAATCATTCAGCTGTGCGCTTTACAGTTTTCACTCACTGATTGGGGACTAGAGTTTTACACCGGTTCCGAATAGTTTTTTTTAGAAGCTATTTCATGTCTTATTACTCGATAGTGCCGCCATCACTAAGCGAGGTGGCCTTCGTCAAAAGAAGTGTAAGGTGGTCAGAGCAGGGATCGAACCCACGTTCTCTCGCACAACAGCCGCGTACACTAACTATTGCACCACCGACCGGCGGTATGCAAAATAAGCGACACTTTAATTTAGTGGACTAAAAATGCGTAAACCAGTCTTAGTTGTTGAAATTAGTTTTAGTCACACAATATATTTATCTACATTATGGGAATAAAACTGTGCAGTTTTGAAAAGAAACCAGTGCAGTTTTGGGAAGAAAACTGTGCAGTTTTGGGGGAAAAATCAGGAAATTATTCATCTACATTTTGTCGCGAAAACTGGGCAGCATTGCATTCTAATTCCATCGTGAACTTGTTATCAACTATACATATAGTTCGTACCAAATTCATGATACCTTCTGATTGCAATAAAATACAATGGTGCCAAGTTTATAGAAGACATATCTGATATGAACAAATTGGCATTGAAATAAACATGAAAATATTAAATTTTTATTTAGTTCTTACTCACTTTTATTGACTATGTTACAACCTCATGGGGTCTGATGTCTTACACAAATTAATTAAACAAACAAATTAAAAAAAATTTAACATATTTCTCCAACTTGTTTAATCCATCGCCTTTTCTCGCCAGTTGGTAACACCAAGAATACGGAGGAATTCTTCAGCCTGGTATCTCCAGTCTTGGTCGTCCTCTTTTCCTGCTTCCATCGGTACGTTATCAAAATCCTTTCGAGCTGGCTCATCTTCATCCATTCTGATAACACCGCCTAGCCAACGCATTTGACCTAATTTGAATCGTCTAAGTCCACGCCAGAATACAAATGATATAGCTCTTTGTTCCAATGACGTCGGTAGTCGCCATTTTCTTTAACACGACCATATAATTCACGGAGAATTTTTCTCTCGAATACTCCCAGGTGTTTTTCATCCACTTGCCATATGGCCCAAGCCATATACCAGGACAGGTAAAACGAGAGCTTGGTGCACTGGGCTTTTGTCTGTCTAGAGAGGGCTTTGTGCTTAAACTGTTTGCTGAGCCCAAAGTAGCATCTATTTGCAAGCACAATTCTCCTATTTATCTCCAGGCTGACGTTGTTATCTTTGTTTAACGCGGATCCAAGGTAAATAATTTCGTCAACCACTTCAAAATTAAATCGGTTGTTGACGTTCAAGTGGGGACCACGTCGAGAGGTTTGTCTAGTCGGTGACACCATACATTTTGTCCTGTCCTCATAAACAGCAAGACCCATCTTCGCTGATTATTTTTCGATTCTTGAAAATACATCATTAATTTCTCGCAAATTTCGCCAGCACACGCCAGCAACATATGGCTTTTCGTGTTGATGGTCCTGTTCGTATTTACTGCAGCTTTTGTCATTATTATCTCCATTAAGATGTTGAAGAGATTGCATGAAAGTGTGTTGCCTTATCTCTCTTGGTATGGGGCTTTCCCCACCTTGAATGCTGATTTCGTGTTGATCAGCATCATTGTACAAAACCGAATCAGTTTTGCCGGAACCCCAAGTTGGTACCATCTATACTATCTTGCACAATATTTACCTTCTAATCTTCAGTGGGAGGACTCATTATTCGGCCCGTTAGTCGATCTTCTTACCCTCTAGAAAAATTGTTGGCTTTCATTATTCATCCTGCACATTTCGGTCTTTTCCCTCTCTCTCTGCTCCCATTGCCATTTTACCTCCTAAATAATTGATTTCCCTCCCTTCTCACCCTCTTGTGGCGCTCATTCGTAGCACGCGTTGTAACTGACTATATCGTTACCATACGTGCAGCGTCTTTTTCATCAGTTGCAATACGACATTCTTCGTCGTATCGTGGCTTATCCTTCTACGGTTTTTGATAGCCAAGTTCAGTCCTTGCAGCGGTTACCAAAGAATGGGAGATGTGCTTCCTCTATGGTTCTGGGTCCTAGGGAGGGGGCGTAATCTGCTCTAGCAGGAGACTGAGGTTTTGTTGATAGGACTTTGATATTTGCGGTATTTGCAGCATGTCAATATCTAGCTTTTCCCATGTTCGGCTTCGTACGTTTTTCGCCCTGCTCAATCTTTTGCGAACTTTCGCAGCCACCAGGTAATGATTTGAGTCGATACGGCACGTCGAATAACACGTACATCTATTACACTAGAAGAGTGCCTGCCATCTAACGGGTTTTTCAATAAGAGCGCTACAAAAGTTTTTTTAAATAAAACAAAACCGGTTTTAGATACCAATGAGATTCTTTATTCCTGTGAAAGTACGTTCGATGCCATTATGTATGGAACTCGATTTCTTTTGCATGGCCACCACGGTCACGCTTGCAGAAGTCCAGACGCTGAACCCAATTTTCGACGGTTTTCAACCATAAATCGGCCGATACTGCTGCAATTTCACGTTCGATATTCGTACGAAGTTCATAATCGCCGCTGGCTTGTTGGAATAGACCATAGACTTGACGTAGCCCCACAGGAAATAATCTAACGGCGTCAAATCGCACGACCGAGGCGGCCAATCGACTGGGCCATTTCGTGAGATAACACGTTCACCAAACTTGGTTTCCAATAAATTGATTGTGGCATTCGTTGTGTGGCTTGTGGCGCCGTCCTGTTGGAACCACATGTCCTCCAACTCCATATTATCCGATTGGGGCCAAAAATATTCTGTTATCATTGAACGGTAGCGATTCTCATTCACAGTAATGTGCCGGTCTTGATCATCACGGAAGAAGTACGGCCCAATGACGCCGCCGGCCCATAAACCGCACCAAACCGTAATTTTTTCGGGATGCAATGATGACTCATGGATTACGTGAGGATTGCTGTCTGGCCAATAACGCATATTTTGCTTATTGACGAAGCCATTCAGCGAGAAATGAGCCTCATTCATCGCTGAAGATGATTTTCCGATGAAAATCCGAATCATTTTCAAGTTGTTGCTCAGCCCAATTCACGAACATACGACGCTTATGGTGGTCAACCGGCTTCAGTTCTTGCGTCAATTTGATCTTGTAAGGATGTAGGCCAAGATCTTTTCGCAAAATTCGCCACAACGACGTCACAGAGATGCCCAACGCTGGAGAACGACGTGTTGGAGACACATTTGGGCTTTCTGGAACTGAAGCCTCAGCGGCAGCAATATTCTCGACGCTACGGGCACTTCTTTGTCTCACTGGCACTGGAACATTTTGTACTGTTCCTGTGGATTCAAATTTTTCCACTAGACGCTCAATTGTTGATCTGGTAGGACGATTATGACGACCATAAATTGGACGTAGCGCTCTTCAAGTTGAGGCCACTGACTCCAAATTTCGGTAGTAAATTTTAATAATTTCGACTCGTTGTTGGCTCGTATATCTTTCCATGATGAAATGGCAAACCTTACTGAAGAGAAATGTCAAAAGAGCGGGAAAAAATATGGCGTCGTTTGCTGTCCCTATCGATTTACTTTTATAGGGTCTCTGTTGAAAAACCCTTTATTACCAAGTGATCAATCTGGTTCTTCGTTTTCTGATCAGGAAATATCAAGGTAGCCTTATGTATGTCCTTATGCTGGAATAGGGTGCTACTAACTACTTACCATGTTCTTTGTAGCGGCGAAGTCTATCTATCAGTCTTATTCCATTATCAGAAGTGGTACCATTTGGACTGTGATTACCGATGGTTGGTCGAAAGATATTTTCCTTTCCCAATTTGGCATTAAAATCACCTAGAATAATCTTAATCTTAATGTCTTAATATCTTAGTTTAGTTCTTTAGCCTATCGTATTTACGAAATGCAAAAATTACATGACTGAAACGGATGCCAAGTCAGTAGATGAGTTCTGTTCTTTATAGCTGCATTCACAATGGCAGTAACAATTTTGTAGTTAATGCCCTCTCTTTCGCACTCACGGTATTCACATAATGCCCTTTCGTTTTCTTTTCAAAAATGTAGTTGAACTTTGGCGCTAAATTGATCTAATTCTACTGCAGCAACAGTTTTGTTCGAATCAAGCCACATAATTGGCACCTAGATGGCGCTGTACTTTGAAATTCATTTTCAAACAAAGAAAAATCAATGGAAAGTGTAAAATTGTTTCAAAAACTGTATTTTTCAATATTATTTTTTCTGCAGAATGTGTTAATTGCAAATATTTTATATATTTAAATATTTTATTATTATTCTAAATACAACACTGTATGTGGGATTCGAAGTAATTGAACGCTTGTTGAAAATTTTGCTTTTATTGTGATTCCTGCTTAAATCTAGAAAATTTGGTCGTCGTTAAGAAATTTCACTGGGTTTTTATATCAAATTATATTATAAGTAATTATCTTTAAAACTAAGTGAGTTTTTTAAAAGTGATGCCAAGTTTTGTCAATTAAAAATTTCCGAATATTGACAAACTTTGAATTTTTTTTAAATATTTTTTAAGTGTCGGTGGTGCAAAGGTTGAATGCGTGTCTCGTGGACATGATAACATGGGTTCGATCCCTGTTTGTGAGAAGCTCTGCCCAATCCCTCCATGGGACCATTATTTTTTAGTTTTAAATATTTTCCGATCCGCTGGGGTTCCTTCTCTCTTTCATTTGAATACAATAACTTTTGCCCCATATTATTACGCTTCATTTTAATTGGCCTCTGGCTACTTATTTATAACATTTACACAATGAACAGCAAAAAATAGAAGGCGTTTAAAGCGATAGTTTGCACAAGATATAACAACTAAATGCTGACGAAGAATAAAAAAAAAAATAATGAAACAAACTACGCATTTTTAACAGTACAAGTGAAAGCAAAAAAAAAACCTTTTTAAAAATTCTGACAAACTCAGTAGTTAAAAAAGTTGGTAAAAAAAAAATTTTGATGATAAGAATCTCTTTATAAACACTTTATGAAACTGACAATGGCAACAACTTTCATCTTTCAAGAAACTAAACCCCCTACGTTTGAAGAAAAACTAAATGATGATTAATCATATAAAATCATTATTTAGCAGAAGAATAAACAAAAAACAGATATTAAAGTTTCAAGTTGAAGAGCTTTTGGTGTTGAGAAGTCTTAAATTGTTTGCTCAAATGTTATTGGATGTGAAGTTAAAGGTCGAACAAATAACTAACAAGTTTCAGTGACAATGTCACTTGTATCGGCTTAATTTTATTATTTACTTTTCTGAATTTTTTTAACGAACTGTATATTTTTTTGGTTTTTAACAAGTGAAACAATATTTTTGCACATCTGGTTTCGGTGTGTGAAAAAACCAACAAAATTTAAAAGCAAATATTTGTTCCAGAAACAATTGAAACAAATGCTGAGAACAACATGGTACGAAAATGTCTGATATTTTATATAAATATTAAATTTGAAATAATTGAGCTTTTCAGTGCGAATTGATACTTATGGATTTTCGATCGATAGAGGGCGGTCCTGCCGACCTGACGTATAGATGGTGCCAGTAGTTTGAAAATAAAATATTTTGTTGAAAAGTGGCAACTTTATAAAACATATGTTTAAAGTTTCGAGGCTCCACGTTCAAACTGTTAACATGTTGAAACATAGTGTGTTTAATGAAACATTAGTTGCAGGCAATCGGAGCAATATACATATAGAAACAAAAAAAAACCCGTTTCCTATTACATTCCTTGGCACGATATGGCACGATAGTCATCCATATTTTCCTATAAGAAATCCTTGATCATGGTGCGGTAACAGAAAGTATTTATGGCCGTCATATAGTTTATTAGTATTATTAGACACTATCGAATACTTAGCCATAGAAAACCTTCTCAAAATAACATTCGGAAACGGTGTAAAACTGTAGGTCCCCGTCAGTCAGTGTAAAACTAAAAAGCGCACAGCTCACAGGTAGTGAGAACCTCTCCCCAATCCCTTCATTGCATGTAAAATGGGAAATCATTATTGTTGTTGTTGTATTTACAATACAGTAGTACCAAGTCCATAGGCGAAGCCTGAACAATTTGAAAAATCTAGCTGCAGTATTATACGCGGCTATTGTGGGATATACAGAAATATCTGAAATAAAGAGATGCCAAATATATAGGCAACCTCCAACCACTTCAAAAATATACGTGAAATATTATACGGGACCATTAAAGAATATAGTAGAGAATATTTAAAATAAAGTGGTTCCAAGTATCAATATAATCCCCGATTACTGCACCCCCTCACTGATAACCTATTTGATGTTAGGTTTTCCAGAAGAATCGGATGGGATATAGGGGAACCACTGACAGGTTTTGACGCCAAAGTATTTACGGACAGATCCAAAATGGAATGTGGGTATCTTCTCCAAAGAGGATAGCCCGAATTTATCATTCAAACTGCCAGAAAAGTGCAGCGTTTTCCAAGCGGAGGTACTGGTCATGATGGAAGCTTGCGCCGAACTTATACTACATCGGAGAACAGAGCGAATTGGAATATTTGTTGATATCCAGGCGGCTCTCCTATCACTTAAATCTAACAACACTGCATCTAAACTCGTTAGTGAATGTAAGGAAAAGCTTGTCGAGCTAGGTCGGCTGGCCAATGTGGGTCTTACTTGGATACCAGGCCAGAAGGATCTCCTAGGGAATCAAGGGCAGACGAATTAGCCAGGGCAGGATACGAGAATTAGCCAGGGCAGGGTCCTCTTCCAGAAGGATCTCCTAGGGAATCAAGGGCAGACGAATTAGCCAGGGCAGGATCCTCTTCCACTCCACATGGTGTCAGTCGCAACGCCTATAGGTTAAAAGAGCTATTTTCCTGCATTACCTTGAATGAGCTAAGGCCAGATGGGATAGAATGGAAACGTGCCGCATATCCAGAATATAACATTGTCAGAATATAATATTCACCGGACTAACTTCCCGATTAGCCAAAATCGGGAGAACATATCAAGGCTAATTGCCGTGCTGACCGGGCACTGGCCAATCGGTAATCACGCAAGACGGCTGAAGCTTCCATATAATGATCATGCCGTGCCTGCGAAGGCGCAGAAAAGGAGAAGGTGGAACATCTCCTCTGCAGTTGTCCGGCTCTAATGAATATACGCCTAAAGACTAGAGGTCGTCCCTTCCTGCTCATCCTCACTGAGATATACGAGATAGATCTAAGTACATTAGACTGTACGGAGTGTTGTGGTATGCAAAACGGTGTGGCAATATACTAATTGATGCTAAATACTATCTTTAGCAACAACGTGAACCATCCAGCCAACCAACCATTGGCGAACTGCAAAATTTCAAAAATCTACTTGGCATTTTGTGTTACGCCAGTGACCCTTGAAGATCATTCTACGGCGAATCGACAGAGCTACACAAGGACCTTGTGGTATTAAAATAAGAATGACTTTTGGGGTTTGAGGGAAGTTTGATATGTGTCGGAAATACTGTAATTCTTACCTGATAATTAAGTAGTGTATAAATTATGTTGGTTTTTGTGATTTTATGTTGTCCTCAAAGAACTTGTCTTAAATCAGCTTTCAATATAAAGTTATAGTGCTAAGACTGGCTTAAAAATATATTAAAAATTAAGTGCTGCCAAGTGAATTAGGCGAATCTATTTCCTAGTTACTTTATTTATAAAGTAAAGTAAAGCCTCGTTATTGTGATAGTAAAAAAATTATTAGCAACTCAAAAATGCTGCCAAGTTTGCTTCCTTGAGTTGAGCGATAACAGCTTATAAATGGTTTGCTTAACAACAACTTCTCCATATCACATATCGCATTTACTATGTCTGCTTTCGTAGCCCTACGGTTTTTGCTTTACCTTCTGCTACACCTCTCGCAAATTCCCTTTTATCATAATTTGCATTTAAAATCTATGTTAATTATGACAATTCTACAAATTGTCTGATAAATCGTTCAATAAACTTGATTGTTACCAACGCTATTCAATCAAGTGCAGCACTGGGGAATCCGCAAGCGAAATATTTCGTAGTCATTTCCATATTAGCGATTCATCTTGGACTTCCACGTAAAGATGGATTTGTCATAAGTGCCAGTGACTTGGCCAGCAAGATTATAAATTCAAAACGTCATAATTATTTTATAGATTCAAGAGAAATTTGTTAATGGGCTGAGGGAAGTGCGAATGAGAGGGAGAGAGAGCGAGAGAGGGGAAGAAGGTGAGTGATATATATTATTAAAACAGGTGTATTTAAGATTGAGGCAGCTGAGGGCTGGCAGAGAGTTTAATATTTGTGCTAAAGCAAATACGTCTCTGTATGATAATGTATTCTTTGGTATGATAATGTGGTTGAATTTCCATTAATAACTGAAAGTCCAAGTACGACGCAGTTAGTTAAGATCTAAAAAAACACCAATCACATGGAAGATAAGTGAAATTTGATTAGAAATACATATGGGTTCTTAACAACTTCAAATTAAATAAAATAATAATTGCAATTTCCATTTTCAACAAAACACAATTTCGTCTACTTATAATATATAAGTATTTGACATTTCCTGTCAGACTTTTGGGTTAGACAATTATACATCTACCTGCAACATTTGTCACAGTGTCAATGTTAAGATTTACAGATTCATATGATCCAATCAGCCAAATAATTGAATTTATGAGAAGTTAAAAAAAAAATAGTTATATTAATTGGTTCCACATGATTTCCCCCCACGCGGTCGCCTTACAAAATGCGATCGCTGTCATTGTCGTCGCAACTATGACAATTGTCTATAATTATTATTATTGTCTTCGAAAATGACATTTCATCAAGTGCTTGAGATTTGATTTTGTTTGTTTTCCAGTGGCGGTGATATAAACTCGATGTTTGCATGCCTGTGCATTGTTCCCTCAGTCAGTCTAATATCTATGGCAATTGTTATGCTTCATCTGGACAGAAAAACACCCAACTCACATGCATTTGTCGTCGACGTAACAATCAAAACTCATTAACAATTATCATACAATTCTATTCTAGCTGATTCTTGTTTTTTGTTGTTAAATATACAAAAAAATTCGACAGCTTTAAAATAGAAACCTTGATGTTTTGAATACAATGATCGAACTTAGACTTCTTTAAAAAAAAAACAAAGACAAAATTTATGACTCTCTAAACACGATAATTCGCAATGATGCAGTGGAGTGGATGTGCTGCAAACTGCCTACACATATAAGGAAATAATTCCAAATATTAAATAAAAAATGCAGAAATTAAAATATTTATCTAAGAAGGATAAAAATGCGTTTAAGTACCTAAATTCGTTAATACAACGAAACTATTTGAATATATTACGAAATGTTTCGTAAATGCAACAAAATTATTTGTATATGTTACGTAATATTTGCAAAATATAAAGAAATTCTTCCTAAATGCAATATAGGAACTCATTCAAACTCTCAAATACTTCGAATACCGTGTAACTCCCGAAAATTAAGATTGAATAAAAAATTTTCGAAATTTTTCGAATTTGTATAATGCTTCAGCAAAATTTTTCAAATTGTTCAGGTTTCGTCTATGGACTTGGTACTACCGTAGTTTAAATACAAAAACCATGATTTTTCATTACATGTATTTCCCATCACAAATATAAAAAAATTCTTCCTAAATTAATATAGGAATTCAGTTAAACTCTTAAATACTTCGACTACCTTGTAACTGTCGAAAATTCAAACTCGATATTGAATTAAAAAATTTCGAAATTTTTGAAAACTATAGATTTTGTAACTCTCGAAAATTAAAATTCGATATTGAATTAAAAAATTTCGAAATTTTTGAAAACTATAGATTTTGCGAGGTATTCAAGGAACTGAAGAGCTGGGATGCAAACCTTTAATGACAGGTATCGAAAACATTAGGAATCCCATCATAAATACTACAAAATTACATGAGGTGTCAGGGGACACCCGGTTGGAACGAAGTACCTTTCGCTATATATTATGTACTAGTTAGTTCCAACACTCGTAAGGCGCCCGTTGAAAAATACTATAATTTAAATGGATCTTTAAGAAACGATACTTTTTGCAAAATTATATAATTTTTTTGTTTTGTAAGAATATGTGTTATATTTTCCAGAAAAAGTCCATTTTAAAAGAGAGGTAGTTCTTTTATTAAAAGCTTAAGTTTTTTTTAAAAAAAGGTACTAACTTTCTGTAAGAAACTGTTTTAGCCTGGCATATTTCCCGACTGTTTGGACGGAGGCGGTAACGATCCCGTTCCTTAAGCCGGGCATGGATCCCAGGAGGTGTGGGAGTTACAGGCCGATCTCGATGCCGTCGTCCATTGTCGACACAGCGGACGATAAGAGGGTCCTCAAAGACAACCAGTTTGGTTTTCGGCGAGGACAGTCGATTTTTTTTACACAGAAGTACTTTTTTAAGAACAGTTACTTTTTCAAGTAGTGGTACTATTTTTAGCAAAAGGTTATTTTTTTAAGAAAATGTACTTATTTTCAAAAAGGCTACTTTTCTCAAGAAACGAAAAGAAAAGGGATTATTTTATTTTTAAGAAAACGTACTTTTCAGGAAATGACAAAAAAAATACTTTCAGAAAAATTTTTGCAAGAAAGAGTATTTTCTTTAAGAGAAGGTATTATTTTGAAGTAAAGGTTTTTTTTAAGATATGTAAATTTTGTGGCCGTCGGTGGTGCAATGGTTAGTGTGCGCGCCTCTTGTACATGAGATCCCGGGTTCGAACCCTGCTCTGACCACCTTAAAAATTTCTTTCGGCGGCGGTCACCTCGCATAGTGATGGCGACACTATCGAGTATATAGCCATGAAAAAGCTTCTCAAAATACCGTTCGGAATCGGTGTAAAACTTTAGGTCCCAATCAGTGAGTGAAAACTAGAAAGCGCACAGCTCAGTGATTGTGAGAAGCTCTCCCCTGGCCCTTCGTGGGATGTTATGGGAAACCATTTATTTATTTTTTTAAATTTTGTTTAGAATTGGTCCTTTTTTTGAAATATAGGTTCATTTTTAAGAGTATGTACTTATCTCAAGAAGAGTTATTTTGTTTTACAAAAAACATACTCTTTAAAGAAAATTTAGTTTTTTTGTTGTAAAAAAATTAACTTTTCTAAGAAAGGTACTTATTAAAAAAAAAATCTCGCGGGCGATGTGTTAACACCTTTCTGTTACACGATACCTTCTCGATTTCTACGAACACATTAGTAAATTTTACATTAGAAAATGAACAAAATGTCAAGCTCTTTTAAACATTGACAAATGCATTTAATAGTTATTGATCAAGAAGGTTTATATGATGCCCAGAATGCAGTCAATTTCAAAAGTCATTATACGAAATTTACTTACTTTCATTATACATACATAAAATTTAGTTTAAAATTGTTTTGTTCTGGTTTGAAATCATTTTTTTTTGTGCTGAAGTCTCTTTTGCTATTGCACTTTCTTTTTTCTTACATCTGCTTTAACATTAGATGTAATATTGTTCAAATAAATAAAGCAATATTTAGCTCACTAACTGTTTTTGTTTTGTCATAAACAGATCGACGACAAAAAGTATTGAATAGTATAGAGAACTTTTTTCACTCTTTTTCCGCTCTCATGTAAAGAGTGTGAGCAAAAGAGCATAAATGAGTCTTATCCTCTTTATAGGATATTTCAATATGAATGCACCATTTCGACAATGTTGTTAGATAAAACAATACAAAAAGCATAAATGTTTCAAAAGGCATCAATGTTTTACATCAAAATTATGAATGGACCAAGTTATGACAAAAAGAGAGTAATACGTTTTGAATCATCCGCCAGATATCGCCAGTACTTTTGAGTCATACAATTCATTCCATGAGTTCTCTATACTATTCAATACTCTTTGGCGACGACGACCTGCTGGTTTGTTCGCTGCCGCTACATCAATACCATCGTACTCATTTTCAGACAGAGACTGTTATTACAACAACCAGGTTATGATAATAATAGAGTAATACATTTTGAGTCATTCGCCAGATGTCGCTAATGCTATTAGGTCATACAATTCGTTCCATGAGTTCTCTACACTATTCAATACTCTTTGGCGATGACGACCTTCTTATTTGTTCGCTGCCGGTACATGAATACCATCATACTTATTTTCAGGCAGAGTCTATTGTTGTACAACAACCACGTTATGATAAAAAGGGTAATACGTTTTGAATCATTCGCCAGATGTCGCCATTGCTTTTAGGTCATACCATTCGCTCCATGAGTTCTCTATACTATTCAATACTCTTTGGCGGCGACGGCCTAGTTGTTTGCTCGCTGCCGGTACATCAATACTATCATACTTATTTTCAGGCAGAGACTATTGTTGTACAACAACCACGTATGTGATGCTAACGCTGTGTGTTGTTTGCATGTGTTCACTTTGGTAGTTTGCCCTACCCGTGCCTATAGAGGTGAACACATCAAAAATCACCTTTTGCTCCACGAAGACACACGGTAGAGCTTCTAACAATCAGAAAACAATCCCTTGTTAACGCATAAAAAATACTTTTTTTTAAGAAAAGGTACTTTTTGTATTAAAATTTACTGTTTTTAACCAAAGGTACAACTTAAGATAAGGTATTTTTTTAAGAAAAGTTACTTTGTTTAAGAATATGAATAGGTACGTTTTTTCAGAAAATTTACTTTTTTTAAGAAAAGGCACTTATTTAAGAAAATTTTATTTTATTATCTTCTTTCACTTTTGCTTTTCTAAATCTACTTTTTGTTCGATTCAAAACTACAATATATACTAAATATTGGTTACAGGCTCCACCTAGAAAACTTCCCATTAAACAAGAAATTTTCCAACATATGTTAGTCTAGACTCAACAGAAAGCAAAAGTACCCAATATAGTTGATAATACTGGGTTGTAGCATAATAGTGCCCCCCATCCCGTAAAGTGCGATAAGGAACTTCGTTCCTAAACTGGCTTCTCATTACATCCCATCAAGGGTTCTCTTCTTCGTCTCACAAAAAATTACCTGTGCTCTTTCTAGTTTTATGCCACTGATTGGGATGTACAGAATGATATTTTGAGAAACTGTTCCACGACTAAGTACTCGATAGTGTTATCATCGCTATGAAAGGTGACCGTTGTCGGAGGGAATGTAAGGTGGCCAGAGCAGGGATCCAAGCCACGTTCTCAGGTACAAGAGCTGCAACTCTACATAATCGCAAAAAGTGGTCCAGATCTTATAAAAACTTTCCAAATGCTAGGAAGTCGTTCGTAAATATAACGAAAATTTTGATGTTTCACGCTATTTTTCGAAAATACAATACAAATCCTCATAAAACTTGCAAATTCTTCCGTAAAAATACGAAATAATAAACTGATGTGTAGTTTTGTCTTTTTCTTTATTTTATTGAATATTTTAAAACCTCATGGGGTCAGATGTCATACACATATTAATTAAACAAACAAATAATCATACGAATCAAATTTTAACTTATTTCCCCAACTGATTCTATCCTTCGCCGTTTCTCGACAGATGATTCTTCGGCCTGGTCTTTCCAGCGGAGTCTTAGTCGTCCTCTTTTCCTGCTTCCATCGGGTACGTTATCAAAATCCTTTCGCGCTGGCTCCTCTTCATCCATTCTGATAACGTGCTTTTTAATCAGTTGGTTTCAACCAACTACGTAGTTTTCTTTGATCAAACGATCATTGCTTGTAATTCTTATTTAAATCACAGAAATTTTCAATAAATATCGAGTGTCGCTAGAATCGATGTTGTATCCAGAGATCCTATTCACTAACAAAGAGAATGGTTACTGTTTTCCTTTTAGCAACTATTGATGAATTTTGTCATAAAAGAAACAACAAACAACTCTTTGTAATTCTCATTTAGTTTATAAAAAATTTACAATAAAGCTCAATTGTCGCTACTAGATATTATTAGGTATTTTTTGGGGGTACTAGTTAACAACTGCTTTAACCTGGGATATTTCCCGACTGCTTGGAAGGAGGCGGTAGGCCGATCTCGATGCTATCGTCCATTGGCAAACTTTTTGAGTATTTTGTTTTGAATAGGATTGTCGACACAGCGGAGGATAAGAGGGTCCTCAAAGACCACCAGTTTGGTGTTCGGCGAGGACACTACATGTCACATGCGCTCATGGTATTGGGTGATCATGTGACGCACGGGTTGAATGCGAGGCACGCCAGAATTGCTCGATATTTCCAGGGCATTTAATTCTGGCTGCCAAGACGAAATTGTTTACAAAATGACTGGATTGGAATTTGATACTGGCACCTGTAGGATGGTAGCCAGTTTTCTCGAGGGGCGCAAATTCCGGGCCATGCTCAGGAAATGCACTCTCGAGGGTTAGAGATGTTGTAGTGGGAGTACCCCAGGGTTCGTTCTTGGGTCCTGTACTCCATGACATATTTGTCAGTGATTTACCAGAACCGCCGAAGGGCGGGCTGCTGCTGGTCTATGCTGATTACATCCTCGTGACGTTGACGGGCCCGTGGACTAAGGTCACAAACTCCAGGCTTAACGAGGTTTTGACTGAGTACTTCGACACGTGGAGACTCAGGCTGAATGTGGATAAGTGCGAGGCCACTATTTTCAGGGGGAAGCGGCGATGGCTGCACCCCAATGCCAGAACATGTGAACTTGACCTTCGGGCTGGGGACAGGCAGATTGCGCATACCGACAGGCTTAAATGCCTGGGTGTCGTGTTTACCTATACCTGCTGCGTTGCCGTGGGGCCTCTCGAGTGAGGTTCGACTATACAAACAGATCATCAGACCAATTTTCTTTGCTTTCCCTGTCTAGTTTGGGATCTCTTCCAACCAGATGGAGAGACTTAGAAAGTGGGTAAGAAGCATTGTTAAGAGCTGTTTGGGCTTGCGGAAGCAAAGAGCCTACGATGGCACGTTTAGGAATCCATCCTGTGCAGAGAGAAATTAACGTGTTCCTTGTTCCTTGCAAGGGGGCGCTTAAGTTTATGGAGGGGGCGGCCTCTCTGGGCAACGTTTTCGTTAGGTAGAGTTTGGACCACGACGGGGATCTGTGTGGACTATTGGGAGAAAATTATCGATCGCGATCAATAGGGAGGGGATCCTTTTTGATGACGATAGGCTCTCATTTTATCATAGGAGATCGCACCTTACCTCTTACTTACCTCAGTTTTAGCAAAAGACAAACCAGCATTTTGTAATTCTCATTAAGATCACATTTTATAATGGAGCGCGCTTGACGCTGTTATCAGTGTCGTTGTTCGTTTTTGGCTCGGTGAAAAATAGAAATAGACGAAACACTGAGTAAGTAGAGCCAACTACAGATTTCTTAATAAAGTTCTGCCAGAAGATAAGCAAGTAACAACTCGTTGTAATTCTCATTTAACTCATATACAATTTACAATAAAGCTCACTTTCGCTGATATCAATATCACATTTAGAGTGTGGATCATTAGGGCCGCATTAATGGACGTTTTTTGCATTTCCTTTAGAACTTTTAATTTTCGAATTATTTCTTTTCAATCCAAAAGGTTCAGTTGAATTTTCGTTTGAAATTTCCCCATGTCTTTATGACGAAACCTTTAATCTGTTATTGTTCCACCACCAGTAAGACCTTTTCATCGAAAGTTCTTTCATCCATAAAAAGTGAAATTTTTATTATACTTTTTTTTCAAATATAATTGTTTTTCTGCTAACACAAAACAGCCTTCAAATTCCCAAATAATTATTAAAAAAAAAAATCAACCGTAAGTCAACTTTTTTTCTTAACAAATTTCGGTTTAAAAGTGGGAGGAGGCAGAAACCACCACCTTTACTCTAAGCGGGATTGTATCATACTCGCTTGTACTCGTATGTGAAAAAGATGAGGAAAAAAAGAACAAACTTGAACATGAAACATAAATTGAAATGGTGTAATTATCTCAAAACATTAACCATGGCAACAACCACCAGCTCCCACATATGAATCCATTTTAAAGCAAAACAATTTTGACTCGAGACTTGAGCGAGACAACTTCTTAGTGGAATATTTTGAATTCATGTGGTTTTTTCTTGACAACATGCAATGAAGGTTATGTATTTTCGGTGGAGGTGGTGGGATCGAAGGAGGTAAAAATGACAAAAATAGATGTTAAATATTTTGTTAAATAAGATAAACGTGAGTAATTTCTTTATCAAAAAAATAAGAATAATTACCGCAAGTCTAAATAGGGCGTAAGTAAAGGTGGCACTCATGTTTATGTGGGATGCAATTGTACAGCTCTGGGATTGGGACACATACAACTAGTACGCATTGATTTCTACGAAGCCACCACCAAATTAGCAGTCAATCGGTGACCTTTTTAATAACTTTGGCTATGAGTTCTATGCAAGACTCTAGACGCTTGTCTGTGACATTTTTCGCTTTTCACCTGAAACCCATACAAGTGTTTGACGCATAAATATATTTTCACTCTCTCTCTCCATCTGTTTTCAAGTTCACATGGGTTTGTAAAAATGAAACGAAATTTGAAATATTTTGTGTTTATTGTTTGTTTTCTTCTTCAATTTCTAAAAAAAAACATATATTGAAATTGAAAACCACAAGCGGCAGGTAAATTTGGGTCTGGGTCATTAATATTTGAAGTAATTTATTTTTTCTCGTCACATTAGTTGAAGTGTTTTTGAATTATTTGTCGATTCATATTTATATTCAAAGTCATCGGACAATAAAATTATTTAAAAAACCCAATAGCTTAAGGTTACTTTCTTTGTGTCTATGAATCATTACAATTTCAAAGGAAATACTACTGGTTGTGAGCTTTAGGCCATGGGCTTTGTTAGTTCAAATAAAACCCCCAGAAACACAAAGTGTTGCAATTAACATTTTCAAATTTAAAATTTTTCGTGTAAAAAGGGGAATTTTTTCCTATGAAAACGTCAAGGAATGTCAGAAAATCAACTAAACAATGTTGAACAATAAATCATGTAAACAGTGCTGAAACAGAAATTTAAACACAAATTTGAACAGGAATGTGAATATTAATAACTTAATTTTTCTTTGAGTGTTGAGATTTACTGAAATTAATAAGGGTATTCACGTCGACATTTACAAAGCGATACAAAAAGTTCAAATACTACTGCATCAGCAACTGCAATGGGATAAAAAGCAGGTAAATTTGTTGTTGTTCTTCAAATTTGGTTGTTGCTGTATTTTTACACCTTTGCAGTTCTTGCAGTTTTTGTTCTGAGTACCCCTAATATATGATCATATCTTCAAGGAAGTCACAGTTTAAATTGGGTGACAATATGAACTTATGTTATCTGATGCAATGACTTTAAACTGAGGATAAAAGACTTGACTTTTGAAGTCGCAATTCGACTGCTCACATTACTGACCTAGGAGTCCCGTGAATTGCTTGAACCAACTCTTTATAACGCAGCGAAATATTGCCAGTCATCTTTGCGATCATTTGGAAACGTACAAGTAAAGGGTGTCTCAGTAAGAATGCACTTTTTGGAACGAAGTTCCTTGTCGCACGTTGCGGGATGGGGGCGAAATGTCAAAATTTTAAACAACTTTTTTTTAACTACTTTATTACAAAGCATTATTATCAACTATATTGGGTACTTTTGGCTTGGTTTGGTTTAAATTGAAGTTTTGAACCCAATAAAATGTAAATTTAGAAAAGCCAAAGCCAAGGCCGTCGGTGGTGCAATGGTTAGTGTGCGCGCCTCTTGTACGGGAGATCCTGGGTTCGATTCCTGCTCCGACCACCTTAAAATTTCTTTCGACGACGGTCACCTCGCTTAGTAACGGCGACACTATCGAGTACTTAGCCATGAAAATGCTTCTCAAAATACCGTTCGGAATCGGTGTAAAACTGTAAGTCCCAATCAGTGAGTGTAAAACTAGAAAGCGCACATCTCACTGATTGTGAGAAGGCCTCCCCAATCCCTCCATAGGATGTTAAGGGACACCAAAGTTCAAGACTGCAAATCCATGACATACAACCTCAGTACTTTTGTTCTGGTTCGTGTCTAGACTAACATTGTTTAATGAGAAATTGTCTAGGTGGAGTCTGTTTATTATATATTGTAGTTTTGAACCGAATAAAAAGTAAATTTAGAAAAGCCAAAGCGAAAGAAGTTTCAAAAAATTAAATTTTCTAAAGTGAGTACGTTTTCTTAAAAAAAGGAAATTTTCTCAAAAAAATACCTATTGATATTCTTAAACAATGTACCTTTTCTTAAAAAGATACCTTATCTTAAAGAAGTACCTTTGCTAAAAAAAAAATGTAATTTTATTACAAAAAGTAATTTTTTTTAAAAAAAATATTTTTTTTTAAATAAGTACCTTTTCTTAAAAAAGTACATTGGCCTACAACAAATTGCCTTTTCTTAAAATACCACCTTTTCATTAAAGAGTACCTTTTTTGTAAAACAAAATAATTTTTCTTGAAAAAAAAACATTGTACATGTTTTTTCGTAAAAAAAACTTTTCTTCAAAAAAAACCTTTTCTTACAAAAATTTCTTTTCTTAAAAGTACCTTTTCTTAAAAATAAAATAATAAATTTTCTTTTATTTTCTTGAGATAAGTAGCCTTTCTGAAAATAAGTACATTTTCTTAAAAAAAATATCCTTTTCCTAAAAAGAGTACCACTTCTTTAAAAAGTACCTGTTCTTAAAAAAAAGTACTTCTTTGTAAACAAAAATTCATACACTTAGGCTTTTTCTTACAAAAAGAACTTCTTGTTAAAAATGGTAGCTTTTCTTTTTTAAAAAAATATTAGCTTTTAATAAAAGAAGCACTTCTCATTAATGAAATTACCTTTTCGGGAAAATATAATACATATTCTTACAAAAGGGACCTAAAAATATACTTTTTCTTTTTTTAAAAACTTTTTTTTAAAAATTTTCTTAAAAAAAGTTTATCATTTTACAAAAAGTATATTTTCTTAAAGACCCATTTAACTTTCAGTATTTTTCAACAGGCGCCTTAGGCGTTTTGGAACTAACTAGTACATAATATATAGCGAAAGGAACTTCGTTCCAACCGGGTGTCTCCTGACACCTCATGTAACTTTTTATTATAAAATAAAAACATTATTTTAAAATAGAAATAATTGTGATTTTTTTATTGGATTGTAAAGAAGACATGTTCCGATTAAGTATGAAATAAAATATCCGTCAAATGGTGCCCACGGCTCTGATAACAGGCCATTACTCTTTTCATAAAATTGTCCATGACTTTTTCACAGGGATTTGGCTGTATCTCACCTATGACGCGTTGGATCTCGGCTTTGAGCTGAGGAATTGTTTCTGGTTTATTTGAATAAACCCGAGATTTCACAAAACCCCAAAGAATGAAATCACACGGCGTTAAATCATCGCATGGTCTTGGTGGCCAGCAGACATCAGTATTTCTTGAGATAATTTGTTCTGGAAATCTTTCCTGGAATAAGTCGCTTGTTTCATGAGCGGTATGGCAGGTGGCGCCGTCTTGCTGAAATCACATGTCGTCCATATCCATGCCGTCTAGTTGAGGCCACAATAACTCCGTTATCATGTTCATGTAACGAATGATGTTCACAGTCACTGCAGTTTCGGCCTCATCTTCAAAAAAGTAAGATCCAAACACGCCCCCTGACTAAAATCCGCACCAGACAGCCAGTTGATCGTTGTGGGTGCATTTGTTTCTCGGGGATTTCGTGAGGATTTTCTAAGCCCGAATTTCAAGAATTTTGTGTATTCTCGAAGCCATTCAGATGGAAATGCGCTTTATCGGAGAAGATTACTATTTTGAAAAATTTGCATTGACTTCACTTTGCTCCATTACCATACCCATTTTCCATGGTCTGTTGGGTTGAACTCCTGAGTAAGCTGAATTTTTTACGCATGAAGGTGGAGGTCTTTGTCAAAATTCGCTGCTTAGGGCTTCGTGAAATTTGAAATTGTTGACAACGATGTCGAATTGATGTTTTCGGGATTTCGGCGACACTCTGGTTTACTGCAGCAACGTTTTCAAGAGATCGACCAGTACGTTGACGCACAGGAGCCTTACTGTCCGTAACCGACTCATTTTTTTCAAACCACTTTTCGAATGTTTGACACATTTGGTGCACTTTCTCGACTGAAAATTCTTCGAAGTTTGCGAGCGGTCTCAGCATAACTTTCCAAAGCGTTATAATAAGTTTTCACAGTTGTAACGCGTTGTTTTTTCGTAAAGCGCTCCATTTTTAATAATCTGAAAAAACATATGTGACAGCTGCCAAATTTCAGAGTAGCCACTTGCCCAAAAAAAAAAATAATGAAATTATATTTGAAAAGTATAATCTTATTGAGAAACCCTTTATTTTGTTCAATGACGATCATTTAATCAATGGGCTCGAAAGGCGCAAAGGAGTATTTTGTGCTGGTACTTGCCAAGGAAGAATAAAAAAAATATTTTGTTATGGATAAAGGATTACTCCTCAGCCTTGGATTGGGACAATCCTCAACCCCACACGTTAAAAATCTATCTTTTTTTGTTGATTGGATACAAATATAAAGTAGTTGGAGCTTGTCCCAAATATACTATACTTGTGCCCAAACACGTTGTGTTTGCTATTCAATATAACATATTTGAGAGTCCATGATTAAAAACCTATAATACAATATATGTTTTTAAAACCCAAATGTGATTTATAGTTAAAACCCTCAAAAAACAAATACGAGACAGACAACAAAGAAACAAAAAAGCAGCAGATCTTCAATTCATGGAAACGGTGCTTGCAAACATTTACATGTTTCCTGCAATATGTTGCTGGGACCGATATTTTTCAGCGTGCAATTGTTTCGAACGCAACGAAGCCAACTCTTAACAGTACCTCGTTCACATGGATACACACAAATTGTATTTTATCAGACTTGTGGTAAAATATCTTCCTGGGTTATGAGAGGCCCATTCTGTGTATTTTGATATACCCGCAAGACGAAGAAAAACATATTCATTATTGTGTAAGACGAAGCCGCCATTTGATTAGAAAATCAGCACCGAAAGACGAATAGAATCTAGGGCTGTAATCCCCAAACAAGTGATTGTCCTCTCCATGGATCAATTAGAGTCAAGCTACACCTGCAAACGTGGTACAAATATATGACCAATAGATTACAATGTGTTGGAAATCGTTGAATTGCTTGAGAAGCTGGAAGTAGGGTGTTGGTTTCCATAATACCTATACATTCTAGGAACAATTAAGAAAATTATATATAAAAACGAGTTTGCAATAACGCCATCTGGGGGGCAATAGCTGCAACACAATCATCTAGAGTTTACCATTATAAAGCCGCATTCACAATGCCAGCACCAATTTTCTAAATCATCCCATCTCGTTCCCACTCAGACCAATTCATATAACGACCTTTAATTTTTTTGTACAGATATGTAGTTCAACTTTGTCGTAAACGTAGGTCTACTCACCGAGTAATACTTTAAGAGTGTGCACTAGTTTGTTTTTGTACTAACGAGTTCCCTAGAATACTTGGGAAACATATAGAGTAAAGCGTAGTAAAAGAAAATGTGTTTTGTTCACTGTTGTTTTGCGCTATGCTTCGCTTTTGATTTTCAGGATTTGTGTCGTGTTTCATTTACTTCCACCGAATAACCGTATTGCATCTAATTTGTTATTATATTTTCTGTTAATTTGACTACTGTTTGCAACTTTTTTAATACAATATTTCACAAAATTACCCGAAATTAAGAACGCGACACGAACGAAAAAATCAAAACAAAAGTGAAAACATTTTTCTGAATTCCAGTCAGTTATCTCCATCTCTTCTTTGAAAGCATATTCTCTATCTGTTCTCCAAGTAATAAATTGAACAGCTGACTCATCGGTACCCCCTGGGTCTACTTCTACTTCACCTAGAATTTTGTTCGAATAACTAATATACTATTAAGCGTTAGAGGGCGCTATACCTCGAATTCAATTTTCAAACTCAAAAATATCAATGAATATTTAAACCATTTATGTTAAAAGATGCATTATAAAACGTAATTTTATCTGTGGAATCTTTTAATTGCAAATATGTTTAAATACTTTAAAATATTTTAATATTCAAAATACAAACCTTGATGTAACATTCGATCATGATGCAGCTAATATAGGTTGTGTTCTAGGAACAGCTTAAATTATTTGCTTTTGCTTCTGTTCAATACATGAACTATCAAATTCAATTAAAAATATCGCTATCGTTGTGATTCCTGCTTAAGTACTGTAGATTAAGGAAATAACTAGATATCGCACAGTGATTGTCAAATACCTCCACTATGTGCTGTCCTGTCGTTTGGTAACTCTCATTTTCATAACATTCGAAAAACAAAGAAAATGCTTTCCCATTATATACCGTAAAGGAATTGGGCAGTGCTTCTCACATCCTCTGAGTTGTACGCTTTCTAGTTTTATATTCACCGATTGGGACCTACAGTTTCTCACGGGTTTCAAACGGTTTTCTGAGAAGTTTCATCATGGCTTAATACTTGATAGGGTTGTACGCTTTCTAGTCGTATATTCACCGATTGGGACCTACTGTTTCACACGGGCTCCGAAAGGTTTTCTGAGAAGTTTCTTAATGGCTTAGCGAGGTGATAGCCGTCGAAAGAAATGTAAGGTGTTCAGAGCAGACATCGAACCGCGATCTCATGTACAAGAGCCGTGCACACTAACACACTTAAGATAAGTCTCTTAAATACAGCCATGTGTCGTGGATGGTACTCTGCGATGTCAGGCAGCAGGCACAATGGATTACAAGTTTTAAGAATTTTAAAACTATTAAATGCAAATGTATTTAGTGTGTCAGACAGCTGCTCAAATACTGTCTAAAAACTTCGAATATTCAGGCATGTGCTGTAGATGGCGCATTGCACTGGCAGAAAAAGAATCTAATTGGTAAATGCTATTAAAATATGGGAATCTATATTGGTGGCAGTTGGTGCTCTGCGATATTGAACAGGAAAAACAATTGGTAGAATATTTAAATATTTGCTGAAATTAATCAATTTTAATAACAACTGCTTAAATATTATCTAGAAACATCTCATATACAATCATGTGTTGCAGATGGTGATCTGTACTAGTAGCCAGGAAACTAAATTAATTAATTAATAATTAAATGTTATAACCTTAAATGCGGTTTAGAAATAATTAAGACACTATTAAGGTATGTCTCTTAAATACAATTTTGTGTTGAAGATGGTTCTTTCGAATGAAGGACAGGAATCACAATTGATTATAAATTTTAAAAATTTTGTCATATTATTACATAGTTATGTTTTTCTACCAAACAACAGCTTAAATACTATTTAAAAAAACACAATCATATGCTACAGATGGTTTTTTGCACTGGCAGGAAGGAAACTTAGTTGATAAATTCTATTAAAATAGATTAATCTAAATTGCTTGTCATAAGTAATTAAAAAAACCCAATTCAGATATGTATCGTAAATTAATTCATGTGCCGCAGACGGTGGTCTGTGATGTTGGACAGGACGCACAATTTATTGCAACTTTTAAAAATTTAACAAATTATTATACAAGTCATGTGTGAATGTCACACATACAATTGAGATCCCATCTCGAAAAATATCAATTCCAATCATGTGTCGCAGATGGAGCTATGCACTCACAGGCAATATTCATACAAAGTTCATATTACAAAAATGAGATAACCTAAAAATAGTTTTACCTAAATCACAATTAAAATAGGTCTCAAATGCAATCATGTGCCGCAGATGGTGCTTTGCTATAAATAGGGTTAGAGACTTCCTAAACTGCATTGTGTAATTCTCATCATTGTTACAATTAGTGTGTGGAAGGAAACAAGTATTAATGTAACCCCACATCTATGGAATTTCGAAGTGACTTTGGTGGTATTTTGTTAATGCACTTTTTCTCTTGGCGTGTGTGACCATTTTATGTTAATATTTTACCTTCTATCCATAATAGTTTTTATTCGTGTTTGATGCAACATTTTCTCACTGATAATCTCAATTTTTTCTTTTCAAATTTAATGAGCATTTCATAACTCCCCGCTGACATTATCGTTTAGCACTTTATCAGAAATTTCGTAACGCTTTTCTAATTTCACGTTTTTAAAGATTGATCGTTACACCTTTGGATTGATTGATTTTTCTTGGCCAAAGCATTAGCTTTTAGTGAATATTTTTGTTGGTATAATATTGATGGCTAATAATGCATGGCACAAAACCTTTTACGAATTAATATTATTGATAAGATATTTGGTAAGAAGAAGAAGAAGTGTAAAACAAAGTCGCTGAAATATTATGAAACTTTTGTTAAGTAACGAGAGAAAAACGTATAACAAATTTGTGTTATCAATCATAGGGGTGGATTGGGTAACAGGTTTGAGGAAGAGTTTTCGGAGTAACAATAAACAAAATTAAAATGAAAACGAAAAGCTTAACCCGCATTATAAAATTATTACCAAATTTTGAAATAATTTATATTTTTTTATGGGAATTTTTTGTATTTCTATTTATTTTTTCTTGGTTTTATAAACGAATGCATTTTCCATTTAGTTTTACTCATAAATTAATCAATACATGTTGTACCTTAATGTCGATAACGTCTCCTCACTTTTGTTTTCTTCGAGGTAATTAATTGTTGGTTAGCTGGTATTAAATGTTTCTCTGCAGTGTAGTTTACAACAGGCCACAAACCACCTGTTTTTGTAAAATGTTATGGAGGTGTAAAGTATATAGACATAAAGGGAAATGCAGTTTCGAGTTTGATACGAACGCATAATGAATAAAATATATAAATACATTCAATAAATTACAGATAAATGTTAACTTTATAAAGAAGTTTCGTAACGGTCGTGAAATATCTACAGAGACTAATAAAGACATTACGTTTACTGGAACTTTAGTATGAAGTAATTCTCATTTAATTTGTGATCTGTTTACCATAAGGGATAATTTATTGCAAGGCAGAGATGGAAGTTGCAGACATAATTATTATTACCAAAGATTATTTCCCAAGCAGAACTTTATCGGAGAGGGGGTTTTGTCTACTACCTTATAAACCTTCTTAAACCACCACAGGTTAAATTGTGAAATTATTAAATTTTTACCTTCACTCACAGTCAGCGAGCTAGGCGTTTCACATTTAATGATTTATAACTGTTACACCGAAATTAAACGGGGTTTAAGAAATATATTTTTTCGACATATGATTGATAGTAATTGAAGATGTAAAGTAGCGTATGATAAATGTAGTTTACTTCGTTACGTATAGACATACGTGACTAACAAGTTCAGACACAAGTGTCTAACAAGTTCAGATACATGAGTCTGACAAGTTCGGTCTAACAGGTTCGTACACATGTGCCCGGAAATCAGACAGTTGTCTAAGAAGTCAAGACGCATTGGTCAAAGAGCCTGAGAGGAGTCTTGGATGCTAAGACACGTGTATTTACGAAGCTATGCTACATTATCACAAGTGTCTTGGAGCTTAAACACTGGTATCTAACAAGTTTAGACACACGTGTCTAACAAGTTTAGACACACGTGTCTAACAAGTTCAGACACACGTGTCTAACAAGTGTGTCTAACAAGTTCAGACACACGTGTCTAACAAGTTCAGACACACGTATCTAACAAGCTCAGACACACGTGTCTAACAAGTTCAGACACATGAGTATAATAAAGTCAGACACATGTGTCTAACAAGGTCAGACACATGTGTACAGGATATCAGATAGGTGTCTAAGAAGTCAAGACGCTTTGGGCTAAGAGCCTGAGATTCATGTTTCTATAAGTATGAAACTAAAATACTTACGTGCAAGAAGTTAATGCTTTGATCCCTGACCGCGAACAAAAGTCAGTCATCTCAAGTTAAATGAAATTCTGTGCCCCTAAATCAAAGTGTTTGGTTCCTCTGACTTTATCTTTGATACCAAATTTTGATACAAAAGTTGATAGAGAAATGTTACGTTTTCGTTTGACTTGAAATTTCAAGATTGTGGAACACAGATCAAATTTCTGGCAACTAGAACACGAACTCGTCTCCATCGAGTAACAGGTACTAAGAGTTATGTTCTTAATAAGCTACGACACATATACCTAACACATTTGTTTCTTGGCGCTAAGAAACATTCTCGTAAAGAAATTAAGAAACATGTGTCAAGAAGATACGACGCAGGTTCACAGGAAGCTAAGACGTATGCTTGTTAGAAGCTCTAAAAAAACGTGTGTCAAACAAGTTACGATAAGTGCATTAAACAACCGAAGAAGAATGTGTTTTGGAAGTTAAAACACTTGTATTCAACAAGGATTAGCTTGGGAAGTGCTCGGGAAGTTCAGACACAAGAAGCTAAGTTGTCTGTGTTTAGAACGCTGAGACACATGTGCCTACGAAACTGCGACACATGTGTCTAAGAAGCTGAGCCACATGTGCCTAAAAACCTAACACACATGTGCTTAAGTAGCTGAAATATAATAACCTAAGAGACTGAGACACATGTACTTAAGAAACTGCGACACATGTACTTAAGAAACTGCGACACATGGGCCTAAGAAGATGAGATATATGCACCAAAGAAGCTGATACATATGTGCCTAAGAGGCTGGGGCACATGTGCCTAAGAAGCTGAGACACATCGGCCTAAGAAGCTGACGCACATGTGCCTAAGAAGACGAGATATATGTGCCATAGAAGCTGAGACATATGTGCCTAAGAGGCTTGGGCATTGTGCCTAATAAGCTGCGACTCGAGGGGCTAAGGAAGCTGAGACTCAAGGATCTCAAGGGCTAAGAATCTGAGACACTTGGTCAATAATACACACATATATATATTTTCTAAGTAAACAAAATGTAACTATTTTTTCTATTAAGGAATGATTACAATCAAATATTGAACTATAATCAAAATTCAGCAAAGCCCTTGAAGACCATTCATTACCAATAATAAAATAGATATCCACTGAATTACAAATGGAGAGACAATGAATGATAGAGAATCTTCAATGTGAATAACTTTTGTATGGTAAATAAATTTGAAAACTATATAATTTTTATTTATGGTTTTGAAAGCGAATATTGAAATGCATGAAAATTCAGTAAAGTTTATGAGAATATTTTCCTAGCAACAATACAATACTGGGCCGAGGGGTTCAAAATGGGGTTTCAAAATATTCAATACCGAATATCACACAAGATGAAATTGAAAATTTTGAGTTATTTACAACTTAATAGTTGGACAGTGCGTCAGATTTGGGAAAACACCGTTCATTTAATTCAACCTTTTCACATAATTTTACACCACTAAATACATGAGTTTGGTTACCTGAAGTTACTTTTTCTCATTGGATAAGAAGGCCCGCAAGATGGGGTGCCTAGATGGCAACACAAATTCAGTCAAATATATTTTGTTTATATAAACTTTATATGTATATACTATTGCCAGCAACTTTAGCATTTGTCTGGTGCACATGTATTTTCTCTAAATGCATAAAATGTATGTTTGTTATTGCACAACAAATTGGCAAATTATATGTAATAATTCTCATTAGTATTACCAATTGCAAGTAATTAAGTATGGGCTTTTGTAAAATGCCGAGGCATCTGTCTTGTGGACAAACTTATGTGACCCAAATTAGTTAAATGAACACGTATTTTCGCTAAATGCTAAAAGTGTCTGTTGGTTAGTGTCCAGCAAATTGGTAAACTGTATGTAATAATTCTCATTAGTATTAGGTATTATCAGCAATTAAGACTAGGCAAAACACATCAGAGATGGAATGAATTTTGTTGAGTCAAACGGAAGCGCATGATTGTTTAAGGTGTTAAAGAAAATGAAAAAGCCCTTAATCTGTGAATTTAAATTTAATATTTGCTATTGTTTTCGAAAAACGATTAGTACTAAAATTTTTTTATTTTTTATTTCAGGTAATTTTTACATTTCTTCTCCATCATGGCAAGACAAGCTAAATTTAAGGTAATTTCAAAAATATGGCAAATTTTAATTAAAAATACATTTCGTAGACTTTAATTTTCATCGAAAAACGAGAAGCATATAGTAAAAAAAAACAATAAAACAAAAACTAAATCAATAAATCTACGAAATGCCGTTGCATATGCAGAAAACGCCAAACTCTAACAGCAACCGCCAACGAAAACACACATAAAGAAATGAAGCGCTCATTTGCGCAGACGCAAAGCATATGGTGAAAGCGTTGAAATCTCTGTTGAGAAATGAAATGAAACCGAATGAAGATATCGCCGTAAACAAAACAAAATATATATGAAAACAAAAAAAAAAAGATGAGAAAACACCAAAATTAATTAAAAAAACCAGCTGAGTGCTGGATTTTCTGTGTCCATTTCATATGGAATTGTCTTTGGAGTTGATGTTTCGTTATGACTTGCCTGCCATAAAAAGCTTTTAGTCCGAATTTCGAATGTTTTTATAAATAAACGATCATCTTTACGATTCATAAAAGAACAGAGACAAGCACGTGAATTTATTTCAAAAGAAATGAGAAAATAAACGAACAAAGGAATCATAAATTTTACGGACACAACGATAAATGTGTCAAGAAATCAGGACACCGCCACCACCGGTAATGGTAGAGGTAAAACGGAAATGAGTAGGTATTTAAATTGTGGGGCGGCAACAAATTTTAAGATATAAAGACTTGAAAAGACGTTACGCAATATATTAAAAAGAGATTGTATTATATACAACTACGTTAAACAAACAAAATATAATCCCACGATATGCATTTAGGACCCACGACAAATTTTGTCTTCGCATTCTCTTGTAAAGGCTTGAAGGACCAAGTTTAAGACTTCATAGAGTGTAGGTGTCATAGTATTCGCTTTAGCCTTAAACACATGTTTGATTAACAAACTATGATTTAGATTAACAAGCCAACAATTAGAACTGTATTAAATCACAGCAGTTAATTTCATAACATCAAGCCACTTTACATCATATGGACTTTCACTTTTTTTTGAATTGCTGCAATTTAAAAAAAAACTTTATTTTTTGTTTTAATTAATTGACTTGAAATAAAACGTAATAAAAATTATCCAAACAATTTTCGTTTTCACGAAAGCGAAAACTCCAATTTTTGTTTTCAAAAATTTATTACAAACATTTTGGAATAATCATCGATTGCCTGCCATATGTATTCAGAGTTCGTGTTTGAGCTTAACCAATTATTTTTTTGGTTAAAATTGTGTATTAAATTTTTCTTATAAAACAAAAATTTATCAATTTAAGACATCAATAAATTAACAAAAACAGAAATACCACATATGTATATGTATATTTTCCATATGAACCAGAGAAACGAGATTGAATAGTGTTGGTCGTGGATGGTGGTGAATATTGAGTGAGTCTGCTGTTTGAGCCTTTTTCTTTTTTAGCTGTTGTTTGATCTTGGCTTTTTGTAAACGTTTTTAGTAGTCATAAGAAAAAAAACACGTGTTTTTTTTCATCTATTTTTATTTTCTTTGTTTTCTTGGGTTTCTGTGTTGCCAGCCAACAAATATCATAAAGTGACAGCAACCGTTACAAAAACAAGTAGCAACCGCAAAAGTAATATAAGCCAAAACAGTTTACAGTGGTGCCAAAAGTAAAGAAACAGGTATATTTTCTAATGGTTTGGTGATAAATTTTTCACTCTATGAAGAGTCGATTTGGAAATTAACTGATATTAATCCCAATAGAGAGAAATATTATTCGTCTGTCTTTGTTGTTACTTGGACTCATAAATAACAGTTCCATGGAGACATATGTCTAAGCTTCTTGTAAACATGTTCCTAATCTCTTTAAGCAATTGCGTGTTAGATTTAAGGACACATGTGTCTCAGCTGCTTCCATACACGTAACTTTGTTACATAGCAACATCTGTCTTGGTAACTTGTAGCTATGTAGCTAAGCTCCAAGTAACTAAGCTTTAAATATGTATTTACCTTAGGTTCATAGAACTATTCTTCTTTGCATCTAAGATATATTTGCCTTCGGTATTTCGAAACATTTGTGTTTCCTACTTAGACACAGGATTCATAGCTCCATAGTCACATGTGTCTTAGCAAGGCATCGTAGCAACATGTATCTATGCTACTTGGACAGCCGTGCTTCTGTTGTCTACATACTTGCGTCTAACTTATGGGCTAAAAATTGAGTCGTAGCTTCTTAAACACACGAGTCGTAGTTTCTTAGACACATCTGTCGTTGCTTCGTAGCCCTATGTAGCACTGCTTCATATGAGGATATATCTAAGCTTTAGAGACCTAGGTATCGAAGTTGTAACACATATATGTCTTAGACACATGAATCGTAGATTCATATACCGATGTGTTTTAGCTTCTTGAATGCATTGATTATAGTTTATTTGACACGCCTTTCTTATCTTCGTATACACAAGTTTCTCATAGTCTTTACAGAAATGTATATTAGCTTTATATAAACATGTGTCGTAGCTCCTTAGACACATGTGTCGTATCGTCTTAAACACATGTGTCTGAGGTCCTCATGTGTCTGAGCTCTCTCAGTGTCAGAGCTTCTCAGACCCATGTGTCGTATCTTCTAAGACACATGTGTCTGAGTTCCTTGAATACATGTAGCGTATCATAGAATGCATGGATTGTAGTTTATTTGACATTAAGATACACATCTTCTCAGACACAAGTTTCACATAGTTTTTACGGAAATATATATTAGCTTTTTATAAACATGTGTCGGAGCTCCTTAGACACATGTGTCGTAGTTTCATAGACACATGTGTAGTAGCTTCCCATACACATGTGTCGTAGCTTCTTAGACACATGTGTCGTAGCGTCTTAAACACATGTATCTGAGCTTCTAAGACCCATGTGTCGTAGCTTCTAAGATACATGTGTATGAGTTTATTAGACACGTTTATCGTGGCTTCTTAGAGACAGGGCTCTTAACTTCTTAGACACAAGTTTCTCATCTTAGACGCTTGTGCCTCAGCAGTTAAGACGCAATTGATTTAACTTCTAAGGCGCACTTGTCGTAGTTTCTTAATTTAATATTTTTACTTATAATATTTTTCCGTTAAGCTCCATGAAGTGATAGGGGAGAGCTTCTAGCAATTACGAGGTCTGCGGTCTTAGCATCTTAGACACATGTGTCTTAAACTAGTACACACATGTGACGTAGCTCCTAAGTCGCATACACCTTAGCTTCTAAGACGCATGGATCTTAGCTTCTAAGATGCATGTGCATAAGCTTCTAAGACGCATGTGCTGAAGCTTCTAAGACGCATTTGTATTAACTCTAAAACGCCTGTGTCTTAGGTTCATAGACAAATGTGCCTAAGCTTTTAAGACTCATGTGATTTAACTTCTAAGACGAACTTGTCGTAGTTTCTTAGACACATGTGTGTTAGCTTTTAATACGCATAATCGTTAGCTTCTTTGACATCAGTTTCGTAGCATTTTGAAATCAAATGTCTCAGCTTCTTAACCACACGTTCCCTAAAATTAAATAAATCAATATTTTTTCGATACATTCCAGGAAGTGAATGAGGTTCTAACAATTACGAATTGTGCGGTCTTAGCTTCTTAGACACATGTGCCTCAACTTTTTAGAGATGCGTTTCTAAGGATTTTGAATAAACGAGGTGAATTACTTGTGTTTTAGCTTACTGAACACATGTAGGTTAGCTTCATAGCAACAGTTGTCTTAGTTTTCTAGACATATGTATGTGTCTTCGTGGCCGCATGCAGACAGTTGTTCCATCTTTTCAGACATATGTGTCTTAACTTCTTGGGCACAAGTGTCTTTGCTTCTTGGACACATGTATCATACTATCTCAGATACTTGTGTCCTTGCAATGATCTATTTTCTTAACATCGTGGATACACATATACAATATTTAAATACGTATTTTTGAACTCTTAAGCCAGGTCGTAACACCGATCGCTCAAAAACCATTGAACAACATCAATTTGTTTCGCTGCGAAATTGGCCAGCAACATATCAGTGTTGACGACTTTGATTTTAATTTTGTTTTACACCTTCTTTGATTTTAATTTTGTTTTACACTTAAAGTCCATCGTTTTGAGAAATTGAATAAGAATTAACAACATTTATTATTTCTTCCCACAATTTAAATGATAGTTACATATTGTTTAGGAACATGTTGCTGACATTTCGAGCGAACTTTTATGTACCATTTGAGCGGAAATATTTCGCAGTTTTTTTTTCGGAATTTCGCCGGCACTTTTATATTTTTTCTCCTTGTGTTACACAATTCAATTCAAAATATAACTATATTTCTGGAAGGGTACCACACTTTTTGAACTCACTGTGTACTCACAAATAAGAAAACATAGAAAAAAGTTTTTTTATGACTATTTTGCCCATTTTCATTAATTTAAATGAATTGTTATCTCTGAAGTTTTGGCTTCGGTCAACACGAGAAAAAAGTACGGCTTTAACAAAATACTCTACCTGCACCACAGCAAATTACAACAACTACCACCAAACTATGATCAGCACTGTCAGGTTTGACCATTGGGTTGATCACATTACCTGGGTGTGGTAATAATCCACATTTACACCAGCATGTCCGCCACCCAACCCGGTCAGACCTAGTGGTGCAATAACGCTTAATTTACGCTTTAAAGTAGAAATGAGTGATAATGCAACGATTCGTTCACTTTTTTTCTTCATTGTATGCAATGACAAAAGAGCGTAAGTTGCATTTAAATGCATTTTGAAATGTTAAGACCCTGATTTGTTTACCAAGCCTCGGTTCAAACGCCATTCACTATTGTTTAATTATGTGTCGTTTGTCGAAGTTAATGTGTTGGGTAATTCTTTTCACATTAATTTATTCCCCTCCTTTTTTTGAAAATGATTTCGGTAATGGAAATCATTTTTCAAAAAGTTTTCTTAATGATATGATATGTTGCTAAGTAGCAGCAATTGTATGAGCCCATTAGTTAAGCAAGTTAAAACAGTATACAATGCAACTATTAGGAATCGTGCAACTGTTGTTAAGGAAGCGGGGAAACATGTGGCCGAAATGCGAAGGAACTTGTATCAGGGAAGGTAAGAAACATGTGCCTAAGAAGCTGGAAATCATGCATCTAAAAGGCTAAGATAGATGCGTCTAAGGTGCTTAGAAGCATTTGTAAGAGAAATCAAAGAATCTAAGACACATATGTTAAATAAAAATACTTCGTTCAATAAGCGAATACATTTGTGCAAAAGAATTAAATATAATTAAATCCAAGAACCAGTTTTAAGAAACTGAAACAATATGTCCAATGCGCTACGATATATGTTGCAAAGGAGCTGAAAACAATTTACCTGAGAAGTATAGAGGCATGGGTTTAAAAGTATAATACATATTAGTCCAAACAGTAAAAATATAAGGGCCTAATACGTAAAGTACCTGTGCCTAATACGCAATGAAATTTAAACCTATTGTACATGTGTCTAAACCTTCAGACACATAGGTTTACAAAGCCAGGAAACATATGCCATTGAAGCTCCGATGCAAACGGCCTACGAAGCTAAGGCTCAGGTATTCAAGGTGCGATGACACGTGTGTAGAAAAAGCTACGCCACATATGTCTGAAAAGCTACGACGCAAGTATCTAAGAAGCTAATACACATGTGTCTAAGAAGCTACGATACATGTTTCTAAGAGCTATGATGCATGTGTATAACAAGCTATGACATATGTGTACTCGTATGAGAAGCTTGTATACATTTCTATAAATAATATGAGAAACATGTGTCTAAGAAACAAAGACTACAATCTATGCATTCAAGAAGCTAGGACATATGTTTCTATGAATCTACGATACATGCGTCTAAGATATATATGTGTTACAACTTCGTCACATAGGTGTCTAAAGCTTATATATATACTTTGTGAAGCAGTGGTACATTAGGCTAGGAAGCTACGACACATGTGTCTAAGAAACCACTAATTTACATTTATGCAAATTTAAATATATGTTACGAAGATGACAAACTTGTGTCTAAGAAGTTAAGAAACATGTTTCTAAGAAGCTACGACATATGTATCTAAGAAGCTCAGCCACATTTTTTTAAGAAGCTCACACACATTTGTCTAAGAAGCTCAGACACATGTGTCTAAGAAGCACAGACACATGTGTCTTAGAAGCTCAGACACATATGTCTCAGAAGCTCAGAGTCATGCGGTTAGGAAGCTACGATACATGTGTCTAGGAAGCTATGACTCATGTGCTTAGGAAGCCGATGCACAAGAACCTAAGAAACTGAGTCACATGTTCCTAAGAAGCTGAGACATATGTGCCTAAGAAGTAAAGACACATGTGTCTAATTTACTTTTATGTTCCGAAGATGAGAAACTTCTGTCTAAGAAGTTAACAAACATGTTTCTAAGAAGCTACGACACATGTGTCTAAAAAGCTCAGACACGTGCGTCTAATAAGCTCAGACACATATTTCTAGGGAGCTAAGACACATGTGCTTAAGAGGCTGACGCGCAAGAACCTAAGAAACTGAGTTACATACTCCTAAGAAGCTGAGACTTATGTGCCTAAGAAGCTAAGACACATGTGTATAATTTACTTTTATGTGCCGAAGATGAGAAACTTGTGTGTAAGAAGTTAAGATACATGTTTCTAAAAAGCTACGACACAAGTGTCTAAGAAGCTACGATACATGTGCCTAGGAAGCTGATGCACAAGATCCTAAGAAACTGAGTCACATATTCCTAAGAAGCTGAGACACATGTGCCTAAGAAGCTAAGACACATGTGTCTAATTTACTTTTATGTGCCGAAGATGAGAAACTTGTGTCTAAGAAGTTAAGAAACATGTTTCTAAAAAGCTACGACACATGTGTCTAAAAACCTCAGACACGTGCGTCTAATAAGCTCAGACACATATTTCTAGGGAGCTAAGACACATGTGCTTAAGAGGCTGACGCGCAAGAACCTAAGAAACTGAGTTACATACTCCTAAGAAGCTGTGACTTATGTGCCTAAGAAGCTAAGACACATGTGTATAATTTAGTTTTATGTTCCGAAGATGAGAAACTTGTGTGTAAGAAGTTAAGATACATGTTTCTAAAAAGCTACGACACAAGTGTCTAAGAAGCTACGATACATGTGCCTAGGAAGCTACGAGACGTGCTTAAAATGCTAATATCTGTAAAGAATATGAGAAACTTAAAAAACATGTGTTCAAGAAACTACAATCCATTTATTCAAGAAGTTAAGGCACATCTGCCTATGAATCTAAGAAAAATGTGTCTAGGGCATATGTGTCTAAGACATATGTGTCTAAGCCATATGTGTCTAAGACATATCCCATAAATAAGGCATGCGGAATGGTTGTTTTCTAATGCCTTCCTAAAATAAACCAAGAAGAAGATTTTTAAAATTTTAAAGAATTTTTTTTCCGATTGAAGTGTCTAGGAAGCTACGACACATGTGCTTAAGAATCTGATGGACAAGAATCTAAGAAACTGTGTCACATGTTCCTAAGAAGCTGAGACATATGTGTCTAAGAAGCTAAGATACATGTGTCTAATTTACTTTTATGTTCCGAAGGTGAGAAACTTGTGTCTAAGAAGTTAAGAAATATGTTTCTAAGAAGCCACGACACAAGTATCTAAGAAGCTACGACACATGTGCCAGAGAAGCTACGACACGTGTGCCTAGAAAGCTACGACACGTGCTTAAGAAACTACAATCCATACATTCAAGAAGTTAAGACACATCTGTCTATGAATCTATGACAAATGTGTCTAAGACATATGTGTCTAAGACATATGTATCTAAGACATATGTGTCTAAGACATATGTGTCTAAGACATGTGTGTCTTACAACTTCGAGACATATGTAGGTATACATAGCTAAGAAATATTTATAGTTTATGGTTGAGAAGTTTGTACTACAAGCCTACAAGGTTAGAAACAATTTTTTAGTGTGAAAAGTGGTTGAATTTCGTTGGAATAATAGACAAGTCAGTTAAGCCCACTCACTGGCAAGAGCAATTTCAAACTTTGTGACACGTTCATCATTAGGTGCCTAACTACTGTGTCTGAACTGATACCATCGGTAGATCATCAATCGTATATATACAAACTCAAATATGTAATTTATATAGGCGAATTAGTATTGATCAAAGATCCCTAAGTACCAAAACACACTGAAAAGTCCATAATTCCAACACAAAAAAGAAAGCTTTTTCGCCATGTTCTTCTTTTTCTCTTGCACACTCACATTGTTTGCAGTGGTTTGAGGTGAGTTCGTTTTTGAGTTCTTGAATTTTTTCTACGGTATAGCGTTTTGATGACGGGGCTAGTGTCAGTTACGTTTTCGAAATATGTTTCTATGAAGCTGAGATACATAGGCCTACGAATCTACCACACATGCGTCTAAAAAGTTACGGCACGTGTGTGTATGCAGCTAAAATACATTTATGTTACAATACATGTTTACAAATTTATTAAACATGTGTCAAATAAATTACGATCCATGCGTTCAAGAAGCTGAGATACATGTGTCTAGGGATCTAAGACACATGTATTTTAGAAGCTCAGATACATTTATATATGAAGCTAGGACTCATGTGTCTATACACATGTACCTAAGAAGCTAAAAACTTGTACCCCATAAGATAAGACTTATATATCAAAATAAAACAGACCTGTTGCAAAAAAAATAAGAGGAGTCACAAAATTGCATTATCATTTTCCATCTAACGATAAGATGCAAATATAATAAATATTTTGCCGATTCAAATTTAAATTTCTATCACGCATTTTAATCCCCTAAGGCTGTTGTTATATATATGCATGTTGCTAGGCAAACTATTAAAATTTACCGGCTCCCCACAGAATTAGAAAATATATCACCTATGTTGCAGTTAAGCACTAAACAGGAAAAAATGGACACAACAAAACAAACTGGTTTATTTTAAAAACCATCTTAGCCACAAAAGGCTAAGACCAAACCCGACATTACTTATGGCTGGATGGCCAAAACCTTTAAGGTACATACACTTCTCTAGTTGTGGTGTCTTGGGGAATATGTGCAAGTTGTTTATTCAACTTCCATACAATTTCAAATAAAAGGCAGGAAGTCTTCTTAGTCTTGTTGATATTTATTTTTATTTTGTAAAAGCCCTTAAGCCAGCTTTCTTAAACTCTACTCTCAAGTGGCTGTCGCAAATGCAGAAGGACGCGGAGGAGGCGGCCACAACATGACTACGACAAGAACACCTTAAACCTGATTGGAGTGCCTGAAACCTGATTTCTTTGTTTGATGGCTAAAAATCCACAGCCAACCAGCAGCTGTTCTTGTTTTGCGTTGCAAGTTTTTGGTCGTTCGTTTGCTTTAACACAAAAGAAATGAGAAATATTTATTAATCCTTATGCTGTGCAAATGAGCAGTCAGTCCATGTTAGGCATTATATCATACATAATATCATTCGCAGTAATGGATGCCAAAAATCGTCCAATCCAGGTGAGAGTCGGACAAAGAACTTAACCAGCAAAACTGACCCAAAAACTAAAAACTATAATGCATTTTCTCAAATCGTCGCATTTCGGAGTTTATTGGAAATAGTCTGTGGGTTGCGTTTTAGCGTCTTTTTTTGCTTTAGCAGATTATAGTCTTTTTTTGGAGTCTGCATTTTGTTGTGTGAAATTTCTTGTTTGTGTTGAGTCATTTTTCTTCTCTTTGAGTTTTGGTTGCGATTCTTACCTGAAAAAGTTTAACCACAAGCTCGAGGTTTAATATTTGTTATCATTTGTTTGGTGGTTTTTATTTGGTCACTCAACGCAACTGAAACTATGATTTAAGCAGGAAACGGTACATTTCGCATAAATTGGCTTAAAGGTTGGCTTAGATACTGTTAACTGCTGTTGGCCCATTATTTTATGTTGATTTTTAGAGGCTTCTGTGGTAAATAATATTGTATGTAGCAAATTAAATACTAATGAGCTAAGACACATGTGTCTATGAATTTAAAGTACATGTGTCTACATCTCTAAAGCACTTAAGTCGAAAGAGCTTGGAACATGTGTCTAAAAATGTAGGCCATATTATGCATCTTGAGAGCTAGAGCACATGTGTCTGAAAAGTTAAGACACATGTAGCTAAAGAGCTAGCCAACATCTATACTATTATTATAAAGAGGAAATGTTTGTGAGTTTGTACAAGTTTGTTTGTAATCTTCTAAACTACCCATCCGGTTTTAGAAATTCTTTCACCAGTAGAATGCTACATTATCACTGAGTGATATAGGATATATTTTATTTACAAAAAAAAATTCAAGACGAAGTCTGCCGGGTATTGCTAGTGTGTCTAGAAAGATAGGACGCATGAGTCTATAAATATGGGGCACATGTGTCTATAAATGTAGGACACATGAGTCTATAAATATACGAATAGGAAAATATTGGAATTTAAGAAACAAGTATATAAAGTAAAAAGTTAAGAACTAGGCAAATGGTTCCTAACTTATTGTATACATAGTAAGGAATCTAAGCAAATGTTTCCTAACTTCTTATATATATGTTTCTAAACTTTATAGACACATGTGTATCATCTTTATAGAACATCTTGTCCTAGCACTTTAGCCACATGTAGCTTAGCTCTGAGAAACATTGCATACGATTCTGTCCCGCGCTGGGGCAAATTTGTCCATATAGGTAAAACACATGTGCCTATGAGGCTAGGACACGAATCTTTACGAGCTATATGTTGCTACAAAGATCAAATACTTTTATATTAGAATCTGTAAAACATGTAGAAAGAATCTACGACACTTGTGCTTAAACCGTATGAGCTTAAGAATATGTATAACTTTTGCCAAAGAAGCTAAGACGCCGACCAGCTGGGATACATGTGGCTAACACGCTAAGATATATATGTCAATAAACCTTAGGCACGTGTGTCTATAAGCTAACAGACAAGTATCTGAAAAGTTTATAAACATGTGTTCATAATGCTGTGAGATATGAGAATGTATAGCAAAGGCACTCGTGTATTTAAAGCTAAGGTACATGCGTCCATAAAGTTAAGACACAGGTGAAAGAGGCGAACACACATGTGTCTATGAATGTAAGTTACATATTTTTTAAATCTAAATTAAATGTGTCTATAAAGCTTAGTAACATATGCCTATAATGCTACGACACATGTGTATATAATGCTAAGGCACATGAGTCTATAATACTAAAGCACATGAGTCTATAATGCTAAGACACATGTGTCTATAATGCTCAGACACATGTATCTATAACGCTAAGACACATGTGTTTATAATGCTAAGCCACATGAACGCAAAGCTAAGACACATATCGATGGTGTTGAATAACAAGGACCAGTATATAGTACAACACTCTTAGAAACGTGATTGGAATCAGCAGGTTAAGACGAATGTGTCAATAAAGCTAAGACACATGTGTCTCGAAAAGTAAGGCACATGTATTTATAAAGCTACAACGTAGGATTGTATATCGTAAAGACACATGTGTCTACAAAGCTAAGATACATGTGTATGTGTCAACAAAGCTAAGACATATGTTGTTAAAATCCAAGACAAATGAATCTAAGTAGCTTACATGCATAAGTCTCAGAAGCTAATGCACAAGTATCGGAAGAGCTAAAACATGTACTGGAGAAGCTAAATTCCATATTTTAAGAAGATAAGATACATGTTTTGAAATAGGTAAGACACATGAGTCTACGAAGCTAGAGCTCATATGTCAGGGATACTATAAATAATGTGTCTATGAAACTGAAACACATGTGTTGAAGAAGGTATGATTCATGTGTGTTAGAAGCGAATAGGCACGCGTCTTCCCCCCTTTTTGGGGAGCACACATTTTCCAAAAGATATGGACATATTCATTATGTGAGACTCAGTACATTTATGCCGCCTACTCCACCACTGTCCCCGAAGGTATTACTGTCCCGCTGACGGTATTTCTTTGCGGGGCAGGTATACCATTTAGGCTCCCTTATTTTAGTCATCTGCTGTCCCATTTGCCTTTTGTTTATCTTATATATATATATTTGTATATCTATATATATATAGTTATATAGTTGTGGAGCAACTTCCACTTCTCCTCTGAGCTCAACATTATATCGACACGTTCCCGGCAGAATGTATTGAGGGACAAAATGGAAATTGTTCAGGAAACGAAAAAAATTTCTGTCAAGTAGCTGATTTTTATTATTTTTGCGGTTATTTCCATTTCATTTGCTTAATAACTCATGACGTGGTTATTCAAGAGCATTCTCTGTACATCGAAATGTGAAGCTTGGCATACGTTTTGAGAATATGGAAAAAAGTCATTGTCGCCAAATATGTCGCTTAATACATTCTGCCGGGAACGTGTCGATATCTATAACATTCTCTTAGCTTGATGATTGTAAAAAATAGACATGTGTCTAAGAACACATGTATATGAGAAGTTAACATACATTTGTAGCTGAGCACATGCGTATACGAAGCTAAGACTCATGTATCTAAGATACCAAGCCACATGTGGTAAAGAGCCTGTAACAAGCTAAGGTACATACATATGTTTTAAAAATGTGGCACATATTTAAGTGGATTCAAATAGGAGTCGTTACCTAATTGAAAATTGAAATAAACTGATTCATTTCCTTTTTTTCGCGCCGCGAGCAACATTTTTTTGAGTGTACTAACTCTAGATACATGCTGCTGGACCAAAGATACATTATGAATTTTCCTGTTCCATATTCTTAAATTTTAAAGATTTTAAATGGAAGCCCTAGATGAGAAATTGCAAATATAGTCAAACATTTTAGTTACTCGTCTTGTTTATAGATGACTTGAATCGTAGTGGTAAAACTTTCCGCAACATGTTGGGGTAAGTAGCCCAACACACATGTGTGTAAGAAGCCAAACCACATGTGGTAGAGAATCTATAAGAATCTTAGGCACATACATATGTCTATAAAATGTGGCACATGTTTAAATGGATTTAAATAATAGTCATTTATTGATAAATAAACAATAAAGTGATCCATTTGGTTTTTATTCGCGGATTGTGCAACATTTTGTTGTTGTACTAACTCTAGACATATGCTGCTGGACCAAAGCAACATTGTGAGTTTTCCTGTTCCTTATTCTTAAATTGTAAAGGTTTTAAATGGAAGGCCTTAATGAGAGGTTGCAAATATAGTGGAGCAATTTACATACTCGTCTTGTTTATAGATGACTTCGATCGCTGTGGTAAAAATTATCCGCAACATGTTGGCCTAAGCAGCCAAAGACTTATGTTGCTAGGGCACATGTTTCTCTTTTTTCATTGGAAACGGTTTAAGCGCCGTTAAAAAATTTGTGTTAAGCATTTCATTGTCAAAACTTTGATTGAAAAAGCTTAGGATTTAGCAGCATATTGGTTGTATTACCGGTAGCCACATGTTGCTGCAACACATGTTGATCCTGTACGCTCAGTTTTTTGTGGTTTATTTCGAAATTTAAGCGGTTTAAATGACAGTCATTAATATTATTTTTTGTAATAGTTTCGCCGTTCGCTTTCGTTGTAATATTGGGACTATATTTCATGAATTACTTCAGAAATAAATCTCATTTCCTTGCTGGCAACCCAAGCAAATCAATTATTTACGGAAATTTAAATGATGATGGCATGAAGCACAATTTTAAGTCACTTTATAATGGATGTAATATTTATCTGCCACTGATAAGCTTCATTAATTTTAATACAAATTTAAATTTCCCTTAATCACAAGAAATGGATTGTTGTAAAATGGAGAACTAAGTGCTATTGAAGAGATTAAAAGGCAATTTTATGAATAACAATAGGAATGTTTTGGGGAAAAACGGGAACTTGTTTTGGGGGATCACAAATTATACCCATGGAGCATCTAAAAATGTTTTCAAATGTTATTAAGACGTGGGCTTGTGATCCTTTTTCTAATTTACATTCAGGGACTGCTTGTGTTGCGCCAACTGCCCCTAAAAGTTCAAATTACATTTCAATTCAAGTCGGTTGTAGTTTGTTTTTGAATTGTTCGGAACCTCAATTTGTTTTTCGCAAAACATGTTTTTTTTTCTTTAATGGAAAATCTATGTCAGAATGCCACATAAAACACCGTTTCACATTCATTCTCAACAAGAAATTTCGTAACTTTCGTAGTTAAATTTGAAATGTGAAATGAAAACCCCTCGAGAAACAAACGTCGACCATTGTGAAAAAAAATCCAATTAAGCAAAAATCATATAATGTGGAAAACATACAAACATGTCAGTTGTATTTATGTGTGTAAAGAAGCAAAAAAGCATAAATGTACAGGGAATGAAAGAGCTGGAAAGCCTCCACTCTGGCACATTACAGAGCCCTCGTTTGGGAGCCAGTGTTCATAATTACAGAATGCGTGAGTGACGCACCGTGGGCGAGTCTGTTCAAATTATGGGCAAATAAATTAAAAATAAAAAATAAAACCTGAAGCAAAACAAAACCCCTAAGGTTCAAGAATCCAAATTGAATGAACATAGTCCATAAGGTTTACAGCTCTTAAACGAATATGATTTAATGGGAGCCAGAACAATTACAATTTATTCAGATTTTAAATTTTTGAAGAATCATTGACAGATATTCGAAAGTGTTCGAAAGTGGAAACATATACATTATTCTAAATTCTTTAACTGTGACAAAAATCAGTTTTGGATTTCATTACAATATTGATTAAAGTAATAACTTCTCTCTCATTTTCTTCCAAACCCAAACAAGAACCTCTTAAGTTTACTAATTTTTTTCCACACCCCATTATAATTTTACCCACTGTGTGTCATTCATAAACTTTATAACAGAATGTTTGACTTTCAGCTCATCGCTTGGTCTGATTCTAACTTCTCTCATTTCATTTCGTACAATTGTCATAAATAAAAGCCGACATAATGATGATGGTAAACATAAAGGCTTTTTATGGTTTTATAATGATCGAGAGATAAAAGGTCGTTCAGCTACACGAACAAAAATACACGGGTGATAAATATTTAGCACCTGAGCAACACAGCACGCAGAGAAACAATGGCAGCAGTAGGTAAAACTCATTTGCAGAGAACACGAAGATAAATGCGGGTCAGTGTAGATGAGTTTCATGTGGAAATTAAACGCTGAGAACTGTTTAATTATGCTAATTAGCTACTAAGAAAATGTGGTAAATTACACCCAAAAGGCGCAAAATCTTCTACGAAGCAGTAGCTCAGACGCAAAAAAACTGTACTACAGTATTTTGAAGCTACGAAATTTTAGAAGCACCAGCTGAAGTTTTATAAACAATAACTAGAAGCTACGAAACCTTAGAAAAACAAGCCGCATTTTTATAAACAGTAACTGGAAGCACTAATGAGTACGTCTTCTTCTGAGCTAACACTACGCAAAGTTGCCTCACCAAGTTACTGTTCATGAAACTGCGGATTGTGTTCCTAAGGCATCGTAGCTTCAGAATACTGTAATACAGTTCTTTTGCGTCTGAGCTGCTGCTACGAAGAACATTTTGCTCCTTTTGGGTTCAGTAAATTTTTAGTAGCTGTAGCTCTGACGCAAAATATTTTTTACAGCATTCGCATTCTATTGCTATGGCAGTTTAGAATCATTAGTTGTGTTTCGCTAAGTATAAAGTCGATGAAACAACTTTTTCGTAGCTATAGCCCAGATGCATAAGATATCACAATGCAACACGAAAAAATATAACCATATACGGACACCACTACGTTATAAAAGAAAAGAAAAAACATCCGTGTCTCCCAGTTTTGCCCAAAGTCATGGACTTTTTTATGGGCCCCAAAAAGATTTGCGGAATCGGTGTCATATTTGAAAAAAAGTGATAATTTTGTCAGGCTCGTATCTTGCAATTCGTTCGGAAAAAATTTTCCCGAAATATTTCACAAATTGTTCACTTTTTTTACCTAAACGCTACCTAAATGGTGTTAAGAATCATTCCTAGGAAGTTCATATGTTCTAGAAAGTTGTTTATTGAGATCTTAGGTACATTTCTGCAGTTGATTGTTTCCTTGAATTTTGAACGGTTTGCTACCTATGAACCTGAATAGAGGGAAAAAGGAAAATTTTGTTTTGCGATTTTGATCTTAAAGATGCAGTAATTTTGATTTTATATGTCAACAATTTTTATTCTTTATGACAATTGCTACATCTTTTCCTCAGAGAGTAAATCAAAATTCCCAAGGAATTGCAAGATATGAGCCTGACAAAATGATCACTTTTGTTTGCAAAAATGACACCGAGGCCCCAAATCTTTGGGGCCCATAAAAAAATCTGCATGACTTAGGGTAAAACTGGGAGACACAGGTCTTTTTTTTGATCTTTTATCACGTAGTGGTGTCCGTATATGGTTATATTTCCATGACTTAAGAAATTGCACACAGTGTATTTTACAGCATAAATTGTCAGTAGCTTTAACACTTTAGAATCATTAGTCCGTTTTTCATAATAAGAAATTACTTGACGCAGGTTTTGTCATAACAGTGGTTCAGACGCCAAAATAGCTGTTACAGCGGTAGCGGTCTGAAGCACTAAAAGTATTGGTTTCATGAGCAGAAGATGAGAAACGCAACATTTCGTAGCTTTAGCTCAGATGCAAGTGGTCTGTTACTGAATTATATGCCAGCTGCAATATTTTAGAAACAGAATTCAATCGTTGATGCTAAAACATATGACCCATGACCCATGACTTTGTTCAACCCTATAATGTGTGATGATATACCTAAATACTAGTGGAGAAGGGATTTGATGATATGCCTTGGTGTTCATTGAAATAGCTATATTCCCAAACATCCTCCATTATATGAGTAATCAATCGCACATTATTTTTTTAAAAATATATTCTATGAAAATTTACTTTTTGATATAAAAGTACTTTTTCATAGAAATTGATTTCGAACGAGAAAAATTATTAAAGAACATAACATCTTAAAGATCGAATAATAAAACTGCATTTTTTCACTACGGATACGCCCGCTGTGAAATCGAATCTGAAAAAAGTGGGGATTGGGTTGGATACCGGGGCTCCTAAACTACTTGTGGTATCCCCATGATCGATACCACATCTGTAGCTTTACTGATATGACCCCTCATCCTTCCCTGAATTTTCCATATGAAAACTGAATATTTTCACTACGGCTACGCCCACTCAGAAATCGAATCTGAGAAAAGTGGGGACAGAGTTAGATACCGAAGCTTCCAGACAACGTATAGTATCCACTCAGACATGTCCACTCATCCTCTCCAGAATTTTCTACTTGAAAAGTTCAGTTTTCAAATGCGGATACGTTCTCTCAGAAATCGAATCTGAAAAAAGTAGGGGCAGGGTTGGAGACCTGGGCTTCAACTGTATTTATAGATGCCACCCTTACCGTTTTCCAGATGTGTGCACGCAACCGCTCCAATATTCACAGCCTTGCGACAAGGTCCTAGAATAAAGCATCGTCTGGGTTGCGCCATTTATGGATAGACCAGGGGGGTTTTCATGTTATGTGCAAATTTTGTTGCGGTTGCTTCAATATTTTCCGGGAAAAGCTACATTTTATCAGCAGGTCACAAATTAATGTCTTCCTAACATTTCACACAATAAGCAAAATGGTTGGTGTCTTTGCTAGTTATAAACGTTTATAACTTCACTCACTTGTACAAATCTGTCTATTTCAAATTAAACCAAAAGGTTTTTAAATTTTTTATCTTTTTAAGATAAGATATTTATTACTATTTTTATTTTATTATTAATATATTTTTTTAATTATTAATAAATTTTGTTTTTTAAATTTCACTTTGTTTCATAACACAAATTTTTTTTCTTATATTTTTTTTTAATGTTTTATAAAATGTTAGTTTCAATCTTTGGAGAAAATTTTTCTTTTACGTGTTTCAAATAAATTTCAACAAAATCAGTTTAAAAAATTCTAACAATTAATTTTTTTAATAAATTTTTTTAGATCATGATAAGAAATTGGCGGTAGAAGTCTTTAGTTTTAAAATTTAAAAAAAAAGATTGTACTTTTTTCCAATTATTCAATTTTTTTTTTAAATATTTTATTATATTTGTGAACCGAAATTTTTTTTCTTATATTTGTTTCATTTATAATTTTTTGCTTTGCATTTTTGGGACAAAATCTTTTTTATGTTTTTCAATTAAATTGCAACAAAATGATTTAAAACATTGTAGATTAATTTTTTAAATATTTAAAGATTTGTTGGTAAAGATTTGTTAAAGATTCTGTAAGAAAGGGTGTTTTTTAGCTGCATGCGAACTATCGATATGGACAACTATGGTTTCACAGTTGAGAATGTCAAACTGTATTGACATTTCTGTTTAGTAAGGTTTGGCAAGTCATCATGAATCGTTTAACGCGGCAACAATGCTTTCAAATAGTGGAAATTTACTTTGAAAAAAATAAAATTCTTCGCGAAGTTCATAGAGCACTTCGTCCATTGGAGATCAAGGTCATTTCTGGTTGAATGGCTACGACAATAAGTATTGCCGTATTTGGAGCGTTGACAATCCGTATGCCGTTAACGTTAAATTTGATTGTTTTATGCGGTTTACACGCTGGCGGCATCATCGGTCCTTATTTTTTTCGACATGAGCAAGGAGCTGCCGTTATGGCGAATGGTGAGGACTTTCGAGCCATTCTGACTGAATTTTTGTTTCCAAACATTAAGCAGCTAAACATCAACGATTGCCCATCGGTTGTGCGCTGATTGTACATAACATCCTGCGTTCGATCCCTGCTCTGACCATCTTAAATTTCTTTCGGCGGCGGTCAGGGTGCATAGTGACGGCGCCCACTATCGAGTATTTAGCCATGAAAAAGTTTCTCAAAATACCGTTCGGAACCGGTGTAAAACGGTAGGTCCCAGTCAGTGAGTGCAAAACTATGAAAAGCGCACAGCTCACTGATTGTGAGAAGATCTCTCCTATGCTTTCACGGGATGTAATAGGAAATTATTTTTTGGTTTATTTTATTATCATTTTGAGTTCTCATGCAGCTAAAAAACACCCGCTGCTACATTATTTTTATAGACAGTTTCTTGTAGAAATATTTGTATTCGAACTTCGAATTTTTTTTATAATTTTTTTTAATTTTATTTAAACTTTTTCTGATTTAAAAGAAATCTTTTTTAAATTTTCCATAAAAGATCATCAAAATTAAATTTAAAAACTTTTTTAAAAAACTTTTATTTTTTATAAACTCTTTCAGAATTTGACTGAAAACTGTGATTCTTTTTTCAAATTTGGAAAGAAAATATTGCCAGTATTTCTAGGAAAAATTGACAACAGCGAAAACAAATTTTTAAATAAATGAAAATAAGCAAATTTCGTTAGCTACTGATGCAAAATTTTAAAAATTTGTATATTTACAGAACAAAAAATGTAGATAAAACATTCCAAGTGTAGTTTTTGTTTTGAATTGAGGTAAAAAATTAAAATTCACATATTTGGAATGAAATTGTCAGTTTTTTACGAAAACATCATAATGAAATTAATTTCGAAAAGTTTCGTTTGCCTTGTCATTAAATGTTTTTTTTTAAATTTATCTAATTTCGTTTTTTTGGGAACGAAGTTCGCACGTTGCGGAAGGGGAGCTAAATGAAAACAATTCAAACAACTTTTTTTTAACACTATTATGCTACAACCTAGTATTATCAATTATATTGGGTAGTTTTGCTTTGGTTTGTGTCTAGACTAACATATGTTGGGAAATTTCTTGTTCAATGGGAAGTTTTCCAGGTGGAGCCTGTAGCAAATATTTAGTATATATTGTAGTTTTGAACCCAATAAAACTAAATTTAGAAAAGCCAAAGTGAAAGAAGTTTAAAAAAAGAACAGTTTCTTAAATAAGTGCATTTTCTTAAAAAAGCAAATTTTCTCAAAAGGAATACATATTCATATCCTTAAACAAATTACCTTTTCTTAAAAAAAAACTTATCTTCAAGAAGTGCCTTTGGTTAAAAAACGTAAATTTTCTTACAAAAAAGTAAATTTTCTTAAAAAAAGTAATTTTTTCAAATAGCATTTACATTTATTTAACATTTTTTATAACAAATTGCATTTTCTTAAAAAACTAACTTTTCTTTAAACAGAACCGTTTTTGTGAAACAAAATTACTTTTCTTGAGATAATTTACCAATTCTTGAAAAAAGGACCAATTCTAAAAAATCCCATTTCTTCAAAAAATCCAATGAGTGTTCGAACTCAAGGGCGATGTGTTAACACATTTTTGTTACATGGTACCTTTTCGATTTCCATGAACACATTAGTAAATGTTACATTGGGGGAAAACAGCGTTCAATCATATGACGACGTTACATTTAAATAATATTAATACTTAAAATTATTTAAAGTCCAGTGCAAGCCCATGTGTCGTTATGTTCTTGCTTAATACTTTTTGTTTTATTCGCACAAAAAACAAAGAGAATGCAAAGCAACAGACACATGTACATATGTACATACATTGTTATGTTCGTACATATGCTACACAAGTCCACACAATTTTCGTTGCTCTCTTGCTATCTCATTTTTATATACGTATAACGACGTCATTATTCTCTTTGCTCTGAGAGTGTTCCTCACCCACAAGACAACTATTCGCTGCCGTTACATCAGTGTGTGTCTTTTTCGCAGTCTGACAATCTGTGTTTCGCAGTCGGACAAACCTGTGTTCTATATAGGGGTGAGGCACCCTTCTGATTTACGGGTATGAAAAATAGACGTTGGCCGATTCTGAGACCTACCCGGCATGCACACAAAATTTCATACAAATCGGTCCAGCCGTTTCGGAGGAGTTTAACGCCAAAGGGTGTTTTTTAGCTGCATGCGAACTATCGATATCGACAACTATGGTTTCACACTTGAGAATGTCAAACTGTATTGACATTTCTGTTCAGTACGGTTTGGCAAGTCATCATGAATCGTTTAACGCGGAAATTTACTTTGAAAAAAATAAAATTCTTCGCGAAGTTCATAGAGCACTTCGTCCATTGGAGATCAAGGTCATTTCTGGTTGAATGACTACGACAATAAGTATTGCCGTATTTGGAGCGATGACAATCCGTATGCCGTTAACGTTAAATTTGATTGTTTTATGCGGTTTACACGCTGGCGGCATCATCGGTCCTTATTTTATTCGACAAGAGCAAGGAGTTGCCGTTATGGCGAATGGCGAGGACTTTCGAGCCATTCTGACTGAAACATTAAGCAGCTAAACATCGACAATCTATGATCGCAGTCGGACAAACTGTGTTTGGATGTGTTCACTTTGTGAGTTTAGTCCCTACCCGCGTCTATAGATGTTAACACATGAAAAAAAATTTTTCTTCAAAAAAATAACTTCTCTTAAAAAAAATTCCTTTTCTTACAAAAATTCCTTTTCTTAAAAGTACATTTTCTTAAAAATAAAATTATACCTTTTCTTTTCTTGAGATAATTTGATAATAAGTATATTTTATTAAAAAACCTACAAAGAGCACCACTTCTTTAAAAAGTACTTGTTCTTAAGAAAAAGTAGTTCCTCTGTTGACAGGGTTGTCGCATTCCCCAATTGCCTAAAATTAAAGTATTGAAGCCACTTATAATAAAAATAATTAAAGTTTTGTAAAAAATAATTCATAGTCTGGATTATTTTTCTGGATTTTTCTTCCAGAAAGTTCTTCTCAAAAATTGTATCTTTTCTTTAAAAATATTAGCTTTTAATAAAAGGAGTACCTCTCTTTAAAAAAGGACCTTTCGGGAAAATCTAATACATACTCTTACAAAAAGGGCCTAAAAATATACTTTAAAAAAATACATTGTAATAAAAAATTTTTCTTAAACAAAGTTTATCATTTTACAAAAAGTATTTTTTTACTCAAAGATCCATTTAAATTATCGTATTTTTTAACGGGCGCCTTAGGTTTGTTGGAACTAACTAGTACATAATATATAGCGGAAGGAACTGTGTTCCAACCGGGTGTCCCTTGACACCTCATGTGATTTTTGTTTTGTAAAATATTTTACAATTAAAATTATAATTAATTATAATATTTTATAATATCGTTGTAAATTTGTTTTCTAAATTTTCAAGATTTCTCTTAAATCTTTTTTAATTTTTCCATAAAATTTCATCAAATTTAAATTTAAAAACTTGTTTATAAAAATATATATTTTTATTTTTAATAAATTGTCTCAGAATTCGACTAAAAACTGTGTGTCGTTTTTCGAATTTGGAAAAAAATATTGCCATTATTTCTAAGAAATGTTGACAAAAGCTAACTAGTACATAATATAGAGCGGAAGGAACTTCGTTCCAACCGGGTGTCCCCTGTCACCTCATGTGATTTTTTGTTTTGTAAAATACTTTACAATATTTCGTAACTTATTATAATATTTTATAACATCGGTTTACATTTTTTTGATACATTTTTTAAATCTTTTTTAATTTTTCCATATAATTTCATCAAAATTAAATATAGAAACTTGTTTATGAAAATATTTATTTTTATTTTTAATAAATTCTTTCAGAATTCGACTGAAAACTGTCCGTCTTTTTTCGAATTTGGGAAAAAAAAAATATTGTAAAAATAAACTAAGCGAAAACAAATTTATAATTAAAAGAAAATAAGTAAATTTTGTCGGTTATCGATTCAGAATTAAAAAAAATTATATATTTACAGAACAAAAAAAACATAGACAAAACTTTTCAAGTGCAGTTTTTGTGAATGGATATAAAAAAAAGTTTCGAATGAAATTGTCAATTTTTTTCGAAACAAAAAAAAAAAAATTTTTACAAAATCTTAGTTAAAATTATTAATTTATAGAAATTAAAATGATTAATTTTGAAAAGTTGTATTTAGCTTGTCATTACATATTTTTTAAAATTTACTAAATTTCCATTTTTTTAAAATTCCTGTGAGTAACTTAAATTATTACACAACATTTGTCAATCTTTGTATTTGACATAATCGCATTTCAATTACTCGTACCTTCATGCCACACAGGGCGTAAATAATTTCTTTACTAATCGTGCAACAACAATAATTTGCATTGTTTATACGAATGTAAACAAAATGAGTTCTCGCGATAAACCAGGGAGAAAGGGAAGGACCTGCCAAGTCACACAAGTATATTTACTCATAAATATAAAATAAAAAAAAAAAAACAAAAACAAAGCTCACACGAACCAAGGGAACTTTATTTATTGTATTGGCATTGCAATTGAAATTCATAAATATGGAATTTCGACTTGAATTGGCAGCAGATGGGTTGGGAGTTTTGTGCCACATTCGCATATTTGAATTATGAATGAATAACGAAATCGCAAACGAAAAGAAAAATATATGCAATTCTTCCATCCAAAGTAAATACACATAAGTAATATTTATGTGATTTGTGCAATAATTGCAATAATCACCAATAAGGAAATATGGCCAATTAATAACCACAATAACATCATGATAAAATATATAATTTTGTTAGTTTTTTTTTATACATATTTTCTTCAAGAAAAGGCCGTTCGATCGATGTTTCATTCCACAATTGTTGTTTTTTATATAAATTGTTATCACCATCATTTTCATTCGACGAACTGTGAGAAATTACAACACTAACCTTCTAAACAGTCGTAATTTAATTTGTATTGTTTTTGTTATTGTTATAAGAAAACGACACGAAAAAATACTAATTACTGATAAAAAGTGTTAATTTGTTGTTTGACTCAACTTGAAAGATGTTCGTCATACGAAAAAGTATTGGATTTATATAAAATTATTATGAGTCATGCAAATCTTTACCTGTTACACAAATTACTCAGGAAAGACTTAGGAAATTTCAAAAAAAAAAAATCAGAAAACGAATGTCAGATACAAATTCAAAAACCCAAATCTAAATATCTTCCTGTAGTGCAACAATTTTGGAGGCATTTCAGATTGACAGACAACACAAGCGATTCTCTTAAGATGATGAGGCCGCACCAATTACTCTTATCTATAGCAAAAGAGCAGCAAGGTTTCTCAGAAGACGGACACATTTACCAAACTTTACAAAAATAGCTTATATGTATATAACTTTCCTAAAAACAAAGAGTTGTCCACTTGACATCTAGTTTAATCGACAGTAAGTATAAATTCATCGCCACAACGCAAGCATTCATTACATCAACGATAATATCGTCGAATGTACGAATCCTTTCATTGCTGCAATGCATCTTTACATTGTGGCGTTCAATTTATCAAATAGTTAACACAGTAAGGTTACACATCACGTTAGTTAGCTATTGAAGAAGAGAAGACAATCAAACTAACTACTCCTAAAATAAAGGGTGTTTTTTTAAGACCGATAGAAATTGAAATTCTAAAAAATAACACAAAAAAAAATAAATTGTAATCAAAGAAATATTTATTCGATAGATCAATAAAAAACAGTTTCCCATTACATCCCATCACGGAATTGGGGAGAGCTTCTCACAGCCAGGGAGCTGTTTATATACTAATTTAATACATATATACTAGTTTTATACTCACTGATTGGGACCTAAAATTTTACACCGGTTCCGAACGTTATTTTGAGAAGCTTTTTCATTGGTAAATACTCGATAGTGTCGCCGTCACTATGCGGGGTGACCGTCGTTGAAAGAAATTTAAGGTGGTCAGAGCAGGGATCGAACCCAAGATCTCATATACAGGAGGTGCGCACACTAACCATTATACCACCGACGGTTACAGTACCCTCCCATAATATCTGATTGTATAAAATACTGGCAACATTTGAAGTAAAATTCTAACAAAATCTCTACAACAAAACTTTTGTTTTTCTTAAATATATTCGAAGAACCTGTTAATATTTGTTGTAATTTGTTTTAATAAAGGGTGATTTAGTTGTTGTTTTTCCACTTATGGGTCTATGACAGATAAAACTGTCAAACTATCATGTTGCTTTTGTTTAGTATTATTTGACATTTCATTAGGTAAAAGCCCAGCCCGACACGGCGTCAACCGTTGAGGTCTTGAAATACTTGATGAATATCAACTGTGTTCGACCAACATATTGTTCAGCGGTGAGGGAAATTTCCGGCTTAATTAGAAAAATTGCCGTATTTAGACTGAAAAGTAACCCGAAGAGGTTCAACAGCTGGTGTTCTATCAGGACAAATCAACACGCCTGTGTGGTTTATGGGCTGGTGTAATCATGGGTCCATATTTTTCAAGAATGCAGACGTATGGAATGTATCTGTTGAACGGTGCTCCTTATCGCGCTATTGGTTCCCATATGATAGCGCCACTTTCCATAAATAACCCTTTCCCATTACGTCCCATGAAGGGATTTAGGAGAGCTTCTCACAACCAGTGAGCTGTGCGCTTTCCATACAGCCTGTGAAATCGTGGCCTTATTGCGAGATCTATTCGGTGAACACTAGACATCTGCACAAGACGTCTTGAATCGCTATTCAAGACATTTACTATTTTTCAAGACATGTACTGTAGTGAAGTTGCGACAATCAAGTACTTCGGGATACTGTCGACAAACCGTTCGTAAATATTTGTATGAGCGTGTACACAAATACACAATGCGATGTGAAGCGTAGTAGAAATAGTAGTACTGTCTGTTTGTGCTCTACAGCTTCTCACACTTACACTGAAGTATTTGGCTGCCGCAACTTCGTGACAGAACATGTCTCGAAAAAAATCAAATGTCTTGAATGTACATTTAAGACGTCTTGTATCTCCTGTTAGCCGAATAGATCTCGCAATAAGGCCACGATTTCACAGTCTGTATGGAAAGTACAGTACTGTGATGTACTGTCCTAGAAAGCTGCAAGAATTGGGCAAGAATATTTGGTTTGTGTCTAAGATGATTGGTGAGAACATTTTGGATAAGAAACCTAGATGTTCCATGTATTTTTCTCTCGGCAAAGTTTGTGTCATTGTCGTCTGTGAATATGAAGTATAATACGATAATTATATTGAATTACGAAATCATTTTTCAAGTTTGGTCTTAGATCCACAAGGTGTGTTGTTCCTCAATGTGAGTATTTAAATTTGGGCACAATTTGGCGCGTAGTGTCGCGATTTTTTTTTTGTTTGCTGATACATTTTCAATCAATTTCTTTTAAATTAGACGAAATGTTTTCAATAGATTATTAGCCTTTTCATAGACTTTTTTTTTAACAATCCAAAAACAAATTTAGTTCTTTCTAAAATTCTTAATTTTTAAAAATCGATATTAGCTATTAAGAAATTATTTACCACGAAAGGGCTTAATACGAAAAGCGTGTGTAATCGCCGATAAACCACAGTTTCTGTCAAGATAATCCAATTGTCTTATTGTAATCGTGAGAAACATCCCCACAGGCCGTTATTTGGTTGATGTCTCTGATTTACTTAGGTTCTTGTCCTAGAAAGGTGTAAGAATTGGGCAAGAAACGTCATTGTTATTTTCGTCTGCTGATATGAAATATAATAATTACATTTAATTAAGAAATATAAGAATATTAATGTTTTGGATGTTTTCGCACTAGTAGGTGTTGTTGAAACAATTCTCGGTAATTTGAGAATTGTTTATTCCTATAATATGTGATGATATATCTACATATTTGTGCAGAAAGGAGCTGATGAGATGCCTTGGTGGGCATCGCAATAATCAATCCACCATCCTCCGAAATAATCAATTTCACTTCTTCTTTATAAACTTTTTCTGTTAAAAATTATTTTTAATGGAAAAATTACATGAGATGTCAGGGGACACCCGGTTGTAACGAAGTTCATTTCGCTATATATTATGTATTAGTTAGTTCCAACACGCCTCAGGCTCTCGTTGAAAAATACGATAATTTAATTGGATCTTTAAGAAAATATACTTTTTGTAAAATTATAAATTTTTTTAAGATTTTTTTTTATAGAATATATTTTTTTTAGAAAAAGTATATTTTTAGGTCCTTTTTCCCCAAAAAAGGTAATTTTTTAAAAAGACGTACTCCTTTTTTTAAAAGCAAATGATTTTTTAAGAAAATTACTATTTTTGAGAAAAAGTACATTCTGTAAGAAAAAGCCATAAGAGTAGATATTTTTTTCAAAGAAGTACTTCATTATATTTTCCTAAACAAGGTAAGTTTTTAAAGAGAGCTACTCCTTTTTTTAAAAGCTAATGTTTTTTTAAGAAAAGGTACTATTTTTGAGAAAAAGTACTTTGTGTAAGAAAAAGCCATAAGAGTAGAGATTTTTTTGCAAAGAATTACTTTATTATATTTTCCCAATAAAGGTAATTTTTTAAAGAGAGCTACTCCGTTTTTTAAAAGCTAATGTTTTTTTAAGAAAAGGTACTATTTTTGACAAAAAGTACTTTGTGTAAGAAAAAGCCATAAGAGTAGGGATTTTTTTTTCAAAGAAGTACTTTTTTTAAGGCCGTCGGTGGTGCAATGGTTAGTGTGCGCGGCTCTTGTACTTGAGATCCTGGGTTCGAACCCTGCTCTGACCACCTTCAAATTTCTTTCGGCGGCGGTCACCTCGCATAGTGACGGCAACACTATCGAATATATAGCCATGAAAAAGCTTCTCAAAATACCGTTCGGAATCGGTGTAAATCTGTAGGTCCCAATCAGTGAGTGAAAACTGGAAAGCGCACAGCTCAGTGATTGTGAGAAGTTCTCCTCGGTCCCTTCATGGGATGTAATGGGAAACCATTATTTTTTTTTTACTTTTTTTAAGAACAGGTACTTTTCAAAGAAGTGGTACTCTTTTTAGGAAAAGGTTATTTTTTAAAAAAAGTAACTTATTTGCAGAAAGTCTACTTCTCTCAAGAAAGTAAAAAGTATTATTTTATTTTTAAGAAAAGGTACTTTCAACAAAAGGAATTTTGTAAGAAAAGGTTTTTTTTGAGAAGGTATTTTTTTGAAGAAAAGGTTTTTTTAAAGAAATGGAAGTGTTTTAGAATTGGTACTTTTTTCGAGAATAAGTACATTTTTAAGGGTAGGTACTTATCTCAAGAAAAGTTATTTTGTTTCACAAAAAAGGTACTCTTTACAGATAAGGTAGTTTTTTAAGAAAGAAAGAAAATGTACTGAAAAATTTACCTTTTTAAAAAAGTACTTATTTAAAAAAATTACTAAAAATAGTACTTGGCACTAAAAATAGTACTTTAAATTTAACATCGCAAGGTACTTTTTGTAAGAAACTTTACTTCTTTTAAGAAAAATTATATCTTTAAGATAAGGTATTTTTTTAAGAAAAGGTACTTTATTTTGTTCAAGAACATGAATAGGTATTTTTTTTTGAGAAAATTGACTTTTTTAAGAAAAGGAAGAACATTTTCTTTGTTAACTTCTTGCACTTTGGTTTTTCTAAATTTAATTTTTATTGGGTTCAAAACTACAATATATACTAAATATTGGTTACAGGCTCCACCTAGAAATCTTCCCATTAAACAAGAAATTTCACAACATATGTGAGACATCTACTTTAGTTAATTTCTTTCTGTATGACCCAAGCCATTAGTCTTGACACAAACCAAAGCAAAATTAAACAATATAGTTAATAATAATGGATTGTAGGAAAATAGTGTTAGAACAAAAGTTGTTTAATTAGCCAACATCACGCAACGTGCGATAGGGAACTTTTTTCCACAAAAAATTATCTTGAACCGGATAATGACTGAAAAACTTAAATTAAGAAAAATTTTTTTCAATTTACTCTAAAGTTCACATTGGGTGATATTCGCCAACTGTCTCCCAGAGGATATTACATTTGGTTTGTATCTTAGATGTACTAAGGTTCTTGTCCTACTACGATGCAAGAATTAGATAAGAAGCTTAGATATTCGAATACTTTTACTTGCCACAGTTCATTCGATTATAGTCTGCGGATATGAAATATAATAATTACTTTTACATTTATGTACAATCAAATCTAATTAAGAAATCATTTTTATAATTTGCTCCAAAGTCCACATTGTGTAATGTTCTCCGGTGCAGGTAATTATGTCTGAGCACACTTTGGAGTGAGGTTAGGGTCGCGGATTTTGTTTTTGCAAATAGTTCGTAGAATATTTCTTATATGTTCAAGAACGAAAAAAGTGCATTAGTGCAGATGGAAAAACGTCATAATAACACTTAGCATTATAATGTGTTTTTTGTGCATTTGCTTTGTTGTATTTTTTTTTGTTTTCCTTAGCTATTTTCTGTTCAATGTCACTTGAAAGAATTGAAAAGAATAAAAAAAAAATCACTATTTACACGCTAAACAAAGCTTAGACAATAAGCCAAGTATATTTTTGTATTTTGTTTTTTACATAAGCAGATTTTTGCATTTGCAATGAGCGTGAGTGTTGTTTGCAAACGTGAGTGTACATTTTGCTGTTTGTTCCTATAATGACCAGTTTTTCAGCTGTTTTGAGCGGACCAGAAAACACAGAATCACAAAACGACAAAACGACAAAACAAAGTACTTAGGAGAAGAGAAAAAAAAGAAGAAAAACTAGACAATGACTAGTCAGCCCAAGTAGTAAGTTGCATGTTGGACCAAACATTCAACACAATGGCACATGACAAGTAGTTTTGCTTGTGCAGCGAGCCTGTTAATGTTTTTTGTTTTCTTTTTGTATATTCCTTTCTTCGTTGAGGACCAGTTTTGTGAACCACCACCACCGCGTTGTCCCGAAACACAATGAAGGCGTCCCAAGCCCCACTATACCATAATGATAATGATGATGATGGCGATGGGGCTGATGACAATGTGCGATGTATGCAACACTTTTTATAAACATGTTGCCAGTAGGTTGTATGTCGTTTTTTGTGTTGATTTATATTTGGTTTGGAATCTACTCATCCAGTTTGATTTTAAGCAACCCCAAGCCATCTCTTTTCTAAATGATATTTCGCATCTTAACCACAATGCTATAACGATGATGGAGATGATTTAATGATTTCTTTTGGCTGCCTTTTCATTATAAAAATAATAATATACAAAAACAGGCAACTAACACTGAGAGAAATTTATAGTTACATGATTTGGGAGAACGGCTAAAATACGAATGACCCAGCCAAACTTTTTCAGATGTACTCAGTGCAAGCATATTTTGGAATTCAAGCCAATTTAACACATGCAGTATTCATATTGTATCAAATTCAATATAATTTAAAACAGCACATTACCCACCAGTCCAAAATAAAGTAGAGAGAATCTAGAATCTAGTATAGAAGGTAACTGTGCTACACAGTATTGAACCTAATGCGTTTTTTAGCGGGGCATGGGTGAGAAGGGTTTTTGAACACACATGTGCGGAGTTCTTCTAAAATGTTTTAAACACGGATAGCAACTTCACATTGTTAAGACTCGGAATTCCGACTCCGACTTCACAAATAAATAAAGAGAATTGCAAATATTTCAATGGGCATAAGTTGTTACCTCGTAACCGATATTTAACTAAAATAAACTTATAACTTTGCTAAAACCCAAGATGTATGTAAAACAATCAACATTGGTAAATAACCTTTATTTCGAAACAAATTTAAATTTTTTGTTTTTAATCTTATATCAGAATCATGATCTGTATGAGCTTTATCCTGACATTGACATAGTTAAGCGGATCAAGATAACGCGATTGCGCTGGCTAGGCCATGTCAGTAGAATGGATGAAGACGAACCAGCACGAAGGGTTTTCGAAATCGAACTCGAAGGAAGACGAAAAATAGGAAGACCAAGTCCCTGACCCCCAGGGGTTGTCTGAGACCGGATAAGTAAGTAATCTTATATCTTGGGTTCTAGCAAAGTTATAATGTTTTTTTTCGTCTTCCGAAAAATATTAAAAATTCGGTTGCGACGTAACAACTTATGAACCAAGTATGAAGGAAACATGAAATAAAGGCTCGTAATTATTCCCACCAAAAACATCCGTGATTAAAAATGTGTCTAACATATATGATAGCAGTTTTGAAGGGTTATTATTATTATGAAGGTGACTACACTAAAAGATGTTTAATTTGCTGGATATTTCAAAGTCAATAGTCCACGTCCAAAGTTGAAGCTAACACTTGTATATGGTAAATATGTATATAGTGAAATAATTCCCGAAACATCTATATGTTTCCCCAACTTGTACTAATTCAATAAAAAAATTCACATATTTGTTTGCAAGCATTGTTTGCATGAATTGAAGATCTGGTGCTTTTTTGTCAGTCACGTATTTGTTTTCAGAAGTTTTCAACAAACAAAGCCACATTTGGGTCATAAAAACATATATTATAACCTATTAATTATTGTGTCTACAACATTTAATGTTGAAAAGTAATCAAAATGTGTTTTTTTCACACGAGTATACTATAGGTGCGACAAGCTACAAACACATTATATTTGCATCCAAACAACAATAAAACACAGATTTTTCAGCTTGTATATATCAACAGGGTAGACATCAACTAAGAAAGAATTGTTATGGAATTCAATTGGACGACAGAAATAGGGTTGGCATTAACTCAGATTAGGTAGCATTCTGGCCGAGGGAGTGATCCGATAATCATGAAAGTTGAGGTGAATATTCATTTTATACAACTTGGAGAAAAACGGTCCCAGCAACATGTTGCAGGAACCAGGTATATGTATGTTTGCTAGCATTGTGTTCATGAATTGAGGATCCGCTGCTTTTTTATTTCTTTGTTGACTGTCACGTTTTTGTTTTCACCAGTTTTTAACAAACAAACCCAAATTTGGGTCACAAAAACATATAATATAACCTATTAATCATTGTGTCTCAAATATATAATATTGAATTTCAATCACATTGTGTTTGCACACAACTATACTATATTTGCGACAAGCTACAACCTTGTTATATTTGCAACCAAACTACACCAATACATAGATTTTCGGATTTTTTTTAGGAAAATTTCTATAAAGGATTTCTGAGATATCTCTAGAACTAGAAGAACATATTGGAAATATTCAAAGTTAGAGTGGCTGCAAATCATCACTTTACTCTTTTCCATATTTTAGTGTATTATCTTGGAGTCTATTGGAGTCACAGATTTAATAAAAATAAATTTTTTCCGAACCATAACGATTCAAAAATCAAGTCAACATAAAAAACAGCTGCCAGTTTAAAGATGATGTATTATTCATGATGATGATTTATTATTCATATATTTCACACCCCTCTCTAAAAATAATCTATGAAGGTGTTGTCATTCAGAATAACAGACAATTGACATCTACGAGGTAGTTTTGTATTCCATCATCAGTTTAAATTTGGCTACTTCTCAAAATTGTGGTATCTTTATTGCCACGGAGTTGGAGTCTATTTTGTTCAGCCCGACTCCAACTCCGTGGCAACTGCGTTCAAATTATCTGAACTCCGACTCCAAATTCTAACTAAAACTCTGAGTCTCATCCGTGTTTGTAACAAATGTTACATAACTAATACCAATAAAAGTAATGCCGATCGCATCCCGGAGAAATTTTTACCTAAAAACAAAATAAACAACACATTATCCACCACTGCAGGTTAATGCAGCGAGTTGTTAGTATTTGCATCCTTTCTATCTATACAATGCCAGTGCCAAAGGTAATGAGTTTATTTTGTGATGTACGGCACTGCTTTTGGAAGACCATTCTAAGGTCAACATTTTTGAAGACACACTCAAGCGTTTCTAGTGGAAGTTTGTTTGATTTTCCATGACTTTTTCACAGAGATGTGACTGAATCTCACCGACGAGGCGTTAGATCTCGGATTTGAGCTCAGAAATTATTTCTGGATTATTCGCATAAACCCGAGATTTCACAAAACCCCCAAAGAAAGAGATCGCATGGCGTTAAATCCAATGATCTTCTTGGCAATAAATCGATTGTTTCATACGCGGTGTGGCTGGCGGCGCCGTCTTGATGAAACCACATGTCGTCCATATCCTTGCCGTCCAGTTGAGACCACAATAACTCTATTATCATGTTCCTGTAACGAATGATGTTCACAGTCACTGCAATTTCGGCCTCATCTTCAAAAAAGTAAGGCCAAATCATGCCGCCTGACCAAAATCCTCACCAGACTGTTGCTCGTTGTGGGTGTATATGTTTGTATTCGACAAATTTTGGTATTCACGAAGCCATTCAGATGGAAATGCGATTCATCGGAGAAGGCGACTTCTTTTTTTTTTTTGAAAAATTGGCATTGATTGGTTCCTGCGGTTTCCATGGTCTGCTGGTTCAAGCTCCTGAGTAAGCTGCATTGTATACACATGAAGGTGTTTTGTCAAAATACGCGGCGTATTCTTGTCGGTTAACCGTATGTCGGTTTTCTAAAAATTGCTATTTTCGAAGAACCGGTTCCACCGGTTATTTCAAGTCGTTTAACCGATTTTTTCGGTTTTTACACAACTGATATAACATCGCAAAATTACACACCTAAAGCCTTTCTCATAGCTCATTATGATTACTGACCCCATTACACATATTTACTTACTTACTTAACCGGTCTCGGACAACCCCGGGGGGTCAGGGACCTTACAAAACGAAGATAACATATTTCGCCAACCAGTTCGATCTTTTGCTTTATCTCTCCAGTTGGCAATACCAAGTGTACGCAGGGATTCGTCAACCTGATCCCTCCAGCGGAGTCTTGGTTTTCCTAGTTTTCGTCTTCCTTCGAGTTCGGTTTCGAAAACCCTTCGCGCTGGTTCATCTTCATCCATTCTACTGACATGGCCTAGCCAGCGCAATCGCGTTATCGTGATCCGCTTAACTATGTCAATGTCAGGATAAAGCTCATACAGCTCATGATTCATGCGTCGCCGATACTCGCCGTTGTGCACCATAGGGCCATAAATTTTTCGGAGTATTTTTCTCTCGAAGACTCCTACAGATGTTTCGTCTACTTGCGATAGGATCCAGGATTCTGCGCCATAAAGCAAGACAGGTTGAATGAGAGTCTGGTACAGCTGGACTTTTGCTACTCGAGAGAGGGCTTTCTCTCTAAAGTGCTTGCTTAGCCCAAAATAACATCTATTCGCAAGCACAATTCTCCGCTTGATCTCAAGGCTGACGTTGTTGTTTATGTTCACGGCAGATCCGAGGTATATAAATTCGTCCACTACCTCGAAGTTATAACGGTTATCAACGTTCACGCTTTGGTCTAATCGCGTGGAGGCCCTGTTCGTTGAAACCATTAATTTTGTCTTGTCCTCATTCACCGTCAGACCCACTTTTGCTGACTCCTTCTCAATTCTCGAAAAAACCGCAGTAACTTCTCTAATTGTGCGCCCAATGATATCTATATCATCAGCATACGCGAGCAGCATGTGACTTTTGCTGCTGATGGTTTTATTCATGTTGACTGCAGCTTTTCTCATAATGATCTCCATTAAGATGTTAAAGAGATCGCACGATAGGGTGTCGCCTTGCCTGAGGCCTCGCTTAGTTTCGAAAGGTTCGGTAAGATCCTTACCAACTTTCACTGCGGATTTGGTGTTCGTCAAGGTCATCCTGCAAAGGCGTATGAGTTTTGCAGGAATACCAAGCTCAGACATTGCTTCATAGAGTTTCTCTCTTACACAGACACAAAAGACTTTGCCAACGAATTATTTCGCCGAGAATTTGATGAAATTATTTGTCCAATGGCAGTAGAAGTCGTATCTGCCAACTTCGATGTAGATGTAAGATCTGGATTTAATGACACCACAGGTGGCATGTTAGCTGAAATGCATAAAAAGACAGCATTCACACTCCAAAAAGAAGTACAAAACGTCCAAAGGAATATGACGTGAATCAAATGTGTATGAGAAGAGATAGGTTGAATAAAATAAATAAATAAATAAGGGGTGGGACATGTCAAATTTGGAACTTGAACCTCCCGTTATTTCGAAGAAGATTACCCATTTCAAATCTATGAAGTGACAGAGTATTTGTTAAAGGCTAGGCATTTTAAAAATGGGTCGCTTTACACTCTAAAGTATATTGTGAAATATTAAAAACTTTCTTCCAAAGTTCTGAGTCTTCAGCTCTAACTGTCAGATATCTACGAAATAAATTCGACTGACAAAACAAAACTACACGTGCTCGTTACGTGCTCGTTCCGTGCGTTCAGTGGAAATTATTGCCGCTTTAGCTGAAAGTGTGTTTGAACAGCCGGCAACATCAACTTGCCACCGTTCGCAGAACTGAACATTTCTCGCATTTCTTTTTGCAAAATTTTTAGTGTTTTTACCGAAGCCGTTGCATCCACGAGAGGCTGTTGAGTGCGGTTTTTGGCCAGGCGGCATCATAGGCCCAATTTTCTTCGAAAATGAGCAAGGAGCCGCCGTAACCGTCAATGACCCAAAAATTGAAGACATTGCGACGCTACCACCAGCCAACGTGTGTTTGCAAACCGCACTGTACTATAAATCAAGTCGTGGAAGCCATTCGAACGATGTGTTCATTCATAAATATCAATAATGGGCCTACCAATAAAATCATAATTTTGAAAAAAATGTATTTTTTTAAAGCGAAATTAAATTCCAATTTTAGTTTCTCATTAAATCCCATGAAGGAATAGGCTCATACACTTGGATTGGGACCTGCAGTTTTACACCGGTTCTGAACGTTATTTTCATCGTCAATAGTCGATTTCAAAATTCACAGAGACTAATTAAAAATAAACTGTTTATAAAACGCATTTTGTCCGACAATTTTGAAAAACCGGTTTTTTGAATACACTACTTACAGTCCATAACCGACGCAGCGCAGGTGAACTTATCGCTGAAAATTCTTCGAAGTTTGCGAGCGGTCTCAGCATAACTTTCCAAACTTTTGTAATAATTTTTCATAATTATGACTTGTTGTTCATTCGTAAAGTGCTCCATTTTTAATAATCGGAATAAACATAAGTGACAGCTGCGAAATTTCACAGTTGCCACTTGCTGAAAAAAAATGACACTAAATTTAAAAAGTGCAATCTTACTTATGCCCATTATTTATTTTTTTTATTATAAGTGGCTTCAAACTTTAAATCGAATATTGAAAACAGAGAAATCTGATGTGTTGAGAAAACAGAGGAAATTGATGTTGGTCAATGTTTTTCGTGCGCGCGAAGTTAGCACCGGCATTAAAAGTTTTATTACCAATTTTTTTTAAAGTATTTTTTCAAATATTTCCAATCCAATATTTTCTAATTGAAAATTTAAATGAAATCTCCAGGTCACAAACCTTGTAGGAAATTTTTTGATGTAAATATATTTTAAATTATTTTCATATTAACAACTGCAACTCCCACATTGAGTTAATCACCTAATTTTGTTTGAGATTTTAACCTCAATTACAGATAAAACCAATTAACACAAAAAAAAAATATCATGAATGAATGAGTTTATTAAATATTTAAATTATTTTGGAAACAAACTGGTTAAGCAATCAGGGTTTATAATGCTTCAGTTGGCGTTTGCATATAACACATATCGGATAAAGTTCAATGAATCATTGCGATTGCGATAATGTACCTCGTATTTTCATATTAGGTAATACACGATGATTTGGCCGACACTAAAACCTTGACCTTTTTGCCTTTCAACGAGATGGTTAGTAATATAAACAATTCTAATTCTTAAAAAGAATATATGAAAAGTTCAGGTGAAGCCAAATTAAATTAAAATTAAACTGTTTCATAATATCGTGACAGAGAGAACAACACAAAACGTTAATAGGAGGGCCAGTCACTTAAGCCATGTGTTAATCATGGCTTTAACTGAAAAGCATTACCTGGTACTACTCCTCAACCTCTTTTTCCAAATCGCTTTAAAGAAAACCCCCAAACCAAAACAAAAGAAACAAAATTGCTTTAAAGCCAAAGAAAAAAAAATTAAAAATAACAAGATAAATGATTAAAATCGTTGGAGTTTAACATTGAAACGCTGTGGAACAAAGGCCCCCTCCCGATTAGTTATTTGCTCAATATTTCTTGTTGTTTCGATTTTCGAATTGGAGTTGAGATAACGGCGACGAAACGTCATCATCGCGCCAACCAGTAGCAAAGTCATTAATCAAAGTCGCTTAATAGTCGCAGTCACCTAAACTACTCATGCTTACTTTGTAATATTTTAAATTAGATAATATTTTTGAAGCGAAAAAAAATTCAAAAAAAAACTAAGGGTTTTTATTTGTAGAGTTGAAACGAGTTTGATAGTTTTTCAAAACGATTTGATAATTTGATATTACAAAATTTCAAAACTACCATCAATAATAGCGTTAAAAAAATTGATTTAAAAAAAAACCTTAATGATTACCAATTAACACTACGGGGTCCCATAACGCGGTTAGAGTTTAAAGACATTTCAAAGGCGTTTTAAAAGACCAAACTTAGAAAGAATTTATTTTTAAAAATAGCGAACACAGATATTGAAAACCTCTCGGAAAAGAGATGACGATCACAACTGATATGATTTGGTATACATTTTTTATAATAAACAATAGATCAAATGCAAAGGAAATTAAGAACCCTTCAAACCTTGCGAGATTCTTGTTTTTCGGTCAATAAAATTCAAATTCAAATAAATGTTTTTAATAAATCTTACCTTTTTCTTAATCATGTATTTATTTAACCCCTCTTCCTTTCGAAGGATTTAGTCGACACATAACTTCAACCGTTGCATTAATTCAAGACATACAAGCTAATACGACTTAAGATGCTTACTTGGTCCTTCGATGCGAGTTTTTGTAACATTCATATCCAGTGTTGATTTTGCGCTTGCGCTTCGTAAATTGTGTCGGTTGTATCCAGCGCGCAACCACTTATTTGTTTTTCTTTTATAATCACACCCTAAAATATCTGTTTTTTCTTGTTTGGTTGCAAATTTAACGTGTGTTTATAGTTTGTCTCTATTAAGGAATACTTATTCCCAAACACATTGTGCTTGCTACTCAATATTCTGTGTTTGAGCCACAATGATTAACATATTACAATAGACATGTTTGTGATTCAAAGACAGTCATGTTTGTGATCCAAATACAGGTGTGGTTGGTGCTCCGTTTACTTAATTTTTTTCGTTATGCTCTGGCGAGAGTAAAATAATAAAACGGCTACAATTATAGTATACTTGTGTTTAAACCCATTGTGTTTGCTATTCAATATTATATGTGTGAGGCACAATGATACACATGTTACAATATAGTATGTGGTTGTGATCCAAATACAGTTTTGTTTGTGACCCAAAATACAGCTGTGTTTGGTGCACCGTTTACTTGATTTTTTTTCGGTATGCTCTGAAGAGAGCAGAATAATAAAAGACGGACAAAGAGAGATTATTGTCATCCAAGGTTAATGTTATGGCAAGTGTAAAACTATAAAATAAACACTGTTTTTCATTACATCTCATGAAGGGATAGGGGAGAGCTTCTCACAGTCAGTGTGATGTGCGCTTTCTAATTTTTCAATGACCTACAGTTTTACACCGGTTCCGAACGGTATTTTGAAAAGCTTTTTCATGTCTAAGTACTCGATGGTGTCGCCATCACTAAGGGAGATGACCGTCGTCGAAAGGAATATAAGGTGGTCTGAGGAGGGATCGAACCCACGTTCTCATGTTCACACTGACCATTGCACCACCGACGCCCACACACATTGTGTTTGCTATTCAATATTGTATGTTTGATACACAATGATTAATATATTATAATATATATGTTTGTGATCCAAATACAGCTGTGTTTGGTGCACCGTTTACTTCATGTTTTTGTCGTTATGCTCTGTCGAGAGCAAAATAATAAAGGAGGGACTCAGAGAGATTTTTATTTTGTAACTGTATTTTTGTATTTTTCCATTATTCTTTCACTCAGTGATTCATAAAAATTCCGGAAGACGTTTGTAAATTAATGTAGTGTTTCTTATGTTGACTCATCTGTTTCATTTTAGTTTCACGGATTCAACCATCAACCGATCGATTTGGAGGAAACATACGAATGCTTCGACAGAAGTATATGGATGTTTGGGAAGAAACACGAATATGGCTTCATGTAACAGAATTCATCTTTGCAAGTAAACATGCTAATGTTGCCATTTAAATATATGAGAATTTCGGATTTGCAAACACATGAATATTTGCAGTGTGTTGCAAACATATACATGGTTCCTGCAAAATGTTTTTGAGCGAATATGTTACATATGTTATATACGACCAGAACATCAGCGTTTCCTTTTCATTAACGGTAACTAATTATTTTTTAGCGTCGCATTTAACGTTCTTATAATAACTAACTATACAACTGTAGACTGATAGTGCAGGAAGGGATCAAGCGAATGTCTAGTAGGACTTAGATGAGGTTAGATATTTGGGGGCAGTCAATATACGACTCAGTTAGAGCACCATCGGAGAACCGTTCAGTTTGCTACAAGAATCTCAAAATTAACATATTCACCTAGGTCCACAAAGAGCAATGTCCTACACGATGAAAAATATCTGCCCCAGCCACATATTGCCGGAACCATGTACATGTTTACAGTTTCCAACAAACAAATCCACAGTTGGGACACAAATACATATATTATAACGTATTAATCATTGTATCCTACACATGTTATATTGAACAGCAAACATAATGTGTTTGGACACAAGTACATTATATTTGCGACAAGCTACAAACACGTTGTATATGCATCCAAACAACAAAAAAAGACAACATTTTCAGCGTGTACTGACTGGTGCTAGACACGTGCAAACAAAATGCTTAGTACACTCTTCCTCATGGTAACAACTTGTACTAAAGTCATTTGCCCTGGCCTTCAGTCTATTCGCATGATTTTCAATCCGACAGTGTCCCGTCAACACTAACACAAGTATTGATACCTTATGCCTAAATAGTGAGAAATTTCACAGTTCATCTCCTATCCAGTATACACGCTGAAATATAACAGTGCCAGTAACATATTGCAGGAACCATGTACATGTTTGGAAGAATTGTTTTTGTGTATTGAAAATCTGCTGCATTGTTTTTTTATTTATTGTCTGTCACGTTTTTGTTTTCAGCAATTTTCAACAAACAGCGCCACATTTGGTTCACATATACATATATTATAACCTATTAGTAATTGTTGCCCAAACATGTTATATAGAATAGCAAACACAATGTGTTTGGGCACAAGCATACTATATTTTCGACAAGCTACGAACACGTTATAGTTGCATCCAAACAACAAAAAAAGAAAAATTGTTCAGCTTTCTTATAGAATGTATTTTTTTAAAAAAAAAAAGAATATTTTTTTGTATTATAAATGTCCGAAAAGGTAATTTTTTATAGAGAGGTACTTCTTTTATTTAAAGCAAATGTTTTTTTTTTAAGAAAAGGTACTATTTTTAAGAAGTACCTTTCTGTAAGAAAAAGCCATTAGAATATAATTTTTTTTACGAAGAATTACTTTTTTAAGAACAGGTACTTTTGAAAGAAGTGGTACTTTTTTAGGAAAAGGTTATTTTTTTTAAGAAAATTTACTTATTTTCAGAAAGGCTACATATCGCAGGAAAAGAAAATAAAAGGTATTATTTTATTTTTACGAAAAGTTACTTTTAAGAGAAGGAGTTTTTGTGAGAAAAGGTATGTTTTTTAAGAGAAGGTTTTTTTTGGAGGAAGAAAAGGTTTTTTCTTAAGAAATGGATTTTTTTTGTAATTCGTCTCAAAAAAGGTTATTTTGTTTCATAAAAAAGGTATTCTTTAAAGAAAATGTAGTTTTTTAAGAAAAGGCAGTTTGTTGTAAGAAATTGTACTTTCTTAAGAATATTTTTAAAAAATACTTTTTTTAAGAAAATGTACTTTTCGTAAGAAAATTTACTTTTTTTAAGTAAGGGTACTTCTTTAAGAAAACGTTTTGTTTAAGAAAATGTACTTTTTTTTAAGCAAGGTACATCTTTAAGATACAGTTTTTTTTTAAGAAAATGTACTTTGTTTAAGAATATGAATAGTTTTTTTTTTGAGAAAATTTAATTTTTTTTAAGAAAAGGCACTTATTTAAGAAAATGCTATTTTTTTGATAAAAGTATTTTTTTTAGAAAAGGAATTTTTCTAATAAAAGGGTAATAAAAGGGATTGTAATAAAATGCAATAATTTGTTTGCCAGTCGCGCACTTGGCGTTTCTGAATTTACTTTTTATTGGGTTCAAAACTACAATATATAATAAATATTGGTTACAGGCTCCACCTAGAAAACTTTCCATTAAACAAGAAATTTCCCAACATATGTTAGTCTAGACACAAACCAAAGCAAAAGTCCCCAATATAGTTGATAATACTGGGTTGTAGCATAATAGTGTTAAAAAAAAGTTGTTGAATTTTATTTTCATTTAGCCCCCATTCCGCAACGCGCGATAAGGAACTTCGTTCCAAAAGTTATCGGCCAAGTTCATGCTCATGAATTACAAGTCTGTGCTTCGCTCTACATTAACATGTAATCTAAATTTTTTTGTTTGTAGCTTTAGACTTTTGAAGGCCGTGATTCATACAAAAATTACATTTTTTAACAGACATAGTATTTTCAGTCGTTTGTAATATATTATTAACAGCTGGATTTTTGGGTATTTAGTTATTTCGATGCCCTTTTTGTTCCCTGTTTCTGAACAAGTTCGGTATAGTATCACACATTATATCGATAAAGAAATCTCAACTGATTGAGAATTGTTGCAAACAAATTCGTTATTTTTTACACCACATTTCTTTAAAAGTCTCGGTTTTTCCTGTCGTTGGGGATGGGGAAATAACTATTAAATTTTGTTCTCCCATTCTCTTAAAGAGAAGCCTTTTTATAAAACTTTTTAAGTTGTTCGGTTTCCCAAAATGACAGTGGCTGACTACATAAGTCATTTTCAATTTCCTAAGGAAATTATGATCGATTTGCAAAAGTAACCTAAGAGAATTTCTAAGGGACAATTACACCCTTAACATTTATATTTTTTCCCTGGATTTTGTAAACTTTGTTAACTGACTTCCTTCCTTTCATACGGTGCACAGACCAGACCAAGGAATAAAAAATCGCACAACAAAACACCCACTAAATATATGAGCAAAGTTTCAAGGTACAGGGTAGGGGAAGGAAGAATTTCTACTGGGACAAAAACCAAACAGAAGTTTCCGCATGTAAGCGGCAAATACCCACATGAAAACGCCTCCACATCCACCGACGAAAAATTCAAGGGAAAAAAACTATTGAAGTTTTTCCAACAGAAATCGCGTGAATGTGTAGTTTGAATGAAGAAAAGCTGTGGGATTTTTTCCCCTCACTATCTCTCTCTCACTCTCTGCATTTCGAAAAAGGAACGAATGTATATAATGATGATCATAGGAAGCACTTAAAGTCAATAGTTAAAATCCTGTTGAAGCTAGGCAGAGGAGGAAAATAATAAAACGCAAAAATCAACAAGGAATCTGAACGACGATGAACATAATTGAGTCTTGAATGATTTCCTCGCTCCACTGGTTTATGCTCATGTTGGGCATAAATTAAATTCAATGAAAATGTTGTCGATTCCAAGTAGACTCTATACGTACTACCACTTTAGTTTTCCGCAATGTCCCAGGAGTGTGCATACATGCGTGGGAGACAGGTCTATTGAATTCTATCATATTCCTGGGAATAAACTATCTATATTGCCTTTAATTAATTGATTAAATTCTAAAGAGGTTGTAATGAATTTTAATGAAGTGTTTCATAGAAATGCGTTATGGATATTCACTCAACCGCCACCTTGTTTGCATTTAAATGTCTCTATTGAAATTCACTTTAATTCTATTTCTCTTGGTTTTTTCTTTTGCTCTTTTCAGATCTGATACTTAAACAATTTACGCACTTGGATGAAATATTTTTAAAGACAATTTTAAAAGGTAAATTTTATGAAATTCAATTTTGTTTTTAATTATAACTTTTTAATATCATTGTGTAATTGAAATTACACTCAAGTGTGTAGAATTTTTAAACAGATTAGCATTTCAATTGTAATGCCTGTTCAAGAGGCGCGTCAGGCCATGTGTCTTAGGCTAAATTACATTTTTTAAAATATACGTTTTAGTTTTATTACATTTCAATAACGTCATTTGGTTCAAAATCCGTCATTTACTAAAGGTTAAACTGAAGGTTTTATTGAAAATCAAAATTGCTTAGCCAAACACTAAAAATAAAACCAGACATTTTAAAATAAAATCCACTCAGAATGTAATGGAATTCAGGGGAAATCTTGTAACAAAACGATGTTGCAATTACAATGGTTAAAAATCTCAAAATGCTTCTATTGAATTTTAAAAAAACCAAATGAAAATTCCTGGAATACTATACACAACTGCACTAAAAACACACCAATTGGTCTATAAATTCCCTATTGTATAGACCGGGCCTTCTTCCTTGGCAATTGTTAAAGTTCGCAAAAATATGTTTAGGAAAAGCTCTACACGACGTCACTATGGTTCAATTATTTCGAATTTTCGTTACTTATGTCAAGGCTATTGCTTTCCGAAAATACATATTTTTGACAGATTCAAGACATATCGTTTGATTTGACTCTCAATACCTTTCAAGGCCATTCGCCACTTAGCTGAACTTGAAGGCGCAGTTTCAGCATCGAAAATTAACTCGAATTCTCCAATTAAACAATCATTTGCTCGCCAGGTGTTGTGAGTTTTTGAATCGAGTTACTAAATATCTATTTTGAATCTTGACGCTTAGACATCTTTTTATAGAGCTTTCACAAAAGCTTAAAACATTGCGTTTAAATAGCGAGAGAAAGTTTAATGTGTTAACATCTATAGGCACGGCTACAGCGTTAGCATCACATACGTGGTTGTTGTACAACAATAGTCTCTGCATGAAAATAAGTATGATGGTATTGTTGCCAATGAGTATTGAATAGTATAGAGAACTCATGGAACGAATTGTATGACCCTAAAGCACTGGCGACATCTGGCGAATGATTCAAAACGTAGTACTCTCTTTTTGTCATAACTTGGTCCATTCATAAACATTAATGCCTTTTGTAACATTTATGCTTTTTGTATTGTTTTATGTAATAACATTGTCGAATTGGTGCATTTATATTGAAATATTCTATAAAAAGAATAAGACACGTTTATGCTCTTGTACGTAGACTGTCTTTATTAGAGCGGAGGAAGAGTGCAATAAGTTCTCTATACTATTCAATACTTTTTGTCGTCGCTCTGTTTATTATAAAACAATAACAATTATTTCAGTAAGCTAAATATTGATTTTTATTCAGTTGTATGCCAGCATTGAATCAAGCAGGTCGTCGTCGCTCTGTTTATGACAAAACAAAAACAATTATTTGAGTGAGCTAAATATTGCTTTTTTTCTTTTAACAATTTTACATCTACTGTTAGAACAGATGTAAGAAAAAAGAAAGTGCAATAGCAAAAGAGCCTTCAGAACAAAAACTATCCTTTTTTTATTTTCCAATGTAACATTTACTAATGTTTTCATAGAAATCGAACTGGTACCGTGTAACAAACAGGTGATGTGTTAACACCCGTGAGTTCGAACACTCATTGATTTTTTGTATGCCCTTAGACAACTTGTTACAGAGCTTTCATAAAAGCTCAAAATATTGCTTTCAACTGGCGATTGTGGAAGTCGTCTTAAGCTGTTTTTTTAAAAAATAGTATACAGCTTTCATAAACGCTTAAGAATATTGCTTTCAACTGGCGATTGTGAAATTCGTCTGAAGCTTTTTTTTTTGAAAAATGATTTCATATTCGTCCGAGTATATAATAATTTTGAAAAGGAGTATAGAGTTTTCACAAAAGCTTAGGAATAGTGATTTCAACTGGGGATTGTGTAAGTCGTCTTAAGCTTTTTTTGAAAATAGTTTTGAAAGATACTACATATAGAGCTTTCAAAAAGGCTTTGAATATTGCTTTCAACTGGCAATTGTGAAAGTCGGCTTAAGCTGTTTTTTTTGAAAAATAGTATAGACCTTTCGCAAAAGTTTAAAATATTGCTTTCAACTGGCGATTGTGAAAGTCATCGTAAGCTTTTTTTCTGAGAAATAGTATAGAGCTTTCACAAAAGCTTATAATATTGCTTACAACTGGCGATTTTGAAAGTCGTCTTAAGGTTTTTTGTTTTGAAAAATAATTTTGAAAACTAGTATAGAGCTTGCACATAAGATTAGAATATTGCTTTCAACTGGCGACTGTGATTTTTATTTGAAAGATAGTTGTCTAAAGAAGAATTTACTAAGCTTCTTTCTTATAAACAAATTTGCTTATGTCAAAAACTGCCACAGAAAACCTTTACAACTTTTGCAAGAACGAAGTGCCTTATTGCAAGTTGCGTCATGGCGGCTTAATAAAAAAAATTAAACAACTTTTGATTTAACACTATTATGCTAGAAACCACTATTATCAACTATATTGTTTACTTTTGCTTTGGTTTGTGTCTAGACTTACGGGATGCCTCACATATGTCGGGAAATTTCTGGGTTAACGTAGCATTTTCTAGGTGGAGCCTCTAACCAATAGTTAGTATATATTGTAGTTTGGAACCCTATAAAAAATGGAAATTTAGAAAAGCTAAATTGAGAGAAGTTAAAATAAGAAAATTTTCTTAAATTTAAAATTTTCTTAAACCCAAAGTGAAAGAAGTTTAAAATAAGAAAATTTTCTTAAATAAGTGCTTTTTTTTAAAAAAAAAAAAATATTTTCTCAAAAAACACCTGTTCATATTCTAAACAAAGTACCTTTTCTCCAAGAAGGTGCCTTATGTTAAATAAGAAACGTTTCCTTAAAAATAATAAATTTTCTTACAAAAAGTACCTTTTCTTAAAAAAGGTATTTTTTTAAATAAGCACATTTTCTTAAAAAGTAAATTTTCTTACAACAAATTGCCTTATCTTGAAAAACTACTTTTTCTTCAATGAGTAACTTTTCTTGAAATAAGTACCTACTCTTATTACATTTATATTCTTGAAAAATGGACCAATTCTAAAAAAACCCATTTCTTAAAAAAAAACATATTCTTCAAAAAAAATACCTTCTCTTAAAAAAAAGTACCTTTTCTTATAAAAAATTCTTTATCTTGAAAGTACATGTTCTTAAAAATAAAACAATACCTTTTCCCGAAAAGGTCTTACTTCTTTTATTAAAAGCTAATGTTTTTTTTTAAAAAAAGGTAATATATTTAAGACGAAGTACTTTCTGTAAGAAAAAGCCATAAGAGTATGATTTTTTTCAGAAAGTGGTACTTTTTTAAGAACAGGTACTTTGTGAGGAAGTTCGTTTTACGAAAATGTATTTGTTTAAGAAAATGTACTTATTTAAAAAAAAATACTTTTTTTAAGAAAAGGTACTTTTTGTAAGAAAATTTACTGTTTTTAAGCAAAGTTACTTCTTTTGGATAAGGTTTTTTTAGGAAAATATACTTTGCTGAAGATTATGAATAGGTATTTTTTTTCGGGAAAATTTACTTTTTTTAAGATAAGGCACGTATTTAAGGAAATGCTCCTTTTTTTAAGTTCTTTCACTTTGGCTTTTCTAAATTTACTTTTAATTGGGTTCAGAACTACAATATACAGGGTGGTTCAGTCACGACTGTACAAATTTCACCAGCATATTCCTTGGGTCATTTCATGAAAATATGTCCAATTACGACCATCCCCGAAAATGAAAGGGGGCGAAATGGCAGCGGTATGAAAATTTTCTGGTTGGTGGTCGGAGGTTACTAGGGTAAAATTGCTAAGTTCTGAACCACGGGTCGGATTTTTTGTTTTTGGGCTTGTTGGAAAGGCCTTTAAGAGACCGTTCAGAATCATTAAAAAAAGTAACATCGCCGAGATACGGAGCTTTAAAAAAATGTGGAAAAGATATAAGAACGTGTAAATATCCTTAATTTCCACATCCAGACGGCAGATAACTTATATTTTTAAAATAAATTACCTTACCAAAATTACATGTCTCTTAGCTTTCCAAAATTACCTAAACTATGGCCAGAGGTTTTACCGTTCCAAAGTTATGACTATTTGACTGAAAGGCAAAAATTTTATTTTTATTTTGGAAGCGAAATAACAGCACACATTTATTTGTTTTTGTAAATTAACACGTTTAAGATTTTATTTTATTGAAATTTTTGGCTGAAGAATCAAATACATAAGGGAAAAAAAGATTTGATGTTAAAAGAAGTTTTCAATGTGGTTCCCATTTTCTACTAAACACAATTGCAGCCATTTGCGAACCATATCGGACATATTTAAGTTGGTCATCTTTTCACGAAATTTCACCGCAGCTTCCTCAAGGCGTGCAAGTAACTGCACACGAGTGTGGATCTGCAGATTTTATACCCTAGTACTCTGCAATTTACCCGAGTGCCCTCCGACAACCAATCCGAAAATTTTCAAACCGCTGCCATTTTGCCCCCTTGCATTTTCGGGAATGGACATATTTTCATGAAATGAGCCAAGGAATTCGCTGGCGAAATTTGTCCAGTCGTGACTGAACCACCCTGTATACTAAATATTGGTTAGAAAATTTCCACCTAGAAAATTTCCCATTAAACAGGAAATTTCCCAACATATGTTAGTCTAGACACAAACCAAAGCAAAAGCACCCTATATAAGTGATAATACTGGGTTGTAGCATAATAGTGTTAAAAAAATTGTTTAATTTTTTTCATTTAGCCCCCATTCCGCAACGTGTGATAAGGATCTTCGTTTCAAAAGCTTTGGAACATTTTAGTGCTGTTTAGCTTGAAAAACGTTTCGTCATTCTATTAAATCCTTCATAATTTTGATTAGAAGTTAAAAGTTTTGACCTTATTTTGTATTTGAATCTATCATATACTCGTATATGCATATCTGTGTCTTTATGTTAGATGAATTTCGCAAATCTTGGAATCACACACATTTTTGTAACCTATCAAATGGTGCATTTGACAAATAACATGACTCAAATTCGGTGCGGACTACAAGTAATCAGAAAATTAATGTCGATGACTTTTGGGAATTGCTCAGTCTGTTATTGTTTATTTAACAATTCAAAAGTTTTATGATCCCGTGTTAAGATTTCTTGTTTATTTTTGTTGTTTTGCTGTTTATGATTATTTCCTTTTTCTTTAGACAAAGTTCATTGCTATTTATTATAACTGAAACAAAATAATAAATTTATATTTTATTAAATAAAAAGTATACAAAAGGGTTGGCTGCTTGGTTGATGGTAAATAAGCACCCCACCAGCCATCTGTCTTGATGGCTGTCCGTTTATTCATCCTTCCTTCCGTCTGTTGAATTGTCGGTTGGCATGTGATGTCGCGTTAGTCTTTATGCTATTAATCACAATAACCCGGAAAACTTTAATATTTTTAAAAGCTCTCTTAAGCATTTACTTCGTACTCGTTGTGATTCCCATTCTCTCTTTGCATATCACTTGACTCCATTGTCAGCACTTCAAATCTACCAGGGACTGACAGCAGCAAAATATCCAGCGGAAAACAACACTGGGATATAGGGGGGAAGTTCTAAAGCTTGACACAATTTGTTTGCACTCGTAGTCATTTGGATGTGAGTGTGTGTATATATTCTATCATATTGTACACCCTCTCTCATAATAATACATTCAAATATTTTACCCGACATACTTGTATGATTACATGCAATTACTCCTTTTCATCTACATATATGCTGCCTTAAAACTGGTCGCATGTTGCAAGTAACACCAGCAGCATTGCCCCATCACCACCAGCAACTGCTGCTGTTATTACTTAGATCATACAAAAAGGGGTTGCCGTTGTTCTGCATACAACAGTCTTCTTCGTATTCCAGATTTGTTTGTTTAAATTATTACAAAAAGGAAACTATATATAAAGTCACAATGGAAAAAGTTGAGTGAACTCCGAGTGATACTTTTGTAATGGGAAGGGTTACAATTTCACAGCAATAGAGCTAAAACCCATTAAGACTTTTAAATTCGAAAACCTTTGAAAATCTGTAGAAATGATAGAAAATAATGCTGGGGTTGCTATCTCAGTAACAGAGTAAAATTGTTTCAAATTGTGCTTAAGACTATAATAAACCTTAATCTGAAGAAAAATGTTGAAGCAAAGTTGTGATAAAAAATTATCACAACTTGGATTATTGTTGAGTTTTAATTTTAAAAAAATCAGGGTTTTACAATTTTCATAGAAATAGGGATAAAATGCATTAAAAATTTTTGAAATGCTAAGAAAATGTCATACAAAACTGAAAATTATGTCTCCAAATTTAAGAAACCTTATTGCAGAGAAAAATCATGAAGCAAAGTTGTGATAAAAAATTATCACAACTTAAGTTATTATCGAGTGACAATTTTAAAAAGGCGGCGTTTCAATTTTAATAGCAATAGGGATAAAAGACATTAAAAAGTTTTGAAATGCCAAGAAAATGTCATAAAGGATGTAATTATATTAAAGTTATGACAAACCTTACTGGTGATATGAAACAATTTAGCAGTGATAATAAATGTCTCTGGTGATATATTTTCAACAGTAAATAAAAAAAAACTTAATATGATGCCTGCGACTACAACAAACCTTAATCTAAAGAAAAATTCTAAAGGAAAGTTGTGATAAAAAATTATCACAACTTAAATTATAATTAAGTGATAATTTTCAAAAACCTAAAAAAAATTCTGAAATTCTAACAAAACGTCATACAAATTACTAAATTATACAAAAGTAAAGAAAAAAATCACTGGTGATGTGAATAATAAATAATAAAGACGGGATTACAATCCTAAGGACATACCACATAGATTATGAAATTATACATCAGTAATAAAAAAAAACAATCACTGGTGATATTTTCCCAATAGTCGAACAAAATAGTTTCCAACGATTCTCAGGACTATAGACAACTTAGGGTTTGAACACAAAGCTTATATAATAAAGTTGTTATAAAAAAATGTCAAAACAATATAAATTATTATTGGTTGATAATTTCAAAAATAGATGGTATTACAATCAGTGAATGTAAAACTAGAAAGCGCACACATCACTGGCTGTGAGAAGCTCTCCCCAATCCCATCATGGGATCTAATGGAAACCCATTGTTGTTGTAGATATGATAAAGGGGTGAGAAACAGTAAGACTTCTTAATTTCTTAAAACATTTTATGCATATTATGAGATAATATAGCAGTGATAAAAAATATCACTGGTGATATTTTCTCAATAATATAGAAAAATAGTTGCAAATGCTGTCCAAGACTATGCGAAACTTAAATTACTGTTGAATGATAATTTAAAAAAATGAAGGTATTAAATTATTCTAGAAATATTAATGGTATAACCAACATTACAATTTCTCCAGTTCTGGGAAAATGTCACACAAACTATTTAATAATATAGCAGCGATAAAAATATCACTCGTGATACTTCCTCCAAAATTGTCCAAGGCTATACGAAAACTTAATCTAAAAATGGAGATAAAAAAATAAAGTTGTGATAAAGAGTTATCACACCGTAAATTATTATTGAGGTATATTTTTTTTAAATGGATTAGAATTTGGCTAAAATAGAAAAAGGGCAAAAAAAAAGGAAAAAATTACGAAATAATATTAAAGTGATAAAATGTATCACCGGCGATATTTTCTCCATTAGCGGGAAAAAGTCGCAAATTATGACCAATACTATAGAAAACTGTATGTTTGAAAAAACTATCATAGTAAAGTTGTGATAAAACAAAAATGACCACAACATCAATTATTATTAAGTGATAATTTTAAACAAGGAAGATGATACCACATTTTTCTAGAAATAGTAAAGTCTCAAAAAACATTAAAACTTCCCAAATTCTAAGAATACTTTATGCCTAATATGAAATAATATAGTAGTGATGAAAAAATATCACTGGTGATATTTTCTCCCTAATGCACAAAAATAGTTTTAAATGATGCCCAAGGCTTTGGCAAACAACTTTTCAAAAAATTGAAATAATAAAGTTGTGATAAGAACCTAAATTATTATGAGTGATAATTTTAAAACAGGAAATATCAAGTTTTTATTAAAATAGTGAAAGGGATAAACAACATTACAATTTCGGAAGTTCTAAGAAAATATCACACAAATTATGAATTATTATAGCAGTGAGAAAAATATCACTGGTGATACTACCTCCTAAAGACAGAACATTTAAATCAGAATGATGCCCGAGTCTATAGGAAAACTTAATCTAAAGAAGAGGTAATAACCAAGTTGTGATAAAAAATTATCATAACGTAAATTTTTATCGAGTGATCATTTTTAAAAAGAGGGGATTACAATTTGACTGAAATAGCAAAAGGACAAAAACATAAAACAAAATCCTAAGGAACTACCACGCAAATTTTGAAATAATATTGAAGTCATAAAAAATATCACCAGTGAATATTTTCTTCATAATACAGAACAATATTTTCAAATGCTACCCAAGACTATAAAAAACTTAATTTTTAAAAAACTAAATTCTAAAATTGTGATTAAAAATTATCCTAACATAAATTATTATTGAGTGATAATGTTTGGAAATGAAAGGTATTTAAATTTTCTAGAAATAGTAAAGGGATAAACATCAAAATTTCTCCAGTTGTAAAAAAATGTCAAACAAGCTATGAACTAATTTAGGAGCGATAAAAATATCACAGGTTATACTTCCTCCAAAATACAAAAAAATATATTTAAAATTGTGGCCAAGATTATAGAAAAACTTAATCTAAAGAAAGAGATACAAAATAAAATTGTGATAAAAAATTATCACAACGTAAACTGTTATTGAGTTTAAAAAAGATAATAAAAATAGGTAATTTTTAAAAGGGATTACAATTTGACTGAAATAGTAAAATAACAAAAACCTACGGTAATGCCAAACTATGAAATATTATAGAAGTGATAAAAAGTATCACAGGTGACATTTTTCCATACATGCGAAGAATAGTCTCAAATTAAAATGTAATTGAGAAAAAAACTAAGATGATAAAGTTGTGATAAAAAATTATCACCACATAAATTATTAATGAGTGATAATTATGAAAAAGGAATGTCTGTATATGGAAATAGTGAATGTCTGTTTATGGAAATAGTGAATGAGTGAAAACAGTTTGACTTCTTAAATTCTAAGAACATTTGATGCAAATTGAGAAATAATATAGCAGTGTTAAAAAATATCACTGGTGATATTTTTTCAATAAAAGAGAAAAATTATTCCAATTATACCTAAGACTATAGAAAACTTAAATTGTTTTCAAACCCAATATACAAAAGTTGTGATGAAAAATTATCACAAGGTAAATTCTTATTGAGTGATAATTTCTGGAAAAAGAAGAGATTATAATTTAACTGTAATAGTAAAAGGACAAACCCTATTAAACTCTTTCAAAATCTAAAAAAAAATGTACACAAATTAGGATATTCTGTAAAGTGATAAAAAAGTATCACTGGTGACAAATAGTATGGAAAAATAGCTTCAAATTGCGCTTAAGCCTACTACAAACAAAATATATTCAAACTCTTTGAAAAAAAACTTGAGATATCAATTTTGCACTAGTGATATATCAGAAATATGTTGGAAAAATTCAAGATTGTCATTGAATTGTATACAAAACCGCTAAAAACAAACACCAACACTATAATTTTGTAAAAAGTGCAAAAAAAATCAGTTGTGATAAAAAGTATCACACTTGAAAAATCACAAAACTACACAAAACTCTTTAGATAAATATGGTTAGTTTGGGTTATGCCGTCGGTGGTGCAATGGTTACTGTGCGCGACTCTTGTACATGAGAGCGTGGGTTCGATCCCTGATCAGACCACCTTACATTTCTTTCGACGATGGTTACCTCGCATAGTGATGGCGACACTATCGAGAACTTAGCCATGAAAATACCGTTCGGAACCGGTGTAAAACTGTAGCTCCCAATCAGTGAGTGTAAAACCAGAAAGCGCACAGCTCACTGACGGTGATAAGCTCTCCCCAATCCCTTCATGGCTTGTAATGGGAAACCATGTTTTTGTTTATATGTTTGGTTAAGTGTTTATCGGTCCATTGGTCCATTGTGATATGACGAGCTAACGAGCTTACGCGTTTCTGCCACCAGAGATCCATTCAGCATGATTCAAGAAGCTTAAAATTATATCCACGCATATCTGTGACAATTTTTCCAGGTTCCCAAATAAGCTGGATCCCCTAGTAGACATCCTCTGCCGGCTAATCCTGGCCACTTGCAGAGAAGATGTTCAGATTATTCTTCTTCTTTGCTACAGCTTCTGCTGAAGTCATTTGCACCGACTTCTAGTTGAACCGCAACTCTACCAATAAGATAGTAGTGGTCTTCATGAAAGCTCGAAACAACCTCGTAAACTCGAAAACATCGTAAACTTGCACAGCAAACGTCAAAACAAACAAATTTCCCATACAAAGCGACTTGCTCAAAAGTGGAAAGTTTTCGAGGCAAATTTGCCGCGCAAACGTGGAATGGAGAAACGTGTAAACTTTTGACATTTCGTTGTCATCTGACTATGATTGATAAATAAGGTGATAGCACTAGAACAGTAGAAAAAGTACACATACATAATACATGAAATTGCTACTGCTACCACCTTATGTATCCATCTTGGTCAGCTGATATGGTTTTGAGCACAACTACGCTGAGCAACTTTACCTGGTGCCTCATGCAACGGTGCGAGGGAAACTTGCGCTGAGCAAAAGTTCTCGGCTTTCACGTTTGCATGAATGCCCCTAGTATCTTATCAAAACTGAAACAAGAATTAGTATAGAATTAGATAGAGCCCGAAAGTTCACGTATATTCTAACATCCACTATCTCTAAATTAGTCTTGTGCGTTCAAAATCAATGTTCAGCTCTTCTGATTTATCAGACATGAGCGTTCCCGCAGGATATGCTACCAAGTTGCTAGAGGCACGCCAAAGCGTTCCAATTATTGTGGAACCAGTAAGGAATTCCCTAGTCTCGACATCTCATACACACTTTAGTTCCCCGAACATTCAACGTGAACTGCCACCCATATGATTGAACATCACACTGTGTTCACAACTCCTTAGAAGAGCTCGGGCAGTCCTGAGCAGTTGTTAAGTTCAGGAAAACTGATTGCAGGAACTTAATTGACTCCCCAACCAGTCGGACACTTCCCTAATTGCTAAAATCAATGCTTGATACACGTTACAAGGATCAGGCAATCTATCAGAAACAGACAACTGTAGTTTGTCGAGTACATGTTGAATCAGTTTCGACCCGTCACTATACAAAATCCACATATCCCTCTCTTATCTGAACTCGGTTGTGCCAGAAATCTCTTTCTATATAAATTGTGATATTTCCAATCTTAAAAATCTTAGCATCTTTAGTCTCGATATTCTTTTAGTTGTATTGATCTTTACAAGTTTCAGTTTTTAAATCATTATATCTAACTTGTGATAGAGAAACTATCACTTGTGATAGAGAAACTAACACAAGTTTTAAATCAACAAATAAATCCATCACAGCTGAAAAATGTATGTAGTCTTAACAATATTAGTGTCCTTGGTTGAAGTATTTTTTATCTTAATTTACTTAAAAACAGTTTGTGATGGCAGAAATATCACAAGTAGTTACTTATTCCATCATTGTGATGAAACCAAATTTTACCAAAAGTTCTATAGTTGTCTATGGATTAGTATCGTTTTCCTTATACTTGGCAATGATAAGCATTCTAGTTCCCAGAAAATTGTCATTGACTTTTGTTGTGTGGGTGATAATTAATTATCTCTGGTGACATCTCTCACAGAGCTCTATACAATAAAGATGAGATAATAGGATTTTTGTTAAATAATGCTTCGTTTGTAATCTATAAAATGGGACAAATTGTTGAAATTGTCTAACGCATTTGAGAAATGGTCGCCTGTGATAAATCACAGGGATTCAATAGAGGGCATAGGAAAAAGTCGCCCTGGTGATGGAAGATTAATGTTGGTCGTTGATTACAAAAGGAAGATATAAATTGGTGGTCCCATCTAGCTTATAATTTTTCAAATTTAAAAGCTTTAAAAGAATTTCAATATTTGATACAAATTTAAAAGCTTTAAAGAAGTTTCCAAAAATGTCACAAATGATGATGATGCGTGATATATCACAAGATACCTAAACAATTGTCGCGCAATTTCATATAATTTTATTTGTTCTTTTTTATCAAAGCTAAATGTCATTAGATGGGGTAACTATCACGATGTCAGGTAAAGTCATTTGAGTTGCAATTTGATATTGTAAGCCCTTGTAGTGATATATTATAAATTTTATAACTGAGTACACTCTAGGCTTCATCTTATTATAAAAAATGTAGTGCTTCCAGAAATCTTTACCTTTTATATAATTTCTAACCAGGATTTATAAATTTTATAGATTTTATTGGGTACATAAACAATTGGTACGTTTAATTGGTAGATTTTATAACTGTGATATATCACTGAGCACATAAGGATCTAACATGACTAATGATAAACTTAAGTTTCCGGAAGTAACTATTTCAAAATATTTTTTGTGTTCAGTCTCAGAACATCTTGATAAAAATTAAGGTGTGACCGTGTGTTTAACGTGATTGCTACAAAGTGTCATACAGTGATTGTTCAGCGAGTGTAAGTTCGAATCCTACCCGTGATTGTTTACAATTGTTGCTTTCACTAGCCGAAAAACTGATCTCTCAGCTTAAAATGATGAACACCTCTCTAAAAATATGTAGCTCGGATCCAAGACAATGACAATTTTTTGTATTGTTGACATCACTTAAAGTACAATTGCATTTTGCTAAAGTTTACCAGCTAAGTCTGCAGGAAGTTTAAGGAAGACTAGCAAATTGTCATACACTGCATTGGAGTAAAACTGACTAACATGTAAGAGATATGATACCAAATTCCGTGTAAAGAAAATTTGGAGTTTGTACAATAAAATTATCTTATTGAGAACGCTAGAAACTAATAAACATAGTACCTTTTCAGACAAATTTCAAACATATCACTAGTGATAGAACTTTTCGCACAAGTTGCATTTTTATTGCAGAAATTTTCATGTGTCTACATTAGCTATAATTACTGTACTGACACAAAGTGTTTCATTACTTCAAACTTCGTTTATTTTAATACTTTTCAAAAATGTATTAAAACCTGTGATATATCACAGGTTTGTATGTTTTAGGCGTGATGTTTATTTTCGTTTGACGTGATCCATATAACTCCTTTAGCATCGAATTGAACTTCTTTTTTCACTTCTTAAATATTTATTCAATCCTGTGATATATCACAAGAGTTGCATGTTCTAGGTGTGTTAATTTTTCTTTTGAATTCAAGACAGACATGTGTTTTTGTTTGTCTCAAATTGGTCTTCATGTTTATCTTTGTTTACTCCTTTTTCAATCCAGTGATATATCACAGGTTTGTATGTTTTAGGTGTGATGAATATTTTTAATAAAGTGAAGCATGGAACTTTTTGTTATATCATATAGATATTCAGTTTCATACTTGTATGTACATATATTTATATATTTAACCCGGTGATATATACATTTTTTTATAATTTCTGATTTCTAACGTCTGTGATATATCACAGGGTTTACAAATCATTGGTGAATATCAAGAAAGTGTCAATATTTCTATAATACAGGCAAAATTAGCAAGAAATTAGAGATTTGCTTGAATCATTACCATAACAGGAAAATAAATATTGTAATAAAACGGATCCCAGCTGTGATATATCCCAGATTTAATCATATAAGATAAAGTTTAGCCTTTCGGATATATATGCTTTTGTGGGAATCTACACATTGTTTTTCACAACCCAAAACTAACATCAAATTCGAAACGTATAAACCTGTGATATATCCAGCTATGAGTTAATATTAAACAAATATAAAAATGAAGATCAATGTGATACAAAGAAGGTCTACGTCTGACTTTAGTTTAAAATTAGCATCAAATTCGATACATAAAAAGCTGTGATATATCACAGGATTAAATAAATATTAAAGAAGTATGAAAAGTAAGTTCAATTCGATGCAAAAGAAATATCTATGAATCACTTCAATTAAAAAAAAGCGTCACACTGAAAATATACAAAATAGTTTAACAGGTTATGAAAATAAAGTCCTATTTGTGGCAATACAGCACTATGACTCAGTAAAGTAATTAAAACTACTGTAGACATATGAGATTTCTGCAATACAAAGGCAGGCTGAAGAAAACTGTGATACATAAAAGTTATATGGCCGACTTCAATCAGAAATGGGCAATAAATTTGAAAAATTACAACCAGTGAAATATCACAGGACTGAATGCATATTTAAAGAGAGTAAATACTAAGCTAAATGTGATACACAAAACTCTATGCGTCACTTAAATTCAAAATAACTATCACACTTAACACATGGAAACCTGTGATATATCACAGAACTGAGTAAATATTTAACAAGCATGAAAATTAATTTCAGTTTCATACAAGGTATGTTTACGGTTTATTTCAATTAAAAATAAGCATGCAATATGCAACATAAATATCTGTGATATATCACAGGACTGAATAAATGTTTCACAAGTAGGAACATGAAGACCAATTTGATTCAGAAATAGTTTTATGGCTGACTTCAATTACAAACGGGCATCAAATACGAAATATCAAAACCTGTGATATATCACAGGTTTAAATATATAAATATGTGTACATAGAAGTATGAAAATGAGGATCTATATGATACAATGAAAATCTATATGATGCAACAAAAAATATTAAATTAAAAATGTTCATCACACCTAAAACATTCAAACCTGTGATATATCACACGATTAAAAAGAAGAATAAAAAAGGATTAACATGAAGTACAGTTTGAGACCATTGAGACAATGGAAATTTCATTTCCTTCAATTTTAAGAAAAAATCTGTGTGTCTGGAATTAAAAAAAACATCACACCTAGAACATACAACCCTGTGATATATCACAGGATTGAATCATTTAAGAAGTATGAAATGTAAGTTCCGTTCGATTCAAAAAAAGTATTATGGGCTACCTCAACTAAAAATAAACGCCACGCCTAAAACATACAAACCTGTGATATATCACAGGTTTGAAAACATTTTGAAAAGTCTTAAAATAAAGTCAAATTTGATGCAAGAAACAATACGACTCACTGCAGACATTAAACCAAAAGTATACATTTGGAAATATTGTAATAAGGAGGCAGCTTATGGGAAAATCTTTATCACTAGTGATATGATTGAAGTTTGTCCGAAAAGGCATTATGTTATTTAGTTTCTAGCGTTCTCAATAAGTTAATTTTGTTTTAAAATCTCCAGCTTTTCTTTACACGGAAATTGTTATCATATCTCTTATATATTAGCCAGTTTTCCTCCAATGCAGTATGCGAAAATTTTCTAGCCTCCCTTAAACTTCCTCCAGCAGTCTAGCTGCTAAACTTTAGCAAAACCAACAAACTTCTTATCACAACTTCTAGACTACTACTGCAGTTTACTTTATCGCTTATGAAAGAAGGAATATTTTTGCTTTGTTTAAACGTCTCGCCTCTTGTACAGACAAACACCACGTCAAATTGTCTGTGGCAGATAAAAAAAGTGGGTTACATTGTAGCAAAGCTTTTGGGCAAAAAAGGCGGTTGATTTAATAGATCACTGATGATATTTACAACTATTGGCAAATACTGATACCTCCAAGCACTGATGCCTCCATGCAGTTTAAAATTTGTTACGACAATTTCCGTTTCAAAAGACAAAGACACAAGCACAGACTTTCGCAATACGATTTTGAAACAAAGACAACGATTTTCTTGTTAAAGAGAAGCAATCGTCGACATCGACACGAAATTATCACACCTAAATTTAAATGTTTTTGTTACAGCGGCTGTAAAAACGATATCGCGATTAAGTAAACTGACAGCGAGAACAAGATAATGATTGCAAACATCACCGCTAAAACATAAGCCAGGCAATAGCAACAAAAGTAAATGGTTTTGTCGTTGCAATTTCATGAGTTTTATTTAAATGATGAACAGTGGTTTGGAAGGCCATTCGAACACAATAATAATAATACAAAGCTAATAAATAAGCTTTATATTAAAATGATCTATATAAATAATAAAATAAATAAATTTGGAAAATTTAAATGTAAAAAAAAAAATATTTTTTTGCACAAATCTGGGGAATAATTAGGTAAGACGTTAAGCGTCGAAACGGTATATGTCCAAAATCGTCCAAATGATATATGTCGATAACGCTGATCTTAGGACCATTTAAAATACATGCGTACATAAAACTTGACTACCGACATAATGATAATGATTTCGATGTCGTTTCTTACATAATTGACCCCTAGTTGAAAATATACTGCTACCACAGGGTGCTTCATGTTATGCTCCAACCGTCAGTTGTGTGGCTTTACAGGGTGATTAATAACAGGATATGTAACGTTAATATTTTCGAAGATATAACCATCACATAATTTGGTAATAGTACACAACTTTGAAAGTAAACAACATTTTTAACGTAAACAAGTTGCAAGTGATTTCTAAACTTGTTGCTCAAACAGGGTGACCACTTTTTTCACAAACTCCGATTATTATATTTACCTATTTCCTTTACATGTATTGGCACATTTTATTCACTTTAATTGAATTATAAATGTTGTGTAGAAGACTAAAATATCCGGCATTTTATTCAGCCGAAAGACAGTGGTTGTGATGGGCTTAGCTGATAACAGAAACAATACTATTTCAGTCGCCCAAACCTGATTTTTTTTCTGGCTTTTGTCTGTCCTATTTATACTTATATTCAAATTGTTGGTCAAACTCGAGGCGAAAATAATGAATTTTCAAAGTAAATCACTTGAATACATGTTGATGTCACAGGGTACTGCATTTGATCACGCAATTATTATTTAAGTGGTTTTACAGGGTGGCTGCTAAGTCATATTATAAAAATCCAATTATCTAAAATATTCACAGCTCACAATTTTAAAGAATTTGGTCGACCAATGTCAAACATTTTGCACAATATATACGTTGCAAGTGTTTCCTGATTTTGAACCCAGCGCTTGCTTCAACAGGGTGGCCTCCATTGGCAGAATATCAAGATATTTACAATTTGGTTTTTTTTAAATAAAAATCATTTAAAATTTTCTTTAAATTGTCAATGTTGTGTAGAAGATTTATAAAGATTCAATTATCTAAAATATTTCCAGTTCCAAATTTGTAAATCTTGTTTGAACAGTGTCTAACGTTGAACAACATATTCAAGCTACAAGTGCTTCCTGAGTATGAACTTAACGCTTGCTCCAACAGGGCGACCTCAATACGAAGAAAATCCGAATATTTAAATTTAATTTGTAAATCTTGTGTAGAAGATTGCAATTTCAAAGAGAGAAAACTATATTTTAACACAAATCAGTTTAAAATATGTTGGCACCACAGGATGCTTCACTTTGTTACCCAGCAGTTAATTGTGCTATTAATAACAGAATTTACGAAGAAACTGTTTTGAAAAATATTGACATTTGGTTAAACTGTGCATAAGATTTTCCAAAATATCGCGGTTGGGATTGTTTTCTAACAACGATGCAAAATTTGTTTCAACAGGGTGACCACAATTTTCAGGCATTTTCTTAGCTTGATTTAAATTGTAAATGTTGTGTATCTGATTGCAATTGTAAAGAGACTAATATTTGTTTAGCCCAAAATATTTTGATGACACATGGTGTTCCATTTTTTACCAGCAGCTAATTGTGTAGATTTATAGGGTGATTACTAACAGAATTTACGAAGAAACTGTTTTGAAAAATATTGACATCTCACCCCATTTTTATATTTGGTTAAACTGTGCATAAGGTTTTCCAAAATATGCAAGTTGGAATTGTTAGAAACAAAATTTATTTCAACAGGGTGACCACAATTTGCAGAAATGTTCTTAGCTTGATTTAAATTGTAAATGTTGTATAGATGATTGCAATTGCAAAGACACAACATTTTGTTTAGCCCAAAAGAGTTTATAATTATTTGGTGGCACAGGGTGTTCCTTTTTTTTTGCCAGCAGCTAAATGTGTAGATTTATAGGGCGATTGCTAGCAGATATTACGAACAAATTGTTTTAAAAAATTTTGTCATCTCACGCCATTTTTACATTTGGTTAAACTGTGCAAAAGATTTTCCAAAATATACAAGCTGATATTATTTTCTAACTTGATACCAAATGTGTTTCAACAGGGTGACCACAATTTCCCGAAAATTCTCTTATCTATGAGATTTTTTCTTAATAAGTATTAATACATTTTTCTCGCCTAATTTAAATTATGTAGAAGTTTTAAAAATATATTAAATTGTTGGTTCTTCATGATCAGGTTGACTATAAATTAAATTTTCAGAAATCCATCTTGTATGTTACTATTCATTCAAGCAATGGAGAGAGAATATTCCTCTGCTGTACATAAGCTACAAATCATTCAACAACAAGCCTGAACAATCTCTCTGAGGAGGCAAGCTATATTAGAAATTTAACAGGGTGACCTGCAACTATAATGCTGCAAACCAAGACACTTCCAATGCACAATCTGTTCACAATTATTAAAATTTGGTAGTTACCGTAGAAAATATTTAAATTAAAGTAATTTTTATTAAAATATGCTTCCTACGGGATGTTGAACAGGGTGATGACAAATGGATTTCAAAATATTCGAAAATTCTATTTCAAATTCTTTAAACAATATTTTACACATTCATTCGAAAAGATTGCATTCATCAACATACGAGAATATGCAAATATAAGTAAAACATCAATATCAAATAGGATTTCGTAAATAGTGTGTCCAGTTTTGTATTTTTACTGGGTGACCACAAACATTAGAACATATTAAAACAACAAGATCGAATAGATTTTTCTTAATAATTTATATTTTCGATTAACGATGTAATCAGAAACAAGAATCCTTCAAAGCGCTCTACTGTATCAGAATAGTGGCTTGAATAGGGTGACTACAAATTGATTTTAACTATACTCGAAAGATCTGTGAAAAATCTTTTAAACAGTGCATGAATTTTTCATCTGGATTGGAGAAGTTTTTTTAAGTACTCAGTTATTTTAAGTAATCTAACAGAGTTTTTAGTCCAACAGGGCGACCACAAACTTTAACACTGCACAGCAAAACATATACGTTACAGACTCTGTACCTAATTTATTGAAATCTATTGTGTGTTGTAGAAAATGTTTAACTACGTGTGATAGTTTCTTTTGAAAATCATCAAAATATATGTCCTGTATCTGAACAGCCTGTTCAACCTCAACAAATTAATTTGCAAACCACACGAATTTTCTAGTACAATTGCTTTGAACAATGCGTGAGAGCTTGATCTGTCTTGAAGAAGTTGCTAGTGTTGATAAATTATATTAAAATGTTTTTTCCAAATTATGTGTCTTATTTAACTTTTTAACGGGGTGACCACAAAACTTAATTTAGCGATATTTATTATAATATATGCACATAATTTATTGAAATTGGTTGTGTGTAGTAGAATATGTACAACGGCAAACTTCGTTTAGTAGATCAAAGTTTAATTTCTTTGTTTTAACAGGGTGACCACACCCTGAACCTCACCCCTTATTGAAATCGGTTGTGTGTTGTAGAAGATGTACAACTGGATGCGTCTTTTAGTATATCAAAATTGAGGTTCTTTGTTTTAACAGGGTGACCACAAATTAAGTGTACTGGAACAATGTTACTACGTATCCATTCCAATTCCTTTAAAGACTCTGAATTGAAGAAGTTAGAATTAATGGAATAAGAAGATCGACCTACTTCTTTAAACTTAGCTAGCTTCTACAGGGTGACCACAAAGTTTAATTCTGCAAAAGAAGAACCTTTCATACAATTTATTAAAATCACGTGTACCTCTTCGAAGAAGTAAACCTATAAATATTTTTTAGAAGTGTTTGAAAATGAGTGTCCAGTTTCAAAACAGGGTGACCACAAATAAATCCAACGAAAACTATACATTATCGTATTACAAACTTTGACAAAACAACATTTCTTGAAATAAATTGTGCCACGTACCGCGTATCAGCCACGTATCAGAAGTAAAATTAAAAACTTGTCTTACAAATATTTCGAAGTAGTTGGCCTGTTTTTTGACAGGGTGACCAGAATTAAAGTTGCCGTAAACTGTATAGCTGTTTTAGTTTGTGATATAAATTATGCCACTTATCAGAAGTACAATTACAAATTTTAACAATTTTTAACAAAAATGTAACTGCCCTGTTTCCTAACAGGGTGACAGGAAGCAAAACTTACTAGAACTATATAGCTGGTTTATTACAAGTCCTTTAAACAATTTAGGGGCACTTAGTTTATGGCGTAGCAGAAACAAATGTCTTGACTAAAGTATCGAATAGTTTTTTGAAAAAGTGATGCTAATTTGTACTTTAACAGGTTGACCACAAATATAAAGCCCGAATAGTCTGACATTTGTTGAACATCTTGTTTACATAAATTTTTCGATATCAGTTATGTAGTATTGAAGAAATTGGAACAATTAATTAGAAGGATTAGCGGCTATTGTTGATGATTTATACAAACTGGCCAGCCAGTTTTTTAATAGGGTGCTTAAAATTTTAGAGTGTATGAAAATCTGTCTATTCTATTACAATACTTTGACAGATTTAAGAAAATTAGGTGCAGTATTTGAGGAGACACAAATGTACTTATATTTCCAACAATCTTTCACATTTCTTCAGTAGAATCTTGTAATATTCATCACATCGTCCAAACGAGTCACACTTTCATTTGCCAAGTGTTTCACAGGGTGACTATGATCCATGTAAAAAAAAGTAGTAAAATAGTTGAAGAAATGATAACAATTAAATAGAAGAATTAGAGGTTATTGTGCATCAGGTGCAGCATTTGAGAAGATACAAATTTAATTACAAAGTTTTGTCACAGTTCTTCTGTAGATATCATCACAACATCCCAAAGAGTCACACTTTCATTTACCAAGCGTTGCACAGGGTGACTATGACCCATGTATAAATATAATAGTAGTTATTTAGTCTTCGTCGGTACTCCTTTTAGTTTTTGGCCCAGCTACTTTATATTAATTAAGAATACAAAACTTAAGTTGCCACCTATTTAGTCACCTTTGCCTGTCGATTGTTCATTCTGTATTTTAACAAGGTGACCCTTAGATTTATATTGGACGGGCTTAATTATTTCATTACAACTCCTGAAGGGTTTCAAAACCAGACTAGATAGTTTGGAAAAGAGAGTACAAATATTCTTTACAATATCGAAAAGCTTTATACTACACTGTACAAAATTTAAGCACCTTGGTGAAAAGTTGACGAAATTCGAATTACCCTGTGTTGCAACAAGATGATCACGACTATAAATTTTATAATGAATATTACCTTGCCTCACCATATTTATTCATGTGGATTCTAAGGTTACTATTAGCTTACGCAGTCTTACCCTATTTATTCATATATGCATGCTGAAAAATTTGTCTTTTTTTGTTGTTTGGATGCAAATATAAAGTGTTTGTAGCTTCTCGCAAATATAATATACTTGTGTTCAAACACTTTGTGTTTGATATTCAATATAAGATGTTTGGGATGCAATGATTATGAATTGTGAATGAGTGATGAACGAATGAATTGTTTTTTGAAAACTGCTGAAAACAATAACGTGACAGGTAACAGAGTAACAAAAAGCATCAGATCTTATGTTCACGGAAACAATGCTTGCAAACATATACATGGTTCCTGCAATATGTTGCTGGGGCCGTTAATTTTCAGCGTGTGTGGTTACTTGATTTATACGGTGACTATATGATTTATTTAACTCTAGGATGATCAACTTTATGGTTGCTATACCATTTCCTAACTTGACTTTTTTAGACCCTAGGGAGGTAACTGCAAAAATTAAACATCTACTGGGACCAAGGTCGCAGAAAGTAGTGGCTGTACAGAGATGCATAATCACTTGGAGTTACATTGGATTTTTCCAGTCCAGCCATCAACTGCACATGTCGGAAGACCTAGCTATTCAGGATTTGTTCCATTGCATACTTATATGAAGTGATCGAAAGAATGATCAAACCATATAGGTATTTGCGTCGTTTATCAGATTTCTATTATGAAAGGAATCAATAGACCTCAGTTCGAAATTTAAGTGAGACACTATTTGATCCCTAATGATGACGGTTTCTTGTTCGCGTTATAGTCTAAGATATGACAAGGCTTCTGGAGGTGATTGACTAGAACAGAGGCGGTCGTGTAAAAGTCACTTGTAACCTTGTCATACAATATGCACCTGAAATGCACCCTACTTCCGAGTACCAGTAGGGTAGAAAAAATCTTATTTACCCATTCCAACCCACGGAGGAACTTGTAAGAGACTCCCCGTGGGGTAAACAATTTATTTTCGAATTACATTCCAGAGGGTGATAGGGTTAGACTTTCTCTGAGCACGTTAATCACCTCTATATGACAAAAAATAAAAGCTTTAATATTGGGAAGAACGCAAAAATGTCTAGAGTTGGTTTTATTGTATTGACATCACTAGGGCCAATGATTTCCCGGTACTGACAGGAGAAATGTGAGGGCATTAGGTTTGTTCAGGAAAAACTTGAAATTATCTTTGGTAAGCCCAATAGATTTTCTAGAGGTCACACAGTTTCAAGCAATCTTTGCTACAATTTCGTATTTTATTTACAAATATTATGTTCTCAATTTGTAAGGATTTCCAAACCACTGTGCAGCATTTTGTGTGTCAAGCTAAAAATAAACCTCGTCAGATGCTAATGATGACAAAGCAGAAAGGCTAGAAGGGTGAGAGGACCAAAAAATCTTGGTTTAGATACGTTGACAAACTAAAGAATCATGATACTTAGACAAATACACATTAACATACCAACAAACACACACACAATTACTGCGGGTGTTGGGGGAAGGCACACAAGCAACAGCCCTTACATTACACACACATTCATATAAATGTTAAATTAACATTACAAAACACACAACGAAGAACAGCAATTAAGTCTGATGCCAAATAGACGTCAAGATTTGTTATATTTTTATTATTATTAACATTGTTGTTGTAGGTGATGTTGATGATACTGCTTTTGTTGTTGCTCTTAATGTTACTGATATCGCCCTGTCGTCTGCTCTCAAATCGCTGGCACAATTTATACAAATGTCACATCGCCGTGTAATTGTTACCTCATAATGAAAAGTGTTTGTTGTATTTCTAGTCTTGACAGAAAGTGATATAATATAAGTAAAATGTAAAAAAAAATAAACAGTGAAAAAAAAACCAAACAACGCAGCGATATTTTCTCAAGATTTATGCGATATTTTATTACGTCGGTTAACACCGTGAAAGCGGGACATTAACGCAATTTATTTCAAACTGAAACACAGCTGGGAGGTGGCAGTGGTGTGATGAGATGTATAAAAATAATACAAAATTAAAAAAAAAATTAAACTATCGAAAAAATTTAAATTAAAACTAATGACAATTAAAATTATAAATTCATCACCAGTGATACTTTTGACAAAAAGATTTTACTTAAATTTTATTATTTATCTATTTTTAATCGCAGAACAATATTTTTCACAACTTCCAAAACCAATTCGTTTACAAGAATTTTCAGAATTGCTATTTCGACAGAAATATCAGTGGTGATAGTTTTTCATAACACATACTTTGTAGCAAAATTAGTCATACAAACAAAAAACTTGTATAAACTTGTATCTAATAACATATAACCACTGATATTTTCGTCTCTATTGGTAAAACAAAAAAATTATCATTAGTGCTTTGTTTATATGTTTTTGCAGAACCAACATATTTACGAAGGTTGCTTTGACTAGAATTTTGAATTTCCTATTGCATCTGATATATCACTGGTGATATTTGTTATCACACATATTTTGAACATATTTTGCTATTGATCATATGAATCTAAACATGATAAATGCAATCAATATAGGTACAAAAGACGTATTTATACTTTAAGCCAATGATATTTCGTCTATGTACACAAAGCTATTGATTATCACCAGTGATATTTTCTTGAAAAATATTTCATTGTATAATATCTATTTATATGTGCTTTACCAGTAATTTTTAGAATTAATTTTACAACCGAGATATCACTGGTGATAGTTTTTCATCACACATATTTTGAATTGAAATTAGTCAATCAGAAAAATCTTTCGGAAACTTTAATATAGTTTAATCTAGTGATATATAACCAGTGATATTTTCGTCTATAGAGGTGAAACTAAACATATATCACCAATGATATTTTGTGTTAAATATACTAAAGAGATGCGTAAAAGATCCCAGTCTTTATAAGTATGTTTTTGCAGGACCAACAATTTTACGACGGCTGCCGAACGCCAATGTTTTAACAAGATTTTTAAAATTTCTATTACAACCGATATATCACGGGTGATATATTTTTATCACACATATTTAATACAAAAGAGCAGGAACAATTCAAAGAAAAAAGCTGCAAAAAACGTATATATACTTTAAGTCAATGATATATCACCAGTGATAATTTCGTTCATATACATAAAGCTATTGAATAACAACAGTATTATTTTCGTGAAAAATATTTTAGAGCACCACATCTATTTATACAAAGTTTACCAAGAATTTTCACAATTTATTTTACAACTGAGGTATCACTGGTGATAGGTTTTCATCACACATATTTTGTAGAAATATTGATCATGTGAATCTTAACAGGAATAATTCAATGTGAAAGAGCTACAATGAATGTACATATATTTGACGCCAATGATATATCACCAGTGATAATTTCGTTTATGTACAGAAAGCTATTGAATTACATCAGTGATATTTTTTGAAAAAGATTTTAGAGCAGCACCTCTAGTTATCTAAGGTTTAAATATACTGTGGAGACGTGTAAAATATGTTATTCTTTATCTGTATGTTTTTGCAGGACCAAAATTTTTACGAAGACTGCCGCTGAACGTTAATGTTTTAACAAGAAATTTCAACTTTCTATTACAAGCGATATATCACTGGTGATATTTTTTATTCCACATATTTTGTACAAATTTTAATCATATAAACCTAAACAGGAACAGTTCAACGAAAAACCCTTACAAAGAAGGAATACATACTTAAAGCCAATGATATATCACCAGTGATAATTTCACTGGCTATACAAATAAATCCTATGATATATCACCAGTGGTATTTTCTTGAAGAAGATTTTATTGTACCATATTTATTTATATGTGCTTTACCAATCATTTATAGAATTTATTTTACAACTAAAATATCACTGGTGATAGTTTTTCATCACACATATTTTGACGTAAAATTAGTCAATCAAAAAAATCTTTCGAAAACTTTAATATTCTTTGATCTAATGATATATAACCAGTGATATTTTAGTCTATATAGGTAAAACTAAGGATGTATCACCAGTGATATTTTGTGCTAAACATACTATAGAGATGCTTAAAAGATGCTATTTTTCGTCTGTATATTTTTGCAGGACCAACATTTTTACGAAGGCTGCTTCTAAATTTTCTTTTGCTTAAAAGATGCTATTTTTCGTCTGTATATTTTTGCAGGACCAACATTTTCACGAAGGCTGCTTTTAAATTGTCTTTTGCTACTGACATATCACGGGCGATAATTTTTCATCACACATATTTTGCAGAAATATTGATCACGTGAATCCACAACCTGAACAATTCATTAAAAAAAAGCTATGAAAGACGTATTTATACTATAATGAAAAGATATATCACCAGGTATAATTTCGCCTATATACATAGAGGTATTGATATATCACCAGTGACATTTTCCTGAAGAAGATTTTATTGTGAAAAATAGATGAAATTTACAATTATTAATACATCATGAGTGAAACATTTGGTTTTAAAAACACGATTCCACGTGCGTTGTATCCATACATTAAATTACCATTAGAATTAAATCAGCTTACAATTCAAAATATATGTTGAGTCATATTCAGCACTGATTTTAGAACAATATATCACGGGTGATATTTTTTTATCACACATACAACACAATCAGCGTAAAGCTAAGATAAATAAATATTTTCACATAACATCCCATGAAGAGGCTGGGGAGAACTTCTCGCAACCAGTGAGCTGTGCGCTTTCTAGTTTCGCACTCACTGATTTGGCCTAAAGCAAATGAGATGTATATCACCAGTGATATTTTGATCCAAATCATATTTTTTTAGTCTTCTCCTAACCTAAAATGCTTGTGGATGCAGTTTCCGAGCTGTTAAATAGTGATATATCACTGGTGATACTTCTCCATCACACATATTTTGAAGTAAAACTACTTAGTTGACTTGAGACAAGGTAAATTGAATAAATGCAACCAAGAACAATACATGAAACTTACACTTATTAATATATCATCAGTGATATTTGATTTTAAAAACACGATTCTACGCGTGCTGTATCCAGTCATTAAATGGCCCTTAGAATTCCTAATATATGTAGTCATATTCAGCACTGATAATAAAACAATATATCACTGGTGATAGTTTTTTTATCACTTATACTTGAAATGATTTTAGGTAACCTTAATTGAATAAAAACGACTAAGGAGTAAAACAATCAGCTTAAAGCTAATGAATCAGTGATAATTTGATCCAAATCATTTTTTTTAACTCTGCTTCTAACTTCACATGCTTGAGGACCCATTTTTGGGGCCATGAAAGAGTGATATATCACTGGTGATATTTTTTATCATACATATTTTGAATGATTCCAGAAACCCTTTATTGAATAAAAACAGAGAATCACAAGCAGCTTAAATGTAATTCTAAATCTGGTTCTAACTTCAAATGTTTGTGGACGGCTGTTAAGGAGTGATATATCACTGGTGATACATTTCTATCACACGTATTTTGGAACAAAACTACTTTGTTGACTTAAGACAACCTTAATTGAATAAATGCAACTAAGAAAGATACATGAAACTTAAAATTATTAAAATATCACCAGTGATATTTTCTTCAAAATACATTTTTCACTACTTTCTATTTCCATATTTTAAATGACCTTTAGATTTGTATCGGTTTCGAACTCCAAATGTTTGTGGAAACATTTTCAGCACTGACATGAGAGTCATATATCACTGGTGTTAAAACACAATCAGCTGAAAGCTAATGAGATGTATATCACCCGTGATATTATGCTTCAATGCAGTTTTTTTACATCTGCTTCTTTCTCCAACTGCTTGTGGACGCATTTTCGGGGCTGTTAAATAGTGATATATCACTGGTGATACTTTTCTATCACACATGTTTTAAAGTAAAACTACTTTGTTGACTTGGGACAACCTTAATTGAATGAATGCAGCTAAGGAAAATACATGGAACTTAAAATTATTAATATATCACCAGTGATATTTTCTTCCAAAGATATTTTTGAATACTTACTGCTTCCATATTGTAGATTTGTATCGGCTTCGAAACTCCAAATGAGTATGGAAACATTTTCAGTACTGACATGAGAGTGATATATCAGTGGTGTTACTTTTTTTTACACATATTTTTCCATACACCTAATGAGTTGTTTTTAAGATCAACTCATTAGGTGTACGGAAAAATATGTGTAATAAAAATATGTGTAAAAAATGTGTAAATAAAAGTAACACCACAATTTGAATGAAAACATTCGAAGAAACATACAAGAACTTTAAAGCAAATGATATATAACCAGTGATGTTTTCTGCTGCTGATATATCACCAGGATATTTTCTACTAAAGATATTTGCCAAAATGTTTTGCATACACCTTTTGCATGACACATTACAATTTATAAAACGCAATGGAATATATATTTAGCAAAAATTATCACTGGTGATATATCATTGGTTTTGAAAGTTTTGTATTTTTGTTTAATTGTTTTCAGTAATTTAAGATTATCAAGATCAACAACTTCAAATACCAACCAAACGTTTTTTAAACTAATGATTTAATATCTGTGATATTTACATATGCAGAGATTTTTCAATTTTAAAGAGACCACAGATTTAAATTTTTGTGGACTCATAATCGTCAGATATATCACCAGTGATATCTTGCTGTGTTGCACCTTACCCAAATATATCTGATCCATAATTTCTGTACCACAAAAATTCAATAAAACCATTATGGACATTTAATGTATTCCAAAAAATACTAATATATCACCAGTGATATTTTTATCTAATTAAATCTCCGTATCGATATCACTTACATGTCTGTGGTGATAATATCAAGAATTAATTAATAATAGCATGGTTTGAATTTATTTTTTAAAATATATTTAAAAATTGATAATTCTGGTTTTTACAAGATCAAGTCTTACGTAAAGGAAGGATAGCTTTAAAAAAAATTTCCAAAATGCATCCTTGTGATTCCTGGTAAACTGTGCAGGTATTTCACATCTAGCCACAGTCCATAATTTTTAAAAATATAAATTTTTGTTAAATGGTTAATTTCATAAATAACGGCTAAAATTTTCGAAACGCTTATGACTACCTAGGTCATACTATATCACAGTCGGAGATTTAAAAAAATGGTGTCCCTTAACAGCCCATGAAGGGATTGGGGAGAGCTTCTCACAGATTGTCACCAATAAAAAAAAAATCTGGGTTATGTTAACAGTAAAATTTAACTATTCTCATTTATATTAACAGTTAAGGAAATATTCGTGCATTTATGGCAGTCCCTTTAGCTTCAAGTTCCAATATTCATATCTATTGCTCCTGCTTTGTGATATATCACCAGTGATGTATATATAATATATATAAACAAAATGGCGAAGTTTTTTTATTTTATTCCTTTAGGTATCATTGCCTTAACGACCATAGTGATTTGATTTACACAAATACCAGTGTGATTTGATTTATGGCTCCTTTTGTCTGCTGTGATATATTATTGATGATTTATATTTGTGTCACCTCATTTGTAGAGATGTTTTTTTCATTTCGTTTCATTTCATTTGAGTCCTTGGAGATGAGCCTCTGTGTACACTAGGACAGTTAACAGTTAACAATAAACAATAGATTTGTTTATTATCTTATGATGTAAAGCATTTGCTGTGAATGATATGTATCACTGTTTGTTATTTATCACAAGTTACTAATGTCATTAACGCAGAGCAATAACAATACCAAGTGTAATTAATAATTCTTTTAAGAGATACATGGTCAGCAAACTGCTATGAATAATTGATATTAAAGAAAAACAGACTCATGGGTTACATTCAGTTCAATGTGTCATTTTATCACTGCCACAGAAGCCTGTGTGATAATTTTTAGTTGTGTAGTTTCAATCAACGATTAATTGTATAAAAATATGCAAATGAAATATATAAATATATAAAATTAACAAGTTATTCCCTTTCTACACTTGCTTAAATTCTCGACAAAAACATTTTTCTGTGATAAATTGTTAATGATATATTTTCATCACTTGTTGTTTTGCTTACATGATTTAACGTACTCATAATAATCTGAAAATGTAACAACGAATTTTACACACAAGAAAGCAGGTTCCATCCCTTTCCGAAATTACATTAATTTCTATCGATGATGAATTCATGGCTTGTGATACTTTTACTTTATCACAACTTTTTATGTGTTATTTTCACAATTTTATATATAAAACCTATCATTCAAACAAAAATGTTATTAAATATTTTTGTTAGGTACTAAATATATACTGGTGACATATCACCAGTGATATTTTTGGTTTACAAGATGTATTTTGGTAGTATCCTTTTAGGGAATCTACAACTCTTCAATTGCCGTAAAAAAAATTGGTTGATGTAAGCCTTTTTTATTGCTGACAAATTTATCACTGGTGATAATTTAAGATAACACATTTTTTTCAGGGATACAAACGCAATTGAGTCATAAAGAGAACAATTTAACTAAATAAAAAAAAAACTACACACACAGGATAGCATCTATATTAGTAGTGATATATAACGAGTGATATTTTCGTCTAAAGATATAAGATAAAGGAAAAATTGAAAGTATTTAGCAGGGCCTATAATTTTACTGAGTCCTCGAAGGACAATGCTAATGAAAAACTAATTTCCTGACAATGACAGAGTGATACATCACCGGTGATTATAATTTACGAGTATACTAAATACGTAATTTGATTCGTCACTCTTAAACAATGTGTAATACGGACAATAAACGAGTGATACATCACCGCTAGTTATTGTTTATCACTGATAACTATTATTTATAGTATTAGTATATTTTGTAAAGGAAGGGAAAGTAACGTTTCAATATGAAGATGTTATGAACAATTATTAGATACTCAAAACAACCTAAGAATCACCAGTGATATATCACTGAATATGAATTTTTAACTATCATTTTTCGTATCTCAATAAACCTACAAGTACTACATTGAATGTAAATTTCGTTGCAGCTCGACGACTCTTCAGTGCTGGCAGGTAATTAGTTCATCGCCGGTGTTATTTTTTCATCACTGTCTTGTTCAAAGTAAATTGCCTTACTTTATTGGAAACCTGCACAAACAATGAAAGACAATTATGAAAATACTGATGTCATATACATATCACCAGTGATATTTTTACTTCATCCAGAACTGAATATACACATATAGATACTTATAATAAAAGTCAAGTATCACCAGTGATATCTTGCTCAAAATGGGTTTCTTATGCGTCAGTAGTCCCAGCTCATGGAGCCTATATTTTTATAGTGATTGTAAATGTCTCTGCTGTTCGAAGACTTTTCAGAGCTGGCGGTTAAATATTTTATTACCGGTGATAATTTTTCATCACTCACTTGTTTTGACGAAATTTCCTATTTTTGTTTAATAAAACAATAAATCAACGAAAGGCAAATAAGACTATACTTAAAACTCAAAACACTATATCATCAGTGATATTTTTACTTAATCCTATTTTCCACTGAGTTTTCTATCGATATATAATGAGACCTAAAATTAATATTTACTTTAACGATCGAAACCCCTTAAAGCTTTAGCATATTTAAAAATTGATTGCTATAACTCTTATGATACTTTTCCATCACTATGTGATTGTAAATGTCTCTGCTGCTCAAGGACTTTTCAGAGCTGGACGTTAAATATTTTATTACCGGTGATAATTTTTTATCACTCACTTGTTTTGTATAAATTTCCTGTTTTTGATTAATAAAAAACTAAATCAACGAAAGGCAAATCAGATTATACTTAAAACTCATAATATATCACCAGTGATATTTTTACTTAATCATATTTTCCACTGAATTTTCTTTCACCAGTGATATTTTGACTTAATCATATTTTCCACTGAATTTTCTATCGATATGTAATGAGACCTAAAATTTAGCAATTACTTCAAAGAACGAAACCCCTAAAAGCTTTTGTATATATAAACATTGATTGCTATCACACCAGTGATACTTTTTCATCACTATGTCAAATTTTAAATAAATAAATAAATAGTTTCCCATTACATTCCATGAAGGGATAGGGGAGCGAGCTTCTCACAATCACTGAGCTGTGCGCTTTACAGTTTTCAATCACTGATTGGGACCTACAGTTTTACACCGGTACCGAACGGTTTTTTAAGAAGCTATTTCATGACTTATTACTCGAAAGTGTCGCCGTCACTAAACGAGGTGGCCATCATCGACGAAAGAAGTGTTATATAGTCAGAGCAGTGGTAACCATTTTTAAAGTACAAATTTTATTTAAAAATAAAGAGTGTCTCAATAAGAATGCACTTTTTAATTTTAAAAGAAAACCACGTATTTTTTGAGATAGTTGTGATTTTTTATTGGATTATAAAGAAGACGTGTTCCCATTAAGTTTGCTATAAAATATCCTTCAAACGGCCGCCACGACTCTTATGAAAGGTGTTTACTCTTTTCATGATATTTTCCATCAATTTTTCACAGACATGTTTCTGTATCCCATCGATGACCCGTTGGATCTCGGATTTGAGCTCAGAAATTGATTCTAGTTTATTCGCATAAACCCGAGATTTCACAAAACCCCAAAGAAAGAAATCGCTCGGCGTTAAATCGCATCATCTTGGTGGCCAGTTGACAACAAAAGTTCTTGACATAATTCGTTCTGGAAATCGTTGCTGCAATAAATCGATTGTTTCATACGCGGTGTGGCAGGTGGCGCCGTCTTGCTGAAACGACATGTCGTCCAGATCCATGCCGTTCAGTTAAGGCCACAAGAACTTCGTTATCATGTTCCAGTAACGAATGCCATTCACAGTCACTGCAATTTCGACCTTATTTAAAAAAAAATAAGGCCCAATCACGCCGCCTGATCAAAATCCGCACCAGTATATATAAGTCTACATAAATATATACGGAAGTATAATTGTAATCAATTATATTCAAAATAGTATAGTATACAAATAAGACGTAATTTAAAACAAGTGATATATCACCAGTGATACTTTCGCCTTGGACGACTTCCTTATGCGTTTTGTGGAAGTGTTTATCGGGTAAACATTTAAGCATCGGCCTCGAATGCCACTGCTAGTACAAGGCTGTTTTGGAATATGGTTGATTTTTCTTTTTCACCACACAGATGTTAAAGTAAACAAAATATTTAACTAATTCAAAATTTAAAATTTATCACCAGTGATATTTCCGCAATGCAAAATTTCCATCTGTTATTTCAAAGAATTTCGCGGAATCTCCAATAGTATATCGTCGCCGACAAGAATTACGATAAAAAAATTCAGGGCTGATAAGGATATGCAATTGATATATCACTGGTGATACTTTTTCATCACGAGATTAAGAGTATAATTTTTACCATTAATATTCAAAATAGTTGGACAATAAAAGGACGTATAGAAGTAAAAATTAATTTGATACAGGTGTTATATCACCAGTGATATTTTCGACTTGGACGACTTCCTTGTAGGTTATGTGGAAGTGTTTATCGGGTAAACAATTTAGCATTGGCCTCAAATGGTACTGCTAGTACAAGGCTGTTTTGGAATATGCTTATATTTAACTAATTCGAAAGCCATAACTTAAAACTAGTGATATATCGACAGTGATATTTCCGCAATGCACAATTTCTTTGTGTTATTTCAACGAATTTCGCGGAATCTCGAATAGTATATCGTCAGCGATAGGAATTACATTTAAAAACTAATTAAGGGTTGATAGGAGACTGATATTATCACTGGTTATATTTTCTAATCTGTAGTTTAAATGTATAATTTGAAAGTTTTGCATTAATCATAATGACATATACACGCTGAAATGTGTCGTTTTTTGTTGTTTGGGTGCAAATATAACGTGTTTGTAGCTTATCGCAAATATATAATACTTGTGCCCAAACGCATTGTGTTTGCTATTCAATATAACATGTTTGGGACACAATGATTTATTGGTTATATTATTTATAATTGTGACCCAAATGTGGTTTTGTTTAAAAACTGTTGAAAACAAACACGTGACAGATACAAAAGAAATAAAAATGCAGCATGTATCCAATTAACGAAAACAATGTTTGCAAACATGTGCATGGTTCATGCAATATGCTACAGGGTCCGTTATTTTCAAGCGCGTAGAATACAGAGAAATATTAATATTAAAACTAGTGATATATTGCTGGCGCTATTTTGGTGTTACATCGACTATTATCTCCATAATGGTATTATACTTTTGGATTACTGTATCACTTGTGATACTTTTTCGACACACCGATTTTTATGTAAACAATTGTATATTGACTGTTTCCTGCTGACATTCTTTATATGAATTGGATAACAAGCGTTTCATTCATTCAACATTTTGGGTTATCGAACATTTTGAAAAAGGGCTCAATGTCTCGCAATGCTACAGTTTGTGGCCGCTGCTGTTCAACTCTTTCAATTTGACGCACGATGAACTTGGTTATAGTTTAGCCGCTGCTGCTGCTGCTCATTATGTTAAAGAGTTACAGGCAGCTCCCTCCACATTTTCATGGCAAACAAGCGTGTTTCGCATTTCCTCAAATGGCGTGGCGTGCCGTGGTGGCATGACGTGATAGGTAGGCCTTTTGTCTCTTAGTTGAAACTGCCTGCCCACTTTATGTTTTGCTTTAATGCTCCGTTTGCTATGTTTTTTTTTCTCTGCCCTGGCATTAAAATGCATTCATCACTTTTGATTTTTTTCCGAGTTCTTTTTTTAGTATTTTTTGTTGTTTTGTTTTTGTTTCACCTTTTGTTATTCATTTTTTGCGGTGGCATTATTTTTATTACCATTTGTACCGCTCTCGGTCTTTGTTGGTTTGTAATCTAAAACTTAATAAAACCGCGCGTCACACTTTGTTGACTTCTATTTAGACGCCCGCCTACCATCACCAACAGATCGTCATCATGATAATAATGATGATGATGATAATTATCATCATCATGAACCATGGCATGCATCTAGGTAGTACTATCCAGCCATCCAATCCATCTAAGCCAACCAGCCATGTATCTGATATTTTGTCTATCTGTTTGTGTGGCATTTGTCCGCCTGTCTGTCTCTCTCTACATTACCATAACAATAATAAATAGGCATAAAATTAAGTTTTACAATCCATTAAAATGACAGAAAATGACAGCAGCGACAACAACAGCAACAACAACATTAGACACCCTCGCCACCCGCTTAACAAACCAAACAACCAACCAACAACAAACCCACTTATATATAAAGTTACATGAGCGGTTTTCCCTTACCACCTGAAAAAGCTTTAGAGCTGTCAAAGCACATCGAAGCGAAGCGAAACGGAATGAAATGAAATTATTCTTATGTACAATTATATCTATGACATGAACAGTTGTTTTTTCTAGTTTAATTGAATGTAAAAATATTATTAAATCAGCTAAAAATTATAATAAATTAAATAGGGAAAGTGAAAATATTTGTGGCTTTGGTATATCACTGATTGACAGGTGATGTATCACTGGTTACAAAATTTCATCACAAATTTGTTTTCAGTAAACTGAGTAATTTGATTTGCACAATCAATATTTTGTCAGAAAAATAAACCAGCATTACTATAAACTCAAAACTAGTGATATATCACCAGTGATATTTTTAACTAAAAATTGTTCTCAGTATTTTATGGGATCTTTACCTACTCAATGTCTACAAACAACAACGCTGTTGGAAACTAATTCAGGAATTATAATCTAGTGATACATCACTGGTGATATTTTTCTATCACAGTGTCAAATGCATCAGTTTCACAATTTTCTTCCAAAAACTACTTTATCTTTACAATTTTTTTCCAAAAGACTAATATAAACTAAGAAGTAGTGATACATCACCGGTCATATTTTGACCACATATCAGTTTCTTATGTATTCTTGGTGATATAGCTTTTGATTCGCTTCAAGAGTTAATACTTTTAAAAGTATTTCAGAGCTAATAATCGGTAGAAATATCACTAGTGATAATTTTTCATCACACCTTGGATTAGAGTAGTCTAAATCTGAAGTTTGAAGTAGTCGTGTTAATTGGCAGCTGCTATATCACTGGTTACAAAATTTCATCACAAATTTATTTTCAGTAAACTCAGTAATTTGGTTTAAATTATGAATAATTTGTCATGAAAATCAACGCGAATTATTATAAACTCAAAACTAGTGATATATCACCAGTGATATTTTTAACTAAAAATTGTTCTCACCAAATAGTATTTTACAGGATCTTTGCCTAGTCATCGGCTACAAACAACTATGATGTTGGAAACTAATTGAGGAATTCTAATCCAGTGATACATCACTGGTGATAGTTTTCCATCACAATGTCAAATGCATCACATTAGCAATTTGCTGCAAACCCCTACTTTTCCTTAAACAAATTGATGCAAAAGACTAATATACACTAAGAACTAGTGATATATCACCAGTGATAATTTGATCTCATATCAGTTTCTTATGTATTCTTGGTGATAAGCTTTTGATCCGCCTCAAGAGTTAATACTTTTAAAAGTATTTCAGACCTAACAATCGGACGAAATATCACTAGTGATAATTTTTCATCACACGTTGGGTTTGAGTAGTCTAAATCTGAATTTTGAAGTGTGAAGTAGTCGTGTTATTTGACTGGGAAAAAAGTAATATTTCCATAAATTCTTACGACAAATTAAATTCTAATCCAGTGATACATCACTGGTGATATTTTTCTATCACAATAAACAAACTGTTGCAAAAGACTAATATAAACTAACAAGTAGTGATATATCACCAGTGATATTTTGATTTCATATCAGTTTCTTATGTATTCTTGGTGACCTATAGCCTTTGATCCGCTTCAAGTGTTAATTCTAGTAAAAGTATTTCAAAGCTAGTAATCGGTCTAAATATCACTAGTTATACTTTTTCATCACACATTGGCTTTGAGTAGCCTAAAGTTTGAAGTGTCAAGTGGTCGTGTTGATTCACTGGAAAACCAGTAATATTTCCATAAATTCTTACCACAAATTAAGTTGCAAGAAAGCTTCCCTCATGGGCAGTAATGAAAATTAAGTTCTACGTTCTTAAATCTAGTGATATATCACCTGAAATATTTTCTACTGGAAATATTTTTCACTGTGGCTTCCATGTGTATTTTACGAATATTGGAGTTGCAAATAGTCTTTAAATAGCAATTGTCATCATGTGATATATCACTGGTGATACTTTTTTATCACCATTATAAATGCTTTGTTTTCAGCAGTATTTTACGAGATATTTACCTATATGTCGGCTACAAACAACAATACTGTAAAACAATAATTCAGGAATTGGAAACAAGTTATACATCGTTGGTGATACGTTTTTATCACAATGCCAAATTCACCAGTTTCACAATTTGCTTCAAAAAACAAATTTTCCGTAAACAAATGGATGCAAACGACTATTATAAGTTAAAATGTAGTGATATATCACCATATCATATCATATAATTTTCTTATGAATGTGATGTATCACTGGTGATAATTTTTTAACACCGTGCCAAGTGCACCAGATTTGCTTCAAACTACCCCATTTAAATAAAAATAGATTGAAAATATATTAATATAACATAAAAGCTAGTGATTCATCACCAGTGATATTTTTAATTCACAACAGTTTCTTAAGTATTCTTGGTGACCTACAGCTTTTGATCCGCTGCAAGCGTTAATTCTTCTGAACGTATTTTTAGTGCAGCAAATGGGGTGATAGTATATCTGTGGTGATAATTTTTTATCACACATTTTTTGAGCAAATTTCTTTGTAGAAAAATTACGGCAAAAACTCTTAGGACAGTAAAATAAGGGTAAGAAACTCTTTGTTATCCATTTGGTGGATGTAATAACAAAATAAGTGTTAAATAAAGGGTGTATCAGCAAGGAGGCCCTTTTTCATTTTAAAATAAAAACACGTATTTTTCGAGATAGTTGTACTTTTTCCCTAGGATTGTAAAGACGACATGTTCTGATTAAGTCTGAAATAAAATATCCGCCAATTACCCCCACGGCTCTGATGACAGGCCATTAGTCCTTTCATGAAATTTTCCATAACTTTTTCACAGAGATGTGGGTGTATCTATCTCACCGATGAGGCGTTGAATTGTTTCTGGGTTTTTTCGCATAAATCCGAGATTTCACAAAACCCCAAGAAAGAAAGCGCACGGCGTTAAATCGCTTGAACAAAAAAATCCAATAAATTTTAAAAGTGCAATCTTACGTGTCTCAGTAAGAAAATTTGAAAATTGTGATATATGTATCACCAGTGATATTTGTCACTAAATATATTGTCCACTGTGATTTCCAGCAGTAATTTACAGGACCAGTAGTTGTAACAATACCCTAAATGTTAACAGTTAATTAAGGAATGATGATCATGTGATATATCACTGGTGATACTTTTTTTATCACAATCTCAAATGCTTAAATTTGAATTACTTGTTACAAAAATCAACTATTTATTAAACAATGGATAGCCAAAAAGCTAAAGTAAACTGCACGCTGGTGCTATATCACCAGTAATATTTCCACCACATAGCATTTTCTTATGTGTTGCGGATGATCTAGAGTTTTTGATCGGTTTAAAATGCTGATTCTTCTAAACGAATTTCCAGATCTGCTGATGGGCTGACATACCACTGGAAAGCTTTTAATGCTTCGCTTTGGGGGAATTAAGAAGCATGCGGTGTAGTACGAATGATAGTGGTTTCCAAGAAGTTCAAACTGCATTCAAATAAATGCCAAGCGTTTCTACTTATGACTATTATATTGACTGCCTTAGTTTAAAACTATTTTAGGAAAGGCCAACAAATTGTATATACTTTACAATAGGTCAAAACATGGTTATTTTCTTAAAACTTTGTGTGATGAAAAAGTATCCCTGGTGATAAGTCAAAAGCATTTCATTCCAAGAAATGTTTCTGCGAGCATTGACTCATGTTGCCAATAGCAAAATTGTTTGGTCCCTCGAAATAATATCACACACCACCCATAGGGAAATCGTGCAAGGCGAAGATATCACTGCTGATATATCACTACTTTATACCAAATATACCAAAATATACAAAATACAACTATGTATTAAAACAAAGGATAGCAAAATATATAAAGCAAACTTGACCCTTGTGATAAATCACCAGTGGTATTTTCGCCTGGCACCATTACCTTACACATTATATGAAACTATATTACGGGATTTGAATGCCGATGACCGTATCTATCTACCTTGGGATGATACGCGATTTATCACTTGCGATTATGATTTTTAAGTAAACAAATATATGTTGGGTCTTTCAAACGCTTAAAGGTTTAAAAATAAAACTAGTGATATATCAGTAGTGATATTTTCGCATTACACTATTTCTTAGGCCTGCTACGTAAAAGTATTTGCGGTGTCAACAGTTTTGCATCGGCTTCGAATGCCAATGCTAGTAGGAGCAATTGTGATACGAGAATGATACGAGATTGACAAAACTCTTGTACTTTAGACGAGGTCAAAACATGTTTGTTTACTTCAAACTTTGTGTGATGAAAAAGTATCACTGGTGTTAAGACAAAAGCATTTCATTCCAAGAAATGTTTCTACTAGCCTTGACACATGTTGACAATGGCATAGTTATTGGTCCCTCAAAATAATTTCACATACGACAAGCAATCGTGCAATCGTGAAGATATCACTGGTGATATATCACTAATTTAAAGTTTATATATTTGAGGGAGTAAAAAGCGTATATCTTTGCAAGAATTAAAATGTTTTTTTAAATTTAAACTCCGTGAGATAAAAAAGTATCACAAGTGACAAATGAATTGGATGTCATTCCAAAAAAGAAGGTTTCTACTACCACTGGGATTCGAAGCCGAAGGCAAATTGTTGCTCCTGAAAAATGCTTTAACCTAACATTTAGGGAAATCGTTTAAGGCGAAAATATCACCGGTGATTTGCCACTACATTCGAGATTAGAACTTTGGAACAGACAAAATATATTTGTTTACTTAAAACTCCATGTGATGAAAAAGTATCACAAGCGATAAATCACTCGGATAAAAAAAAGCTTTTCATAGAGAAGAGCTTCTCACAACCAGTGAGCAGTGCACATTTTCGCTTAGCTCATAGTAATAGGGACCTACAGTTTTACACCGGTTCCGAATGGTATTTGGGATGCTTTTTCGTGGCAATATATTCCATAGTGTCGCTGTCACTAAGCGAGGTTACCGCCGTCGAAAGACATTGGAGGTGATCAGAGTAGAGATCGAACTATCGATCTCATGTACAAGAGCCGCGCGCACACCATCACCCCACCGACGGCAGTGGCATAACTTTCCTAAAAAATCTTCCACTATCATTGACATTCACAATATACTAAAATAGCTAACTGGTCACAAGTTCATCAGTATATAAATAAATAAATAAATGGTTTTCCTATTACATCCCATGAAGGAATCGGGGAGAGCTTCTCACAACCAGTGAGCTGTGTGCTTTCTAGTTTTATACTCACTGATCAGTATATATGATATATAAACTTCGACTGAAATTCACATATGCGAAGTGTTACGAACGAAACCCCTTAAGCACCAACACTGAAAATCAAGTATTCCACAATATTTGTTAAGGCGAGTATTTCTGTTTTAAAAATGCCACAGGGACTGCAGTTTTATAAAATTTACTTACTCTTTTCCTAGAAAACTTGAATACTGTAAAAACCTTGCAAGATTTGAAATTAGAAAATTATACAATTTCCTTGTGACAAATCCATTACAAATTAGATGGCATTTTACGAATTTGTAATAAAATTAAATTTTCGTTTCTCTTTAATTAGAATATTACGCAAACTTACGATTTTGGCAATTGAAAGAATTTGAGGTCAATAAAAATAAAACACAACTATCGATTAAATCATTGGATAACTTTTACTGCAACCATTTCCCACCACGCCCCCATCAATCATTGTATGTTCGATTACCAAGTGATTATTTTCTAAAAACATAAAAGATCGACTGACATGTGATTCTTGGAATAGAAAAAGAGGGATAGAAATGGTTGTGTGGCATAAGTTGGCGCAAAAACCAAAGGCATCACATCACAACTGCTAATCAAGCGTGATTGAACACTTGCGTCTAAGCAATAAAAGCTGAAGAAAATCAATAGATTTTCAATTGTTTCATAATTTGTAATGATGAATGCGAAAGAAATGTTGATTGATTTGGGTGAGAGAGAGAAAGTGAAATCAAGTCAAATCTGCCGTAAGATGCTGACAGCAATTCGCTGATTTTTTGTGGTAAACGAGCGATATATTTTTGTGGTACTTTAAGTGAAAAACTTAAGACTTTCGCCAAAAATTAAAAAATAAAATATTCTAATAAACAAAAGTTTGCAGATTGTCGTTACCGCACAAAAACCCAACAATAACAAAAATGTATATAAAAAAATAGAATATTTAATAAATGGAAAAATTTTCTTTTACTTGAAAAAAATTTGTCACAGCTGGCAAATTGTTATTACCAACCAAAATAATATCCATTACTTAAAAAAAATATTAAAAAATTGTGAAGAATACAAACATTTTCTTTTTTTGGAAAGAAATTTGTCACTGGTACCTAAACACGTTGTAAAATTTTGCCTTGTAATGTTTATACGGCACTTGTCAAAGAAAATATTACTCAATATCCAAAAAGGATTCACTTAACTGTTGTCCAATAGTAATTCAGTTCGATACAAATATTTTCTATAAAAAATTAATTTAAAAAAATAACTATTTTTACCAGAAGTGAAATTGATTATTCCGGTCGAGGGTTATGAATATAGTTATTTCGATTCCCAACAAAACTCCCATCATCAGCTCCCGTAACCACAAGAAATTTGGTGTACGATCACACTTTTTATGGATAAGCAAATCTCAACTTAATGAGAATTGTTTCCATACGTTTGCTAGTGCGTAAACATGAAAATCTTTATTTTACAAAAATATTAAGATTTGCACCTTCTTGTATATGCCACCTTTCGTTGAAACCCAGTTTATACATATTGTTGTTTCAAAAAAGAAAACAACAATTGGCATGAGATTAGCGTTAAAATTTAGTATCTGATATTATTTCCAATCATCTTGTTTTGTCGGTTCAAGATAATCCGGTTCAATATAATCATTTTCTTAATCATAACTCTCTACATTAAATTCATTTTCTATAAACAAAAACTGTATATTACAAATTGTATTAAAAATAAAATTAAAGGCAAAAAAAAAATTTAAAAAAAATTTTTACAAAAAAAATTTAAATTATAATCTGGATAGTTGGAAATATGGATATTTGGATGGCCACCAACATTCTTTTGATTAGCTCCGTTCACCACAAGTATCTAGGTATATTCTCACATTTTATTGATACAAACCTCAATTTAATGAGAATTCTTTCCATACATTTACTAGTGCGAAACATCCAAAACAATGTTTTACCAAAAATATCAATTTTCACAACTTCTTGTCTATGCAAGTTTCCGTTGAAAGCCAGTGCAGAGATGTTACTGTTTCAAAAGAGAAAACAACGACAGGAATATGACTGGAATTACAGTGTAGAGTTTGGGTATTATTTCTGATTTTTCTTTGTTTAAAAGTTAATGTTTTTCAATCATAAGATAATTATTTTCTACAAATAGTTGTCGATAAAAAATTAATAATATTTAACAACAAATTTTTTATAAAAAAATTACTTTTCTAACAAAAAGAAAATATTTTTAAAGGACTTTTTTTTAAAATATTTTTAAAAGAATATGTGAAATTGATTATTTCGGTGGATAGTAAAAAATATAGTTATGTCGCAGCGCACCAAAGTTCCCTTTTCCGCAAATACTTAAGTATATTCTCACACCTTATTGGTACAAACCTCAACTTAATGAGAATTCTTTCCATACATTTACTAGTACGAAACATTCAAAACAATGTTTTACCAAAAATATCAATATTTACAACTTTTTGTCTCTGCAAGTTTTATTTGAAATCCAGTGCATAGATGTGTTACTGTTTCAAACGAGAAAACAACGATAGGAATAGGACTGTCATTACAGTGTAGAGTAGAGTAGATAGATTCAAACAAACCGCAACTTAGTGAGAATTGCTTCCATGAATTTACTAGTGCGTATACATGCAAAGCAATATTTTACCAAAAACATCAATATCTACACCTTCTAGATTATGCGAACTTTGGTTGATAGCTAGTGCCTAGATATTGTTGATTCAAACGAGAATACAGTGATTGGTATGAGATTGGCGTTGCAGTGTAATGTCTGATATTATTTCCGATCATCGTTTGTTTTATCCGGTCGTTAAAAGTTTATGTTTTTCGATCAAAATCCGTTTCCAGCCAATCATTTTCTTAATTATAAATTTCCATATAAAATTAATTTTCTATACAAATAAATTGTATAATAAATTGAATTAAATATAAAATTAAAAACAAAAAAAATATTTTTACAAAAAAAGAGAACCTTATTTATTTATATTTGGATTATTATTTATGTTTATTTATGTTTATATTTGGCCAGTTGGAAATATAGTTATTTCGATGCCCACCAACACTCCTTTCAACACCTCCGTTCTCCTTAAGTGTCTAGGTATATTCTCACACCTTTATTGATACAAACCTCAACATGATTGGAATTCTTGCCTTACATTTACCAGTGCGAAACATTCAAAGCAATGTTTAACCGAAGTCCTCAATATTCACAACTTCTTGTCTAAGCAGGTTTTCGTATCCATATTTTTTTCGATCGATACCGTTCGGAACCGGTGTAAAACGGTAGGTCCCAATCAGTGAGTTTAAATCTAGAACGCGAACAGCTCACTGGTTGTAAGAAGTTCTGCCCAATCCGTGGGATGTAATGGGAAGCCATTTTTTTTACATACCCCTAAGTCTGAGCTATGGTTTAACGATCTCCGCAACATCTTAACTAATCATATATTCAATATCCTCAACATTTTAATGAATCTCATATATATGATGACATTCTATATTGTGTTCCCCTTTAAATCGTAATAAATCATTTTTGGCGACTGTTTATCCTGCGATCTCTTCAACATCCTAAGTAATTAAACATGGCGACATAATTTTGCTTAAGATCTTCATAACATTTGCATAATTCACACCTGGCAACAGTCGTATTTTTAGGAAACTTCTTCACATCTTTATAAATAATGCCTGGGAAAACGGTTTCTATGAATTATTTTCGTTTTTCCAATGAAAGGTTTTAGTGGACGAACAATGTACGAATTCGTAATATTATGAAGCATTTCGTAACATTTATGGGGAATTTCGTAATATTTATAAAAGATTTCGTAAAATTTTTGATAGATATCGTAAATTGTTTCAGTGAAATTTTAGTGATTGACAAAGTTTTGGGACTGTACTCTCTCGTGAAATGATTGTCCGGATCTCGTAATTGCTGAACACAATCAATGCGTGTCGACTTGGCTTCCAAGAGAAGATCATATTGGTTCTTCAGTAAAACAAATTCACAAAATTATAATTATTTGTATTTCTATGAATACTGTTAATTCCCAGTGTGCCAAATAAATCCGTTTCGACTACGAGACGGACACGCTTCGTTGCACATTTGGTCCAAAATGGACATCAGTGACGGGCCCATACCGAATCCGTTTGCGTATGAAATTCCTCTCGAATATGCGGATCGGTTTTTGTACTTTTTCGGATCCGCGTTGAACTTGCAACGGACTTCACAATCGAATCAATTTCCGGTTCGTTGTTTGGAAGTAGAATGGAATGGATGATGTTGTGCTTTTGCGTGTTAATCGGGAATCTCTTGACCCAACAACGAATTTGTTTCCTCACGGAATGTTTGCAGTTTCAAATTTATGTTTTTACGGACTAGAAACGGGTACGAAATGGATCCGCCAAATCGCAATTTCACTGATTGGCTTTTTTATGTGTTTACGCACTCGTAACGGGTTCGACAACTCATACTTTGCTTTTTTAAGATTTTCCGGACTCATAACGGGGTCAAAACGTATCCGCACCTGTTCTTATGCACACTGAGTTGCTACAATTTTTTTCAACACTGTGAAAAATACGCGAGCACATATCTGATTACTTTGTATTTAAGTTTTTTTTTTTTTTTAAACTAAATGTGCATGTCCTTATATCCTGTGAGCACTTTGCAACAGTCCTTTTAGTACTCCCCTCCATGACATTCATTATACGGTAGACCACAAATTGTCTACATGTTAGTAATTTTTCAAAAACGAAAAAATTGTACTATTTAAATTCGTTTCCGGTTCCCTGCTACAGGTACGTCAGTGTAAGTGCTGTCCTACATTTGACAGACAACTTGTATTTCCCAATTTTCTAAGGTTTGCATGCAATCGGCACCACCAGCTAGGGGTCACACTTGCGGTTAACCCAATTTTTGCATGCACCAAAATTGTGGCCAACTTGGCAAACAGACATTGCCATCACTCTGGTCCCAACAAAGACGGCCGACCGCACTAAACCAGACCACACCAGACAAGTCCAAGCGATTCTACGCCAATAGATTACATACGAGCGGGCAGTGGCTAAAGTGCCTGAGAACGAAGAGTAGCGCAACAAAAAGTGCAACAGAATCTGGGTTTTTTGGTCAGCTAAATTGGTGGTGTGTCGCGGTGCATACATACATTTTGCAACAAGTGTATGAATGGATGGTCAGATAGGGAACCCGGTTGACGTGGTGTTGTACATATCACACGACAGCTGTCAGTGCATTTGTCGCTCTACATAACAAAGAACTCTTGCGTTTTTCGTGGCTGTTGATGAAAAAAAATCCATTGTTTTTTTTTTTTAGTTTGGCCTTAAGTGATTTGTCGCTGTTCGCTTTATTTTCCTGGCAAACAAATTAATACAAATCTCTGCATTTACTAGTGGAAATTTTTAATTATAAAAATTAATCTTGTTCACTTCTTCACTGGATACTTCTCCGAATCCCCTAATTTCTGTTGTTGATTTTACTTAGGAAAACACAGGCGCAAACAATTTGCCAACAATTTTCTTCAAGATCTGACGTTAATATAATTTATATTGTGGTGCTAGAACTCGCAAAAAGTGGCTAAAAATATATTCTGTGTTTAACGTGTTGAGTGAAATTTATGATTTCTCACTTGCCTACAACGGAGAATTCGGTCAAACGTGGCCACAGTAATAAACAGTTTTTTAAAAAAAATAGTATTTTATAAATAAAACACTTAAAATACTTGTGCATATTTTTAAATTAAAGGAACAGTGGTTTGAGAGGCATTGGAAACGGAACTGAATTTCAATTTATGTTTTAAAATACATCGCCGAAGACCCTCCATATAACTTGCAGAGATCTTATGAAAATCTGTTTTATATTTTTAGACGGAGTACAATTGTCGATAACTTCGGACCTTGCTACTGCCATCGAAGGAATTAATTAAGTTAAGAACCGGCTCCATTATGTCGAAGTTTTAATCACCCTAGCGCTTGCCCTTGCACAGATTTAACATAAGACTTCGCCGTATTATACACGCTAAAAAATAACGGCCCTTGCAATATATTTCATGAACCATGTACATGTTTGCAAGCATTGTTTTCGTGAATTGAAGATCTGCTGCTTTTTGTTTCTTTAGACAGACACCAGTGTTTTCAGCAGTTTTCGGAAAACAAATCCACATTTGGGTCACAAATACATATATTATAAACTATTAATCATTGTGTCTGAAACATGTTGTATTGAATAGTAAACACAATGTGTTTGGACACAAGTATACTATATTTGTGGCAAGCTACAAACACGTTATATTTGCATCCAACCAAAAAAAAAACAAATGTTTCAGCGTGTACCAGTAAATGCATGACAATAGTTTATTTTGCGATCTCTACAACATCTTAAAAGTTCTCACTTACCTATTTGTTAATTATAGACTTTGAAGGGAGGCTACTTTCAATCGAGAGGCTTCTTACAATCTGTGAAAAATAACGGCCTCTCTAACATATTTCCCAAATATATTCTGCAGGAACCATGTATATGTTTGGAACACATTTCAAACATTCATATGTTTGCAAGTCCCAGCCATACTTGCATTTAAATGCAAACAGTATTATTATTACTGAAAAAATTACAGCAAACAGTTGTCCGAGGCCTTCGGCCACGGACTGTCCCTGCAGGCTGTGTCAGAGACACGGCCATTAAGTTTAACGTAGAATACGCCATCCGATAAGACAGAAAACATATATAACAATAAATGATAAATAATATAAGCAAATGTGGCCGAAGGCCTCGGACAACTGTCTGCTGTAATTTTTTTACTAGATACATGTTCCTAAGCAATGTTGAGCAACCAAAAACACTCAACCAAGCACCTCACATATGTTTGAGTGTGTGTGTTTAAACAATTTTCATTTGAGAAATTAAAATACTAGAAATATATCAACCAATATGAAATGTATATCAAACGAAAGATAATATCTTCATTTACCTACAAAAAAAATTTTAAAAAAATTCATCTAGCCGTTTCCTCAAATTCAATGAAATAAAGATTACAACAATAAAAACCTGACATGACTCCTCATACCGTAAGGTAAGACGTATTCTACGTCAAAAACATGTATGCTTTTACGTGAAAACATATGCGTTCTTCATCCCAAACATCCATATACTTAAGTGGAAGCATTCGCGTGTTTCCCCCCAACCTACATATACTGACATGGAAACATGCGAATTTCCTCCCAAATATAATAATATATTATTTATTCATCGATTTCAATATATATGTATTATTTACTATAATTAATGTTAACAACATAAATTCACACTTATAAATACTTAATCCAAAAAGCTAATAGATTTAAAACGGCCCTTTTTACATTTATTTACATTGAATGCATTATTTGGTTTTTTTTCATGAAATGAGAATCTGCTGCTCTTTTGCTTCTACTTTCTTTGTTGTCTCTCACGTTTTTATTTACAGAAGGTTTCAGCTATGCCTTGGCTATCACTATGCGTTGATACACAAACAAGATATTTATATACAAATCAACTTCATGCAAGCCAAGCGTGGACTAATTACTTGTGTTTTTTTTATTACACTTATTTCACAAATGATCCGCCGTCCTGATCCGCTTCACGTTGTTGCCCTTTCCAGTTTCTTTCCTCAAAATCGTTTTCTCACCTTGGTAGCACACATACATATATAGGAAACATTTACACAAAACCAAAAGTAACATCACAATCCATTTAACCGTCCGAGCCTTCGTTTATTCTTTTTTCACTGATCAAGCGCTTTTGATATCCTCTGTCCGATGAACCATTGACGACAGAATACATGAAACTAAAAGGCAATACATCAGGTAAAATAAGAAACGCTTCATCTGCAATTCACACGCATAGTCAGGAATATTTATGACTCACTGAATGAGAGAATAATGCACAAAATACAGAAACACTTACAAGATAGACGCTCTCGTTGTCCCTCTTTTATTCTCTTGCTCTCGAGTGAGCATAGACAGTGCAACAAACACAGCTGTATTTGTATCACAAATATAAATAAATGTGGGTCGCAAACACATATATTATAACATATTAATCATTGTGTCTCAAACATGTAATATTGAATAGCAAACACAATGTGTTTGGACACAAGTATACTATATTTGCGACAAGCTTCAAGCTCACTTTATATTTGCATCAAAACAACAAGAAAAGACAAATTTTTCAGCGTGTACGATTTCTATTTGGAAACTCACTGACTAGGACACACATTTTTTGACAATATTTTGCTGTGGATTTTGTTAGAAATGTAAGGTGGTCAGATCAGGGATCGAACCCACATTGTCGTGTACCATTGTCGCGCTTACAACCATTACACTACCAATGGTAAGAGTGGAGACTCTTCGGTGTCTTGGGGCTTAAGGTTAAGGTGGCAGACTCTTCGGTGTTTTGGGGTTTAACGTGGGGAATATCTCGACTATTAGTAACGACACTGTGGAAATATTGAAGAAGCCTATGCTACTAGCGACGACTATTGGGGATGTATTCTTTCGGTTCTATATTGGTGTATCTTGACTACTAAAAATTGTCATAGAAGTGAATGTCTCGGATACGGTCACTTCCGGGGAATGTTTCGGCATTAAAAAAGTGTCTGATCTTGGCTACAATGGTGTATCTTGACTAATCATGAAGACTCTTAGTTGTTTTGGCTTTGAAGCAAGTGAATCTCTCGGCTTTTACTAATGGTACTGTGCATATCGGGCCTGTATTGTCTCGGCAGCACCCTGAAAAATGCAACATATTGCAGGAACCATGTCCGTGTTTGCTAGCATTGTTTTCATGAATTGAAGATCTGCTACTTTATTGCCTGTCACGTTTTGGAACGATCTGCTAATTTATTGCCTGTCACGTTTCGGTATGAAGTTCCTTGTCGCACGTTGCGGGATAGGGGCTAAATGAAAAAGATTTAAATAACTTGTTTAACACTATTATGCTACAAACCCAGTATCGTCAACTATATTGGGTACTTTTGCTTTGGTTTGTGTCTAGACTAAACTAAGTTGGCAAATTTCTTGTTTAATGGGAAGATTTCTAGGTGGAGCCTATAACCAATAATTAGTATATTTTGTAGTTTTGAACCCAATAAAAAGTAAATTTAGAAAGCCAAAGAGAAAGAAGTGTAAAAAATGAAAACCAAAGAAAACATAATCTCTTATAGCCTTAAAGGAAATTACAACTTTAAACATAACGGGGATCTAAGACAACTAAATTTGAAACATATGGTAGGGCCAAACCAAAACAGAACGTGACAACTACAGTTAGAATAGTTCGTTCTAAAAATAGAACTTTCAAAACTTCTGCACCAGTGCGAGTAAGTAGGAAAGCAATGTGTAAGTAGCGACAACCAATCACTCTGCACAATCAATAAATGTCTTCGGTTAGTGACTTGTGTAAATACACACCGCAGTGGCTTAACGGGCTAGACGCTGCTGAAGATGAGATGCTTCACAAACATCGAAACGATCGTCCAGCGTATGTGAGTTCGAATTCCACCTGCGGCATTTATATTTTTTCCACTAACCGGAGAAAACATGATGTCTTATAGCCTTAAAGGAAATTACCACTTTAAACATAACGAGGATCTAAGACAACTAAATTTAAAATTTTCTTAAATAAGTGAATTTTCTTAAAAAAAGTAAATATTTTCTAAAAACAAACCTATTCTAATTGTTAAACAAAGAATTTTTTTAAAAAAAAAAATCCTTATTTTTAAAGAAAAAAATTGAAATTTTCTTACAAAAATACAATTTTTTTTTTCTTAAAAAAGTACCTTATCGTAAAAAGGTACCTTTGCTTAAAAAAAGTAAATTTTCTTACAAAAAGTTCTTAAAATAAAGTTTTTTGTTCTTTAAATGAGTAGTTTTTTTTTTTAAAATTCATTTACGTACAACAAATTGCCTTTTCTTATAAGAAGTAAATTTTCTCAAAAAAAATGCCTATTCATATTCTTAAGCAAAGTACCTTTCTTGAAAAAAAATACCTTATCTTAAAGAAGTACATTTGCTTAACAAAAGACAATTTTCTTACAAAAAGTAAATTTTTTTACAATAAGTAACTTTTCTTAAAAGAAGTATTTTTGTTTAAATAAATATCTTTTCTAAAAAAAGTAAATTTTATTACAACAAATTGCCTTTTATTAAGAAACTACCTTTTCTGTAAAGAGTACCTTTTTTGTGAAACAAAATAACTTTTCTTGAGATACTCTTAAAAGTGTGCCTATCTTGAAAAAAGTGCCAATTCTAAAAAAAACCCCGTGTCTTAAAAGAAACCCTTTTCTTCAAACAAAAAACCTTCTCTTCAAAAAACAAAATTTTCTTACAAAAATTGCTTTCTTAAAAGTACATTTTCTTAAAAAGAAAATAACACGTTTCCTTTTCTTTCTTGAGATGGGAGCCTTTCTGAAAAGAAGTACATTTTCTTTAAAAAATAACGTTTTCCTAAGAAGAGGACCACTTCTTTAAAAAGTACCTGTTCTTAAAAAACGTACTTCTTTGTAACAAAAAAATGCATACTCATATGGCTTTTTCTTACAGAAAGTACTTCATCTTAAAAATAGTACGAGGGCGGTCTATAAGTCCGTGACTTTTTGAATGAAACACACTTTTTTGCAAAAAAAAAAATTGTTTTCAACATAATTTAGCTCAATACACTTAGTCCAAAATTTCTCCAATGTTTGTATCCATTCCAAAAAATAGGATTTTCGAGGTCCATAAAATAGGCATTTGTTTGATCAATAATTTCATCGTTGGAGCTAAATCTCTTTCCACCGAGCCATTTCTTTAGGTTTGGAAATAGGAAATAGTCACTGGAGGATAAATCCGGAGAATATGGCGGATGAAGTACCAATTCGTAGCCCAATTAAACAACTCCAAACAATCCTTTGAAGTTGTCACACGATTACGTTTATGGTCAATTGAGAGCAAACGCGGCAGCCATCTTACAGACAGCTTTCTTAAACCCAATTGATTGTTTAAACTCGAAACCATACTGCCTTATGAAATCCCTATGGCATCAACAATGTCACGCACTTTTACTCTTAGATAGGCCAACACAATATCGTGGATTTTTCGAAATTTTCGGGTGTGTTGACCTCAATTGGCCGTCCAGAACGTTCAGCGTCATTTGTACTTGTGCGACCACAAGTCGATGGTGCAAAGTCCGCATAGAATTTATCAAGCTTTGCCTTGGTCTGATTGACTGTTATTTTTCCCAAAAAATAATGTTTAATGAGGACTCGAAATTCACTTTTTCCATTTTTAAAAAAATGCACGAGATTGTGTGTTATAAACAGCTGTTGAACGCAAACTAAATGACGGAACTTGCTCAAAATTTGACAGTAGTCTACTAACAGGGGATAGTTGATGGGAGCCTCATACCTTTTCTTTAAAAAACATTAGCTTTTAATAAAAGACGTACCTCTCTTTAAAAAATTACCTTTTCGGGAAAATATAATACATATTCTTACAAAAAATACCTAAAATATATATTTTTTTTAAACAATACAAACTACAAAAAATATTTCTTAAAACAAGTTTATCATTTTACAAAAAGTATCTTTTCTAAAAAGATCCATTAAATGCATCGTATTTTTCAACGGGCGCTTTAGGCGTGTTGGGACTAACTAGTACATAATATATAGCGAAAGGAACTTTGTTCCAACCGGGTGTCTTTGACACCTCTTGTGATTTGTTTGTCTTCAGAAGAATTCAACAAACACATACACATTTGTGTGACAAATACATATATTATAACCTATTAATCATTGTATCACAAACATATTATATTGAATAGCAAACACAATGTGTTTGGACACAACAATACTATGTTTGCGACAAGCTACAAACACGATATATTTACATTCAAACAACAAAAAAGACAATAGTGACTAATAGTGGAGACTCGAATGTATCTTGGCTTTAGAGGTAGCGAATGTCTCGTATATTAGTAAGAACTCTGGGATATTAGAAACGAATTCTTGTGATTGCTGAAATTAGCCGCGTCAATAACAAACCCAGCTAAATGTTTTGGTGTGGCTAAGTCTCTTTGGCCATGATTCACGTTTATGGGAGCTAGTGGTTCCGATATCTTGTGTGTGTCTTAACTTTGATCAAACTTTAAGCAATTTTTCTCCAGATATCCACACATGACTATCAATAATTGCTCTACGAAATGTTTACTATTTTCTATTTCTATGTTTCGATTTTTGTATAATGACATAGCAAATGTTTTTTCTTTAACCTGCATATAATTCAAACTAATCCAATTTACTTTAGTAATCAGCGTCATTACTCTGGCAATGGCTGTGGCAGAAACTCATCAATGTCAGCATCAGTTGCAGCGCCACTCTCGCCAGTCTCATCGCCGTCATCATCTTCATCTCCAGTGGTTTCATTTGTAATAGTTTCGCTACGAATTCATTACAAACCCAAATCATGATGATGAAAGAAATGAAGATAGAAAGGCAGAGAACGCTAGCAAATCACTTGTAATCCATTAACTTAAGAATTCGCTGTGGCAAAACGCAAAACTGTATGGAATACAATTTTGTTCAGTGTTGTTGTTTATGTTGGAAAACAAAACATTATTTATTAACAAATGAAGCAGCAGCAACCCGAGCAATAATAGAAAAATAAATAGTATTTAAGAGGAGCTGAACAGCGCAAGTGGAAAACAATTTTGAAGTGCAGCACCACTGGCAGCAACAGCGCTCGTACCAGATTCTGCACAATTAGGACCGCAAAACGCAACCAAACTACCACGAGTGCCACGAGAAAGACAGACAGACAGACGTAGTGTCGAGTATAGACACTACACTCGAACATTTAATAACAATTTTTTCATCTTCTTCTTCCAATTTTAACCCAGTGACCAAGTTTAGATAGTGAAGCAATCAGCCAGCCAACCAGCCAGGCAAAGTAGCAATCAGCGGTGGCAACAGCAATCTAATGTTGTGGCAACAAAACAGCTGTTGTTTGTAATATTCAAGAATATTTATATCAATAACAACAACTAAGCCTCATAGGAATGGGATCATCATCATCTTCATTTTCAACGGCCCGCAAAAGATGGCACTGCTGCCGTGCCACCGCCACGCATTGGTCGTTGTTGTGGCTTCTGCCATCAAGTGCGAACGTGTCTTGTGAAAAGTGTGCTAATAAATCTATTAGTATCTCATAGATGTGTTTACTTAACAATAGCAACAATAAAAATAATAAAAAAGAAAAATTAAATTAACCAAAGAAATACAACAAGTCATGAATGGTGGCGCCCCAATGGGGGTCTGCGCACAAGTCAAAATTGACGTCTTTGTTTGGGTAACAACACAAAAAGTGCATGATGAGATGTAACAGAAAAAGTTTGCTAATATGTACATTTCTTCATTTGTTATGGGTCACATGTGTAAATTTTTCTTTTGAAAAGAAACACAAATTAATTCAATTAACGAAAAACAAAATCGTGGCTACTAGCCATGATTGTTTACAAATAGCTACTATAAAAAGCAACTTGAATAAAGGGAAAGCTGGTAGAAAACAGCCTAATAAATTTTAGAGGCAAAGGCTGTCTATAAAAATCCCAAATATTAATATAAACCAATATCCTCGAACAATCACTCAATAACGGGCATTTACAGGAGTCGCTTATCAAAGAAAATCTGAGCTACTGACGCAATACTCACTCCATCAATTGTCGAAAGTTCTTTAAGGTCTGCGTCGAGAAACGCAGTTTCTGAACTATCAGGAAGACAACAAAAACATCGACCAACTTTATCTACTACTCGTACGTTTCACAGTTGAGCCACTGAAAATTAATGATCGTCAAAGTCTCCGTAAAAAAACAAAAACTCCGTCAATAACGAAAAACAATAGTAGGATTTGCAAAAAATTAACCAAAACAATTCGCAGCTCTGTCAAACACTAATCGTAGAAACAATTTCAACAATTCATAGCTACCATATGAGACTCTGTCAATAGCTACTATAGCTGTAGCTCTGCTAGATTTAACATTTAAAAAAAAACTAAATCAATTCGAGATACAGAGAGAGCCTATAACAGACACCTACATATATTATTATAATACGAAACCCTCGGGCAAGTATTCACTACTTCATACCTAAAGGAGTAGCTTCTCAAGGGAAATCGTAGCTACTCACCTCGTTACTTAGTCCGTCAATTGTCCAAAGTTCTATAATATCAACGCCAAGCTAAACAACTTCGGCAACATAAAGTTCAACTGTCTGGAAAAACAAAGTTTCTCTTTAATTTGGTTTAAATATAGTTAGACTTCGATAATGGAGAAAAAACTGCGTCAATGGATATAAAAGCAGTTTATTGAATATAAAGAAACGAAAAAACGTCCGTAACTTTACCAGAAATCAGGAAAAACTCAGCTACTCAATTACCAAAAACTCCGTCAATATACAAAAGCCTTACTATGTCTCCCACCTAGGTTCCCAGTTCATCCAGATAACGTTAACGATGGTCTACAAAATCGTTTATTGTGTCACGACAAAAGCAACGATGAAACACAACTCCCTCAAAATTCATCGTACAAATCTTCCCAATACTTATTAGCTACCCTGTGGCACTCCAGAAACAGGTACTGCATAGAAACCGTGCTACTCACCTATTACAAGCCTGCGTCGAGAAAGACAGTTTCCGAACTATATAAATTCCCTTCAAGAACACAATAAAAACGTCTGCCAACTTTAACTTCTTCGTCTCCCAGTTCATCCACTGGAAATTAACTATCGTCAAAATCTCCGCCAAAAAACAAAAACTCCGTCAATAACAAAAAACAATTGTAGTATTACCAACAAATTAAACAAAACAATCCAAAACACAGCCAAAACTTATCGTAAGAAACCCTGCAACAATTCTTAGCTACCATATGAGACTCTGTCAATAGCTACTATATATATTTTGTACCTCTGTTAGATTTAAAATTTAAAAAAAAACTGAATCAATTCCAGATACAGGATGAGTCCATAAAAAACCTATATTATTACAATACGAAAGCCTTGGGCAAGTATTCACTACTGGATATCTAAATGTGTAGCTTCTCAAAGGAAAACTTAGCTACTCACCTCGTTACCTACTCCGTCAATTGTCCAAAGTTCTATAATATCACGGCCAAGCTACACAACTTCGGAAACATAAAGTTCAACTTTCTGAAAACACAAATTTTCTCTTTAATTTGGTTTAAACATAGTTAGTCTTCAATAATGGATAAACAAAACTGCGTCAATGTACATAAAAGCAGTTTATTGAATATAAAGAAACAAAAAACGTCTGTAACTTTGCCAGAAATCAGGAAAAGCTTAGCTACTCAATTTCCAAAAACTCCGTCAATATACAAAAGCCTTATTATGTCCCAACTTCATCTGGTTAGGTTCCCATTTCATCCAGAGAATGTTAACTATAGTAAAACATCTTTTATTGTGTCGCGACAAAAGAAACAATGAACCAGAACTCCGCCAACATTCATCGTACAAATCTTCCCAACAGTTATTAGCTTCCCTGTAGCAATCCAAAAAGAGCTACTGCATATGAAACATCCTACTCACCTAGTACTCACTCCGTCAATTGTCAAATGTTCTATAATATCACCGTCAAGCTATACATCTTTGGACACACAAAGTTATTTTTTATGTAAACACAAAGTTCCCTTTAATTTGGTTAAACTATAGTTAGTCTTCCGATAGTGGACCAAAAAACTGCGTCAATGGGCATAAAAACAGTTTATTAAATCGAAAAAATCAGAAACAATCGTCCGTAGATTTGCTTGAACTGCTGCGTAAGGAAAAACGCAGCTACTCTACCAAAAACTCCGTCAATTTGTAAAAGCATTATTATTTATCCAACGTCATGTGCTAAGGTTCCCATTTCATCCAGAGAATAATCGATAGACAACAAATCCTTCATTGTGTCACCAAAAAGCAAACATTGAAACAAAACTCCGCCAAAAATTCATAGCACAAATCTTCCCAACAATTACTAGCTACCAAGTAGCATTCCAAAAAAGAGCTACTGCATATAAAAGCTAGACGGAAAACTGCTAGCATATCAATTTCCAACACTTGACAAGCCTCAACAGCAACAAGTCCCCAAACAGCGAATACTTAAAAAAGCCGCTTGTTATGGAGAATTAAAGCTACGCAACTACTCCGTCAAATTTCAAAAATTGTCTGATATTACCGACACAGAATGCATCTGTATAAATAGAAAATCCATCCTTATGAATGCAATTATTTGAACTTGTTATATTAAATATTCTCCGCCTCCAGTAATAAACCAAAAACTCCGTCAATTCATAGGAACTTACTTTATGGTATTAGAAACTGAAACAAAACAATTAGTAATTAAGCCAGAACTTATTTACACAGCAGATGCATAGTCAGCTGCTCGACTGACAAAATCTCCGTCGTTTATCAATTCTTCAAATGTCTTTGACAAAATTCTACGATGTTCATTATTTTCAGTATTACTTGGATACAGCTACTCAACTACCAGAAACTACGTCAATTGTCAAAAGTCTTTTCATGTCTGTAACATATTAGTAAGATTTGCAAATATACGTTTACCATATCACTATAGCACTGGTTTTTATGATGCATATTATAGAAACAAAGGTCTAGATAGATGGATTGAGCTATCCAACTACCAAAAACTCCGTCACTGAGTCCGTTTACTTGGTCTGAATTCTTAAAATTTTCCACCAGATATTTCCATATATTTATATACGCTTTTCTAAATTACAGCAATATTTCTTTACCCCTGACCTACCTTAGTATGCGCCATCAAATTCCCCCTTGACTGGCACTTTAAACTTTTTTACGAAAATTAAAAAGTATTTTTTTCTTGTCTCAGCATTAAATTGAAATGTTGAATGAAATGTTTTCCCCTGTAATTAAATGGTTTTCACATATCATTTTCCATATTTGCTAACACGCGTTGCTTTCCTTTACACATGAACGTTTTCTGTAATACTCGAGTACTCGTACATGTTGAGTTTTTTTTTTTAATTTTAATTAAATTTAGTGCATTTAATGGTATCGTATCCAAATAGAAAAGTAGAAAAGTTTTTCTTTTTTTTCCTTTTTAAATATAATTTTTGTTTTTTGTTTAGTAAATTATTTCGTGCTCCAATTCCTTTTGCCAAAGAAGTATTTCAGTATGTGGGGTAACACAACGCGTATGAATGGTTGCGAGAGAGCACGAGTGAAAAAAAAGAACCAAAAATGTTTGGCATTTTAGTTTTCAAGTTTTCTGTGCGAAATTTTCAATTCTGCGAAACGAAAACGAAATCGACATAAAAATAAGAAAATTTCGTTTCGCGTTGAAATGAGGCAAACAAAAGTGTTTGTTTTTTACACACAACGAAAATGTTATTTTTAAAACGAATGTACTATTTGGTAGATATTTAGGATAAGACTTGTGAAAAATCAACTAAAGAATGTGTACGAAAAATCTAAATAGTTTCAGTGTTCCTAGCATAGTGATAATATGTAATATATAGCACAAGTGTTACAGTTCGTACGACAAAATATAGCGCTAGATTATACTACAGTATTTAACTTATTCTACTAATCAATCTACAAGACAGTGTCTTCACTAAATACTGGGCCACTAAGAATCTTTTATGATCGCCCAAACAATTAGTATACTCAAGAGATTTATTATTGCCCCTAAGATTCTCAGGCAATAACCAAACCAATTGCTGTACAAATGGATGGTAGATATTATGCAAATCTTCTAATACCCAAGACAGCAAACAAAAAGTGTCGAGAGTAATTTTCGCGTTGTTGCAGCAATATCCAAGACACCAACCGCTTAGCTTGGACACATACCCTAATACAAGGTGTTTCAAACGAAGTCATCCGATGTTGTTTGGCTCTCATTTTTTTTCTAAATGAAAAACTTCGATTCTCTTTGTTAATTATGTTTATTTGAACCTTTAGAATTTTATTGGTTAAGTTGAGAAGATGAAATCGGTTAAATGGGCGCCGTCACAATTGATTACCATACGGGCTCGTTTTATGGCATTTTTCATCACTTCGGCGAGAACTTCGGACGACAGATTCTCGCACTCGTGTCGAATGTTGACCTTGAGGGCTTCCAGGGTTTCCGGCTTGTTCACGTAAACACGGAACTTCAAAACAACCCACAAAAAAAGTCTGGAACGATTAAATCGCGCGATGTTGCGGGCCAGTGCAAATCGCCAAAACGAGAAATGATGCGACCCGGGAACGCCGCCTTCAGAATATCGGTTGTGGCTCGCGCAGTGTGTGCCGTTGCTCCGTCCTGTTGGAACCACATGTCATCTAGTCGTAATTCGTCGAATTGCGGCAGAAAAAACTCGGTTAACATGGCCCTATAGCGCGCACCGTCCACTGATGTCGTTTGACCAGCGGCGTTCTCGAAAAAAATGGCCCGATGAATCCTCCAGCGTGAACAGCGCAGTCACTTTGAGCGGGTGTAATGGCTTCTCGTTCATCACTCGTGGATTTTCGGTGCCCCAGAAGCGATAGTTTTGCTTGTTCACGTACCCGCTGAGGTGGAAATGAGCTGGAAAAAATGGAAAATGGAAAATCGCTCATTATGATTTTGGTGTAAAAATCGTCCACGAGACATGAAATAACTCCCACCAGAAAAATGAAATAAGTCCCAAAAAATTTCCATACAAAGTGGGAGTTATTTCATATGAAATCAGGACTTATTTCTCCCAATTCATAATGAAATGAAATAACTCCCAATGTTATAACAATGAAATAACTCCCAAAAAAAAAATGACCGTCTGTACAAGGCCCACATAACAAGTGCTGTAGGAGAAGTCTTGGGACTTATTTCACTTTTTGTGGGACTAATTTCATTTTTGCGTTATTGGAAGTTATTTCATTTTTGGTGGAAATTATTTCGTTGGGAGTTATTTCAATGGGAGTTATTTCGCTACGGATACATGCGTTTGGCGGTCGACAGGCAGCAGCTGATGCACGGACTGGACTTTGTATGGGAACATGCGCAGGTCTTTGACCAAAATTTGCCATAGGGACGACCGGCTGATGGCTAATTGCGAGGCACGGCGTCTGGTCGATGTTTCCCGCCGACAGCTCGACATCCTCGGCAACAGCAGCGATATTCTCGGCAGAACGGGCGCTCCGGGGCCGGCCACTCGTGGCAACGTCTCGTGTGGTCCCATACTCTTCAAGGTTAGTTGCCAAACGGCGCAGTGTTTGCGCAGCCGGTGTCGGACGGCCTGGGAATCGGCGACGGTATTCGCGCTGCGCCAACACCACAGACGAATTGTTACGCAAAAAAAATAGACACGATTTTTCCGCGTTCTTGGGGAGTGTATCGCTCCATGGCTTGTTTACTTGTATTCTGCATCTGTCTAGTCCACAAATGTCAAAACAGATTTGACATAGGCGGCCATTTGCAAAAATAAGAGCATCTTCCAATAGGGTGGTCACTTTTGAAACACCCCTATAAATAGCTGATAGTCGAGACACTCTCTTGAACAGGTGATAGTCTAGAATAGGGGGGTTCTATGCCATAGCCGATCAACCTTAGAGTTGGGAAAGCATGAAGGATAAAGTAGGACAGAAATAACATTAGACGATTAGAAGTATGTATTGTTGCTTAAGGCGTTTTTCACACATTTGCCTCTGTGCATTGAACCAAACGGACAAAACTCAACAACTGAGAGTATTTTAGTCATAATTATATCGCCGAAAACTGGGATAACAAGTGAAATACAGAAAAATATAGGGAAATGTTAGAGTAAAATTATTTATAGAGATTGCAAATATATACCAATTTATTAAAACAAAGATTATTCACATTCTGCATGGATTGCCAAGACTGCATAAGTCTTGCTTCAACTTATCCAGGGACTATTCTTGGCTTCCGGTCGAAGAAAAACCACTGTTGCAGACTCTATGTATATTTCTCTATGGTCTAGACATTCAGAATTTTCTCAGCTGAACGCTGAATATAAACGTAACATATTCTCTCAAACACATTCAACAGGCACCATGTATATATTTGGAACAGACTCCAAATATTCATATATTTAAGAGACCTAAACTAATTTATAGTTAAATGCAACCATTATCATGCTTACTTGCAAAGATGCATACTTTTGCATGGAACGATATGGGTGTTCCAGACCTAACAACCATATTCTTACATCGAAGCATTCATGTAATTCCTCGCAAACATGACAGACGAACGATTGACAACTGAATGCATGAAACTAAAACACAACAGACCAGTCAACGTAAGAAAGGCTCAATTCATTTATACACGCATATATGCAAAAATAAAATTATACACTACACAATAATATTAACTTAGGCTCAGAACATTCTGTCTTGGGCCATCTTTTAATATCTTGCTCTCGACAGAGCATAGTGACAAAAAATTAAAAAAGCTGTACTTGTATCACAAACAAAGCTGTATTTGGATCACAAACAAATATATTATATCATATTGATCAGTGTATCTCAAACATGTAATATTGAATGGTAAACACAATGTGTTTGGACACAAGTATACTATATTTGCGACAAGATCCAAACACACGTTATATTTGCATCCAAACAAGAAGACAATTTCGATTTTTCAGCGTGTGATATTTAAAAATTTAAATATCAAATCTAGCAATCTTGTGTCCAAGTTAATGAATATGAGGTTATAGTATGGATATTTTCAATTACTATTTCCGGGTCAGTCAGTATCCGTCTATAACTAATACACTTTGTACTGCAGGTGAATGTGTCTACGCTAATAGTCGAGACACTCCATTGAACAACTGATAGTCAAGACTTTCTGCGTCAATAACTAATAAACTTTGTACTGCAGGTGAATGTGTCTACGTTACTAGTCGAGACACTACATTGAACAGCTGACAGTCAAGACATTCAGTGTATATTGTGCTGATCCAGTAATTTGCTGGCTATAAATACAACCAAGTATACAAATATCAAATCTAACAACCATGTTCCTGAGGTAATAAATTTTAGTATGCATATTTGGTGTCTCGGTTTAGCTTGGACACATACCCGATACGCAAATATTAATAGCTAATAGTCGAGACACTCCCTGGAACAGCTGATAGTCGAAACATTCGAAACCTTCTCAGCTGATATTTACAAATTTAAATATCAAATATAGCAACCTTGTGTCTAAGTTAATGAATATGAGGTGATAGTCTGAATATTTTCAATTACTACTTCCCGGTCAGTCAGTATCTCCGTCTATAACTAATACACTTTGTAAGACAGGTTAAAGTGTCTACGCTGATAGTCGAGACACCACATTGAACAGCTGATAGTCAAGACATTCAGTGTATCCAAGAATCCAAATATCAAATCTAACAACCTTGTTCGTAAGTTCATACATTTTAGGAAGATATACATAAATCCTAAAAAAAGATGACCACATCTTTAAAAATTACCTGTTCTTAGAAAAAATACTTCCTTGTAAAAAAATTCATACTCTTATGTCTTTTTTGTACAGAAAGTACTTCTTCTTAAAAATAGTACCTTTTCTTAAAAAAAACATTAGCTTTCAATAAAAGAAGTACCTCTCTTTAAGACAGGGCCTTTACGGGAAGGGAAAATATAATACATATTGTTTAAAAAACATACATTCTATACAAAAAAATAATTCTTAAAAAAAGTTCCGGGTGTACCCTGATAACTCATGTGATTTTTTTTGCTTCATTACACAGTGCAACACGAAAAAATATAACCATAGACGGACACCACTACGTGATAAAAGACCAAAAAAAAGACCCGTGTGTCCCAGTTTTGCCCAAACTCATGCACTTTTTTATGGGCCCCCAAAGATTTGGGACCTCGGTGTCATTTTTGCAAAACAGTGATCATTTTGTCAGGCTCATATCTTGTAAACCGTTTGGAATTTTGATTTACTGTCTGAGGGAAAGTTGTAGCTCTTGTCATATAAAATCAAATCCTATGAATGATTTTTAATATCGTTTGCTTCAGCATTGAGATACTATGCTCTCACCTACCGCAGCACAGTCAAATCAATAAGCTCAGCAGACGAAACAAGGGACGCGGCACACAATATAAGAATCATTCCTAGGAAGTTCATTTGTTCTATAAAGTTGTTTATTGAGGTCTTAGGTACATTTCTGTAGTTGATTGTTTCCTTGAATTTTGAAGGGTTTGCTACCTATGGACCTGAACAGGGGAAAAAAAGGGAACAAAAATTGAATTTTGTAAAGTTTTGTACGATTTTGACCTTGTGATGAAGTTATTTTGATTTTATATGTTGATGATTTTTATTCTTTTGACAAGAGCTACAACTTTCCCTCAGAGAGTAAATCAAAATTCCAAACACAGTGTTATAAATACAACTCTGGGGAACAAATAAATGCAACATTATTCGAAGAAAAAAACTGATTTGTAATTGTTTCCCAATCGATTTCTTTATTTTTGATAATACAACGATTTCTCCAATAGTGTAACACACGCTTAAGCTTGACAAATGGTTCGTATGTTCGCTAGATTACAGGATTCGTTCGGATTACAGATTCGTGGCCAAGATTTTTAGTATTTATGACATGATAGGATGGTTTCACACATAGGATTTGAAGTATTTGTCTTCGATTCATAATCCGTTTCTAGATATACACTGAAGAAAATAGGCAGCCCTGTTGTGCATTCCATTTAACAGACAGTAAGACTGTTTTTTTCCACTGCTTAATTAATTTTTCGACGACTTGTTTAGCAGGGAATAAAAAACAGGCTTAGATTGTAATTATTAAGTCTGTTTGTTTATTCCCTGCTAAACAAATTTTCGACCACTTTGTGACATTAAACAATTTTATGAGGCTCCCCATAAAAAGTCGCCGAAATATTTGTATAGCGGGAAATAAAAAAACCCACGTAGTGTCTTGGCTTAATTTGTAGTGTCCCTACTAAATGTCGAATTACATGGATATGCGTGGCAAGCTTAGCGATCCTTTTTTTGATGTCTTTTATTGTGATCCCCATAAAATGTGTTCGAAAAGTTATGGTGATTTCGATTCTGAGAAAAAATGCAACATTTTTTCTGCCCTATTCCCCAAAAGTTCGTTTGTGAACAAAGTGCAACCCCACTTGAAGGTTTTGTGTTCGTTTCGGAGAATGTTGCAGTCAAAAAGGGCAAAAATGTTGCATTCTGCCCTCTCAACGGGACATGTGGGAGAATGTTGCCCGATAAAATGGAAAATTTTCTATAATTTTGTCTGTGGTATTTGTTCTCGCTAAGCTAATTCTTCTTCCTTCTTTAAGGGCGCAAGAGTAATTTAAGCGGCTTTAGTTAAATTCGCTTACATTCTCAAACAAAGTGGTCGAAATAGATAGTTAAGCGAGAATAACCACAAAAAACCAATTGTATTGGTACCAATTCGACCAGTGTGTATATATAGTCGCTTAGAATTGCTGAATATCGCTTAAATTTCCATATACAATGGAAGAAAAACGCGCCTCATACAAGGGCAACATTGAGCCTGTTTTTTTATTCCCTGCTATACGACGACTTTGTATGGGGCGCCGCTTAAAATCGCTTAATATCGCTTAGCTCCCCATACAAAGTGGTCGAAATTTTAGTTTAGCAGGGAATAAAAAACATGCTCACTATTTTTTAGAAACGAAATCAACCTTAGTGTAGCGTAGACGCAACCATAACGGGGACACAACCCAAAATATATCTGCTTAACCAAAAGATACTTGATTCTTCGCCAAATAGCAACAGTTTTTTTTAATTGTTAAATAATTTCGACTTCCTGAAATAATTTCCAACTCAATGTAATTGTTATCAGTGTAACATTTAATCCGTTCGCCACCCAATCTCTTGCAATAGTTTCTGGTGTTTTGTGGAAAATTACACTGTAATCCTCTTTTGTCAAAATTTTCTCTACAGTAATTTCCGGTTATTATTACAATATCCTTTTCATTATGTCAAAATTGTATTACCAAGAAGAAGTGAAAAACATTAATAACAATTATTTAACAATTACATTGTTACCATTATTGACCAAAAAACAAACGATAGCAAACGAACATCCAGGTCTATCTACCAACCACTTACAACATTTTGCAGTTTAATCAACTTTTGGATTTACTGACCATTGACCAGGGAATGAATGCTCTTGCTTCTTCCCACTTTGCAAGAGCATTCAACAGCAGAGGCTTTATTGTGTGTGTTGGCTGTCAGGTTGTTGTCTTTGTCTAAGCTTGAAATACAAGTTTTCCCGGCTGGTTGAGGGTTTTCTTGTTTACTCTTTGGGAGCAACCAAATCGTAGCTAAATTGTAAACAATTTAAAACAACTCCAACAACCAAACAACCATTCATTCCTGTAGTTGTTTGATTTCCCCCGTCCTCCTTTCACAGTGATTACATTCATTGGCAAAGCATTTGAGCCATTTCAAAATCCAGTCAGTCAGAGTCATATAGTCAGCCCCACTAGACCCACTGCTAGCCGGTCGCCTGTGTCCATATGATGGGTTGCATGTTTACTTTTGATGCTTCGCTGGTTGTATATTTGTAATTTTATGATTACCTATATATTAGAAGAGTGTACGCAGAGTGAGAGGCGTTTGTATTATAATTTTACATGATACTGTATTAATACTAGCCAATATTTAATTAGCCAAGGCGCCACAAGGCATTAAGCTGTTATCTGGCATTGATGTGGTAATACAGTCTTCTAGCATAAAAACATAAATTACTGCAAATTGATAGGTTTCGCAATAAATCTAGAAAATCATTAAAAAAATATCTATTACATTACTCATTTTATTGAGAGGAACACAGCAATTAGCTAAGACACTGTATCAGCTGTTTGCTACAAATCTGTACAGTGCTTGTATTAGCCGAGACAAGCACCACCATACATACCCTTTGTAACTATTTGTCTTATATTGCATTTAGACCGCAGTTAATCGCCGCCAGGTTATCGATAACTTTGTTCTCTAATCTAAACCAATTTGAGATTAAATTGACATTTCAGGTGGCAACTTTGTGTTTAGACCAATTTAGAGCAACTTCGTACCGAGACCAAATTATTGAAGACGGCGGCACAGCAGAAAAATTAAATTGGCGGCTCTTGGTTTTGCCATTTTTGTAAACATTTGGGATTCTTTTGATATAATTGAACTTTTAAAATTGAATCAGTCGGTTAAATTAGGCCAGTCGGTCAAATCGGCAAACATTTCAGACCGATGCGAGCCAATTCTGCGATGGCTGGAGCTTCAAATAATTCTTGGTGCCGGCAACGAGTCGGAGAATCACCGTTCGGCACCCGTTTGTAAAACAGTTGATTTTTTGTGTATGTTTAGAATATGGTTGCAATTTTTGGTATTTAGCAGTGTTGCATCAAATTGTAAGTCAATTTTAAATGAGGTTACAAAATTAAACTTCAGTTTTTACGGATTAAAATTGTATGAATTATCTTCTACGTTAGCGTGGGTTAACGGAGGTATCCTTTGAAAAGCGAAAATATTGATCGCTCGAAATGCAATATTAGCTGTTTTCAGCAGTTTTCTGGAATGATCATTTGCCAATGAAGCCCTAGAAAGTAAAAATCGTTTTGCTGGTTATAGTGTTAAGAGGTCTGTAGCATATGTTGAGTTCAAGAAGAGTTCGTAGTCTCTTGAGTGTTAGGGAAAACATTGACCTCCACCACTACTGGACTATTATCCCTGATCCAAATGCCACAATGATCAAGTAGCCTACAAAAAATAGATAGCCCTAGTTCCCTAGAATACACCCGAGATACTGCAACCTATTCTTGTAGGACAGTGTGATATTCCGATTGAATATCGGTACCGCTTGGGTATAGTCGATATAAATCACCAAAATTTCAGCCTCCTAATCCTACAGTAATCGTAGAAAGATAACACCTAGAATATAATCCAGGACCCAGTTGATCAGTCAGTTTAGAACCATCAGTGTAGTAAGTCACATAACTCTCTATACCAGTCAGTCATTTGGGATAAGAATCCCTTTCCGACGTGAGAGTCAGATAATGCCAATCAAATATTTGTATCGCTGCTGGTATCGGTATATATCACCAACAATTCTGCATGATAGCCACTACAAAGATCCAATGGTACACGAGAAGGAACCAACCCTAGTTCCCAAGAATATATTTTCTATATCACTCACTTGAATGATCCTACTCCACACTCATAAAAATTGGATACCACAGTGTTTGCCTATCTGATTTAGAGATACGCTGGAGTTGTTGGCAATTTCGGAAATGAGGCATTTAAGTCGCAGAGATTTCACAGCTTTTTACCCCAGCCAGAGTACAAGTTTCCTAATCGTCATGACTTTTATTCAAAAAATTCTACAATGATCCTTAACGCATAGACACAACCACTGGTTAGCCTAGACACAAACATTTCCATGCTGATAGATATCGAATGTTTTTTGTTACTTCTTACGTCATTGGCTTAGATTGGCTCAAATTCATACATTGATCATTTTTTCGTTGACATAGAAAAAATGATATTTACGTGTTTCTTTCAAATCTTTGAGTCTTGTTTTTGTTTTGTCCTAAACAGAGCGACGACAAAAAGTATTCAATAGTATAGAGAACTTATTGCATAATTTTTTTCGCTCTCATGTAGATAGTCTGAGTAAAAGAGTCTAGCGGAGACAAAGTCTAGTCTAGCGGAGACAAAAAGTTTATCAGGCGTTAGCGAAGACAAACAGTATGTCAACTGTTAGCGAAGACACCAAATCCTTGAAGTGAATGCAATACATTCTCTGCATCTTGTGGACAATCAGAGTTCCGCAAAAACCGCTACAGTTCTCTTGAATGACTATATACACACCATTTTCTGCTTGGACACGTATATTTTGAACCCAACACACATACATTTTTTAGATTCTCGTTAATACATAAGTTACTCAAATTAGTACGAGTATCTAGCGGAGGCACAAAATTTCTCAGCTGTTAGCGAACACACAAACTTTATCAGCTGTTAGCGAAGACACCAAATTTTGAAGGGAATGCAATACATTCTCTGCGACTCGTGGACTATCAGAGCTGCGCAAAAACCGCAAGAGTGATCTTAAATGTCTAGACACACCTTTTTCTACTTGGACACGTATACTTTGAACCCAAAACACAGATATTTTTTTAAATACTCGTGAATTCATAAGCTATTCAATACAGTACCTAGTGGAGACACAAAGATTCGCAGCTGTTAGCGGAGACACTAAGTTTGTCAGCTGTTAGTGAATACACAAAATCCATGAAGGGAATGCAATATATTCACTGCGACTTGTGGACAATCAGACCCACACTTTTCTGCTTGGACACGTATATTTTGAACTCTAAACACAGATATTTTTTAACTAATCATGTATACATGAGCTATTCCATTCAGTATCTAACGGAGACACAAAGTTTCTCAGCCATTAGCGAATACACAAAGCTTCTCAGCCGTTAGCGAAGACACAAAATCCTTGATGGGAATGCAATACATTTTCTGCGACTGGTGGACAATCAGAGCTCCGCAAAAACCGCTATAAACCTAGACAGCAATCTTTTTTATCCTAGATACACATATTTTGTAGCCAAGGCAGCGACATATTTTGGCTATTCGTGAATACATAAGGTACGCAAATCAGTTTCTCTATGGGAGCCACAAAACTGATCAGCTGTTGGCGAAGATGAATAAGGTTTTAAGCACTATCAGGGGTGCACAAGTTGCGTGCATTGTTTGATTATTAAAAAATAGTACTGTATTACAAGAGATTAAACAATTTGTTATAATTTTTGGTCAGATCATAACTTTATATCTTGGCAATATTTAGCCTTAACTCCTAAACTATATATGGCAACTAATAAAGACATATCATGCGTGGGAGGTTTTAATTTCTTCTGCTTACTACGAGTATAATGGGAATTCAAAACGAACTACATCATTTCCCTTGCGGAAGTTTTTTAGTCAGTCTGTTTTTAAATCTACAATTTTTTAAATTTATTCAAGCTCAAGACCTTTGTAATATTACGCTTATTCATTAGCTTTATATTAGTGGTATTTATGCAAACAAGAAAACCTAGAACTTTTGCTCAGCGTAAGTTTGCCCCGAAGCGTTTCATGAGGCACCTAATAAAGTTGCTCAGTGTATCTATGCAGCAATTGTCAAAAAAAGGTTGATAAAGTAAATAAACAAAGTAAAATTAAAAGTATATGATTTACCTATTGCATTATTTTATTTTTTTCACATAAATCAAAAACCCTCTCTTTTTTTCAATATAAAAATATTGACATTGAAATGTCAAAAGTTTTCACGTTTTTTTTTTTCCAGGTTTGCTCAGCAAATTTGCCTCGAAAACTTTCCACTTTTGTGCAAGTCTCTTTGTATGGAAAATTTGTTTGTTTTGACGTGTGCTGTGCAAGTTTACGATGTTTTCGAGTTTACAAGGTTCTTTCGAGCTTTCCACTATTATTTTCAAAAAAGTCGAGCACAAAAACTGTTCCATTGATACCAGGGCTGTCTGTGTAGCTATTTCGGAAGTTACCAAGATCTTCATCAGCAGACGTTTTTGGGTATGCTTTTCAGTGAATTCATCAAAACTGTAGTTGTAGAAACACCCTTCCTTTGTACATATATTCGATGAATACCAATCACTAACAATGGAAACACGTGTATGTACAACTCTTTTTTATTATGTCGAAATTATGAAATTGCAGGGGTTTCTGTCAAATGGTTTATTGCCACCCTTTTGAATTTGTAGGGAGGTTTTGGTCAGCTTGCCAAATCTCAAAAGATTGATGAGAGTTTTAAATATACTGGTGTAAGTCTTTGATCGCGTTGCCAATGATTTTCTTTCAAAGGTAACGTTTTATACTTTACGGGCTTAAATCTTTGATCGTGTTGTCTACAATTTTCACTTAAAGCAAACGCCTTAGAATAAATAGATTTGCCGACGGGTTAAAATTTTCCTATGAATTGTAACTTGATATGGTGTTACCATTTGATATGTATATTGTTGCCTTTGTATATAGTGTTGCCATTTGATAGGGTGTTGCCGTTTGATAGAGTGCTGCCATTTGAAATGGTGTTGCCATCTGGCCTGTTGTAGGACTTGTTCACAAAGGTGATCTAAACTCAGAGTCAAAACAAATCAATGAGTGTTCGAACTCACGGGCGATGTGCTAACACCTTTTTGTTACACGGTACCTGTTCGATTTCTATGAACACATTAGTAAATGTTACATTGGAAAATAAAAAAAAATAGTTTTGTGATGTTGTTGCTATTGCACTTTCTTTTTTCTTACTTCTTCTTTAACATTAGATGTAATATTTTTAAAATAAATAAAGCAATATTTAGCTCACTGAAATACATAATTGGTTTTGTTTTGTCCTAAACAGAGCGACGACAAAAAGTATTCAATAGTATAGAGAACTTATTCCATAATTTTTTTCGCTCTCATGTAGATAGTCTGAGTAAAAGAGCATAAACGAGTTTTATTCTCTTATAGAATATTTCAATATAAAAGAAACAATTCGACAATGTTATTACATAAAACAATACCAAAAGCATAAAGTTTCAAAGTGCATCAAATTTTCACATCAAATGTATGAATGGACCAAGCTTTGACAAAAAGAGAGTAATGCGTTTTGAATTATTCGCCAGTGCTTTTGAGTCATACAAGTGGCTTCATGAGTTCTCTCTACTATTCAATACTCTTTGGCGGCGAGACTATTGTTGTACAACAACCACATATGTGATGCTAACGCTGTGTGTTGTTTGCATGTGTTCACTTTAATAGATTGCCCTACCGTGCCTATAGATGTTAACACACCAATAAAAGATTTTGAATAATTGTTATAAAAATTTGAAAACCTTGCACGAAAGGTTTCGTGATCTTGGATTAATCTCGGGATTAATGAATAAAACATATAATTAAATTTTTACCAATTCCCTAAAAAATGTTTGATTTTCCATTTCTATATTTATGTTTCTCACAAAATCGTGGCCTTTTCATGCCATTTAATTTCTACGAATGTGCTTTCATTCCCCCCATTGTCTGGCAACACATTCATCCATCCATCTTGTAAAGCAATCATGCTCGTTAATTATAATTTTGTATTCCCCATATGATATGTCCATATTTATAATTGGATTATTTCATTTGAGAAATCTCAATATCAACAATACTAATAATGATATCAATAGAAGTAATAATATGAGAAACAATAGACTGAAAGAAATAAAAACAAAATTACACACGAGAAAAAAATAAATAAAAATAAGAAAAAACCTACAGATTTGTAGAAATATAAAGATGATACAAGGAGGTCTCCAGATACCAAAAAAAAAAAAATACAATTTGCTGATGATGCGGAACAAGCAAGACCATTTCAATAATTAACATAAAAATAAATTCTGAGCTACTACTTCATAGCAATCGCAATGTGAATGATGTTGCATGATGATGATGAAGATGATACCCACGATTGCTATTATGTTTCGGCTGAGCAGACATGGGGTCAGTTAATTAGATGACAATTGTGCTGTTTGTTGTAGAATGTAAGTTTAAATGCTAAACAAATTAGGCTACGAAAAAAAATTGTAACCAACTTAAACATTTCCATTAGTTTAAAAAATGTCATTTAAAATTGTATGCAGTTTGAAAAATCCCATGTATGCTGTCTATAATAAAACCGGGTTATAATTGTGATAAAGCGATATAAACATTTTTAACCCACGTTGTCGTTGTCGTCGTCGTCATCTCTTTTAGAGAGGCTTTAATAATATCAGTACTTGAGTTTAATAGAAAAGACAATAAACTTGAACCCAGACACGACTAATTTCGGCATAATGTCTAGTTGGCCGGCTATTTCCTCGTCTATAAAATGTCCATTATGATAGGACGTTTTGTTCACGATTTCTCTATGGCAGTTTTTTGTATTTGTATTTTGTATTACTATTCTCAAAATATAATGCGAATTTAATTGAAGAAATTTCTTTAAGTGGTCTATTAACAATATATGGAATGATATGGCAACTTGTGAAATTTAAGCACACGGAGAAAAATTTAAATAAAACACAGTAGTTTCAAACTTGCATTTGCTATATTCACATTTGGGGACGCACATTTAGGTCGAGGTGTCATTTTGTGCAATTGAAGTAAAAAATCAAATCACAATATGTGAGGAGAGCAAGATTACTTACATGAAATTGGGTCAGAAAAAATACATAATACAACGTTGTCAAAATCTATCCACAGTTCGTCGGATGAACGATTATGCGCACCATAAAAATCACGAAGTTGTCTAGGAGTTGCCCGAATTGATGACTGATTTCATTGTATATTTGGACAGTTTGCTTGACAGCTAACACTTCTTCTATCTAAGAAACAAAAAAAAAAAAACCCTTATATGCCAATAAATGAGTCAAAGATTGTACAAAATATGATATATTGTGTTCAACCAAAAGACAAAGTAGCAAACGAAATATTTTTGGGGCAAAACAAATATTTCTGTGCCAAACGAGTTCTAAACGTATTTTATCTCTGCATTTAAATATTGATGATTTTGTTGGAACGAAGTATCTTATCGCACGTTGCGGGGGGGGGGGGGGGGGGGGGGGGGTGTCTAAATGAAAAACCAACTAAACAACTTTTTTTTAACACTATTATGCTACAACCCAGTATTATCAACTAGAGTGGGTACTTCTGTTTTGGTTTGTGTCTAGACTAACATATGTTGGGAAATTTCTTAATGGAAAGTTTTCTAGGTGGAGCCTGTAACCAATATTTAGTATATATTGTAGCTTTGAACCCAATGCAAAGTAAATTTAGAAACCCAAAGTGAAAGAATTTAAATATATAATAAGAAGGAAGGAAAATTAAATAGTTTGGGGGCAAAATAAATATTTTTGAGCCAATTGAACATTGAACGTACAGTGTCTCAGTAAGAATGCACTTTTTCATTTTAAAATAAAAACTCATATTTTTTTAGGTAGTCGTGATTTTTGTATTGGATTGTCAACAAGACATGTTCCGATTAAGTATGCAGTAAAATATCCCTCAAATGACCCCCATTGCTCTCATGACAGACCATTACTCTTTTCATGCTATTTTCCATAACTTTCCACAGTGATATGACTGTATCTCACCGAAGGCGCATTGGATCTCGGATTTGAGCTCAGGAATTGTTCCTGATTTATTCGCATAAACTCAAGATTTCGCAATACCCTAAAGAACGAAATCGCACGGCGTTAAATCGCATGATTTTGTTGCAAAGTTGACATCAGCATTTCTTGAGATAATTGAAGCCCCTGGTGGAAGAAGGTGTTAACTCACATTTTTTCAGAAACAATATTTTCCTTCTGTTAATGTTTCCGTGGTATCGGGTTTTGTTTTAAATAAGCAAAAAGTCAACATCTGATATTTAAATTATTAAAATTAAATGTAAATTTTTTTAAATCAGATACCATGGAAAGACTAAGACAAGGAAAATATTTTATTGAAAAAAAGTGAGCTAAAACCTTCTTCCACCAGAGGCTTCAATTTGTTCTGGAAATCGCTGCTGCCATAAATCAATTGTTTCATGCGCGCTGTGGCAGGTGACACCGTCTTGCTGAAACCACATGTCGTCCAGATTCATGCCACCTTGTTGAGATCACAAGAACTTCGTTATCATGTTCCTGTAACGAATACCGTTCAAAGTCACTGCAATTTCGGCCTCATCTTCAAAACAGTAAGGCCCAATCACTCCGTCTGGCCTAAATCCGCACCAGACAGTTGCTCATTGTGGGTGGATTTGTTTGTCATGGATTGCATGAGGATTTGCTGAGCCCCAAATTCGGCAATTTTGTGTATTCACGAAGCCATTCAGATGTGGAAATGCGCTTCATCGGAGAAGTTGACTTTTTTTTTAAAAAATTGCCATTGACTTCACTTTGCGCCATTACCTATTGAACGAATTGTTAGCGCTTTGCTGGTTTGAGCTCCCGATTAAGCTGATTTTTGTAGGCATGAAGGTGGAGGTCTTATGTCATAATTCGCTGCGTTGTGTTTCCTGAAATTTGAATGGCTTGCGAACGATGCCGAACTGATGTTTTCGGGTTTTAGGCACGACTCTCCTTAACAACAGCAATATTTGCAAGAGGCCAACCGCTACATTGACACACAAACGTCTTACTGCTCATAACCAACCCAGTTTGTACAAATTTTCTGATCACTCTTCGAATGGTTGTCACATTAGGTGCACTTTCTCGACTGAAAATTCTTCGCAGGTTGCGAGCGGTCTCAGCATAACTTTCCAAATTTTTGTAATAAGTGGTCACAATTATAACGAGTTGTTCTTTCGTAAACTGCTCCATTTTTAATAATCGGAATTATCATATGTGACAACTACCAAATTTTAGAGTTGCCACTTGCACACGAAAAAAATTACACAAAATTTAAAAAGTTCAATCTTAGAACGCATTTACACCGCCGTTTATCGGGGCCAGGTTAGCTATAACCTTGTTCTCTAATCTTGGCCGTTTACACCACCAAATTTTAAATTAAACTGACATTTCAGTTGGCAACTCCGTGCTTAGACAAACGCCGCACCGAGACAAAATTATCGAAGTCGGCGGCACAACAGAAAAATTAAATTGGCCGGCTATTGGTTTTGCTTGTTTTGTACAAATTTGGGATGTTTTTGAAATAACTGAACCTTTAAAATTGGATCAGTAAGTCGAATAGAGCCAGTCGCAGATTGAGCTTCAAAAAAAGTTTTTGTGGCGGCGACGCGTCGGAAAATTTTCAATCGGTCTCCATTTCAAAGAGGATTTACAGGTAGGGAAGCAAAAAAAAAAGTGCGCAATTTGACAACCCACGTAGGAGAGAACCAAAAGTTGACGCGATTCACTCAAACGCATTTCTCTCTCAAGTGATTATTTCATACTTTTTACATATTTTACTTAATTTTTTTTAACCATGGTTGGAATTTCTATTGTTAGGTACAATAACATCATCAAAAATCTGACCTTGTGTTGAAACATTCAACCAAGAGAGCAAGAGAGAGCAGAGAAACGAGGCGCTTCAATCAATTTAGTAAATATTCTTTTTCTATTTATAATTCCGTAGTCTTTGTCCATCTCAAAGACGATCAAGAAGTAGACAATCAGAAGATGTGCGTAATATGGCAACCCTGCTAATACAGAACCAAAAAGTGCTAGAAATTCACTCAAACGCATTTCTCTCTCGCTTTATATCTTGATTATTTCATGCTTTTTGCATAGTTTATGTAATTGTACTTGAACCAAAGGCGATCTAGAATTAGACGACCAGAAGATGTGCGCAATTTGGCAACCCTGGTAAAAGAGAACCAAAAAGTGCTAGAAATTCACACAAAGGCATTTCTCTCACGCGTCATATCTTGATTATTTCATACTTTTTGTATAGTTGATGTCATAGAATAATACATACATACTATGTAGATAAACTTATTCTCTCATCTGACGTTTCATTTCACACTCTTCATCGTAGGTTTGTGGAAATGAGAGCAATTAAATTTAAAATTATCTTACACCAGGTGGAGTTACAAAATATGTTCACTTAACTTTTTCCTGTCGTTTTGGTGTAGAACGGAAAAATTTAAATATATTTTGCACTTTTTTGTTGACTTTTATCGTTGGTATACTTTTGTATTGTATTTAACACAACTAGTTTGTCACAAAAACACGAAATTCGGTTGTTGTTCCTTTGTGGATCGTTGTATACTATTGCCACCATCTGGTATTATTGAACCCATATTATCCACCATCCAATGTTTACTTTCCATCGTACCTATGACGTTTAATTTATTGAGCGAATAAAAGCTTCTATGGTATGTATTATTCTATGGTTGATGTAATTTTACTTCAACATGGTTGGAATTTCTATAGTTATATACAAAACACTATCAAAAAGCTGCTTTTGTATTGAAACATTCAATGAAGAGAGTAAGAGAGACGACAGAGAATGACTAGGGTGTCACTCGTTTTGTTTGTTGGCATTTGAGTGATGAGAAATTTTGACTGTCTACTTGTACATCCATCTTGTCACACAGTTGAGTTGTTGTCTGTCTTTATTATGGTTGCATTTTTTTTAGTAACTAACAGTGTTGCATCAAAATGTTCACCAGTTTGAAATGAGTTTAAAAATTAAACTTCAGTTTCTACAGGTTAAAATTGTATGAGTAATCTTCTGGGACAGCGCGGGTAAACGGAGTCAACCTTCGAAATGCATTAATCTTGTTTGGTGTAAATGCCGTGTTACTGAGACACCCTTTAGTTTAAAACAACAAAAAACCATGACTTTCACGACAACAGTTTTTTGAGACTTGTAGCAAACGAAATATTTTTGAGGCAAAATTTCAATATTTTGCAACAAACGAGATCTAAACGTATTTTTTCGTTGCGTGTAGACGTCACTGAATATGGGTCTGATGGGTATAATGGTATTCATATCACTTGTTGTATTTTAAGACGAGCACAAGAAAATTACCGCATAATTTCATAATTGTTGTCCAATTGAAAGTTCATTCAATTCGCTTAGATAGTCTCAATATGGAGCAAATTGGATCCTCTTAAAGAGCAAAAAAAGGGGTCGTCCCCCTTTCCCCTGACAAATATCAGCATTTAGATGTTTTATTTTAATGCTTCTGATCTGACACAAGATTGACAGCAGTAATTGTTAGACAAAACGTCCGGGACAGACGCATTTTCAGGGTTACACAATTTGTATTTTTTTGTTTATTCATTAATTAATTAAACATAAAACTTTTTTTACGATTGTTCTGCAATCAAATTTGAAAGAATATTTGAGATGAAAATTAGGTCATATTTTGCAGTTGATTGCTGCTGCAAGAGTTTATAATGAAAGTTTTTGTATGGTTTTTTTTTCGATCGTCCAATTTTTTTTTGTTGTAATTTTGTTTTTTTAATCTTTTATTAAGAGTTCTGAATGAGATTTATAAATGTATATAACAGATACATTTGATGGAACAACATATAGTACTTGACATCAATATGTCTTACGACTTTGTGAAAGACGAAATGAAAATCTGAAATCATAAAAATTTACAGGATTGAGAAAAAATCAAACCGATTTTTTTTGTACTTTATTTTCAATTTTGTTTGTTTACTTTTTTTTTTTTTATTTTATTAAGCACTTAAAGAAAAACGCGTATGAAATCGTTTTTCAAAGACTAAACAAATAAATAACAACATTTTATATTTTTAGATTTATCAAAAGGCAAATACGGACGGCTGAAAATCTGCTCTAACAAAATAAATTGCAATAAAGAATTATTTAAAACATTTGCCTTAAATAATTATTAATACATTATTTGTTTTCAAAATAAACACCAACTGCGCTGCTGATAAAAGTGAAATCATTTCTATAGGAAAATCAATCCACACACGTTTTTGCCATTACGGGTCACCCCTTCATACAATATTGGGTTCATTAATTTCAAAGCTTTACCTTGAATCTCTTTATTTCTGTGTAATCTCGGCCTTAGTTTATCTAAACGCCCTCTTGTTACAAAATCGTCTTAAAACTAGACAAGATTTCACATACATTTTTTGTGTGTTGCTTTTTTCTCTTTTTTTTGTATCTATAGACAGAAGAAATAGGTTTTGCCTTTTCATTATTTGCTATAGCGCATTCAATATATTTTCAAGGTTTTCTTTGGAGTTTCTCCTCTTAAGCCGCCGAAAAACGCAATTTGGTTTTGTTAAATCGCTTGTAAAAGATTTTTGTTTTCTGTTTTTTTTTTTGTTGTATCTCAATTACATGAAGTTGTTGAATTGTATTGAAATCATAGAGCGTAAAGCTCATGCAATTTTTAAAAGTAATGTCATAATTGTAATTAATATTTTTATTTCGGTTTTGGTTGCGGCGTTTCTCCCCCAATCAATTTTAGTCTGCTGTTTCGTCTAGATTTTTTTTAAATTTTTATTATCTTGACTTTATTTTGGTTAGAAACCACGAAACGGTAAACTGAACATTTGGGTCAAAATAAATAGAAAAAATAAATAAAATGATTTAGTGGCTAACATTCAATTTGGGAGCCTAAAACCCGTAAAGAACTATAGGAAAACTTGTTTTGATTTTTCAACGAAAAGTGGGAATTGTTATAAATTAACAACATTTGAGGAAAAAATCGATTCTCTTTTAGAAATACTACGATTCTCAGTAACAAACGGTAGTACCTGTTCTAAAACGACTAGTCCATGAACTAGTTCCAGTGAGGTCACTTGGGTAACTAGGAGATAGGGCGAGTGCAAAATGTACTCTGGACAATTGCACAAATTTTGGATCGATATGTCAGACCATAATTTCCGAAAGACTTACAATATTCTCTAGCATAACCAGGGTGCAGTTTATGACATTTTGTCAAAACAAAGAAGAAATTAAACTGTTCAGTTTCTAGCAACAAATTTTACAACGGTATGAAATTGTGCTCGAAAAGAAGTGATTTGTTAGAAAATAATGATAATTTCATAAAAATTCAGGGTTCTTTTAGAAAAATTAAGATTCTAAGCAAAAATCGTCGCACTAGTTCAGTTCTAACTAGTTATAAAAGGACTAGTCCATGAACTAGTTCCAGTGCGACCAGTGCGACTATAATTTCTAATGTAACAGTACATTTTAGCTCTCTTTCTCAAATTTAGAGTTGTGCAGTTCACGAACGAACTAGTTGAATTGAACGATTCACTCTTGTGAACTATTTTAGACTTCTATCGAACTCGTTCACTAGTTCTCGAACTCGTTCATTTAAGGTGCCCAGACATAACAATCACGAACATACTCGTCATGTCGAACATGTGCATTGTGTTCGTGAAGGTCGCTGATTTGGTCACCCTAACTAAATGAACTCTAAACTATATGAACTAGTTCAGAATGTTCTGCTCTTTTGTTTCAGTACTTCACTTGGACACAACAGGTTTTTTGTTTCAGTTTTTAATAATAATAAAGTTATTAATAAAAATAAACTCAACTTCGATCTCTGCGTAATTTTATATCAAATAATACCTTAAATGCTCCGATTTATTATAAAAAGTTATCACAATATCCAAATCGCTTCAGAAGTAGGCAGTTCCTGCTCACATATATTAAACTAAAACGACAAATTGAACTAAAATCTGTTCTTTAGTTCACAGCTCATATGAACTGAAATGATAGAATGAACGAAAATGAACTAGTGAACTAAATGAACGAACTAGTTCATTCAGCTGAGCTTAACTAAAAAGAGAACTCACTTGAATGAACTAAAATGCCCAACTCTACTCAAAATGAACAAGATGAGAAACTTTGTAATTGCGAGCTTAAACTTCGGAAGTTTAAAATGTACAAAGAATGGCAGGGAAACTTTTTTCAATTCTTGGAAATTCAAAAATCAACGTGGTTTTTTAGCAAATAACGATTTTCAAAAAAAAAAATAATTTTTCTTTTAAGTACAATTGCGATTTTAGAAGGAAACTGTGGCTCTTGTTATAAAATGACTTATCCGTGAACTACTTCCACTGCGACCAGTCGGGTAACTAGTACGTACCCCAGTGCAAAATGTACTTGAGGCATTTCGAAAATTTTGAAACTATTTATCAGATCATAATTACAGAACGAGTTACCAAATACTCTAACATAGAATAAACACGGAGCAGTTAAACACTAGTGACCAAATGAAAGAAGACAGTTGTTTTCTAAGTACAGACAACAATTTGATTTGATTCTTCGAAATATATTTTAAGAAAAAATCGATTTTCTTTTAGAAATACTACGATTCTCAATAAGAAACGATAGTACTTATTCCAAAATGATTAGCCCATGAACTAGTTGGAGTGCGGTCACTTGGGTAACTAAGAGATAGGACGAGTGCAGAATGTACTTCAACAATTTAAAATTTTCAAAGATCATAATTTCAGCAAGAGTTACAATATTCTCTGACATAAAATAACTAGGGTGCAGATTATGGCATTTTTTCAAAACAAAGAAGAAAATAAATTGTTCAGTTTCTAGCAACAAATTTTACAATGGCATCAAAATGCCCTCGAAAAGGAGTAATTTGTTAGGAAATAACTATAATTTAAGAAAAATTCGGGTCTCGTTAAGGCAAATTAAGATTCTAGGTAAGAGTTGTCGAACTAGTTCAGTTATAACATGTTATAAAAGAGACTAGTCCATGCACTAGTTCCAGTACAACCAGTTGGGTAACTATTACATAAAGTAGTGCAACATATACTATGAGGTATTTCAACAATTATGGAATTATATGGCAGATCTTAAACTTCTGAAAACATTAACATGACGCACAACAAAGAAAAAAAAGCACCAGATCTTTATAAGTAATTATTCATCACAATATTCCAAACATATACATGTTTCCTGCATTATATTACAGGATCGTTCTCATTTGAGCGTATAGTAGGGTGGGTTAGGACCTCCGATGTAGCTAATCGTACTAGATAGGGTTAAGATATTGTTCACAATTACGACTGCAAAAGATATACACTTTAGAGATTCCCATATGTAGCCGTTCATCCTATGCTTACTTTCAATAGTAATTTCTCGAATTACCCCAAAGTAGTTGTTCCTTAGAAAATACTGTGACTTGCAACACCCATGTGTTCCTCTCAGAAATGAACCTCACAAACATTGAACTATTAAGTACCTTTGCTAACTAACTTGGAAGCCATCAATTTGCAATATTCTTCCTGCTCATTGAAAACCAATCAGATTTTTTTTATTATAAAAGTGATGGCATTTAATTGTCCATCTTTCTATCAATCTAAAAACAATAAATTTTATTATAGAAAATATCAAGAAATTTCAAAGTAGTTTCGTCTCTTGAAACTTTCCACCATGAATGATTTGCATACATCAAGTACTTCGAGTACTGGCACAAATGCGTAGAAATGTCTGTCCCTTGTTCTATTCGAATACATGAGTATTTTTTATGATTTTTTTTTTCAAAATCCAAATGAATATTGATGTGTGGAAATATGTGATTTCGCATGAAGTCACAATTGCAAAGGAGAGATATAAAATGGCAAGACATGACTGTGGAAGCATGAAGGGAGCGAAATCATAAAATTTCAATAAAGCAGCTGGTAGTTAGTTACAAGATTCAAAGGAAAAATATGACAGACAGACTGACGGGCGGATGGAGAAATGTACACATTTAAATACAGTAAAATAGACGGGCAGATCTTTAAGCGAACCCACAAATATGTTATAAGACTGCAAGTCAACAAAGCGTCTGTCCTTTTGTCTGCTTAACATCCCTTCAGACATGGACATTTTTGATTTGCTTAAATAAACTAGTAGATATTTGAACAGCAGAACAAATGCAATTCAAAAATTGTGAATTGTAATTAGCCAGGGAGTTTCAATGAAACAGCTGTTCGTCTTGGTAGTTGGGAGAACTAGTATAAAAGAGAGTGTTATGAGAGAACGAAAAGTGACTTAAGGTAAACCAGGTTTTAAATATATTTAAGTGATATTTATGGCATTTGAAATTACGTTTGATTAATGATAATATATTCTGAATTAAGTTTGATGCTTGTTTTGCCGTCTAAGATTCGAACTCTATGAGAAATCCTACTACTTGAGTGAATTTCAAAGGTTTCCGGTTCAAGAAAACAGCTGTTGCACACGGCTCAAATAAAAATAATAAACAACGTGACGCCTTGAAACTTAAAACATATGTTTTATAAGGTTGCCACTTTTCACCAAAATGTTTTATTTTTTGAAACTACTGTCACCATCTATACGTCAGTTTTGGCACCGCCCTCGTATTCGTGCAATTAGCTAAGCCAACGTAATACAATGGTTGTGAAATCGGATTTAAAATTGTTTTCAATATCAGCTTATAAATGGGCAACTCCCTTCGTTTGTTTGATTTAGCAATTTCATTATTTCAAATATGTAGCACGTTCACTAGCTGGCTGTGGAATCGGGTAGAAATGGTAATGGAATTCAAGAATCCAGTCGCTATATCCCAGTTTATTCCAGTTTATTGACAACTACGAATTTTAATAAGCTGCAAACGAGCTTGCATTTACCCAGGTGGTTTTATGGCACAGCTGATCGAAAAGGTACTAGGGAAATGATTTAGAATGAGAGACCAAGGAAGACAATGATATTATACTAAAAAGGAGATTATAGTAAGTTTAAATAGTGTTTGATTGATACTACTGGCAATTAAATTATGTTTATGTTGTTTGGATCGAACGAACGTGTTTCGAAGCACCGCGATCGTATATTTGGAGCATTTCTTTCGACCAATCGACACGAGCCTTTTTTGAGCGATTGACAAATTGTGTGGGATCCAACGCGAACAAATTTTTGTGACAGTCACATGTTTGTATGTATGTATGTATGTATGCTGGTCCCACTAATGCTTAAGGTTGTCTCAATCTCACGATAGGTCACATGACGATCTTGTAAAATCAGTTCGCGCACAGCACCAATGGTTTTCGCAACAACAGCTGATTTTGGACGACCTTCACGATATTCGTCTTGGAGTGAACTACGACCACGATTGAATTCACCATACCATCGATAAACACTGGTCCTTGATGGAGCTTCATAGCCAAAAATTGAATTAATTTCATCCATGCACTGTTGCTGAGTTAATCCACGTCGAAAGTTGTAAAAAAATAATCGCTCGAAAATGTTCACGATTTAATTCCATTTTTGGGCCGAGGTGAATCTTTTAAGTTAATGTAAGCAACACAAATAGCGCTCGTATGTCAAAAGGTTCTAACTACGCATAACCTCAAAAATGACCAACTTTACGATAGAGCTGTCAGTTGCCAGATTGCAACACTAGGGTTGCCAAATCCCGAAACATAAAATTCAACCCTCGCAAATACATAAATATTGTCCTATTACATCCTATAAAGGGACAGAACATAGCTTCTCACAGTCAATGAGCTGCATTCCTTCCAGTTTTATATTCATAGCTTGGGACCGTTTTACACAGGATCCGCGAGGTTTTTAAAGAAGCTTCTTTACCAGTGACACTAAAATACTAATCCCATGTCTGAAATCCAGTCAATATCGCAGACAAACTAACATACAGACAAACAAAGAGTTTACATAAAATATAATATAAGAAATTGATTTTAATAAATCTTTTTTTCTGACTTCAATGTTAATGACATTTTAAATAAATACAAATTGATGGCAGCTTTAAAAAAATCGAAAAAAAAACGAATACATGAGTCTTAATCCGAACATAAAAAAAATCCGTTTTCCATTACATCCCATGAAGGGATTGGGGAGAGCTTCTCCCAACCAGAATCTGAACATAATTACATAAATATCTACGCAAAAAATTCCTGTTGCTCAGTTTCACAGTTGAAAATTCTCCATTTAAATGAATTTTTAAATACATGATGTTTGTTAGTTAATATGAAAATTGTCTTTGAGCTTTCAAACTGAGCTTTTCAATGACGTGTGTGAAACTCACCCTTAGAAATCCAAGTTTATTTAAAGAGCTTAACTACGAGGTACACATGATATTTCTGTTCAAATAGTAACCCAAGGAAAGACAAGAAAAATATAATAATTTACCCGCAGTAGGAGGAAAAATCTAAAACCCAATACCACAGATATCCGGTTCTACTGTAAGACAAATTAAGCTTTCTCTGAAAGCCTTGAAATAAAAGCTTTTTGTCATCACTCTATAAAGTACGGATATTGAAATGCGTCATGCTTCCAGGATGAACGGGGGTGAACTTCTCCATCAGCATACATACCTCAATATATCAAAGATTAGATGCGAGTTTCATATGTTCGGTTTCAAAGTTAGGAATTCTCCATTTAAGTAGAATTTAAATGCCAGAGGTTTTGCATTTAATATGAAAATTTTTCGTGAGCTTTTAAATTGAGCTTTTATATGACAAGTTGGAAACGCGCCCACAATCGTTGTTTAAAAGCTTTATTGTAAAGGTCACAAGAGACTTTGGTCAATGCTACAGAAGCAAAAAATTCTAAACTCTGTATAGGAATAGTATATAAAATATATACAAAATATTTATGCCGTTTGGAACCGGTGTAAAACCGTAAGTCCCAATCAGTGAGTGTACAACTAGAACGTCTACAGCTCACTAGTTTGTGAGAAGCTCTTCCTCATACCTTAATAGGATGTAACCGGAAACCATTTTTTATGGAAAAATTATTAAGAATATGTATTACACCCTGAAAAATAACGGCCCCGGAAACATGTACATGTTTGCAACCATTGTTTTGATGAATTGATGATCTGCTGCCTTTATGTTTCTTTGTTGTCTGTCTCGTTTTTATCGGTTTTCAAATACATACATACTCAAAAACATACATTATTGTCTATTAATCATTGTGTCTCAAACATGTCGTATTGAATAGCAAACACAATGTGTTTGGGCAGAAGTATAGTATATTTGCGACAGGCTACAAACACGTAGTATTTGCATCCAAACAACAAACAAAGACAAATTTTTCAGCGTGTATATGTATATAAATGTTTATTCTAAACATGTTAAAGGTTCGGTAAAAGAGTTTTCACCGAAACATCAAAACAGTGCATTAAAAGCTTTTAAAATTTTTTATTGCAACAAATCAAAGCAACCTTTTAATTGCATGGCATCGACATATGAAAAACTTTAAAAAAATTTGAAAAAGGTAAAGGGGGTCTCAGTAAGATTGAATTTTTGAAATTTATTGGCAATTTTTTTTGTGGCAACTCTGAAATTTGGCAGGTGCCACATATCTTTATTGCAATTATTAGAAACGGAGCGCTTTGCGGAAGAACAACGCATTATAATTGTAGAAACTTATCAGCAAGACGGCGCTAACTGCCACACCGCGCATGAAACAATCGATTCATGATGAAACAATCGATTTATTGCAGCAATGATTTCCAGAAAAAATTATCCCAAGAAATTCTGATGTCAACTGGCCACCATGATCCTCCGATTTAACGCCGTGCGGTTTCTTTCTTTGGAGTTTTGTGAAATCTCGGGTTTATGCGAATAAATCAGAAACAATTCCTCAACTCAAATCCGAGATCCTACGCGTCATCGGTGAGATACAACCACATCTCTGTGAAAAAGTCATGGAAAATTGTATGAAAAGAGTTATCGCCTGTCATCAGAGTCGTGGGGCCATTTGACGGATATTTTATTCCATACTTAATCGGAACATGTTCTCTTTACAATCCAATAAAAAAATCATAACTATCTGAAAAAATACGTGTTTTTTTTGCATTCTTACTGAGACACCCTTATATTGAAAGCTGTTTAAAAGCTTTAGGTAAAGCTTCTGACATGTAATGTGAAAAGTTTTGTTAACTTCATTTTCAAATAATTCCAACATTTATGCCCAGTTTCACAGTTGAAAATTCTCCATTTAAATGGACTTTAAATGCCCGATATTTCTCATTTAATTGCATTTAATATGAAAATTGTATGTGAACTTTTAAATTGGGCTTTTAAATGACGAGTGTGAAATTCGCCCTTATAAGCTTAAATAAAATAAACTGTGAGCTTCTACCAGTTTGTTTCATAACAATTCGTATCTATAAAAGCTTTCAAAAGAGGGGTTTGCAATACTTTAACGCCTTTCTTATAAGCTTTTTGAATTTCAGATTGACACAAATTTAAACATCCAAAGCTTTAGATGAAGATCAATTAAAAGCTTTAAAAACAGTTGTATTAAAAGCTTTATGAGTTCGTTATTGAGAGGATTCTAAACATGTAGAAGCTTCAAACAAGGCTTAATACAAAGGTTAAAAAATGTATACTAGGAGGTGTTAAATCTGATAAACGCGAAACTTAAGGTGCAAACTCGTCAAACAAACTTAAAGCAGAACTGTAGGAAAATTTAATAAAAATAACCATGAGGAAAAAGAAGAACATGGTGGAAAAATTCTGTCTGTTCTTGTTGTTGGAATTATAGGCCTTTCAGTGATGTTGATACTTAGGGATCTTCGATCGATACTAATTCGCATATGTGAATTGCAGAATTCAGGCACAGTAGTTAGGCATCTGATGATGAACTTGTCACGGAGTTCGAAACTAGTCATGCCAGTGAGTGTGTGTTAAAACTGAATTTGTCTATTATTTCCAACAAAAACCAACAATTTTTCAATTCGAAAAATGTTCATGAAAGCTTCAAAGTTGAACACAAAGCTTCTTAATAAATCTGTCACACCTTTGTATATTTGTTGTTGAAAGGAAATCCGGAAAAATATATTTAAATATACAAAGACCTTACGAATGTTATATGAAGAACTTTTCTAAGCACAAGTATCAAAACAAATTGATTGTAGAAACGTAGGGTAAGTTCACAATTGTAATTTAAAAGCTCAATTTGAAATCGAACAGTAAATTTGCATATAAAATGACCACCATAGGGCATTTAAGTTCCATTTAGATGGAGAATGTCGAATTATGAACCTGATCCTTATGGCGAGTTTCACACTCGTCATTTAAAAGCTTATTTGAAAGCTCACAGAAAATTTTCATATTAAATGGCAAATGCCGGGAATTAAAATCCATTGAAATGGAGAATTTTTAACTGTGAAACTTAGCATTAGAAAGTGTTAGTTAATTAGTTAATTATTACATGGCGATTGTGAAACTAACCCTAAACCAGATAACCCAAATAAAGCTTCGAATCCTTTATTCGAAAGCTTTTGGTACTTTTTTTGAAATGGGAATAAATATACAAAAGCTTTAAAGTAAAGCTTCAAAAAGCTTTAAACAAACCAACGTTACATTTACGTTTAATATTGGAAGCTTTTGAATTATGGCAGCAGAAACTCCTCCCTATTTGTGGTCGAAGATGTGGACAAGCTTTAAGTTTTTTCACCTGCTACACCACGGCTTTCGTTGCATTCTCACTGTAGTAGACAGAAAAATCGGACAGCATTCCCTTTCGCATAAAGAGAATGGTTAGTTCCACTTGCATAGCATTGTAGGCAAATGCGTGTCTCATGGTAGGCATATGTAGGGAGAATTTTAATATCCCAGGAAATTTAGAAAAATGAACCACTATTCCATGGTCTGCACAAATGTTTATTCTTTGCAGATCGTTCAACAAAATAGGGTGTTGAGCCAGGACCTTTCGTAAGAACTTCTCTGAAGATTCCCCTGAATACATTTAAAGTCGCCGACTTGAATATAAAGTTTCATAAAAATCAATGAATTTTAAAATCAAATGAAATATGTTATCACGATAAACAAATGATACACAAGAAAACACAAAGAAAAAAGTGTTTCAAATTCCATTAATCACTTCAAGAAGTCATTTGCTACAACTTCAGATGACATATTCACAATCCCATCAAATTTCGTTGATCACCATAAACATCATTAATCTGTAATACCCCTTAGGGTATTTGGGTACCCCATATGGTAGGTACTTCAAACTGGATTTTAATCGGGTTTCCTACGCTGCAATAAACCACACAAACAAAATCCAGCAGATGCGTCTTAAAAAAGTTTTAAGTTTAAAGTTGTTTTGCCCCCCTCGCTATTCAAACAAATTGAAGATCATGGTCAGTTGGAAGAGAGTCGGCGGAATTAGTACTACGAGTAGTAGTTTGTTTTTCAGATTAACAAGAAAACCACTTCAAACCAATAATGAGGAGGATGATGATGATGATGATGAAGATAATGCTTGACTGGTTGTTACTGACCAGTCTTAAATGTTTAGTAGGCAGAAACACAGATAATCTGGACAGAGGCTATACGCAACAATGACTTCCACTACATGGGCTTAGCATCATACTCGTACATGGGTCAATTAAGAGGGGAATTGTTACACCAGTATATAATGAAATGTTTCCACTGATGAACATGATCGTGATCATGACGATACTCATGCTCTTTGTGATGACCATCTTCTTAATGTTCCTGTTGTCGTGATCATGATGATCGTAATCACGCTCTGGCGCATAAAGTTTGCATTGCGGTCTCTTGTACGCACAGACAAAATTATCATCTAAAGGTTAACAAACTTTTGGTTTTATTGGTTATGTTTAGTGTTGTTTTGTTGTTGTTGTTGTTGTTGCTGTAGTATCTGAGACGAATTTTTATTATGACTTTTCTTGTTTTGACTGTCATGATGCCTTCACCGATGTTGTCGTTAATCACTGTCACGCCAGTCATCACTAAGTGATCATAGTTTACGACGTAGTTAAAGTGGATATGTGAAATACACAGAAAGAAATTGAATACAACTAGAACAATTTTAAAAATTTCGATATTTCTTCTCATGAGACTCGTGCTTTAGAAGCAAAGTTTAAAATCGAAACATATTTAAAAATACTTACTCGTAGAAGATACAAATGAAAATTTCTTAATTAAAAATTCACAATACAAAGAAAAATCACATGAGGTGTCACGGGACATCCGGTTGGAACAAAGTTCCTTTCGCTATATATTATGTACTAGTTAGTTCCAACACGCCTAAGGCGCCCGTTGAAAACTACGCTAATTGAAATGGATCTTTTTGTAAAATGATGAACTTGTTTTAAGAATTTTTTTTATATTGAATGTATTATTTTAAATATATTTTTAGTTCCTTTTTGTAAGAATATGTATTATATTTTCCCGAAAATGGAATTTTTTAAAGAGAGGTACTTCTTGTATTAAAAGAGGTATTATTTTTGAGATGAAGTCTTTCTGTAAGAAAACGCCACAACTTTAAACTACAAAATATACTAAATATTGGTCACAGAAACAGAAAAATTTCAGAAATAACAAGAAAAGTAAACAATATATGTAGTTGATAATAGTGGGTTGTAGCATAATAGTGTTAAAACAAAAGTTGTCTAATTTATTTTTAATTTAGACCCCATCCCGCAATGTGCGATACGGAACTTCGTTCCAAATTTTTTTTTTAAATTTTCGAAAATTCATATGAATTTTCATTTCATCTAACATATGTGCAGAAAGTTAATCCGAATGAAGATGGATTGAATGACGTTAGAAGGTTTTTTTGAGATTGTCGCACTTGGTCAATTTATAGGTTCAACGATGGGGACGGAACATGACGTCCTGTGGTACCACAACGGTCCTCATTGGACCAAGTGTATCAATAGTGACAGCTACTTCCACCTAACCTACATCTGATATTGGTTTAAGGAAATACATAGTATCTAAGATCAAAGTTTTGTGAAAAAGTCAAGATATCAGGTGGACTCAAAATTGTTGCATATGAAGCATGCATACTTTTATTGACTATATTACAACCTCATGAGGTCAGACGTCTTACACATATTAATTAAACAAACAAATTAAACAAATTTCAATATATTCTTCCAACTGGCTCTATCCTTCGCCTTTTCTCGCCAGTTGGTAACACCAAGGATACGGAGGGATTCTTCTGCCTGGTCTTTCCAGCGGAGTCTTGGCCGTCCTCTTTTCCTGCTTCCATCGGGTACGTTATGAAAAATCTTTCGCGCTGGCCCATCTCCATCCATTCTGATAACATGGCCTAGCCAACGCAATTGGCACACTTTGATTCGTCTAGCTATGTCCACGTCAGAATAGAGACTATATAGGTCTGCGTTCCAGCGACGTCGGTACTCGCCGTTTTCCCTAACAGGCCCATATATTTTACGGAGAATTTTTCTCTCGAAAATTCCCAGGTGTTTTTCATCCGCTTGCGATATGACCCAAGTTTCGGAGCCATATGTCAAGACAGGTAAAATGAGAGTCTGATATAGCTGGACTTTTGTCCGTCGAGAGAGGGCTTTGTTCCTAAACTGCTTGCTGAGCCCAAAATAACATCTATTTGCAAGCACAATTCTCCTATCTATCTCCAGGCTGACGTTGTTGTCCTTGTTCACAGCGGATCCAAGGTAGACAAATTCATCTACCACTTCAAAATTAAATCGGTTGTCAACGTTCAAGTGCGGACCAAGTCGAGAGGTTTCTCTAGTCGTTGACACCATCAATTTTGTCTTGCCCTCATTAACAGAAAGACCCACCTTCGCTGATTCCTTTTCGATTCTTGCAAATACTGCAGTAACCTCTCGAAAATTTCGCCCAATGATGTCTATGTCGTCATTTCGTGTTAATGGTCTTGTTCGTATTTACTGCAGCCTTTCTCATTATTATCTCCATTAAGATGTTGAAGAGATTGCACGAAAGTGTGTCGCCTTGTCTAAGTCCTCGCTTGGTACAGAATGGTTCAGTGAGGTCTTTCCCCACTTTCACTGCTGATTTGGTGTTGGTCAGTGTCATTCTACAGAGGTGGATCAGTTTTGCCGGAATACCAAGTTCAGACATAGCTTCGTACAGTTTTCCCCGTATGGGGCTATCGAAAGCAGCTTTGTAATCGACAAAAAGGTGGTATGTATCGATTTGCTTTGCGTGGGTCTTTTCCAGGATTTGGCGTAGCGTGAATATTTGGTCAGTTGTGGACTTGCCTGGTCTAAAACCAAACTGATAAAGTGGTCTCTCCACACACTTTTTTTTTACACACTGCTACTCAGTCACCAGATTTCCATTCTCGTCCTTGCAGGAGGGCAGCCCATTATAAGGCCCGTTGGTCGATCTTCTTACCCTCTGGAAAAACTTTCGTGATTCACCATTCATCCTGCACATTTCGGTTCTTTCACTCTCTCTCTGCTCCCACTGCCATTTTTTTCGCCTAAATAATTGGTTTTCCTCCCTTCTCAGCCTCTTGTACCGCTCACTCGCAGAACGCGTTGTAACTGACTGTTTCGTTGCCATACGTGCAGCGTCTTTGTCATCAGTTGCAATGCGACATTCTTCGTCGTACCATGGCTTATCCTTCTGCGGTTTTTGATAGCCAAGTTCAGTCATTGCAGGGATTTCCAAAGAATGGGAGATGTGGTTCCACTGCGCATCTGGGTCTTCGGGAGGGGGGGTATTCTGCTCCATCAGGAGAGAGAGTTTCTGTCGATAGGACATTGATATCTCCGGTATTTGTAGCTTGTCAATATCCAACTTTTCCTGTGTTCGGCTCCGAACGTTTTTCGCCCTGCTCAATCTCGTGCGAACTTTCGCAGCCACCAGGTAATGATTCGAGTCGATATTGGCACATCGAATCACACGTACATCCATTACACTAGAAGAGTGCCTGCCATCTATTACCAAGTGATCAATCTGGTTCTTCGTCCGTTGATCAGGAGATATCCAGGTCGCCATATGAATGTCCTTATGCTGGAATCGTGTGCTACTAACTACCATGTTCTTCGCAGCGGCGAAGTCTATCAGTCTTATTCCATTATCGGAGGTGGTATCATGTAGACTGTGATTGCCGATGGTTGGTCGAAAGACACTTTCCTTTCCTAATTTGGCATTAAAATCGCCTAGAATAATCTTAATGTCGTGGTCAGGGCAGCGTTCATATACTTCCTCCAGGCGCTCATAAAATGTTTCTTTGACCTCATCATCTTTATCCTCTGTCGGTGCGTGCACACAAATTAACGAGATGTTGAAATATTTCGCTTTGATGCGAATTGTGGCTATGCGGTCACTCACTGGGTTGAACCTTGAAACTAGGTGTCGCAGTCTCTTGCTTACTATAAATCCGCACCCAAATTCGTGCTTACGCGCATGGCAGCTGTAGTAAATATCGAAGTTTTTCTTTCTGGTGCAACCATATCCTGTCCATCGCATTTCCTGGATCGCTGTGACGTCAGCTTTATATTTTCCGAGGACATCCGCCAGTTGGAAAGTGGCACAAGTCCTGTATAACGTTCGAACATTCCAGGTACATATCCTTAAATCATGGTCCTTATATCGTTTGCGAGGGTCGTCAACAGTTGGGGGGTTTCTTTGTTCGTCATATTTTCTGCGTATTTTCATTGCCGATGTAACGGTGGCGGGAGGCAAACCCAGCCCACCGTGGTTTGCATTTTACCTACTGCCAGGATGATTATGTTTCAGCCGCCCATTATGGATCAGACGCTGACCAGAATGCAGTGTGTCGAAACTGGATTGTGGTTTCTTCAATTTTGATCCGCCGTTGGCCAGGGGTGTTGGCTCATCCGCCTTCAAAGGACAGAAGAATATGTCCACTACTTCGAAGAGCTTCAGTGACAGGGTCACCTAATAATCCTGAGACGTATCAGTGATCGCATTACCACTCAGGTTGCTCATTCGTTTCGCCTTCTCACTTTAGCTAGCTAACAGAGGTTTCCGATAAGCCATTGCCCAGGACATACTGCGTGGAAGTAGTGTGCTGCTTGGACTGCCCAATGAATGAATCATTTCTGGCCACTCCCAAGTGAATGGCTATCAGAAACTTTCCACCTCCACGGACAGTCCCATGTCCCATGAAGCATGCATGGGACTAATTAATTTGATATCAATTGTAATTTTAATTATAAATCTTATTACCATAACAAACGAGAATTCCAAACAACTAAGGCAATGATAGATTTGTGTATTTTCAAAAGAGATTTGATTTTCGTAAAATATATCCTATATACTCTAAATATTAAACTCTACTCTACTCTATACTCTAAATATTAAAAAAACATACAAACTAATTCATAATTTTTCCATTTCTTGCAGGTAAACAAAATGACAAAGAAACTTTAATAAATCGTAAGTTTTACAACAGGATATTCTGTACAATTAATCTGATTTTATGCAACTTTGTTGATATCGATATAACAATGATTTAAGAGAGAGAGAGAGAGAGAGAGATATTCTGCAAAAATTTTAATAAGTCTTATTTTTTCAAGACTGACAGACAACTGTTTATGAGTATTAAGAGTGTCGAAAGTACTGATATATCGGTTTTTTGGGAAATAAACTTTGCATAAAAAACACATTCCACAGTATTTCAAATATGACTAGAGTGTCGATAGCTACGGTTTAGCGGTTTTAATCAAATATACAGATTAAAAAAATACATTATACAATATACAGTTTAATACAATACATTAATTTACGCATCGTTTTGCAACAAGAAAAGTATATATTCGATAAAACCGATAAACCAATATTTTGTCCGCTCTACTATCGATACCATGGATTTAAAAGAGATTTGATAGTCTTATATTTTACAAAGTCAAGTTTTGTAGAGTGTAATTAAAGTAAAAAATAAAGCACACTCTAAATAAGTCTTTTGTAGAACCGGTATCAAAAAAATAATTTCGAAATAATAAATTATAATCCGTTAAATTAAACCAGGTATATGATATATATTTATTATCGATAACGCTTTGTAGTAAAGATTCTGGAGAAACCTTACCAGATTGTATGTGTTTCACCTTATTAATCCATAAAATTAAACGGCATTATTACTAAAGTATTTAATTGTTAAAGATAACAATATGAACTAAGCGATGCTTAATAGTGTGGTTATCGATTAATTTATGGGTTACGAGGTGTTCTTAAATAAATAAATAAATGGTTTCCCATTACATCCCATGAAGGGACCGGGGAGAACTTCTCACAATCACTGAGCTGTGCGCTTTCCAGTTTTCACTCATTGATTGGGACCTACAGTTTTACACCGATTCCGAACGGTATTTTGAGAAGCTTTTTCATGGCTATATACTCGATAGTGTCGCCGTCACTATGCGAGGTGACCGCCGCCGAAAGAAATTTTTTTTTTGAAGGTGGTCAGAGCAGGGTTCGAACCCATGATCTCATGTACAAGAGCCGCGCACACTAACCATTGCACCACCGACGGCCACGAGGTGTTCTTACTATCAAATATTTGAAGGAAAAGAAGAAAAGAAATCGTAATAGATTGTAAGTTCTTGATACGTTTATCGATTAAATGAAACCATTTTACTAATACTATGTGGTTATCGATAACACTAGGATTTAAAACTTGTTGTACTATTTTGCAGAAATCTCTACAGATCTTTAGTAACGGGTCCGCCAAATAATTTTTTTTTTTTTTGAAAATGCTATAAAAAAAAACTAGTGAATATTTTCTCAAATTTCTTTTGTTATTTGAACGTACAATCCTTCCGGTTAATAATGGAAAATAATTTCATTCAAATGGCTACCTCGGCTGGCCATGCAGTAGCCTACACGATCGATCCAATTTTTAAGCACATTATTGATTATGTGCAGCTGTATTTCACCAATGGCTTCACGAATATTGTTTCTTTAAAGCGTCAATTGTCTCTGGCTTGTCGGCGTAACACTTATCTTTGAGGGCACCCCACAAATAATAGTCCGACGGTGTCAAATCGCAGCTCCGAGGTGGCCAAACGACATCAGCTCTGCGGCTGATAATGAGATCGTCAAAAACAGGGCGCAAAACATCGAGTGAAGCTTCGGCTGTGTGGCACGTAGCGCCGTCCTGTTGAAACCAAATGTTGCCAATATCCTCCTCTTCAATTTTTGTGAACATCAATTCGTTCAACATGGCCCGATAACGATCGCCATTGACTGTAACGGCCACTCCTTGCTCATTTTCGAAGGAAAATGGCCCAATTATGCCTCTGGACCAAAATCCGCACCAAACAGTGACTCGTTTTGGGTGCATCGGCTTTTCAATGTATGCGTGCGGGTTTTCTGTGCCCCAAATGCGACAATTTTGCTTGTCTACATACCCGCCAAGATCAAAATGAGCTTCATCTGAAAAGATGATTTTTTTGGCAAACACATTCTGCAACATTACCATGATTTTCAAAGTAATGTCGCAATATTTCCCAGCATTGTTCAAGCGTATACACAACCATATTCGTTCAGCGGAAGGATAAAACTAATTATCTGTCAAATCAGACATGAGCTAAGTGTTACCATTCACGAAATAAGCACTAGTTGAAAAAAAAAAAACGTTAGATGGCGAACCCTTTATTTTACAGTTACCGGTTATCGATAATACTACGAATTAAGGCGCGTTCTTATCGTCTAAGTGTTGCACTATTTTGCAGAAATTTCCACAGATCGTTAGTATTTCATAATGGCGTTCTGTAAACGAAAACGATTTTTTTATTCTGTAAAAACAATTTTTTTATTCTGTTATCCTTTATCCTTTTGTAAGAATATGCACGGGTAGGGACTAAATTCACAAAGTGAATACATCCCAACACAGTTTGTCGGACTGCGATCACACAGATTGTTTGGCGTTAAACTCCTCCGAAACGGCTGGACCGATTTGTATGAAATTTTGTGTGCATATCGGGTAGGTCTCAGAATCGCCCAACATCTATTTTTCATACCCCTAAATGATAAGCGCGACCCACCCCTATATAGAACACAGATTTGTCCGACTGCGAAACACAAATTGTCAGACTGCGGAAAAAAATCACACACTGGTGTAGCGGCAGCGAATAGTTGTCTTGTGTGGGTGCGGAGCACTCTTAGAGCAAAGAGAATAATGACGTTTTATACGTACAATAAAATTGAGATAGCAAGAGAGCAACGAAAATTGTGTGAACTTGTCTAGCGTATGTACGAACATAACAATGCATGTATGTACATGTGTCTGTTGCTTTGCATTCTCTTTGTTTTTTGTGGGAATAAAACAAAACGTATTAAGCAAGAAAATAATGACACATGTGCTTGCACTGGTCTTTATATAATTTGAAGTATTAATAATATTTAAATGTAACGTCATCATATGATTGAACGCTTTTTTTATTTTCCAATGGAACATTTACTAATGTGTTCATAGAAATCGAACAGGTACCGCGTAACAAAAAGGTGTTAACACACCGCCCATAAGTTCGAACACTCATTGGATTTTTTTTCCAAGAACAGGTATTTTTTAAAGAAGTGGTTCTCTTTTTATGAAAAGGTTATTTTTTTAAGAAAATGTACTTATTTTCAGAAAGGCTACTCAAGAACAGAGAAGAAAACGTATTATTTTATTTTTAATAAAAGATACTTTTAAGAAACGGATTTTTTGTAAGAAAGGGTTTTTTTAAGAGAATGTATTTTTTTGAAGAAAAGGTTTTTTAAGAAATGGGATTTTTTTAGAATTGGTCCTTTTTCAAGAATAGGTAAGTTTTTAAGAGTAGGTACTTATCTCAAGAAAAGTTATTTTGTTTCACAGAAAAGGTACTCCTTAAAGAAAAGGTAGTTTATTAAGAAAAGGCAATTTGTTGTAAGAAAATTTACTTTTGGATGAGAGTGCACGTATTTAACAAAAATATTCTTTTTAAGAAAAGGTACGAAAAGCTAGTTTTTGTACGAAAAGGTAGTTTTTGTACGAAAAGGTAGTTTTGAGAAAATTTCTATTTTTTGGAAAAGGCACTTACATATATAAAAAAAATTAATTTTTTTAAACTTTTCTAAATTTACTTTTTGTCGGGTTCAAAACTGCAATATATACTAAATATCATAGATAAAGGAAATAATAGATATAGCGAGACCATTGTCAACTTTGTTCACTAGGTGCTGTCCTGTACTACTGTCACTTTCATTGAAGTTTCCCAAAATTTGCATTGACGTCATTCAAAATTGTGGGAAATTTTTGTGAAAATAATTTAAACAAGCGAAAATGTGACAAAATTTAAATGATTTTATACAATACCATTTGTTTTTTATATATAAAACTATTTCAAAACCACGAGGCTGGTGTTGGGATATCAATATGAGAAACCCCGTAATACCGCCCAAAGATGAACATGTCGAAACACCTTTTTAATCTAAAATCTTCCCCGTCCAAAACCTGTATCAACTTCTGTCGTCGCAGATGCCAAAACCGTTAGAGTGTCTGAGGAGTCTCAACAAGGAATGGTAGCTGAACCGAAGGAAGAATGAATTTATTAGGACATAGTCGCTGGCGACATGGTTTTGCAACTCGATGGCCATCAGATATTTCACTTTAAGTAAAATGTTGTATTCTTGTTTCGTAGTGATATTTTTGTTAAAAATTTGATATTAAATTTTTGGAATTTTAACGTCATATTTGTTGACTTTTTTTGGGAACAGAAAAAAACCCATTTATTGCTTTCAACGACATTTAGAAAATTACCCATTACACTAAAATGTTCCCAACACTTGTGCTTCATCTATTTGATTTCTTCATCTATATCAGGCTCCACGTAGAAAACTTCCCAATAAACAAGAAATTTCACAACATATGTTAGTCTAGACACAAACCAAAGTAAAAGTATCCAATATAGTTGATAATAGTGGGTTGTCGCATAATAGTGTTAAAAAAAATAGTTGTTTAATTTTTTTTCGTTTAACCCGTAACTATCCCGCAACGTGCGATAAGGAACTTTGTTCCAATAATATTTAATTCTTATGTTATTTCGTTGTTAACCATAATGCTGTGGATTAAGGGGTGTTCAGACGATGTGGTTAACGTTCACCTAGAGTGATTAATTACAAATTTTATGTTACAACTATACCCCTCAATCAAGATTTTTGTAAATTTGTTGTAATGGCATAAAGTCCAATTTCATTTTAATACAGAATTCCTTAATGTGAATGGTGCTTAAGGGCAACAATAGCATAAATAGCCAGAGAATGCAAAGCAGAGTTCACACGCAGTACAATATTTTAAGGCAACAAAACGAATTTCTTCTTTTTCAATGATTGGGTGGATTGTTTTCAGTGTAACAAGTGGATACAATTTGTTTTATTAAAATATAAAACTTTTCCTAGTGTATCCAATAATTTAAACACTACTGGAGGCAACGTAATTTTCCTTCTTTAATATTATTTCTTTTCACATTTCTCTTACTTTCAAGGCAAATTTAAATGTATTTTGATTTAAAAAACAGACTAAAATAAACCATTTAATTACTCATCTCTCAGAGGCCATGAGTGTCGTTGTTGCCATCCTATTTCAACCCCATCCACTAGTATTTAATTTTTTTTTTTTGCAAAAGAAATTGGGTCACTGTTACAAAAGTTTGACGTTATTTTTTTTTTGAATATTTTCTTAACGAAAGCGTCAATTTTTTTTTGTGTTAATTTTTTTGCTTGGCAAATAAACAACACATTTCCTTTGTTGAAATTGTATTTATTTTTTTGTTGAGGGGAGAACGTCACCATTAAAATACATTATTTTTTACTTATGTATTTCTGTTGCCACGACATTTGTACATTCTTGGTCCGCCTCTCATCAAAATAATAATAATAATAAGTAATCTGTCATTTCGTTTTGACATTCATTATTAATATGCTATAATACAAAAATAAAACTGTGTGACATAAAACATTTGCAAAATATTGTGTCATAATGAGTGAGTGAGTTGAGTGAGTGGTCGTCTTAAGAATACCAAAAGGGAACACAATACTAGAATCGGGCAAAGTATTTTATAAAAGAGAATTTTGCACAAATAATGGGAAATATTAATAGCTTAATTTTTGTGGGGACAATCGGTGGGGACACAGTGTTGGGATTCTGTAATGTCTCTAACATACTCTATTGGGGATGACAAAAGCCCCTGCCTTTGTTAGTAATTTCAATACAAAAATTGTTAAAAGTTTGATAAGACGATTTCCAATTTGTCGCAATGTTCTCTTAAGTTTTTGTCGAGAAAATCATCAACACATCGGCAGACGGGTACAAAGTGGGGTATTAAATTAATCATTTGTATTTTGCCGCCATATTTGATTCAACCAAAATCTTCAAACGCCGGAAAATAACGGCCTCAACAACATATTGCAGGCGCAATGTACATACATGTTTGCAAGAATTGTTTTCCTGAATTGAAGACCTGCTGCTTTTTGCCTTCAGTGTCTGTCGCGTTTTTGTTTTCAGCAGTTTTCAACGAACAAAAATCACATTTGGGTCACAACTACACATATTTTTAGTCATTGTATCCCAATCATGTTATATTGAATAGCAAACACAATGTGTTTGGGCACAAGTATAATATATTTGCGACAAGCTACAAACACATTACACTTGCACCCAAACAACAAAAAATGGCAAATTTTTCAGCGTCTATATATAGACATTCATCATCATCAGTTGCTATGGAGGAAACTGCAGGTATCCAATGGGCTTCTTTAGCCTAAGTGTGCTAGACAGCGTGCTGTCTTGCAGCCTTTTCAACCAACCATAAAGACATTTCAAGTCATTGAATTAAATATAGCAGGTCTCAGTAAGAATGCACTTTTTAGTTTTAAAATAAAAACACGTATGTTTTGAGATAGTAGTGATTTTTTATTGGATTGTAAAGAAGACATGTTCCGATAAAGTATGGAATAAAATATACGTCAAATGGCCGCCACGGCCCTGATGACAGGCCCATTACTCTTTACATGAAATTTTCCATGACTCTCTCACAGAGATGTGTTTGTATCTCACCGAAGACGCGTTGAATCTCGGATTTGAGCTCAGGAAGTGTTTCTGGTTTATTCACATAAATCTGAGATTTCACAGAACCCCAAAGAAAGAAATCGCACGGCGTTAAATCGCATGATCTTGGTGGGCAGTTGACATCAGAAGTTCTTGAGATAAACTGTTCTGGAAATTGTTGCTGCAATAAATCGATTGTTTCATACGCGTTGTGGCGAGTGGCGCCGTCTTGCTGCAACCATATCTCGTCCAGATCCATGCTGTCCAGTTGAGGCCACAGGAACTCCATTATCATGTCCCTGTAACGACTGCCGTCCACAGTCACTGTAATCTCGGCCTCACTTTCAAAAAAGGAAGGCCCAATCACGCCGCCTGATCAAAATCCCCACCACATTTACTCGTTGTGGGTGCATTTGTTTCGCATGGATTGCATGAGGATTTTCTGAGCCCCAAATTCGACAATTTTGTATATTCACGAAGCCATTCAGATGGCAATGCACTTCATCGGAGAAGACGATGTTTGGAACGAACTTCCTTATCGCACTTTGAGGGATAGGGGCTAAATGAAAAAATTAAACAACTTTTGTTTTAACACTATTATGCTACAACCCAGTATTATCAACTATATTGTTAACTTTTGCTTTGGTTTGTGTCTAGACTAAAGGCTTGGATGATAGAGAAAGAAATCAACTAGATGTCTCACATATGTTGAAAAATTTCTTGTTTAATGGGAAGTTTTCTAGGTGGAGCCTCTAACCAATATTTAATATATATTGTAGTTTTGAGCCCAATAAAAAGTATATTTACAAAAGCCAAAGTGAACGAAGTACAAGAAAATTTTCTTAAATATTTGTCTTCTCTTAAAAAAAGTAGATATTGTCGAAAAACAATATCCATTCATATTCTTAAACAATGTACATTTTTTGAAGAAAAATACCTTATTTTAAAGAAGTCGGTGGTGCAATGGTTAGTGTGCGCGCCTCTTGTACAGGAGATCCAGGGTTCGATTCCTGCTCCGACCATCTTAAAACTTCTTTCGACGACGGTCCGTCGAAACCGGTGGAAAACTGTAGGTCCCAATCAGTGAGTATAAAACTATAAAGCGCACAGCTCACTGGTTGTGAGAAGCTCTCCCCAATTCCTTCATGGGATGTAATGGGAGACCATGTTTTTTTTTTATTTTAAAGAAGTACCAATTCTTAAAAAAAAAGTAAAATTTTTTACAAAAAGTACATTTTCTTAAAAAAAATAGTTTTTTTTCAAAATAAGAACCTTTTCTTAAAAAAGTAAAATTTTCCTCAACAAATTGCCATTTTTTATAAAAAGTTTTTTTTTTTTATAAAAAGTACCTTTTCTTAAAAGAGTACATTTTTTGTGTAACAAAATAACTTTTCTTGAGATAAGTGCCCGCTGAATTTTACGACCTTGGGGACACGCGCTGGAAAAAACCTGAATATGCAGTTTTGGTTGACTTGAGCTCCTGAGTTGGGAACAAGTTGTCCGAAAGGGGAAAATTGCCACTAAGGCCCAAAAAAATCGAAAAAACTGGCCTCTGCACTTACAGGTAAGTGTTGGTACTCAAATGAAAGGAAATCGTTTTACGATTTCATTGGTGCAATTACTTTTCACATCCGATGGCTGTCAGTTGACAAAAGTTTTTCGCCAAATTCGACTTAAGGTACAGAGGGAATTTGAACCCCTCTGCATGAGTATAAATGGATGGAATATACATACATACATTTATCGATTTTCAAATAGGTCTAGCACACAGTACGAGAAACGTAGAGAGGAACCAATACCACCAATGAAATCGTGAGAAGATTTCCAATGATTTAAGTACCAGATCAATGATTTCAATAAGATCAATAAGAGTTCCATTTGATACATGCACATTTGTAAAAGAAAAAAATTTTGCTAAATTTGTTGGGTATTGAAATATAGAAAACGAGGCATATCTCGATTCACAAGCATCGAATGTGAAAACTAATGGTAGCAATGAAATCGTAAGATTTCCATTCATTTAGGGGCCCGGTTTTTGGGCCTTAGGGGCAATTTCCCCCTTTCGACCCACTTGTACTGTATTCTGTGAACAATTCAAAAGAGGATGCAATTTTTGTTTTTTTTTCCAGCACGTGTCCCCAAGGTCGTAAAATTTTGCCTAAATGCCTACTCTTAAAAATGTACCTATTCTTGAAAAAGGGACCAATTCTAAACAAAATCCACATTTCTTAACAAAAAAACCTTATCTTCAAAAAAGTACCTTCTCTTAAAACAATACGATTTCTTACAAAAATTCATTTTCTTAAACTACCTGTTCTTAAAAATATAAAATAATACCTTTTCTTTTCTTGAGATAAGTAACCTTTCTGAAAATAACAGCCTGTTTCTCTATTTCAAACGAAAGCTTTCGTTCGTGTTCTAGATGACAGAAAGTTGATTTGGGTTTCACAATCTTGTCGTTTGAAATGAAACGAATGAAAACATAAAAGTTTTCAGTATTTCAGTGGTTTCTCTATTTCGAATGTGCTGTCACTTAGGATCAAACATGAAGTCAGACGAACGAAAATTTCGATTTCCATAAACCGAATTTGAGTCGAATGTGAGTGACTGATTTTCGTTCGCTTAGCTTTTCGTTCGAGATAGATAAACAGGCTGCAAGTAAATTTAAAAAAAAAAAAAACCTTTTCCTGAAAACAGTAACACTTTTTTAAAATGTAACTGTTTTTAAAAAAGTTCTTCTTTGTAAAAAAAACATTCATACTCGTATGGCTTTTTCTTACAGAAAGTACTTCTCCCTAAAAATAGTACATTTTCTTAAAAAACATTAACTTTTCATAAAATAGGTACCTCTCTTTAAAAAAGGACGTTTTCGGGTAAATATAATACATATTCTAACAAAAAGTACCTAAAAATATCCTTTTTTTTTTTAAAAAATATATTCTATCAAAAAAAAAAACAGTTTATCATTTTATAAAAATCGTCTTTTCTTAAAGATCCATTTAAATTATCGTATTTTTCAGTGGGCGCCTTAGGCGTGTTGGAACTAACTAGTACATAATACTTTAGATAGCGAAATGAACTTCGTTCCAACCGGGTGTCCCCTGACACTTCATGTGATTTGTTTAATTGCAATTAGAAATAGTTTCGTCAACTTAAAAAGGTTTAATTTTACTTTGACAATTTGTTTCTCTTCCAACTCCATAAAACCTTAACTTTTGCTTTCAAGACAACTTTTGACACTTTTTGTTCGTTTCTTGTAAAACGTGACTTTTTTGCAAAGTATGACATTTGCTACCTTAAACATAAAACCAAAAAAATCACATTTATTGTTTAGTTAAAAAAAATAAAAAATACTTTTAATGCAAATTAAATGCGAATACAAATTTTAACACGAAATCAACAAAGAGATGTCGTTGGTTTTACATTTTAACAATTTCAAACAAAAGATCAATTGGCTTTTCATAAGATGATGATAGACAAAACACACAACACACACACACAAATGTCAAATGAATTTCGTGTCTCTTGGTTGTGGGATGAAGGAGTGTTTTATTTATGACCTCAAACTAATAATAAAACAACAAAAAATAACTGAACAGTTTAATAATAAAAACACTAGAGGAAAACTAAACCTTTGTATTTGACAGCATAGATGAATGGCTTGGACTATAGCAGTCAGGCAACACTTAAACCCGAAACAAGTGCGCTAAAGAACCCAATAGTAGTCTTATGCCTCATCGCCATTGTCTTGCTGCGGAGACTTTAAATAACAAGCCACCAAACACAAAGACCCTCATATTATGCAGTCAAGTCAGTCTTATCTCTTTAACATCATAGAGAAGTGGAAAATGTCATGACGATGTCAAATTCAACACTTGATTGTAATACAATTTGAAACCCTTTAAGCATCGGTCTTTGTACACTTGATATTTTGTAGTTTTCGACACAATTCAAATGGTTTTTATTTCGATTTCTTAAGAATTGAAATTTTAGAGATTTTATGTTTTAATATAATATTTTCATATACACCATTTCCATAAACAAAACTTGTATCAACAAAAGTTCATATTACAATTAAAAAAGAAAACAAAACATAAACATAAAAGTCCATAATTCAAAACTTTTTAATTGTTTTTTTTTTTCAACTGATTTATAAACAAATACGATTATGAATTTGTTATTACGATCACGTATTGTAACGTATTCTTCATATGATCGGCGTTACTTTTGAAAAATGTGTATGATGGAGAAAAGCAAAGCCGCGCCGTCGCTGAGCGCCGTCTTAGAACGGGTGTTTCAATAAGAGCGCTACAAAAGTTGTTTTTAAATAAAACAAAACCGGTTTTAGATACCAATGAAATTCGTTATTCCTGTGAAAGTACGTTCGATGCCATTATGTATGGAACTCGATTTCTTTTGCATGGCCACCACGGGCACGCTTGCAGAAGTCCAGACGCTGAACCCAATTTTCGACGGTTTTCAAGCATAAATCGGCCGATACTGCTGCAATTTCACGTTCGATATTCGTACGAAGTTCTTGTTGGCATAGACCATAGACTTGACGTAGCCCCACAGGAAATAATCTAACGGCGTCAAATCGCACGACCGAGGCGGCCAATCGACTGGGCCATTTCGTGAGATAAGACGTTCACCAAACTTGGGTTCCAATAAATTGATTGTGGCATTCGCTGTGTGGCTTGTGGCGCCGTCCTGTTGGAACCACATATCCTCCAAGTCCTCCAAGTCCATATTATCAATGAACGGTAGCGATTCGACGTCACAGTAATGTGCCGGTCTTGATCATCACGGAAGAAGTACGGCCCAATGACGCCGCCGGCCCATAAACCGCACCAAACCGTAATTTTTTCGGGATGCAATGATGACTCATGGATTACGTGCGGAATGCTGTCTGACCAATAACGCATATTTGGCTTATTGACGAAGCCATTCAGCCAGAAATGAGCCTCATCGCTGAAGATGATTTTCCGATGAATTCCGCTCTTAAAGTTCGGTAGTAAATTTTAATAATTTCAACTCGTTGTTGGTTCGTATATCTTTCCATGATGAAATGGCAAACCTTACTGAAGAGAAATGTCAAAAGAGCGGGAAAAAATATGGCGTCGTTTGCTGTCCCTATCGATTTACTTTTGTAGCGTCTCTGTTGAAAAACCCTTTAATATAACAAACACAAATAAATTTAAATTTTTGTGGAAAAAAATAAAATCCAAGAAAAAATTAAAACGAATGCATCAACATGGATTTCCTGTCTTCATTTAAAGTTGCCACTTTTGCAAAGGCAGCGCAATTGAGAAAACAGTATTGAATGACACACTCAACAATGCTGATCAGTCATTTCAAATCAATTCGGAAGTAACAACTACAGTAGCAATAGGAAGAGTGGAGAACAAAAGTCTTCCACAAACAAAAATAGAATAGGAAATGAGAAAAAATATAATAAAAAAAAACAAACAAAATTACATGAGGTGTCAGGGAACAACCGGTTGGAACGAAGTTCCTTTCGCTATATATTATGTGCTAGTAAGTTCCAACACGCCTAAGGTGCCCGTTGAAAAATACGATAATTTAAATGGATCTTAAAGAAAACATACTTTTTGTAAAATGATAAACTTTTTTTAGAACAATTTCTTTTTTTAAAGTATTATCTATTATTTCCAACAAAAACTAATCATTTTTCAATCAGAAAAATGTGCATGACTTGTAAGCTTGTAGTATGAATTTCTCATACATTAACCAAAAGCTAACAAAAATCGGTCAATAAAATTCAAATTCAAATAAATGTAACTGACACTAGCACGGTCTTCAAAAATGCAATACCACGGAAAAATACAACTCTGTGATATAGATTAAAACTCACCTCAAAGCACTGCAACAATGCGAGAACGCATGAGGAAAAGAAGAACATGGCGGAAAAATACTGTCTGTTCTTGTTGTTGGAATTAATGGCCTTTCAGTGATGTTGATACTTAGGGATCTTCGATCGATACTAATTCGGACATGTGAATTGCAGAATTGAGTTTGTATATATACGATTGATGATCAACCGATGGTATCAATTCAGGTACAGTAGTTTAGGCATCTGATGGGGAAAAATTCTCCGTAAAATATATGGTCCTGTTAGGGCAAACGGCGAGTACCGACGTCGCTGGAACGCAGAGCTATATAATCTCTATTCTGACGTGGACATAGCTAGACGAATCAAAGTGGGCCAATTGCGTTGGCTAGGCCATGTTATCAGAATGGATGGAGATGGGCCAGCGCGAAAGATTTTTCATAACGTACCCGATGGAAGCAGGAAAAGAGGACGGCCAAGACCAAGACTCCGCTGGAAAGACCAGGCAGAAGAATCCCTCCGTATCCTTGGTGTTACCAACTGGCGAGCAAAGGCGAAGGATATTAGCCATTTGGAAGAATATATTGAAATTTGTTTAATTTGTTTGTTTAATTAATATGTGTAAGACGTTTGACCTCATGAGGTTGTAATATAGTCAATAAAAGTAAGTACTTTTTTAAGATAAGGTATTTTTTCAGAAAAGGTACTTTGTTTAAGAATATGAATAGGTACTATTTTGCAAAAATTTACTTTTTTTAAGAAAAGGCACTTATTTAAGAAAATCTTCTTTTTTCAAACTTCTTGCACGTTGGCTTTTCTAAATTTGCTTTTTATTGGGTTCAAAACTACAATATATACTAAATATTGATTCGAGGCTCCACCTATCTAGACATCTAGTAAGTCTAGACACAAACCAAAGAAAAAGTAAACAATATAGTTGATAATAATGGGTCGTAGCATAATAGTTGTAAACAAAAGTTGTTTAATATTTTATCATTTAGCGTGCGATAAAGAACTTCGTTCCAAAAAATAACAAGGTTCTGACAACGAATTCTGGTAGAGGCGGGAAGAAAAATGTACATATATTAGCGTGTCGAAAGTGTACGTCTGAATTTTGTTTAATTGTTTCCCCTTTTCCACATTCTTATGATGAATCGGCGAAGGAAATCGTGTTATCCTTACATCTTAGGTATATGATGTATTCAGCAATTTAGTGTAAAAATTTAAGAGAAACATTTTTGTGGAATATGTTAACCAACTACCGCCTCAATATATGGGTCCTTTTTGGTATTTTTGTGAAAGAGGGTTAAAACACCCCTACAACATGGGAGTACTACAAAAACATTCCATTTCCATTGTGCTTTTTTGTTTATCTGTTTTTTTGCTTTTTTGTTTATCTGTTGTCTGGCACGTATTTGTTTTCCGAAGTTTTCAACAAACAAAGCCATATTTGGCCCACAAAAACATAAATTATAGCGTATTCATCATTGTGTCTGGAACATGTAATATTGAATAGCAAACACAAGGTGTTTGGACACAAGTATACTATATTTGCGGCAAGCTATTTGCATCCAAACAACAGAAGTAGACAGATTTTTTCAGCATGTGTGATAATCTATGGAGTATATGGGATAATCCTAGCGCTTGTTTCACAGTCACAATTTAAAAAGCTTCCAGCAGCTGGTATAGTAAAAAGCTTTTAAATGACAAATATCGCTCATTTAAAGTTCAATTAAGTGGTGACTGCAATTTAAGTGCAAACTATGGAATTGAACCTTAGTTTCCCGCCTTTTTCTCAAAATTTGTATGAATGACTTTTTGACATAGCATTCATAAGGCGGCTCTCTCACTTTCATCATTTTATTGAATTTTTTTGTTTTCGACTAAATTGTGCGGTTGCTACTCACATTTTCACCGTTGATGTCTTCATTAACATCAATTTAATCACAAGTGACACCAAGACAATTTGTGAAGACGTCCAAAATTGTACAAAAGATAAAATCCATTATAAATGACCCGCCGCATTAAAGAGAGAAGAAAAAACAACGCGCTGTGCACCGAAAATTAAGGCAACTGTCACCATAAACTTTATTCAATGTTACGATTTAATAAAAAATAAATCATACCGTAAAAGGCGCTGAATTGCCAGCAATTTGACAGTTTAAATTAGATTTGCAGCTAAAGTATAAAGAATGAGCAAGATGAGACATTGTGGAATTTACTGTATTTTTTGGGATTTTTGTTTTAATTTTTAATTTGTTTGTATAAATTTTTATTAAACGTCTATTAACCGCTGCAAGTAATTAAAATGTTGGCATTTATTTGCACAATCACAATGAATTTTTTTTTGGGTTTTCAAGAGTTTGGGTAATAAATGCTTAATAGTATTTATTGTAAAATTACAAATATAATTTTGAAAATTTACGATAACACGCAAGAAGTTAAACTTTAATAGGAACCTTAATAGGAGAAGAATTAACAAAAACATTTTGAGATTAGCGTGTTTTAATGTGACACTTAATGGAAACATTTCAGATATTCTTCAAATTATTGTTAAATACTTAACAACTTTGAAGGTTGAAGACAAAATGTGTTGCAATAAAAAGCTGTATTCCGCCTCTTAGATCATTCAATTTGCCAAATATGTAAATATTAAATATCAAATTTTTAGTGTCATAATTTAAATATTTAATTGATATTGTAAAAGTGTTAATAAAAACGTCTTAATTTAAATAACATTTGATGACAAATGAATTTGATATCAGTTTTCGGAAAATATTATTCAAATGATACATAAAATTAACATTTAGTCAGCAAAACTAAAACGGAGTCAATACAATGGTATTACATTTTTTACTACATCCAATCAGGGCTCATATTAGTTCGCTCACGAGCCTTTCCCGAGTCACGTGCCAGGAGCCTAAATTGATTCTGGCTGATTTCGGCTCCCAAGCATCAGGTTAAACTTTCGCTCTCAAATTTGTGAACCGAGAGCTGCGGGATTCAAATTTGTCTTTTAGATCGCGGACCAGATTTTGAAATTGAATGGAATTGAATTGCATCGAATTGAATTGAATTGAATTGAATTGAATTGAATTGAATTGAATTGAATTGAATTGAATTGAATTGAATTAAAGTGAAATGAAATAAAATAAAAAAAATAAAATGAAACGAAATGAAATTAAATGAAATGATATGAAATGAAATGAAATGATATGATATGATATGATATGATATGATATGATATGATATGATATTATATGATATGATATGATATGATATGATATGATGTGATATGATATATGATATGATATGATATGATATGATATGATATGATATGATATGATATGATATGATATGATATGATGTGATATGATATGATATGATATGATATGATATGATATGATATGATATGATATGATGTGATATGATATATGATATGATATGATATGATATGATATGATATGATATGATATGATATGATATGATATGATATGATATGATATGATATGATGTGATATGATATATGATATGATATGATATGATATGATATGATATGATATGATATGATATGATATGATATGATGTGATATGATATGATATGATATGATATGATATGATATGACATGATGTGATATGATATGATATGATATGATATGATATGATATGATATGATATGATATGATGTGATATGATATATGATATGATATGATATGATATGATATGATATGATATGATGTGATATGATATGATATGATATGATATGATATGATATGACATGATATGATATATGATATGATATGATATATGATATGATATGATATGATATGATATGATATGATATGATATGATATGATATGATATGATATGATATGATATGATATGATATGATATGATATGATATGATATGATGTGATATGATATATGATATATGATATGATATGATATATATGATATGATATGATATGATATGATATGATATGATATGATATGATATGATATGATATGATATGATGTGATATGATATGATATGATATGATATGATATGATATGATATGATATGATATGATATGATATGATATGATATGATATGATATGATATGATATGATATGATATGATATGATATGATATGATATGATATGATATGATATGATATGATATGATATGATATGATATGATATGATATGATATGATATGATATGATATGAACTGATATGATATGATATGATATGATATGATATGATATGATATGATATGATATGAAATGAAATAACATGAACTGAAATGAAATGAATTGAGTGGAACTGAATTGAATTGAACTGATTTAAATTGAACTGATTTAAATTGAATTGAATTAAATTGAATTGAATTGAACTAAATGAATTGAATTGAATTGAACTGAATTGATTTGAATTGAATTGAATTGAATTGAATTGAATTGAATTGAATTGAATTGAATTGAATTGAATTGAATTGAATTGAATTGAATTGAATTGAATTGAATTGAATTGAATTGAATTGAATTGAATTGAATTGAATTGAATTGAATTGAAGTGAATTGAACTGAATTGAATTGAATTTAATTGAATTGAATTGAAATGAATTGAATTGAATTGAATTGAATTGAATTGATTTGAACTGAATTGGGTTGAATTGAATTGACCTGGATTGTAATGAATTGAATTGAATTGAACTGAACTGAACTGAACTGATCTGAATTGAATTGAATTGAATTGAATTGAATTGAATTGAATTGAATTGAATTGAATTGAATTGAATTGAATTGAATTGAATTGAATTGAATTGAATTGAATTGAATTGAATTGAATTGAATTGAATTGACTTGACTTGAATTGAATGGAATTGATTTGAATTGAATTGAATTGAAACGAATTGAATTGAATTGAATTGAATTGAATTCAATTGACTTGACTTGAATTGAATTGAATTGAATTGAATTGAATTGTGTTGAATTGAATTGAAATGAATTGCATTAAATTAAATTGAATTGAACTGAACTGAACTGAATTGAAATGAATTGATTTGAATTGAATTAAATTGAAGTGAATAGAATTGAATTAAATTCAATTGAACTGAGTTGAATTGATTTGAGTTAAACTGAATTGAATCGCACTCAATTGAATTGAGTTGAATTGAATTGAATTGAATTGAATTGAAGTGAATTGAATTGAATTGAGTTGAATTGAATTGAATTGAATTGAATTGAATTGAAATTAATTGAGCTGAATTGAATTCAAATGAAGTGAATTGAAATGAATTAAATTGAATTGATTTGAATTGAGTTGAATTAAATTGAATTGAATTGAATTGAATTGAATTGAATTGAATTGAATTTAATTGAAATGAATTGAATTTAACTGTATTGAATTTAATTGAATTGAATTGAATTGAATTGAATTGAATTGAATTGAATTGAATTGAATTGAATTGATTTGAATTGAATTGAATTGAATTGAATTGAATTGAATTGAATTGAATTGAATTGAATTGAATTGAATTGAATTGAATTGAATTGAATTGAATTGAATTGAATTGAATTGAATTGAATTGAATTGAATTGAATTGAATTGAATTGAATTGAATTGAATTGAATTGAATTGAATTGAATTGAATTGAATTGAATTGAATTGAATTGAACTGAACTGAATTGAAAAGAATTTAATTGAGTTGAATGAAATTGAAATGAAATGAATTGAATTTAATTGAATTGGCTTGAATTGAAATTGAATTGACTTGAGATGGATTGAAATAAATTGAATTGAATTGATTTGAATTGAACTATCTATCGGTTCAGTTCGAAATAAATTGTATACCTTTTCTAAAAAAAATATTTTTAAAGGATTTTTTTTGAAAAAATCCAATTATTTTTTTTCATTTTTGGTTATTAAAGAATTATTCATCCTCAAAAATGATTGTGATTACTCAGTATTAATTTATACGTTCATCCATTTTCATTTCTTCACATTCGTTTCCATTTTTAAACTAAACTTTTATGTGTAATTTTATTTTTTATTTCCTGATTAACAATTTGAAATCTAATGGAACGATTCTCATGAATTTTCTAAATTTAGCATTAACCTTTCGTGGAAATTCTTCTTGGATTGGCGTTGAAAATCATTTCCCGTAGAACACTTGCAAACTTGTCAAAATTACTCGAAATACATTTGATAATTAGAATATCATTCATGACAAGAAAAACACCGCATCCCACCCCCTTTCCTCCTCAATTGAGTGTAATAAAAATTAACCTATTTTTGCCGTTACAAACCACCTAATATTCAAATAAATTTCCCTTTGTTATTTGTCTCTATTGTTGTTTATTTATTGTTGACTCGCTCGCAGCGAACAAATTAAACATTTCCGGTCTTTGGAGTCCGCCGAAATGTAAGAAAAAAATCTAACTTAAATATCTGACAGCAGACAACTAAACAACCATCAAGTGTCACTCGAGCTAAACTACACGCTAAAGTAAACTTCAATTTAATCGAGTGGGATATTGTCGTCCCCCTCATAAAATGGATGGTGCAAAATGCCACACAACGAAATAAACTCACACACTTAAGCCAATAAACCATAACTCCCTGCCTGCTCTTCCTTTCTGAACATCATATCAGCAATTACCCACTGCCAGCGACCATTAGACCGACCAAACGACCGTCACACTTTTGGTGCTTCAATACCAACACCCGACTAAAAGCGTCAGTAACTCCAGCATGGCGTAAATGAGCTTGAAACCCCATCGTGAACTAGAAGAACAAGTGGTAGGGCAGGGTAGTAACTCCAATAAAATGGCAACGGGCTGTAAAGAACGACAATGGACAACAAGAAATATCTAGCTCTGAACTCTAAAACACGTTGACCTGTGGCGAAGACAATACCAAAAGCATTGCACGTTGACAGAAGAACATGGGAAACATTACAAAAGTGAATGACAACACACAGGCCAATGACCAAAGAAATGGCGATAATAATAGATAACCCAGTGAAACATTTCGTACGCAGATAATCTGTTTAGTGATGAATTTCCTGTCATACACCACCACATGAAATCATGTCATTTTGTTATAGCTAATATTTAAAAGACTCATAGCAACTACATTTTTCGGTTCAGAAAATCTAGAAAAATGTAGAAGCTTTCCAAGAGCTTTGATACAAAGGCTCAGTTGGATAGTGAGGCAGTCTCCACTTAGTGAACTGGAAATCCCCGATGGTTGTCATTTAAATGCAATTTAATATGAAAATGTTTTGTGAGGTTTTCAATTGAGTTCTTAAACGATGTGAAACGGTGAAACTCGACGATAGTTTTACAATTTTTACAATATTTTTGGAGCGGCTAAATAAACCTTACGAATTTTGAAAATCTTACAACACAAAGCTTCAAAGTAAATAAACGGTTTCACAGTTGACCATTCTCCATTGCAATCAACTTTAAATCCCCGATGTTTGTTATATAATGTGAACATAGTCTCTGAGCTTTTAAATCACGATTTTGAAACTCCCTATAAAAATTTTTGTATGATTCTTAAATTTTTGAATAGATTTGGATTCCTAAATAAGTTTGAACTTAATATTCACACATTTATAGCACTGGGAACTAAGGGAAAGTTTCACGATCATTACTCGAAAGGCTCAACTAAAAAGCTCACAACAATTTTCATATCAAAAGACATTTAAATCACTAACATATAACATTTATGGCCTGTTTCGCAGTTCAAAGTTCTATATTTAAATGAACTTTAAATGCCCGATGTTTGTCATTTAACATGAAAATTTTCTGTGAGCTTTTAAGCTTAGCTTTTAAATGACGAGTGTGAAACTCGGCTACAATGTTAATTCATGCGATGAATCACATTGAAGTTCCAACTGTGAAACTTTAGAAACTACGCAGCACCGAACGTTGCAAATATGTCAAAAACTATTACAAATGAGCATTCATAAATGTTTTCAACTTAAAATGGAGTTTTTGCTAAGGAACCCCTAGAAAATTGGTTATACACATTCACATACCAACATTTTGACAGAAATGTTAAAACCCATTCACAGCTTATACGATTTTGCACTAAAACTACATAGAATGTACTTTAAAGCTTTTTGTATAGGTACCTAAGCTTTTGATTCTAAATTTAATAGTAAAAAGGGCGGACAACAGTTTCAAACATTACACGAAATGTATACATTCTTAGACCGGCAAATAGAGATTAAACAATCATTAATCACCAAAGCTTAAAACCAAAAAGAGCTTTAAAAGTTCTACAATACGTAACCAACATATGTGGGCTAGAATGGAACTTTTCTGTCACAAAAACTTTAAATTTATGGAGCTTAATCGAATATAAATAATGGGAGCATTAAGACTACATCGGGTGTCTTTAAAACCTTTTGGTATTGACCTAAAGCTCAGAATGAAATTGTATTAAATTGGCGGAGGAAAGGATTTAAAGAAGCTTTTTCATTTGAAACCCTTTAGTTTTTATAGGATCTCATCGTGAACAAATATGTGAAAGCCAAATGTATTCTGAAAATAATCACAGGAAATGTTTAAAGCATTTTGCTTGGTCCTAACTCCTTTTTCATAATACAGAATCACCACAAGCGTTGAAAGCTTTACAATGTGTGGCCACTATATTAAAGCTTTTATGAAGCTTTTGTGTTGGAAAAACTTTACATTTTGTAGAGCTTAATCAAAAATTAATATTGGGACAATAATGTTCAGTTTCACAGTTAAAAATTCTCTATTTAAATTGACTTTAAAGGCCCGATGCTGTCATTTTAATGTCATTTAATGCAAAAATTTTATTTGAGCTTTTAAACTGAGCTTCTGAATGACAAGTGTGAAACTCGAACTAAAATTTGTTTTAAATATCAGCTTTACAGAAGCCTTTGAATTCGAAAAGCCTTATTTTTGCAGGGCCTCATTATATATGAGAACGTGGGTTCGATCCCTGCTCTCTCCACCTTACATTTCTTTCGACGACACTCACTTCGCTTAGTGATGCCTACATTATCGAGTACTTAGGAATGAAAAAACTTCTCAAAATGCAGTTTGGAATTCATTGATAAGATTAGATAGACGTTATGAATTAATGAACTTCTTAAATACTAAAAACCCAGACGTAGTGCTTTTAAATGAAACTAAACTTAAAAAATACCACTTAGTGAGAAAGGATAGAAGGAATGCGAAGTGTGGAGGTGGCACAACCATCCTAATAAAAAAGGAAATTAGGTATGAAATGTACTATAATAGTACAACTAACTCATTTAAATATTTAGAAACATGCATACTAAAAATTCCAACCAATTCGAATGAGATTATGTACATAATATCAGCATATCACCCATCAGGCAATAATGACGCACATTTCAAAACTGAAATTTCTAAGCTGTTCGACTCCTTAAACTTGGACTCTCCAAATAATTATTACATTTTGGCAGGAGATCTAAATGCTAAACATAAAGACTGGGGTAAACCTGTCGACAATCACAAAGGTACAATTTTGAAAACTTTGCTGTTGGAAAATGATATTAGATTTAAGTGTAAACTTTACGCATCTGACTCTCCTTCATTTCCACGTAGTGGCTCCTACTTAGATATATGTTTGGCAGATCTGCGCATATATATTCTAAGACAAAATGATTCGATAAATTGTCTTTCTACATTACCGTATGACAGTGACCATAATGCTGTACAGATAGTTGCCTCTAAAAACATTGATAAAGAGCCTTTCCTTTTTATGAAAAATATAGAGAAAGTAAATCTTAACTACAGGAAGACAAATTGGAGATCATTTCAAAATAAAATAATTAATATTCTTGATATGTATAACTATTTACCAGAAGATATGAATATTTCGAACGATGATATTGATATACACTTGGAAAGACTTAACACTATTATAATTTCTGCTATTGAGCAAACGGTACCAAAATTTGAGAACAAGGATCAGTTTTACAAGTTCACTTCTCCTATTATCAGAAGACTGCAAAACGAGAAATGTAAACTACTTTCAACTATTAAACGACACAATAGACTGCAAATAATTTTACCATATGGGTATCTTATCATACAAAAATGCAAACTAAAACTAATCCGAAAACTAATTCAGGAAAACCTCATATTATCAGTAAACAAGCACCATAATGACAGACTAACTAGCTTAAGTGCCAGGGACCCATTACAAATGTTTTCTGAAGCAAGAAAACAATATAACACTTATGATTCACAAGAAATTGAAACTAAACGTATTTCACAATCTGATGTTTGTCTTCTCGGAAAAGTTAATATCAATCCACAAATGTTGGAGATAGAAAACACTTCTGGTAAATTTCTCGTAAAGGACACATCTCAAATTCTTGACACCGTGGGTGCATACCTAGAATCCATTTATGCGTATATTGATACGGAAAATACCGTACACAGAGAAGTCATGGAAAGTTTCACTAGATTTTTAGAAGAAAAATCAACATTTGACAACAGTCCAATCCATATTTCAAACTTCTCGGATATCGCAACGACAAATATAATGAATAATGAATATCTCATCAGTAATGACGAGATAATTTATATATTCAGAAGCTTGAAGGGAAAACTATCTTCTGGAATTGACAATATCCCAAACATAGTTCTTAAAAATCTACCAGAAAAATTAATTTTCGTATATCGCCAACTTTTCAACAATATTATCAAAAACTCGCACTTTCCACAAGCTTGGAAAATTGGTAAAATTGTCACGTTACCTAAGAAAGATAAGGATTCAAGAGACCCAAAAAATCTTCGTGCCATAACTCTTCTTCCAAACATTAGTAAGATTTTCGAAGTTTGTATTAACACCAGAATAATTAAATTATTAGATAAACACGGTATAGTGAACGATAACCAGTTTGGTTTTAAATACAACCATTCCACAATCCATGCCATGCACACGCTTGTCTCTAATATACATTGGAATTTTAATAGAAATTTATACACAGGAGCTTGCTTAATAGACTTTCAAAAGGCTTTTGATAGCATATGGATACCTGGTTTATTTTATAAATTACGAAAATACAATTTTTCATTCCACCTTATGGTTCTTCTATATAATATGTTAAGCGAAAGATATTTTGTAGTATGCAATCGAAGTGGAACAAGATCGAAAAAGTTTCGCATAGTAAATGGCCTTCAGCAAGGAACAGTCAATGCACCAATACTATTCAACATATATATTCATGAACTCCTAACCATTGTCCAAGATTCAATCGGATTCGCGGATGACATTATAGTATTTCACCCTGATGATAATATAGGAAAGATAAATGAGAACCTTCAGAATAAATTTAATGAGGTTGTAAAATATTCTACAAACTGGAATATGAATATTAACTACGTCAAGTGTGAGACAATACTTTTTCGACCTCCTCTTGGCAAGTGCAAATATAACATTAGAAAATATTGGAGGACATTTGGTATAAAATCTCCAATTACTGGTCAAACCATTCCAAACAATGAAGTGGTTAAATATTTAGGCATACAATTAGATAAATTTCTTTACTTCAACGATCATGTTAAAACCCAAATACCTAAGGCTAGAAGAGCATTTTTCAAATATAAAGCACTATTCTTTTCAAAATACATAACACCGCAAGTGAAAATATTATTCTACAAGGCACTAGTCCGACCAATATTAACCTATGGATGTCCCATATGGTTCAATATTTCGCCATCTTACATGGAGATGATTAGAAAGTTTGAAAGAAAATGCCTACGTGCTTGTACCTCCCTATACAGGTCAACTGAGAGCAATTACACAAAATACATTTCCAACAGAAGACTTTATAAGTCGGCAAATATAATACGAATTGATAATTTCATAGTTAAATTAATCCAGAACCACATCGCCAAGAGCACTCAATGCTGCTCGAATAATATGATCAAAGCCCCTTATTACATTAATGACGAATATATTCGTAAAACTTTAGTAACAGGCCATGTACCCCCAGAAGCCTTTATCTATCTCGATCAAAAGGAGTTTATACAAGATGAAAATGGTATACCCATTTTTTATCACTTATATAGAAGAGCGAATGTGAAAGCTTTCAACAGTGACCTGTTAATGAACAACGACACAAGATTCGATACTAGCGTATCAAATAAAGATTTCATTGAAAGGTGCAAAATAAATAAAAATATATATTGGTGGATTAACAGTTAAACCAAATTTCCTTTTTTACTTACCCAAACTAGCTTTTATTTTCCTTAGATAATAAAGTAATGTTTTTTGTAATTTTTTCATCACACAACTCAAATATCCTGTAACATAGGGCCTACATATGTAACATATCCTGATATTTAAACGATAAGCAAAATTATAATATTATATATTAAATGTACTTGAGTTCCCGATTACAGGGCTATGTATTATACCACTATATTATACAATCTATTTTTGTTTATTTATAGTACCAAAATTGTATGCGTAAATTATCCAAAATAAACAAAAAAAAAAAACACAAAGCCATGAAAAAGCTTCTTAAAATACTGTTCGGTACCGGTGTAATACTGTAAGCCAATCATTGAGTGCAAAACTATAAAGCGCACAGCTCACTGATTGTGAGAAGCTCTCCCCTATCCCATCATGGGATGTAATGGGAAACTATTTATTTATTTATTTATTTTCATTATGATTTTTAACCACATATGTTTTTAATACGATTATTTGCCGAATACATACGAAAAGCTTTTTGCTTACAACTTTTTAAATTGGAAAACTCCCCAAAACAGTTGACATAGACTATTTATAAAATCTTTTTTAATGGTCTTAAAGCTCTTGATTAAACTGATTTTAAATAAGACTGCTACAGTTTTTTTTTTTAATTAATCTTCAGGGACTATATTTTGCCAAAGCTTTAAAAACATTAAAAGTTTCAAAATTCTTTACAATTTTAGCTACAATATCAAAACATTTGCTTCTGAAAATCATAGCTAAATATACGAAATCCAAACGTAGCTTACGTGATTCTTTTAAGGTCGAATACAAAGTTGTTGAAAGCTTTTTTAGTGTTTTGAAAGCTTTTGACTGTAAATTGATTTTATTAAAAGATCAATTATTTAATTACTGATTGGAACAATGAATAATGACTGAATGAAACAAATATACGAAATCCAAACGTAGCTTATGTGAATATTTTAAGAAGTCATACAAATTTGTTGAAAGCTTTTTTATTGTTTTTAAAGCTTTTGACTGTAAATTGATTTTTTTAAAAGATCAATTATTTAGGGCGAGTTTCACACTGATCATTTAAAAGCTCAATTTGAAAGCTCAAAGAAAATTTTCATATTAAATGACATTTAAATGACAACCATCGGGCATTTAAAGTACATTTAAGTGGAGAATTTTCAACTGTGAAACGGGCCATTACTGACTGAATGGAACACAAGATTTAAGGCCAGTACATTGCCAGATGTTTAAACTCGTACCCATCCGTCTAAAAGCTTTAACAACTTTAGCCATAACATTAAATAAGCTTTCGTGGAGACTAATCGAAATAAAAACAATCGTAAAGCTGAGTTTGAACGACTTGTGGGTTTCTAAAGAATTGTATATATGGAGAAAGCTTTTGAAGCTGAAAGCTTATATATGTTGTAGCACTATTTTTCTTTTCGTTAAATTGTTATATATTGCGGTTGTGTTTCTGAGCTGTTACATCTTTTGAGAATGCTTAAAGCGTTCATCAACTGTAGGCAATAGGTGTTAGTTTTTAAACGCGACTGTTTCCTTTAGCGGTCCCAATTTGTTTGCTGGGTTGCTGTTTGCCTAACCAAGCGCAGGTACTTGGGGAGTTTTTGTTATCATAATTTTTGTTGAGAATTTCAATTATTTTTGTACTTCTGAAATGTTTTGTTCGTTTTAGTTTTATTTCTCCTTTTTTTCAAAAATACTGTCAACTCGTATCTACCATGAACAACTACATATGTTTGTTTATATGTAGCGACATCCAGCCATGGATCCAATATTTGCAGCTACTCCCTGTTTTTTTTTGCTATCTCCCCCATTAGCCAATAGTTGCTGTTGTTTCATGTCGGTTGATTACAGTTTTTGTGCGTTCATATTATGTTGCACACCCTGATGTGGATTATGCCGTTTGCTTGCTGCCATAGGACAGTGAGTGATGTTGCTGCTGTTGGCTATGCTGCTAATGTTGTTGCTGCGCTAATGTTGCTTTGGCTCCTAATGTTGCTGGTAAAATGCGGCTTGTTTGCCGTTGACTAGTGTCGTTACACTCAGAAAACACAAACGGAAGTTATTAACTGAACATCAGAAATTGTTGTCGTTTTTCTTGTTTTTGTTTTCATTTGACAGACGAACAAACTGTATGGCATCAATGTAACCAATTTTATCTGATGCATAACTTGTTGGAATTATTGTCATTGTAAAATGCTTGAACAACAAATGCATATGACTTTTAGATTAATTTTGAAATTCATTCAATGATGGATTGATATTTGAAAGCGGGGGTAGGCAGTTTCCTGGAGGTGTGGCTGGTCACCAGGTGGGCACGAAAATGGTCATAAGAAAAACAGAATTTGAAAAACTTTAAATTGTGGTAGATTTTGAATAACAGATGTCAATAATTGTAAAATTTTGAAAATGACAGTTAGTATGAATAAAATTGAGTTTTTTCACATTTATTGTTCGATTCAAGTGAGTTTTGTTTTAATGTTCGTAGTCCGAATATTAATTGTAAAAAATTGCAGAGTGGCCATGTTTGTTTTATGTGCGTGAAGTTAAATTCGAATTTAACTAGCAACGACACAAACCACTTTGGTTAGCAGAGCTATGTTATTACGTTAACAGGTATCTGTTAAAGTATCAGAAAGGGAAGTATATTGAAATAAACACGGTTTTTGGCTAATACATTTAATAAAAAAAAAAATACAAAACTGACAAATCGTATAAAAAACATTACGAGTTTCTGTTCAAGATTTATGACACTAATACTGAAAGCTCGTAATGTTTTTTATACGATTTGTAAGTTTTTATTTTTTTTATTAATTTAATCCGCCAACAACCTTGTTTATTTCAATATACTACCGTTTCTAGAACTTTAACAGGTACCTGTTAACGTAATAAAACCGCTCTGCTAACCAAAGTGGTTTGTGTCTTTGCTAGTTAAATTCGAATTTATCTTCACGCACATGTTTGTTTTTTAGTTAATTTGTTTAACAATACGGCAACACTGACGAAGTTTAAACTGGATTGTTGGGCAGTTAATTTATTCTGAATAATACACCATTCAAATTGTAGAGTTGCCAATTCGTTCAAAATTGAAATCAACAGACTAACTTTAAATTCTGGAAGTTTTTGGAATGGCCCAGAACTATAACTATAAACTATTAAAAATAACCTCTAGTTTGAAAGATTTTCACATTGTGTTCAGTTCAAATGGTTTCAATGTTAGTTTCAAAGTAAAATGCATTCTATAAAATACACAATTTAAGTTTTGTTACATTTTTTATTGAGTTAAATTTTGGATAGTATGGCAACACTGCAATGGTTTAAACTGCAGTGTCGGTTTCAGGTCAGGTATTTTATACTGTAAACTACATCCAAAAATTGCAGAAGAAATGTCTACAGTAATAACGCATTTACACCGCCGTTTATCGCGTCCAGATTAGCGATAACCTTGCTCTCTAATCTTTGCCGTTTACACCACCAAATTTGAGATTAAATTGACATTTCAGTTGGCAACTCGGCACAACAGAAAAATTTTGTTGGACGCTATTGGTTTTGCCAGTTTTGTACATATTTGGGATGTTTGTGAAATAACTGGACCTATAAAATTAATTGGCTCAGTGAGTCACATCGGGCTAGTCAATAAAATCAGCTCTCAATTTAAACCAATAAGAAACATTTATATCGGCGGCGGCGTGAGATTCAGAAATGTGTTTGTGGCGGCGACACGTCGGAAAATTTTCGATCAGCTTCCATCTGTCACACAGTTGATTTTTTGTGTATGTTTTTTTATTATGGTTGCATGTTTTTGGTAACTAACAGTGTTGCATCAGAATGTACACCATTTTAAAATGAGGTTAAAAATCTTCTGGGTTAGAGCGGGTTAATGGACTTAACCTTCGTAATGCTATAATTTCGTTTGGTGCAAATGCCGCATAAAACACATTCCCATAGTCCGAAAATGCATTTTTAAATATTGTATTATTTATTATTGACTTGAATATTGAACAATATGGCAGCACTTGCAACTTTTGTAGTCCAATAGCTTCATTTTTGTTAATTATTAATTGAACCTCAATTTAATAAGAATTAAATTAAAATTAAGATCAGGTATTTTATTTTAAGCCAAAGAACGCAACAATTGCAGAGTTGTCATAACGTCACAGCTCCATAAAGAAGTAAGTTAACGTAAAGATGAATCGGCCAACTCAGAAAATACACTGGACTTTAAAAGTAACATGCCAATAATTTGAATGAAACATTAAATATGAAAAATATTATATTTTACAAATATCTCCCCTAATGGGATCTTGTGAAAGGGTTGATAGGCAGAATTAAGAAAATTATATTAATCCTATCAAAATTTATGGATTTCTGTCCATCTTCTCGTGAAATTACCCACTATATGCCGCACCCAATTTAAAAAAAAAAACTTTCTGGAATAAACCTATTAAAGGAATTTTACGATGCCATCAGTCTACATTACTGAGTTGTTAATGTATCCTTTGGCTTATTTTTTTAAACTCTCATAATTTAGGTTTATTATTGACTCTTTTTCCTGGGGACTTTCTATACTTTTTCGCTAAAAAAAAATAAACAAAAACCAAATTGCTTTAGTAAAATTATATTCGCTTAGACTGCACGGTGCGATGCATCTGAGTAAATTTAAATTTATTGGCAAGCGAAATTCTAGGTGCTGCAGAAAATACGATGAAACAAAACAGAAAAAGATATCAGGAAATATTCAGGCGTCAACATTTGTTTCTAAAGTTTTTGTTTACATTTCCAAAGAAACAACTTAAGAAAAATTGTTAAGGACCTCCAATTTTATATAAGGGTATATTCTAGTAGTAACACCTCCGATTTACTGTATCAGCAAGATATTTTTTTTTTGTTTAGCACCAAAACCATCACTCCTCTGATTAAGACTTATCGGTTCCTGATACTCTTCCATATTTTCGATTCACGTCCATATTTTCTAAACCGCTCGATATTTTCCATTACAGTCTTAAACAATATAATAGGTTTTAGAGCCTTTGTCAACTCTCTCATAGGCATAATTTCAAAAATATGCACCAGAGTTGAGAAAATATGGGGGATTTGAGATAAATAATATTTTTTCATATTCTTCCAATTTTTGCCAGGCAACGCAAAAACCCTCTTTTTTATTTCAAAAATTTCCAGTTTCACCCACTTTTTTAAAAAAGTCATTCATTAGTCAAAGCCTCCAGTGGAGGTACAAAATTATTTTCTTTGCCATTGGACGCACCGTTTCCGGGTTATAGTCACTTTTTATAATAGCGATTTTTTGAAAAAAAATTCTTCCATACGAACTGAACCACTTCATGGAAGACCAAGAACTCCTGGTCCTGACGGGATCGTGCCGGTTATGCTGCAGAAATATGACGATTTTGTCACCTCTCATATTTTGAGTATCTATAGGGTTTGTCTCAGACTTTCCCTAATGCCAGACAAATGGAAGGAGGGGTACTAGTCGTTTTATTCCCAAATCGGGAAAGTCTAGTCATATCTCCCCTTCATACTACATACCAATCATCCCCTCATCCTTTCTATTGAATGTCTTGGAGAGAATGGTTGACCTGTACATTACGAATCGAGTTAGCTCATGCTACTTGAGTGGTAGGCGACATGCTTACCTCAAGGATAAGTCTGCATAAACTGCTGTGCACGATGTTGTGGGTTATCTTGAGCGCAATTTGAAGTTTGGAGACTTCACTTTGGCTGCCTTCTTGGATATAGAAAGTAATTTTAGCAATGTGTTATCTAGCACTATCAGGGAATCTCTAGAATCCGCTGAGGTGCCTCCACTTCTTGTCGAATGGATTGCAAACATGATCAGAGATCACATTGTAAATTCGAACCTTGGAGTGAACTCAGTTCGAAAGTTGACTACAAGATACACGCCGTCGCGTGGATTGTTATCCCCTCTGCTGTGGCTTTTAGTGGTTGACGGTATTCTTATGGATTTTGAGTTGAGAGGACGTAGAATTGTTGCCTATGCGGACAACGTTGTTATTCTTGTCTGTGGAAAATCTTTGCCAACGTTCAGTGACCTCATGCAGGATGCCCTGGGTGAGTTGTCAGTTTGGGCCAGGCACTGTGGTCTTGTTGTGAATCCGGCAAAGACGGAGCTGGTTCTCTTGACCCGCTGGCGAAATATTGGATTCTTTAGGAACACAAGGTTGGAGGGCGTGGTGCTGTCTCTATCTTCTGAGGCTAAATACCTCGGTATTGTTCTTGCTCAGAAACTGAACTGGAAGCGAAATACTGAGGAGCGAATGCAGAAAGGATTGAACGTGCTCTACTTCTATCGGAATTCGATTGGCACGAGCCGGCGTATTTTTCCGAAAATCGTGCATTAGATTTGTTTTGGCTATCGTGCGCCCAATTATCATCTATGGCTGTGTCATTGGATCGCATTGGGGAACAGCAACCAGTTGAAAATGCTCAGTAAAGTTCAGGGCACTGGGTTGATGTGTATCTGTGGGGCGAGGAGAAGAACTCCGCAGGTGGCGTTGGATATAATCCTGAATTTGAATACTCTTATGCGAGACTGTGTGCTATCAGAAGCGCCTTTCGCATGAGAGAATTGGGTATCTGGAGACATGCCTCTGAGGGACATCCCAACATTCTCCAGGAGTTGATTGAGAATCACAAGGATTGTGTTTGACTGACTACATGCTGCCGACCGTAGACTTTGGGCAATGCCCGGAGATCATGATGCCAGATAGGAGTGACTGGGTAGGAAGAAATCTTTCCTCACTTTCTTGTCATCTGATCTTTACAGATGGCTCCAAAATGGTAATCGAGGATCTTCAGTGAGGCCCTTCAACTCGGGCTTTGGATGAAATTTAGAGCGAACAGTAGTATCTTCCAAGCGGGAATCGTGGCGATTATGAGAGCTGCAATAGATATAATGGACTCATACTTGTATCCATCGGGTGAATTCGTCATCTGAGGTGATAGTAAGCGAGCCCTCAGTGCGATCAGGTCACACTCATGTAAATACAAATTGGTTAGGGATTTCAAGCGGATATTGAACAGTGTAGTGCCCGGCAAGCTAAGACTCTGCTGGGTACCGGGATATAGTGATGTCATAGGAAATGTTTAAGCAGACTGTCTTGACGACGCGTCGTGGCCATTGAGGATCTGATGGATAGGCAGGTGATACCATCATCTGATGATTTCTGTCCTACGTCTATCTATCTTTCGGAAACTCTTCACTATTAGTGGAGCTCGCCTCCCTTTCCTCCCTCCCTTCTCTCGTTTCTTCTCATATATTTATATGGGCAATCACAATGGATCGACCGACCTCTGAGTGTCGTGACGATAAATTATATTCTGTCTCTTATTGTCACGTAACGTAATTGTAACAAGACCCCCTACCCATTCCCTAAGTGCAATGGGTAATTCCCCACCGCAGTGGGTAGCTACCCTTAATTTTCCCCATACCCTGTGGATAATGGGTAGTGGTGACGGGCAATTCCCCATCGCTGTGGGTAGCTACCCTTTATTTTTATAATACCCTATGGGTAATCGCATAGTGACGGCGACACTATCGAGTATATAGCCATGAAAAAGCTTCTCAAAAATACCGTTCGGAATCGGTGTAAAACTGTAGGTCCCAATCAGTGAGTGAAAACTGGAAAGCGCACAGCTCAGTCATTGTGAGAAGTTATCCCCGGTCCCTTCATGGGATGTAATGGGAAACCATTTATTTATTTACTCTATGGGTAATGGGTAAGCGTTTATTACCCATTCCCCATGATGATGTGTACTGGTTACACGTGGGGAGTAGATACGAACTTTGCTTACAAATCGCTAAATTAAAACTCGCGCGAAAAACGAGCATTAAATCAACTCGTGTTTGGAGTCCTGTAAAATATATTCGCCTTCAACGAATTGGCGTGGGATATGTACAAACTCACTATTTGGACTCGTTCCAAAAACCTTGTATTGAAAAGAGTATTTTTGTTTGTTTTGATCATTATTTTGGTCATAATGTGAAATCGGTGAAATATTCAAAAAAGTACCTAATTGCACATAAAATTATTTCATGTTTTTTTTTTATTCAAATTCAAATTTGCGTATTCAAATTTGCAAAAATTTATCAAACGAAAAAAGCTTACAAGAATGTACCAAAAGGTACAGTAAATGTACCAGAAACTACATAAACAGTAGCAAAAGAATTACATACTTCGAGCGGTTTAAGAAATATGGGCGTGAACTCTGATTCCAAAATATGTTAATGGAGTAGCGCCAAGCTTTTACTGCCACATGTACAAAAAAAACAGTTTCCCAGTATATCCCATGAAGAGATTGGGGAGAAGAGCTTCTCGCAAACTAGTGAGCTGGGCGCGTTTTCAAATTTTTCACTCTCTGATTGGGACCTACAGTTTTACACCGATTCCGAAAGGTATTTTGAGACGCTTTTTCAAGGCTAACTACTCGATGGTGTCACCCTCACTAAGCAGAGATCGAACCCACGTTCTCAAGCACAAGAGCCGCGCACATTAGGCACTGCACCACCGGCGGCCACATGTACGTAATGTCAACAAAAAATATTGGGTAGTTTTTTATTTTGTTCTTCTCATTATTAGGCAATGTCAGTCTGCCAATGCATCCCGCAAACACCAAACATTTTTTAAATTTACTCAAGCGCACCGTGACAAATAACCCACCCCGTCCTCCACAGTCAGAGACAGTCTATGTTTTGGGTGTTCTTCGCATTTTGACTTTATTTACCATAAATTTAGTTATAAACAGGTAAACCTATGGTGACGCGAAATTAAGTCAACCAAACTTATTGAACGCCAAGGCCTAAACATGACCCCTTATCCTAAAGGAAATTACAACTTTTAAAATAACGAGGATCTAAGACAACTAAATTTGAATCATGTGGTAGGGTCAGACCAGAAGAGAAAGAGACAACGACAATTAGAATAGTGCGTTCTATAAATATAACTTTCCAACTTCGGCATCAGTGCGTGTAAATAGGAAAGCAATGTGTAAGTAGCGACAAACCATCACTCTGCACAATAAATGTCTTCGGTTAGTGACTAGTGTGAATATACACCGCAGTGGCTTAACGGGCTAGACGCTGCTGAAGATGATGCTTCACAAACATCGAAACGATCGTCCAGCGAATGTGAGTTCGAATCCCACCCGCGGCATTTAAATTTCTTTCACTAACCGGAGAGAAAATGATCTCTTAGCCTAAAGGAAATTACAACTTTAAATGTAGGTTTGGTTACGTTAAAATGTGAGCAAACGCTGCATCCATCCTCCATGCAACATTTTTTAGAATGATATGCATTGGGTTTATAGAACTATCAAACTTTATACAAGTCTCTTTAACGGTTTGTTGCGATTTCGAAAATTATTTGTGTCATTTCTAGATTTCACCCTTTTGGGCGACCGGATTATTTGTATGTTCCACTTTGAAAAAGTGATACACCTCTCTTAGGCGCAGAATTGCGCAATCTTTTATGCATCTCTTTAATGGAGTTGCTATAAATCTTACAAACTTTAAATATTCGAATAATCATCGTAGATCAGTCAAAATCTTGTCTGCATATCATTTTCCCCATGTTCTCCTCATATTTTCGCTCTCACCTAATGAAACATATCCAACGATTTCTCTAGTAGAGAAACTATGATCGCTGAGAGAGATATGGTAAGAAACTCTCTTCCAGTTGCAAAAAATCATACGATCAGTCTGCTTTCGGTTTACACAACCAGTTTTGGAAAGTCCAACATATTGGAATGTCAGAATACTAACAGCCTGTTTCTCAATTCTATTCTCTTCCAGTTACAAGAAATCATACGATCAGTCTGCTTTCGGTTTAAACAATCAGTTTTCAAAAATTCAACAGAATAGAATGGTAGAATACTAACACCCTGTTTCTCAAAGTCGAACGAAAGCTTTCGTTCGTATTCTAGTCGAAATGAAGTTGATTTGGGTTCCACAGTCAATTCGTTTCAATTCGAATGAAAACATAAAATTTTTCAAAACTTTTCAGTATAAATGTGGGTTTCTGTATTTCGAATGTGCTGTCAGTTGGGTACAAACATGGAGTCAGGCGAACTAAAATTTCGACTTAGAGGAACCAAATTCGACTCGAATGTGAGTAACTGATTTTCGTTCGCTCAGCTTTTCGTTCGAGATAGAGAAGCAGGTTGTAAACTATAAGTTTTTATTCCCGTTTTATTTGATTTATTTCGTTTCATTCCAAAGGCAATCCTGTTCGCATTACTTTTTTTTGTTTTTGGAAAATCAACAATTGCGAGAAATGTAACAGTTCAAAATTATTTCTGTAATTTATTGTGCTCCAGTTTACACCATTTGCTTTCCGCAAAATAAAATTTTAACATATCCAACAATTTGTCTGCCAGTGTAATATGAAATTATTCACGGAGATCGAAATGAAATGAATTTTTATTCCATTTGAAATAAATCGTGCGATCTTTCAGTTTACACTATCAGGTTTGGAAAAGTAAAAAAAGTGGAATGGGAGAATGCGAAGACATGTTTTTGAAAACTTACAAACAAAACAGCTGGTGGGAAATATTAAAGATTAGATAAAAATAAGGAAAGATTTAAACAAAGATGAAGCATTTATAAAAAACGTGGAAATAAAAGTTTGTGCACTTTTGCTTTCCGTTATTTAAGTTCAAATCAAATGCAACCCTGATGACATTATTTTTGAGTAAGGCAACAACTGAGACAAATCTAACTGATCTGTCAAAGGTTCTTCTGCAAATCATTTCCTAATTTTTACGCCATTCCTTTTGCTCGTTGCGTAGAAAATGTCGTAATGTCGAACCATTTGTGTACATGCTGAAAAATTTGTATTTTTTTGATATTTGGATGCAAATATAACATGTTTGTAGAGTGTCGTAGATATAGTATACTTGTGCCCAAACACATTGTGTTTCCTACTCAATACAACATGTTTGAAACACAATGATTAATAGGCTATAATATAAGTTTTTGAGACCCAAATGGGGCTTTGTTTGTTGAAAACCGCTAAAACCAGAAACGAGACAGACAACAAACAAATAAAAAGGCAGCAGATCTTCAATTCATGATAACAATGCTTGTAAACATATCCATGTTCCGTCAATATATTGCTGGAACCATTATTGTTCAGCGTTTATTAGTTTAACATGGGTTTAAGTATTTCCGAAGATTAAGAGTCAACTTCTGGGATATAGTTTAACATTGTTTATTATTTAAACTTGGTTTAAACTGATAATTCTGTTTTGTCCATTTGGTTTATTTTGGTTGACGAGTAATTCGTGTGAAATTTATCCGTTAAACATAAGTTAACATTCATTTAACAGACCATTAAACCAAGTTTAACTTACATCCCAAAATTTAGCTCCAAGTCTCATTGACTGCACAGCGTTCGTCTGGTGAATGTAAGTTCTAGCTGTTGGCTTAGAGACGACGTTTCTGAAGAACCTGACGATTAAGCCTCATAAATTTCGGAACGATCATTTTGGAGTTTGTAAGTTTGTGGTTAAGTGAGCAGAAGTCCAAAAGATTAGAGATATAGACACGATCTATGAATCAAGCTTGTTTGACCAGACGAACAGCTGCTGCAGATGAAGTCTCACTAACTTCGAAATTACCCTCCATAGACGAACAACTATACACCGCTGTAAATGGAGTCTCAACAACTTCGAAATTATCCTCCGTAGAACGTGAGTTTGTGAACAGACGTTCGGTTTTTTTTCGGTGGCTCAGACAGTTATATATAACAATAATCGTGCAGTGAATTTAAATTCCAAATCTAGTACAGAGATATCTGGTGGCTGAGACAGCTAGATAGTGATAAAGATTAAGTCTAATAAGTTTTGAATCGGCAGCTAGGAATTTGTCAGTTTGAACTTGTGCGGAGGATTAGAGATCTAAACTCGGCGGAAGATTATGTCTCACAAACTTCTAAACGCTCGCCTGATCGACATTAGTTCAAGTTTGTATAAACAGAGAAGCAGCAGGTATTCAATCCATGAAAAAATTACATGAGGTGTCTGGGAACACCCGGTTGTAACGAAGTTCCTTTTTGTAAAATGATAAACTATTTTAAAGAAAAATTTTTAGAATGTATTGTTTCTTAAAAAATATTATATTTTTAGGTCCTTTTTGTCAGAATATGTATTATAATTTCCCGAAAAGCTCCTTTCTAAAGAGGGTACTTTTTTTTATTAAGGCTAATGTTTTTTAAGAAAATGTACTATTTTTAAGAAGAAGTACTATTTTGAAATTTCTGGACGAAAAAGCAATAAGTGTATGATTTTTTTTACAAAGAAGTACTTTTTTAAGAGCAGGTACTTTTTACAGAAGTGGTACTTTTTTTAGAAAAAGGTTATTTTTTTAAGAAAATGTACGTATTTTCAGAAAGGCTACTTATCTCAAGAAAAGAAAAGGTATTGTTTTATTTTTAAGAAAAGGTACATTTAAGATTTAAGAATTTAAGAATTTTTGTAATAAAATTTATTTTTATAAGAGAAAGTATTTCTTTGAAGAACATGTTTTTTTAAGAAATATGAATTTTTTTTTTAAATTGGTCCTTTTTTCAAGAATAGGTAAATTTTTACGAGTAGGTACTTATCTCAAGAAAAGTTTTTTTGTTTCACAAAAAAAGTACTCTTTCAAGAAAAGGTAGTTTTTTCAGAAAAGTCAATTTGTTGTAAGAAAATTTACGTTTTTAAGAAAAGATACTTGTTTTTAAAAAAAATTACTTTTTTTAAGAAAATTTACTTTTTGTAAAAAAAAATACTTTTCTAAGATAAGGTTTTTTTTTAAGAAAATTTACTTTGTATGAGAATATCAATAAATATTTTTTTTGAGAAAATTTACTTTTTTTAAGAAAAGTCACTTATTTAAGAAAATGTTTTTTTTTTAAACTTCTTTCGCTTTGGCTTTTCTAAATGTACTTTTTGTTGGATTCAAAACTACAATATATACTAAATATTGGTTACAGACTCCACCTAGGAAACTTCCCATTAAACAAGAAATTTCCCAACATGTGTTAGTCTAGACACAAACCAAAGCAAAAGTAACCAATGCAGTTGATAATACTGGGTTGTAGCATAATAGAAATTATGGAAATTTGTTTGTCTCCCACGCACTTATTACGAAATGAGGTTATGTATGAGTCGGTGTCGTGATACTTAACGCCGCCACACACCGATTAAGCACCCAACGCCTTCAGCGAGTTCATGAGTTACGGTGCAAAAACACAAAAAAAACAAAATATTACGCCATCTGACGGACGAACTTCAAACTACATAGAAACACTGCTCACGGCCCATAGAGCATGCATATAAAATTTGGTCAAAATCGCTCCAGTAGTTTTTGAGTTTAGCGATCACGAACATACACGTAATTTTTATATATGTAGATATAATTAATTCTATCAATATATATCCACACTTATAAATAATTAATACAAAAAATTTAAATATTTACATTTATTTGCATTGAATGCATTACGTTTTCATGAAATGAAAATCTGCTGCTCTTTTGCTTCTGCTTTCTCTGTTGTCTTGCTGTCAGAGGGTTTCAACTATGCATTGGTTATCACTATGCGTTGGCACACAAACAATATACTTATATACAATCTAGTTCGTGCAAGACAACGTGTATTAATTAAGTACATATACACACTTGCAACACAGACCCTCTCGTTACCGTATAAACAGTGCAACAAACACGGCTGTATTTGTATCACAAACAAAGATATATTTGGGCCCCAAACACGTATATTCTATCATATTAATCCTTGTGTCTCAAACATGTAATATTGAATAGCAAACACAATGTGTTTGGACACAAGTATATTATATTTACGACAAGCTCCAAACACATTTTTTATTTGAATCCAAACAAGAAAAAAAGACATACTTTTCCTCGTGTAGGTGCTCGATAGTGTCGTCATCACTAAGCAATGTGACCAAGGTGAAATGTAGTGTGGTTAGAGCAGGGGTCGAACCCACGTTCTCAAGTACAAAAGTGGATCCAAAAATCCACTTGCCACTTTGTTCGAGGGCTACCTGTAAATTCTTCGATTTTATTACCTGAAAGTTTTCCATGGCAGACAGACTGTCTACGTGACGATTAACAAGTCACACAAGTGGTTTGCCATAAAAGGGGGCCAATACAAAAAACAAATCGAAAACAAAATAAAAAAAAAGACACAAAACCGCCAAACAATTTTTGACAGTTACTGTTAACCAAAAATAGCGTGAAACACCAACAACAAAATATACTCGTATACCTCTTGTCAATATCTGGCATTTGATTAGCGAAACGTTACTTTAAGTAATGGTTTCAGTTTCGCTCGGTTTGTGGTTTAATTTTGAAGACCAAAAAGAAAAACGAAAAAAATTGTATTATTACTAGAAGAAGAGTGAAGAAAAATGAGTTATAAAGTTTAGGAAAAGCAGAAAAAATTTGCAAACTTTTGACATTTGACGTTGTTCATCCATTATTATTCAAATATAAGAGACAGCGAAGAAAACAACAACTTTTGCCACCATCCAACTAACCACCATCACCAGCAGTCATCATCTGAATCCAAAGCCAGAGCCATTATAGCCTCTCCTGCACCTTACCACCGCCTTTGGAGAGCTGTGACGTTATTTAGCGTCACATTTGATAAGCGAAAGTTTACGTTTTTAATCCTACCTCCCTTCTAGCCTCCTTGCCGGGAAGCAACTTGCTTTGTGTGGTGGTTTATAAGCTACCACAGGATGACCTTTTGTCGTTTATTTACTTTTGCAATTATGACATTTTCTAGAGAGCACAAATCCAACAACAACAAAAAAAAAATCGGAGAGTTATATAACTTTTTAGTTGGCTTTGGAAATTGTCGCATTTTCCGGCTAACAACAAAATTTTCCCATCGCCATGATACCCGTTTTGTTTCGGTTTCATTGCTTTTCATTATCTTGTGAAAGCCTTTTCCTGCCGCAGTTCGTGTTAATGTCTGTCGCATTCGGGAAAAGTGTTACTATAAATTTTCTCAAATTTATTGATTTATAATCATGGGTTTTCACGTTCAGTTTTTCTCATGAACTGCCATAGTAAACATTGGAAATTTATTATTACTACATTGTAAAGAAACTTGAACTGCGGGGGAAACATTAACGAATCGAAGGCACAAATTTAAACACAGCAATTGTTATTAAAAAGGATTCATACGTAGGGAAATCGAACAGCTTCTGACAATCATTGAAGCTCTGCGGCTTCTCGTTTTTAAAACAATGGTAGTCAATAGTTGGAATTGATTTAGTATATAGCTGAAAATTTGTTGTCCAAAGTCTAAATAGTGTAGATGAGTTTTACTTGACCCCATAATTGTTTATAGTTCTAGCAAGAATTTTGTTCCACCCAGCTGAGAACCCACCTCACTATAATTTAACTGTATCCATATTTTAAAGCAACTTGTTCGGTTTTAAATTTAAATCATAATTAAATTAACGAACTGAATTAACAATTTAAATTTAAGCAAATATTTTTCAATTGTATTTTGGTTTTCCCGATTTTAATTATTTTTCTCTCTCTTTTCTATTATCTTTTTAGCAACACATATTTGATTCAAACTCAACACCAATGAACGCGGGTCCGGTAACTTTTAAACAACACTATAGAATCCATTAAATATTCGTAAGAAAATTTAAAATCAAAATACTAACCAGTCTCGAAGCGCTGGAAAATTAAAAGCAAACAAAATGTTGGATCGATGTGAAATGCCGGTAAGTAAATAGAAAATCCAAAATAACAACAAACCTGAAAAGAAAAATAAGGAAGAAGAAAAAATTACTAAACTCTATCAAAGTTGGATGAACAATTTAGCATGTAGTATAAAAATCTACCAAAGTTAAGTAATTTATATACAAAATCTAGTATAAAAATCTACTGTCTTTTATAGCACCCTAAAAGTATGCAATAGTTTTTGTTGACAAAAGTATACTACAAGTTTTGTACCATAAAAATCTGGCGTAATTTGACAAGCGATGAACTAGCAAATAGTGCAACAATCTACAGACGGTTTAAAAATAATGAAGTCTTTATAACTACAAGGTGTTTCAAAAGAAGTCATCCGATGTTGTTTGGCTCTCATTTTTTTTATAAATGAAAAACTTCGATTCTATTGTTTGATTATGTTTATTTAAACCTTTAGAATTTTATTGGTTAAGTTGAGAAGATGAAATCGGTTAAATGGGCGCCGTCACAATTGATTACCGTACGGGCTCGTTTTATGGCATTTTTCATCACTTCGGCGAGAACTTCAGGCGACATATTCTCGCACTCGTGTCGAATGTTGACCTTGAGGGCTTCCAGGATCTCGGGCTTGTTCACGTATAAACACGGGATTTCAAAAAACCCCACAAAAAAAGTCTGGAACGGTTTAATCTAGCGGGCCAGTGCAAATCGCCAAAACGAGAGATGAGGCGACCCGGGAACGCCGCCTTCAGAATATCGGTTGTGGCTCACCCAGTGTGTGTTGTTGGAACCACATGTCCGCCAGTCCTAATTCGTCGAATTGCGGTAGAAAAAAACTCGGTTAACTTGGCCCTATAGCGCGCACCGTCCACTGTTGTCGTTTGACCAGCGGCGTTCTCGAAAAAAATGGCCCGATGACTCCTCCAGCGTGAACAGCGCACCATGCAGTCACTTTGAGCGGGTGTAATGGCTCCCCGTGCATCACTCGTGGATTTACGGTGCACCAGAAGCGATAGTTTTGCTTGTTCACGTACCCGCTGAGGTGGAAATGAGCTTCATCAGTCATTATGATTTTCAAATCATTATGAACAAAAATGCCATAAAACGAGCCCATACGGTAATCAATTGTGACGGCGCCCATTTAACCCATATCATCTTCTTAAGTTAACCAATAAAATTTTAAAGGTTAATATAAACATAATCAAAAAACAGAAGTTTTTCATTTAGAAAAAATGAGAGCCAAACAACATCAGCAACAGACTTCTTTTGAAACACCTTGTATATGTGAAAATCAAAATCATATAAATATCAAAAAAAAAATATGCAAATATCCCAGTCCATTATGTAAAATGCAACCTTATTAAAACTTAGTTTTCTTTGCAGTTTTACTAAAACTATTTGGAATTTGGAAACTTGAAATTTCAATCATATTTTTGCACTTAATTGCACATGTATTCTATTAATGTTACGGTGTTTTTCATAACATCCTTAAAGTATGCTATTTCTATGGAACTTTAATTTGTGGTATACATTTGGTTATTTACTAGCATTCTTCAGAGTTTTTCTAAGAGGCCTGGGAATATTGCATACTTGTAATATAAAACAGATTCGTGGAATTAATTATGCAAACCAGAAAGGGAAAAATAAAGAAGTTGAAAAAATTACTAAACTGTATTAAAGTTGGATGAACAATTTAACATGTAGTATAAAAATCTATCAAAGAAAAATAATTTATATAAAAAATGTACTACATATGTAAAGATTTTTAATAGCACCCTAAAAGTATGCAATATTTTTTGTTGACAAAAGTATACCACAATTTTTGATCCACAAAAATATTGCGATCTGTCACATGCAATGAAAAAGCCTATAGTACATCAAACTAAATAAAAATAAATGGTTTCCCATTACATCCCATGAAGGGACCGGGGAGAACTTCTCACAATCACTGAGCTGTGCGCTTTCCAGATTTCACTCACTGATTGGGACCTACAGTTTTACACCGATTCCGAACGGTATTTTGAGAAGCTTTTTCATGGCTATATACTCGATAGTGTCGCCGTCACTAAGCGAGGTGACCGTCGTCGAAAGAAAAATTTTTTTTTTTTAAGGTGGTTGGAGCAGGGATCGAACCCAGGATCTCCTGTACAAGAGGCGCGCACACTACCCATTGCACCACCGACGGTCACAAACTACAGACGGTTTAAAAATAATGAACTCCTTATATAGGTGAAAATCAAAATCATATAAATGTCAAAAGAAAATATGCAAATATCCGAGTCCATTTTGAAAAAATCTAGCTCATTATGAGGGTTACTATTTATATTTCGGGAACTGGCAATACTAGTGTTCCCACATGGAAACTGGTACTTCCATTGGAAAGTTTGACATGTTTTAACATAAATATATATAGAACGTTGTTCACTTTTTTAGGATTTAGGATTTATTTTTTAGGATTTTTGGCGTGGATTATCGAGACAAGAGTGTCTCAGTCAATTTGTTTCGACTTTTGGTGATGAAGCACCATCAAAAACCACTGCAAATCGCTGGTACCAAGAGTTCAGTCTCGCACACCGTTCGCTTCAGGATGAATTTCCTGAAGGTCGTCCAAAATCGGTTGGTCTGCCACAAAACATCGATGCAGTGCGTGAACTAATAACACAAGATTGTCATGTGACATATCGTGAGATAGGGGCATCCTTGCACATTAGTTCCACTTCCATAAATTCGATTTTGCATGAATATTTGGCTGTAATAAAAAATTTATTCGCGTTGGATTCCAGATAATTTCGCAATAGCTCAAAAAAAAAAGCATCGTGTCAATTGGTGTAAGGAAATGATTAAAAATTTCGACCATGGTGATTCAAAAGACGTGTATAAAATCGTGACACATGACGAATCGTGGATGTAGGCATATGAGCCGGAAACAAAACAGCAATCGATCGTGTGGGTCTTTCAAGACGAGCTAAATCCAACAAAAGTTGTTCATGGAAGAAACATGGCGAAGCAAATGGTCGCCTATTTCTTCGGCCCAATGGGTCATATGGGTACTGCTCCGCTTGCGCAACGTAAGACGGTTAGTTCTGAGTGATACACCACCATTTTTTGCCGGAAGTCTGCGGAGAGATTCGTAAAACTAACCGCCAAAAACTAATAATTCTCCATCATGGCAATGCGTGCTCTCACAAATCTCGTTAAACAGGTGAATTTTTGAGCAGTCAAAACATCGAATTCATGACTCATCCTCCATAGAGCCCTGATTTGGCACCCAATGACTTCTTCTTGTTCCCGAATATCAAAAATAAACTGCATGGTCAACGATTTACGAGCACCGAAGGACCAGTTGAAGCGTTCAAAAACCATCTTTTTGAGATGTTTCAAGAGGAAGGGAAAAACTACTATGGCAAATGGTTTGAACGAATGCAAAAGTATACTGATCTTCAAGGGGAATATTTTGAAAATCAATAAAGTCATCCTCATTTAAGAATATTTGTTATTATTTGCTATTCCCGAAATATAAATAGTAACCCTCGTAAAAATTAGTTTTCTTTGGATTGTTACTAAAATTCTTATCATCCTTAAAATATCTTAACATCCTTAAAATATGGTATTTCTATGGGACTTTAAATTGTGGTATACATTTGATGATTTACTAGCACTCTTTAGATTTTTTCTAAGACGACTCGGAATATAGCATACTTGTAATATAAAGCATATTCGTGGAACTAATTATACATTTGGATTATAAATTTTACGATTTTGCATAACATCCTAAAAGTATGCTATTTCTTTGAAGCTTTAAACTATACTATACATTTGGTTATTTACTACCTTTCTTTAGCTTTTTACTACAACGACTTGGAATATTGGATATTTGCAATATAAAGCATATTTGTGGAATTAATTATGCATTAGGAATATAACGATTTTGTATAACATCCTAAAAGTATGCTATTTCTTTGAAGCTTTAAGCTATGCTATACATTTGGTTATTTACTACCTTTCTTTATAAAGCATATTCATGGCCTTAATTATGCATTTAGACCATATATGTTAAGATTTTGCATAAAATCCTAAAAATATGCTACTCCTTTTGAGATTAAATGTATGTTATATATTTGTGTGCCCAAAAGTATATCATACTTTTACTACCTGTGAATCCATTATGTTTTTCTTTTAAACAACCCAACCAAAAGTATACTTAATTAACATGAGCTGTATTAGAAAATTAAAGCCCAAAAATATGCTTTGCTTTTGAAAGCTATGTAATTACAAGTCAGTTTAGTTAAAATTCCAAATATTTTCTATAGAAAATATTTAGATAGACGGAAACGAAATAATTTAAATATAATTGAATGAAATAATTGAAATATAACTGCAATTTTTAACCATATTTGATACTTACTTACAATATTTAGCTTTTTAAATTGTTCCATTGTAAAGGGTGTCCCAATAAGAGTGCATGTTTTAAATATTGTTACATTTTTATTTCTGTGCAAGTGGCAGCTCTGAAATATGATAGATGTCGTCTATGATTGTTCCGATTATTAACAATGATGCGCTACACCAAGAATGAAGGCGCTATCATTATGAAAACCCATTAAAAAATTGGGGAATATTATGCTGAGACCGACCGCGAACTCCGCGGAATTTTCTGTTGAGGAGTCTGATTAATTGTGTTTAAAAAAAATATAAAACTGTGTCGAGTATGGCCAGTAAGTCTCCAGTGCGTCGACGTTCGTTAAGTTTTTATATTGCTGCTGTCATCGAGAGTGTTGTCGAAAACTCAGGAAAATAAAATCGACATCGTTCACCACAACTTAAAATTTCACGAAGCACCACGCAGCGAATTTTAAGGAAAGACCTCCTACTAGATTTAACTCACTCAGAAGCCTAAACCAGCAGATTATCCAAAGCCCCAAAAGTTCCTTCAATGGGCGGCCAAAAAAAGTGAATCGAATGCAGATTTTTCGACCAAATCATATTTACCCATGAGTCGCATTTGCATTTGTATGGTTTCGTCAACAAACAAAACAGTCAAATTTGGGCCCCAAAAAATATGCACGTGATCCTTGAGAAACAAATGCATCTACAACGAGCAACTGTCTGATGCGGCTCGTGGTCAAGCACCGTGATTGGGCCTCAATTCTTTCAAATTTAGGCCGGCAATGCAGTGACTGTAATTAACATTCGTTTCAGAAACATGATAATGGATTTCCTGTGGCCTCAACTGGATGGAATGGGTCTGACTGACACGAAAATTTTGCAGGATGGAGCCATCTGCCACAGGCGCATGAAATAGTCGATTTATTGGGGGCAACGATTTGCACGCTGAATTAAATCTCAAAATTCCGATGCCAACTGGACAACAAGATCAACCAGTTTAAAGTCGTGGGATATCTCTGGTATATCTCTGTCGAAGCGAATATACCACAAACAATTCCTGATTTCAAGGCCGGTATCCTACGATACACAGCCACATCTAAGTCAAAATTTAATCGAAAATTTCATTAAAAGAACAAGGGCCTGTAATAAGAGCTGCGGTCACCATTTGCCAAATATTTTACTCCATGCTTAATCGGAACAATGTAATAAAACACAGGCCTTTAGTTTTTAAGTTAGATCGTGCAATTTTGTTGGGAAGCCCTTTGTTTACGTATTGTCTTTAAGGAAACAAAAGATACAAAAGAAAACTACACCTCCTAATAGTATTTCTTACATAGGAAAAACTAAATATATTCCCTGTAGTTTCTTCTACATTAGTTATGAGTTTCTTCTACATGGAAAAGAGTTTAAATAACTGACAAAAATACAAAAAATTGATTTAAAAAATTTAATTTAAATAATAGTCACAGATATTTTGACATGGCCTTAAATTGTGCTGCACTTTGTTTAAAGAAATGTTGCACAACATTTGTTTTAATCTGTAAAAAAATTAATTTAATGCAAATATAATTGTTGTACATATACACATATTTCAATGTAGCTTCTGTTCATCCCGAAAAATACGCTTAAAATTTTGCCTTAAACTTCAGCCGAAAAGTATGCAGTACTTTTTAAAATACCATTTTCTATATTTATTTTTAATTTGTTGTATTTGGTTTCTTTGTGACAGGTTCAGATCGACAACGACAAATGTCGCCGCGATCGTGATGCACGTCTCTCCAATTCACGCCTCGATTTACCCAATCTGTGCAATGGTGTTGGCACCACACGCGGTTCCTCACGCAATCACCATCACACTAATGGCCATCATCATCAGCCGCAGCAGAGTTCACATCATGTGCAACGCAGTCCATCGAATGGTAATCTTAACAGTATCAATAATAATATCAACCTTGGCTCGCCAGTATCATCGAATACCGTCTCATCACATGGCAATTCGTCCAGTGGTGAAAGAGGTTCCTCCACCAAATCCAACAGTAGTACGGGTAGTGGCAACTCAGGCAGAGATGATATGAAATGTATAACACCAATGACACCATCAGGTAAAATTGCTATAACTTGTCCAAAACAAAAAAGACTATTTACAAAATGCTTTTAAGCCAAAAAGTATACTATAGTTTTTGTAGTCACAGTTTGTCATTTTATTTGCCATTGTTTTTTTTAAGTGAAATGTTGAGAAAGCTGCCATCATTTTTAATTATGTTGACTTTGTTTTTTTTGTATTTGATCATGGAGGCAGCTTCAATAAGGTCAGGGTTGTTATGCGTAAAAGCTTTCACAATCCAAAATGTCACTTCAAACATTCAAATACACAAATGCATAGAAAAAGGCAAACTCGTTATAACTTTCGTTATTTTTTTTTTAAAGGGAAATGTGAAATGTCAAGTATTAATTAGTGTAAAATGGTTGTGAAAATAAAACCGTCAAATAGCCATTCATTATTAATGCACTTGCAAAACAAACAAACTGGCGTGGAGTTGAAAACCAAAGTATACTTTTAGGTTCAAAACGATAAAAAAAAACATAAGCATAGTTCCAGGCGTTGGTTTTAATTAAATTTCGTTTTTTGTTTATTTTTTCAGAACTTGTTAAAAAATACAGCAACTATTTGACTGACATGGAATTCGAAGAGCTCAAAGTTTATAAAGAAATCTGGTATTTTGGCCAGAATGCTAATAAGAATTACAATAATAAGCCTACAGCTTCCACCACAAATTCAGGTTATGACGATGAATTGGGAAATTATAAAATTGTATGTAATAGGTTAACATTTTAATGTGGTTTGTAAGTTTTTAGCTTGCTGACATTTTTATTTTGTTTTATTTTTTTTAGATGGAACATGATCATATCGCTTTCCGCTATGAAATCCTCGAGATTATTGGCAAAGGCAGTTTTGGCCAAGTTATACGCGCTCTGGATCACAAGACCAATACGCATGTGGCTATTAAGATAATACGCAATAAGAAGCGTTTCTTAAATCAGGCTGTGGTGGAGTTGAATATATTGGATGAGTTACGTGAAAAAGATGCAGATGGATCTCATAATGTTATACACATGTTGGATTATATGTATTTTAGGAAACATTTATGCATAACTTTCGAGTTGATGAGGTAAGTAATTTTTCAAAAATTATTAGCCAAATCCTGGATCCTGGAGAATTATTTTATATAATTAGATGATACCCTTGAGACGTTCAATATCGAACAGTTAATTGTGCTAAACACCTGAACGGCAAATTAAATATAAAATATTTTAGTCTTAAATTGGGATTTTGAGGTTCATACTTTAAAGTAAAACTTTAAGAATTAAGAAAAATAAACTTGTAAAGTTGAGGCTTATTCGAAAATTCTACTTCGTAATTGTGTATAAAAATAAAGGACAATAATGTCACAGAAAAAAACTTGTAAAGTTGAGGCTTAATAGAAAATTCTACTTTTTAATTGTGTATAAAAATAAAGGATAATAAAGTCACAGAATAATAATGTACAACGTAAAGAAGTGGGACTTGAAATTATAGTCTTAGGAATTTTGCCAATATAACTACCGATTTTTATCGTTAAAATGCTACCGAATTCCGGTGCTGTGTCGATAATATATATATTTAAACCTAAAGGTCGTATAATAAAGGGTGTACCATTAGGTACGTATTTGCTAGCAAGTGTTGCATACTTTTTGGCATTTTGTGTATAGCCATTAGGGCGGGTTAATTTTTTTTTGATGACGCGTATAGCAAAAACGTAATCTATAGGTGATTTTGAGAAATTTTGCACAAGAGACCATAGCTCAAAGTCGGATTTGGAGCCTCCCAAAATTTCCGACTTAGAGCTATGGTCTCTTGAGCAAAATTTCTCAGACTCACCTATAGATTACGTGTTTGCTATACGCTTCATCAAAAAAAATCGTTCCATACAATTTGACCCGCCCTAATAGCCATATAGTTAAGTTAATATTTATGTTTCATTTTTAAAGCGTACGACTTTAGTTAATGCTTCAAGACTCACTCCGATTCGTAGCATAATTTTTGGGCTTATTATTAAGGTTATACCTTTCGGAACAAATTTCCTCGCAAGCGCTGTATACTTGTCGGATCTTCATCATTAAGAGAAGAAAGGTAGAGGGCGGATCAATAAGTCCGTGACTTTTCGAACTTCATTCGTAGTTATATGAAATGCAACACGGCTCCCATCAAGCACCACCTGTTAATAGACTACTGTTAAATTTTGAGCAAGTTCCGTCATTTACTTTACGTTTAACAGTTGTTCAAAGCATACAACCTCGTGCTCTTTTTTTTTTAATTGAAAAAAGTAAATTTCGACTGTTGATAAATACTATGGGGACTTTGCACCATTGATTTTACTGGCTCTCGTTGTGCTCGCACAAGTACAAATGATGCTGAACGTTCTGGACGGCCAATTGAGGTCAATACAACCGAAAATGTCGAAAAAATCCACGATGTGGTGTTGGTCGATCGAAGAGTAAAAGTTCATATGGCAGTGTGGTTTCGATTTTAAATGATCAGTTGGGTTTAAGAAACCTGTCAGCAAGATGGGTGCCGCCGCGTTTGCTCTCAATTGACCATAAATGTAATCGTGCGACAACTTCAAAGGATTGTTTAACCGCAATTCGAAGGAGCTTTGTAACAGTAGATGAATTATGGATCCATTACAACATTCCGGAGACCAAGCAGCAGTCTAAACAATGGGTTTCTCCGGGTGAACCGGCTCCGAAGGAAGCCAAGGTAAATTTGTCGTCCAATAAAGTGTGGGCAACAGTATTTTGGGATGTTCGCGGAATAATGCACATCGATTACCTTCAAAACTGAAAACAATAAACTGCGAATATTATGTCAACTTTTTGAACCGATTTAACGAGGATTTAAAAAAATCGACCCCATATGGCCAAGAAAAAAATTATTTTTCCGCCAGATTCTCCGGATTTAGCCCCCAGTAACTCTTTCCTATTTCCAAATCTAAAGATATGGCTCGGTGAAAAGAGACTTAACTCCAATGATTAAATTATTGATCAAACAAATGCCTGTTTTATGGACCTCGAAAAATCCAATTTTTTGGAAGGGATACAAAATTTGGAGAAACGTTGGACTAAGTGTATTGAGCTAAAAGTAGATTATGTTGAAAAATGTATATTTTTTTTTGCAAGAAAAACTGTGTTTTATTCAAAAAGTCACGGACTTATTGATCCACCCTCTAGACATTTCTGGTTTACTTCGGAGTTCGCCTAAGATTCTATAGCACACCTGAGGACGTTCTTTTACTTGTTGCATAATTATTGGGCTTGTTATTAAAAGTATTCGTTTAGGAGTATATTTACTAGCAGATGCTGCATACTTTTTGGAGTTTTTTCTGTAGCCATACTTTAGGGAGCAAATGAAATATTTAGTATTTGTTTCGACATTCACCTACGATTTCGAACAATACTTACGCTCCTTCTATGATTCAATGCATAATTTGTAGGATAATGATAAAGGATATACCATTAGGATTACATTTGCCAGCAAGCGTTGCATAGTGTATGCAAATGTTGCATAGTGTTAGGTTGTACGTTCAAAATAACAGGAGAAGACAGTGTAGATAACAGTTTAATTTATATAAGATTTCGAATGATACTTGAGAGCATTCTCTGATTCATTGCATAATTTAAGGCCGCTATTATTAAAGCCATACTAGTCATTGGAATGAAAAGTGATTTGTTTAACCCGATGTCTCTTTATTTTCCATATGTTTGACTCCATAATAGTTAAATCCGTGTGTTTGAGTGGGACTTTTTTCTGACACTTGTTGTAAAAATTATATACTGAAGATCTAGGGAATATTGAACAATATTAAGACTTGGCGGTTTTAGGTCAAAGTTCAAATATGAGAAAATCATACAGTATTTTCTAGAAAATTTATTTTTTTTGACAAGTTCTTATGAAACATGGCAAAATTATTACCGCCTTATTCACAAAAAGTTGTGTGAGGTTTGAGAGATGTTTTACCATTGAAAAAGCGTCTCTCAAAACTTTTCATGAATAAGGCCGTTACACTATAGTTACTGTTCAGAAAATCGGACATCAAAATTCTAAATTTTCAGCATTATGTATTACCACTAAATCAGCAGTTGTATGTTAATGATAACCTTGACATCGAGGCGCTACATGTTAACGTTGTCTGATGCCCAACAAATTTTGACCAGCTAAACTGCAAGGACACTGTAACAATTTTACCGTGTTTCATAAAGGTCCGCCGGAAAATGAGTAGTTTTCTTTAAGCTGATATTCAAAAATATAAATTTTCGTAAAATTTTACTATTGACCTCGAAGTGGCAACTCTTAACGTTGGCCAATTTCCCCCCAATTTCATGCATACATTTCAAGAGATTTACATTTAAGGGTATACCTTTAGGCGCAGATGTGCTAAGTTTGATTGCATAGTACATCAGGAGTCATATTATTCGGTTAAAAATATACATTTTTAGAGATTTTCATTTAAGTGTATACCTTCAGGCTCGTATATTCTAGATCCAATTGCATAGTTTAAGGCATGTTCTTCTGATTTCCTTTTCTTCTTCGGATGGGTTACATTTTACCACTGTCAAGGAAATTGAAATACTATTATACAATCCTCACTCTTTTACAGGATGAATTTCAAAGGTTTTCATGCGCTTTTATGGGCGCTCTTTCATTTGTTGCATAATTTTGGGATGACATTATAGTAGTTTATCACACTGCCTAGTGCTATACATTTTGTTCTGTTGATAAGTTTGTTCTATATGTATACCTACCTAGAATGTTTCTTTTAATAGAATACCTTTAGGAGCATATATAGAAATAGTAGGATTTCGTAGTTTAGGGCTACTATAAAGGACCATAAAAAAAATGATTTCTTGGAAATTATACTATAATTTGGGTTCTACATAATCTGACCAACTGTTTGTGACCAAACACAAAAATGATTAAAAAATCGGAATTTTTTTGTTTTAGATAAAAAAAAATTATTTTTGTAAAATTAAGACGAAATATATAAAGTAACATAATTTATTTTGGACATAATCACTTTGTTTTTGTGCACTCAAATCAGAATGAGACTCCAAAATGCGAGACACTTTCGCAAAAAGTGGGACAATCCCGCCAAGAGCGGGATTAAGACATAAGGATTATTTCAAGACTTTTCTTAAATCACTGTATAGTTTTAGGGTCGACTAATTTCGCTATATTTCATAATACTGCATTCAGAATTAGTGCATAATTTCAGGCCGCCATTTTTACACTTACGAAAACAATTTTAATTAAATTTGATTTACCAGGGTGTAAATATGTTTTCGGTCTGTTTTTCAAGAACTGATAAAATTTAGTTTTCTTCTTCCAGATCAATATAATACTATATCTCTATTCATAGAGATATGGGTTACAAAAGAAAGTTTTGCAAAATGTAAACTCATAATTACTGGCAACCTAGTATGGCAGCCCGTAGATCTATTTTAGGTCAAGTCAGAGATCTTCATCAGCGGTTGTTTGGAATGATGCTGTTGAAAACTTTAGCAAACTAATTGCAAACGAATATAAAAACCGGTTCCCATTACATCCCATGGAGGGTTTGGGAAGTGCTTCTCACAATTAGTGAGCTGAGCGCTTTCTAGTTTTACCACCAACAAAATTCATTGCGATTTGGGAGCAACACGATTTCCGCACGGCAGTCGTATTGGTTGGGGGCATGCTGTAATATAAAAAAAACCCCAATAGTCTCAAATTGTGGTCGCCTACAAGTATGCAACAATTTTGTATCCGAAGACTATACTGAAAGTTACAAGAACAACAACACTTCAATCCATTATATTTATCTGTACATATTCAAATTAAAATTTATTACAATTCTAACATTCAGGGAATTTATTACCAAAAAATCATTTATATAACATTCAGGGAATTTATTACCAAAAAATCATTTTGAGCTAAAATACGAAATAGAAATCGTTTAGAAAATTAAAGCTAAATTAGTGAATTTATTTTTGTATGCTTAGTTCTTAATATTAATTTCACATTACTGTTCGTTTATTTTTAGTAATTCATGAATGTTTACTAAGCAATTTACGGAAAAACAACGCAATTGGTGAACCTTGATAAAGCCCAGAACGAAGCCTAAAAGTAGGCAAATTTAATTATTTTTATATTATTTTCCACCCAAAAAAAAAGTCTCGTAGTGCATGTATAAAGTTGTTTTTCTCCTGGTGAACTTAACCCTGGCAAAGGCTAACATAAACAAAGTTTTGTTTGTATTTATCAAAAAATCAAAGCATATCATAAGGGGCTGGCTATGTGCAGTAACCGTTTAACGTCATAAAAATACACAATAAATAATAGTAGAAAAAAATTGTTGTATCCACTGTAGACTTCTTGCATGTTGCTAAACGCTTTTTACCCCCTTTACCTGTTTCTAAACCCTTTGGGTAAGCAGCTCTTCCATCCCCCACTACCCCACATTCAGTCACATAATCGAAATCAAATTAGAATTCATGGTAGCAAAGAATTGCGAGTGAATTCAAGTTCATGTGTTACCTTGTTGATACCCGTAACACAAAACACCAAAAGAATTCGTGTTTTCTTAGGTTGACTGGCTGCATTTTTAAGTTGATTTTTCATTCGATTGCCCCCTTTTCAGCCATAATGCAGATTTAATATTATTATGAACCCAAAAAGGTAAGCAGATGTCATTCATGCATGCATGCCGGCATTTTTACTGTAATATTCGTAAAAACAAGAAGCCTACCCTAAGGGGCGGATTGTGTGCATTTGTGCGCTCGCTGCAGCCTTTTTGTTTTTATTTATTGGGATTTTATGACATTTTGACGATTTCTCTATGGGTTTGTAATGATTTGAACAAATATGTAAATATTTTTGATTTGATTTAGTTTTTTTGTTGTTTGTTCAAATACGAATGAAAGAGGATGGGGGTCGAAGCAAATATGACTAACTTGTTAGGAAAACTTTTCAAAGTTGACAATGACTTTTAGTATTGTGGTTTTACGGGGAATAGGATTGATTTATAAGGCGTAGTAAAAATAAAGTGGTTGCATTGTATAAGTTGTAGTCAAAGCAAATATAGTTTGTTTAACCTAAAATTATAAAATATTAAGGCTGCTCCCGAAAGTATGCTATACTTTTGATAAACTGTACATGCTTCGAAGAATGGAAAGGATGTAGTAGTATTCGAATTGACAGGGTAGGTTAGATGTTGGCGATAGTCAGTGAAACGACTCAGACTTTTTAGTCAATTGTAATGGGACTGGCTAACGAGACTAGATGATAGCTGCAGCGAAGGCCCATTAAATTTCCTCTAACATATATCAAGATCCTATCGATGAACAAGTAGGACAATTCTTTCAGGTCACTAAAGAAGTATGATCATACAGTAGACGTCCTGCTGTTGCCAGTGCAGGACACGTAGTATTCTCTTCCTCATCGTAAAAACTTCCGACAAAATACATTTGTCATGGCATTCAAACTCGTCGCAAGTCTTACAATCAGCCAAGATTGATTCACACTAACATTGACTTATCAAGATTGAAACGGACACTGAGACATTGTGCCTAGATATATACAGACGGTTTATGGATTTCCTCTTATCCAATGTCGGCCGAATTTGACTTGTGCGTGCATAATGTGTTTTGAATTTGTCCACTTTTCCTGTACTATCCTATAGAAGAGTTCTTGCAGAATATGTTTACAAGTTATGCCTCTAACACGTCACAGTTCCTGTGCAACCTGTTGGGTTATCCCTAAGTATTGCCAGCTCTTTCGTTCTGCTGTTACCAGGCATGTTCCGGCAGTCCTGTGCAGATATTGAGTTCAGGAATAGTGACTCCATGGGCTTTATATTCGCGAGAATGGCAGATAAACTATTGACTCCCAACACTGCTACACTATTAACCCCCAGCCAACCGAGCACTTCCCTAATCAAGAAAATTTTCCGCTAGATAAATGTAGCAATGATCAGGTAGTTTTCGTGCAAGAGAGAACACTAGATTCCTGCAATATATCCCATACCCTACCTTATCTTTCATTTATGATACATCCGAGTTTAAATGCGCATATCCCTCCACAACAGGCATTCCTTTGTTCCAGGAATCACGTTTTTACCTCACATATCCCTCTTCTCGAGGAATTTTATATTCCAGGAATCCGTTTCCGTTATGACAGTGTGGTATTTGCGATGCAATATATGTTCTTATTTTGAGTAGTTGACATATTCAGGAATGTTCGGAACACCTTCCAACACTGTTCCATGATTGATTTCGTGCATGCCCCCCTTTGTTGCAGTTGCCTTAACCTTGTTCCAAGATTGATTCCTTTAACCTGATGGCAGGCATAGAAGCAGTCTGTTTTTCCACAATGTCAACTGGTTGCATACGTAATATTATATTATATGCATCTGTATATAATCACGGACAATATTTAAATTTGTTAACGCAAAGCTATAAAGTTCCACAAAAGTATAGCATACTTTCAGGAGGAGCTTGAATGTGTTCAGAGTACATGTGAAACATAACGTAGCCATTCTCTGAACCCAAGTCAGTTGCGAAGAATTAGTGGCTCAATAGGTTAAAGCGCTTTCTACCACACGATAACCCCATACAGCACTATCGGTCTCACCACCGCTGTATAGATCCAGAAAACAATATGCGGAAAGTATCCTCATTTTAAAGTTTTACACGTGGAAAGGTGTGTCGTAGCCTGAAATTAGGCCCTATTGCGAGCTTAATTACAGGCCCGTTCATGGAGGGAAGTTTGTACCACCCGGTAAAGCGTACCTGCTTTGTCTTTGCCGGTTTTACATGCAGCCCATTTTCGCCAGCAAATCTGTCAAAAGTCTTTAGGTTACCTCGCAGAACATCGTTAACGAGACTGTTCTATTTTCCCCTTACTGCTACAGCCACGTAGTCCGCATAAGAAATATCATGTACATCTGCAGTTTAGAGAGTGACAAGCATCAAACTTAGCGCAAGGTTCGCAGATGACAAGACATAACCCCTCCTTAAGGCTTGCCTCTGTTGGCATGCTTGGTAGAGGTCAATGTGGCGAATTTAACTATGACTCGTCTCCTGGTGAATATTTCGTAAGCTATCTCCCAAAAATCGACACCCGCGCTAGGGGTCAATAGTGTCAATTCGATCGCACTCGGCTTGACATTATTAAAAGAGTATAAACAAAAAATATGCATGATTTTATGTCCCCGCTACGCTTTTTATTCGACCAATTTGAACGGGGAGCCGCCTCAAATTGCCCATACAAATCAAAAACACCAATATTTATCAATTCAAGATATTTCCAAGCTTCAAACGTATTACAATTTAAACAAATGTAATTTAGACGCGTAACAGTAGGTCAAGTTGACCACAAAAGTATACTATGCTTTTGATTAATCTTGACAACTATACGGCAACGAATTGAGCAAGCTAATGCCTTGCACCACTAAGGAAGGTCACCGTATTTTCGTGCATTAGACTGCCCCAAAATATATGCAATATATTTATGTAAAAGTTTGAAAATACTGGAAATATATTGTATTAAGGTTCCCCAAAAGAATACTAAAATTTTAAGTATATTGTGCTTTTTATGATATACTTTTTCATGTGCTCATAATCATAATAATTATAATAAAATCAAAAATGTGTTGCATACTTCTAGGCGTTAAAATAATGTGTTATACTTTTGGGCGACAGTAATGTTTACCCATGCAGTAACAGGAACATTTTAAAATAACGAATAAAAACTAAGTACCTACATCTGCCACATGCTACTGTCTATGAGGGTGATATAAAAATTGAAACAAACAAGGGTTGCATACTGTTCAATTTCCAAAAAAAAATTTAATGCTTTTGGGCGGCATTAAAATTTTGACATCTAGATACAGGAAATATTGAATTCTGGAGCTATAGTGGTTTCTATGCTATAAGTAATATCAATGGTTAAATTTTCCATAACAGAAAAATTAAAACAAACAAGTGTTGCATACTGTTGGATGTTCAAAAATTTTAATGCTTTTGGGTGGTATTAAAATTTGTACATGTAGTTACAAGAAATATTGAATTCTGGAGCAATTTTGGTTTCTATGCTATAAATAATATCAAGGGTTAAATTTTCCATAACAAATGTAAAGAATACTGTCTTAACCACCACCCAAAAGTATACCACCATTGTAAAAGAATTGCACTTTGTTCAAGCAGCTGTATTTACAATATTCTTTGTCTTATCCTAAAATGAGTAATGAGTAATATCATTTCAATTCGTACGCAGAGAAACTTTCATAGCAAGACCAGCGCTGTCTCCCGTAAGCAGTGTCGTCTACATTACGATAGTGCCATTGGAGCTGAATCTTGGAAAGCCTTCTCCTGTTTTGAACTAGAACAGTTGAAATTTTAAAAGCCTTTTCACATTTTTCACTAGATTGATTCTTCGAACACTGTTGACTGGATGTATTTAAATTTCTTTCAAGTTCCAATACAAATTACCTATTTCTGGCATCCCCGTAACTTGATGCGGGACCTTTATCAATTTTTTTTAAAGTGTAACAACATTTTTTTCAACCAACCGAATCTAATGTTTTTAAATTTGTGAAAAAACATATTTTTTAGAAACAGCGTTTATATTCTGTGGCATAAATTCTTTCCACCATACATGGGTATAGTTTGATATTAGAATATATTGCCTACATTCAGGCGTTTATTATAAGTGTTCTTTATTGTATTATAAATACAAATTCAAAGTTGTGTCGGGCAATCTTATGTTGCTACAACGCAAAATTTTCGTATATTACATATTTAGGGGATGGCCAAATGTTTTACGATATCATTGCAGCACAGACGTAAGAAAACACTGTCTACTATTAGGAGCAACATCTCCATAGGTCTACCGTAAATCATTTTAAGGATTGTCATGATGTTTAAGGGTAACAAACTAACATCTAAATTAGAACTAATTACTTTAGAGTGATATTTGTTTATTCACACTTTTTATATCCTACTTATCAGCGCCAAAACAGCTCCATTAACAAACAGTTTCCGAAGAAATTTTAAAGTAAAATACAAAATAACAAAAATAAACGTGCAAGCGTTAATAAGTCCCTCGCATTCTCTCCATCATTCCCTGAACTTTAGACAATCTTGTCGCCACTCTACTTGAACGCCTACAAGTATGCAATTTAAATATATATATTTGCCAAAAGCTTTGTCAAAGTATTCAAATTCACATTTATATTTTTTGTTTTCTGTTTTTTTTTTAACAAGCAACAAAAGTTTTGTGTAGACCCATAAAATACGCGAAACTTTTGACATTTTGAAAGACATCGCCATTACAGGACAATAAATTTTCCATAGTTTGTGAAACAAAACAAAAAGTAAAAAAGAAAACTTTTGCAATTGACAAATAACTGAGCACAAATGCAAATTTGTTAAGGATTTCTTTTAACCAGCAATTATTCTACAATAATTTTACAACTATTTAAATTTTTTATCTAACATGAAAGAAGCATGGGGACAACGAAAGTTTAAGGATATAGATACATATTTTCAAATCATTTCCCGTTAAAACTATGCCTCAAGGTTAATACAATCAGAGAAAAAAGGTGACATTCACAATGTTAATTGAACAGAAAATTGACGTCAAACATTCAATTTGTTGACAGAGATTGGAAAGGTGTTAGCCTCAGTATTCTAGGTGTTGCACATAAAGGACTTGCAAAATGCAGTGGAATGAAAGAATGATAGTCAACACAGGCATCATCACAACAAATTGTGTTTAACGACATAAGGAAAAATGAATAGAAACTCTTAAGGCCAACTAAGTGAAATTGATTCTCAGTTGACTCCCTCGCAAAAGAATGTCATTGGGTCAACATAGTAAATATCTATCAGATATTGTTTTATTTTTATCGCTTCCTTTCGCTTCTTGTCGTTTTCTTCTCGCCGTGAAAGAATACAAAAAGCCATTAACAACATAAAATGCCAGCAATTTGCCCAATAACCCAGATTTGGTACCTTGTTTCTTTTGTGTTCGTCTTACATTCAGAGGTCTCTTAAGGTTTTTTCCTTAACACCAGCAACAAAACGGCAAAAACACCCCTTTACGAAATTGTGTTGCAAAAGAACAAGAAAAAGTGACATTATCGTGCAACACTCGGGAGAGAGGTAGAGAGAGAAATATGGCACGCCACAAACAAAAACTTAAATAAAAACAAACTACCTACATCTATGCCATATGCTAGTAACATATGTATGGCTATGAGGGTGGTATAATAATAACAACACAAATGTGTTGCATATTCTGGGCGTCAAAAGATTGTGGCATACTTTTGGGCGACATTAAAGTTGTGCCACATAGTATTAAGAAACTATTGAAATATCTGCTTCAAGATGCAGGGTCACTGCAAAGGAATTTTAAAACTACAATTTTCCTACATTTAGGCTTATATGCATAAAATATAGCAGAATTATAAAATAGCGACTGAGATATGCCACAAGCATAGAAAAACTTGGATAAAACAGAATAGTAACATTTGTCATTTGCTAGTAGCATAGATAGGTCTATGAGGGTGATATAGAAAATCAAAACAAAACTATATTGCATACTTCTGGGAGTTCAATGTTTGTGGTAAACTTTTGGGCGACATTGAAATTATGACATATAGTACCAGAAAATAGTGAAATTTCAGTGAAAATTGTGGGCGAAATATACAACAATTTTAATTTCTATTATAAATAAAGTTGCCCATTATAAATAAAGTTGCCTAAATCATAAATAAGGGGATTAAAAAATAGAAGTGCTTTTAAATTTGGCGACAGGTTTTAGGGAGCCTCCAATCAATTGCTGATGCAGACTTTTCAATGCATAATAGTTACTTGCCTATTTAAAGGATAATCAGAAATAAAAGTAGCTAAATTTACCAACCAATACGGTAAATTTCCATGACTAAAATATTTACAATTACAAGGACCAAAAGATAAGAGCGACCAGACGTATCACCAAGTAATAAAGTATCGTAAAGAAATTACTGTGGTACGATTTATAAGGTTTAAGAATATATTGCCTATTTTTACGTGCCTACGTTTAGGGCCAATCACTGAGAACTATATAGATACTCTTGCCAATCAATACGATACACTTGACAACCAATACGTAAAAGTATTAGAATCAAAATAATTACAATTACATAATAGAAGTGGAATCGCAACACCAATTACTTTAGTATAGTTTTAAATGTTTAAGAATAATTTGCTTACTTTTAGGCTTATTATTGATAAATATGAGGAAAGTGGCAGGAATCAAAAATTACATAGAGCGACCAGAAGTATCGCCAAGTAATAAATTATCGCAAAGAAATTACTGTGGTACGATTTATAAAGTTTAAGAATATATTGCCTAATTTAAGTGCCTACATTTAGGCTAATCAGTGAGAACTATATAGAAACACTTGCCAATCAATACGATACACTTGACAATAAATACGATAAAGTATTAGAATCAAAATAATTACAATTACAAAATAGAAGTGGACTAATAAATAGCAACAATAATTAAACCATTTACTGTAGTATAATTTCAAATGTTTAAGAATAACTTGCCTACTTTTAGGCTTATTATTGAGAAATCTGGAAGCATTTTTTAATCAGTTAACATAAAGATAAATAAAATAAAGCGACTGGAATTAAAAATTACATCAGATATAACGTCGCCTGAATCTTGACTTCCCGAATACGTCATTTTGACCTGATTGAGTTAGAAACGGATTTGGAACGAGAAACAATCACATTTTACGGCACGCTGATCCTCATTCTTGTATCTTCATTGGTTTCAGAGATATAGAGTATTGCTTTTGCCGTAAAAGCATGACGGTATCAGATTTTAAACTTTGAAGTCGTTTTCCTCAAACGGCAATTTGGCGTAAACGGCAATTCAAGATTCAGACGACAATAAGGGACATTAATACCTCGTCTATATTCAGCCTTGCGATGCGAGTCAGTGGCTTCTCTGAAACTTATGAGGCTACTATAACTTTCTGAATTCAACATCGGGCCAGGATTGCCGCAGACCTCTTAACAAAGCGACTCAGCATTACGATATTGACCTGATATGGCTGTCAGAGCACAGGAATATTCTGGAGAACTGCTGAGCGGATGAACAGGCAAAACTAAGAACTACTTTATAGGTGCCGCATGAACCGAAATGTGTTGGCATGCCCCTAGAGAAATGCGAATGAGGGGCCGACATTGTACAAGATACGTGGCCGATATTGGATGTGAGGAGATCTATGAATCTACGTAGACTCAAGACCTAAGATCCTGCGCGGGCGCTACTATATTTTATGCAGGAAATGCGAGTGAAGGGTCGACATTGTACACGTTCAAAATACGCCTGACCGATAGTGGATGTGAGGAGATCCATGAATCTACCTAGACTCAAGGTCTCAAGTCTTGCCTCGGGTTTGACGAGACACTGACTGGTAGATGTGCATGCGGCAAGACTAAAGATCAGGGCAAATTACTTCTGTAGAAGCTGCAGCAATTTATAGGTGTGATAACGTGTTGCCATTCTCCTAGCGACTTGTAAGTGTATTCTGCGCGAACAGTCCCTAAGTGATGTTGCAGGAAAGATAGACGAGGAACCCACTTTGAACATCCTCAAGATACTTCTGACCAACTTGGGATAGGAGGAAAAATATGAACCTTAAGGAAGAATTCACTGAACATATAATCTGCACGTGACAGCAGTAACCGGCAGGATGATGTCTATTATGGATCCTGCCTATGTATCGATCTTGCGTTTCTTGAATCAAACTAGATGGCTCTCCGACGACTCTTAAACACGTTAGTCAATACTATGACGATAATTTGTCGATACTATGGCACAGGCGATACTATGTTATGATGCAGGAAAGGCAGACGGGGAGCTCATATTGTACACGCTAACGATATAACTGATCGACTTCAGATAGGAGCAGATCTATGAACCGTCAGTTTCTACACGCTGAACAATCTGTCATATTTTCTTGTTTGGATGCAAATATATCATGTTTTGGAGACATCCGTCTTGTACAGTGGGTAATATGTATGTGCAGGCAGTTACGATGCTAGAGTATATTAGTGTACGTATGACTGGTATTATGTAATTGTGGTTACTTTCTTCGGTTATTCCGTAAAGAGCTCGTTGACGTTCGTCTTCTACAGTGAGTAATATGTATGTGCAGGCAGTTACGATGCTAGAGTGTATTAGTGTACGTATGACTGGTTTTCAGTAAATGTGGTTTTTTGTTTGGCTGAGGGCATTTAATGGGCTTAGTGATTTTCTGTCATAAATTCTTGTTTTTGTATTTTTCAAGGGATTCAAAGCTTTTAGAATCCTGCCAAATTAGCATCATTTAGAACACAGTTTTAAGTTCCTTGGAGCAAAGTGAATTTCTCTTCACTACTTTTACCACTTCATATCGTCAACCCATGGTATTACAATGAATTGAAGTCTAGCTGTAAAGTCGAACCTTTATTCAGACTTGTTAGGAATTCCTACTTTGAATATATTGGAAATGATAGCAAAAGTAGAGTAGAGAGTCTAGAAATAAGCTTAATTTCGTTTTTACATTCTATGAAATAATGTGGCAGAGTAATCGATGACCCGTGCTCTTTCTATTTTGTGACTCACTGATTGGAACCTACAGTTTTATTTCGATTATACATGTGTATTACCTGATCAGGGTGCTCTTTTGTTACTACCCGATTACCGTCGCTAGGAGGAAATTTAAGCTACAAGACTAGAAATCGAGCTTCCATGTACAAGAGCAACACAGACAAATCATTGCACTAGCCAACAAATATATAATCATAAAGTAGTAATAATGGTGGGCATACTTCTGGATGTCAAACTTCTGTGGCATACTTTTAGGCGGGCAATTACTTTATGTTTTGATATCTATATTAGAAGTAAATTCTTATAGGTAATATAGTTAATACCTGTAAGAACTATTAAATTATTTTTGAACTACATTGCAAAAAAATCTTAACATGAGAATGATAAACTTCATGAAAATCGCCCTAATAGGCCTCTATAGGGCCCTGGAAAATATGTGAGAACGCTATTGTCTGGCCATTACATTGAGATTGCTGATATCAATCCAGCAATATCTGGCACGTTATAGAACACGAACTTACTTCACTTATTGTCCCATTACATAGAGCGATAGTTTTGGGATCTACTGTTTTATGCCGGTTTCAATTTGTACTGCATTTGCAGGTGTTGCAAGATGCTCCATCTTATTTGAGTTATAGTTCAAAATGTCATGGGTTTTTAGGACGGCAACACAATGCTTGATTTGTTCAGTCTCGATACGTACGGCAAGAAAGAGTCTTTCTCAAATAAAATATAACGAATGGGGCTCAATAGACCCAGTATTGGTTTTTACCAACATTTTGGAAAAATAAGAGACTTTCTTGGAGTCGGCTTCGATGCGTTCCAGAACGGCTCCATTTCGTCCAGGACCTCACGGAATTTTCGAGTAACGAATGCAAACAGAATGTCTCTCCCAAACAACAAAGTTCAGGTGGGCTTGAAAAACCCCAGGTGATCATCCAAGGTCGTGTGAAATCAGAAAAATCCCTTTGCTCTATCAGAAAAATATTACATACTCTGTGCTCTAACTTCGTACCCTACCCTCGTTAGTTTTCTCAAATAAATTTATTGCAAAAAAATTGCCAACCACATACCCGACAACAACACATTACCACCACCATCAACGCCAAACATCGCCAATGACAATAGCCACACATACCAACACAATTACAAATACATACGTCCTTAAATTGACCCATGTTTTTACCATTAGCCTTACCAGTATTATCAGATGTGTCGGGGTACCTGTATTAACTAAATATTGTTCGCATACGTCTACGTGTGTTTGTGAGCTGGCTCATAACTATGTATACGTGAGTACGATATGTATAATAATATGGCCATTGTAATAAAGTGTTGACCATAAACTCAATATTATGGTTAACATATACACTCGCATTGGGTCGATATAAAGTGCCATCTCTTAAACTGTATTGTTGGGCGTTTGTTTCCGATGATTATGTTTTGGTGTTAGGGGCGGTGGGCGTAGGGGAGCACGAAAAAAGGAAATAAAAACAATTTTATTTGTTTTGCTAAAAGAAGAGCTAAATTTATTGTCCATGTAAAATACATTGTCATGTTCAGTTCACCGATACAAAACTACAGACATACACAGATAAAAATGTACGTAACTATAATAGGGTGGTCTTTTTTGGTTAATTTTGTTGGTCATCATGACTACTCATACGTATTTATATCATCCTAAATGTAGGCAATATGTTTTGCTCCTAAGTCAACCTGAAGGTATGCAAAATTTTTGCAACTAACTAGTGGTTGATCCTGAATGGAGACCAAATTATGTGCGATGCTAGTTTTTGTAATATTTTTCAATTACAACCGATCATCATCCGGATGAAACATATCTTTCCGTTCTACCAGATGTTGTGTCAATAGAATTATTGTTTAAATTATAAATCGCTGACCAAGAAATACAACCTTAAGCCGACTGAAAACATGATGCTGTTATGAATAATTGTACAGTTCTGTGCCTCATAAGCCCTAAAAGCTCCGATGACAGTTTTTTTCATGTTTTTGTGACAATTAATACACGGTGGCGCAAAAGTAATCCTCCTATCAGAAAATGCTATAAATTTTGCGATTGGCCCCTAATGTCAGTTCTGTTTTGACATTTGTGTTGTAAACACATGCGAAATACACGTTAATAAACAATGTTACGCTACACTGCTCCAGAACGCGGAATACTGCTGACTATTTATTTGACCAATAATCGGTCGGTGACTTTGGCACAACGTGAATTTCGTCGCAGATTTTCTGGCCGTCCAACGCCTGCTGGTGAAACACTGCGACGTTTAGCCGCTCGCCTCGAAGAGACTGGCACAACACGAGATGCTGCCAGGCGTGGCAGACCCCGGAGTAGCCGTTCTGCAGAGAATATAGCTGCTGTAGCCGAGGATGTCATGGAAGCGCCGTGAGCGCTACAGAGCAATAATCAACGAGTTATTTTTGCCGCAACTTGATGAATTGGGATTGGAAAACATGTGGTTCCAACAGGACGGTGCAACGGCACACACTGCACATGCCACAACCGATATGCTGAAGGATGCATTTCCCGGGCGCCTAATCTCCCGTTTTGGCGATTTGCACTGGCCAGCAAGATCGCCTGATTTGACCGCTCCAGACTTCTTTTTGTGGGGCTTTTTGAAGTCGCGGGTTTATGTCAACAAGCCTCAGACTCTTGCAGCTCTTAAAGACAATATCCGTCAAGAATGTGAGGACGTATCGCCGGAAGTTTTGGCCAAAGTGATGGAAAATGCCATAAAAAGGGCTCAAATGACAATCAACTGTGGCGGCGGCCATTTACATGACATCATATTCTCGACTTGATGTAAAAAAATTAAAAGACCAAATAAAAATAATCCACAAGAAGAATCAAAGTTTTTCATTTTTTACAGCCAAAAAACATCGTAAGTTTACTTTTGCGCCACCTTGTATTACAGACAGTGGTGTATATCGCACATTTTGTCGCACTAAATGTATTTCAAACGCTATTCAGGCATCAGTAGTGACAGTGAATACGTTTATCATATGCACCGTTATTAAGATTTCAAAGCCATTACAACAAAAAACATTTAGATTAGTCATAAGACAAATATTGTTGCATACATTTAGGGTGACTTAAATGACAGAATTATGGCACACCATTAGGTTGGTTGGGTTATGGAGGGGATCAACGAGGACCGTTGTGATACTACGGAACGTCCTATTCCATGGTTGAGCCATTCGAGTCATATGATACCTCATCCCAATATTAAGGAATGTAATTGAAGAAGACCCTTATATTACTCCCCAGTGAACCAATGAGTGCTCCGACAATAAGTCCTTAGATCATTCAGCTTAACACACTGAATATCTGTTTAATTCAAATTGTAGCAAGAACTTAGTCATTGGCTCCTACTCAAACAAAATGCCCAGCATATTATATATGATGCTCAACGCTCTCGTACTCGTCTTCATTCCCACAACTTCTGCAGTAATCAAGAGCTGATATTCCAAGCTCCCACGTGTGCCCGCCTATTTAACAGTGTCCTATGATCACATGTAGTAGAATAGAGATATCACGTTTAGGACTGGTTACCAAGTTTAACGTACGATTCAGGTCATAAGTTGCCCATACTGGACTAGTGATCCTCCGCTCTGTGCCTCCAGGCCATCTATTATTCAAATGCCAGAGAACTGCTAGTGTGCAGAAAGAGGAATACACATGATCCATATACAGTATAATAGGTAAGATAGCCCCTAATCTCTTTAGCTCAGGCTCTCTAAGTGTCCAGAGTCCGGTACCCATTTAAGGTGAATAGGAAAGTGATTGGCCGTCTGATTTGAAGACGCGCAGCATTTATGAACAGGTCTTACAGTCAAGAAGTCAGACTACAGAAATGTTATAGCAACTTAACTGTCAGAGTAGTTATTGATTATTGATACCCCAGGCGGTGATGATAATTTGTTCCAGCCAGAGGGCAACTTATGCAATTTCCGTGACTTTGTCGGTGTCTTCCAGAAGACTATCGGAAAACTCATCAAAGAGCTGGGCCATAGGCAATGAAGTATCATCCCCTGCAGTATATACAGGGTCAGTCGCACCTGTAGTAGCTTCAAAATTCCTGGTGCATCCCTATCTATTATTATGTCATTGACCTCATCGGTTGGTTGTAGGAGGCTATCCGCGGCTCATCATTGTCCTTGGATTCGGGACAATGAAGTAACTTCCCACGCAGTATCCACAGGGTAGACTGAGCCAGGTTTCTGTCTTCAACTCCGCCTAATTTCGTTACAACTTGTGTGCGTTGGTGGAAGGTTTAGCTTATTGGTTGCTCTTGTATACTTCAGTATGAATCTGACCAAAGGTATCCTTGAGTTTTCCTGAAAAATGTAGGTGATTCAAAGTTTATAATCTTTGTCGCCACTGTCCATCTGTGTCCTCAAACTATCCAACCTATAAGTTGGTAACCAACCTTATCGGGGATCGTAATCGTTTCCGGACTTCAAATTTCGACTTTTGGCGATCAGTGAGTTCTGCTGGATCCACCTTGACCAACGTCTCTAAGACTCTGGAGACTGCACGTCGACCATTTCGCCGTCCGCCCGGCGGCTCTATTTCACGACTATAGAAAGTTTGTACCGGTTCTATAGAAGTCTGTTCGGGTTTATTGTCGGTGGTTGGATTTGGTTTTAAGTAGAACCACTACCGCGATAACCAGGCGCCCCTAACATAGGGAGCAAGGGCTGCCTAAATAGCCGCCCATTATGAGTAGGCGCTTCCGTGGTAAGTTCGACTGAGGAACTACCCATCCTGGGGGCTTTAGGAAAACAAAAATAAACGCATTTTAGCGAAATATCTAAAATACATAATCATTTCAGTACAGAATTTGATCCAAATTATTATCAAAGCTAATAAATAAATCAGATGAATTTTGTTTAAGAGAAGTTTACGATACTTGTCGCCACCTTCGTTCTAGACTGCGGGAAAATAATGGATCTAACAACAATATACAGGGTAGTCATATTTAAAATTTTATAAAATAACGTTATTTTTCGATAAATCATAGAAAAAATATTGCATACTTTTAGATTGACTTAGATACAAAATATGTGGCATACGTTTAGGATGAGGCATTGTGTTTATACTGATTTTAGAGAATAATAACGCATTCAAAATGCTAGTTTGTGAAACTTCAACTACTAAAGCACACCCTATTCCTAAATAGGTATTAAATTGCTCTCTTCTATCTTTCTAAACTTCAAGTAAATAAATGATAACAAGGTATGTGGGTACGTGACGATGTATTTGTATAGTATTCTGCTTATGTTGTCATTTTTAATTTATGCCACCCAAAAAGTGAAGGGTGCGCAACTTTCTCTAGGACTTTGTTGTTTGGACTTGACATCAAAATAATTTATTTTCATAAATCTCAAAGGTTTTGTGCTGATGCTTTCAAAATATTTACGGTACTGTAGCAGGGTCGAGCTATAATTTACGTATACAAAATTGTAATAGTAGTAGATTAAGTAACACAAAGTGTAAAAAATATGATTATATAAGACAAGAGAATTAATGAGATATATAGAAGAGACACAATGACATAATAATTTGTAGCTTAAATACATTTCTTATGAAGCATTAAGGGATGTTTTATGAAAGATACGGAAATTTGAATACGATAGTTAACAAATAAAATTAACGAGAATATAGTTTTCATAGATTTAAAAGTTTTGGATTCAAAAATGTTTAAGCACTGGGAAATATAAAGAAAATTTATGTAAGTTCGTTTAAATCAGTTTGAGTTTATTACTGTCACAAGTAATATGCAACGTATTTTGTGCTTAAAATATCCTAAAGGTATGCAACAAAGTTTATCTTATCCGAGAAGTAGGTGTTTCTACCTAAGACTTGAATATGTTTTATGTAGTTTTACGAGTTTAATTTATTTTGTTATTTCCAACAATTTGTAAACAGTTTTCTATATTTTTAACAATAAATACTTTCAATTCTATCGGTTAAATTTGATTATCCTACGAAAGAACCAGTCTTTACATATACATTTTACAAATAGTTTCTTTTAAATGTTGGCCCTCTCTACGCCTAAATGGACCATTCTGAGATATAAAAAAAATTATTTTTAAGCTTTTCGAAAGGTAGGCAATAATATTTTCCCTCTGATTATTCCTATGTAAATTTGTAAATTTTCATGGATTTTGAAATGTTAAAATCCTTTTCAAAATAATGTAGTTTTATTTGATTTGTCGGTCTATCAATTTATACACACTTTTCGAAATATCAAGCATGTTTGATATATGGCAAGTGACCTTTAAACTCATTTTGTCACCCTAGAGGTATGTAACTTATTTCGTATATCAATACTCCTAAAGGTATGCAACAATATTTTTCTTAAAACTAATCAGAAAAGTAGTATTAAGATCATAGATGATTGAATGTAAACACGTTATGGATCTATACCGTTTAAGGGTAGTTTTTCTCCAATTATGCTTTAACACATTTTGGAAATGATTCCAGCAAGCACGGACGCAAGAGCCCCCTGGGCCCCCGAAATTATTTCCTTAAGAGGTGATTTTTGAATGTAGTGCTATTTTTCAACCTAAATATCAAGTATCAGTTCTGGGGACTAAATTCAGTCGAAAAAACCTCGATTTGGTTGTGGCAACTGCAATTCCAAGACAACAATCGAATTTATTGTTGGTATCGTATAAACTAACTAACAACTACACCAATTCCAATTGAAAATTGTAAAATATCAATTGAAATTTAAAAATTCTATTTAAAATTTGAAATACATCAATTGAAGTTTAAAAAACATAATTGTAAATATATCAATTGAAATACAAAAAACATCATTTGAAATACATCAATTGAAATTTAAAATACATCAATTGAAATTTAAAACACATCAATTGAATTTTAAAATACATCAATTGAAATTTAGAACACATCAATTGAAATTTAAAAGACACGAATTAACATTTAAAAATCTAATACATAAAATCGGTTAATAATTTTTAAATGTCAAGTGACGACTTTGAAATTACTATTCCTATGTAGGAGATCCGGTTTCGGCTGATGGCTTTAGGGGATCCTATCAAAAGATACTGGGTATGACTGAGCTAACCTCAGCCTTGGGCAAAACCACGTTGTATATATAAGTATATTCTCATTACATTTCATGAAGGGATCTTCTCAAAATAATTGAGTTGTGCCTTTATATAAGTAGTTTCACACTCACTGATTGGGGCCTACTGTTTTACACCGGCTGCGAGCGGTAATTTTGAGATGCTCATTCATGGCTTAGGACTCGATAGTGTCGCCGCCACTAAGCGAGGTGACTGTCGCTAAAAGAAATGTACGGTTGTCAGATCAGAGACCGAATCCACATTCTCATGTACATGAGTCGCGGACACTATCCATAAAACTATCGATGTCCGAAAACCACGTTATGTATGTAAACATATTTTTTGGATCTACCATCAAGGTATGCCACAGTATTCGAAAAATCAAATCCATAGTACTTAAGTCTGGCATTCGTTTCTATAACAATCCTTCCTATATTGAGTCCTTTAAAACTCATTAAAATGTTAAAGAACTCAATTCAGACAAGAACCATGCAATGCTTATTTCACTGAATTCTATCCCACAAAGTATGCAACATTTAATTATTATACAAATAAAAGGAAGACAATGAATGACTTATTGCACTGCTCTTATCAGTACTCCTTCTCTATGGAATTGAAAACTTTATTCTCTAACTCAGTTGGAAGCTTTTATACTTAATTTGGTTAACCGCAAAATCCTTCCATCATTCCGTCTCTTACCACCGTCTCACGGGCACATTCATGCTCATTCGTTTTAATCTTCTAAGAAACCATATTCTACCATTCTCTCTCTCTCTCTCTCTCTGTCTCTTTGCCATCTTATCACATCACATCCTTTTGTCTATTACCATCAAATTGCAAAAATTTAATTATAAAAATTGCAATTCAATGTTATCAAACTGAGTGCACGCATTCGCCAAACAACACACTTTATGCAATTAAAAGCAATTGTCGTAACTTTGAGAGTGGGAGGTACAGAGGGTCGTCGTCTAAGGTTCAAAGCCTTGAAGTATGCTGCACAAGACAGAAATAAACTTTAATATGATGGAGGCGAAGATTAAAATGTCAATATTAAGTAAGAAATATGTGTAGAACGCTAGAGATGGCTTTTATATTTAAATGCATCTCATAGCTTGCTCAAGGCATTTGAAAATATTGCATACTTTAAGGATATTTCAAGATAATTCGATAGAAATTGATCCTAAGCGATAGAGGAGTTGGCGCGTTGTAAGAAAACTATGGAAATGGTGAATACATTTAAGTAAAAATATAGGGAATTATATTTCCTATTAGCGCGAACTTGTGTTAACACATATTGCAGACTTTTTGGGAATCTTACAGCCAAAGTCACGATCTCGAAAGAAAACCGAAGCAAACGAAAGCCAGTCACTCACTTTCGTTTTTATCCCAGGCTTTAAATGTTATTGTGTGGAAAATCGGAAGCCACTAACTATTTTCGCTGTCATCTATGCGAACGAAAATGTCAAAACCAGTCACTTGTCTTTTGGTTGTCGCATAGCTGGAAATCAAATAAAACCTTGAAACAAAAACAATTTACATAGAATTCAATGGAAGAAACACAATGGACAGAATATAATGTCATTATGATAAATTTGTTATTAAAATATATTTCCATTTCAGCAGAAAAACGCCAACTTTGCGGCAACTGCAGACACTGGGTCCTCATTCTCTTCTCTCTCGCTCCGAAATTAAATGGCGAACGTCAACTTTATGTTATTGCTTTGAACAACAATCACACAAACACACGTAGAACCATGCGAACGACAAGTCGAAAGATAGTGACTCACTTTTTTAAACGGAAGTGAGTGACTGGCTTCGTTTGCTTGGATTTTGTAGGAGAGGATGTAAGTGCGGTCAGATTTTGTACTGAATTGTATATGTTTTCGTTCGCTTGTTAGTGACTCCCAAATCAGCTGTTTGTCGCATAGAAAGAAAGCGAACGTTAACGTTCGACATCGTGACTTTGGCTGTTAATGTATGAAGCATTATGTTGTTATTTGAGAGAATTCGAACACTTATTTCTGAAAAACATGTTTGGTTTAAATAGCGAACTTAAATCACCTGCTGACCACCTTCAATTTCTTTCGTGTAAAACTGTAGGTCACAATTAGTGAGTGTACATCTAGAACGCGCACAGCTCACTGAATGTGAGAAGCCCTCCCTAATCCCTTCATGTGATGTAACGGTAAACCAATTATTTATTTCTTTAAATTCCGCCAAAACGATATTATTTTTAAAATTTACCATAATGTGTTTATCCCTCTTTATGTCCTTTCTGATGTCATTGTACACTAATAACATCATTGCGTAGATTGTAATTGTATACATAATGCTCCAGACTGCATTCACTTTGTAACATTGTGCTGAGGCTATTACGCGTTTGTTTTCTAAATACATTAAAAAACATTGCATATTTTAAAGCGATTTATTGCACTGCAAACGGAGTAAATTTTGTGCATGTTATTCGCTGCATTTTAAATGTAATTACATTTTAACTTCAAATTCAGGTATTGGAATTTTCAAAAAAGACTGTTTAAATGAACTTCAGTAAATACTTTTACTTAAGAAAGGCAATAATAATAAAATTTACGAAACTGTTGCCTATTCTAAGCAAACTTAAATAGTAGGATTGTAAGCATACATTTAGGCGGCTTAACTTAAATAAACCTGGAATGTTGTAAATGGTTAATGATATTTACATTTATTTAATGTATGATATTTACATTTTGACATCTGTTAATCACTTTTAGGTATTTTCGTAGAGGAATTTTTAGTCTACTTCCAGGCAACTTAACACTAGAAAGCTTTTTAATTTTTTCTAGAAATCTTATAGATTGTTGGCTGCTACGTTATTGTTTTACTGTTGCTTGCTACAATATAATAATTTTCTACTTTGAACCAAACAATCATTGTGTATCTCGCTGAAGACCTGCTACAATTAACTTTTCAAAACTGTTGACTACTTTAAGGCGTTTTACATAAATACGTTTATTGAGAGACACTAAATTAAGTTACGTGGTATAATTAAGTTTTCCAAAGGTATAAAGGAATTTGCTGTATTCTTCAGAGCATCATAGCTGAAGAGCCTGCCTTTTAATTAGTTTTATCAAAAAAGTAATAGTCTGTTTTATTGTATAAAAGCTGTTACTATATCCTATTGAAAGACACAATTTAATAATTATTATTTAAATATTTATTTGGACCTCTGCGTGTTTTCCTTTAGTTGATATCGGTCCGGTAAGCGCCGCCACTGTTGACAACCCTTCGGTATCTTTTTACAGCATACTAAATCGTTGTAGCGAGATCTTCGGGTACTCTTGTGGGACATTCTCTCCGACAGCTTCCAGAATCCGTGGCTTGGTGTATAGCCCTGTGACTTCAAAAAACCTCATAGAAAGAAGTCTGGAGCGGTCAAAGCGGGTGCTTTTGCCGGCTACTGAAAATCTCCAAAACGAGACACTAGGCGACCCGGGAAAGCATCCTTTAAAAAGTACATTATCGTGCGAGATGTGTCTGCAGTTGCACCGTCCTGTTGGAAATAAAATTCTGTATCGCTCACAAGTCACAGTAACCGTGTTACCGACGCCGTCCTCGAAAGAACTAGGATAGGTGACACCTGCAGTGTAAGTGACGAACCATGCAGTGATTTTGAGTGGATGTAATGACTCTTTGTGAATGATACGTGGATTCTCAGAGCCCCAGAAGTAGACACTTTTTGAGGTTCAGGAAAACGTGAGCGTTGTTGAGACGCGATTAACGGCCTGAAGACAGTAGCTGATGGACTGTCTTGACTTTCAAAGATAACATATCTAAGCCTTTCAGCAAAATGCTCAGCAGAGACGAACGTGAAATGTACAATTACGTGGGCCGTCGCCTAGGCGACGTTGATGTCTCATCCGTAACATCTAGGGCTACGGCACTATGGTGCAGCATTTAGCAATTGATGAATCAGTACGGGTATTATGACGACCATAAAATAGTCGAAGTATGCAAAAAACATTTCTCATGGAACACGAATTTTGATAATAATATTCCATAAAATATAAGCGTTGTTCTGGTGTTACATTTTTCCATAATGAAATAACAATGCTAACTGAGCATGTTTGGCACTGATACATGCGACACATCCCAAAGGAACTGTCAAAAATCCTACACTGAAACCCCAAACAGCAATAACATAACCTGTTAATAAAACGTGATTCCTTCTTCGGTATCACCTATATGATGTATGCTTTTAGGCTATATTAGGTAATAACCAAAAAAAAAACACTCGTAAAAAAGCCGTCATAATAAAATTTCCCAGAATTTGGTGCCGACTTTAAGGGATGACATGTAATCGAGTTGTATTTTATGAATTGTTAATTTTTCAGAAAAAACATGAAAATGTTTCATACCCATATATAGCCTAAATTCCTTTATAATTACATTTCCCCGAACTGTTGCATACTTTAAGGGGTGGCTTGTAACTGAATTATAGGAATAATTGAAGGCAGCATAGCTAAACATAATTATATTTATTTCGTTTTTAACATAAAATATGGAAATGTGTTGCATAGTGCGTTAAAGCTTATATTTTGTCTACTTTTAGGCTACATTAGGTAATAACCAAACCAACTCCTTATAAATCACATAAAAGCTGGTGTAATTAAATTTTCTAAAACTGTTGCATACTTTAGGGATTGTATGCAATGGAATACAAAGTAGTATTGCTAACAACACTTAATTTATGTAATTGTTTAGAAAAGATCTAAATAAATTTGTTGCATATAACCTAATTAAATTTTCATGGTCTTCTTTTAGGCTGCACAGCTTATATCTCGCCGTTTGTCTAATATAGTTAAATACTTTTAAATATTTTAAAGGGTTGTCTTCAATCAAAAAAAACGTATAACTTATGGTAATATAGCTAACGATGCTTTTATACTTTAATGTTGTCTACTTTAAGACGTTGTAATAAGCTGTACTCTTTGCAATTTGTAAGTGAGATATAACGGTAAAACTGTTGCCTTAAGCTAAACTTTAACTTGTAGTTGAGAACGAATCATAAACCCTCATCATTTTGATACATACGGCTGTGGCATTTGACCTTCGTGTCATGTCCAAACCAAACATTTGGATTTCGTCCCACAGTTTAGAAACGTTTCTCAATGATAAACTTATAGAGAAAAGTTACAAAATGGCAACTATAATAAGATTTTTCCAAAAAAAAAAATTTAAGCAAATTGTATGGAATTGACAGGTTCTCAAAACATGATAAGATCTGTGGCATAATTGCAGCCAAAACTAAAGAAGAAGCAAGAAATTTGTCACAGACGTACTTGTAACAATAACAAATTGCAAGAACAGATAATATGGATTATGGGTATCATATGAAGGACTCCTACGCAGAAACCCCATCAACCACGAAAGGACTGAAATATAACATCTTGCGTGTTAGAATGTTTCTCTATATAATTTGTTTTTGTATAACAAATAGTTATTTAATAAATTATTATTAAGGTTTATTGTTGTGCCGTTGTTAAATAGTAGATTTTATGGTTACCATAATAAGGTAACAAGTGCTGCCTGACACATACAAGTAATTTTGCCATAAAGTCACTATCACAAATCCCAGGGAAATAGACAACAACTACCACCGAATGCACAACAAGGGAGAGTGTGAGACAAATTTACAAAATAAACCTATTTGCATATTTTTAGGCTTTGTTTTTGCAAAATAAACGAAGAGAAAAAAATTACATCAATTTGCAAACAACTTTGTTAGAATATGTCATTCAACCTGCCAAAGTGACACATGACATCATATATGAACTTTTTCACTAACTCTAAGGAACTTAAATAAAACCTTAAAGTATGCTTGTTCTGAGTGAATATGTAAGATATCCAATCCTACCCTCCTAAAACAGCAACCACTCATGTGCCATTAAGTGGTTTGCAGACTTTGCTGTAGATATTTTATTTAGGCGGAGGCTTATAAATAGCTAATACAGTTTGTTGCCTTCTTTAGCATCCTTAAAATAGGCTACACAAAAATCTTAGTTAACCATAACAGAGTGTATATAAAGCCAAATGCTATTGTTGGGTGTTACAAAGAGCATCGAAGTAATTTGAGGAGGGGCAAACAAATCCTTAGAAATTGCAAACACTGTATTAAATATTTTCTTGTTAGGCCTAAATGTAGGCTACATTTAGTGCGGTTTTTTAGGTTATATCAAATATTTAAGAACATATTTATTTAGCGTTGGAAGATATGTAGGTTTATGAGGATTTGCTGGAAAACGAAGGAGAGAAAATGCCTGTAAATTTGCAAGGGTAATTTAGTTTAAGACTAAAAGTATGCAATATTTTTTGAGAATTGGGTAAACCTTAATTCTCGAGAGAATTTGAAATGTTTGTTTTTCAAACATTATATTTGGTAAGGAGAATGTCGATACCAAAAGGAGACTCATAAACAGTAGATACGATTTTTTTCAATAAAATTTATGGACAAAAATCTCATGCAGGAGATAAATTAACTAACTTCAACTAAGGGCACATTTGAATTGGCGACCAGTAGACGCTGAAGGTGAAGTTTCACAAACATCAAAACAATTGTTCATCAGTGTGAGTAAAGCATTAGTCCAATATCCCAATGTGCGAAAAATCAGATAGAGATCAGTTAAATATCGATTTGGGGGATCCGTTTGGATCCTGCAAAAGCATTAAAAAGCGAAAAGAAAATTTGAAATTGCAAACATCTCGTGAGGAAACCATACTCGTAGTTAGGTCAAGTGGTTCCCATCTCTACTTACACACAGAAAAAAATTATCCGCTTTTCATCAAAGTTGATGATATAGAAATTATTTTTCAGTGTAATAGGTTACGTTAGGGAGGGTGTTGGCGGCAGTCGATGACGAATCACCACGGGCCAACAAGATTAGGCGTTAACACCACATGAGAACCATTTTGGTTTCTCCAAGAATATCAAGATCTTGTCTACACCTATCTGAGATAATTCTCCCAGAAACCTATATAGGCAGTATCCCATAGTTGACATCCTCCTGTCAACTAGTGCTGGAACGTCCAAAGAAGCTGGTCAGAGGATTCTTCTTCTTCATCATCGTTGCAGTTTCTACAGAAGTCATTTGCCCTACCCTTTAGTATCGTCGCATGTCTATCAATCAGGTAGTGTCCCGTCAAAACTGAAACAATCATTGTTACTTTAGGCCTGGCAAAAGACAGAGACTACATTGATCTCCTGCTATCCACTAAGAGTCAGATATATCATGACCGTATACAATCTGTACACTTCGTCCATCTCTCCTCTAACAACATATAGGAGCGCTCTTGCAGGATATGCTTACACGTCCCTAGGACCCTTTCAACACACTCCAATTCCTGTAGAACCTATCAGGTAGTCTCTACTCTGGCCAGCTCATCCTTTACGTAGTTCCCTGGAATGTCCCCATGCCTATTTGAACACATGAGTTGAAATTCGTAATGCTGGGCGATCTCGTCAAGAGATCTGCGGAAGTTCTGGGCAGATGTTGAATTGATGAATACTGATTCCAGAGACTTAATAATCGTCTGACCGCTGATTGTCCGAGAAGACATTGACCCCAAAGATTTATGGACTATTATTTCAGTGTAATAAGAAAATATGAAATTTGTACTTATTTGGGAACACTGGGTAAGAATTAAAATGTTTTCCCATTACATCACCTGAAGGAATTGGGGAGAGCTTCTCACATCCAGTGAACTGTGCGCTTTTTAGTTTTATACTTACTGTTTGGGACCTACAGTTTTACACCGATTCCGAACGGTATTTTGAGAAGCTTTTTCATGGCTATATACTGGATAGTGTCGCCGTCAATATGCGAGGTGACCGCCGCCGAAAGAAATTTTTTTGAAGGTGGTCACAGCAGGGTTCGAACCCAGGATCTCATGTACAAGAGCCGCGCACACTAACCATTGCACCACCGACGGCCACAATCGGCTAAATTCAGTTACGACTAAATCGGCTAATTTTCTGTGGGTATACCTGGTTCTTACATTGCACGTTCATATCCAAAAATAGTGAATAATAAAGATTTTCTGGGGTCATCCTGCTGCCAGGATTTATATTGCAGACGTCCATTGTGGATCACACAGATCAGATCCTCATGATTCTGTCAGCCCTGGATTTTATTTTCCCAGTTTTTCATTCTCCATGTAAGGACAACAAAACCCTAACAGATCGATAGGCTTCAGTGACGATTGCCACTTGATAACCTGCGACGCACCGGTGTTACAATGACATTCAGGATGCTCATTCAGACCCTACTAATCAATGTATTTCGGTTCGCCGCGTATATTTTTTTGGAGATACCCGACCAATCCTTGACTTGGGGAGATGCCAAATACGAGAAATATGAAAAACCCCTAGGGTTTCAAAGGAGTATAAAATATTTCAATTTTGAGATTTAAATTATTTATTTCGTTTGCATTTAACGTAAATATAGGCAATGCATTTTGATTCCTCTCTCAGAAGGTTAAACAAATTTTAACTGCCTAAATTTAGGCTAAATATTTTCAATTAAAATTAGAACTTACTAGAAACTAAGAGCAATCAATCATTTTGAAAGCCGCAACAAGCAAATCAATGTAATTCTCAAACACGCAAGGAAAATATAAACTCTCATCAAATATTACTTACAAATGAACTTCAACACTTTTGTGCCATAAGAAACGAACAGTCGTTTCGGGATTCGTTCCTACGAATTTATTCTAGCTTGACAAAGAAGCATAAGCGTAATTCACCTTAATATACATGACGTCTAATTGACTCACATGAACCTTGAATTAATCATGGTAATCAGTAATTTGCGTGCCGTATCAAGTCTATTAAAAAATGTCTACTTGACTCTACCGTTTTTTGGAAATTTCCGAACAACAAAATTCTTTTGGATTTCTGGCCATTCTGCTTGTTGTTTTCTGCTTCTCTTAACAGTTTCATATATAAGTAATAAAAAAAACTTAGCGTAAATGACAAGAAATCACGCATTCGTTTAACAATCAATTCAAGCAACAGTTGTTGACAATAATGAAACAAACATAAAATTAATATAAACCCTGTCAATTAGCATAGGAAAGGTGAAACAAAAAAACTGTTGCCTACGTTTAGGAATAAACAAATTGTAATTAACATAAATATAAAGTTTACAATGCTCCTATAAGGTTATCAATTTGAAAACGAGTAACAAGCAACAAACTTTGTGCAATACTTTGTTTACAGCAAATATATTGTTTACTTTAAGGCGCCGGGTAATTAAAGAAAATATTTGCATAGTTTGGGGATGTGACAATGCCTCTTTTATAATTAATTATGCGTGCGTGTTTAAACCCGAATTTTTTGCAATTTACAATATTGATTGTAAACATTTTATGATGACATATGCTACAGTATATCCTATCAAATTGAACTTTTAATGACTGCATTGTATTTACGTAAATGTCAAATGCTAAAGAGCAAGTAGTCAGGTAGGCGTTGCAGCAAACGTGTTTTAATGTAATTAAATATTAGCCATATCCCTAATATAGGGAAAATGTCAATAAGCCTTCAAAGACGCCTCTAAAATTCTTTGAAAATAAAACAAACCCATTGCTGTGGTTAGCCTTGACTAATGCGGTTTCGGGGACTAATGGTAAATTTCAAACACACCAATTATTGACGTATAATTTGCAGGCATTCTATTTTTGTTGATTGCTGTTTATACCTTTAAAAACTACCCCACTCTTCTTCTCTGTACCGCAGCTATGCTTTATTGTTTCTAAAACTTTTTCGCCCTTACGTATGCAGTGCATTTTGTGGTTATAACTCAAATTTATAAAAAAAAAAACTAGAAAGTGCATCGCGTGCGAATCGCAATTTCTGCGATAATGTCAGATTGTTTGACATCAATTGGTTACAATTGCACACGTTTGCGTTTCAACACATACACACACACACAGTTTTTGCATTTCCTCCTAGAACTATACTACAGATAACGAATCGTCTATAGTCTGAATACATTTTATATACAATCAATTACATTTGTTATTAGCCGTAACAGGTGGTTGTTAGTTTTTTTCTGTCTGACGCCTGTGTGGTGGTACAGTATAGTTTAGGGCCATATGCGAAAGTTATAAATTACCCACCATACGATTTAGCAAAAAAGAAAAATACTTTCACTTTTCCATTGCATACGTTTAGGCTTCAAGTGCTAAAGCTATGAATTTTGCCATTAAATACCAGGAAAAACAATTGGATATGTAACACAACTTAATGTTAAGGCCCTGAATATTAAATAATATAGGGAATTGCCATAATAGGGAATTGCCGTCATTTCACACAATATAAATTGCCTACATTAAGGCAAACAAATGTGTCATGCATGTTGCTGAGCTCAGTTACAGATTTGGTGTGAATTACCTTATATGTAACACAAGGGAAATTATTGTATCATGTCTTTGGAATATGTAGCATATGTTAAGGCTTTAAATATTTACACACACAAACACACACTCCCACAATGTGTCCTGTTCTCATTTTAAGTAATAATGTCACGTTCATGCTTTAGATATTGAAATGCCATATCAAAGGAAACATACTTATTTACATATATTTTTCAAAATTCCAATCGCCTTAAATACGCTCGTTGAAGAAGACATTAAGGAAAAAGGGAACTCAATATAATGAACACATTTCTTTTTATGGTCAGATATGGATTTTTGGGGGAATTTTGTAAACTACTGAGAATGGAAATCGGATACATCGTTCAGTACAGGAAAAGGAAATTGAAATGTATATTTTATTAGATTTCCTCTTTATTTGAAAAATGTTTCGGAATGTAGGAAATATTCTTATTTAAATAAAAAAATTTAAATATTTGCTGGTGTTGAGTATGGAAACGTTAGCTGATTTTAAATGTTAAGCATTGAAACAATTTTATAGTTAGAATTGCCTACATTTAGGGGACTTTTGAGATATATATAAATATTTGCATACCTTAGGAGGGTTATATTTTATGTTATCGAAAAGTCATTCTTACCAGGAAAGTTAATGACAAAGTGGTAATACCGATACATCCGATCATAAAAGATCTCTAAATGGGAAAACTCTACATGCCCTTGAAGACCAGCTTAATAAAAATGTATAATTTAAAAATAACCTAAAAATCAAGGTGCATCGGCGAATGCATTTCTATAGTTACTTTCTAAAGACAGGAGTCACGCTTAAAATTTCGCTTTCTTTAATTTCAAATCCCGCTTCTTTTGCTTTCGTCAATCATCAACTTTTATTAAAAAAAGTGATGTATACTTGCAGGGGCTCTATAATAGAACCATAAAATACCCCATACTCTGGGTTATTAGGAAAGTTTGTCTGTTTTTCTGGTGTATGACATTTAATCACGTCATACAGTCTGTCTTTCTATTATAATTTTTGAATTCAGATTTGTTAGAAAGTGTGTCTCAGTAAGAATGTACTTTTTAATTTTTAAATAAAAACACGTATTTTTTGAAATAGTTGTGATTTTTTTATTGGATTGTAAAGAAGCCATGTTCCGATTAAGTGTGGAATAAAATATCTGTCAAACGGCCCACACGGCTCTGATGACAGGCCATTAGTTTTTTCATGAAATTTTCCATTACTTTTTCAGAGAGATGTGGCGATGACGCGTTGTATCTCGAATTTGAGCTCAGGAATTGTATCTGGTTTAGTCGCATAAACCCAAGACTTCACAAAACCACAAAGAAAGAGATCACACGGCGTTAAATCGCATGATCTTGGTGGCCAGTTGACATCAGAATTTCTTGAGATAATTTGTTCTGGAAATTGATGCTGCAATAAATCGGTTGTTTCATGACCGGCGTGGCAGGTGGCGTCCTCTTGCTAAAACCACATGCCGTCCAAATCTATGCCGTCCAGTTGAGGTCACGAGAACTCGTTTATCATGGTCCTGTAACGAATTCCGTTCACAGTCACTGCAATTTCGGCCTCATCTTAAAAAAAGTAAGGCCCAATCACGCAGCCTGACCAAAATCCATAGCAGACAGTTGCTCGTTGTGGGTGCATTTGTTTCTCATGGATTGCATGAGGATTTTCTGGGCCCCAAATTCGACAATTCTATGTATTCACGAAGCCATTCAGATGGAAATGCGCACCATCGGATAAGATGATTTTTGTTTTTAAAAATTGGCATTGACTTCACTTTGCTCCATTACCCATTGAATGAATTGCCAGAGCTTCCCATGGTCTGCTGGTTTGAGCTCCTGAATAAGCTGAATTTTGTACGCATGAGGGTAGTGGTATTTTTTCAAAATGTCCTTCGTAGTGCTTCGTGAAATTTGAAGTTGTTGAGAACGATTCCGAATTGATGTTTTTGGGTTTTCGGCGACGCTCTTGTTTATAGCAGCAATGTTTTCAAGAGTCTGACCAGTACGTTGACGCACAGGAGTCTCACTGTCCATAACCGATGTAGTTTCTACAAATTTGTTGACCACTCTTCGAATAGTTGTCACATTAGGTGCATCTTCTTGACTGAGAATTCTTCAAAGTTTGCGAGCGGTTTCATCATAACTGTTCCTTCGTCAAGTGATTTTCCATAATCGGAATTAACATATGTGTCAACTGCCAAATTTCAGAATTGTCATTTGCACACAAACAAATTACACTAAATTTAAAAATTGCAATCCCACTAAGACACCCCTTATGTTAAACATTGGTGCATACTTGCAGGCGCCTTACGATTGAACGTTTCAACGACATTAAACCAAAAACTTAAATAAAAATAAATAAATAGTTTCCCGTTACATCCCATGACGGGATTAGGGAGAGCTTCTCACAAACAAGTGAGCTGTGCGCGTTACACTCACTGATGATTGGGACCTACAATTTTACACTTGGCAATTACATGGCTAAGTACTCGATAGTGTCGTCGTCACTAAGCCAGGTGACCGTCATCGCAAGAAATTTTAAGGTGGTCAGAGCAGGGATCAAACCAACGTCCTCATACACAAGAGCCGCGCACACTAACATTGCACCACCGACGGCCACAAAACCAAAACTTAAACTCCTTTGATAGCCATATGTTGATTGCAGTATTCGTCTTCTCCTTACTGGTTGTGTAAACTTGAGACATAAAGCAGCGGTACATAATTTTAGGCTCCCAACTAAACTACCGTAGACTACAAAGCCAAAGGTACTCTAATTTCAGCAATAATTGGTTGCATCATTAGCATCAGGAACTTAACGAATCAATTAAGTAGTTTCTAAATCCCCGTACATCTCCAATTTCATTTGTGGTATATAATATCGGTGCAGAATTTTAGGCGCCCTACAAAAACCCCATGAATGACTACAAATCCATAACCTTTACTTCTTCAATTCCAAAACCAATTCGTCGCATCAACTCTATAAATCGGTTGAACCTGAGTTTTGAGGAAAAATCATTTTATATAATAAAAACAATAGATACGACAATCAACTTTAGTTTTTGATGTATCCCTCATAGTAGTAGTTATTATTGTTCTGCAATGATTAAAAATAATTCGGTGTTAGGAAACACCTACTTACCTACACAACCTTGTGTTGAAAATCCCCTCCACAGATATTTGAATTTAGTTGTGGAATAATAGCATGCCTTCAGGCTCATTACCACACTATTAAACAGACCTCAAGTACAAATCCTATTATATACAGATATTAAAGTGTATGAAATCCGCCTATATCTACAATTTCTAATTAAATTTATTTATTAAACATTGGAGAATACCTTTAGGCTCCGTTTGATTTAAGCGCGTAACTCGTAGCCTATAGTTTGGCTCCATAAAGCTACAAAAACACTGCCTACCTTCGGGGGTCATTAAAAGTTATTGAATTTATAATATGCTGAATTATAAAAAGCTTACAATTCAAATAACAATATACATGAATTTAAATTTAAATCTCTTAATTCTAATTAATTTATTGATTTTTTTGCAATACATTTTTTGTTTTTGCTGTAAAACACTGACAATTTTTGAGAGAAAAGCAACATGAAAATCCAGGTTAGTAAATGAGTTACAAAAAAGGGGATTTATATCATGAAGAAGTAAAAGTGGTCTTCGAAAATTCAGGAATCTAGACTTTACACCGATTGCGAATACTTTTTGAGAATGTTTTTAAAATCAGTAGTAACTACTTAACTGTCTATACAATTTGGTATAAAGGGTGATTTATTCCGAGATACTTTTTCAACAAAAAATAAATAACTAATTGCAATTTTGAAAATAACAAAATCGATACGTTTATTTCTTGCTCTTCGTTTCTACCAAATGTTGGCCGTAACTGTTTTGAACATGGTCCAGTCTGCGGCTCCAATTTTCGATGACGCGTTTGAGCACTTCGTGTAGCATGTTTAGCAATGATGTGATGTGATGCGAGTGTGGTTTCCACTTCCTCAATCCATGTGCACTTTGGAATTTACGTAACTCTTAAGAAAATATCTAACGGTACATATCCCATGATCTAAGCAGCCAATTGTTCGGGCCAACGCGTGAAGTGAACTGTTAACTGAATTGTTTTCGCAATAATGCTAAGACTTGCGGTATGGGGAATAACGCCATATTCTTGGAATCGGCGAGCTCACGGGCACGATAACGGGGGGCATTCCTAATCATATTCCGGCTGCATCATTTATGTAGAAATATGAACCGATGATTTCACAAAACCCGTAAACCACACCAAACCGTTGTATTGTCTGGATCTAATGGTACAAGACTCTCTGGATTGTCTTTCCGCCAAAAAAAACTGCAATTTTGTTATAGAAATATCCATGACGTGAAAATTGGCGTCGTCGCTGAGCTCAAAAACCATAGCCTACATTTGCAATGCAATAAAGCTGCAAATACATTGCCTACCTACAGGGAATCTACAAAATTAAGTGCATTTATAACATGCGGCATTGTAAAATCTCAGTTTCCACAAAATACTGATGTAATTGCAGCTATCAGATCAGAGAGTGAAAAATTAGAAAGCGCACAGCTCTCCCCAATCCCTTCATGGGGTATAATGGGAAACGGGTTTTTTTAATTTCAGCTACCCTATGCTTTAAACGTTAATTATCTTATAACCATAACGTATGTTTAGGCGCCGTAAAGCTCCTAACACACTGCCTACCTTTAGGCGATCAATAAAATAAAATTAAAATTAAAACAACAATTTAATAACTTGGGAAAGCTTAACAAGCAAACGTAGTAAAATCCATACATGAGCTCTCAATCAGCAAAGGTAACAACTGTTTAAGAGAGCTGTTTGCCTGGTGAGCGTGTGGAAAGCAGAAACAAAGCATTTCATAACAATCTTGTTGTTATTATTGTATATTTTTATGGGATTTTAATTTGTGTTGCATGTTTAATAAAAATTTAGGCGACACAAAGCCCCCCTGCACCACCAACCCCTGTGCTAGAACTTGTAATGAGGGAAAAACAAAAACGACAACCGCAACCACAGCAAAAGGATATGAAAGGATTTTCCCGCCGCCCGAGAAAAATACACGTTAACATAGTGAAATGTTTGGTAAATTTAACAAACTTATATACGAGGCTCATAGATTTCCTCCTACGTGCTTAGGTAAACTGATTAATTAACTGATAAAGACGACATTGGTTGCTAGTGCAACGACAGCAACGAAAAAAAGCCAAAAAAAAAGTGAATAAGAAAATCTTGTACCATTAAATGAATGGCAAGGACTTTGAAATATTTTTGGGGAAAAATTTGTATAAACTATAAAAATAGCTAAGCAAGGTTAGCTAGACGTAAACACCGAGACCAAGAAAATGGTTTGTTTGATTATTTTTCCAAACAACAACTTTAATTGCTTTGTAATTTTTGTTATCGCTAACCTGTTACAATTTTTACCTTTTTTCTATTCCATTGCAGTCTTAATTTGTATGAACTTATCAAAAAGAACAATTACAACGGCTTCAGTATGAGTTTAATACGGCGTTTCTGTAATTCCATCGTGAAATGTCTGCGTCTGCTGTACAAGGAGAATATCATACACTGTGATCTCAAACCGGTAAGTTTCGAAACCCTACCGAGTAACAAAGTCCTTTGGAATATTTGCATAACTTGCTAATCTAATTTTAATTTATTTATTTAGGAAAATATTCTATTGAAACAACGCGGCAGCAGTTCGATAAAGGTCATAGATTTCGGCAGCTCATGTTATGTCAATCGTAAAATCTACACATACATCCAATCAAGATTCTATCGTTCACCCGAGGTTATATTGGGTCTGCAATATGGTACCGCCATTGACATGTGGAGTTTGGGTAAGTTTTCAAAATTAATTTAAATATATGTCGTTGACGTGACCAAGTAAACATCCTAATACTGTGCATCTATATACAGAGATATGTCTAGTTATATTTGAAAATAGTTTCTCTTACGAATCTACAAATTGGTAACATTCTGTTCTCTCTGCGTATATTTTTAATTAAAAGAAAATACACACACACACAAATGTGGTATTCCCTTGAAACCGACATTCCTTTCATGGTTTCACATCAAAAACACAGAAATGGTATAAATATACATAGTATATATTAGGGTGTCCCATTAATTTTGCCGAAATAACCAAAAAAGTGGCGGAAAGTTTTTTAGTATTACCAAACTTCTCAAAATACCGTTGGGAATCCGTGTAAAACTGTAGATCCTAATCAGTGAGTATAAACCTAGAAAGCGCACAGCTCAATGGTTGTGCGAGAAGCTCTCCCTAATTGCTTCATGGGATGTAATGGAAAACCATTTATTTATTTAGGGGTCTGGGAAATAGTTGCGGTAATCGCTGTGTAATTAAGTCTTTGAACTGAAATCCACGATGTCGAAGTTTGTAGGAGCTACTAACTCACTCAACTTGGCCTCGGCAGGCCGAATCTAAAAATGATTGTGACCCAGTAAACTAAATTTAAATAATTGTGACCCAGTAGGGTAACTTCACATTTAAAATAAATTAAAAAAGTATTGTTAGCTATTCCCATGGTCCGAGGTATTCAAACGGCTTTCAGGTTAAACTCGGAAAATGATTTATGTTTAAAGACTAAAGTTTAAATGACGCTTAACCTCCCAATCGATTATACTCAAGATCGTACATAAACATACTAAAGATAGTTCTAATAGTGGTGTTTTATTCCCGTTAATAAAACAAGGTTCGTTTAACAGTTTTATTTCCTTTTATTAAAACGAAGTTCCTTATAGCCCGTTGCAGGATGGGGGCCAAATGAAAAAAAATTAAACAATTTTTGTTTTAACACTATTATGCTACAACCCAGTATTATCAACTATATTGGGTACTTTTGCTTTGGTTTGTGTCTAGACTAACATATGATGGGAAATTTTTGGCTTAATGGGAAGTTTTCTAGGTGGAGCCTGTAATCAATATTTAGTATATATATTGTAGTTTTGAACCCAATAAAAAGTAAATTTAGAAAAGCCAAAGTGAAGGAAATTTAGAAAAAGACGCTTTTCTTAAATAAGTGCCTTTTCTTAAAAAAAGTAAATTTTCCCCAAAAAAAAATACCTATTTATATTCTTAAACATAGTACCCTTTCTTAAAAAAAATAACTTATTTTAAAGAAGTACCTTTGCTTAAAAAAAGTACCTTTGCTTAAAAAGGTACCTTTGCTTAAAAAGGTACCTTTGCTTAAAAAAAGTACATATTTTAAAAAAAGTACCTTTTCTTAGAAAAAGTATTTTTTTTCAATTAAGTACCTTTTCTTAAAAAAGTGCAGTTTCTTACAACAAATTGCCTTTTCTTAAAAAACGACATTTTCTTTGAGATAAGTATCTACTCCTAAAATTATACCTATTCTTGAATCAAAGACCAATTCTAAAAAAAATTTGATTTCATAAAGAAAACCTTTTCTTCAAAAAAATACATTCCCTTAAAAAAAATACATTTTCTTACAAGCATTCCTTTTCTTAAAAATAAAATAATACATTTTCTTTTCTAGAGATAAGTAGCCTTTCTGAAAATACATAAATTTTCATAAATAACCTTCTCCTAAAAAGGGTACCATTTCTTTAAAAAGTACCTCTTCTGAAAAACTTCTTTGTAAAAAAATTCATAAAAATAGTACTATTTTAATATTATTGTGCAAGCTCGAGATATAGTTTTTTTTAAAGAAGGAGTTTTTCAAATGTTTCCCTATGATTCCTGGCAAACCGTATAGCTATTTCAGATCTAGCCGCAGAATGATGCTATTGAAAAATTCATCAAACTAAATGCAAACGAAATCTCATTTGAATTGAGAATTGAATATGCAAGTGTTGGAAAAATATCGCAAGCAAAACACACAAGAAAACATATGCAGAACCTTCTTTCCATCTCCAGAGAACCATCGGCCCTCATTAGACATGTTTTTTGTTGTTGCCTAAAAGTCAACCCAATTTTTTTTACATACAATAACAATTGCATGCAGTTTCGTCTTTTCGTACTTTTTCGTAAAAAAAACAGTAGCTTTTAATAAAAGAAGTACCGCTCTTTAAAAAAGGACCTTTTTGTAAAAAAAATTCATAAAAATAATACCTTTTCTTTAATAAAAAGTAGCTTTAAATAAAAGAAGTACCTGTCTTTAAAAAATTACCTTTTCGGGAAAATATAATGCACATTCTTCTTAAAAAAACTTGATCGTCTTGCAAAAAGTATCTTTTCTTAAAGATCCATTTAAATTATCGTATTTTTCAATGAGCGCCTTAGGCGTGTAGGAACTAACTAGTACATAATATATAGCGAAAGGAACTTCGTTCCAACCGGGTGTTCTCTGACACCTCATGTGATTTTTTTTACTTATACAGTTTTAAAGTCAACACTTTAGAAAACGATGGTTGTCCTAAAACTAGCCGACCTGACGTGTAGATGGTGCCAGTAGTTTAATTTAAAATTTTTTTGCAGCGTTTAAGTGATGAAATTGTGGACAAAGGCCGCATTTGGCGAAAGAGAAAGTGTTGTTTCATACATCCCCAATTGCGATGGAAAAAATTAATGAATTAACGTTCGAATTGCTTCATCATGAACCTTATACGCAAGATTTGGCTCCCTTGGACTATTTTCTGTTTCCAAACTTGAAAAAATGGCTCTGTGGTAAAAGATTTGCCAACAATGACGAGTTTGATTTAGGGATTTGGACAGTTCTCACTATAAACAGGGTATCAAAGCTATTGAATATCGTTGGTAAAATGGTATCGAGCAAAAAGGAGATTATCTATGTTGAAATATAAAGAAAATTGTTACCAACTTTGTTGTGTCTTCTTTGTTAGGTTGGCTAGTTTTAGGACCGCCCTCATAAATCTATATTTCTACCCTTTTTTACTATAGTTATATGCATCGGTTCACTATTGTGTTTGTTAAAGACCTCAGCAATTTATCAGAGTTAGGCCACTTGCCACCAGGGTCTCAACCAGTTTATAGATTGTTCTGCCCGATTCCAGAACCTAAAGTATTGTGTCTTCTTTGCTAGGTCGGTTGCATTTGGGATCGCCCTCAAAGTCTATATTTCAACCCGTTTTTACTATAGTTATATGCATCCGTTCACTATTGTGTTTGTCAAAGACCTCAGGAATTTATCAGAGTTATGCCACTTGCCACCAGGGTTTCAACCAGTTTATAGATTGTTTTACCCGATTCCAGAACCTATAGTATAACAGTTTCGGTAAAACGCATTTGCAGCGGATACTTCAACTCCTTTGTGGTAAGGGTATACTTTCAGGCGGAGCATTAATAGCCTTAACATTTAATATTTTTTTTGTTTCTCCCACGGTTTTCAAGATATTAGTTTTCATAATTTCATATTCGCTTTAAAGGCTTCAACTGTCCGAAAGCACTTCATGAGATAGCAAACCATTTTTTACAAAGCCACTAAAAAATAATATAAAAGACACCCTAGTGTCCATACGTATAGTTAGTACCTATCACTCAGTATATAATATTCACACATCTATACATATATATATATTTGCATACATATACAAATGTATATACGTGCCTTTATAAAAACTTCCATATAGATGACAGCTAATCTGTATATGAGTGGCGTTTTATGTTTGCAATTACACCAGCTCTTTTCAATTGATGTCCTTACAAAAACCCACATGATTTCAATGAAATAAAAAATTAATAAGTTTTTTAAAGGAAATGCAAAAACATTCAAGATTAATAAGAAATTAAAATGTCATTAATATGAAATGTGGAAAGTCCTTTAATAAATGGCAAATTATGAAACATGTACAATTAATCTATTAAAAAATTGTAAAATCTGTAAAAAAAAATGTGAGTTGTAACTATATTTAGTTCGATTCATTGGTCAACGGTTTGATCAAACTACTTATGGTTCGATCACTACTACTCTTTTAATTGTTTTTCACCACTTGAATTATGTTTGTTTTTCACCACTTGAATACTTATGTTTGATTAATCTTTACTTGGTGTTTACACGAGACAGGTTTGAGGAGACCATAGAAATACCTTCAAACTCATTTACTAATACACTCACACTTTTCTTATTGCCTTCGTACATAGAGAAATAGACAAGAGCCGTTGTCACTCTCTTCACGTTATCTTAATGAGGGCAAGGTAGTAGGCCACTTCATCGAGTTCGAGTTGCTTTTGTAATTTACTTTTTGGTTCGACATAATACGGACAGAAATAAAAGGAAATGCGTATTTTCGTTCGATGCAAACAACATAAAGCATTAATATCAATCAAACACTATTTAAACTGTTTGTTTTCACAACATTAACTAACTGCGTACGTTTGATCAAACCATTAGTAGTTTTATCGAACAGAGTGTAGTGTGATCAAACCGTTTGTAGTTTCACCGAACAGTAGTTTTTCTTCGAATGCGTGTCAGGTGGATCATTTCCTTAATACGCAGATGGTATGTTGGATGGCCTCGCAATCACTAAACAGTGTTATTATGCCATCTATACTCTAGAGTTTGGTAGTTCAAGATAGACTTGTGTCGAACTCATTCACAAGTTCTCGAACTGGTTCATTTAAGGTGCCCAGACATAACAATCACGAACATACTTGCCATTTCGAACATATGCATTATGTTCGTAAGGGTGCTGTCTGGTCACCCTAAATGAACTATATAGTTCATAAAGGACACAACTCTATTTCAAGAACTATATAGTTCATTTAGGGTGACCAGACATCACATTCACGAACATAATGCACATGTTCGGTATGGCGAGTATGTTTGTGATTGGTATCTCCGGGCACCTTAAGTGATCGAGTTCGAGAACTAGTGAACGAGTTCGACACAAGTCTACTATACTCAGTGATTAGTATCAACAGCTCCACACTGATTTTTTTATATGGCAAATTGGGCCGACAAGTATCGCGGTAATGCCATGGTTTCACAAGCTGTGTGGCAAGTATCACCACCTTGTTGGAACTCAAGATCGTCCACGATCACGAGCTTCAAGGGCAGGCAGCAAATAGCGGGCGCACAGTCATGTCCTGGCGGGCCTAATTTTTCCAGACATGTGGACCCCTATTTCTGCCAGCCCATAAACCACAGCAAACTGTTGTTTTCTCTGGATGTAGTAGAAGCTATTAATCCTGTTTGGGTTGCTCACCAGCCCAAATATGACAACGGCAGAAATGAGCCTCATCGCTGAACAAAATTCTGGTCGAAAGCTGTGGATCGTCTTCAAGTTATTCAAGAACCCCAATACTGCAAAGGTCACTATTCGGAAATTCAGTCAGCTTTCCATGATGAAATTTTAAATAATACATGATCCGCTTGATTTGTCATAAAATCCCTGCTGGAAATAGAAGCTCTAACTGAATCATCCATTAATACTCTCACTGAAACTGTTCGGTCAATATATTAGAATTTTGATCAGGCAATAAAAAATTTACTAATTACGGAAAATTAAAGTTTTTGATATGACAAAAATAGACAATAAATATTTGATTTTTTTAAATTTCGGGGATTCTACAATGGAATTATAAATTTCTTCAAGCAATCTGCGAGCCGACCGATTAGTTGTGGCCGCACAGTTACAAGTGAAGCCGAATAATCTGGACGCCCAATCGTGGTCACTTCTTCCGAAATAGTTGAAAAACTGATGACGGCCGGTTGAAGCTAAAAAGTTGGGAGGTTTTAAAGGCCATTTTCCTATCCTATTGTTAGCGGTTTCGATGTTCCATGGTCAGTTGGGTACACAATATATTTTTCAAAAACTTCAAAGGAGTACTCACGTATCTACTAGATACGATACCGCACCACAAGCGTGACCTGCCCCATTTTTAAAAATGTAGCGCATAAACATTACCAAACCGTTGTTTTGACTGGATGAAATGGCAGCTCTTAGGCCTCCTTGGGTTGCCCCTCAGCCCAAATTCGACCAAAATGGACCTTATCATAAAAAAAAATTTGGCCGAATACATTGGATCTTCTTCAAGTTGTTCAGGAGTCCAACGGCTGAAATGGTGGCGATCCAAAAGTCAGCAGATTTTCGAAATAGTGGGCGAAGCGGCGCCAATGAAAGCCAAGGTGGGTCTGTTGCGTAATATGGTAATGGCGAAATTTTGTTATGCCGAAAACTAACGGCCTTTTTTAAGATCTTAACAAATTTACGCAAAAATTGGAGGAGAAACGGTTTGATAAAACATGTGCAATTGCTTTGGTCAAAACACAAGACGTTTGACCAACCTACAATCGATTAGATCAAACTACAGTTTGTGGGACCAAACTACAATCGATTTGATCAAACTACAGTTTGTGGAACAAAACTACAATTGGTTGGATCACAATTGGTGGGATCAAACAAAAATCGGTGGGATCAAACTTCAGTTTGATAGAAGGTTTGATCAAACTTCTATCTGGCGGAGGTTTTAATCAAACTTCAAGTTGGAACAGTTGGTGGTATCAAAATGCTGTTAGTTTGATCAAACAGTTACATTAAACTTTGGGAGAAAGCTCGTTTACTTAAACGTCTACGGGAATTTGGGCAAAAATTTAAGAAACGGTGGTTGATTGATCTTGGTTATATAAAACATTTGCAATTCCTTTGATCAAAACACAATTCGTTTGAACAACCTACAATCGATTTGATCAAACTGCAGTTTGTGGGATCAAAATACAATCGATTTGATCAAACTACAGTTTGTGGGATAAAACTACAATCGATTTGATCAAGCTACAGTTTGTGGGATAAAACTACATTTGGATGGATCACAATAGGTGGGATCAAACAACAATTGATGCGATCAAACTTCAATTTGATAGATGGTTTGATGCAACTTCTATCAGACGGAAGTTTTGATCAAACTTCAAGTTGAAATAGTAGGTGGTATCAAACTGCTGTTAATTAGATCAGCCAGTTACATTTCATTTAGGGAGAAATTTCGTTTACTTAAACGACTACAGGGATTTGAATTTGCGCAAAAATTTGAGAAACGGTGGTTGAATGGTATTGGTTTGATAAAACATTTGCAATTGCTTTGACGAAAACACAATTCGTTTGAACAACCTACAATAGATCGGATCAAACTAAGTCAAACTGCTGTTAGTTTGATCGAACAGTTACATACCATTTTTGGGAGAAAGGTCGTTAACTAAAACGACTACAGGGATTTGAATTTGCGCAAAAATTTAAGAAACGGTTGTTGAATGGTATTGGTTTGATAAAACATTTGCGATTGCTTTAATCAAACACACAATACGTTTGACCAACCTACAATCGATTTGATCAAACTACAGTTTGTGGGATCAAACTACAATCGATTTGATCAAACTAGCGTTTGTGGGTTCAAACTACAATCGATTTTATCAAACTACAGTTTGTTGGACAAAACTACAATTGCTTGGATCACAATTGGTGGGATCAAACAAAAATCGGTGGGATCAAACTTCAGTTTGATAGAAGGTTTGATCAAACTTCTATCTGACGGAAGTGTTAGCTTCAAGTGGAAACAGTTGGTGGTATCAAACTGCTGTTAGTTTGATCAAACAGTTACATTCCTTTTTGGAAGAAAGTTCGTTCACTTAAACGAGTACAGGGATTTGAATTTGCGCAAAAATTGGAGAAACTGTGGTTGAATAGTAATCGTTTGATAAAACATTTGCAATTGCTTTGATCAAAACACAATTCGTTTGAACAACCTACAATCGATTTGATCAAACTACAGCTTGTGGGATCAAACTACAATCAATTTGATCAAGCTAAAGTTTGTGGGACCAAACTACAATCGATTTGATCAAACTACAGTTTGTGGGACAAAACTACAATTGGTTGGATCACAATTGGTGGGACCAAACAACAATCGGTGGGATCAAACTTCAGTTTGATTGAAGGTTTGATCAAACTTCTATTAGACGGAATTTTTGATCTAACTTCAAGTTGAAATAGTAGGTGGTATCAAACTTCTGTTAGTTTGATCAACCAATTACATTTCATTTAGGGAGAAAGTTCGTTTACTTAAACTACTACAGGGATTGGAATTTGCTCAAAAATTGGAGAAACGGATTGGAGAAACGGTGGTTGTATGGTATTGGTTTGATAAAACATTTGCAATTGCTTTGATCAAAACACAATTCATTTGAAGAACCTACAATCGACTTGATCAAACCACAGTTTGTGGGATCAAACTACCATCGATTTGATCAAACTACAGTTTGTGGGATAAAACTACAATTGGTTGGATCGCAATTGGTGGGATCATACAACAATCGGTGGGATCAAACTTCAATTTGATAGAAGATTTGTTCAAACTTCTATCTGGCGAAAGTTTTCATTAAACTTCAAGTTGAAACAGTTGGTGGTATCAAACTACTGTTAGGTTGATCAAACAGTTACATTCCATTTTGGGAGAAAGTTCGTTCAAGTGCAGGGATTTGAATTTGCTATAACGGATTTTGGGAACTTTCGTAAGAAATCATAATATTCCGAGTAGAGTAGTTCATGAACTCGATAGTTCATTTATGGTGACCAGACATCACCTTCTCGAACATAATACACATGTTCAATATGGCGATCATGTTCGTGATTATTATGTGAACGAGTTCGATACAATTCTAGTAATAATATTTTTAATGAAAGCATCTGTCACAAATTTCAACATTTGTACGTTCTTCAGTCGCCGTGAAACTTTTTACGAGGCAACCTTAGTTTTTAGAAACGAAATCATCATGTCACTTTGTACGGATTTTTTTTCAAACTCTAGCCGTGGGGAAATTTAGAAGAACTTCCCATTTTCAAAATACAAGTGATTTGAATACCTTTTTCTAAAAATAGCAAATTTTAATATTAATGTAATAAAGAACATAATATTGAAATTGTGTTGGGTAGCCTCTCAAAAAATCACAATATTCTCCTTAATGAAACCCAACTTGAGAAATCACCTTGACGGAATATCTTGCGGTTCTTACATGTTCGTAATCATAGAATAGATTTTTGTTGAAAAGGAATAAACCCTTCAATACACTCATTAGGATTTTGGGTACGACATAAAATATTCTGCATTATCCTTGACCTTTGCGACCATATACATTACCACATCCATTCCTTTCCAATTTCTCACTTGTGAGTATTGAATTTTAAAACATAAATTTTACAGCAAACAATTTGTTGTAACCCACCACCATTTGACTATCCTTTCTCCCTCTAACCCCTATCCATACTGCAAATGCAGAAAACCCTCAAGAGTACTTCTACTTTTTGCCATCATAAACATTGGAAACTCAACAAAAATCCTTGACAAAAAGCCAATTATTTAAACAAAAGGATACAGCGGCATCCAAATAGCAGAATCAGTAGCAAATAGCAGCATCATCATACTCGTCGTTAGAACAAGTTGCAATGGGACACTTGCAACATAATAATGTCAAATAAATTTTTCTAAATTACAAACCGCAAAAAATGCGCAGTTGTTCTCTTTGAGAGGGATAATAGTTTTCGTAATTTTGTGCGATAAAATTTAATTAGATTTTGTGGGGTAGAACAAGAGGAAAATATTCATAGCAATAGGTAGAAATAATAATTTAGTAGCTTTAATACAGTTGTACGTAAATGAGATTAAAATTATTGAAAGGGATGACGGAAATTCTAGCAATGGAATGGGAAAATATTAATATGTCAACCAATATTTAAATGTTTTTCTTTAACTCTTCTACAGTATGCGTTGTTCTTTGGCTTTAAACAATTATACTTTTAGCCTTAACTGGCTTTAATATTTACTTAACTGTGAATTTAACCTTCCCCACAGGTTATTCCAATTGTCTTTAAGTGTGTCATCAAACGCATTAAAGGAATTTACATGAAAAATCCATAACGATTTCCGTTTACAAATGATTTGCATTAACCTACAAAAACTTCGGAACCGGTCTTAACACGCATTTGCGTAATTGCCAACATATGTAAATGACCCCAAAACAGGGAACTTGAATGTAGAGTTAAAAGTCGTAACTAAGATACAAACGAAGTGTAAATAATGACGTCCTTTTTGCAGTCTGCAAGGATAACACACAATACAGAGACGTATGCTTCAGGAATTTCCAAAGATTCCCCTACCGGAGGAAATCATTAACAGTACACTGAAACATACATATTTGTATTCTATAAATTGGACATTTCCCTGGTTTTTGTCTAAATAGTAGCTACTATTTCCTGTTCATTACCTTGGTACGATACATTACAACATGTTAATTTGTTGTAAATTATTGTTCATTTAAGACTAATGCTCTTAATCGACATAAGTACATAACTAGTAACTACATAAAGGCATCTGAATTTTGTACTGTATACATATGTATTATCAGGATTAAGAATTAACATTGAGTTAAAATCGTATTTAACAACTATGCTATAGAATTTCGTTATTTTCCTTTCCTCCTTCCGCTCACACTTCCTTGGGACCAACAAACAATGGAAATCGATAGCAATATTTTAACAAAAGTGTATCAAGAGCAAAGTAATTGGTTTGTTGGTGGCTTAACATAGGTAGCAGGGGAAAAAAAAAACATTAATTACTGACAATGTCAGCTAATATATCAAATAAAAAGCATTAACTAACAATAAATTGGCAAAGAAACTTAAACGGACAACAAAATCATACAAAAATAGCTTTAGGAAAATGTAAGGTGGTTAGAACGCATTGAAATAGCTTTACTAAGTGATTTTATACGAATTTCCATCAAAATTGGGCCGTGGTGAAATTCTTAAGAAACTCACCACTGTGCAAATTTTTACGGATTTGAACGTGTTTTTCATAGATATTGCTATTATAAATAATGTTGATATAATATATAGTATTGAAATTCAGTGCTGAACTTTCATTTGTTGTTTTATATACACAGTTTGTTCGAAATTGTTTCTATTCCAAGATTTCAATATCTTATGAGCAAAGGGGGTTTGTCCAATGGCGGACAAAAGTTTCGAAGTTTGTGACTCATTGCACCAGCGGCGCTAAACTATCTATTCCAGTGATATACTACGGTATTTTGTCCAAAGTGTTTCAACAGAAAACTTTTTAGGGTCCAATATAAGTGGGATCGGCAAGCAAACATCAGTGGAGAATTGCAGTCAATCTGCAAAATATAAATCACTGTAAATCACACAAAAGGAGCTTTAAGAAGATGTGAGGTTCGTATAAAACATTTTAGAAACTTTTTCGGCCTTTTTTCACAATTTTGTACGGAAATCTACTAAGATATTTAAGGTGGTCAGAGCAGTGATCGAACCCAGGATCTCATGTACAAGAGGTGCGCACACTACCATTGCACCACCGACAGCCACAGTTATATACAAAAACACTAGCAAAAAGCTGCTCCTATATTGAAAATTCAATGAAAGAGTAAGAGCAAGATAAGAGAATGATTTAGGCTTCACTCGTTTCGTTTGTTGGCATTTGACTGAAGAGAAATTGCTGTATACTTTAGTACATCTCAAGGAACTCACCACTTTGCAAACTCAACTGCCTTGAAAGCTTTTACTAAAAATAATATCACAATATAGTACAGTGTTTTAATTTGATGAACCGAAGAGAAACTTGTGGCTAAAAAATCTTAATCAAATAAAAGATTTTCCAATTTGAGTGATATGATTTCTAGGTGACTTTTTGCCCATTTGTAGTATGTCATGATCTGTATTTTTTTTTCATTGTATTCAGTAATGTTTACAATTTCATCATGGAGAGAACTGAAGCCATTGGACTACCGTAAACTTCACGAATCTACTGATTTGATCTTGGAACGTGCAATAACCGAATTATTGCGAAAAAAGTTTGGATATTCGATTATTTCAAGAAATTGTGACATTGAATGGCCTCCAAGAAGTTGTGATTTAACACCATTAGACTATGTCTTGTGAGGTTATTTGAAGTCATTTGACGTTAGCAATAACCCAGACTCTCTTCAAGTTGTACAAGACAATATTAAACGTGCTATTCATAACATACGACGTGGAGGCCATTTGAAAGACGTTTTATTTAGAACTTAATTGTATCGATTGTACTTCACACTAAATAAAAAAACATTTGAATTTCCTTAACAATTATTGTAATTTTTTTTAAATTTGAAACCCCTTTATTTTCAAGAACATCGATAGCAATATTCTGTCAAAAATATGTGGACCAAAAAGTATATAGTAGATGGAAGGGCAAAAGAAACATAAATAACAGCCAATGTCAGCTAATCTACCAAATATAAATCGTTATACTGACACAGAATTAAATGAATATAGAAAATGCAAGCTATCATATAAGATTTCATTCACATTATTAGCTTTAATGAAATGTGTGGTTCACATTAAATTTATGACTACTTTCTACGACTTGGTTAAGATTTTACACACATTTCAGTTAAATTCAAGCCGTGGTGAATTTCTCAAGAAACTCACCACACTTCAGATTTAACTAATTTGAATATATTTGTCACAAATAATACATAATAAAAGGTTTTCAAATTGTTACCTTGTTTTTGTTTTGAGATAGTATTAGAGCTACAATATTAAATTGTACAGTTGAAATATTAACCAAAATCAGCAATGATTTTTTTATGCTACCTTTTGACTGGTAGTTTTCTTATATTTTGTTGTTCAAGCTCAAAAGCGTTCTATATCTCTATTAATAAATTATAGTATTCAAAAGAAGTTTTGCAAAATGCATCCTCATGATACCTGGCAAACCGTATAGATATTTCAGTTGTAGCCACAGGTCTTCAACAGCGGTTGTTTGTAATGACGCTTTTGAGAAATTCATCAAACTCTATGCAATAGAAAACTCATTTTAATTGGGAATTCCAAACTATGCAAGTAGTCGACAAATATCGCAATCAAAACAGACAAGAAAACATTTGCAAAAAGTTCTTTCCATCTCCAGAGAATAATTGGTTCGCGTTAGACATTATTTTTGTTGTTGCCTAAAGGACCGCGGCTGTTGTTGTGCGAGAGAACTTGCGTTCGGTCCCTGCCCTGATTTCTTTACACTTCTTTCGATGACAGCCACCTCGCTTAGTGACGGCGACACTAAAGAGTAATAGGCCATGAAATAGTTTCTCCAAAACCCGTTGGGGACCGGTGTAAAACTGTAGGTCCCAATCAGTGAGTGAAAACGCCCAGCTCAGTGATTGTGAGAAGCTCTCCCCTATTTCATGACGCTCTCCGTATCATGGGATGTAATGGGAAAATGTAAAAGACAACACAATTCATACTATAATTATTTCAAGTTTTTTTTAAATTTTTTATAAATTTTTCTCATATGTTTTTTTTATTATTTTAATTTTAGGTTGCATTCTCGCCGAGCTCTACACTGGGTTCCCCCTCTTCCCCGGCGAAAATGAAGTCGAACAATTAGCCTGCATTATGGAAGTACTAGGACTGCCACCAAAAGATCTCATTGCCACTGCTACCAGACGTCGTCTGTTCTTCGATTCACGCGGTGCCCCACGCTGCATCACAAACTCCAAAGGCCGCAAACGTGCTCCTGGCACTAAATCTCTATCCCAAGTTTTAGTGTGTCATGATCGTTACTTCATTAACTTCCTGCAGCGTTGTCTGGAATGGGATCCAGCGGAGCGTATGACACCCGATGAGGCAGCTCATCATGAATTCCTTCAACCGTCTTCCTCTTCCCGTCACAGATCATGCAGAATGTCAACATCATCGTCCACTGGTGGACTCAATAGTTCAGCCTCGCAAAAATCATCCTGTTACAGTTTTGCCGATATCTCGCCCTCTGCCGCAAATGGCGGTGGGCCGGTAGTAGCCTCCATCACGAGCACAACGACAGTTAGCAATGCTGCCATCACCACTACCACCAATAAATCAACGCGCTCTAATAATCATCACATGGCCACATCGACCACCAATGGCAACAATGGTCTGCATCATGTCGCATCATCAATTCATCCAACACATGCTCAATCCTCAGGACATTTACCCGACATCAAGCTGTCAGCTGGCGATAAATACAATAGCATGCAAAAAATGGCTGTGCGTTCAAAGATCACCTCATCGGTGTCTGATCTCGAATCTGTGCAACAGTATTCGTTGCATCGTCTGTACGGTACCACGGGTGGCTCCAATGGTACTCTCGTGGGAGGCCACAGTAATTCACATCTCACACAATCAGCATCACGTAAACATTTGATCACCGGTACCCTGGGATCAACGGCATCGGCCAAGTATGGCGGCATTGCCACCCTGGGTCACACACATCACAATGGTAATCATCATGTGGCACAAATGAATGGTAGCCATCACTCGACTGCCTCGAATAATAATATTAATATGTCTCATTCTCAGTCGACGGGCGATGTTTCGGCCATTTTTGGACGTGCTTGACTTCGTGCCCGTCCCACAAAACTCGAGCTCAAAAAATGCAAACTAGTCAATATGGTGGATTTTTGGAGCTAGAAGTGGAAGCAACTGGGCACAGACGATGATGAAACAAAAACGTGAAAGGAATTCAAATGAAGGCATTGAATCGAATGAGCGATACTGAGTATGTAGTGGAACTAAACGACTGACCGTGGAAGGAATGGTCGAATGGAGTTTATATGGGATAAGGAGAAAAATAATAGATAAAAGCTGTGTTTTTAATTAAAAGTTTATTTCATTTTATTAGTTGATAAGATTAATAACTTAGCATGTAAGCAAAAAGTGATCAATATATAACAAGTTTAAAGGATTCAATAAAAAGATTGGTGTAAAATTAAAGAATATTGGGAAAGAAAGTTCGCCACAGTTTGCAAGAAAATAAACAAATGGTTGAAAAATAGCAAAAAAAATCGAGTAGACTTTAAGCCACAAGTAATTGCTCAATTGAAAGAAGTGAAAAATAATAAATATATGTGAGATATAAGAAATTTACCATTAGTTGAACAGAGAAATATCCATAAATTATTTAGCAGTTCAATGCAATCGTTGTTACTGGAATGCATTTTCAAGGATTTTGCTAAAATAAAGCAGTGGTGAATTTCTGATAAAACTCACCACTCAGTTAATACAATGAATATGTATACATTTTTGATACACAACGCCAGTAATCAGTGGTTTATAACATTTTTATTCTCTAATAATGTTTTATATAAACTCAAATATTAAAGTAACTATGTAATTCTCCCCGACCCCACCACAAACTCAAAGAGTATTTAGATACTCAGAGTATGTAGACTAGACAACAACAATAAGTATATAATTGAGAACTGTGGTGAAATTACACAATATACTAAATATGTATGAATTATTTTATCCTTTTTTTCTTGTACTTCTTCTTCTTATACTTTGCTACCACAAATATAAAGAAATATTTACAAACCTACATAATATACGAGTATATTTTGAAAATTTCAAAAAAAAAAAACTATTTAACAAAATGTGTAGAATAAATGTCTATAATGTTAATAACTACAACAAACAAAAACAGTTTCACCTTTTTTTTTAGAACAGTAAATGTTTTAACAAGTAAATAAGAATAATTACACATAAATTCATTGCCAATAATTACAATATACATACATATATAGATAACATATATATAACAATATATACATATACATCACAATGTATTATTAACAACAAACAATTATTTTATATATACAACATCCAATACTATTTAAGTGAATTATAACTATTAGATATGTGTCCAAATTCTGTTCAGCTCTCAAGGGTAAAAATACAACAGAAAAAGAAATGTTGAAATGGAAACTTTCCCTAGGTCTAGTGTAACACTTTACAGTGCGTACCTAAATTATCCAGAGTATACCAGGACATTATCGATTTGCCAGTTTTTTTCTCTTTGAAAACGTAATGTTTAAATTCATTGCTCATTATTGTTTTTTAGGATTTTATTTTACTTTTGAACTGACATATACCACATGTGTATAAAAATCCATTATATATTTTATCAGTCTAACCTCCCGATAAAATATTTACAAAGTGTGTTCGAATTTTTTAGTTTAATTTTAAATTTAATTTCAAACTTATGAATTAACTTTTAATTTACTTTTTCCTATTATTACTATCTATATACATATGAAAACATTTAAAACAATGTAATAAACGTATAAATTGTATTATACTTAAACAAAATAATTGCAAAAAAAAATCACAAAACCAATAACAATAATAATTAAAATAAAGTTTATTGAAAATTATAAAAAAAAATACATAAAAATTGTTTGGACTTTTTGCAAGGGGAAATTTGGAAGATATCGAAGATTTAAATTGAAGTAATTGAGAAAGACAAATCTAAAAGATTTTTACTTTAATAAAATTATGACGTCACTTTTGTACACCTGATTATACATACATTCCCTTCTTTCAAAATAGATTTAAATATTAGTAGAACTCACGCTGTTTCTTGTATGATCGAACTTTATTGTTTCGATCAACTCGTGTCAAACTACGAGTATTTGTTGTATCATGAAACCATGTTCTTGTATGATCAGACACTCTCCAATTTGACTGATTACAAACGCATCCCTGGGTGATGGTAGTGCCTTTATTACGGTGAGGTGAAAAGATGTTCGATATTTCTCACCAAATTTAATGTACTCCAAGGTATCACAAGTCATGAAAAAGCCTTCAAAAATACCGTTCGGAATCGGTGTAAAAGTCCCAATTCCGTCCTGCGATGTAATGGGAAACCCTTTTTTAAGTATCACAAAAATTATTTGTTGTATTTGGTTGATATCATACATGGGATAAATTAATTATATGAGTAGTTTAATTTGCATTACCTTCCAAAATGCTAATTCAAAAAAATTGGCAATTGTACTTAATTTCTAAGCATTTCCTTCATATCTGGCACTTTTGGTTTTCAAATACTTTCTACAGTACAGGTTTATGAATTTGAAACTACTATGAGGCAATACCTATCAAAGACACAAACCTCTCCATATAAAATACTTTAAAAATAGAATTGCCAGCAGCCACACAAATTCCAAACAATTAATATCTTTCCCAGAATTCATTACAATTGGCATCCGATCCTACAACCTGCATTTGCATTGCCTAAGCAATTGCAAATTCAAAAATTTCTTAATTGCCATTGCGACCAATGGTAATTCTTTTGCATTAGATAAACTAATGAAAATTTGTATCGAATGCAAATTGAAAAAAAAAAACCAAGTATGGTTGATATACAGTTCTGTAAAATGTCGAGAAGCGAACATATCAACTCAATTGAAGAAACCGAATTCGATTTGATTGCGGTTTCAGAACAAATGCTTTTTTGAATAAAATCCTGTTCAAAATATTACCCGAATTCGTGTCCTCCGAATGAATTTCTGAGGCTCTCCTAAACTTAGCCGACATTTCAGTGATTGAATAATAAAGAGCTTTTTAAATTCTTTTTAAGTTCTTCACTTATTTCAGTCAAACTGTATTGGTTTAACAGCGAAGCATCCTAAACCTCTAAATATTATGCCCAAGAAGTTAACAAAATGGTGCGAAATCTAAAAAATGTCCAGCATCTGGCACAACTATGGTTGATTATTTTAAAATGAACATACATTAATATTTATTTTGTGGCCGCCGGTGGTGCAATGCAATGGTTAGTGTACGCGCCTCTCGTACATGAGATCTTGGGTTCGATTCCTGCTCTGACCTCCTGAAATTTCTTTCGGCGGTGGTCACCTCACTAAGTGACGTCTACACTATCGAGTATTTAGTTATGTAAAAGCTTGTCCAAATACCGTTAGGAACTAATGTAAAACTGTAGCTCCCAATCACTGAGTATGAAACTAGAAATCACACAGCTCACAGGTTGTGAGAATCTCTCCCCAATTCCTGCATGGGATGTAGTGGTTGTTCGCTTCATCAGCATAATCAGGAACTTGGTCAGTCGAAAAAATATATTCTACTTTTTGGCACTCATTGACACTAGACGACAATGACTATAAAATGTTCCTCAAGCTTATTCCTAAACATTAAAAAAATTTCTGAGCCGATAGATACAGACTGTAAGATCAAACAAAAGGCTTCTCTTTTAAGGAGCTGTTAAAGACTAATTGAAAAGATTATCTCAAATTTCATCACTTTAAATGGTTGTGTGATCAATCTAATTTATTACTACTAAAAACAAAGTCCAGAGAAATTTGTCTCTGAGTTCTCACTAGTTCTTATATAAATAAGTAAGTTTGGCAAACAAATATCCCCGGCAACTAAACAGTTCTGCAAAAACTGTAAAAAAACAACTTATAAACTTTTCAAATTATCGTTCTATATTTGTTGTCATTCTTTAAAATACATTAATTATTACGTATTGCGAAAACTAACCAAACTCTCCACCATAATGTCCAGAGAAGTTTTTCTCTCGGAGTTCTTACTAGTTCTTATATAAATACATAAGTACTTTTGGCAAACAAATATCCCCAGCAACTAAACAGTTCAGCAAAAACTGTGAAACAACTTAGAACTTTTCAAATTATCCTTCTATGTGTGTCGACATTATTTGTAATACATTAAATATTACGAATTGCGAAAAATTACCAAACTCACCACATGGTGAGTTTTGTGAAAATTGCCTGGGACGACATTTAACCTTCCAGAAATATGGTACATATCAGAAAAAGTATAATTCCGAAGTTTTGTAAAATTCACCACGTGGTGAGTTTGCCAAAAATTTGAAAATTTTCCAAAACTTAGCAATTTAAAACTATTCCAAACTATTTATGGGATTTCAAACACATTGTTTGATTAATATAAACATTTTTTACTAACTTTAAACACAAAACCATCAGATAAATCAACAGTATTGTCCATTCCAACTAAACAAACTTTTGGTAGAAGTGAACAATATTTTTCGACTAGAGTATTTCCAGCAGTTTAAGTTACTGCACATATATCGCGAATATGTATGGATGAACATTTGTTAGCGGTAAAAGAAAACGTTTTCACTTTTAGAACTTAATGCAGAGTAAAGTTGAAGTTGGTCATATGTTAACGGTAAAAGAAACCGTTCTCACTTTTAAAACTTAATGCACAGCGACCTAAAACAATTTAGAACAGCGATCTATTTTAAAGAAGGTAATATGTATGTATGTCGAAAATAAGTAATCGACAAATTATTTCTATTTTAAAAACAAGTATTTTTGAGTCACAACATTGGTTTTACAACAAAGGCGTTTTTTAAGACGAACTGTATAAGGATTCTGTTGTACTCTGTGGATGTATTGTGGATGTTTTCGACTGCAACTCGAAGGCAAGGTGTTCCACAGTGCCAGTTATTCAAATCTTATGCATGTGCATTTTAAAATCTTCACAAACCATTTGCTCACAATTTCTCAAAAATACTGTTTGCATACTTTTAGATCTTCCCAATAATACCCCACTTTGTAAAGCAACAAAAGAAATCCCACTTACATTTCCGGCAATAAAAGCATTGCCTACTTTCAGGGTGGTTATAATAAAAAATATTATACAGAACAATAAGCGTAAATACTATAGCCTACATTTAGGCTAAGATAATAAATCGTAATACACTGTAAAAAAAATATACGTAGAGTTTATAATAATTCGTTAGTTTTATATTATTAATATAACTTTTAATATACCTACATTGTTTAAGGATAGAAAATAATCATGATATCAATAAAAATATTGTATTTAAATTACTTTTTAATCCAGTCTTGCCACACTTATGTAAAAGGAAAAGTTGTCTTCTTAACAAAACCAATATAAAGAATTAGGGTTAAAAATGATCAAACATATAATTACGGAAATATTAGAGGGCCAAATTCAAGTTTTTATCATCGTGCTAAGAAGACAGATAACTTAATTTAAGTTTAAATATTTATAATATATAGCTGTGTAATGTACATGAAAACTAGTCTAGAGTAGCATGTAAGTAGTACCATAGTAGAATATTTATTTAAGATTATAATTTTCGCAATAAAATCACTAATACACATGGTGATAATAGAAAAAAGTACAAATATTTATATTTGGTAAAAAAAATCAATTGTTAAAAAAAATCAATTTGAAAAATCAATAATATTGAAAAATATTTTGAATCCCACAACGACAGGGTAACTTAATGTTGGTTTCCAAGAAAGACAAATAAAGTTGAAGATTAGGCAAATTAGATCCTTTAAGTAAATTTAGAAATTCTGCCTAACTGGATTTTAGTTCTTTCAAGAAATTTATTTCGTTTATTCTTCCCACGTAGAGCTTTTTCTATTTACCTTAAGCAGATTCTCAGTTCCGAAAATGTTTCTTAATATTTAAAAATTGGTAGTTTTATAGTCTCTAAAAGAATAATAATATACAAAACTTTTTTTGAAACAGGAAAATCTTAAATTCAAGGCAATTGAATTACACTGTTATGAAATATTTTAAAATATATTTACTTAAATTTCCCAATTTCTAGAATTGTAGAAATTCACCCCCTCAAAGTTATTCTCTGCTTCCAACGTAGATATTACCCAACGCTGATTTTCAACCACAACAACAATTTAAGGTACTTAAATTTTTGAGGTTAAAAAAACTCCTCAAGTGTTTTAAAATCCTAGGTTTTTTATTACAATGACGAGGGCGTTGCCAAAACTAGCCGACATGACGTATAGATGGTGCCAGTAGTTAAAAAAAATTTTTTGGTGAAAAGTGGCAACCTCATAAAACATACATATGTTTTAAGTTTCAAGGCGCCACGTTGTTTAGTATTTTTATTTAAGCCATCAAAAGTAAACGATCTCAGTGAATTTCTAAACATAGAAAAAATTCAATATTTCCATTTGAAAGGTCTGTCTTGCCTTGAATCTTTGTACGCCACAATTGGTGGGAAATACACAGTCCACATACAGACTGTACGGCTGAAGAACGAATTTTCTCTATAGTGTGTAGTGCGGTCATACCGGCCACTCGATAAAAAACGGATGAGAGTATCTGGAAAGCCGTGTACTTCGGCTAAATATCCGCACATCTGGCATAATTGACGGGCCCGGTTCCACCATGGAGGTTTATTTGAGGTTTAGTATAATTTTTTTTGTGCAAGTGGCAACTCTAGAATTTGGCAGCTGTCACATATATTAAAAAATGGTGGCCGTCGGTGGTGCAATGGTAATATGCGCGGCTCTTGTGCATGAGAACGTGGGTTCGGTCACTGCTCTGAAATTTCTTTCGATAGCGGTCACCTCGCTTAGTGACGGCGACACTATCGAGTATTCAGGCATGAACAAGCTTCTCAAAATACCATTCGGAACCGGTGTCAAATTGTAGGTCCCAATCAGTGAGGTCCCAAACCTAGAACGCTCACAGCTCACTTGTGTGTGAGAAGCTCTCCGTAATCCCTTCATAGGATGTAACGGGAAACCATTTACCGCTTTATGAAAGACCAAAGCGTTATAACTGTAAAAATTAATTTCGAAGAATTTTCGGACGAGAAAGGACACCTACTGTGTCAGCCATTCGAAGAGTGGTCAAAAAATTTGGAGAATCTGCATCGGCTATGTACCGTAAGACTCTTTTGCGTTAACTTACCGATCGTCCTCTTGAAAACATTGTTGCTGTAGGTGAGAGTGTCGCCGAAAACCCAAAACATCAATTCGTCATCGTTCTCAACAACTTCAAATTTCTCGAAGCACTACGCAGCGAATTTTGACAAGACAAGACCTTGACCATGGGAGCGCCGGCAATTCGTTCAATGAGTAATAGAGTAAAGTGAAGTCAATGCCAATTTTCCAAAAAAGTCATTTTCTTCTATGAAGCGCATTTCCATCTGAATAGCTTCGCGAATACACAAAATTGTCGAATTTGAGGCTTGGGAAATCCTCGTGAAATCCATGAGCAGCAACTGCACCCACAATGAGCAACTGTCTGGTGCGGATTTTGGCCAAGCGGCGTGATTTGGCGTTACTTTTTGAAGATGAGGTCGAAATTGCAGTGACTGTGGATGATATTCGTTACAGGAACATGATAACGGAGTTCTTGTGGCCTCCACTGGACGGTAAGGATTTGGACGACAAGTGGTTTCAGCAAAACGGCACCACCTACCACACCGCACATTAAAAAATCGGTTTATTGCAGCAACGATTTCCAGAACAAATTATCTTCAGAAATGCTGATGTCAACTGGTCACCAAGACATTGCGATTTAACTCAGTACGATTTCTTTCTTTGGGGTTTTGTGAAATCTCGGGTTTCTGCGAATAAACCAGAAGCAACTCTGGAGCTCAAACCCGAGATCCAACGTGTCATCGGTGAGATACAGCCACATCTCTGTGAAAAAGTCGTAGAAAATTTCATGAGAAGGGTAATGGTCTGTCATCAGAGCCGTGGGTACTGCGACATCCTTTGTACGTGAAATGAAGAAGTGCATCCTTACTGAGACATCCTTTGTACATAAGTACCGAAAACGGATGTTGACCACAACACAAAAGTACAGCGAATACGACTTAAGTAAACAGAAATGTTTATTTAATTTTTTTGAGAGACTTTCGAGTTACTTTGAAAGAAAATTCAATTGTAATTTTTTATTATAACATCTCCTTAAATGAAAACTATCGGCATATTATTAAATTTAGAAATAGATTCACATAATTTAGCTCTGTTATAATAAAGCTCCGCAGTCAGTTCTTATTTCGAAAGCATAAGATTCAGTTTTTAAGGAAATCCTCCATGATTTTGAATGAAAAGAGCTGAGTTTCATATGTTTAATTGAGTATTGGTCAGGGGATTGTCCAAATACCTAAATTATGCGACATTCAAGAATCTCACCACGTGGTGAATTTTTGAAAAATCGTATATACCAAGGGGTATTTATAAAGTTTGTCCACTACACTCAAAAAAATTTTATATTTTTAAAATTCACCTCGTGGTGAGTTTCTCGAAATTATTATAATTTTGGTCTAATTCACTTGTTAAAATGATAAAAGAAATCGAATATTTTAACACTGCATTTTATTTAAAGGCTTAATTTCTGTAAATGCTTTGGTTTTAGCGTTTGAATATTTGGATTATCGGCGACTGGGCTACCAGGAATAATAAAAATGCTTTCCTTAAACAAAATCAATGAGTGTTCGAACTCACGGGTGATGTGTTAACACCTTTTTGTTACACGGTACCTGTTCGATTTCTATGAACACATTAGTAAATGTTACATTGGAAAATAAAAAATAAAAATAGTTTTTGTGCTGAGGGCTCTTTTGCTATTGCATTTTTTTTTCTTATATCTGGTTTAACATTAGATGTAATATTATTGTTAAAATAAATAAAACCATAGTTAGCTCACTGAAATAATTGTTCTTGTATTGTCATAAACAGAGCGACGACGACCTGCTTGTTTGAATGCTGGCATACAGCTGAATAAAAAGCAATATTTAGCTCACTGAAATAATTGTTTTTGTTTTGTCATAAACAGAGCGACGACAAAATGTATTGAATAGTATAGAGAACTCATTGCACTCTTTTTCCGCTCTCACGTAGAGAGTGTGAGAAAGAGAGCATAACAAGTCTTATTATCTTTATAGAATATTTCAATATAAATGCACCATTTCGACAATGTTGCTACATAAAACAATACAAAAAGCATAAATGTTTCAAACGGTATCAATGTTTCACATCAAAATTATGAATGGACCAAGTTCAAAAACGATGTATAAGTAGACAGTCAAAATTTCTTTTCATTCAAATGCCAACAAACAAAACGAGTGAAATCCTAGGCATATTTCAATACAAAAGCAGCTTTGTGCTAGTGTTATTGTATACAACTATACAAATTCCAACCATGTTGAAGTAAAATTACATTAACTATGCAAAAAGTATGAAATAATCACGATATAAAGCGAGAGAGAAATGCGTTTGAGTGAATTTCTGGCACTTTTTGGTTCTATTTTACCAGGGTTGCCAAATTGCGCACTTGTTCTGGTTGTCTAATTCTTCATCGTCTTTGCCAAGTTATGAGAGTGAGAGGGTAATACGTTTGGAATCATTCGCCAGATGTCGCCAGCGCTTTTGAGTCATACAATTCTTTCCATGAGTTCTCTATACTATTCAATACTCTTTAACGACGACGACCTGGTTGTTAGTTCCCTACAGCTACATCAATACCATCATATATACTTTCAGGCAGAGACTATTGTTGTGCAACAACCACGTATGTGATGTTAACGCTGTGTGGTGTTTGCATGTGTTCACTTTGATAGAGTGCTGTAGCCGTGCCTATTGATGTTAACACATCAAAACTCCTTTCAAGACTTTTGGATTTAGTTTTGCATCATTTTCGAATGTCAAACTTTTTGATAAAATTTGCAGGAGAAGTTCTTAAGGCTAGACTTAATTTACCCATATAGTTTAAATAAATAAATGAATGGTTTCCCATTACATCCCATGAAGGGACCTGTGAGAACTTCTCACAATCACTGAGCTGTGCGCTTTCCAGTTTTCACTCACTGATTGGGACCTACAGTTTTACACCGATTCCGAACGGTATTTTGAGAAGCTTTTAGACATATAGTTTAGACATATCTTATTCCATATATTTTTTTTTTGGTCTGGCAAGGCTCAGCCAGCCCCTTAAATAAAGCAGAACATTTTAGAGCTATAATCATAATACGTGTAAAATAACATACGTGTATTGCTTTTATTAATTGTGTGCGTTGAGGAAATATGCAAACTTTAAATTCACCACTTCAAAAGTAGAGGGAATGCGCAGTATTTTAACCCTCGACACCGCAGTGAAGTGAAGTATAAAGGGAAAATGGATTTAAATTCCAAAATCAAATAACTGAAAAACATCTTTGGATATCTTTGAAATTAGATTGGTTTTAATTTTATGAAAAAAGGCCATACGAATTGATTGTGTTTAAAATTTAAGTTGTTTCCCCTGATAAATATAGTCATAAACTACATACATACACCAGTGTATATCTCCATGAATTTCTTTTATAGAAATAGAAAATTGTAATAAGTTTAACATTCAACTAGAGTATAAGTGTTTTTTTTTAGGTTATGTGTGTAATACAGTTTTAAATAATAGTATATAAAACTTAGTCATTTGTCTACTTGCCTGTAGTTAATAAACAATATATAGAAATAAGCAAAAAAAAAACACATGTAGTAGTTAATAATTTTACTATCAAAAAACAAAAAATAAATAAAATCTTTTTATTATTAATAGTATATATTCCCTTAACAATAAAATTAATACAACCCAATCACAATGCAACAAAATACAACAAAAAAAATCGACCCTAAAAACTAAAATTAACAGTTAATTAATAACAATATGAATATCTATATGAACCGATAAGAAATCACTTTAAACCAAAATCTGATCATTATAATCCCCCCTCAAGAAAAAAAAAAACATTGAGACACAAAAAAAATTATATATAAACTACATCAATAAAAAATTATGTTACGAAATATTACAAAACAAAAAAAAAGTATAAAAAATTGTTTTTAATAACTTGTCTAAAGTCTGCAGTGGCCACAATGCAGTCAGTCACTCACAGGTCAGTAAAGGTTTTATTAAACAGATGGAGTGTGGAAATAGTTAATTGATTTGACCGGTGCGAAAATGTGATCGCCGCGCTTGCAAATAAGGCATGCGAAATGTATATTTTGATGATGAAGCAAAAATTAAACAGAAATCATCAATGAAATTGATGAATCAACGTTCAAAGCATGACCCCCCAAATGTGACAGGCGATATAGAGGGGTGGAAACAACTCAAATAACTAATCAAAATTTAAAATGTGAAAGATCATGTAAGACACTAGTTCAAAAATCGGCAAGCTATTAATTAGCACTTTGCTTTTGTGTATGAGGATTAATTGTCATATATGGACAAAAAAACGAAGCGTTTCACATCACATTTAACATTAAAAGAGTGTGCAACAAACAAATTGTGTTGGCTGGAGTTACTACCATAATGAATGGATACAATTTGGAAATTCACCACGTGGTGAGATTCCAAAAATTATTATAAGATTCATACAGGCAACCTAAGAAAATCAATTAAGGTTTATGTTTTTCATAAAAATGTGCAAACTCACCACGTGGTGAATTTTCGAAATTATTGTGAGAATGACACAGGTAGCTTTAGAAAATTACATAGAGTAAGTATTACGTTTTCCATGAACATATATAAACTTACCACGTGGTGAATTTCCCGAAATAGTGCTAACATTATGCCCTGATACAAAACACGGCTCGACAATTTAGTTAAACTGAGTATAAAATAAACTCCTTATAAAATCAACACGTAGTGCAGCGCCAGAAATGGTGTAAAAATTATGACAAACCAGTGAGGAAATATCAAAACCACAAGTGCTATTAATTAGCACTTTGGTTTTTGTAAGAGGATTAATTGCCATATATGGAAAACCACGGAGCGTTTCACGTCACATTTAACATTAAAAATACCTTCGACAAAAAAGTGTGTTTAACTCATCACTTGGTGAATTATTGTTAGCTAGACCAAGGCGTCGGTGGTGCAATGGTAGTGTGCGCGGCTCTTGTGCATGAGAGCGTGGTTCGATCCCTTCTCAGACAGCCTTACACTTCTTTCGACGACGGTCACCTCGCTTAGTGACGTCTTCTCAAAGTACCAATCTGAACCAGTGTAAAACTGTAGGTCCCAATCAGTGAGTGTAAATCAAGAACGCGCACAGCTCACTGGCGGCTGTAAGAAGCTCTCCCTAATCCCTACATGGAATGTAACGGGAACCCATTTATTTATTTTTAGACCAAGGCGTTAGGCTAGGTTGAAAGGGAAGCCCGTTATTTGAGTTAAAAACAAATAGCGAGTTCACCCGAAGCCGTAGTTTCGGCCCATTGTGGTTCCCTTGTATTTATATAATTGAAAGTAGAATGGAATAGTTGTAGAGAAGAGGTAGAATGTAGGAGAGAGGGGAGTTAAAGGAGAGAGTCTAGCGCAAACATTTTTCTCATTGTGGTTCCCTTATATATAATTGCCAGGAGAAGGTATAGTTGTAGAGAAAAGAAAGAATGTTGGAGAGAGGGGAGTTAAAGGAGAGAGTCTAGTGCAAAAATGTTTCTCAGTTGTACTCTTGTGCTCTGCTGAAACAGCGAGATTTCTCTGTGAATTGGACGAGGGATTTAATTGGAGCATCTACTAGCTCATTGAGGTTTTCGAAGAGCCTGCCCCCGGAAGGCTAGACGATACTCTCTCTAGTCTAGTACATAAAATGGGATGATTTATTCTACCTTTCGTATTATTTTTAAAATTAAAATGTTCGAGCGTTAGGTAAATAAATAAATAAATAGTTTCCCATTACATCCCATAAAGGGACTGGGGAGAACTTCTCACAATCACTGAGCTGTGCGCTTTCCAGTTTTCACTCACTGATTGGGACCTACAGTTTTACACCGATTCCGAACGGTATTTTGAGAAGCTTTTTCATGGCTAGATACTCGATAGTGTCGCCGTCACTATGCGAGGTGACCGCCGCCGAAAGAAAATTTGAAGGTGGTCAGAGCCGGGTTCGAACCCAGGATCTCATGTACAAGAGCCGCGCACACTAACCATTGCACCACCGACGGCCGTTAGGTCTATTTTAAATTATTTTATTCCTCTATATTTTGCTACCCATTGGGTAGAATCGTCAAGAAAATAAGCAGAATTATTAATTAACAATTTAATTTTAATTTCATTATTTTTTTGTTCATTAAATTTTAATTAATAATTGTGTTTAGCCTCTTGACGATGATACCCAATGGTTAGCGAAATATTAAATAATAAAATAATTTAAAATAAACTTAATGCTCGAACATTTCAATTTTAAATAAATAGTTTTTATTTAAAATTAAAACGTAATTAATTAAATACAGTTGTGACATTTTGAGTTTTCAACACGACTAAGTATATGAAATGGTCGCTAAACAAATGTATTGTAAGTTTTACATGTGTAATTTAATTTTAAGCAAAAAAAAACGAAAAAAAAAATTTGCTAAAATTAAAAACCGAAAACCGGTTTCCTGTAAAATTGATTTTTCGATCAAACCGAAAACCGGTTTCTTGAAAAATGGATTTTTTGAACAAACCGAAAACCGGTTTCTAGAAAATGCCGGGTTTTTGGACGCTCTAGTCTAGACCCTTTACAAAGGCTACCATACCGTTGTGGTATTTTTCAAGCAGAAGTCCGGTTAATTTGAGGCACTGCCCTCTGGCTAGGCCGAAACATTAGCACGGCCAGAGATATCAATATATACTTTAGCAATCAGGCTGATATAAATTGTCTGTAATCTGAATTCCTGATTTCAAACATTGTCCATAACTGCCCCGATTCTCTAAATGAGATGGGCGAGCAGTTTGATATCCACTTCAAATGGATACCGCGACAAGGATCATGGCAGGGAACGATAGAACGGCTGATTAAAAGAGGCAAGATTATAAACTACCTTACTTGTTCCGCTAGATATGGAGAATGTTGGTATTCCCTTGCCCACATGCAAGCTCATGCTTAAAACAGAAGCTCTCAGGCATGCGAATAGGTCATGTGATAGGTCTGAGTGTACAAATTGCAGGATCACAGGAAACGTAAGGCCAAGTTGTACTACGAATGGTTAGAATACACTCGGAGACTGAACATCTCTACGCTAGGCAAAATTTGTCTGTTTTTGTTGTTTGGGTGCAAATATGACATGTTTGAAGGTTGTCGCAAATATAGTAATCTTGTGTTCAAACACATTGTGTTTGCAATTCAATATAACATGTTTGGCATACAATGATTAATAGGTTATAATACATGTATTTGTGACCCAAACGTGGATTTGTTTATTAAAAACTGATGAAAATAAAAACGTGACAGACAATAAAGAAAACCAGTACATAAGTTGCAGTCGGGTGAACCGACTTAATCATACCCTCACCCTAAGTCATCCATTGCGTGGGAGTTCTGTTAAAAAACGCCCATACTCCAAAGTGACCATATTCATTAGCAGATTGGCATTGCGCTAAATATTATTGAATACCCAAATTAGTTAGTTTCCTTCCAATATTTATATGCGAGGTACAAAAATGGGTATGGCAAATTGTTGCGAACATTTTGATCAGTACCAAATTTTATTAAGATCGGTTATGATTTTTTGGAGATATCGAGTCGGCAAACCGGAAATACGCAAACTTTTGTATGGCAGTTACGAAACTGGGCGTGGCACAATAGTCAGTTATTAATTGCAGTTCAGCTGATGTGAACTGTTCAATTGTTCGGAAATTTGACGTGCTGTTGTTATAGTTGTAATTTGTGCTGAAACCTGTTAGGAATTGTGTGGAATTTCACCTGGCTGTTGTTATGCAAAACTCAAATTGTCGTTTAACTCCATAAGTTATTTCTTGGGAAATTACGCTGACTGTTGTTAGTAAATATTCTGATTGTGTCAAGTTTATAGTCTGTAGTTTTTTGCTTGTTGTGGTGGCAACGTGTGCTGTAAATCGGGACAATGCCATTAATTGATCGATTCTACGAAATATTAACCAAAATGTTATACGCCGCCGAACCACGCGGCCTTCGCCGCTGCTCCCTTTTCCACGTAATCAGGCGGTGGCGCGGCAAAAAACTCAAAAAACGGCGGCGGCGTAAAGGTCTAGTCAGAGCACCGACCCAACAAATTCAATCGTCATTTCGAATTAAGATAGGGCGCTATAGGGAGGGGTGGCCTGCGCATTTAATTTCTCGTATCAGGCCTGGTAGCTGGGTTGCAGAGAAAAGGCCTCGTGGGCGGCCTTCTCTTTCAGGACTTCGGACATTTGTATATCTCCTTTAAAAACTATTAACACAAAATTTTAAAATTACAAGGTGTTTTTTAATATTGCAGACTAAGGAATCGAATACACGGCCTCAGCACTTATAACTTTGCTACAACGAATTGCGAACGTAATTGAGAGGGGTTTTCAGGAGCAACAGCAACCCTTTCACATTGTCTTAGCTGGCCTGCCTCATACCTGCTTAGAGAAGGGTAGTGAGCATATCTATCTTTGTAAACGCTGAAGAAAAAAATGGCCCCAGAAACATCTTGCTGGAAACCGGTACCTGTTTGCAAGCATTGTTGTCATGCATTGAAGATCTGCTGCGTTTTTGTTTCGGTGGTGTCTGTCTCGAGTTTGTTTTTAGCCCTTTTCAACAAACAAAACCACACTTGGGTCTCAAAAACATATATTATTGTAATGTATGAGAAGTTCATACTACAAGCTCAGAAACATTGTTCTTTGTGAAAAATTGTTGGTTTTGTTGGATACAGGTAAACCCAATCAGTGGCATGACAAGTTTCTAAACCCATGACAAGTTCATCATCAGATGCCTAACTACTGTGCCGGAATTGATGCCACAGGTAGATAATCAATCGTATGTACGAGGGCGGATCAATAAGTCCGTGACTTTTCGAACATCCCTCGTAGTTATATGAAATCCAACCCTGTACCACCTGTTAATAGACTACTGTCAAATTTTGAGCAAGTTCCGTCATTTACTTTGCATTTTTTTAAAAATGGAAAAAAGTGAATTTCGGGTGCTCATTAAACATTATTTTTTGCCCAAAAAAAAACCCGAATCAACCCAAGGCAAAGCTTGATAAATACTATGGGGACTCTGCACCATCTATTTATTTATTTATTTATTTATTTATTTATTTCAGTCTATGGATACACAATGAATCCTTACAGACTAGCACCTACAACTAAATAATAGATACATCAATTAATTAAGTTATTTAGAATAGTCTTAAAATGCTGATGTGAAAAACTTATATCTAATTGATTACAGTGTTTGTTATATAATCTTAAAACTTTAGCCAATGGCTCATTTAGTGCATATTCAGTTCTATGAAAACCAACATTAAAGAAATACGAGTTAAATCTTAAAGATCTAGAAGGTACATTTATTTGAATAACTTGCAGTAAATCTTGACAGTCAACTAAGCCCCAAATAATGCCATACAAGAAGTTTAGCGACAGAATATCTCGCCTTGCTTCAAGCGTTTTCATCCCTATTAGAGAACATTTATCGGCATACGAAGGAATAAAATTAGAATGAGAGTCTATTGGGAAATTAAGAAAAGAAAACGTATATTTAATAAATTTTTTCTGAATCCTTTCCACACGATTAATATGCACTTTAGCATTTGGTCCCCAAATAAAAGAAGCGTATTCTAACTTTGATCTCACAAAGGAGATGAATAAAGTCTTCTTTTCAATGGTAAAAAATGATTTTCTGACTTTCGTTGTGATCGCACAAGTACAAATGACGCTGAATGTTCTGGACGACCAATTGAGGCCAATACACCCGAAAATGTCGAAAAAATCCACGATATGGTGTTGGCCGATCGAAGAATAAAAGTGCGTGAGGTTGCATTTCATATGGCAGTGAGGTTTCGATTTTAAATGATCAGTTGGGTTTAAGAAAGCTGTCTGCAAGATGGGTGCCGCGTTTGCTCTCAATTGACCATAAACTTTCCGGTGCACACGTGTGTAGTCTCAGTGGCAAAATTTCATGAATTGGGCTACGAATTGGTACCTCATCCGCCATATTCTCCGGATTTAGTCCCCAGTGACTATTTCCTATTTCCAAACCTAAAGAAATGGCTCGGTGGAAAGAGATTTAGCTCCAACGATGAAAATATTGATCAAACAAATGCCTATGTTATGGACATCGAAAAAAAAAATTAGGGAAACGTTGGACTAAGTGTAGTGAGCTAAAAGGAGATCATGTTGAAAAATATTTTTTTTGCGAAAAATAACTGTGTTTAATTCATTACTGATCCGCCCTCGTATACAAACTTGCGTAAAAAATTTAATATCGATTGAAAATCCCTACACGCTGAAAAAAACCGTCTCTTTAACATATTCTCCCAAAATATATTCCGCAGGAACCATGTAACGGGTTTTTCAACAGAGACGCTACAAAAGTAAATCGATAGGGAGAGCAAACGACGCCATATTTTTTCCCGCTCTTTTGACATTTCTCTTCAGTAAGGTTTGCCATTTCATTATGGAAAGATATACGAGCCAACAACGAGTCGAAATTATTAAAATTTACTACCGAAATTTGGAGTCAGTGGCCTCAACTTTAAGAGCGCTACGTCCAATTTATGGTCGTCATAATCGTACTACTCATTTCTGGCTGAATGGCTTCGTCAATAAGCAAAATATGCGTTATTGGTCAGACAGCAATCCACACGTAATCTATGAGTCATCATTGCATCCCGCAAAAATTACGGTTTGGTGCGGTTTACGGGCCGGCGGCGTCATTGGGCCGTACTTCTTCCGTGATGATCAAGACCGGCACATTACTGTGAATGCGAATCGCTACCGTTCAATGATAACCAAATATTTTTGGCCCCAATTGGATAATATGGGCTTGGAGGACATGTGGTGCCAACAGGACGGCGCCACACGCCACACAGCGAATGCCACAATCAATTTATTGGAAACCAAGTTTGGTGAACGTGTTATCTCACGAAATGGCCCAGTCGATTGGCCACCTCGGCCGTGCGATTTGACGCCGTTAGATTATTTCCTGTGGGGCTACGTCAAATCAATAGTCTATGCCAACAAGCCAGCGACGATTGATGAACTTCGTACGAATATCGAACGTGAAATTGCAGCAGTATCGACAGATTTATGCTTGAAAACCGTCGAAAATTGGGTTCAGCGTCTGGACTTCTGCAAGCATGCCCGTCGTGGCCATGAAAAAGAAATCCAGTTCCATACATAATGGCATCGAACGTATTTTCACAGGAATAAAGAATTTTATTGGTATCTAAAACCGGTTTTGTTTTATTTAAAAAACTTTTGTAGCGCTCTTATTGAAAAACCCTTTATATGTTTGGAATACATTCTGAGCACTGACTGAAAAATAATGCAAAACTTCAGTTACACACCTTCATCTTAGAGTGTGTGTAATCTCTCCTTCTACCTCTTTTATTCTCTGGCTCTCAATGGAGAGTAAATACTGAAACAAACAAAGCTGTGTTTGGTACACAAACAAACAATAAAAAAGGCAGATCTTTCAGCGTGTAAGTACCTGTTCATATTGAAAAGCTCAGTTATTCCAACACAAGAACAGAAATCTTTTTTCCTCCTGCTTTCTCGCAAGTATGCCTGCTTTGTGGTTAAATTTTATTCTATAGCACATACGCTTGTAGTTTATCACTGGGGGGAATAGTTTTCAATGACCGTACGCTGACAAATCGGTATTTTCTTGTTGTTTGGATGCAAATATAAAATGTGTTTGGAGCTTGTCGCAAATATAATATACTTGTGCCCAAACACATTGTGGTTGTTATTCAATATTACATGTCTGAGACACAATGATTAATATGTTAAAATATATATATGTGTTTGCGACTCAGATATGTCTGTGTTTGTGATGCAAATACAATTGTGTTTGTTGCACTATTTATGCTCGAGAGCAAGAGAATAAAAGAGGAACAACGAGACAGTCTATCTTACAAGTGTGTATCTATATTTTTGCATTATTCTCTCAGTCAGTGATTCATCACTATTCCTGAATGTGAGTGTAAATTGCAGATGAAGTCAGTGTTTCTTATATTGTCGACAATGGTTCATCGGACAGAAGATATCAAAAGCGCTTGATCAGTGAAAAAAGAAAGAATAAAAGAAAGAAGACGCAAAAGAATAATAAATCATACATATATATTGAAATCAAAGAATAATTCGTTTGTAAATATTATTATGTTTGGGGGGAAATACGCATAAATTTCAACGTAAGTATATGCAGGTTTGGGGGAAACACGCATATGTTTCCACGTAAAAGCATACGTGTTTGGTAGTAAACATGGTACTGTTTACATGTAAATATAAGTGAGTTTGGGAATTGCAAACATATGAATGTTTGAAGTGTGTTCCAAACACATACATGGTTCCTGCGGAATATGTTAGAGAAGCCGATATTTTTCAGCGTGCTGGCTAATACCAGTTACGTATTGAATTTAACTTTAATGACCAATTTTAGAGATTTTTTTCTGACCTTGTAAGCTTGTAGTATGAACTTCTCATACATTACAACAGAAACTAAAAAATCGGTCATATTATAGCTTATAAGTCATTGTGTCCGAAACATGTAATATTGAATAGCAAACGCAATGTGTTTGGGCACAAGTATAGTATATTTGCGACAGACTAAAAAAACGTTATATTTTTATCCAAATAACAAAAAAAGACAGATTTTTAAGCGTGTATACATTCCACTTTCCACTAGTAGGCCCACGTACAGGCCTGCTTCAAGAAGGGAAGTGCACATGTTAGTGGGATAAGGCAAGGTATATCAATGGGATAAGGTAAATATAAGGCCTCCCGACAGGACTGAATGTGGAACGGACACAAGTATGTCTATGGTATATTTTTGAACTCTTAGCGGAGGATTCCTTCCAGAAGCGAGATGGGGCATTGTATCGAATTTTCCATCAGTTTAGGCCTGCATGTATGCCTGCTAGGAAACTGCATGGATCGATCTTTTTGCATCTAAGACACTTTCTGGGAGCTAGCCTGAGTGACCTTAGGATCATTTGGCGGAGCACATGTCGGAACGCCGGGAACTAATACACCTCACTTATTCAGTCTCAACTTTGAACTCTAGGATGTTGTTCATATGGCTTGATCGCCGCTTAACCACACCACACGCTGATACATACATATTCTGCAGTAACCATGTACATGTTTGGAACACACTTCAAACATATATATTATGTTTCCAAGTCCCAAACTCAGGAGTATTTAAATACAAACATTAGGATGTTTACTTACAAATTTTTATGCTTTTACTTGGAGTCTTATGCGTGCCTCATCCCAAACATCCATATACTGACGTGGAAACATTTGTGTATTTTCCCCCAAACATAGTAATATTTAGAAACGAACTATTCGTTCTTTCTTTACTTATTATAAATAATTTTATAAATATATATCCACATTTACTTATATAAATAATTAATATATATAGAATTAAAAGATTTAAATGATTTTTACATTTACCTGCATTCAATGCATTATTTTTTTTGTTTTGAATCTGTTGCTCTGTTGTTCCTCATTTCTTTGTTGTCTCTCACTTTTTTGTCTTTAGAAGGTTTCAACTATGCGTTGGTTATCACTATGTATTGGCGCACTACTAATATACATATACTTGAATTCATTATTTGTTTTGGTTTGAATGCGCTGCTCTGTTCTTTCTCCTTTCTTTGTTGTCTCTCATTTTTTTGTCTTTAGAAGGTTTCAGCTATGCGTTGGTTGTCACTATGTGCTGGTACACTAACAATATACTTATATACAAATCTAGTTTATACATGATAAGCGCGTATTAATTACTTGTGTTTATTTTATTATATTCCACAAATGGTCCGCCATTCCGAGGCTCGGGCAGAAAGAGGGATTCACGTTGTTGCCCTCTCCAGTTTCATTTCACAAAATCGTTTCTCACTTTGGTAGCACACATTTATATACGAAACACATACACAAAAATCAAAGCAACATCTCAAACCATTTAACCGTCCGAGCCTTCGTTTATTCTTTTTTCACTGATCAAGCGCTTTTGAAATCCTCCGTCCGATGAACCATTGACAACAGAATACATGAAACTGAAACCCAATACATCAGGCAAAATAAGAAACACTGACTTCATCTGCAATTTACACGCCCATTCAGGAATAGTGATGAATCACTGACTGAGAGAATAATGCAAAAATACAGATACACATTTATAAGATAGACTGTCTCGTTGTTCCTCTTTTATTCTCTTGCTCTCGAGAGAGCATCAACAGTGCAACAGACACAACTGTATTTGCATCACAAACACAAATATATTTGGTCGCAAACACAAATGTTATAACATATTAATCATTGTGTCTCACACATGCAATATTGAATAACAAACATAATGCGTTTGGGCACAAGTATATTATATATGCGACAAGCTCCAAACACATGTTATATTTGCATCCAAACAACAAAAAACTATAGATTTTTCAGAGTGCAGGACCATTTACAGGTTGAACGATGGGTAGGGAAGATGATGTACCGTGGTATCACATTGATCCTCATTGGACTAAGAGTGTCAATAGTGACAGCCACTTCAACCTAACCTAACCGAACCATATACTTATAATTAAGTTATATTATTGGAACTGAGTTCTTAAAAATACTATATGAAAACAATTGCTAATACTTGTGTAAAAAAATTAACTCACCACGTGGTGAATATGCGAAAAGCTTCCAGAAATAATGTCAATTTATTGGGTTATGCCGGAATCAACCAATTTGATCCCTTAAAAATATTACATGAAAACTATTGCTAATATTTGTGTAAAAAAAATTAACTCACCACAGGGTGAATATGCGAAAAGCTTGCAGAAATAATGCTAATTTGTTGTGTTATGCCAGAATCAACAAAAATCAAGAATTTTGTAGTTTTCGAACAATTTTATTCATAACTCAAATTTTTGTACAAATATTAGCCTGTTTTTTTATTACCTGCTAAACTAATTTTTCGACTACTTTGTATGGGATGCTACAAAGTGGTCGAAAATAAGTTTACCAGGAAATAAAAAAACAGGCTTATTTTCATACTTGTAAAACTAATCATGTCATCTGAATTCACCATTGTATAATTTGGAAAACTAATGGTAAAAATATACGATTTTAAAGTAAGATAAGATAAACGAGAGATTTTTACAAAATATATGCAGAAATCATTAAGAAAATTAATGATCCTATCACAAGTGACACAAAAAATTATTAAACGAACTGCAATTACGAGGTTAAACGATCAATAAATTACAACTGCCACCGTCATTAATCGTGTAACTTAATACCATGTGCTGTGCCCAAGTTAGTTGCAAAATATCGTGGACAAGTATGAGGTAAATAAAACAAACGTTAAAATAAATCAGAAATATGTTTTAAATTAAACACCAATACTTATGGTGAATTTCGAAGAAGTTTGCCAGTATACCGGCAATATTGCATGATTTTTTTTCTCAAGCGTTTTAAGCAGCAACACGCACGTGGTGAATACTTTAACAGACATGGAAATTGAGAGCCTTAACTATTTGTAGCATAATTTTTGTACAAAATTTTTACGACCAGTTACTGCAAAATATACACCAAAAACTAAATCATAATGCAAGAATTTGTCATGCATGATGCTGAATTTGATGACTACAATTTGACCCCCAAATTCGATACAAGAAACATACAACTAAAATATTTATATTAATAATAATATATTCTAAAATTTGAATTTCAATAGATGCAAAATGTCTGAATACGGCAAGCTTAAAATTTGCAATTTCAGCAAAACAGTAAAAATCATATTTAATGCACTGCGATCGTAATGTTGGCTTCCTTGACGTGCTACAAACGAGATGAATATAAGTTCTGACACATTTCGTATAAATCAGAATGCTAATATCGATCTGAAGCGGTGGTTTTGCTTTAGAAGTTGAATATTAACAAACATTAGTATGAATATTAACAAAAAATTATAATAAGCAAGGCATAGACATGAATTCTAGATATTTTAAGAACATTTTTCAAAAATTCACCACGTGGTTGTTGGAAATTCCAATTTTTATACATTATGCTTATATTATGATATTGAATTAACATTTCGTTTCATTTTAAAGCACGATAATTGAATGATTCACACTTTTGGATTGCAATGAAAAATAAATCAACATCAAGAAATTGATCCATTCAATTCATGATATGAGTGGTGGATATAAATAGTTGTTTTTACGACTAGAATGTATGATTATATGCAGTGAATAGGAAATTATAATCAAGATATTAATACACAAAAAAATATAATTTATTTTATGAGTAGGAATTCATTGAGCTGTTCGCAGTGTCTTAATAATCTTGTTCATTTATAATGTATGTAGGAAATCGAAAGCTGTGCGTCTGTTCATTTTTTGGCTGCCTTCGATCATGAATGATAACTTGGTAATATTTGTTTCCGTTTTCCCTTTTCCACAAAGGTTGTACCCAAATTGAATTCAAAATAATATATTACAAATTGATTGAAATCTCCCTCCCCTCCCGCTTATTATTTATGCTGATAACACTTTTACTTTTTTCACTGTCACAACTTCGGCTACATCATCTCAAGTTAATTGTAGTGGAATGTTGTAATCGACAACAACTCATAACATTTAATAAGAATTCCCACCATTAAGTGAAAAGTAAAAGTTATGGATGGCTATCGAGATTCTCTTGTTTTTGGTTAGGCAACACACCAAACAACAGAACCAGACACTTGACGTGAACAAACTTCTTACTCAAGAGTTGGTCATGGTGGTGGTGGTTGTGGTATGGGTTACAAGAAATGGAAGAAGAATGCGGTTCATTGATTCAATATCAAAGCATCAATAATTATTAACACAATGCTAACGATGGCGCAAGCGCTGAAGATCATAATGATGATGATAAAGATGAAATAATTATAATCATCATTTCACTGCAACACAGCCACCTAAACTACCCACGTCTAGTTTGAAAACCTTTCTTTCTTCTTTCTTCTTGATAGCCTTATTGCTGGGTTTAAAAAAGTTTATTGCCGCTTTTCATTTGTTTCATGTGGGGAATTTCGTCACAGACAATTTTTTCGTTTACAACCTGTTTCAAATTGAATTTGTGAAAAGACACCACAAAGCGAAATGACAAAATTCACTTGTACAAATGAAACAAGTGTTGATGTGTAAGCGGATATTATGTTGGTTGGTATTAAATTGGAATGTGATGGAAGTATAAGTCTAAATTCCACTTAAATTGGGAAACTCACCACGTGGTGAATTTAAAGAGATTCGCCAAATGCCCGCTATCTTAATGAGCGTTTAAAGCAGTCAGAAATTATTACATTTATAATCAATTTTCTATATTCACCACGTGGTGTAATTACAAAAAACTTACTAGTTCATCCCAAAACTTCAAAAATTTGGGAATCAAAAACATGGTGAACCCATTTTAAAAATATATTTCTTTTCTTAACATAATTTCTGATAATAAAAATAGGAGAATACAATTGTTTTATTCTCAAAACGCTCGAACATTCTAATTTTGAATATAATTTCTGATATTTACCACATGTGTAATACTTACAAACTGACAAATAACTTCAAGATTAACTAAGCAAATATTATTTTTTATTTTTCACCGTATTCGAGAAATACACACATGGTGATTTAAAAAAAAACAATAAAATTCCTGCATTCTTAAAGAATATTAACTGCCATCTCAAAGCATTAATATTTTAACCCAATTTAAGGACGCCGTCCCGACATTCATCTTAAATTCAGATTATTTATGAAATTCATCACAAAACTCAAATATTAATGAATTATGAGAATAAAATTTAAATTCCAAGATGATTTTATAATAAGAACATTAAATTATTTGAATGTTTTCGAGAGACCGACCGGTACGTTGGCGCACAGACTTCTGTCCAGAATTGACCCAGTTTACTCAAACTTGTTGATCACTCTTTGGATTGCCGACACGTTAAATGCACTTCCGCGACCAAAAATTCTGCGAAGTTTGCCTTCGGTTTCAGCGTAACTTTCTCCACAGTTGTAACAGGATTTCACAATGATAATGCGTCCTTTCATTGTGTATCGATCCATTTATAATAATTAGAACTATAGTAGACGGCAGCTATCAAATTTCAGAGCTGCCAGTTATATAGAAAAAATAATATCAAAAATCGTGGTATTTTATTGGGACACCCTTATAAATAAAATTTTCACACTTTAGAAGTTTTTCATATACGAAAATATAAAGTGAATATAAATTAGACTTGTAATTTTTATATTAAGCAGAAAATTGGAATATGATCACATTTAAATTTAAAAACTAAATGTGCGAATCAAATGTAAATAAAACAAAAACCGTTTCCCATTACATCCCATAAGGGTTTGGGGAGAGCTTCTCACAACCAGTGAGCTGTGCGCTTTCTAATTTTACACTCACTGATTGGGACCTACAGTTTTTACACCGATTCCGAACGGTATTTGGAGAAGCTTTTTCATGGCTAAATACTCGATAGTGTCGCCGTCACTATGCGAGGTGACCGCCGCCGGAAGAAATTTTTCAAATGTAAATATAACTGCGAAATATTCAAATCAATTCAGTTCAATTTAAACATTAAATCTGCCAATCAATCGTAAATATACCTGGGAAATTTTATAATGAAACACCAGTATGGATATTCATTTCATTTCAATTCAATTGAATTCAATTCAATTCAATTGGTCTCAATTCATTTCAGTCCAATTCAATTCAACTAAATTAAATTAATTAACAAAAATTAAATTTAATGACAGTAAATCAAATGACATTAAATTAAATTCAATTCAGTTAAATTCAATTCAATTCAATTCAATGCACTTCAAATAAATTTTATTTAATTCAATGCAATTCAACTCAATTCCATTCACTTCAATTCAGTTCAGTTTAATTCAATTCAATTCAATTTAAATCAATTCGATGCATTTTCATTCATTTCAATTCAATTAAATTCAATTTAATTCAGTTCAGTTCAGTTCAGTTCATTTCATTTCAGTTCAGTTCAGTTCGATTCCATTGGTTTCAATTCATTTCTGTTCAATTCAAGTCAACTAAATTAAATTAACTAACTAAAATTAAATTAAATGTCAGTAAACCAAATGACATTAAATTAAATTCAATTCACTTCAATTCAATGCATTTGAATTCAATTCAATTCAGTTCACTTCACTTTCATTTAGTTCAATTCAAATCAATACCAATCCAATTCAATGCAGTCCAATTAAATTCAATTCAGTTTAGTTCAGTTCAATTCAACTCCATTCAATTCAATTTAATTTAATTTAATTCAATTCAATTCAATTCAATTCAACTTAATTCAATTCAGTTCTATTCAATTCGAATCAATCCAATTCATTTCAAGTCGATTAACTTATATTAAACTAAATTAACTAAAATTAAATTAACTGACATTACACTAAATTCAATTCAGTTAAATTCAATTCTAGACAATTTAATTCATTTCAATTCAATTCTAGTCAATTCAATTCAGTTCTTATCAGTTCAGCTCAATTCAATTTAATTCAATTCAATTCAATTCAATTCAATTCAATTCAATTCAATTCAATTCAATTCAATTCAATTCAATTCAGTTCAGTTTAATTCAATTCAGTTTATTTCAATTCAGTTCGGTTCAATTCAATTCAATTTAATTCAATTCAATTCAATTCAATTCAATTCAATTCAATTCAATTCAATTCAATTCAATTCAATTCAACTCAATTCAATTCAACTCAATTTAATTCATTTCATTTCATTTTAATTCAATTCAATTCAATTCAGTTCAATTCAATTTAAATCAAAACCAATCCAAAATAGTTCAATCCAATTAAATTCAATTCAATGCGGTTCAATTCAATTCAATTCAATTCAATTCAATTCAATTCAATTCAATTCATTTCATTTTAATTCATTTCAATTCATTCCATTTCAATTCAATTCAATTCAATTCAATTCAATTCAATTCAATTCAATTCAATTCAATTCAATTCAATTCAATTCAGTTCAGTTCAGTTCAGTTCAATTCAATTCAATTCAATTCAATTCGATTCAAGTCATTTCAATTCAATTCAATTCAATTCAATTCATTTCAATTCAAACCAATTCAATTCAATTCAATTCAATTCAATTCAGTTCAATTCAATTCAATTCAATTCAATTCAATTCAATTCACTTCAATTCAATTCAATTCAATTCAATTCTATTCAAATCAATTCAATTCAATTCAATTCAATTCAACTCAATTCAATTAATTTCAATTCAATTCATTTCAATTAAATTCAATTCAATTCAATTCAATTCAATTCATTTCCATTCCATTCAATTCAATTCAATTCAATTCAATTCAATTCAATTCAAGTCAATTCAATTCAATTCAATTCAATTCAACTCAATTCAATTCAATTCAATTCAATTCAAATCAATTCAATTCAATTCAATTCGATTCAAGTCATTTCAATTCAATTCAATTCAATTCAATTCAATTCAATTCAATTCAATTCAATTCAATTCAATTCAATTCAATTCAATTCAATTCAATTCAATTCAATTCAATTCAATTCAATTCAATTCAATTCAATTCAATTCAATTCAATTCAATTCAATTCAATTCAATCCAATTCAATTCAATTCATTTCAATTCAATCCAATTCAATTCAATTCAATTCAATTCCATTCAATTCAATTCAATTCAATTCATTTCAATTCAATCCAATTCAATTCAGTTCAATTCAATTCAATTCACTTCACTTCACTTCAATTCAATTCAATTCAATTCTATTCAAATCAATTCAATTCAATTCAATTCAATTCATTTCAATTCAATTCAATTCAATTCAATTCATTTCAATTAAATTCAATTCAATTCAATTCAATTCAATTCAATTCAATTCAATTCAATTCATTTCATTTCCATTCCATTCAATTCAATTCAATTCAATTCAATTCAATTCAATTCAATTCAATTCAATTCAATTCAATTCAATTCAATTCAATTCAATTCAATTCAATTCAAGTCAATTCAATTCAATTCAATTCAATTCAATTCAACTCAATTCAATTCAATTCAATTCAAATCAATTCAATTCAATTCAATTCAATTCAATTCAATTCAATTCCATTCAATTTCGATACCGCAGAGCTCGGTTCACAAATTTGAGAGCCAACTCTCGTCATGTGAGTAAAAACTCTCTCTGTAACTCAAAGCGAGAAACAGCATCACAAATTGCGTTTTGTACTGTAATATTCCAGTCCGCTTTCAAAAATCAAAATATACAAACAACGCATCACGCAAAGATGATGGAAGCGTCAGAACCACTGACTTAATTTTTTCCTTGTCTTTGTGGTCCGACCAAATCCCGCTCTTAAAAAAAATTATGGTGGGCGGTAGAATACACGATTTTAATCAGAAAATGTAAAATACCAGTGTTTGGGGAAAATCCGATTTTAGGTGTTGTAGGGCAACAATTTCGGATAGGGAGGGGTGACTATGGATTAAACACAGTCTAAAGGGACTTGTGCGGCAGCACTTTTGTATAATGTGATGCAACATAAACCAAAAATATATAATTTAAAATTTTCCATAACTATAAGTAGTTGTCGAAATATCGGCTGTTGAAATTTGGGTAGTAAGTTTTTCTTAGGTTGGGTGTGGTTGCTTTTGAAAATAGTCTACATCGGTTGCCATTTTTATTATAGGCCCCTTCCAAGTAAAAAAAAAAATATGTTAATATAATAAGGTGCTAAACGGTTATATTGGGCTTCGCCAGGCCAAGTTTAAAAGTATGGGAAAACCTGTAATTAACTATTACGAGCATTGAGAAAATGTATGCAGGAATATATTTTGTCAATCTGTTAACTTTTAATTCTTACCACGGTGTTAAGACATATGCTGAAGGCCACTTGCACGAGCTCAGTGGCTGCATCAATGGTCCTCAGCAGTGTCGTAAGCGACATAATAATTATACTCAATATAATAATAATCATCATCATGATCATGAGTATGTATCATCTTTTGCTGGACAACAGTTGGATGTCAAAAAGACTACAAAGCGTAATACTATTCGCTCATAAGTTTAAGCTTTAAAAATAATTGTTGTTTCGTTGATGTGAAGAGTCTGTGTAGATGATCAGTTTTGTCCGCCTCCCGTCTGCTTCTGATCGTTCAATTCATATATTCCCACTTCAGCGGATTTTTGGGTGAAAGTCTTTCTCTGCCTCCCTTAAAGCTGACGCAGTTGCTGCGCTAATGTTGTCATCATTTCTTCTGCCATTAACTGGTTTTACATGATTTTTTTATACGGTGATTAAAGGTATTTTTGTTTTACAAAAATTCCTCAAGACTTCAGCAATTTTTATATCTGCTGCGCTAAAACAAATAAACAGCAGGGTCCGAAAAGCTCCGGTTAACCTGTTTTTTATTGGCGTTGCTGAATATGAGGAAATATAAAGAAATGAGTTGGGTCTCTCGCTGTGCATGTGGTTAAAATAGAATAGAAAATGTGATGTTATTTTTTTTGTAGCGAATCAATTAACCGCAATGGATTATAAACAAAAGGGATTCGAGATTTTGTTTCAATTTTACAGAGAGATTAAAAGTGTTTCAGTCAAACGGGGAACTGTTAAACGATGTATACATTTATGTTTTCTCTTTTTAAAAAATGACATAAAAATGTATTAACATATTAGCAACATAATAGAAATACAATAGATGTCAAACCTTTTAAGAAAAGTTCCATTAACGATTTGTTTTTGCACACCATTTTTTTAAAGCGCGTTTATTTGATACTCTGTTTCGCTAAGTTATGACAATAAACTCAAGTTTGATAGAAAACTGCGATATATTTATGCTTAAGTAGTTTTTAAGTAGATAAGTGCATAAAATATTGCCATACATCATATTCTTGTAAAATGTTTTTTAACGTAGAATACGTTATACGGTAAGGTAGCGGTGTTGATCTGGAGCACAAAATTTTGAGAAAATATTTGTCACTTTCATTATAAGTTTTTAATACTTTATGCATGCATTGAAGAAAATTCAAGTACGGTCGTAACATATTTAATATGTCTTCTATTGATTTGTATTTAAATAATTCTATAAGTAAATCAAAATATAACTCCTTCAAATTTTGTATTAATTTTCATATGCTTTGTATTTTATGTATTATAACATCATGTGTAAGAGCAGTACGATTATCTGTGTGTTCATCACAGAACCAGTGTGAGAAAGAGAAGAAGTATAATGACAATGCATGTTTTATGTGACCATTACAGAACCAGTGTTGCCACATGCAGTATTTACACTTGTTTACAAAAGTGCATCGAATTGATATAAAGTGTACCCAAATTTTGTTAAAAACTATCCTAAATTTTTAACATAAAAATTAAAGATAAATTTGATAGATTTAAATCATTTATCAAAAATTATATTTAATTCATATATTTTAATTGCAAAATGACTAACGTATTCTACGTCTGACCAATGCGCCCGTGTTATCTAACACAGGCTTCATATTTTTTTTTAAGACAAGGTATTTTTTTTTGAAGAAAACGGTTTTTTAAGAAATTGGAATTTTTTAAAAGTGGTCCTTTTTTAAAAATAGGTAAATTTTTAAGAGGATGTACTTATCTCAAGAAAAGCTATTTTGTTTCACAAAAAAGTTACTCTTTAAAGAATCGGTAGTTTTTTAAGAAATAACAATTTGTTGTAAGAAAATATACGTTTGTAAGAAAATGTACCTTTTTTAAGCAAAGGTACTTCTTTAAGATAAGGGATTTTTTTGTAAGAAATGGTACTTTGTTCAAGACTATGAATAGGTTTTTTTTTGAGAAAATTTACGTTTTTTAAGACAAGCCACTTATTTAAGAAAAGTTGCTTTTATAAACTTCTTTTACTTTGGCTTTTCTAAATTTACTTTTTATTGGGTTCAAAACCTCAATATATACTAAATATTGGTTACAGGCCCCACCTAGAAAATTTCCCATTAAATAAGAAATTGTCCAGCATTTTTCAGACATCTAGTTAATAAGCTTGGTTTTTTTAATTCCTGCTAAACTAAGTTTTCGACGACTTTGTCTGGGAAGCTGCTTAAAATCGCTTACTATCGCTTAGCTCCCCATACAAAGTGGTCGAAAAAATAGTATAGCAGGGAATAAAAAAACAGGCTTAATATCTTTCTCTATGAACCAAGCTGTTAGTCTAGACACAAACTAAAACAAAAGTAAACAATATAGTTGATAATAGTGGGAATAATAATAGTGTGCATAATAATGTTATCCCTGCTGTTAGATTAGAAAAAACTTACGAATCTTAGATTGAGGGACCATTTGGTCCATACTGCAATTTTCATCCAAAATAATAATTTTATCTTATTCTTTGTAACTATTTTGGTTCAAAAATTTCTAAAGCAAGTATTTGACATATCAAAAACATCCGCTAACATATCAAAAACATCTTCTAAATATTTGACATGAATTTACATTCGCTTGGTAATGAAAAAATTTACGAATCTTAGGTTGAGGGACCATTTGGTCCATACTTACAGTGGTAATGTTTCGACCAGTTTGTATGAAGAGTCGCTTAATATGGCGTAATATAGCGTAGGTATCCATATATACTGGTCGAATATTTTTGTTAAGCGAGGTAAATAAAATCATGTTTAAAAAGCCAACGGAAGGATACAGTTGGGAAAAAATTGAATTTTATGTTCTTTTCTCACCCCAAAGAAGGCAGGGCAGAACTTTGTAGGGACGATGGCAACATTTTTTAAATGTCTCCTCATACGAGGGCAACATTATATTTTATAAACGAAAACGCCATTATTTTAGCCCTAATACAAAGCGACAATTAAAAGTTCTTCAAAAGCACTAAGAAATAACTAAACCAACGAAACTCACCACGTGGTGAATTTATAGAAATAAACAGATCTCGACATCTAACCAACCACAAATTATACCCGTTAGATACTTTTCACATTTAACAACATCTAAAAATATCCACCACGTGGTGAGTTTCACGAAAAAGCATAAAATTGATTTTTTATCGTGGTCAACAAAATATTACATTCTGCATTGGTTAAGACACCTGTGCACACTACTTAAAAAATCCACTGCATCAGTTTTATGTGATCAAATGGAAAGTATTTACGTTTTGGCACGCTGCGGCACGTTTAACACTATTATGCTACAATCCTCTATTATCAAGTATATTGGGTAGTTTTGCTTTGGTTTGTGTCTAGACTAACATATGTTGGGAAACTTCTTGTTTAATAGGAAGTTTTCTAGGTGGAGCTTGTAACCAATATTTAGTATATATTGTAGTTTTGAACCCAATAAAAAGTAAATTCAGAAAAGCTAAAGCTAAAGTGAAAGAAGTTTAAACAAAGAACATTTTTATCTTAAAAAGAGTAAATTTTCTCAAACAAAATACCTATTCATATTCGTAAACAAAGTATATTTTCTTTAAAAAAAAATTCCTTATCTTACAGAAGTACGTTTGCTTCAAAAAAGTAAATTTTCATACAAAAAGTAACTTTTCTTAAAAAAAAAGTATTTTTCTTTATATAAGTACCTTTTCTTAAAAACGTACATTTTCTTAGAACAAATTGTCTTTTCTTAAAAAACTACCTTTTCTTTAAAGAGTAAATCCTAAAAAATCCCATTTCTTAAAAAAAATCGTCCTTTTCTTCAAAAAAAATACCTTCTCTATAAAAAAACCTTTACTTTAAAGTACCTTTCTTAAAAATAAAACAATACCTTTTGTTTTCTTTTCTTGCGATAAATAGCCATTCTGAAAGCAAGTAAATTTTCTGAAAAAAATATCCCTTTTCTTTCACTTTCACTTCTTTAAAAAGTACCTGTTCTTAAAAAAAAGAAGTTCTTTGTAAAAAAAATCCATACTGTTATTGTTTTTCTCACAGAAAGTACTTCTTCTTAAAAATAGTATCTTTTCTTAAAAAAACATTAGCTTTTAATAAAAGCTGTACCTCTCTTTTAAAAAGGACCTTTCGGCAATATATAATACATATTCTTACAAAAACGCCCTAAAACTAAATTTTTTTTCAAAAAAAAAATTTCTTAAAAAAAAGTTTATCGTTTTTAAAAAAGTATATTTTCTTAATGCTCCATTTAAAATTATCGTGTTTTTCCACGGGCGGGTTAGGCGTGTTGGAACTAACTAGTACATAATATATAGCGAAAGGAACTTTGTTCCAACCGCGTGTCCTCTGACATCTCATGTAATGTTTTTCAAACAACAACATCCTATGCATTGGCTTTCAATGAAAGCCTACATACACAAGAAGTTGTGAATATTGATGATTTCGTTAGAGTAGTGTTTGGATGTTTTCGCACTAGTAGGTGTTGTTGAAACAATTCTCGTTAAGTTGAGAATTGCTTACCCTTATAATGTGTGATGATATACCTAAATACTTGTGGAGAAGGGAGCTGATGAGATGGCTTGGTATGCATTGAAATAGCTGTATTTCCAACCATCCACTGAAATAATCAATTTCACTTCTTCTTTTTATAAATTTTCTCTATTAAAAATTACTTTTAATGGAGAAAATGATCTTGAACCGGATTATGATTGACAAACTTAAACATTCAAAGGTCGATAAAATAAAAAGAACATCGGAAGAAAGTGTTTACTCTTCACTTCATATCATCCACTTCTGTGAGACAAACAGCAAAAAATCTTGAACGTTTTTATTGGAATATGTTGTCATTGTTTTGTGCAGAGTACAGGAATTGTGGCCCTTGCTCCGCTTTAACAATTTTCTGTAGATTAATGTTTGATCCCTATACTTCTTACTACATATTTTATCAATCTCCCCAGAGGCTGTTTCTGTTGAGATTTTGGTAAATCCTCGATTTTATCCTTCCGCAGGACTTCTAGCAAGTGATAGCATTACTACTTCTTAGACAATTTTCCCAACACGTAACAAGTTTACAAAAATCTAACCCAAATTTTAAAGGGATTGTCGAAAATTGTGGTGTAAGTGTAAATAATTACATCGAAATACATCAAAAGTTCATTGTACACAAATACAGAAAAGATTCTTAATTGAATCGTAACAAAACCTCCGCTAAATTATTACAATCGAATCAAAAATTATACAAATCTGTTGAAATAAACAACTGAAGGTTATTGTAACAATTTTTAGATTGAACTGCAAAAACGTGCTACAACTGCCAAGTGTCGAGACTATGACAACGATGATTGCGTTGTCTATGGAGTCATGGCTTTTAAGATGAAATCTTTCATGATAACGACAAGAGACGCCACCACGGCAGTTCCACACCTTTTGTTCGTAAATAAACAATAAAAAATTAATGGATATTATTTTGAAAATATACTATTATGAAATTCACCACAGCTCACTTCAATAATAAAATCACGTCTGGTTGCAGTTGGTAAAAATTGTTAAAGGAATAACAACACTCAATTGTTACTTGGCTTATAATTTCGAAATATTATAGTCTTCCAGATGCAAAGATGAAAAGAAATTTCTGCAAATATCAAATTGACGGCTGTCATGAAATCGAAAATTACATTATGCAAATTGACCTTGAATAGAATGACGACACAGCCTGCGAACGAATCGATTGGATGTGGAAGTTACAGTAAAAGATGAGCCTTGATTTCTTTACATACATTTCTAAAGTTGTATAGATGTTTCGAAAACTGTTTAACAAGTATTGAAAAAAACAACACAACAACACAAACAAATTTATTAAAATAAAAAGCGTGGGAAATTATAAGAAATAACACGTAACAATTTGCTCGTATTTGCACATAAAGATTTCCGTATAAAATTCTTCTTATCACACAAATTAGTTTAAGATTTGGTGAAAATTGTGTGTCTGTTATTTTATCACTTTTGCTCTTTGTCACATTTTTCTTTCGATTTGACAAAAAAAATCTCAAGTTCATTGCAAAATTAGATGGAAATGTATATTTTATTTCCACCGCATTACACTCAGCACAAAATGTAAATTCATTAACTATAATATTTAAATGAACAACACGAGACTTGACAAAATACTGTAGTATTTTCAAAACCATACTTGACTGCTAAAGCCCCGTATTCAGGTCTGACGAAATTTTCATAAGAAATTTTGTTACCATCCCTGATTTACTTATCAAATATTTCCTCTTTGTACACCATTTTTTTCTGAAAATAATCGAAATTTAAAAATTCTTGTACCTCCATTAACCTCCCCAGAGTCGAAGTAGACGTTGGAGTGGTGTTGGTTTTTGTTAGCCTGGATCTGATCCCGTTTTTGCAAAATTACCAAAACTTAGAGAAATATCAAAGGGGAAGCTGATGATGTAATAAAATGCTACCCTGAAGATAACAAGCGTTTAGTTTGATACCACAGGAATTTCGAACATCTTAGCGTTCAGTTTCCGTTCGTCGATCCTTACATCAAGTACAGGGTTGTTACGCAAAACTTATTTCGAACGAAAACAATTGTTTGATAATTGCTTGGGACCGGAATTTTGACATTTCTATTATTTTAGTAAACAAAAGTCACCTTACCTTTCATTCGACGGCGGTCAAAAAAGCTTTTTAAACCCGGTCGGAATCTGTGTAAAGCTATATGTCCCAATCAGTGAGTGTACAGCTAACTGGATCGGAGAAGCTCTCCCTTCATGGTATGTAATGGGAAACCCTGCGTTACTGCTACCAGTTAATTTATGCCAATTTTTGGTCACTCTTTTATTGTGAAAAATGGTAGGGTCACGAAAATTTTGAAATTTTTATTCTTATGAAAATGCTGTTTTTTTATTCCCTGCTAAACTAAATTTTCGGCGACTTTGTATGGAGTGCCGCTTAAAATCGCTTAATATCGTCGTCGAAAAGTTAGTTTAGCAGGGAATGAAAAAACAGGCTCAATAATGATTATTAAATTAATTTTGCCTAAACATTATTACGAGGATCGATGAAAAGACCAAAATAATTAGATTTTAAAAAATCTCACCACATGATGAACATTTAAAATGCATGAGACTTCTATGTTTTATGGATATAAGGGATAAATACTTGTATATAGTCAGGATTCGAAAGTTTTTAAAAATTCACCACGATGTGAGTTTCTCGGAATTCATATACTTTGAGGTATATGAAGTGGTCATTCCAAATATTTAACGGTACTAATATAAGCAACTGTTTTTCTTTCACAATCAGGGAGGAATTCCTCAAAACATATAACTAACAAGTTAGAAGATAAGAAGACAAACAAGATAGCTGCTTAAAAATAATGTTCCTAAATTTTTTCGACTTAAGATGAAAAAGAATTCCTCAAAGATACTGAATGAAAGCAATTCACTATACAAATTCTAAATAATTATTAGTAAATGGATCGTTGAAAATACCAAAACTACAAGAGTTCTGAGAAACTCGCCTAATTGTAAATTAAATAAACAAAATTCTTATGTTTTGTGGATACATTTTATAAAGACTTAAAGCTACTCATTGTTTTAAAGTTTTTACAAAATTCACCACGTGGTGAGTTTCTTGAAAATTGTATAACTTCGTTAGTTGAGCATTCTTCTAACTAAAGATTTAAGAAAAATTATTAAGATCAACTTTTTTATTTCATTTAAATTAGGAATTGTTTAAAAAATAAACATTAAAAATAAGAGATAAATAGGAAATGGGTCTCAATATAAAATGACAGTAGATAAACGGCTGCTTAAAAACAAATAATGTTGACTAGATTTTCGTTATTTCTTGAACACTCGAACAACTAAAGGAAACGACAACTTCGTAACAGCTGAATACGTGGCTTAAGGCATAAAAGAACCCTCAACGATTCTGAATGAATGTTAATGTGAGATGAGAAGTTCTGAATGAAAACTAATAAATTTTTATAATAAATTTTAATAAATTTTTAATAAAGACAGAAAAGCCGTAGAAGGTGCAATCGATTGCTATTTCGTCGAATCGAAATGCAAACGCTATTGCAAATCGAAATGCTATTTCCGAACGACAAAAAATCACACAGAAACCATTTTTGTTTTGGCTGTCATATATGAAATTGAAAATAAAAAATTTATAATAACATTAATATAATAAATTTTCAACGAAATTTAAACTTTTCCACAATATCTGCGCCATCCAACATATAAAATTATTGTTAACTTTCAAATCCACCACTTATATTCACCATTTACGGCTTTCTATTATCTTTGGAAGAAGATCGTTGAAGAGATGCAAATTATGAGATTATTGCCAAACTCACCACGTGGTGAATTTTAAAAATTTACATAATTCCTACGGTTTGTGGATTGTCCTTTATAAATAATTAAAGTTATCCATGATTTTAAGATTTTCAGAAATTTCACCGCGTGGTGAGTTTCTTGGAAATCGTATAATTTAAGTATTTGATATGATTTGCTAACTAATTTTGGAGCAGAATTATTAAAATCAAATGTTTTCATTAAAAAATCTCGTCGCTTAATGATGGCGATACTATGTTTAGTTGCCAAGACAAATAACGACATGCATAACCAATCCCTTCAATTTTTGAAGCTAAGTTATATCTAAATAAATTTGTGAACCATCTTATTTAGAATCTATAACATCAAAATCTAACCGCTAAAATTATTGTAATAATTATTTATTGATAAAGCCATAATTTGACAACACACTTTTCAACTCCATAGAAACGCAAATCAAGAACTCGCGCACACCTCTTTAACATTTCTCGAGTGTAACTAAAACCCGGCAACAGACGGCAAGTGTCTCATTCTCATGTATGTGACTTGTTTCTCATTTCACCAATTTGTGTATACGATAGTTATGTATTCTTTTCTTCGCGGTAGACCTGAAATGGTTTTGATCGTGCTATTATCGCAATATATCTTTCAAGAGATTTTAAAATTTACTCAACACGTAGGCGTTCCATAACAACAAGTTCATAGTGACAAGACTTTCTTCTTTCACGATGTTGTAATCATGTACAGAATTGTCACAACACTTTAGAATGTGAATGAACCTACTTTATTTCCTGGAAACAAGTTATTACTTAAGTTGAAAAATTGATTTCACATCTGTTGAATTTTTGAAGATTGAGGTCAGTGGTGTAATGATCTCTATATCTCGTTTTGTGAAATATGTTTTGGAAAGACATCACAAAATTTAATTGAATTTAAATTCAGACTATTGGGGTTACAATTTTCCTTATAATTCATACTTCACACTAATGTAGAAATTATTTTATAATTCACCTCATATCCACACCTACATATGTATTAATGTGGTCACACCTTCTACGGGTGTCGTATGTTAACTTTCAGCTAGATTGTAAAGCCAAGCCAACATTTGACATAACAAACCGCGTATGATTTTAACACAAAATTCGTACTACTGGAGCACCTAAGTACCCTAGATTAGAAGGAATATCTGAACTGAATGGGAAATACAAATTTAGCATCTCATTAGGAATTCAATTAGGGGAAGAAATTACTGAAAATTACTATAACAAATAATAAAGTAAAGGAAAATAGTATCGTTTGTTACAGAAATAATGCTCTAATCTCCAGGGCTGACTTGAAATCTCACAATATCAACCGAATTCTTCAGTAATAACCAAATAACATTATCCTGAATGACATTTACAATGTTTAATTTCAAGTTCACAAAAAACTGCGTATAAACCCTTGGTACTGCAAAAGACAGTTTAATTTTTCTATCTTCAGAAGTTTTTCTTGTTTCGCAGCTACTTACCAACACAGCGTGTACTACCCTCGTATCGGTATTTAAGTTCTGTAAGGTCGTTAAATCAGTTTTTTATCGCACATACATATATGATGTGATTTTTGACAAACTTAAATTTGTCATGTACATAGATCTGTAGATTCAAATTAAGCACTTCATTTAAGGATTTGGTGGTCAACATTTAAACTCATCAGCTTTAAAACTTTTCTCCCAAGTATGAGTCTAAGAGATACATACGTACATATGTATATCTCAGTGTCCAAAATTATGAGTTTAATTTTCGTCAATAAGTAAACTACATTTTTAGAATTTATTTGTTTCGAAGTAAATTCAGATTTTCTTGTTGTCAGTTTCTTTAAATTGCTCCAATTATTAAAAATAATTATCTTAAATCAGTATAACCACTTCATTTTCCAATACTGTCACTGATTTGAATGAGCTGTTCATATTCTGCGAAATTCACCATGTGGTGAATTTCTTCAAAACATATAATTTTGTATTTCCAAACCTGATTATTGTAAAATAAGGCATTCCATAATGAAAGGAGCCAGTTTCAGAAACTCACCACGTGGTGAATTTGTGGAAATTGGTGTAGGACATTAAACTAATGTCGATTTCGTGTCTAACAAATGATGTTACAAGCATCATTTAAAAAATGTTGCCATCACCTTTTTAATTTGTGCCTATTTGGGGTGAGAAAGGAACATAGAAATGTTGCATTTTCTCACAACTATATTCTTCCTTTTACTTTGTTTCATGTACTACGCTTACCTAAAGTATTCTACCAGTGTATGTGGAGACCTAAGCAATATTAAACAATTTTAAGCAATTCTTCGTACAAACTCGAAGACACTAAAAGCATGAAAAAAAACAATTGCTATTTTTGTTATTCTCCCCAAACAAAAAATTCGACCACTTTGTTGAGAAAGTAATCCATTATAACTGAAGCCACTTAAAATAGCTTATCGGCTCACACAAAAGGTAGAAAAATTAGCTTAGCGAAGACAAAGAACACACCTCAAATGAGAGAAAGTTCAGTTGTTTTATCGGGCAACTTTATCCCCCGTGACTCGCTGAGAGGGCAGAAATTCAAAATTTTGAGTTTGAGTTTTTGAACAAAATTCTCGAAAAGAACACGAAATCTTGAAGTAGGGTTGCACTTTTTCCACAAACAACCACAAAACGGCACATTTAGGGCAAAGGACTGAGAAGTGTTGGATTTTTTTGTCAGAAACAAAATCAACATCGGTGTCCAAAATTGTGATTTTAATTTTCATCAATAAGTAATTAGATTTTTAGAAATTAATTTTTTCTAAGTAAATTAAACCTTTATTGTTTCCAATTTCTTATAAATTGTCCCACACTTATTTGACTGAGTTGTACATATTCTCTGAAATTCAGCACGTGGTGAATTTCCTCAAAACTGTAATTTAGTATTTCTAAACCCGAATACTGCAAAATACGACACCCTATAATGAATGGAGCTAATTTCGAGAAACTCACCAAGTGGTGAATTTGTCGAAATTTGTGTAGGTCATTAAAGTAAGTGATATTGTCGACCAATAAGTGATACCATTGGTAAATTATGTTTGTTATATTAATTTAAATTACTTATTTACGCTTTACTAGACTATTGAGTAATTTGAACCACAATTCTGTTCTTGAGATATACTATATACCTTTATAGCTTGAGTATATAATCGCTCATATCTCAGGTATTTATAATTCGATCTGGTCGAAATGGGTATGATTACACAGTGCAACACGAAAAAAAATAACCATATACGGACACCACTACGTGATAAAAGACTAAAAAAGAAAAGACCCGTGTCTCCCAATTTTTCCCAAAGTCATGCACTTTTTTTTTTATGGGCCGCCATAGATTTGGGGCCTCGGTATCATTTTCGTAAAAATGTGATCATTTTCTCAGGCTCATATCTTGCAAACCGTTCAAAATTCAGGGAAACAATCAACTACAAAAATTTACCTAAGATCTCAATAAACAAATTTCTAGAACATATAAACTTCCTAGAGATGATTCTTAACACTGTTTAGGTAGCACGCAAAAGTGAAAAATTTGCCGAAAATTTTTTAATTTCATTTTTTTTACCTTTTTCTCCTGTTCCGCTCTCGTTGACGTCGCGCTGTGTAATGCCTCGATGTGAGCGTCGTGTCGCTTTTATATTGTGTGCTGCGTCCCTTGTTGCGTGTGCTGAGCTTACTGCATTGCCTGTGCTGCTGCTGTCGGTGCATGATCGCGTGATACCTAAGCGCTACCTAAACGGTGTTAACCCTTGGACAAACACATGGTTCTGGCCAGGCATATTTCATTTTTTGCTACCTATGGACCTGAACAGGAGAAAAAGGTAAAAAAAATGAAATTAAAAAATTTTCGGCAAATTTTTCACTTTTACGTGCTACCTAAACAGTGTTAAGAATCATCTCTAGGAAGTTTATATGTTCTAGAAATTTGTTTATTGAGATCTTAGGTAAATTTTTGTAGTTGATTGTTTCCTTGAATTTTGAACGGTTTGCTACCTATGGACCTGAACACGGGAAAAAAGGTAAAAAAAAATCGAATTTTTTTAAGTTTTTTGCGATTTTGATCTGGAAGGTGAAGTTTTTTTGATTTTACATGTTCGCAATTTATGACAAGAGCTACAACTTTGCCTCAGAGAGTAAATCGAAATACTGAACGGTTTGCAAGATATGAGTCTGAGAAAATGATCCCATTTGTACGAAAATGATACCGAGGCCCCAAATCTTTGGCGGCCCATAAAAAAAAAGTGCATGACTTGGGGAAAAATTGGGAAACACGGGTCTTTTTTTTTAGTCTTTTATCACGTAGTGGTGTCCGTATATGGTTATTTTGCCATGACTTAAAAAATTACACACAGTGTTATAAAGGTGTTTCTAAATTCTATAAATTAGTGCATAAACATATTTATTTTTATTAACCCACTGGGGAGCTAATTAGAAAAAAAACACTTTTAATCTCACTTTTCTGGCAAAAAAAAAAAAATTTTCAACAAAATGCCCTATTGTAATCAGTTTTTGGTAGGCTCCGGTAAAATACCAGACTTTAGTTTTTTTTATTGTAGAGTATTCACCTATATCCTTTCAAAGACCGGAGATATTTACGTTAAAAATTTCGAAATACATTTGGCGCTTTTTCAATCATTTCACTGTTTCTAACACAAAAGCAAGTCCTTTCTTCTTTCTGCTCCGTATCCATAGCACAAAGTAAGAAAAGTCCTTCCTCCATTTAATTTTGCCCTCTTGTCGTTTTGGTAAAAAATATATTCTTTATTTTTTACCGTATTCACTTTTATAGTTTACTTGTACAATTTATAAAATTTTTGTTGTATCAACTTTCCGGCAAACAAAACAGTTGTCAGGCACTGTTATCTCCTCTTTGGCAGGTAAATTCTTCTTGAAAAGTAGAAGAATACCAAGTTGTGCCAATTGTCAAATAGTAACCGTGGTGACTTTTATAACCCTGCCAGAATAGGGCTGTTACTAGTGTAAACCTCGTTTTGTAGAAACTCACACCGTGGTGAATCTTTTAAAATATATGGTTTCATATTTCTGAAAGCAACTATCTGCACAAACTAATATCGTTACAAACCAGAGCTAATTTTGAGAAATTCACCGCCATCGCTACGCTATTTACAAATACCCCTTGATTTTTAAATCTTCAACCCGTATTTCCCCTTGTATGAGTTATTGTGTTATACTTGGGAAATTATCTGTGTCTGTCTTTAATTATTGATAAATACTGAAATATTAACATGTATAATAACACAGTGCAACACGAAAAATATAACCATGTACGGGCAACACGACGTGATAAAAGGCAAAAAAAAATAAGACCCGTCTCTCCCAGTTTTGCCCAAAGTCACGCAGCTTTTTTTTGGGCCCCCAAAGATTTGGGGCCTCGTTGTCATTTTTGCAAAAAAGTTATCATTTTGTCAGGTTCATATCTTGCAAACTGTTCGGAATTGTAGCTCTTGTCATAAAGAAAATATGAAATTCTGAACATATACAATCAAAACAACTTCATCTTCAGGGTCAAAATCGCAAAAACAAACTTTAAAAAATTCGATTTTTTTTACCTTCTTCCCCTGTTCAGGTCCATAGTTAGCAATCAACAAATGTACCTAAGATCAATTTCCATAGCATAAAGTAAGACAATCAACAAATGTACCTAAGATCTCAATATACTACTTTCAAGAACATATGAACTTCCTAGGAATGATTCTTAACACTGTTTAGGTAGCGCTTAGGTAGCCACAAAAGTGAACAATTTGGCGAAAATTTTTTAATTTAATTAGTTTTTTCTTTACTACAACAGTGAGATACTATGCTATCTATAACAAAAATATTCGTATTATGTTTATAATGTTAATGGCCCTAGACTCGCAAATCGCACTCTCTTAAGTTGTGGATCCAAATCGTCGTCCTAATCTGACTCTGATTCTAGATTCAAGCTCTTTATGACAAACGCTACAACTTTCCCTCAGAGAGTAAATTAAAATTCCGAACGGTTTTTAAGATATGAGCCTGACAAAATGATCGCTTTTTGCAAAAATGACACCGAGGTCCCAAATCTTTGGGGGCCCATACAGAAAAGTGCATGACTTTGGGCAAAACTGGGAGACACAGGAATTTTTTTGTTCTTTTATCACGTAGTGGTGTCCGTATATGGTTATAACTATTTCCGTGACTTAAAAAATTACACACGGTGTAATAATATAAATATTGAGCATGTTTTTTTATTCCCTGCTAAACTATTATTCGACCACTTTATATGGGGAGCTAAGCGATATTACGCGATTTTCAGCGGTACCCCATACAAAGTCGTCGAAATCTTAGTTTAGCAGGAATTAAAAAAACAAGCTTATTATTAAATATTGTCTTTAATTATCTGTCTGTAATTATTGATAAAACCAACATATTTTAAAGAAACTCACCTAGTGGTGAATTCTTTACAAGGCCTTATAAAATGTATCAATGTAATTATTGGTATTCTCAACATTCAAGAAACTCACCTCGTGGTGAATTTCTTAAACTGATTGAATTCACCAGAATTCACTAGTGTTTGTGGAAAACCCAATATACCATACAGAGCAAAGCTGTTTTTAAGAAACTCACCACGAGGTGGATTTCATAAAAAGCGATAGATTTAACAATGCTAATAGCATTCTTTTATGTCTAGATCATTTGTCAGACATACTAAACGTTTTTAAGGCATCAATCATGCACTCCATTAACAGTCCACTATAAATCAATGTGACATCTGAATTTCTACATTTAAATTCCTTTGAATTATGAGCATTCTCCTTCAATCCTCATCAGGAACTCTCGGCAATGCTTTCCGTAGACTTTCTCTCAACTGGAAAAAGCTCGATGTGTGTGTAATTTTTTTTTCCTTTAAATATTTTGCAACTGTTTCCCACGCGTCACAATCATCATTAACAACATCAGTGGCAGCAAAAGCAACAAGCTGCGGCACATCTGCAAAAGCCATGCAACAAACAAAAAACTTTGCTTCAGGAAAGCAAACAGAAGAAGCTTTACTCACTTACACATTGGATGGATGGATAGCAGTGATGACTACAACTTCTTCATCGCCGATACCCGAAACTCCATGCTGCATTACTACTAACTACTACCACTACTGGTTGAATAGCTTTTGTTGTCCGACTTTAAAAGCCAAAAACAAAATAAGAAACAAAAACGTAAAACACAATAAAATCACAGCCAACCAAAAGTGTTAACGTTCATTGAGACTCACTTGCAGTTTCAGTCTTTAACAAGATCTGCCAAAGTAAGCAACATATTTCTTTCCGTCGAGTCGAGAAACATAACGTGCGGGATTTTTTTTTTGAATTTTCAAGTGATTTCGGTCGCCAAAAAAGAAGCACAAGTAGTTGGGAGTGAGGAAATACGGCTGCTCATCGATACTATTGCAACTGAAACAGTTAGAGTCGGTTGGATTGGGCCCTCAAACTTTGCAGTGATTTTTTGGCATCTCTTCATCTCGAGTTAAAGCCTCGCACTCTGCCTATGTGTTGGTGTGTGAGCGTAGTAGCGTTTAACAGTGTGTACGTATTTGTGGTGGTTTCTTTTGCCGGTGAGGCTTAAAATTAAATTCAAACTTTAAATGAATTTCAGTTACGTTTGAAACTTTTACCCATCCAGTTGTGTGTGCGTTCCCCCCGACAAAAACCAAAAAATAAAACAAAAATAAATAAATAAAAATAAAAAGTTGTCTTCTCCTCTTTTACCAACATCCAAACGACCTACCATCTTGTATGGCCACCAACAGAAGAAGATTTTACCATTTCCATTCATTCATTCGAGTTGTTGCGATTAACTTGGCCAACACGCGCGCTCTCTAACACAACACAATATTTGTTTTTTTTTTTTTTGTTCGATAAACTAACATTGTGTGAATAAATTAACTACATTACAGATAAACACCAGAAGAATTTAGAAGAAAAAAATAATAAAAATCTAAAACACTTTTAGAATTTTAACTAATAACAAACACAACAACGAAAAAAAAACTGTAACATTTTTAAAGTTGTGTTGTGGTTTTACACACACGAAAAAAAGTGAAAATTCTTGACGCTTCTAATAGAGAAAGAAAGCAAGCAAATTTTACGGATTCTTGTCCCGCCAAGTGTTTTACGTTCATTGAACTGACAGCGTCGTACGTGCTTAGTATCGTATTAAAAATGAAAGTTTTCTCGTTGGTGCTTATCAGCACCTGCTGCTGTTGGACCTTAGTGTCTGCCCAAGGATTTACGAACCCGAATCGTGGAGCTAATGATGTGGTGAGTAGTTGAAATCGACAAGAATTTAAAATGACCTACATAAGCAAAAGGGTATTAACCAGACAAGGATCATAAAAACCCAAAAACTACATAACTTTAAATAGAAAACCTTTATCAACAAAGTGTCATCGAATTTACATAAATGTCTTGTTAACGGGAATAATCACTGCATGAAACTCAGGAAAAGGACGAATTAATTAAACAGTTAGATGGAATGCAGTGTGAATCAGTGTGACTTAATACCAAATATATATAAATAATTATAAACATTTTAATTTATTTTTCTCCATAAACTTCCATGAATCTGAGTTCTTTTTTAAGCAAAACCATAATAAACTCATAAATCTATAAAATTAGAAAAAAATTGTTGTTGATAATCGTAGTATTGACGACTTTTGTTTTCCCTTCCATTCACCAATAAAAGTGGCATTAAAATTTCCATGATTATAAAATTTGTACAAAATTCACCACGTGGTGAATTTGCCGAAATCAGGTAGTTTTCCATTAAAAACTATTTGTGTGAGAAAAATATCTTTCAAAATTATTCTACTCTTATTTTGAGATATTCACCACGAGGTGAATTTCACAAAAACGTAACATTTCTTTAAACTACGATATTAAGATTTAAGAGAAAACACTTAGTTGAAGCGAGCCCACTAAAGGAGATTCCGTTTCTAAAAAACTTGTTTTTTAAATTCCAGCTAAACTATTTTTTCGGCGACTTTGTATGGGATGCCGGTTAAAATCGCTAAATATCGCTTACCTCCAAATACAAAGTGGTCGAAAAATTAGTTTAGCAGGGAATAAAAAAACAGCCCTTTAATTACCTGCTAAACTAAATTTTCGACCACTTTGTAAGCTAATCTATTTTAAAGGATTTTAAGCGGCTCCACACACAAAGTCGTCGAAAAATTAGTTTAGCGGAAAATAAAAGCCAAGCTTTTTGTAACCCCGTGGTGGCTGTCGGTGGTGCAATGGTTAGTGTGCGCGCCTCTTGTAAATTAAATCCTGGCTTCGATCCCTGCTCTGACCACCTTAAATTTCTTTCGGCGGCGGTCAACTCGCAGAGTGACGGCGACAGTATTGAGTATTTAGCCGTAAAAAGGCTTCTCAAAATGCCGTTCGGAATCGGTGTAAAAACTGTAGGTCCCAATCAGTGAGTGTAAAATTAGAAAGCGCACAGCTCACTGGTTGTGAGAAGCTCTCCCCAATTCCTTCATGGGATGTAATGGGAAACTATTTTGTCGACAGTTTTGTATTGAAAGTTAACTGATTTTTATTAGCAAATTTCAAGAAACTGCAATATTTTAGAAATTTGACGACTTCCAATTCCCTTTTCACGATTTAATACGCTGTTTTTTATAATTTATTCATTCTACAATACAAATGGCATTCAAATTTTCAAGATTATCAACTTTTAAGAAATTCACCGCGTGTTGAGTTTTTTTTAAAAATAATGCACTTTTACGTATTCAAGTATTCAAAATATTTTTTTTTTTTTGATATATTCAACACTTTGTAACTTTGTAAAAACATCAACTTTGTAAAAACAGAACTTTGTAAAAACATCACATCTCTTCAAAATTGAAGGAGACTTTAATAGAGATAAATGCGGGAGGATAAAGGACAACGTGACTAACAAATAATGGTGTCCTTTATGACGAATTTTTTTTGTAAAACTAATTTTGCTAAACTAATTTTTTGCACACTTTAGGTGTGTTTTTTTATCCCACGCTAAACTACTGTTTTGACCCATTTGTATGGCAAGCCATATTAAATCGCTTGGCTTTCCAAGTGGCCGAAAAACTAATTTAGCCGGTTATGAAAAAACGTATTTTGTATGAGAAGAAGCTAAGCGAATTTAAGCGGCTGCCATACAAATGTGTCGAAAGAGTAGTTTAGCGTTTAGTTTAAAACTCAAAAAATTTCTATTTGATTTTGAAAATTATAAATTGAAATTTGAAAATAATAAGCTTGTTTTTTTATTCCCCGCTAAACTAATTATTCAACGACTTTGTATGGGGAGCCGCTTAAAATAACTTAATATCGCTCAGCTCTCCATACAAAGTGGTCGAACAATTAGTTTAGCAGGGAATAAAAAATCAGGCTTAATGTCATCAACAAAAAAAAAAAACATCAATTGAGATTTCAAATTTATATTGGAAATTTTGAAATACATCATCTGTAATTTGAAATACATCAATTGAAATTTGAAATACTTCAATTGTAGTTTAAAATATACCAGAGTAATTTACAAAAATCAATTGATATTTCAAAGACATCAATTTAAAGTTAAAACATATTAAATGAAATTTGAAACACATCAATTGAAATGACATCAATTGAAGCTTGAAAGACATCAATTTAAATTTAAAAATATAATAAAGAGGGTTACTATTTATATTTCGGGTCCAGCAATAGAAAACAATAATTTATCATTGGGAATGGTTTTAATGTTTTACAAAATAGTCTCCGTGAAGATCAATACACTTTTACATGCGCTCAAACCAATTTTCGAAGCATTTTTTCCACTCCGAATGAGGCACTTCCAAAACATGGGGTTTGAACGCTTCAACAGCTGCTTCGGACGTCGGAAAACGTTGACAACGCAGCAAAAAAGAAGTCATTGAGTGCCAAATGAAGGCCGTAAGGCATCATCAATTCGACATGTTGAGTACTCAAATAGCCCCACTCAGAATTGACCATCCTATGTTCCACTACATGCACTGTGGCCACATGGCCGGTTATACCGAAAAAAAACGCTATCATTTGCTTCTATGTGCTTCTTACACGAACAACTTTTGTTAGATTTAGCTCGTCTTGAAAGAACCATAGGGTCGATACTCATATGCATAGATTCCAGAATCGTCACCTGTTACGATGTTATAGACTGCGTTTGCGTTACCTCGATTGAATTTTTTCAACATTTCTTTTGTCTTTTTGTGAGCTTTCGTCAAATTATGTGGGATTCAAGGAGAACAAATATTTTTCACAGCCAAGTGAACATGCAATATATTATTGATGATTGTCATACTAATGCCCAGGGATGCCTCAATCTCACGATATGTCAAATGTCGGTCTTGCTTTATCAGTTCACGCACAGCATCAATGGTTTCCGGCAAAACGACGGAAGTTGGACGACTTTCTCGAAATTCATCTTGAAGCAAACGGCGTCCGCGACCGAACTTTTGGTACCACCGATTTACAGTGGGTTTTAATGGTGCTTCATCACCAAAAGTGGAAACAAATTGATTGAGACACTCTTGTCTCGATAAGTAATCCACGCCGACAATCGTAAAAAATATCGTACGAAAATTTGCACAGGTTTGTTCCATTTTGTGACCGAGATCAATTTTTCTACACACTGTAAATACAACAAATGATGCTCGTAAGTGGCAACATTCTATGTATGTATTTTTATGCTAAAAAATGTCAAATTTTCCAATGGAAGTTCCAGTTTGCATATGGCAACACTAGTATTGCCACGAACCGAAATATAAACAGCAACTCTCTATAAAGCAACCCTCCAAAGCTTGGATTCGTCCACCTGACCTTTGCAGTGGCGTTTTATTTTTCGGCTTCCTTCGAGTCCGTCTTCAAATGCCGTTCGCACTGCTTCATCCTTATCCATGCTAGGGCCAAGGACTAGACAACGTAATCGCGTTAATTTGATTAGCTTAACTACTTCATCATACAGTTTATATAGCTTATGGTTCACCGCTGTATATTATCAGTCCTCAAAATTTCCGGATCATTTCACTCTTGAAGGGTCCCATTGCTGGTACGTCCGCTTGCGATATACCCCACGATTGTGTGTCCCAAAGTTTGGGAGGCTGTATGAGAGCCTGGCATAGCTGGCTCTTCACTGTACCAGAAATGGATTTATCCCTCAAGTGTTTGTCTAGCCCGATATAACCATTAGCCCAAAATAAATATTGGAAAGCACAATTCTCTGCTTGATTATTATGTTTGTCTCCGGAAGATCTGAGGTAAATAAATTTGTCTACTCTCTCGAATTTATAACGATTACCGACATTCGAGCCTTGCGGCAAAAGAGTGGAGGCTCTGCCATTAACTTTACATTGTCCTCATTAACAGAAGCCACTTTGGCTGATTCTATCTCTGTAGTTTCTGGCACATTCCGCCCTATGATATTTATATCAGCAGCATACGCAAACGACATGTGGCTTTTGCTGCTGTTCGTTTTATTCGTGTCAACTGCTGCCATTCTTATTATTATCTCCATAAAAATGTTGAAGAGATCGCTCTATAGCGGATCGCCTTTTCTGTGGCCTCGATTGGTACCAGATGGTTTAGCAAGAGCTTTATCAACCTGCACTAAGGATTTGTTGTCCATCAGTGTTATTCTGCAGAGCCCTAGGTAAATTAATTTGTACACTACACTAAACAAGGAATTTTCCAACATTTGTTAGCCTAGACACAAACCAAAACAAAAGTACCCAATATAGTTGATAATACTGGGTTGTAGCATAATAGTGTTAAAAAAAATTTGTTTATTTTGTTTTCTTTTTGCAGCAAAAGAACATTGGGTAATTCTTTTGCTCCACCTTGTACATGAGTACGTCAGTTCAATCCCTGTACTGACCTTACATTTGTTTCGACGCCGATCACCTTGCTTAGTGACGGCGACACTATGGACTAGTTAGCCATGAAAAACCTTCTCAAAATACCGTTCGGAACCGGTGTAAAACTGTATGTCACACTCAGTGAGGGAAGAACTAGAAAGCGCACAGGTCATTGTTTGTGCACGCTGAAAAATAACGGTCCCAGCAACATATTGCAGGAACCATGCACATGTTTGCAAGCATTATTTCCGTGAATTGAAGATCTGGTGCTTTTTTTCTTTCAACAAAACATCGTATTTGCGCCACAAATACATACATTATAACCTATCAACGATTGTGTCCCAAACATGTTATATTGAATAGCAAACCCAATGTGTTTGGGCACAATTATAATATATTTGCGACAAGCCACAAACACGTTATATTTCCACCCGAACAACAAAAAAAGAGACACATTTTTCAGCGTGTAGGAAGCTCTTCCCAATCCCTTCATGGGATGTAGTGGGAAACCATTGTTATTTTTTAGTTTCAGAAGATTTTAAGTCGTTACTTTCGTATGATGGACTTTAGTGAGTAGATGTTCATATTATCGCGACTAGGCCAACAACAAGAATTGTTTCAAAGGAGTGAGAAAAGAAACGGGGTAAAAAACTGCATCAACACTACACGCTGAACAATTTTTCGTGTGTTGTTGTTTGGATGCAAAAACAATGTGCTTGTAGCTTGTGGCAAATATGGTACACTTGTGTCCAAACACATTGTGTTTGCTATTCAATATAATATGTTTGGGACACAATGATTAATAGGCTATAATATATGTATTTGCGGCCCAAATGTGGTTTTGTTTGTTGAAATCTTCTGATTTCTGTCTGTCAGAAATAAGAAACAAAAAGCAGCAGATCTTCAACTCACGAAATCAATGCTTGCAAACATGTACATGGTTCCTGCAATATGTTGTTGTGGCCGTTATTTTTCAGCGTGTAGTGAATTTAGTTTGAACTTGGCTTTGAAGAGAAGCACATAACTTGAACCTGTATATTATTATGTTGCCCACACATGTCAGCACTGGTTGTACAACCTTTTGACAGTTTTAGATGAGTTGAAGTTGGATAACGGGTTGTATGAAAATCAAAAGTTTTTGGATTTTTGCTCAAGGTTGTACCAACTGGTTGTAACGTGTCCGACCAGCATTGGGTAATATTTTAGTTACGAAGTTGATACTTCTTTATTTGGTATTGGATCCTGATAGTTTTTTGGTAATTTACTCATTTAGATAAGGCAACCATTAAATTACAGTTGTTTTTGCCAATTTTGGAAGTCACGTTTTACACTTTGTTTGAAAGTTGAAGAGATAACCACCTTCTTTCCTTTGGATGGTTACCTCTTCCTTCTCCACCTTGGATATCCACCTTCTCCACCTTGGATATCCCCCACCACTTTCAATATTTTTAATATTGTAACCAAATTTGCTCGATGTTCATTACAATTTTTAAACATTTACAAAATTTCATGGTCATTTATGCAGAAAACTGGTTCAAATTGCGAGATTGATCAGAGCTACATTATGGAAAATAGATTTTTTTTTATACTTAGATCCTCTCCTAACTAGGGATTTTACATTGATTACTTAAACCTTAGGGGGGGATTTTATATAATCTCAGCCTTATAAAATATACAAGATTACAAGGTCGTTTTGTAAAGCAACCAGTTTATTTTACATAAGTTGTCACAAATCTCACCACAATTGCTGTAATTCAAACTCTAAACTCAACACAATTGATCCCAGGGAAGTTTCAACAAATAAAACAAATACGTTGTCTTTCCTATCATTTCGAACATCAACGACTTTAGATTAGACGACTGTACTCTTCAATACAATGTTGTAAAGATTTACACTGAAAATTAAAGTTTTATTGTTTAAAACCAATTGAAAAGTTAATAATAGAGTATTAAATCATTGGAAACTTTAACTTTAAACAAACAAAAAGCGTTCAGCATCAGCATCATCAACATCACCATTATCATCATCACCATATAACAACTCAATGATAAACGTCATGAGAAAAGATTTATGTTGTCTTTTGTTAGAGGGGAAATAGAAATCGAAATTTCCTTACATAAGATTCCCCAACACCATAACCAACAGTTTCCCTAAAGACAAAATTTCTTCAATCCCAGCAGAAATATAATGTAGAAATCTAATGTGGATTTGGAAAATGGTAATCATAATTGCTAAGTAATTGTATTTAATAAGTATTTTGTTTCATTTAATAAATCCATTAATAACAGCCCTTCTCAGACCTCCGGCCAATTGTATTATGCCTTTCTTCACTGGGGTCATCATTGAAAGACAGTCTCTTAGACCCGCCAATCGCCACTATACTATATCATTGTAAAACGATTTCAATTTTGGTTGTTCATCTATCCATGGAAGTGTGGGGTTTATAGGTAGTGAATTGTCTGCCCCATGGCGTTTCAGAAAGGCACTTCTCTTATTTCGGTCATTTTAATAAAAATGTTTTGTATTACTTCTTATTTGAACTGTTACGAGGGTGATTAAATAATTCTCGGTATCAAGTTTTTTCAGTTCTCTTTTGCAGTATAAAGGGCACCTTTGACCAGCGGATTATCATCTCCCAGTGTAAGGTGAAGTCGGGCAGTCGGCCGACTAGTCGGGCAAAAATCAAAACTAGTTTGATTTTCAGATAGTCGGCCGGAAAGTCGGCTAGTGTAAGGCGAAACATTGCCCGACACAAAAGTCGGCGTGACAAAAAATCGGCCGACTAGCCCGCAGGTCTAAGGTGCCCTTAACACCTGGTAGCAGCCTAAGAGAAGGCAACGGTTTTTCAGGATTATAATAAATACTTGAAAAGCATTCGCTTCGAGAATTCTCACCATTCAAAGTACGCAGGTTAGCCGTTTAGTAACTGGCGGCGGTGTTATGAACTTTTAAGATGTCGCCAAGCGTTCAACGTTTACACACGCCATGTGAAAATCAGGTTCGAAGGACCAAGTATTGGTGTAACTAGAAAATAAGATATAACATATGAGTGCCCGTTCCTAAAGCAATTTAGGCTTTCGCAATCTGGGCGAAAATAATTTGGTTCTGAGTTCCACAATCTTATCACTTCAAGTCGAGTGAAAACCTAAAATGTTAGTATTTCGAATGTGCTCTTATTAACGATCAAAGATATAGTCAGATGAACGAAACCTTTTGGCATAGAAGAACCCAATTTCAGCCGAATTCGGGTGAACAGCTTTCGTTCGGGATCGAAGATTTATTCCCTTATTATGTAGTTAGAGTTCAATATTATATAAAATCTATTAAAAGGCTGTGACTTCAGAAACAAGGACTTTTTGGGCGCAGTTCTTTAAACGCTTAGATAGATCTTGCTCAAAGCAACGAATATTGTTAAAAGTCAATTGAATGATACAAGCTTTTTTCTTTACCAAAATCATTGAACTAATCTGGTTCAAAAATTCTTTCCACCTAAATTACACTAGAATTATAAACTACCGAAATTACGAACCATTAATATGGGTTTTTATAACTGGTTCCAATATTTCGACTTTTAATGATGTTTCAATGAACCCAGGAGTCACACTTTCGTAAACATAATTTTTGGAACCTTTATAATTGGTGTGATAATTATCCGTGGAAATAGTTATGTAAATTGTTGTCGTATCTCTTGTGGTTATCGAGATATTCCCTCCCATACTGATGAAATTTTATGTATAAAGTTTGGGACAATATCTGCAACATAAAAAACTTCAAATTAATAACAGATTTGAGTAAGTGGTCACTAGCCTAGAACGCTAAAAGGCTCTTAAGATAATCCACAAATTACAACACGATCATCCGCTAATGCGAGTTCATGTCCTAGTTCCGACTATTTCGTCTTTTTCACTAATTGAAGGAAAATAACTGATGTGGTAGCTCTTCATCTAATAATTATAATCAAAGTTCCAGCTCAGCAGAAATGTTCAGAATCTGCAAATCAAAAATACTACTACTCTGAATATTGAAACATGTGCCTTGAAACTTGGAAGAATTTTTCATTATTTATTTAATATTTGTCCACCGGCTTCTGATCAAAGGGAACCACTACTGTTGGGAGATATGCCAAGTATATACACAATTTCTATATCGCTAGTGAATAGAAAGTATAAACTAATATAAAATTTAAATAATTTAATTTTATATTCAATCTCCATTCTCTGGTAATAAACTTCCAAATTTGGGTGTGACAACCTCTTAAGTCGATGGTACAATGTTGGTTGTGACAACACCTAAAGATGGATGTGACAACATATAATGATGGTTGTGCCAATCTTTCATATCGGTTGTCACAACTTCGAATATCGGTTACGACAACCTCTTAAGTCAATTGTGGCAATCTCGTAAATCGGCATTGAGAACCTCTAAAGTTGGTAGTGGCAACCTCTACAGTTGGTTGTTACAATTTCTTAAGTCGGTTGTAGCTACCTATTAAGTCGACTGTAACAACCTCATAAGTCGGTTGTGACAACCTCTTAAATCGGTTGTGAGAACCTCTTAAGTCAACTGTGACAACCTCATAAGTCGGTTGTGATAAACTCTACATTTGGTTGTGTGTGACACACTCTTAAGTCGGTTGTGATAGCGTCTTAAGTTCATTGTGGCACCCTCTTAAATAGGCAGTGACAATTTGAAAAGTCGTTCGTAACAACCTCTGTTGGTTGTGGTAACCATTGGGCAGTGACACCTCCTAAGTCGGTTGTAACAACTATAGCATATAAAGTGACAAACTCTACAATTGATTTTGACAACCACTTATGTCGGTTGTGCTAATCTTTATAATCGGAAGTGACAATCTCTAAAGTGACTAACTCCTAAGTTGGTTGTGACGACCTCTTAAGTCAGGTGTGACAACCTCATAAGTCGGTTGTGATAACCTCTACATTTGGTTGTGACAAACTCTTAAGTTGGTTGTGATAACGTCTATAGTTGTTTGTGGAAAACTCTGAAGTCCGTTGTGGCAACCTCTTAAATAGGCAGTGACAACTTGAAAAGTCGGTCGTGACAAGCTCTGTTGGTTGTGTGTCGGCAGTGATACCTCCTAAGTCGGTTGTAACAACTTCTAAAGATGGTCGTAATAGCACACAAAATGACAAACTCCACAGTTGATTCTGCCAACCACTTATGTCGGTTGTGGTAAGCTTTGTAATCGGAAGTGACAACCTCTAAAGTCGCTAGTGAAAACCTATACAGTTGGTTGTGACAACCTCTTAAGTCGGTTGTGATAACCTCTAAAGTCGGTTGTGATAACCTCTAAAGTCGGTTGTGACAACCTCTAAAGTCGGTTGTGACACCCTCTTAAGTCGGTTGTAACTATCTCTTAAATCGGTTGTGACAACCACTAAAGTCGGTTGTGACAGCCTCTTAAGTCCGTTGTGCCAGCCTCTTAAGTCGGTTGTGACAACCTCTTAAGCCGGTTGTGACAACCTCTAAAGTCGGTTGTGACAACCTCTTAAGTCCGTTGTGACAACCTCTGCAGTTGGTTGTGACAACCTCCATTTTCGGCTAAGGTCAATTCGGTCTTCTCAGTAGAATTAAAAACAAATATTTCTTTCTGTGTATCTCAGTACATATTTTGTATGTAACAGACATTTTGAGACATATTAATTGTTTTAATTAATTGTTTTTATCAGGTCCTTCAAAAACTCTAGGTTTAATTGGTTTTTAAAGACTCACCCATGAGGAGAGTGATCCACATGAACGGCTTTGGTATGTTGAAATTTTGCCTTATCATGGTAGAAAATTTCAATAGCTAACAAATTCGCAAAATTTCAAAAAATTCGGATTTCTGGTGATAGAATATGTCAAAAGTGGACTCACGTAAAATTCATCACCATAACGAAGCTATTCGTTGTTGCTGCATTGACAAAGAGGCCTTTTAGACGCGTAGATTTTGCATGCAAATTTCTTGCGACTCTGTTTTGGTGTCTCTTCGTATCGCCTTGTTCATTTAGACGCTGCGACTCGTTTGTTGATAGTTTCTTGCGATTTTTTGACATTTCATCGTTATTGAACAAAATGTACTTTTTGATTTCTCACGGTACCAAAACTAAGAATGTCATTTTGAAGAGAATTGTATTTGTAATTGTATTGTATTGCAATTTCGGCAACTTGTGCGTCACTGATTCAGGAGTTCTTTTGACTTTATGTGTAGAAGCTTATAACTTGAAGAAAAAATGTGTGATTTAGCGAAAGAAGAAATAATTGAAGAACTTTTGGATGTAACTGAACTGGCTGTTGAAATTTTAGATGTAAACGATGTTAAGGACATTGAAATTATTTTACTCCTGATAGAATGCTGTGAAATGGCAAACAATCTACCAAATAAAAGACGTAGAAAACAGTGGGTTAAACCATGTAGGCTGGAGCGAATGGACCGAGGCTCATTTTCGTTTTTAATGAATGAGCTTTCATTTGACACGTCGTCTTTCTCTAATTAAATTCGAATGAATGGTGAAACTTTTAATTTTAGTTTGGGCAAAATTGAAAAAGATGTAAGAAAGAAAGACGCATTAATGAGAAAATCAATATCTCCAGCAGAAAGGTTAGCAGTCACTTTTCGATATCTTGCCACTAGAGAAACTTATACAAGCACGAATTACCAACCCCGAGTATCCAATTCTCTTCAATCTTCGGCTACACCAGAAGTCTGCGAAGCTATATGGAAACATTTCAAGGACGAGTATTTAAAGGTATTTACAAGTATTTATACTCAAGCTTTAAAGGCCTATATCTCAAGAAGTTGGACCGAGCGGGACGATTTTTTTTATCAACGTTTTATGCCCTATCAGGCAAAAAAATAACAAAAAAATAGGACAATTCGAAATAATGTAAATTTGCTCCATTTATATCATTTAATAATTGAAACTTTACTATTAAACTAACAATAAAATTTTACAAATCTTCGTCATCGAGTATTCCCTCTAAAGACATTTGTAAAATATCCGGAGATGGACTGTATGACGCTGGCTCATTAGAAGCATCATAAGATTGGGGTGCTGAAATGGCTCTGACAGATCGGGTTTTATTTGGCGACGTTACAGCACTGCTACAAGCTGAATCTTGTAAGAGAGCTTCTCGGAGGACAGTCTGTATTTTCCAAACAGTGTCTCGTTTTATTTTCTTATCCCTTAGAGAATTTACGTCGAACACAACCTGTTTACCCAGCCAATCATACTGTGTGAACAAAATTAAAAGTACCAAATTTATCGCAAAATACATATTTAGTACTTTGAAAACTTTACTTTCCATCCCTGACCAAACAAAGCGAATAGATGTACGAGAAATGTCAAATAATCGCAAGAAATATCGCTTTCAGTGATTTTTGCTACCCCTCTTGCAACTCTACGTCTCTCGCATAAAAACTCGAGTCGCAGAGACCAGTCTCAGCGACCAGTCTAACTTATCGAGAAATCAATCCATTTTGTTGAAGTAAATTATGGTTTTCCATGACAACATGTACATATTAATTTCGCCCTAGCAGTCAAATGAATTGGTGGCGTTAGTAATGAAAAAAATTTACGATATAAATTTTTCCGGCTGAATTTAAAGCCTTCACTTTCTAGACCCAAAGAGATTGTTCATGGATCTCTCAAGGATCCATATTTGATCATCGGTAAGGGAACGGCAAAAGTTTTTGTCACAATTGCACCAAAACACACCCGTCTATTAATTGGATCTAAACAATAATTGAGGTTCTTCTCGGCCTGTTTTGTGAGCAAACGCAGCAGCCAATTTGTCGCTCTCATTCTCACAAGAAATAAATATGACTTTCGTGATTCGTGACTCCTATTTATCTAATAACGTTAATCTAAATCCAGACACAGAGAAAGCTAGACATCGGAAAGCTACAATTACCACAGGTAGCCACAGCCTACTCAATGAAGGTCTCGCAACTTTTGGCACAGAACCCACCCTCTCCCGATGACGATCCTGAAGCGCAGTGAAAACCCTCTATAAAATCTGTCACAACAACCGTATTTGGTTTTGAACAACCGCTTTGCAACAAACCATGGTACCATGAAGAGTCTCGCACTGAAAATTATGAACCGAACACTGCACGTTTGGCAATGCTTGAGTCGAGTGCAACGCGAGCTGCGACTGAGCGGTATAGGGATAAAATAAGAAACGGCAGTGGAGAAAGCGCGAGAGTGAGAAAATTGTGACATACAATTGAGACAAATTCTACCAAATAGTTAAAAACGGGACTAATGGACATGGTTCAGGGCCCCCTTCTATAAAGACAAGGACGGAAATGTCATCGCAGATGGAGAGATCATTTCTCCGCGCTACTGGTTTCTGAGACATCCAATAACGATGGGACAATCGATTACTATTTGGAAGACAACGTCGTCCTAACCAAGACGAGGTCAGAACAACTATTGCCCGGCTTAAGAACAACAAAGCCGCAGGAGCCGATGGATTACCGGCGGAGCTGTTTAAGGCTGGCGGCGATGAGCTGATAAGTTGCGTGCATCAGCTCATTAGCAAAAGTTGGTTAGATGAATGCATGCCCGGCGATTGGAGTCTCAGTGTACTATGTCCCATACTTAAAAAAAAAGGTGACCCGAGTCTCTGTGCCAACTACCGTGAAATAAGCCTTTTATCCGTAGCATATAAGGTTCTATCAAGTATAATGTGCGAAAGACTAAAACCTATTATCGCTGACCTGACTGGACCATACCATTGTGGATTTCGGCCTGGAAAATCGACAACTGACCAGACTTTCACGCTACGCCAAATTCTTGAGAAGACCCACGAAAAACAAATCGGCACCTATCACCTGTTTGTCGATTATAATCCGGCCTTCGATAGCTCGATACGGGAGAAACTCTATGAAGCAATGTCTGAGCTTGGTATTCCAGCAAAACTCATACGCCTTTGCAAGATGACCTTGACGAACACCAAGTCCGCAGTGAAAGTTGGTAAGGATCTTACCGAACCTTTCGAAACTAAGCGAGGCCTCAGGCAAGGCGACACCCTATCGTGCGATCTCTTTAACATCTTAATGGAGAGCATTATGAGAAAAGCTGCAGTCAACACGAATAAAACCATCAGCAGCTGCTCGCGTATGCTGATGATATAGATATCATTGGGCGCACAATTAGAGAAGATGCTGCGGTTTTTTCGAGAATTGAGAAGGAGTCAACAAAAGTGGGTCTGACGGTAAATGAGGACAAGACAAAATTAATGGTTTCAACGAACAGGGCCTCCACGCGATTAGACCAAAGCGTGAACGTTGATAACCGTTATAACTTCGAGGTAGTGGACGAATTTATATACCTCGGATCTGCCGTGAACAGAAACAACAATGTCATCCTTGACCTCAAGCGGAGAATTGTGCTTGCAAATAGAGGTTATTTTGGGCTAAGTAAGCACTTTAGAGATAAAGCCCTCCCTCGAATTACGAAAGAACATCAGGACAATTCCAGTGTTGTATCAGTTTGAATAGAACTATGTGGACTACAAATATTCTGAACAAAGACTTTAAATCCATTCGGTAGTTTAAGTACAGTGGGCAACATTTTAGAAAGTTTGTAAGTTTTTTTGAAAAATAAAAATTTATGTTAACACAAAAAAATTAGAAAATTTAGAAAAAATTTGAAATTTTTTTTAAACGGTTATTCATATAGCTTGTGGTCAAACTTTCTGCCCACTGTACTTAAACTACTGTACCGATTTAGAAACTATGTTCCGAACATTTGTAGCCCACATAGTCGTCTTGATATTGAGACTGCATTGGCCTTGATCGGCTGATTCTATCTCAAAATATAGTGAAAATAGTGAAACTAAAACCACTGGAAAGTGAAATTGAATAAATAAAATTAAGTTGTTTTCCCCCTCGAAATTAGAAGGTTAAAATACCTTGAACAAATGTTGTCACCGTCTTAAGGAAAATGGGTGTAAACTAGGGTAGACACATAAAACTTCGCCAGATACACTGCAAGAATTAATTATTTACCAATGACTATGCAATAATTTTGATGGGTATCTGTGTTGAATAACATTACGAATCTTTGTAGGCCCCTTCGTATCTGCTCAAACGTAAAATCCCCAATAGCCCACCATGAATCATTACACACATAGTCATTGGTAATAAAAAAACATCTTTTTGGATAACATTTCACTGTATATTCATCTCATCTTGGTTATACGTCTTTATATTTATCTCTACTTGGCATGTTAATAAAAATTCCAACAAAACTTATCAGGCATTTCTTCTCTTTCTTTAAATATTTATTAACTCAAAAGTTTCTTGACCACCACCAAACTAACCACTTGTTATTTCACATGTTCCAATCATGGTGATGATCATCAGCAGCAGCCACTACCAACATCATTATTATGTCGCACATGTTCATTATTACCTATTATTACTATGATTATATTGTTATTTGTTGTTATGTATTTTGTGGGCTGGTGGTGGTTCAGGTTTGAGTCATTACCGGTCTGATCATCTTCATTGATTTTTGGTCACTTCACAACAAGTTTTTTTTCTCTTCATTTTCTTCTGTAAATTGTGAATATATTTACAGCACCGTTCCTCCAACTATTCGAACCAGCATCTTAAGACAATACAATCCAGCAAAAAACAAAAAGCCGCGCATCTTCTTTTTATTCCTTTGCTTCCGACGGCTTCGCTCTCCAGCTTGAATTTTTTTTTCAAAAAAAAAGGGAAAGTTCATTTCTTAAGAAACGAAAATTGAGTATTTACCATCAAAGTGATATTTTTTTTGGTAAAGGTTATTTTGTTGTATGACCAGACATGAAGATTAGTTTTGAAATAATTTCCAACATTGAAAACAAAATATTATTTGTATTTCCATTACATCCCTTGAAGGTATCCGGGGAGAGTTTTTCACAATCATTGTGCTGTGCGAGTTGAATTGTTTAATACTGCCGGGTGGAGATCTAAAGTTTAAGCCAACAACGAATGAAGATACTTTAAAAAATGTTTGGTAGTTAACTAGTTTTCGTCTGTTGACGAGATTTTGTTGGTTTAGTTCACTTAAATCTTAAGTCCTTTAATTCACTAGTTCAATTTAGGGTAATCGTTTATTATAGTTCAACCAGATGTTTCAGGTCAAACCCGCAAAAAATAAGGACGATATCATTAAAAGTTTTATGTTTAATTAATAGTTAATTTTTTGGTGATTGGATAACTCCAGTGCCCATTACAGACATATACATGTGTGTGTTATAGCGATTTTTAACTTCTAATAATTTTTTCAATTTTTTGACACAATTTTAAGCATTTGGTCGCGTCGATTCCGAATCAGTGAAAGTTGTGCAATTTAGCGTTTTGTTTTTTTCTGACGATTTTATCACCATTTTCGTCACCACGATTATGTAAAATCTGCAGGAATGACTCAAAACTGTTTGCCTTTTTTAAAATTATAGGTATTTAAGATATCACTGTGCGACACAAAAAAAAATGATGGGGTTCTGTCAACGGATTCTGGTAGAAAAGTCTGAAAAAAATAGACGCGTATCGACGTTTTGCCAGACCTGATTAACAATTTTTTTTAGGGCGGGTCAAAATTTTTGTGGAAAAAATTAACCCTCTGGCTGTCAAGTATAACCATAATTTTTACTTTTTTCTTTGAAATCTCGTAAAAAACTGCTCCATAACGACGGGGGGCGTGGTCAAAATGTTCTACAAAAATTATCGCCATAAATTTTCACTTTACGTGTCTGAACACTCCAAAACACAAACCTGAGCCAAAGTGCTAGATAATAAGCAAAAACTATCTGCCTTCTAAGGGTTAATAATGTTTTTGTCATTTTGCTGTTTCCATTAAAAATAGTCCACATAATATAATGAATCATCTTTTATCTAGCACATATAGTGGAATTGTATGGCCATAATTTTTGTAGAACATTTTTGGATCAGTTTTTTGCGAGTTTTCAAAAAAAAAATAGTTAAAATTATGGTTATACGTGACAGCTACAGGGTTAATTTGTTCCACAAAAATGTGTATCTGAATCTTTTCTATAAAACTTCTGAACATACTTTGTACCTCAGAAGTAAGGAACACACAATTTTGCATGCCGATGTGTTGCAGGAAAGTTCCGAGGAGCGGAAACTTTGACCTGCCCTAAACAAATTTTTTGATCAGATCTGGCAAAACGCCGATACACGTATATTTTTTTTTAGACTTTTCTACCAGAATCTGTTGACAGAACGCCATCATTTGGAAAAAAATCTAATTTTGTCTCACAGTGTATTAGCGATTTTTTCTTATTCTGAATTTTTTACTTGTTTCAAATATTTTTGTATCCTAGTGTTAATTCTACTCTGTCGATTTTTTCAATTTGCTACATTGTCTTTATAGAAACTCCTGTGGAAATGTCCCGATAATAGGATCTTAACTGAACGCTTCATACTAGGAGTATTTACGATTATTTCCACACCGCTTTCCTTAGGAACGTTTCGGAAATAAGATTGTAAATGTGATTGGGAGTTTACACAAATGTAAACACAATTTTGCATGCCGATGTGTTGCAGGAAAGTTCCGAGGAGCGGAAACTTTGACCTGCCCTAAACAAATTTTTTGATCAGATCTGGCAAAACGCCGATACACGTATATTTTTTTTAGACTTTTCTACCAGAATCTGTTGACAGAACGCCATCATTTGGAAAAAAATCTAATTTTGTCTCACAGTGTATTAGCGATTTTTTCTTATTCTGAATTTTTTACTTGTTTCAAATATTTTTGTATCCTAGTGTTAATTCTACTCTGTCGATTTTTTCAATTTGCTACATTATCTTTATAGAAACTCCTGTGGAAATGTCCCGATAATAGGATCTGAACTGAACGCTTCATACTAGGAGTATTTACGATTATTTCCACACCGTTTTCCTTAGGAACGTTTCGGAAATAAGATTGTAAATGTGATTGGGAGTTTACACAAATGTTTGACGAGCGGTTAAGTGGAGTGGAGGAGTATCTCTGAAGGCCTTCCAAAATAAGCTATAGTGCATTTGTTATACATTCCTATTTCGTTGTCAATGACATCTTACTTACTTACTTATCCGGTCACGAACAACCCCAAGGGGTCAGGGGCCTTACAAAACGAAGATAACATATTTCGCCAACCAGTTCGATAGGGATAGGGCCTTCAGTTGGCAATACCAAGTGTACGCTGGGATTCATCAACCTGATCTCTACAGCGGAGTCTTGGTCTTCCTATTTTCCGTCTTCCTTCCTATTTTCCGTCTTCCTTCGAGGTTTCGAAAACCCTTCATGCTGGTCCGTGTTCATCCATTCTACTGACATGGCCTAGCCAGCGCAATCGCGTTATCCTGATCCGCTTAACTATGCCAATGTCGGGATATAGCTCAAACAGCTCATGGTTCATGTGTCGCCGATACTCGCCGTTGTGCATTATAGGGCCATACATTTTCCGGAGTATCCTACTCCTACAGATGTTTCATTTGCTTGCGATAAGACCCAGGATTCTGCGCCATAAAGGAAGATGGTGACATCCCTAAGGACTAATAGAGTGCCGTGGAAAACAGGCTGTCCCCGGTATACTCTGGTATTCTCAGGGAGTTGTCGGCTCCATCTCACGACTGTGACGACGCATGATGGCTCTGTTGAGTGCTATTGCTGCGCTCTGAGGAAAATAGGTGAAATCTAACCGAGTGTGGCACAGGATGTTGTCAAAACGGATGGCATACCATCTCGGCACACACATGGATTCCGGCAACACTATCCGATGCGGATTCAATCTCATAAATCAGCTACCAGACTGCAATTCCGGTCTTCCAACCAAAAACTGGAAGGTTGGTTGTTTGGATGTTGTTGATGAGGATAGTTGTCATGCAGTTTTTATACTAAATGGTGAGTCTTGCCTCATTACGCCACGTTAGTTGGTCGGGTCTCATACGGACTCAGTAGGATTCAACACAGGGTATACAAGGGCGATAAGGGATACAACGCGAAAGATACTCCACCAAAAATTGAGTTGAATTTAAAAAAAAAATAAATGTCAATCGGATCGAAAAAAAAATATCTCTGGCGTAGTATTCGTAGAAAAACCTGCATTATCGCAAGTATCTCAGATGCATCTAGAGAATACAATTGTGTCCTCCATCTCCGGAGAATACAATTGTTTCCTCCTTTTCCGGTGCGCTTGGATCCGTCACGGGCCCGTATGAGTCACTTGAAGACGAGCTTCATGGCAACACTGATGACTTGGCAGTTGTAACGGTGGCAGCGAAAACTACACTGAAAGCAAAATCTTCATCAAAGTTATGAAGTCCTTCATCAATCTGATGAAACATTTCCTCATTTCCTCAACCTACGACACATTTCATTGAATTGATGAAGAACATTTCATCAATCTTTCCTCCATATTTCAGCAATAGTTTACGTTGATTCAACGGCAATGTTATATCAAGTTCATGTAAATTTGTCATCAATTTGATGTGACTTTGCCATCAAGTTGAAGTAAATTCTGCACAATTTTCATGTAAATTGATCATCAATTTGAAGTACATTTTTCATCAATTAGATGTTGGGTTGCCATCAATTTGTTGAAAGTTTGTCATTAATTTGGTGTAAATTGGTAATCAGTTTTATGTAAATTGTTTGTTAGTGAATAGCCAAAATCGTTGGCCCATTTCTCGTCGTAAAAAATCACAGACAGGGAATCACAGACAGGGAATAAAATGCACAGAACGTAGATAATATTTTTTGTGTATTACACTTTTTTATATTATGTATTTATTTTAAATTTCTACTACTTTTTTTCTTTTGCCTTTATTTTTCCAATACTACGCCCACACATGGAAACGATCCCACATACTCTTTCCAAATTCCAAATTCGTTTGTCCACATTCTTCAAATTGAAGAAAAAATTTGAAATTTAATGAAAATTTAACATCAATTTGATGTAAAGATTTTCTTTCACTGTATCCAACTTATGCGTGGACAGAAAGAGGACTAGGCAACTACTTAACTTGCCGAGAGGCAGGTTATCCACAATGATAGGAACACTAACGGGACATTGTCTAGTAGGAAAACACGCCCTAAGATTGGGACATAGAAACTCCACTCTCTGTAGATGCTGCATGGAAGAGGATGAGGAAACGACGAAACACCTTCTCTTAGACTGAGAAGTAGGATATTCGGTACACATTTAGTTAGCACCGTAGCCCTACAGGTTATTCCTGTAGGACTTATAGACAAATTTATTGAAAGGGCAAATTGGCTGGACGACTATTCAATAGTTGCTATGGAGGAAACTGCAGGTATCACAATGGGCTTCTTTAGCCTAAGTGTGCTAGACAGCGTGCTGTCTTGCAGCCTTTTCAACCAACCAACCATCCAACGTCTGCAGGTCACCCTCCACCACCTAACAAGGGCATAACAGGACTGGGATAGATATACGATAAAGAACAACTCAAGCAGTACAAGCGAGATTTGAGGAAGCTACTAATAAATACTGGATGGATTCCTGCAACAATGTAGAAAGCTCGCCTTGTTGTATTAGGTACATTATGGTTCTTGGATGACGTCTAGTGAGGAATTAGTGAGGTGCTCCTGGATGCTCATTTCCCTGGCAATTCTAACGGTGAACTACACCATTTCCAATGGAAAAACTAAAAAAATCAATAGGAATTTATAACACATCCATTGATATGTAACACACTTCAATTGAAATTTTAAAAATTCTATTTGAAATTTGAAATACTTCAACTGAAATTTAAAAAAAATCAATTAGAATTTAAAAGAAATTAATTGATATTTAAAAGAAATCAATTGAAATTTAAAAAAAAGCTCACTTCAAATTTTAAAGATATCAATCAAAATTGAAAACACATCAATTGAAATTTAAAACACACCAATTGAAATTTGAAAGACATCAATTGTAATGTAAAAGACGTCAATTGAAATTTAAAATTTGCCAGTTGAAATTTAAAAACTATTACCGATTTTATGTATTAGATATTTAAATCTAAATTATTTCTTTTAAATTAAAATTGATGTTTTTTAAATTTCAATTGATGTCTTTTAAATTCCAATTGTTGTATTTTTATAAATTTCAACTTAAGTAGTCGAATATAATTTTCAAATTTTAATTGATAATTTTCAAAGTTAAATTAATATTTTTAAATTTCAATTGAAAATCGTGTAGATCCTTCAGTTGGATATTCCGTTGAAGTACAGCCATCGGATGTTGCTAGTGAAATTGTAAACGAATCTAGAATTCTTAGGGCTGTTGAACTCTTCACATCGTACCTTTCAAGTCACCAGAAGCGGACAACGTATTTTCGGCGTAACTCGTGGCTCAAAAACCTTTACACCGGATGTACCACGTAGGCCTACATACCTTTGAAATGGAGGGAAACTAAAATTGTCTTTATACCTAAGCCTGAGAAACAATCCCATCCTGGACCTAAGGATTTCCAACCGATTAGTCTATCATCATTTTCCTGAAAACCTTCGAGAGAATACTCGATGATTATCTTAGGGCCAAAATTGATTGGTCTGGTCAGCTTCATAGAAGTTGTTCTCGGTGTTAGAGAATATATCTCTGTAGCTTTCCTAGACATAGAGGGAGCCTTTTGCAATGTAAAACCAGAGTCAGTAAAGCAGCAATTACTGCTCTGGAGGTTGACAGTAACATCAGATTCTTTGTCCACAACCTTCTTAAAAAGAGACGCATTTTGGCTAACTTAGGGTCAACGGACCTCTATGGATTTGTTAGCAGAGGAACGCCTCAAGGGTGGTTTGTCGCCTCTACTGGGGAATCTCTCCAGGAACCGTATTCTTCTTTCTCTGGAGAAGATGGGTGTTGAGATTATTGCCTACGCAGGAGACGTGGCAATATCACTTAGACTGAAGTTTGCAAGTACTCTTAGGGACGTCCTGCAACAGGCCCTTTGCACCAAGGCTAAAAGGAATGGCGTTGGGGGTAAACCCAACGAAGACAGAACTTGTTCTTTTCTGCAGGAGGTATAGGGCTCCAGCTGTTGTACCAGTCTCCTTAAGGGGAATTGAAATTTCCTTCTCTCAAAGCGCAAAATAATTAGATATTTCACTCGAGATATTTTCACTCTGGAAAGATCCGAAATGGCTGTTATAGCGCTAAATACCTGTAAGAGGGTAATAGGAAAACCCTGGGGTCTGAACCCCCATAAAGCTCATTGGATGTCTATGGCAATAGTTAGACAGATAATGCTGAATGGCGTTGTTGTCTCGTGGACGGCTCTACGGACATCCAGCTACTGCGCGATGCTGAATAAAGTTCAGCGAATGGCTGGTATGTGTGTCTCTGGTGCATTGCAAACGACACCGACTGACGCACCAAATGTCATACTACATTTAATACCACTAGGCATTTTACCTTGGCAGCCTGCGACAGCTACTGGTATTAAACTTAGGGAAATACATCTCTGCTCAAAAAATGGCTTCGGACATTTCAACACAGCCTACCTTAGCAGCCTGCGACAGTTACTGCTATTAGACTTAGGGAACTACATCTGTGGTCAAAAAATGGCTTCGGCCATTATCAACACAAAGCCTGACCTTCCAGGTACCACTTTGACAAGAAGTACCAAATTCTTAAATATGATAGATTAGAATGGAATGGTTGCATACCTGGACATAAGATATTCGCGAACTTCTACACAGATGCTTCAAAACTTGACGATGTAGTAGGCTTTGGTGTATTGTCAAAGCACCCAAAGCTCTCCACTGCCAAAAGTTTTCCTGATCACTGTAGTGGCTATCAGTTAGAAATCTTAGCTATTAGTGATCTATCTAATTTCCTGAGAAGCATTGTTCTAACTAAAATCGAAATCAACAATTTCTCTGATAGTCCAGCCACAATTAAGTCCCTTGAAAATACCTTCCTGAATTCAAGACCTGCCCTCAATTGGCGCAGAGCTCTTACATAGATGGCTGAACAGTTCAATATTCGCCGGATTTTGGGTGCCAGGCCACAGGGACATACCAGAGAACTTCAAAGCACATGAACTTGCTGGACTGGGGACTACCTTACCTGCCTCTTGCAATGTCTTCTTGAGAAATTGTGCCCTTATGCCAATTAACGGTATATGGCCACTGGTACACGATGAAAATTCTCACTATTTTTGTTGTTTGAATGCAAATATAACGTGTTTGCAGCTTGTCGCAAATATACTATACTTGTGCCCAAACACATTGTGTTTGCTATTCAATATAACATGTTTGAGACACAAAGATTAATAGGCTTAAATATATGTTTTTGTGAACAAAATGTGTCTTTGTTTGATGAAAATTGCTAAAAACAAAAACGACGCAGACAACAAAGAAACAAAAACGCAGCAGATCTTCAATTCATGGAAACAATGCTGGCAAACATTTACATGTTTCATGCAACATGTTGCTTGGGTCGGGATTTTTCGGCATGTAGGGAACTGTGGACATTCCAAGCTCATGTGGCAGCGTCTAAACTTGAAACGCACTAAAACCCTTCTATCGTTATCGAGACCGGACGATTCACGTACTGTGTCTGTCATGGCGGGTCATTGTCTCATTGGGCGGTACGCAGTGAGACTGAAAGCCTTGAGAAATCACTTTTGCAGAAGCTGCGGTGACGAAGAGGAGGTGGAGTCAAATGAACACCTTCTGTGTCTGTGCACCGATCTATCCAGAAGGCGGCAGGCTACACTGGGCTCACATTTCTTTAGGCAGTTAGCAAATTTGGCTCTTGAGCTTTTTAATTCAATCAATTTTAAATCAAATCTACCAAAATCTTAAGTTTTTTCTTTTATCCCTGTGGTTTCAGGATGGACTATAAGGTCTAAGGGAGTCTGACATACAGGCTTCCACACTAACCTAACCCAGCATAACCTGTTCGTTGCTTTCGGGACTCATGAAAAAAGAAGGCATAGTAGCAGGTATTACACATTTTCTTTCATATCTTTTAGCTTTTTTCGAAACAAATCTGAGATGGATATTTTTTTCTAACTTATAAAAGAGTCGATGCCCAGCGGTGTCTCATTTTTTCAAGAAGGCCTTTCTTTAAGAAGGCCTTTGTGCAAGAAGGTCTTTCTTTAAGAAGACCTTTCTTTTAGAAGGCCTTCTTAAAGAAGGCCTTTGTCTAAGAAGGTCTTTATTTAAGAAGGCCTTTGGGAGTAATGAGAGACCTTCCTAAAGAAGCGAAAATTAACTTATTATGAATTTTTTGGACACATGAAGAAGGTCTTCCAAAACTAGGCAGAGTAGCAGGTGTTAAACATTATCTTTCATATTATCGCATACAAGGTCTTGTCGAGCGTATTATGTGAAAGTCTAAAGCCAATTATTGAAACCCTGATTGGACCTTATCAGTGTGGTTTTAGACCAGGCAAGTCCACGACTGACCAAATATTCACGCTACCCCAAATCCTGGAAAAGACCCACGAAAAGCAAATCGATACATACCACCTTTTTGTCGATTACAAAGCTGCCTTCATTTTAATTGTCTTGACATATGGCTCCGAACCTTGGGTCATATCGCAAGCGGATGAACAACACCTGGGAGTTTTCGAGAGAAAAATTCTCCGTAAAATATATGGTCCTGTTAGAGAAAACGCCGAGTACCGACGTCGATGGAACGCTGAGCTATATAGTATATAGTCTGACGTGGATTTAGCTAGGTGAATCAAATTATTCCAATTGCGTTGGCTAGGCCATGTTATTAGAATGGATGAGGATGAGCCAGCGCAAAAGGTTTTCGATAACGTACCCGCTGGAAAGACCGGGCAGAAGAATCCCTTCGTATCCTTGGCGTTACCAACTGGCGAGAAAAGACGAAGGATAGAGCCAGTTGGAAGGATATGTTGAAATCTGTTTAATTTGTTTGTTTAATTAATATGTGTAAGACATCTGACCTTACGAGGTTGTAAAATAGTCAATAAAAGTAAGTAAGAGTAGAGTTAGGAGGCCTTCCACTTTGTTCAGGCCTTCTGGAATACCCCCAGTGGAAAGTCTAACTTTTCCAGTGTCAGCCCGTGATATTTGTAAAGAATTATGGTGTGCGGTTTGCAGGCCCACAGCCTTCATATGAAGGCCTGCTAGAAGGTCTCGCAAGTCAAGTCATTTTTTCTGATGCATGAGTACTAATGACCCACAAAAAATTGCCAAAATTGTATCAATTTGCTGCTCGCAGGAGGCAAAAAGACTTCAAATATCAAGCGTAATAGAACAACTGTTTCATGGTCTGTGTGGTATGTCACTACCTTAAAGATACGCCATCGTAAGACATTATTGAACTGTATGCGAGTCAGTTGGCTGGCTTATCAGTTGATCAGAAAGAATGATGTAGCTTTTTTACTTGTCTAGATTTCGTAGATCAAAAATCAGTAGGTGTTTGGAGGCAGAAATAAACATGTTGTATAAATTTTTCATTCCGATGATTTTTTGTGTTTATTTTCTTTTCTTTCTCTTTAAAACTAAAAGTACCTATGAATCTTTATATTTTTCTACCATTACTTGTCTCTACGAACCATAAAAATCACACCTCCTCCATGTCGAATCAACTCACACTTGTTACAGAGCATTAAACCCACCACCACCACATCACACCACACCACTGGCAATGAAAGTGCGCAGCCGCACCGGCAACAGCAGCAAATCAAGTACAAGAGCAAAAATTTCTTTTTATTGTTTTAATAATTCATAAACACTTTTACGCATGCGCAATAAAACAAATAACGATTGTTACGCGTTTGTATGTTATTAATTACTGCAATAGTACTAATCGTGTTATGGGCCAGAAGAGCTGGCTTAGAGAGTGAATTATTCATCATTGGTTGGAAATATATTAGGAAGGTATCACATGAGAAACGACATAAGAAATTTAGACAGACGAATATTGTAGCAAGAAAGATAGATGGAGAGAGAAACCGATGAATGGACGGACATACAGCGGACGTTATTGGAAGGTGTGTGTGATCAATAGCTTCATCTTCATCTACTCCTACGACCACTTCTGGTTTTTAAAATAACAATAAAATTGTATCAATATTATTAATACTAATTAAGAAACTGGGTCAAACATTGGCTTATCTCATACAACAACCTCTATGTTGTTGTTTATCTTAAACAAACGGGAAATATTTTTATGGATTTTGATATAAAAGGCGACCGTTTTAAGATATAACTAGTTTGAAGTTCAAATTGGTTTTTTATATTCTAAAATTATTCAGAATTTATTAACAAAAATTTAAAAAATTTAACGAATTTATAATTTATTCCAAATAAAAAACCGAAAGTAATTGTTTCAATTTCATTTGCTACAGACAAATTTAAATGAACCTTTTTTTAAGGTGTAAATTTGTTTAAAAAAATTATCAAAGTGAAAGTGTTGAAATCCATCGTCTTTTTAATCTTGCCGGCTGCTGCTCCTTTGACCCATAAACTTGAACAACAGATGGCGCTTAAATCAATTTCTGTTAATTTCTTTTTACCCATTATTGTCTTTTCGTTGTGTCATTTGTCATGTGTTTTATTTTTGTTTCTTTATTTAATAAAACTTTAAACTTTATCCCCTTAATGCAATGAACTTAGTCGCAGTCTAAGCTAAACAAGAAACAACAAAACAAAACAGTTGGAAAGAGAGACAGCAGACCCACACAAATGCACACAAAATCCAAAATGCACAACAAAGCTGAGCAGCAGCAAGATAAACAAATAAACTAATCCTGTTCAACATCTTCACTGTTCGAGCGTTTTGAAAGAAAAATAAACTTGAATTTTCCAAAACAACCTTACAATACTCGAGGAAAAAATATAGTTAAAATCAAAAAAAAAACAATGAAAAACTGCACAACTCACGCAGAAAAATAAAAATCAATTAATGGCCACATTTTCTAATATGAAGTCGGTTGGAAGTTTTAGCAAACACGAAGGAAATTTCTCAAGCTATTAACTTTGTTGTGTAAGGATATTAACAGTGCTTAACAGTAAACCCAATAACAGTCTCTTATAACGGTATTTATAAATTCACTGTTATCGGCTATGTTAGGATGTTAACAGTGCTCTGTAAATCCAATAACAGTCTCTTATAACGGTATTTATGTACATAAGAACATGAATTCAATTCTGACCACCCCATACCCGCTGAATAATAACGGCCCCAGCAACATATTGCAGGAACCATGTATATGTTTGCAAGAGTTGTTTTTGTGAATTGGAGATCTGCTGCTTTTTGTTTCTTAATTCTCTGTTACATATTTGTTTTCAACAGTTTTCAACAAGCAAAGCCACATTTTTGACTCAATATTATAACATATAAATTATTGTATCGCAAACATGTTATATTGAATATCAAACACAATGTGTTTGGACACAAGTATACTATATTTGCGGTAAGCTACAAACACGTTGTATTGCATCCATACATCAAAAAAAGACAAATTTTTCAGCGTGTACATTTATCTAATTGACGGTCACCCCGCTTAGTGGCGGCGGCGCTGATGAGTGATAAGTCATAAAACCCCGTCTTAAAAAATCGTTTCGATCCGGTGTAAAACTCTAGGTCTCAATCATTGAGTAAGAAACTAAAAGGCGTACAGTTTACTGATAGTGATAAGCTCTCCCCTGTCCCTTCATGGGATGCAATGGGGAATGGGTTATTAATTTTAATATTTGTCTTAACACAAGGACAAATTGGTATTCGCGAGGTACTATGCTCAAACGGTCTGAATATGCAAGCATTCGAATTTAAAGACGCCATTTGATCAATGTATCCACTTGCTTGTGGTAAAGCCCAAGATTTGATTTGGTCTTTAAAGCGGATTGACTATGGTGGCGGCGGAAAATTGTGTCATCACACCACAACGGCGGTCAGAATTCCAATTCATACAGTATACACCGAACGGGCTTTCTGAGTCCTTTCTGATTAGGGAAATTTAGGGGCTTTTAAGACAGAAGGTAGGCCTATTTGTGAGCCGTTCCTGTAACCGGAAAAACCCTTAAATGTTCAATAGGAAGTTCGTTCTGTCTACAAATGTCTTAAGTTTTCTTTAATATGTTCCCTGTAGATCATATTTACACGGGGCAATGACAGAGTGAGTCTTCCACTGTTTCGACGCCCTCATCAGACGACCTGTATTAGTTTGCTTCGACTCGGGTCTGTCAGTATTGGTCTCCTCGCATTCCCGGGAGAAGCCTAAAATTTTCTGTAAAAAATGTGTGGTGCATAGAAATGTTCTCTCTGTTTTTCATTTCATTCCTCTTAGATTATCGACACTGAGTACTGCATCGCCTGAGAGGTATTGGAGTCTTAATCCTGCAAAGGGATACCACTTCGACTCCCATGAGTCGGCTGAGCTCAGGACACCCATGAATCGGCTCAGTTCAAGTTAGACTATCTTTTGTAGCCTTGTAGTCTTATTTCTATCTGGGTCGCCCCACAAAGCCTTTACCACTCGGCACCCAGTACATAATTGTTCTAATCGTATATAGGTTATTCAGTCAGTGGTGCAATGGTAGTGTGGGGAGCTCTTGTGCATGAGAACGTGAGTTCGATCCCATGATCCTTAGGCTGCCACTAGTGGATAATTGGATTACTTGCATTCGAGTACAGTAAGCTATCAATACTTTGTAATGATATCTCTCCAATCATCGATAGCGACATCAACATCGCCAGCGACAGCTACATCGACATCGACATCGACATCGACATCAACATCGACATCGATATCGACATCGACATCGACATCGACATCGACATCGACATCGACATCGACATCGACATCGACATCGACATCGACATCGACATCGACATCGACATCGACATCGACATCGACATCGACATCGACATCGACATCGACATCGACATCGACATCGACATCGACATCGACATCGACATCGACATCGACATCGACATCGACATCGACATCGACATCGACATCGACATCGACATCGACATCGACATCGACATCGACATCGACATCGACATCGACATCGACATCGACATCGACATCGACATCGACATCGACATCGACATCGACATCGACATCGACATCGACATCGACATCGACATCGACATCGACATCGACATCGACATCGACATCGACATCGACATCGACATCGACATCGACATCGACATCGACATCGACATCGACATCGACATCGACATCGACATCGACATCGACATCGACATCGACATCGACATCGACATCGACATCGACATCGACATCGACATCGACATCGACATCGACATCGACATTGACATTGACATCGACTTCCACATCCACATAGCCATGACATCCGCCCAGGCCAATCTCTGTGTAATAGTTGTCTAGCAGTTTACCGTTACCAATGATGATAAACCTTCAGCTTTTTCATTATGTTCACGTGAGTTGAATTGTAATTCTCTCGGATCCATTCTCCTATTAACTGTACACGCTTCGCCGCCAATCGAAAGACCTGAAAGCAAAGCTCATTTAACAGCTTTGAATTTACACAGAAATTTCCATCAGAACATGTTGTTTAGAATGATTTTTGGTTAAATTATGAAAGCTGCTTTGGTTCTAAAGTACAGACGCTGGGCATAGAAGAAACCCTATCAATAATCCTTAAACCCTGTTAATAATCCTTAAGCTAAAGGTAATGCTGATGGTTTCCATTTTCTCAAAATACATTTTCTTTTCCAACATATTTGATTTCACCTCAATACATTGTGCCCACTCTTTCTCCAATTTTTGATCCTTTGCAAATAGTAAGATTGATCAAGTGCCTCAGAATACGTGTTTGTTTTGCTTTCTCACTTTTAACGTTGTAGAAAAACGTTATCTTAGTTTAGAAATAGGAAACAGCCACTGGACCCGAGCTCTAGAGTTTCTGGTGGATTCTTAAGTAGTTCGAAGGATGATTATATGTCTCAGGATATTGTGAGCAAACGCGGCACCCACATCAATGATGAGTTTTGCATACCCAACTGATTATGCAAAAGTTGTAAAAAATTTTGTTCAGGTTCATATTTCGTCTACGGATACAAAGCGGTGAAAAACTTATGAGGATAGCGCTAATATAACGCGAAGTAAAATTATGAATGGTTTCAGACTATTGAGTTTCTCAGGCTGTTTAGAACAAATGCGGGACTCATCTTGGTGCGAGTTATTCAACACCCAACTGATTATGAAAATATGAAATCATGGAGGAACGTGACATGCCTACAAACCGTACACTCTCGCCCACTTTCAACCTACAATTGACGAACATCATATGGTGCAATTTTCCCGATGTTTCGAGCATTGAGGCTTCATCAGGGTCTAGGATTCATCATGGATTCAATGAACACTCCGAGGTGTTAGTAACAAATAATGATTGAATTGAACACTTGGAATATATTTGTTGCAATACTCACTTTCATTTAACTGAAATTTTACAGATGTCTGTTATGATGTTAACAGTGATCCCTTAACACTTTTCTCATCTGTTATACACATGAACTACGTATCTATTTTCTAATATGTAGTATATGAACTGTTCTTAAAATCTATACTTTTTACTGACTTTTAGCAAAACTCATTTAATTTTAATATCATTTATAAAGGACACTACTAACAAGTCATTCATTACGGAAATCCTACAAAAAATAGTTTGGTTACTTACATCCTTGACACCCTTTACTTCTTTCCAGAGTTATATTACGCAGTTATCAGAGCCCTCAGATCACATACATCTACATCTTGAAAACCGTATGACACCTTCGAAAGTAAGTTATATGACGTTGAAATTCTACCCTCTTTAAGTAAATGAGAAATTAAAATGAGTATCAAAAAGAATTAGCTCAGGTTCGTTTTTTACAGAATTCTGTTATATGTTTAGAACATTTACTAGTCGTATTTTTCAATAATATATCCGTAATAGAACTATTGCCAACCAATCACTAGCATTTTCAATTTTCTGATACTTGACTGGTAGCACTACTCAATTTAATGATATGTTGTCATAAAAACTTTCAAACACCATTTAAAAGAATGGATGAAATATGTTTATAAAAAAAATCGTTTCCCATAACATCCCATGAAGGGATTAGGGAGAAGTTCCCACAACAACTGACCTGTGCGCTTTCTAGTTTTACACTCACTGACTAATTGGAACCTACAGTTTCCAAACGAATTCGAACAGTATTTTGAGATGTTCTTCATGGCTAAATACTCGATAGTGTCGCTGTCACTAAGCGAGTTCGGCCGCCGTACAAAGAAATTTAAGGTGGTCAGAGCAGGGGTCGAACCCACGTTCTCATGTACAAGAGTCGCGCACACTACCATTGCAGTACCGACGGCCGAAATCTGTGCATATATTTATACACAGTTTCATTAATTCTATTAAAATAAATCTATGAAATTCGTTTATAATATATATATATATATATATATAAACTATTCTCGTAGATTCCAAAGAACGAAATCCCTGAAATTTGTTCATAACATCCACGACATTTTCATAGAATGGAAAATAGAATCTAAGAATTTTGTTGGTAGCTGTATGAAACATTACAGTAGATTCTATGCATCAATGAAATTTTAATCGAAATTTTAAATCGAAATTTGTGCACGCCTACGAAACATTTCCAGTGATTGTATGAACCGAAATCTATGAAAGTTTTTTGTAACATCTATGAAATATTGTTATTCGGTGTTATGAAGTCTGTCTTAGGATTAGAATGCATCTTTGTGATCCCTTGAAAACCATGTATGTATCTCGGATCTAGCCACACTTCTATACCAAATAATGCTATTAAAATATTAGTCATGCTATATGCAACGAAATTTCTAAATTCAATGAGAATACTTTAGTATACAATTCCACCCGAGCACAAGGAATCGAAAATTAAGGTTTTCCGTTAAATTAATGAAGAATACTTTATTATACTTTTTATGAAAATATTTGGAAAATTCATAAGCTTCTAATAAATGTGTTTAACAATATCTACGAAATTTACGAGAAACTGCATAGGATTAATGATAAATTTTTTGGTCACGTATTGTTTCATTAGTGCATTGCCTGCGCTTGGAAACCATTGACTTAATTTGGATCTCCCTTACAGCCTCAACCTCTTTCTAGTTGTTTTAAAATATCATTTCCTTACAATTCTCGCTTCGGTCCCCATTACGATGTCAAAGAGATTACATGACAGCTGCCGCTTTTTTTGAGAACTCAGACCTACTGCACATTAACATTTCTTTGGCATTAAACAGCTGCGTCGGTGGTCAATCAGACTCCGCAGATTTGTGTTTTTAAGCCTAGATTGTTCGAGTGTTGCAGACCACATTGAGATTAACAAATTACCGGCTACAAATCAGGCAGTTGGTAGTCCATTGGCTGCGAAAGTTTTATGACTTCAATCCTAGATTGTTTAGCTGGGCTCGTCTAGACCCAATCAATGTAGTTCTTATTTCGATGGCGGATTGTTTCAGTGAAGTTTTTTTAAATTTTTTTTTTAAATTAATTTCCCTGATTCCACTTATTTCATTCTCGATCCTTAAAAATATCAGACAGACTTTATAAAATTTTTTAAAATGTTTCATAGATTTATTTGAATTTGAATTTTATTTACCGATTTTCTTCATAGATGTTAAGGAAAAATTTTGTACATCTCATTTCATAAAATCTATGGAAATGTTTAATAAATATTATGAACACATTTCACAGAATCTATGAAAATGTTTCATATGTATTGTAAAATATATTCCTAGATTTATTTCCCTCGACTCTTTATAAATATGTATGTTATAAACTTTTCGTACACTGAAAGAAAATCTATACATGAAGTCGATGATAGAAGATCATCAATTGTTCTGCATTGAAGTGATGACAAATTTCATCACTGCAATGAAAATTTTGTTCAATTTGAAGATAGTTCGTTTCTTCACCTTTTTCAGCTTCATTGAATTGATGATCTTTTTTACATCCAATATGGAAGTAGTATTGAAAAAAAAGGGGGGAAAAAACAGCAGACAGTTGTTCGAGGCCTTCGGCCACGGACTGTCCCTGCAGGCCGTGTCAGAGACACGGCCATTAAGTTTAACGTAGAATACGCCATCCGATAAGACAGAAAACATATATAACAATAAATGATAAATGATAAACGTCAACTGTCAGCTGCTGTCAAACAGCATCAAGCAGCATTGTTATTTTGCTTACTTGGCAGCACTTTCATTTAACATAAAAATGTATGAATTAATTTTTTCATATATTTTTTATAATTATATATCCATGTTAAATTCAAATTCACATTTTACATTTTGTTTCACTTAAATACATAAGTAAATATACGAAATTTCAATATTTCATCAATCAAAACAACAGCCGAAGGTTTGTGTCCACACTGAAACAGCAGCATAGTGTGCGTTCACGCTACAAACTCAACCACTCAACCAAACACCACACATATGTTTGAGTGTATGTGTGTAAACAATTTTCATTTGAGAAATTTAAATATTAGGAAGATATCAACCAATATGAAATGTATATCAAACGAAAGATAACATCTTTATTTACCTACAAAAAAATTTTTAAAAAATGTTATCTCGCCGTTTCCTCATAATCAATGAAATAAAGATTACAACAATAACAACCTGACATGACTCCCTATACCGTAAGGTAAGACGTATTCTACGCCAAAAATAAAAAGTAGTGAAAAATAAAACTAAATACATAATAAAAAACAGGGCAATGGACAGAAAATTCTATCCACGCTATGAGCATTTTTTATGTGGTCTTATAGCCTGTTCTTGTGGAGTTTTTACGATGAAAAATAGGCCAAGGTGTTTGGCTGCTAACTAAACAAACAATTTACATCAAAATAATCACCCATTTACATCAAATTGATAACACACATGCATCAAATTGATGACAAGCTTACATCTAGTTGACGTAAAATATACATCAAATTAATGAACAATTTACATTAAAATGGTGGAAAATTTCCTTCAACTTCATAACAAACTTACATCAAATTTCTCAATTTCTCAATTGTCGTTGAATCAAAGTAAAGTAAACTATTTATGAAATATTGATATTGAAATATTGATTGATGTTCTTCATCAATTCTATGAAATGTGTTGAGGAAATGTTTCATTAAATTGATGAAGGATTCCATAAATTTGATGAAGCTTTTTCTTTAAGTGTAGGCTCCGTGAAAATGTTCCTTGTATTGTATGCAAATTTCATATATCTCTTTTCATAGTATCTGTGAAAATGTTTCTCTGATTGAAGATTAATGTAGATGTTCGTAAAATCTATAACGAATGTCATAATAATGTCATAATAAATTCTTCATTGGCAAAAAATAAATGAAGGAATTAATGGAATCTATGAAAGATTTTCATAGGAATTATGGAAATGTTTCATAGATTTTATGAACAAATTTGGCAGACTTCATTTAATAGAATCTATGGAAATTCGTCATAGATCCTAGGAAATGTTTCTTTTACTAGAATTTATGTAATCTATAAAGAGTTGGAGTGGGAGACTAACAGATGCATATTGGAGAGCTGATTACGGCAATGTCAAAATTTTTTTGACTAGGGTACATATAGTTCCCTACCGGTCGTTGAAGTTTCGTTTCCTGGTGTATTTGGGTAAATTTTTAGTCCCCTACTGGCCGTTGAAATTTCGTTCCCTGGTGTATTTGGGTAAATTGATTTTATTTATTTTTTGGTCTATATGAGAAATACTCGAAAAATCTGAAAAAATATACTTGATTAAATATGCAAAATGCTGCCGTGAAAAAAATGCTTTACTAAAATTTTGAAAATATATTTTTCTTATAGTGCTCATCATGATGCGTCGGTTAAGCCCCATATTGACAAAAAATAAAATGCACCCAAATACACCAGGAAAAGAAACTGTAACGGCCGGTGAAGGATTATAAGTACCCTCATATAGAAAAAGTCCCGGTAATCAGCTGTTCACTTATCCATCTTTTGAGGCCCCCAGGATTGAATTTCTATATAACCGTGATTTCAGTACACCCTACTGAACATTGTGTCGGAACTGAATGGAAGTGTTAAAAAATGTTTCGAAAAATTTCTGCTATGATTTCAATTTCTTATGGCCAAAATACTCGCTGAAGGCGCACTTGGAAACGGCTAATTAGATAATAAATAGGGTACATAAATTTACTCTGGACCTAGTGGAGCTAACCAAAACTATTTAGTAACTCCTGTGTACCTATCATCCTGGTGTTAATGTATAAAATTGTCTTTACTTCAGCTCGAAAAAACCACCTGTGATTCGACCGTAGTCCCCACGGAACTATTCTGGGAGAAGCTACATAGAAAAATGATTTCTGCACTCTGAAAAAAAACGATTTATTCTTTCCGTCTTTCTTCATTTATTATAATTAAAAGAAATAATTAATAATAATAATAAATAATAAAAAATATATAAAATTACCCTTTTTACATTTGCATTGCTTTTTTTATGAAATGAGAATCAACTGCTCGTTTGCTTCTCCTTTCTTTGTTGTCTCTCACGTTTTTGTTTTCAGAAGGTTTCAACTATGCCTTGGTTATCACTATGCGTTGGTACACAAACAATATACTTATATACAACTCTAGTTCATGCAAGACAAGCGTGTATTATTTATTCTTTTTATTATATTTCACAAATGGTCCGCCATTCCAATTTTTTCAGTAGAGTCTTGGGCAGAAAAAGGGATTCATCCCCTTTCCAGTTTCTTTCCTCAAAATCGTTTCTCACTTTGGTAGCACACATGCGAAACACATAAACAAAAACCAAAGCAACATTCATTTAAGAGTACTTGCGTTTGTTTACTCTTTTTTCACTGATCAAGCGCTTTTGATATCCTCTGTCCGATGAACCATTGACTACTGAATACATGAAATTAAAATGCAATACATCAGCCAAAATAAGAAACACTGACTTCAACTGCAATTTGCACGCACATTCAGGAATATTTATGAATCACTCACTGAGAGAATAATGCAAAAATACAGATACACACTTACCAGATAGACACACTCGTTGCCCCTCTTTTATTCTCTTGCTCTCGAGATAGCATAAACAGTGCAACAAACACGGCTGTATTTGTATCACAAACACAAATATATTTGGTCGCAAACACAAATGTTATGACATATTAATCATTGTGTCTCAAACATGTAATATTGAATAGCAAACACAATGCGTTTGGGCAGAACTATATTATATTTGCGACAAGCTCCCAACACATGTTATATTTGCATACAAACAACAAAAAACTACAGATTTTTCACGGTGTGTATAGACTCGGCACACAATAATATCTGTGCGAGATTTCGATACTCATCTCTTGCCCTCATATCATGGCCTACCTTTTGGCTGAATTTTCTAGCTTCGTTGTTTTTCCACTTTCTCCCCTTCTCCTTATGCCGATGCATCGCTGGTGGTCGCGTTGCAACTGACTGAAACATTACCACAAGTGAGGGGGATTATTAGTCAGACCATGGATATGTTAGAGTACAGTTGATAATATTTTGTTCAGGATATGATATTATTTTGATTTTGAATATAGTGTCTCAGTAATAATGCAATTTTTCATTTTAAAATAAAATCACGTATTATTCGAGATAGTTGTGATTTTTTTACTGGATTGTAAAGAAGACACGTTCCGATTACGTATGGTATAAAATATGTTTCAAATTGCCTCACGGCTCTGATGACAATCCATTATTGTTTTCATGAAATTTTCCATTCCTTTTTCACAGTGATGTGGCTGTATCTCACCAATGACGCGTTGGATCTCGGATTTTAGCTCAAGAATTGTTTCTAGTTTATACGCATAAACCGGAGAAGTCAGGAAACACCCCAGAAAGAAATCATACGGCGTTAAATCGCATGATTTTGGTGGCCAGTTGACATCAGATTTTTTTGAGATAATTTGTTCTGTAAATCGTTGCTGCAATAAATCGATTGTTTCATGCGCCGTGTGGCAGTTGGCGTCCTCCTGCTGAAACAAAATGCCGTCCAGATCCATGCCGTCCAGTTGAGGCCACAAGAACTCTGTAATCATGTTTCTGTAACGAATGCCGTCACAGTCCCGGCAATTTCGTCCTCATCTTCCAAAAAGTAAGGCCCAATCACGCCGCCTGACCCAAATCCGCACCAGATAGTTGCTCGTTGTGGGTGCATTTGTTTCTCATGGATTGCATGAGATGGAAATGCGCCTCATCGGAGAAGATTACTTTTTTTGAAAAATCGGCGTTGACTTCACTTTGTTCCATTACTCATTGAACGAATTGCATGCGCTTTCCATGCTCTGCTGGTTTGAGCTCCTGAGTAACTTGAATTTGGTACGCATGAAGGTGAAGGGAGGTCTTTTCGTTGCGTTGCGTAGTGCTTCGTGAAATTTGAAGTTGTTGAGAACAATGACGAATTGATGTTTCCGGGTTTTCGGCGGCGCTCTCGATTGTAGCAGCAATGTTTTCAAGAGACCGACCGGTACGTCGACGCACAGGAGTCTTAATGTCCATAACCGACCCAGTTTCTTCAAATTTTCTGACCACTCTTCGAATGGTTGACAGAGTAGGTGCAGCTTCTCGACTGAAATTTCTTCGAAGCTGGAGAGCGGTCTTATCATAAATTTCCAAATTTTTGGAACGAAGTTCCTTGCCGCACGTTGCGGAATGGGTGCTAAATGAAAAAAAAATCACACAACTGTTTTTTAACACTATTATGCAACAACCCAGTATTATAAACTATATTGGGAATTTTTGCTTTGGTTTGTGTCTACACTAACATATGTTGGAAAATTTGTTGTTTAATGAGAAATTTTCTAGGTGGAGCCTGTAATCAATATGAAGTATTTATAGTATGTAGTTAGTTTTGAACCCAATAAAACGTAAATTTAGAAACACTAAAGTGAAAGAAGTTTAAAAACAGAAAAATTTCTTAAATAAGTGCGTTTTCTTAAACAAAAGTAAATTTTCTCAAAAAAAAAAATAATACCTATTCAAATTCTTAAACAATGTACCTTTTCTCAAAAAAAATTACCGTATCTTAAAGAAGTACCTTTGCTTAAAAAAAGTAAATATTCTCACAAAAAGTACCTTTTCTTAAAAAAAAAAAAACTTTTTTAAAATAACTACCTTTTCTTAAAAAAGTAAATTTTCTTACAACAAATAGCCTTTTCTTAAAAAAGTACCTTATCTTTAAAGAGTACCTGTTTTGTGAAACAAAATAACTTTTCTAGAAATAAGTACTATACCTCAAAATAAGTACCTATATATATACCTACCTATACCTCAAAAAAACCTTCTCTTAAAAAATTCCTTTTCTTAAAAACCCACCTTTTCTTTTCTTTTCTTGCTATAAGTAGCCTTTCTGAAAATAAGTACATTTTCTTAAAAAATAACCTTTTCTTATAAAGAGTACCACTTCTTTAAAAAGTACCTGTTCTTAAAAAAGGTATTTCTTTGTAAAAAAAACATTCGTAGTCTTGACTTTTTCTTACAGAAAGTACTTCTTTTTAAAAATAGTACAATTTCTTAAAAAAACGTTAGCTTTTAATAAAAGAAGTACCTCTCTTTAAAAAAGGACCTTTTCGGGAAAATACAATACACATTCTTACAAAGAGGACCTAAAAATATAGTTTTTTAAAAAAAAAATTACATTCATTTCTTACATTACATTTCTTAAAAAAAGTTAATCATTTTATAAAAAGTATCGTTTATTAAAGATCCATTCAAATTATCGTATTTTTCAACGAGCGCCTAATACGTGTTGGTACTAACTAGTACATAATATATAGCGAAAGGAACTTCGTTCCAACCGGGTGTCCCCTGGCACCTCATGTAATTTTGTAATAATTTTTCATTATTCTCGACTAATTATTCCAGCTTAAGGTCTCTCCAGATTTCATACAACTTTTTGGTTTTTTCGATATTTCGATTTCCTTTGGAAATCTTCTTCAGGAAAGTTTTTATATTAATTTTATATTATTAACTTTCCTGAAGAAGATTTCCAAAGGAAATCGAAATATCGAAAAAACCAAAAAGTTGTATGAAATCTGGAGAGCCCTTAAGCTGGAATAATTAGTCGAGAATAATTAATAAAGTAAAGGTCGACGAATTAGATACAAATTATTAAAAGTAATAATTTTTCACAATTATAACACCTTGTTTTTTCGTAAAGCTTTCCATTTTTCATAATCGCAATTAACATATGTGATAGCTGCCAAAGTTCAGAGTTGCCACCTTAAAAGTCAGATCTTACTGAGACACCCTTTAGTAGAATATTTTTTGTTAAATATTAAATTATTTTGTGCATGCCTTGAAGTTTTGTTTTCAACTTTTGTTTTAGTTTTGTTAAACAGAACAGATATAATTTCATAGACTTAAATAAAAAGAAATGAAATTAAATGAGTTTATTTGCTTTCAATTTCATTAATTTTTCTTTGAGACTGTGAATTTAAAATTTTTAAATTTAAATTTAACTTAAACTATGTAAAGGAAGAAGACATAATCATCATTTAGTCTTTTTGTGGCATTCGCAAAATGATTTTTTGTTGGTTTTTGTTTTGTTTTGATAGTTGTTATTGTTTACATGATGCCACTTGAAACTACCAGTTTTCGTGGGTTTTCTTATGGCATTATTCCAGTCGAGGGAAAAAGATTTCCTTGTTGTCATGTAGGAAAACAGCAGCAACAACAACAACAACAACAAAAATATAAAACTGAAAAACCTTGTTTTGTTGAAATTAACGATGCAACACTTTGGAGTCGAGCTTTTGGTACTAGACGCCAATTTAAATGGACCTTATGGCTGTTATAGCGCCTCGCTTGATGGTCTAGTGGAAAGTACAAAACTTTGCCAATTATTTCGTTTCAAAATGATTAAACAACAAAAACAAACCTTAACCAACTTAAACTATTAAATGGATCATGGTTTTAAGTTATTTAACCTTATAGTTAGATAAACAGCTGTTACTCGTATCTATCTGCCTACCATAATAGTGTGTGGGCAAATCGTAAAACTTCAAATTGTAAAGGTCATCATAAAACTTTGGTTTAATTGTGGAAGCTGGTATCGAAATTACAGACAGTGTTGCTGTCATAATGTACAAAAATATATACATATATGACACGCTTGAAAACTTACAAAAGAATAACAATTTACGTCGCATTCCGTTTATCATAAAAAATTCACGGAAATGCTGCGAAGATCACGTCTCATTGTTTTGCCTATATTTTTATTCAATGGCCCTTTATCAGACAAATTCGTGTTTATTACCAACAAGCATACAAGCCAGATTTCATACAAAACACAGCTGCTCAAAGCCACACCGAGATAGGTTAACACACAGCTGTTCAAAGCCACACCGGATGGGTGATACGAGTATGTTACTGACTTAACAGATCATAATAGTACTTCAAACCCAGCAGCGTAAAAGCCGAGGGATTCTCAAAACGACATTTATTAACATTCAACTATATCTTCTCCTATCAGCTGTATATAACGTCCTTATGCCAACTCCTACACTAAAAAAAATATCAATGTAGGGGTCCTCAAACTGAGCACTTATTATAAATAATAATTTCTTTGTTATATTATTGAATCGTAGTTTACAATCAATTTCAAATGTCAAATTTCTTTCAAAAATTTTCATTCACCTTTTGTTCATTGTTCAATAAAGTTTTGTTAAATATTTTTTGAACCCGAAGTTCCTACAATCGATAAACAATAATATCTCGCTTCATGAAGGATGCCTGAAAATAAACCATCAAAATGATCCGATAGACATGCTTCCTTCCCTTCGGTAAGGAGGCCTGTCATTAGACATTCTTTGTGTCGTCGAAAATATCCCATAGGCATGCACACTTCCCTTCTTTAAGTAGGCATATAGGCAAGCCTACTAGTAGAAGGCAGAACGGATGCTCCTAGGCAAGCACGTTCCTCTCCCTTCTTTAAGCAGGAAAGCAGGAAAGGCCTGCTAAACTAAACTAATAAACGTGAAAACCCGTCTTTTCTCATACTCGCTACTTGTTATAACAAAATTATATCATTCCGTCGGCGAATAGATGACACATCCGACAATAATAAATAGAAAAGTTGTTATGTTCAATGATTGTGTTAATAACTTAGCTAGAAGACATAAAAATTTATGAACATTATAAATATGGATATATGTAATTCGCATGTATTTTTGGAACGAACTTCCTCAACCGCACGTTGCGGGATGGGATCTAAATGAATAAAAATTAAACAACTTTTGTTTTAACACTATTATGCTACAACCCAGTATAATCCACTATATTGTTTACTTTTGCTTTGGTTTGTGTCTCGACTAACGGCTTGAATCACAGAGAAATAAATGAACTAGATGTCAAACATATGCTGGCAAATTCCTTGTTTAATGGGAAGTTTTTAGGTGGAGCCTGTAACCAATATTTAGTATATATTGTAGTTTTGAACCCAATAAAAAGTAAATTTAGAAAAGCCAAAGTGAAAGAAGTTTAAAAAAAGAAAATTTTCTTTAAAAAGTGTCTTTTCTTAAAAAAAGTAAATTTTCTCAAAAAAATACCTATTTATATTCTTAAACACAGTATCTTTTCTTAAAAATAAATCTAATCTTAAAGAAGTACTTTTGCTTAAAAAAAAGTAAAGTAATTTTGTTTTAAATAAATATCTTTCTTAAAAAAGTAAATTTTTTTACAAAAAGTACCTATTCTTAAAAAAAAAGTTTTGTTTAAATAAGAACCTTTTCATAAAAAAGGAAATTTTATTACAACAAATTTGCCATGCATTAAAAAACTACCTTTTCTTTAAAGAATACATTTTTTGTGAAACAAAATAACTTTTCTTGAGCTAAGTACCTATTGAAATGTACCTATTCTTGAAAAAGAGGAACAATTCAAAAGAAATTCCCGTTGCTTAAAAAAAACACTTTCTTCAAAAAAAAAAATAAGTTCTCTGAAAAAAATACCCTTTCATATTCTTAAGAGTACATTTTCTTAAACATAAAATAATAGATTTCTTTTCTTTTCTTGAGATAAGTAGCCGGTCTAAAAATAAGTAAGTTTTCTTAAAGAAATAACCTTTCCTAAAAAGAGTACCACTTCTTTAAAAAGTACCTGTTCTTAGAAAAAGTACTTGTTTGTAAAAAAAAATTTCATACTCTTATGGCTTTTTCTTACAGAAAGTACTTCTTCTTAAAAATAGTACATTTTCTTAAAAACACATTAGCTTTTAATAAAAGAAGTATCTCTCTGTAAAAAAGGATCTTTTCGGGAAAATATTCTTACAAAAAGTACCTAAAAATATACTTTTTTTAAAAAAATATAGATTCTATAAAAAAAAATCTTAAACAAAGTTTATCATTTTACACAAAGTATCTTTCTTAAAGATCCATTTAAATTATTGGATCCTTAGGCGCCTTAGGAGTTTTGGAACTAACAAGTACATAACTTATAGCGAAACTAACTTCGTTCCAACTGGGTGTCCCCTGACACCTCATGTAATTTTGTTCCTTAAGTCTTTCTAACAATATTCTTCTGAAGGCCTCCAAGCAGGCGTTCTTTTGCAGTCCTCTTAGGAAGCGTTCCATTAGCAGGCCTACCAGAAGGTCTGAAAGGGAAAGCATCCTGTAGGCCCCTATGTTAATTTGAAACGACAATTGCATTTATAGTGTGGGCCTGTTTAGGCCTGCCATAAGGCATGCAAACCATCTCCTTTTGCAGCAGGGAAGACACACAAAGAAGGACTAAAGGAGTTTTCCGTCAATGGCTTAAAAGAGTTTTTGATAGAAGTTTTCAAATTTGTATTAAAATGTAACATCTACAAAGTACTTAACTACACTGAAAAAAGATTATACATGATATTTATGAAACATTCCTTATTACAAATTCTTAACTAATCCTATGAAGTTTTTCATAAATTTCATAGATATTATGAATTATTTGTTAACATGTTAGTGAATTTACGACACGTTTCTTAAAATATTTTTCATAAATTTTGAAGGAGATTTTTTTTTTATCTGATGTTGGGTCCCACATCGAGTAATTGAGTACTAAAGAATTCTCACTGCATTTAGAGATTTCGTCAATTTTTAAATCGCAGCATTCAGAGTAAACACAGATAATGATCTGTGGCTAGATTTGTAACAGTTGTATAAACTTCATGTGAAAATTAATCTTAAGTATCTTGTGTTTGCTGCCAGTTCGAAAAAATGTGTACCAACGAATTTATTAAACATTCTTTATTAAAAATTCTATATTAATCCTTCAGTTTTTCTTAAATTTCATAGATATGAATTTTTTGTTACCATGTTAAAGAATTTATGAAACGTTTCTTAAAATCGTCGGTCGTCGGTGGTGCAATGGGTAGTGTACGCGCCTCTTGTACTGGAGATCCTGGGTTCGATCCCTGCTCTGACCACCTTAAAATTTCTTTCGACGGCGGTCACCTCGCATAGTGACGGCGACACTATCGAGTATTTAGCCATGAAAATGTTTCTCAAAAATACAGTTCGGAACCGGTGTAAAAGTGTAGGTCCCAATCAGTGAGTATAAAACTAGAAAGCGCACAGCTCACTGGTTGTGAGAAGTTCTCCCCGATTCCTTCTAGGGATGTAATGGGAAACCATTTATTTTTTCTTAAAATAGTTTTCAGAAATTAAATGAGAAAATTTATTTTCACAGTCTTGTGTTGGGTGGCAAGTCGAATAATTATGTACTAAAGAATTCTCAATGCATCTAAAGATTTCGTTAATTTTTAACTTGCATGAGAAAATGAATGAGAAAATTAATTATCAGTATCTTGTGTTTGGGTGCCAGCCTGAACAAATGTGTACCAAAGAATTCTCATTTCATTTATATATTTCGTTAAATCTTCAGTTGCATCTTTCAGAGGAATCACAGATAATCATCTGTGGCTAGATTTGTAACAGTTTTACGGTTTTCTAGGGATTATAAATACGACTTAAAATTCTTAGACAGATTTTGACAAATTTATGGTCATGGGATGTTATGGGAAACTATTTATTTATATTTTAAACTGAAGAAAAAGCTTATAAATTTTTTAAAACTTGAACCACTACGGCGCGCTATGTAAAATCGGTACGAAGATTTCATGTTAATGTCCCGTATTCAGTTCTTGCGAATTTTTCGTAAGAAATTTTGTCATTTACCTCTAAATGGGCAATTTTCTCGCAGAAAGTTACCACCTATTTCTGATTTACTTGACAAATATTTCATTAATAATTCCTATTCGTGGTGTGTGGTGTATCTTTTGTTTGCTAAAATAATCGAAATATCAAAATTCCAGTTCCAAACATTTGTCAACCAATTGTTTTCGTACAAAATAAATTTGGTGTAACAACCCAGTAATTGATTTTGCCTACGAAATTTTCGCAAAGAGCTGAGTACCAAGCAAATGAAAAGTGTGCGAAATTTTCGGTTTATGAATTTTTTATTCACCTACTTCTGATGACAACAAAAATTTCATAAAAACGGAATACCTGGCTTTATAGTGATTAACAAGTCTCAACTTAATGAGAATTGTGGCAACACCTACTAGTGCGACAGCATTCAAAACAATACTTTACCGAAAACATCAATATTTATAACTTTTTGTCTATTCGAGCTTTCATTGAAAGTCAGAGCTTGTAAATATATTGTTATTTCAAAGTATTTGTTCTTGAAATAATTCTCATTTAGTTGAGATTTGTTTATCCCTATATGGCGTGACAATATATACCGAAATACTTGTGGAGAAGTGAGCTGATAAGTGAGCTTGGTTGGCATCGAAGTAGCTATATTTTCACGATTCTCCGAAGTAATAGATTTCATTTGCAGTTGAAAAATAATAAATAATTGTATGGCAACGAAAATTTCATAATAACTGAATACCGGGCTTAATCCGGCCGTGGCTAAGTTGCAAATAAGATTTGGAACACAACGAGTATTTCTCTGGCGACCAGCAATTCATTAAGGTACAAATTCTGAGAGACGTAAGTAGGGAGAATAAATTGAATTAAGTACTTGACATCGTCATTAGACTCGAAGGACCATTTGGACAATTTGGGTCGAGAGACCAATTTAACAATTAAAAAAAATACTATCAAATTGGTTAGGCTCTTTTGATTAGAAACCCTGTAAAATGTAAAAAGGATGAAAATGTATTTGATGCCATACTTCAAGAAAAATGATATAGTTCGAGAGGTCAGCTAAATCAATAATTGGAGCAAAGTGTTGCTAGGAATTGTTGAGAAAAAATAGCATATAAAAAAAAACAAAAGAGAGAATCATAAGATAGAATCCCAAGAAAGAAATGTTCTTGGCCTTTCTGAAAGATGTAAAGGACGGCATTTGACATTAGACTCGTAATAAATACTGACTGAAGACATAGAATACAAAATTGAATAATAATTTCGTTTTATCGAGTTGCCAACTCATAGTTTAGAGGTTTATGGCTTTAATCGCGTTGCCTACGTTGCTCAAAAAAATTCTTTTAAAATATAAACAATTGCCAATAATAGCGACATTTTTATATTTATATTTTCCTGAGAGTACAATTTTAATTGCCATCGAATTAACTGACGTCATGTATGAGGTTGGTCCAAGGTAAGATTTTCTTAAAAATTAGTTAGGTTAAAAAACCGAAAACAACATACTAAAAAATAGAGAATCCCAAGAAAGAAATGTTATTGTCGTTTCTGAAATATGTAAAGAAGGGCATCGAGAGTTGGTTCGAGAGACCAGGTTAATAAATATTATCTGAAGACCAAGAACACAAAATTGAATACCTTAGCTAATTTCGATTTATCGAATTGCCAACTTACAGCCTACAGGTTTATGGCTTTGATCGCGTTACCTACGTTGCACAATAAAATAATTTTAAAATATAAACAATAGTCAATAGTATCGAAATTATTTTCTTTTATTTTCCTACTATATTTTCCTGGGATTACAATAATAATTGGCATCGCATTAAATGGTGGCATGTATGAGGTTGGGCTAAGGTGAGAATTTCTTAAAAATTAGTTAGGTTGAAAATCTGAAACAGTAACCAAGGGTACAATTAATGAAATCGCAAACAAGTAAAGAGCAAGTGCTTGTATTTACTGTTTGTAAAAATGCCAGGTCTCTTGCGCGTCTTTACGAATGTTTCACTTAAAATATGTATCTTTTTTCAAATTTAATTTCATTGACTAAATTCGCACTGTTACTATTAAGTCCTTTTGCAGTGCATTATAGTCTATGTCATCTCATTTACGAAATATGTTGAAATTTTTTCTTTTGTTTCGCGTTTACTTGCCAAAATTAATACCTTTTCCTCTGGTGGTTTTTAACCGCAAATATTTAGACCCCGCCCCTTGGCAGAGTTTCGCTTACATAACCAAACAAAAAAAAAACGAGAAAATACAAATATACGAGTTTTGGTGGAAGCGAAATAAAAACCGAAAATATAAGTCAAACGTCGCGTCGCGTCCACAACATTCAACATCGTCATCATGTCATGCCACACATATTTGCCACTTCTCATTGCAATAGCGAACAGTGAGTGAGTGCATTAAATGAAAAAGCCTCTGAAACATAAAAGTTGGCAACACAACTATAGGTTGTGGTACTGGTGACTCTTTGCTTTAAAGCCACACCAAAAATATCATACAAGACACGTTCGTTCGTACGTTTAAAAAAAAACTATAAGCCAAATTGTTAATCGCTGCCTACACTGGGAAAAATTTGCTTCACCAGCTAATGGAATGGATTATGAGTTTGATATAAAATCACCCAAATGTCGGTTCCTATTGCCAACTCTAAATTTTGACAATTCTCTTTCTCTAAATTCATCCAATTTATATTGTGTCCATGCAGACCTCAAATTGTGTAATCACTATTGCTGGAAGAATATCTATCGAAAATCGATTTTCAGTGCAAACTCTAAAATGAATTGATTGAAAAAGAGGCAGTAAAATTGGTGAAACTTGCGATATAAACTTAAGTTCCAATTATGATCCTAGCAATAGCACTTCTAAAATCGGATAGCACTTGTCATTCCTTTTGGCCGCGCAAATGTGTGATTCTTAATATTGTAATGAAATGCAATAAAGTTCTTTATATATATGTGCTGAAAAGGAAACACGACTTATGTGAATGCCCAATTTTTTTGGTGATCATTTTTAAGAGGAATTTTCCATGTGAAGTTCTAACATATAATCAGTGAAGTCAAAAATCTCTGGCACATACGTTCCTGAAATGACGGTCGAGATAGAGAAAAACTGCATCTGGCGGTAATTGTAAACACAGTGGCCGTGGTAGTGTCTTGTTTCGTAAAACCTCTTAAGTCGGTTTTCCATTTCAGCACATATATGTAAATATACTTATCGCACGGTGCAGAATGGGGGCTAAATGTAAAAAAATTAAACAACTTTTCTTTAACACTGTTATGCTACAACCCAGTATTATCAATTATATTGGGTACTTTTGCTTTGGTTTGTGTCCAGACTAACATATGTTGGGAAATTTCTTGTTTCATGGGAAGTTTTCTAGGTGGAGCCTGTAACCAATATTTAGTATATATTATAGTATTAGTATATGTTGTAGTTTTGAAGTCAATAAAAAGTAGATTTAGAAAAGCCATATTGAATGAAATTTAAAAAATAAAATTTTCTTAACTAATTTACTTTTCTTAAAAAAATTAAATTTTCTCAAAAAAAACCTATTAATATTAAAAAAATACCTTCTTATACAAGTGCCTTTGCTTCAAAAAAACTACATTTTCTTACCAAAATTACCTTTTTTTCTTAAACAAAGTAATTTTTTTTAATATGTTCTTTTCTTAAAAAAGTAAATTTTCTTCCAACAAATTGCCTTTTCTTAAAAATCTGCCTTCTCTGTAAAGAGTACATTTTTTGTGAACCAAAATAACTTTTCTTAAAATATACCTATTCTTGAAAAAGACCAATTTTATAAAAAATTCCCATTTCTTAAAAAAAAAACTTTTCTTCAAAAAAATACCTTCTCTTAAAAATCCCTTTTCTTACAAAAATTCCTTTTCTTAAAAGTACCTTTTCTTAGAAATAAAATAATACCTTTTCTTTTCTTTTCTTGAGATAAGAAGCCTTTCTAAAAATAAGTACATTTTCTTCAAAATATAAACTTTTCAATAAATAATCAATATTCTTCGAGCTTGAGGTCCGATTTTCTGTTGTTATATTTATTTTCCTCGATATTTCGCTACTCCTTTGTGTAGCAACAATTTGAATTAATTGTTGAATATTGTTTATATCTCCTGATGATGCTACACAAAGGAGTAGCGAAATATCGAGGAAAATAAATATAACAACAGAAAATCTGACCTCAAGCTCGAAGAATATTGATTATTTATTGATAAGGAAAAGGTCGAACAACAGATTAAAAATAATATAAACTTTTCCTAAGAAGAGTTCCACTTCTTTAAAAAGTACCGGTTCTTAAAAAAAAAGTACTTCTTTGTAAAAAAAATTATACTCTTATGGCTTTTTCTTACAGAAAGGATTTCTTCTTAAAAATAGTAAATTTTCTTAAAAAAAAACATTATTAAAAGCAGTATCTCTCTTTAAAAAGGACCTTTTCTGGAAAATGTAATACATATTCTTAGAAAATGCACCTAAAAAAGTTGATTATTTTACAAAAAGCATATTTTCTTGAAGATAGATCCATTAAATTATCGTATTTTCCAACAGGCGCCTTAGGCGTGTTGGTACTAACTAGTAAAGGGTTTTTCAACAGAGACGCTACAAAAGTAAATCGATAGGGACAGCAAACGACGCCATATTTTTTCCCGCTCTTTTGACATTTCTCTTCAGTAAGGTTTGCAATTTCATCATAGAAAGATATACGAGCCAACAACGAGTCGAAATTATTAAAATTTACTACCGAAATTTGGAGTCAGTGGCCTCAACTTTAAGAGCGCTACTTTAAGAGCGCTATGATTTCTGGCTGAATGGCTTCGTCAATAAGCAAAATATGCGTTATTGGTCAGACAGCAATCCACACGTAATCCGTGAGTCATCATTGCATCCCGAAAAAATTACGGTTTGGTGCGGTGTATAGGCCGGCGGCGTCATTGGGCCGTACTTCTTCCGTGATGATCAAGACCGGCACATTACTGTGAATGCGAATCGCTACCGTTCAATGATAACCAAATATTTTTGGCCCCAATTGGATAATATGGACTTGGAGGATATGTGGTTCCAACAGGACGGCGCCACGAGCCACACAGCGAATGCCACAATCAATTTATTGGAAACCAAGTTTGGTGAACGTGTTATCTCACGAAATGGCCCAGTCAATTGGCCGCCTCGGTCGTGCGATTTGACGCCGTTAGATTATTTCCTGTGGGGCTACGTCAAGTCTATGGTCTATGCCAACAAGCCAGCGACGATTGATGAACTTCGTACGAATATCAAACGTAAAATTGCAGCAGTATCAGCCGATTTATGGTTGAAACCCGTCGAAAATTGGGTTCAACGTCTGGACTTCTGCAAGCGTGCCCGTGGTGGCCATGCAAAAGAAATCGAGTTCCATACATAATGGCATCGAACGTACTTTCACAGGAATAAAGAATTTCATTGGTATCTAAAACCGGTTTTGTTTTATTTAAAAAAACTTTTGTAGCGCTCTTATTGAAAAACCCGTTACATCATGTATAGCGAAAGGAACTTCGTTACAACCGGGTGTCCCCTGACACCTCATTTAATTTGTTATTTATTTTTTATATATTTTTATTATATTTCTAAGAATCTGCATGGTTAGGTCATATATGCTGGCGTAAGCTAAAAATAGAAATCAGTCAAGCTAGGTTGGGCAGAAGGCCCAAGATTTGTCTCGAGCGATGGGGTTACTAAATGAAAATGAAGGGCACAAACTGAAATTGCATAGTTCTTTTTGAAGACTATAAAGGGTTGTTAATGGCTACATACATAGAAACAAGGGACCAGATTAAAATTATTAACTAAAGAAAAACAACACAATATCAAATTGCTTAGTTATATCTGCAGTCTCAAAAGGTTGTCAATGACTAAAAATAATTGTGTAGAAATCAGTCTAGATAAGGTGGACTGGAAAACCCAAGACTATAAACTAAATGCCAACTGAAGGGAAGAGTACAATATCAAATTGCCTAGTTGTTTGTTTAGCTCATAGAACAAATTAGAATAGAGAAGTTTATTCTCTCAATAATTTTAACTTCATAGGCATGGTTGCAAGTAAACATTGGATGATGGAAGGCATGGGTTCAATAATACCAGATAGAGGCATTAGGACAAAACGTCCAACAACACAACACCAACGGCATTTCGTATTTGTATGGTAAAATAGTTGTGTTAAATATAACACAAATGTATCCCAACAGTAAATGTCGAAAAAAAAGTGCAAAATACGTTTAAATGTCAAAGTTCTATATTAAAACGACATAAAAAAGTTAATTCAACAGTTTTTTAACTCCACCTGGTGTAAGTAAGATAATTGTCGTCGAATTACTCTCATTTGCCCAAACCAACGACGTAGATTGTGAAATGAAACGCCAGATGAGAGAAATTGTTTTATATTTAGCTGCAAAAATGCTCTCAACGATTAAACGGGGGTGAAGCACTAACAGAGTTGTATCAGAATGACTTAGGGAGCGTATGAAAAACATTCTAGACAAGTTGAACTCGAAGGACAAAGAGGAGAGACTAGGTAAATAAAAGGTGTCAGAAACGGGTTTGCTGGGTCGTATTGAACAGAAAGGGCATATAACATTAATTAAAAAACCAAATGTGATTGGCATTTCAGAACGATCTTAGAAGGGAGTACCTGTATTTGGCATTAGACTCGAAGGGCCTAGAGTTTTTACGAGAGACCTGTTTAATTTATAGTAATTTTTGTAGCTATAAAATGTTGTCACTGACTAAAAAGGAAGATGGAAGAGCTGCCGAAATTATCTCATAAAGACTTAGGGAAACCATATATGGAAATCAGTCTACATAGGCGGGACTCGAAGGACCAAATCGTGGTTCGAGCACCAAACTGAAGAGAAAAATCAGTAAGAAGGACCCACACATTGTTCGAGAGACTACTTTAAAAACACTAACTGTAGAGAAAGATTACTGGTTCATTGATGTAGTCTTAAAAGGTTGCCAATGACTAAAAACGAAGATAGAATAGATATGAAGATATATGAAGATATATTAATAGATAGGCTGGTCTAAAAGGACCAAGACTTAGTTGCAGAAGCCTGGTTTGAATATCTTTAAAAGGTTGTGAATTACTGAAAGGATAGTTCGAAGAGATTAACTGCAGAGAAAGTTGTATATCATATTCAGGCTGAAAAATGTGTCTTGTTTTCTTGTTTGGATGCAAATATTATAACGTCTTTGTAGCTTTTCGCAAATATCGTATACTTGTGTCCAAACACATTGTGTTTGCTATCCAATATAACATGTTTGCCACACAACGATTAATAGATTATAATTTATGTATTTGTAACCCAAATGGCCTTTTGGTTGTTGGAAACTGCTGAAAATAATTTTGTCTGTCACAATAAACAAACAAATAGCAGCAGGTCTTCAATTCACGAAAACAATATTTGCAAACATGTACATGGTTCCTGGATTAGTTTGCTGGAGCCGTTATTCTCAGCGTGTTGATGTAGGAAGTATATGTAAATCAGCCCAGAATAGATAGATATCACATTTTGCGCTGTAACTTTCTGGGGCAATGTGTAGAAGAATTCAAACATAATTACGTGGCTTTCAAATAGGTCGTCAAACATTACCTTGTCTTAAAACCTCCTCTTCAGATTAAGCCAACTGCCACAGTTGTTGAATTTGTTATCAAATCTTCATAATATTTCTTTGTGTGTTTCTTAGCGAGCATTCACAAAAAAATATTGAAACTGAAACTGAAAAATTATTAACGTACACTAAGATGGGTATCACTTTCATTGTTGCCGGGGTGTTGCCAGGGAAGGGATGCAATGATGAAGTGGCATCAACATCACCAAATGTATATTCCTTTTTAAAAAAAATGTCTGTTCATTACCAAACCACAAAAAGTGCTGAAACATTATGAATTATAAATTTCAGAGGTTTCATGCAAAATATTTTAAAGACTTTTTTTGGCTTAAAGAGACGAAACTTGTTGGGAAGCAGGCAGGTTATAATCGAAGAGTATCTGATGTTGTTGTGATTTTCCTTTCGTTGATTTTGTTTCTTTTCTTCAATTAATAAGGAAGTTCATAATCATATTATGATAACCGTCTATAACAAACCTGGGTGTGTATGTGCAAAATTGAAGCTTTAAACTTTAACACTTTGGATATAACTTTCCTCTTCCTATTACTGTATTTCCAATTTACTGTATAATCTTTTTAGGCGTTTTCCATATGTTATGCAACATATATTTAAATATTTTGCGTTTCATTTCGTTTCGTCTCAGTTTTCCAGCTTCTTAATGTTAACATAATTTCCTCTATCAATCAATTCAATTCGTTTGTGGTGGATCACAACCAAATGACGAAGCTGATATAAAAAATAATTCATTTTCGCTTTTTATAGAAGCCACTTGTCTGTCTTTCTTTCTTTAACACTTGCCTGGGAGATTTGGCATTTGAAGGCCCCCCGCTTGAGGAGTTATTTCAAAACAAAGTCATATCAAATCTCAATCTCAATCTTAATCTTTTGTTTTCTTTTCTCAGAGATACACGTGTTAGACTTCACTTAAAAATTTCAAAAACTCAGTTAGTAGAATGGTTGCTGTGTGTGAGAGATAACCGAAAGTTGATCAAATTTCAATTTTAGACAAAGAAATCGACACAGACAGAAAGTCTAGGGTAAAGTGATTTTTCAAATCTCCACATGCAACTCTGCGGGTTTTCTTTTATTTAATCCCAATTGTAGTTTGAATAATCTCCCGCTCTAACTTGAGCATAAAACCAGGTGAATGTTTTTGTTGATTTCCCGCTGTCTCCCAAAAGCTTTATTTACCCTTATTATGTTGCATTTAATAATTTAATGCCAAAATGTTATCATCTTAATTAAAAATCTAGAAATTACATCATTTTTGATTTAATCAAAAGTCAATGCATTTGAAAATAGTCATGAAAACCTGCGGATATTTTTACAAATATTTCAAATTTGAATCCCAGTTGTACCGGTAGGAATTATGATAACACAGATGTCATTTCTACTAACTTACTTACTTAATTAGCCTCGCTCACAGGGGGACTAATACGGCATTTACACCGACCAAGATTAATGCATTTCGAGAGTTAACTCCACTAGCCCACAATTTTAATCTGAAAATCTGAAGTTTGTTTTTGAAACGAAGTTCCTTATTGCACGTTGCGGGATGGGAGCTAAATGAAAAAAATTAAACTTTTTTAACACTATTTTGCTACAACCCAGTATTATCAACTATATTGGATACTTTTGCTTTGGTTTGTGTCTAGACTAACATACGATTGGAAATTTCTTGTTTAAAGGGAGGTTTTCTAGGTAGAGCCGGTTCCAATATTTAGTATATATTGTGATATTGAACCCAATAAAAACTAAATTTAGAAAATCTAACGTTAAAGAAGTTTAAAAAAAGAATATTTTCTGAAATAAGTGCCTTTTCTTAAAAAAAGTAAAATTTCTCCAAAAAAAAATTACTATTCAAGTTCTTAAACAAAGTATCTTTTCTTAAAAAACATAACTTGTGTTAAAGAAGTACCTTTGCTTAAAAAATGTACATTCGATTTATCCGACCTTTCGTATTATAATCAAAAATTAAATTGTTCGAGCCTTTGGTCGTAGTTTTATTTAATTTTATTCTTCTATATTTCGCTACCCTTTGTATAGTGCTATATCTAATGTTTACTATTGGTAATTGTTCCCTCTTCACTGGCAGTGCATGTTTTTGTCCAAGGAAATGAATCCATTGTACCTCTGTTGGAATGTCTTTGCCTGTTTTATTAATGAATCATTTACTATTAAATTTTATTCATAATTTCCAAAGGGTAGCGAAATATCGAAGAATAAAATTAATTAAAAATACGACCCAACGCTCGAACTATTCAATTTTTTAAAAAGTACCCTTTCTTAAAACGAGTATTTTTTTAAATAACTACCTTTTCTTAAAAAAGTAAATTTTCTTAGAACAAAATTCCTTTTCTTAAAAAACAAAATTTTCTTTAAAGAATACCATTTTTGTGAAACAAACAAACTTTTCTCGAGATAAATACCTACTCTCTTTATTTACCTATTTAACTATTCCTGCAAAAAGGACCAATTCTAAAAAGATTCCCATTTCTTAAAAAAAACGTTTTCTTCAAAAAAATACATTCTCTTAAAAAAATTAAAAATTTCTTAAATAAGTGCCTTTTCTTAAAAGAAGTAAATTTTTTAAAAAAAAATACATTTTTATATTCTTAAACAAAGTACATTTTCTTTAAAAAAAATACCTTATCTTAAAAAAGTAGGTTTGTTTAAAAAAAGTTAATTTTCTTACAAAAAGTACATTTTCTTAAAAAAAAGTAATATTTTTTAATAAGTACCTTTTCTTAAAAACGTACGTTGTCTTAGAACAAAATTCCTTTTCTTAAAAAACAAAATTTTCTTTAAAGAATACCTTTTTTTGTGAAACAAAATAACTTTTCTTGAGATAAGTACCTACTCTTAAAAATTTAACTATTCTTGTAAAAAGGACCAATTCTAAAAAAGATTGTCATTTCTTAAAAAAACCTTTTCTTCAAAAAATACATTCTTTTAATAAAATACGTTTCCTTACGAACATTCCTTTTCCTAAAAGTACCTTTTCTTAAAATTAAAATAATATCTTTTCTTTTCTGTTATTTTCTTGAGCCTTTCTGAAAATAAGTACATTTTCTTAAAAAAAATAACCTTTTCCTAAAACTAGTACCACTTCTTTAAAAAGTTCCTGTTCTCAAAAAAAGTACCTCTTTGTAAAAAAAAAATCCATACTATTTTGGATGTTTCTTACAGAAAGAGCTTCTTCTTAAAAATAGTACCTAGTGTTAAAAAACATTAGCTTTTAATAAAAGAAGTACCTGTCTTTAAAAAATTACCTTTTCGGGAAGATATAATCCTGATACATATTTTTACAAAAAGAACCTAAAAATATCTTTTATTTTTAAATACATTCTATAAAACTAAAAATTTTTTCTTAAAAAAAGTTTATCAGTTCACAAAAAGTATCTTTCTTAAATATCCTTCAAAATAACCGTATTCTTCAACGTGCGCCTTATGCGTGTTGGAACTAACTAGTACATAAAATATAGCCAAAGGAATGTCGTTCCAACCGGGTGTCACCTGATGCCTCATGTGTTTTTTGTTATCCTCATTTTAAACTGGGGTACATTTTGAAGCAACACTTAGTTACTAAAAAATGCAACCATAATAAACCATACATACAAAATTAATTGTTGGACAGACGGAAGCCACACATTTTTTGTATTTGATGCCGCCGCAGATATAATTGGCCCTTATTGGTTTAAAGTGTGAGCCGGATTTGACCGACTGATCCCATTTTAAGGGTTCAGTTATTTCAAAAACACTTCAAATTTGTATAAAACCAGCAAAATCAATAGCAGCCAATGCAATTTTTCCGTTGTGCCGCCGTCTTAAATAAGTTTGTCTCGGCGCGGAATTGGTCTCAGCACAGAGTTGCCACCTGAAATGACAATTCAACCTCAAATTGAGTGGTGCAAAGATAACAGAACAAGGTTATCGGTAACCTGTCCACGCCAAACTGCGGTCTAAATGCGACATAACACATTTACAAAACTGTGATAACATATTTCCCCAGCAGGTTCAGCCTTTTGACTTTTCTCGCCGGTTGGTAACACCACACTTTCACAGGGATTCGTCCGACAGAGCCATCGTAAGCCCGGTATTCAGTTTTTATGAAATTTTCGTTGCCATAGGAACTACGGGTATAAAAAATAACGAAAATTTCATCAACCGAAAATTTCGCTCACTTTTCATTTGCATGGTACTCAGCTCTTTGCGAAAATTTCATAGGCAGTATCAAGTACAGGGTTGTTACGCCGAAGTTATTTCGTACGAAAACAATTGTTTCATAATTGTTTGGGAGCGGAATTTTGGCATTTCGATTATTTTAATAAACAAAAGCAATACCACATGCATTAAAAATAGAACGGAGTGCAAAGATGAATTAATACTGAAATTTTTGCAAGGTTAATCAGAGATATGTGGTAACTCTCTGCAACAAAATTTTCCGTTTAGATATAAATGAAAAAATTTCTTAAGAAAATTTCGGAAGAACTGAATACGGGGCTGTAATCGCGATATTTTGATTCGCTTAAATACGTTGATGTCATGGTACAGTTGGTAAAGCTCACAACTCATACGAATTCGATACTCGCCGTTGTCCATTTATGCCTAGAGTACACGTAACGAGTAGAGTAGCGAGACTGTAAGATGTTACTAGACCGAGATAGATGGGTGAGTGAGTAAAACCGAGTAAGTGTTCAAATGTATTTTGCCACCTGACGAGTCATTTCAGTTTTATTATAGCGATTAATTGTAATAAATCGGGGAAATCAAAATTTTTACCGCGATTTTAACCAGCTTTTACCGTTCATAAAATTTCACTTGTTTTCCACCTTGATGCAAAAAATAAACTAAACAAATTTCGCAATAAAACCCTCAACCGAGTGCAGAATAGCTAACGAGTGCGAGTTTACGTATGGCGAACGAGTCAGTGAATTGTTGCGGGAACAACAAGAGTTTAGCGGAGAAGTAGTACGCGGCCCAGAAAACAAATTAGTTTTTTAAATTTTCGCAAAAATTTACAGCAAATCCGATGCAAAAATGGAAAAAAGTTTATAATATTATTAGTTTCATACAATGGGTAAAAAGCTTTGAAATGGTATAACTTTGGAACAGTAACTGAAAATTTAAATTTTTGTTTTACAAAATTGCTTAGAATTGGTCGGTCTTTTAACGTGCATCAGTAGATTTTTAAATTTTCGTAGAAATTTAAATTAAATCTGATGCAGAAGTGGCAAAAGATTTATAATATTATTAGTTTCATACAATGGGTAGAAAGCTTTAAAATGGTATAACTCTTGAACAGTAACTGCAAATTCAAAATGTTCCTTTATAAAATTACTTGGAATTTATTCGTCTTTTAACATGCATCATTAGTTGTTTAAATTTTCTCAGAAATTTAAAGCAAATCCGATACAAAATTGGGAAACAGTTTATAATATTATTAGTTTCATACAATGGGTAAAAAGCTTTAAAATGGTATAACTTTGGAATAGTAACTGCAAATTCAAAATATCCTTTTACAAACTTGTTTGGAATTTATCTGTCTTTTAACGTGCATCATTAGTTTTTTAAATTTACGTAGAAATTTAAATTAAATACGATGCAAAGTGGCCAAAAGATTTATATTATTATTAGTTTCATACAATGATCAAAAGGCTTTAAAATGGTATAACTCTAACTGCAAATTCAAAATTTTTTCTCCTAAATTGCTTGGAATTTATCCGTATTTTAAACTGCATCATTAGTTTTTTAAATTTTCCTAGAAATTTTAAAAGTTATAAAGCATTATTTACAAAATGTATCCAAAGTGTACTACAACATGTAATCATGGTACCTTATTGAACAAAATCATTGCCAAATCTTGTGTTTTGTGGATATACAATAAAAGTTTGGACGTTTTTCTTTAAAAATATTGGCTTACAAACTAAGAAATAAATAAAATAAAAAAATAGTGGCCATTAACTGAGTGGCTATAATAAAAAATAGTGGCTATTAACTGAGTTTTAAGTAAAATTCAAAAATCGTCTGAATTCCCGCTTTTTTGAGGGAAATTCGACTTGCGCGACATCTAAACCCCTTTCTGAAAAAAATCTCAAAAATACTTTACCCTATAAGCTTTCCAACTACTCATGAGCAACTATTATTAAGATTAAGAAAAAATTACAGCAGACAGTTGTCCGAGGCCTTTGGCCACGGACTGTCCCTGCAGGCTGTGTCAGAGACACGGCCTGTAAGATTAACGTAGAATACGCCATCCGATAAGACAGAAAACATATATAACAATAAATGATAACATAACAACCACTCGTTGCTTTCTTGTATTTCGTGTAGGTGCCATTTTGATTAGTAGTTTTTATTTTAATTTACTAAACGTCAACTGTCAGCTGCTGTCAAACAGCATTGTTATTTTGCTTACTTGGCAGCACTTTCATTTAACATAAAAATGTATGAATTAATTTTTTCATATATTTTTTATAATTATATATCCATGTTAAATTCAAATTCACATTTAACATTTTGTTTCACTTAAATACATAAGTAAATATACGAAATTTCAATATTTCATCAATCAAAACAACAGCCGAAGGTTTGTGTCCACACTGAAATAGCAGCATAGTTTGTGTCCACGCTACAAACTCAAACCCTCAACCAAACACCACACATATGTTTGAGTGTATGTGTGTAAACAATTTTCATTTGAGAAATTTAAATATTAGGAAGATATCAACCAATATGAAATGTATATCAAACGAAAGATAACATCTTCATTTACCTACAAAAAAATTTTTAAAAAGAGTTATCTCGCCTTTTCCTCATAATCAATGAAATAAAGATTACAACAATAACAATCTGCCATTACTCCCTATACCGTAAGGTAAGACGTATTCTACGCCAAAATTGTTTGGGACACCCTAATGTATGTAGCAGAAACTTTGAAGTATATTTAATCACGGATCTTTTCCCAGAATTTTTTTCAATTTCATCAAAATAGCTAAAGTAATCTGCATTATTCAAATGCATTAGCTGAATTTTATACTAAAACAGTAGCCCTTTGACTTGTGGTATGTGCAAGAACCAATTTTATTATGAAGCTATCATTTTCAAGATGCTATCATCACACACTGCTCCTCCCTGTTGACAAAGCTTTGTCTTGTATGCACTCCATTATCTTAAGAGTAAGACAATTTTTATTTTTTAAAATATTAAAACAAAAATGTAGAGTCACAACTGTCAATACATACATGTTTTGCATTACAAATCCGCATAGTTATTTTGCGGATATTGTAACGTTAAATATTTTTCCCATCACTTTAGCTTATCTGCCCTTTGTTTTTCAAAACTCAACCCACTTGTCGTTAGCATGACAGTTTATTCACCTCATATTTCAAAAACAAAAAATACAATGACCACTAAAACTGAAAATGAATAACAATTCATTTCATAAAACAATCTAGACTACAGCAAATACAACTAACAATGGAAAATAGTAAAAAAAAAATATGTTTTAAATGCGCAAAATTTCCAACATTTGGTAACGGTCAGACATGCACAATTTCGTATACGTTGCACGTTAAAGACATGCGACAAATTATTAATTCATGTATATTATAAATGTAACTACCTGCCATGTTTTTGTGTGTGGTTTTTTTTTCAAAACTCAACACAAAAAGTGAAATATTTTTCGCGGAATTTCTAAGCAAACTATAATGTTAGTATTGCCATGTATGCATTTCCAACCAAAACTTTAGTTTAGCGTGTGTTGGCAAAGTCTATAACAACGAAAATTTCGATTCGTATTCGTCTAACAATCTAATAATTTCCCAATGGTTTTTATTAACATTTTTCCATTTTCCATTTCAAATAAAAAAAATAATGGGGGCCTTTCAGCTACCAAGTAACCTGAAAATTATAAATTCTCAGTCTACAGAGTAATTAACTTGTATTCGGTATTTGTTGCCTTTGTGGTGGTGCATTCAATTTCCACTGCAAATGACTGGAAATACTAAAGAATACAATTGGATTTTGGGAATCCAAGCATACTTACATGCATATACTTGTAAGAGATTGTAAAAATGTCAGCTAAGTAATTGTGCTAGCAGTTTTTATTTGGCTGAAATTCAAGACAGCTATATCAATGAAATATGGTATTTTTAAAATAGAGGGAATCGTAGATATTTATCATAGGATATCTGACAATAGAATTTTATAGAATTCTTAAGAACAAAATTCTGATTAATATATAAATACATAAATATCAAGTTTTCCCACTATCTACAGAAGTAGCAAATGGTGCTTCGGGATTCAATAATGGTCCCTCAAATCGTTACATATTTAAGCAGCAGAATGCACAAAAAAGTTTGACTCTTATATCAAAATTGTTTTTAATCTACACTCAAAATAACCTGACGTATAAATGGTGCCAGTAATTTGAAAGACAAAAAATATTTTGGTAAAAAGGGGCAAACTTAAAAAACATATGTGACGTTCCACAGGAAAAGGGCCCATATCTTCCCAAACCAAATTTTACAGGAGGACTAAAAATAGATTTTTAGGTAAATTTTATTGGTTTTCAGGTTTTGGTTGGTAACACTGCCCAGACCCGTTCCGAGCGTTCGTTCGGAACTACCAACAAAAGAGAATTTCCCCAACCTCTACCAACTTCAACAAGGGAAAGGGGAATCTTTGAACCTCATAATCGCGAAACTTGAGATTATCATACTAGAGTTTCAAAGTGCTATAACTAATCTAATTTTTGAAAATTTTTGGTCACTGAGGTGTCTTTTTATTCAGAATAATGTGTAATTTTAGGACATCCAAAAAAATGGATTTTGATTTTGTGAAGCTAAGGTCCCTTTTCCTATGGAACATCACATATGTTTCAGGCAAAAACGATGTACTAAAGTAGACAGTCAAAATTTCTCTTCACTCGAATGCCAACAAACAAAACGAGTGAAACGTTGATCATTGCCTGCTCTCTCTCGCATTGAATATTTCAATACACGAGCAGGTTTTTGACAGTGTTATTGTATATAACTATACAAATTGCAACCAAATTGAAGTAGAATGACATAAACTATGCAAAAAGTATGAAATAATCAAGATATGACGCGAGACAGAAATGCCTTTGAGCGAATTGTGGCCACTTTTTGGATCGAAGTTCCCTATCGCACGTCGCGTGATGAGGGTTAAGTGAAAAACAAAATTGAACCACTTTTGTTTTAACACTATTATGCTACAAAACACTATTCTGCCGTGCATATCAAGAAGGACTCAAGTCCACTTTCCTAAATTTTTCAGGAGAATCAGATTTCTGAATTCTGCTTGGAGATGCAATTGTAGTCAGAACCCCGTTGTTTGTTATAATGAAATTAATAACATTTATGCAATTTTTCCGCAATTTCCAACCATAACGGAAGGTGCAAAATGTTAAAAAAATATTTTTTTTTAATATTTTGGAGTTGAGTCTTTCGTAGTAAGCAGGGCAGTATTATCCACTATATTGTTTACTTTTGCTTTGGTTTGTGTCTATACTAACGGCTTGGATCATAGAGAAAGAACTTAACTAGACGTCTCACATAGGTTGGGAAATTTCTTGTTCAATGGGAAGTTTTCTAGGTGCAGCCTGTACCCAATATTTAATATATATTGAAATTTTTAACCCAATAAAAAGTAAATTTAGAAACGCCAAAGTGAAGGAAATTTAAAAAAGACGCTTTTCTTAAATAAGTGCCTTTTCTTAAAAAAAGTAAATTTTCTCAAAAAAAATACCTATCCGTATTCTTAAACAAAGTACCTTTTCTTAAAAAAATACCTTATCTTAAAGAAGTACATTTGCTTAAAACAAGTAAATTTACTTACAAAAAGTAACTTTTCTTAAAAAAAAAGTATTTTTTTTAAATAAGTACCTTTTCTTAAATAAGTACCTTTCCGTAAAAAAGTAAATTTTCTTACAACAAATTGCCTTTTCTTAAAAAACTACCTTTGCTTTAAAGAGTACCGTTTTTTGTGAAACAAAATAACTTTTCACGAGATAAGTACCTACTTTTAAAAATGTACCTATTCTTGAAAAAAGGACCAATTCAAACAAAAATCCCAATTTCATAAAAAAAAACATTTTTTTCAAAAAATACCTTCTCGTAAAACAAATTAATTTTCCAAAAAATGCTTTTCTTAAAATTAACTTTTCTGACAAATAAAATAATAACTTTTCTTTTCTTGAGATAAGTAGCCTTTCTGAAAATACATAAGTACCGTTTCTTAAAAAAAAATAACCTTTTCCTAAAAAGTGTACCACTTCTTTAAAAAGTACCTGTTCTTAAAAAAAGTACTTTTTTGTAAAAAACAAATTAATACTCATGGCTTTTCCTTACAGAAAGTACTTCTTCTTAAAAATAGTATCTTTTCTTAAAAAAAAAACAAAGAATTACCTGTCTTTAAAAAGGACCTTTGCGGGAAAATATAACACATATTCTTACAATAAGGACCTACAAATATACTTTTTTCTTTAAAAAAAAAACCCAATAAGCTCATATTTTTTGTGAATTCCAATGTTGGAATTCCAGTGTAAATCCAAGGTTGAATTACATTTGAAATTCATTCTGTTTCCAGTCTGTTTCAAGATCGTTAAAAAACAACAATAAAATTGTTTGAAGCATATGATATTTAGGGCACAGAGCTGATGCAAAATCATTGGCGGCGGTGATGATGACGATTTTATAATTAAATTTTCAGAGAACCATTTATAAGGTCGTGAAATTTTTCGATTTCTAGATTTACATATCTATTTCGCAAAAGTTTGTTTTCTGTTTTTCGCTTCTTTTCAGTGGTTTTGTTGCGAAAATATAGTTTTTATTTATACGAGGGTTGCATTTTATGTTTTGGGATTAGAGAACAAAAACAAATATGAAGCATCGAAAATCACTTTATTGTTTTTCAAAATATTCCCCATTAAGATTTGTACACTTTTGCATGCGTTTCAACCAATTGTCGAAACACTTTTGCCACTCTGATTGAGATATCTCCAAAACATGCATTCTGAATGCAGCAACCGCTTCTTCAGGTGTCGAAAAACGTTGACCTCTTAGTTTGTTTTTTACGTACGGGAATAAAAAGAAGTCATTCGGTGCCAAGTCAGGACAATACGGTGGATGACCCATCAAATCGATGTTTTGGGTGCTCAAAAAATCAGTTTTTTCAGCCGATATGTGAGAGCTGGCATTGTCGTGGTGAAGAGTGATCCGTCTTCGGCGGTTAGTTTTCCTGATTTCTTGGAAGACAACTGGCAAACAAATGGTTGTGAACCAGTCAGAATTCACTGTTCTGCGTTGTTCTAGTGGTACGGTTGCGTCATGTCCGGTTCTTCCGAAAAAACAGGCGACCATTTGCTTGGAAGTGCTTCGGGCGAGAACAACTTTTGTTGGATTTGGCTCATCTTGAAACACCAATACAGTTGACTGCTGTTTACTTTCGGGCTCATACGCGTAAATTCAGGATTCATCACCTGTCACGATGTCATAGACGTGTTTCGAAGCACCGCGATCGTATATTTGGCGATTGACAAATTGTGTGGGATCCAACGCGAACAAATTTTTTTGACAGTCAAATGTTTATGCAATATTGTATGTATGCTGGTCCCACTAATGCCTAAGGTTGTCTCAATCTCACGGTAGGTCACATGACGATCTTGCAAAATCAGTTCGCGCATAGCATCAATGGTTTTCGGAACAACAGCTGATTTTGGACAACCTTCACGAAATTCGTTTTGGAGTGAACTATGACCACGGTTGAATTCACCATACCATCGATAAAGACTGGTCCTTGATGGAGCTTGATCGCCAAAAATTGAATTAAGTTCATCCATACACTACTGCTGAGTTAATCCAATAATCGCACGAAAATGTTCACGATTTAATTCCATTTCCGACTGGATACGAAACACTGCCACCTAAAGAACGTTGTTGAAAAACAACGGCGGCATCAAATCGAGTCAGCTATGTACTCTAAATGTCAATCATAACATATTAATGGTGCAAAATTTAACAACGCGAAAGTCACAAAGTTTTTAAGTGAAAATAAAGAAATAAAAGTGAAAATAAGCAAAAAGAAAATAAAGAATAGAAAATAGAACATTATAAAGAAAAGTACATATATTTTTACAAGAATTCATATACATAAATATAAATTAGAATGAAAAAATAGAGCTCACACAAAAAAACTAATGACATTTTATTTATCTTTTATTTTGTGTATTTTTATTTTTAAGCTATAAACTATATGTAAATAATAAAATGTTTTATTTTTACAAGGGGAAATGGGGTAAAAAATGTGGCAGAAAATTGTTTGAAAATTACTGTTAAAATAATGTTGTAACATTGCTTGAACAACACTGAAATTCCATGCTTGAATTCAACGGTGAAAACAGGTACGGTTCGACTTGAATCACACTGTTATTCAAGGCTGGAATTACACTGTAAAGGTACTGTTTTGTTCGACTGTAATTCAATCGTTAATTTTGCTGGATTGGATATTGAATTCAAGTGTATTTCAACTGTAATTCAACACTGGAAATTGAAAATTGTGACTGGATTTCAAGTGTAATTCTACTGGAATTCCAGCCAAAATGCTTATTGGGTACATTCTATACAAAAATTTTTTTTTTAAAAAAGTTTATCATTTTCTAAGGAACAATAAGTATCTTTTCTTAAATATCCATTTAAATTATCGTATTTTTCAACGGGCGCCTTAGGCGTGGTGGAACTAACTTGTACAAAATATATAGCGAAAGGAACTTCGTTCCAACCGAGTGTCCCCAGACACCTCATGTGATTTTTGTTCTCTTTTACGAGGGTTGCCAAATTGCGCCCATCTTCTGGTAGTCTACTTCTTGATCATCTTTGTTTCGAGTTACAAGGCGCCACGTTGTTTATTATTTTTATTTGAGCCATCAAACGTAAACGATCTCAGTAAATTCGTAAATATGGAAAAAATTGGTCACCGTAATGTAATTCAATCTTTCCATTTGAAAGGTATTAGTCCAAGCCGACCTAGATTCTAATGTGGGGGAGTGTGCAGAGCTTAAACGAGGCTGTACGAGCTACCAAGACAAACACCATAGTGGCCAACCAATTGAGGTGTCCAAGGCAGGTACGGTTAAGAAAATCCATAACATGGTTATTGGATGATCATCGCCTGAAGGTGCGTGAGGTAGCTGAAGTGATAGGCTTTTCAAAAAGTGTTATACATCGTATATTGACCAAAGATTTGAAGATGAGAATGCTGTGCGCAATATGGGTGCCGCGTTTGCTTTCAGTAGAGCAAAAAGAGCGTCGTGAAGATGTATCAGTAGAGAATTTGGCGATGTTTCACCGCAATAAAATCGAATTTTTGCGTCGATTTATAACCATGGATGAGACATGGGCCCACCACTTTACACCTGAGACAACGGAACAGTCAAATCAGGGGAAAACTGAGTGTCCAAAAGATCAATTGTTTCATATCATATCTTCCATTTCACCCCATAAAAAGTCAGTAATCATGGCCAGAGAAGATGATTTTTCGCGCAAATTCGATGTCCGATGTTGATTGAAGTTTCTGCAAAGACCATGTTTGTCAACGTTGTTCATGCGCAAAGCGATTCATTGCGACTATTAGTGTGAAAATAAAATATGATTTAAAAAGCTAATTGTTTTCGGACCACCCATTATTATTACACATGACAATACAATTGATCATTCGAGTTTCCGTATTAGTCGTTCAATTAGTCGTAGTATTAGGAAAATTCTACTAGACCTTGGCTTTCCACTTACATATGTACAATAACTCAAGAAATCTGGTTCTTTGAGATTCAATATTGGTTAAAATCTTGCCTTTGTGTTTTATTTGGAGTATTCTCCTAGGCGTTACAAATATTATGGTCCACCAAAACTTAGTATATGTCTCCCAATTCTGTACGAGTACTGATGTATTTCTGGCACTTCGAGATCCGGCAGTGGTCCCTCAAATCATTATGCTCAAATCTGTTTACGAGGGCTGATCAAGGAGTCCGTGACTTTTTTCCCTCGTAGTTATATGAAATGCAACACTGGTCCTTTTAGTGAAATTTAGGGTAGTTAGAGCAAAGATCGAACTCAAGTTTTCATGTACACGAGTCGCACCCCCTAATCATTGCACCACTTCAGGTTTGAAGTGATAAAATAGTCGATTTGGAGACAAAATATATAGAGTAGGATGCATGAGGGACTAATTTATTGGTCAATATATGAATTTTCGCCACGATACAATGTCGTTCGAACCGCAGTGGAACACCACCCAACACTGCTTTGAAATTTGTCAAAGGCTTTAGTTTTCGTTCTCCTAAGAGAAAACGCGGCACCCATCTCGGACAGAGGTTTCAAATGCTCATCTGATCATGTCGAGTTGAAATTGCTGATTTTTATGATAGATATGATACATATAGGAGTTTACACGCTGAAAAATCTGTATATTTTTGTTGTTTGGATGCAAACATAATATGTTTGTAGCTTGTCGCAAAGATAGTATATTTGTGGCCAAACACATTGTATTTGCTATTCAATATTACTTGTGGGAGACACGGGTTCACAGTACCCATAGTATCTATAAAGTCTTTCCTTACTTTTGGGTGATGATATTTGGATTTTACTTTTCATTAAAACTTGATCAAATTGACTATGTTGTCGTCTAATTATAATGTCTGTTAAACTTCAAGCAAAATGGCATAACCAAAATGTGATAGAAGCCCAAGCACTGAAAAATCTGTATATTTTGTTACTTGGATGCAAATATAATGTGTTTGTAGCTTGTCACAAACATAGTATACTTGTGTCCAAACACATTCGAAATAGCTATTCAATATAATATGTTTGGGGCGCAATCGAGAATAGGTTATTATATATGTCTTTGTGAACCAAATATGATTTAGTTGAAAACGTCTGAAAACAAACACGTGACAGACAACAAAGAAACACAAAAACTGCGGTTCTTCAATTTATGAAAACAATCTTGCAACCATATGCATTTTTCCTGCAATATGTTGCTGGGGCCAATTTTTGTCAGCGTGTACTGATTAACGAGTGCAGAAATTACGAGGAGGGAATCCCAAAAAGTTTTTTTTTGATACACCTTTGCATTTATGATCCTTCGTTGATATCTTTTAATACCTCTTCTCTCAAATCAAAACTAAAACTAATAAGATTATTTATTTTCTGTTTCTTTTCAGGTAAATGCATGACTTGTCAACTGTTACTTTTAATGTTATACACAGATTTCTTTCCAGTTCTTCAAGTCCTATTAGTTGTTTGAAACTAAATTTTAATACAAATGGGATTCATTTTAATTGTTTTAACTATTATTCTTTTAACTAAATGGTGTTTGTTAGCCCTTCGAGCCTTTTGTACACTTATCTGCAGAAGTATTCTCAAGTTTAATCCAACACTGCCTTAACATTGCAATTCGGTTGTAGGTTATAATTTTGAACTTAAATTGTTTTACATTTATTGGGTTTTATCGTTTGAAATTTTCTTCAATTCATTTCAATCAAATTAAAATCCAATTTTCAACAATTTTTATTTTGATTTTTCTTTTCTGAAGTTTTTACTTTCCAATTCAGTAACGCACTTCAGGTGAATGAATGATTTATCAGCTTAAAAACGCCACTTGCGTGTTTCACCTACTCTCGTTTTTAAGAGTTGCAATTTCATTATCATTTTATATTTATTTTTCAATACTGTATTAACAATTAAGTTCAATTTCACCCAAAACAATTGTGGCAAATATTTTGTAAAAAGCAAAAAAAAAAAAATTAAAAATACCAATGTTAGAGAAAAATGTTATGGAAAATTCCTTTAAAACACATGCGGATGTGAGTGAGTTTGCAAATGAAACGATTGAAAAATAAGTTTACAATATTAGGAGGGAGGCTATTGATTAAATTATAGGAAAAACGCATGCGGATATTTGGTGATTAAAACAGGAAAACAGTTTAAGTGGATTCAACAAGAATGGACAATGTATTTAAACCGATTCCTGAAAATATCCGCGTGAAATAAACACGAATCTTTCAATATTCCAATTATTCCCAGAAGACATATGCGGATGTGGGTGAATATATCATTGAACAATTTTAAAAACTATTCTACAATGAAAATAAAGTAATATGGAATTGCATGGCAAAAACGCATGCGGATATTTTGCAGTAATTAGAGGAATAAATTCAAAGCTAAGGAAATATATGCGGATGTGGACGAAAATCTTATAAACAGAAATTAAAAACTATTATAAGTTGAAAATTCTGTTATATTGAATTGAATCGAATGAAAAACGCTTGCGGATATTTGAATTTATATGAATATAGACAAAAGGCAGAAAACAAATGCGGAGATGGGTTAATATATCCCTGAAAATAATTTCTCACTTTATGTATTCAGGCTCAAGACCATTCCAGATCTTTACTAATTGGAATCTGCGGATTTTTTTTGAAGTTTTTATGAAGAAAGTATAATCAAAGCTCAGAAAATATGTGCGAATGTGGGAGAATATTTATTAGAAACCCGTTAAAACCTATTCTTAATTGAAAATAATGTCATATTGGATTGAATTGAATGAAACATGCATGCGGATAATTTGCACAGTTTATATAAATAAAGTGATAACTCAGAAAATAGACGCGGATGTAGAAAAATAGCTATCACAAAATTTAAAAAGAATTACATTGGAAAAATAGACATATTGTAACGAGCAGAATGAAAACGTATGCAGATATTTGGTGATTAAAAGAGGAAAACAGTTTAAGTGGAATCAACAAGAATGGAAACGGATATTAATCGATAACTGAAAATATCCGCGACAAATAAACGCGAAGATTTCAGAATGAAACTTATTCCCAGAAAGCATACGCGGATGTATTTTTGAAAACTTGTAAAAACTATTTTACATTGAAAATAAAGAAATATGGCGTTAAATGGAATTAAAAACGCATGCGGATATTTTGCTGTATTTACATGAATAAAGCCAATACTTAGCAAATATATGCGGATGTAGTTTAATATTTTTTACACAATTTTTAAAAATTATTCTAAATTGAACATAATGTTACATAGAGTTCAATGGTATGAAAAACGTATGCACATATTTGACAGAATTTATATGAATACAGTCAAAAGTGGAAAAATATATTTAATATACCTCTGAAAATAATTTCTCATTTTATGCATTCAGGCTCAAAATGAAATTTTGAACAATTAATCCTCATGATTCCTGGCAAATCGTATAGCTATTTCAGATCTAGCCATTGATCTTCATCAGCTGTTGGTTCTTTGAAATCTTTTAAAACCTATTTTACATTTAGTATAAAATAATGTTAAATTGAGTTGTATGAAAATCGAATGCGGATATTTTGCAGAGTTGTTGTGAATAAAATAAAAGCCCAGATAATAGTATATGCGGATGAGGTAGAATATTTATTAGAAACCCGTGAAAAACTATTCTGAATTGAAAATAATGTTCGGATGGATTTATATTGTATATTGTCATATTGGATTGTATTGAATGAAACATGCATCCGGATATTTTGCACAGTTTGAATAAATAAGGTCATAATTGAAAAAATAGACGCGGATTTACGGATGTATCTTTGAAAATAAATTTTCATTTTATATTTTCAAGCTCAAGACCATTTTATCTCTCTCTTAATAGGGATATAGTTTTTAAAAAGAAGTTTTGCAAAAGTCATCCTCCTGGTTCAAGGCAAACCGTAAAGCTATTTCAGATTTAGCCATTGATCTTCCTAAGTGGGTGTTTCGTTGAAAGTTATTAAAAACTATTCTACGTTTCATATGAAATTGAGTTGTATCAAAATCGCATGCGGATATTTAGCAGAAAAAATTAAAGCTCAGAAAATATTTGCGGATGTGGATAATATTTATTAGAAATCTGTTAAAAATTATTCTGAATTGCCAATAATGTTATATTGGGTTGAATTGAATGAAACATGCATGCGGATATTTTGCAGTTTATATAAATAATGCCATAATTGAGAAACTAGACGCGGATGTATATGGATATATCTTTGAATGTTGTTAAACACAATTAATGTAAAAAAATTAATAAAAAATAATACTGAATTTAATCAAATGAAAAACTATGTGCGGATATTTTGCACAATTTATACAAATTAATCCATAATTCACCTACTGCGGATGTGGAGGAATATTTATTAGAAAATTAAAAAAACTATTTGACATTGAAGAAAAATGTTGCAGTTAATGGAACAGTTTATATAAATAAAGTTAAAACTCAGAAAATATATGAGGATGTAGAAAAACATTTATCAGAAAATTTAAAAAGAAATACATTGAGAAAAAAGATATTGAATAGAATAAAAAACGCATGCGAATATTTTGCACAATTTACATAAATATAATCAAAATTCACAATATATATGCGGATGTGGGCAAATATTTATAAGAAAATTAACAAAAACTCTTTTTCATTGAAGAAAAATGTTATAGTTAATGGAACAAATGCAAAAACCCAGACGGATATTTTCCACAGTTTATATAAATAAAATCTAAACTCCGAAAATATGTGCTGATGTGGGAAAATATTTGTAATAAACTCAAAACTCATAAAATATATACGGATGTAGATATATATTTATCAGAAAATTTAAAAAGAAACACATTGGAAAAAAATTATATATTGTATTGAATAGAATGAAAAACACATGCGGATATTTTGCAAAATTTATATAAATAAAATAAAAATTCGCAATATATATGCTGATGTGGGAGAATATTTATTAGAAAATTGACAAAAACTAATTTCAAACCAAGAAAAATGTTACAGTCAATGGAGCAAATGAAAAAACCCACGCGGATATTTTGCACTAAAATCCAAAATTTCCAATATATATGCGGATGTTGAGGAATATTTATTATAAAATTAACAAAAACTATTTGACATTGAAGAAAAATTTTACAGTTAATGGATCAAATGAAAAAACGCACGCGGAGATTTTGCACAATTTATATAAATAAAGGAAAAACTCCGAAAATATGTGCGGATGTGGGAGAGTGTTTGCAATAAACTCAAAACCCAGTAAATATATGCGAATGTAGGAAAATATTTATCAGAAAATTAAAAACAAGAAATATATGTGAAAAAAAGATAGTTTGTATTGAATAGAATGAAAGCCACATGCAGATATTTTGCAAAATTTATATAAATAAAATAAAAATTCGCAATATATATGCTGATGTGGGGGAATATTTATTAGAAAATTGACGAAAACTAATTTCCATTCAAGAAAAATGTTACAGTCCCACGCGGATATTTTGCACAGTTTATATAAATAAAGTCAAAACTCAAAACATACATGCGGATATGAGAGAATATTTTTTAGAAAATGGGAATAAACTATTTTATATTGAAGATAAAAGTAACATGTAATAGTACGAATGATAAAAAGCACACGGATATTTTGCGGATTTTGTACAAAATTATTAAAAACCCACAATATATTCATAGTTACAAAACAAATTGGGGGACTGTGAAAATATTTTAAGGAGAAAAATACTTTTAATTATAGGGATACGAATTTATGATTTATAAGCACACGCGGATGCATTGGAGTCTTGTAATAATTTAATAAGAGAAAACGTTGAGGCCTTACAAGTTAGATGTCATTTATCTGTAACCTGTAACAAGAAAAATTGATTTTCTTTTAAAAACTGATGTAAACGAGAATCCAGATATTTCATTCAAAATCCATTGCGGATGTCTTAAAATTAATGCGGATGTGGCGAACTGGTTTGGCATAATCTAGCAAATGCATATTAAATATGGGGATATTAGGTTAAAAAAATATATAACTATTAGCCCAATGCAATATACAGGGATATTATAATAAATTTTTCCAAAAATATTTTTAATAAAATGCCTTAAACTCTACTGCGGATGTCTTACGTTTTATAGAATATAGAAGACATTTATTTTCCCAAAATTTACCAAATACATATTAAGCACACGCTGAAAACCCTATCTTTTTTGTTTTTCGGATGCAAATATAAGCGTTTGTAGGTTGTGGAAAATGCGGTATACCTGTGCCCAAACACATTGTGTTTGCTACTCAATATTACATGTTTCACACGCAATAATTAATAGATGGTAATATATTATTTTGACACCCAAAAGTGACTTTGTTTCTTAAAAACCATTAAAAACAAAAACGAGACATTCAGGAAGAAACAAAAAAGCAGCAGATCTTCAATTCAAAATTACAATGCTTACAAACATATACATGATTCCTGCAATATGTTGCAGGGGTCGTTATTTTTTTAGCGTGCATCTGCGATGAAATATCATGCGTATTTGAGGCGAATAAAGCAGATAATGCGTTTTACTAAATATGACCTTAATGAGATGACTTTAAACCTACTGCGGACGTCTTGCATTTGCATTGGAAAAAATTGTATTAGCACGACCTTAATAAAAAGGGTGACCAATGAACATGTATGTAATGGTTATTGCTTTAGAACACGCTAAAGTTTATAGTTAGCCATCGCTATGCAATATTTGTAATGAAATGTCTTGAAAACTTCAGCGAATGATTTAAACTTGAATTGAATTGAATTCTCCAAGTTAAATAAACCCACGTATTACGCAGCAGGCCGTCGGTGGTGCAATGGCTAGTGTGCACGGCACTTGTGCATGAGAACGTGAGTTCGATCCCTACTCTGACCACCTTACATTTTCCTTCGACGATGACCACCTCGCTTAGTGATGGCGACACTATCAAGTACTTAGCCTAAAAAAAATCTTCTCAAAATACCGTTCGGATCCGGTGTAAAACTGTAGGTCCCAATCAGTGAGTGTAAAACTAGAACGCGCACAGCTCACTGGTTGTGAGAAGCTCTCCCTAATCCCTACCTGGGATGTAACGGTAAACAACTTATTTATTTTTTTTTTAAGAAAAGGTTTTTTAAGAAATGGGAATATATTTTAGAATTGGTCCTTTTTTCAAGAATGGGTACATTTTTAAGAGTAGGTACTTATCTCAAGAAAAGTTATTTTGTTTCACAAAAAGTTACTCTTTAAAGAAAATTTAGTTTTTAAGAAATGGCAATTTGTTGAAAGAATATGTACTTTTTTAAGAAAAGGTACTTATTTAAAAAAAATGCTTTTTTAAGAAAAGGTACTTTTTGTAAGAAATTTTTTTTTAAACAAAGTTACTTCTTTAAGATTAGGTATTTTTTTTAAGAAAACCTACTTTGTTTAAGAATATGAACAGGTATTCTTTTTGAGAAAATTTACTTTTTTTAAGAAAAGGCACTTATGTAAGAAATTTTTTTTTTCTTAAACTTCTTTCACTTTGGCTTTTCTAAATTTACTTTTTATTGGGTTCAAAACTACAATAGTACACTAAACATTGGTTACAGGCCCCACCTAGAACAATTTCAATTAAACAAGAAACTTCCCAACATTTGTTAGTCTAGACACAAACCAAAGCAAAAGTAAACACTATAGTTGATAATACTGGGTTGTATCATAATAGTGTTAAAAAAAGTTGTTATATTTTTTTTCAGTTAGTCCCTCATCCCGCAACGTGCGATAAGGATCTTCGTTCCAAAAACGTCTCTCAAACCTCTCACAACTTTTTATGAATAAGGCGTTACATATATCTACATATATTGAATAATACATAACTCATAGCGAGCAAAATGATACACGTTGGAAAAATTGCCCCATCACTATCTTGTAGGCACCATGTATATGTTTGCAAGTATTGTTTTTTCAAATGAAGAACTGATGCTTTTGTGTTTCTTTGTTATTGGTGACGTTTTTGTTTCCGTAGTTTTCAACAAACAAAACCACATTTGGGTCTCAAAAATATATATTATAACCTATTAATCATTGTGTCAATAAAGTACCCGATGGAAGCAGGAAAAGAGGACAACCAAAATTCCGCTGGAAAGACCAGGCAGAAGAATCCCTCCGTATACTTGGTGTTACCAACTGGCGAGAAATGTCTAAGGATAGAACCAGTTGGAGGAATATGTTGAAATTTGATTAATTTCTTTGTTTAATTCAGATGTATACGACATCTGACCTCATAAGGTTGTAAAATAGTCAATTACAGTAAAGTAAGTAACACATAATATTGAATAGCAAACTCAATGTGTTTGGATACAAGTATACTGTATTTACGACAAGCTACAAACACGTTATATTTGCATCTAAACAACAACAACAAAACTGATGTTCCAGCGTGTAATAAAAAGCATATTTTTTATGAAAAAGTCATAAAGGCGAAGGATTTAAAACCAATATATACAAACTCACACAGAGCAATGCACTCATAGACTCAACATTTCGCTCAAAAAATTTCTGACAATTGGCCTGATGTGATATGAATGTTGGATGTTGGAAAGAGTTGCTTTAATAATACCAGATAGAGGCAATCGATCAAACCAACCAGCAATTAGAAAACAACGGCATTTCGTTTTGGGTGTTAAAATTGTTGTGTTAAATACAAGACAAATGTATACTAACAATAAACGATAACAAAAATATCCAGAATTCGTTTAAATGTCACGGTTCTTAACCATAACGACATGACAAAATTAAGTCAACAGTTCTTGTAACTATACCTGGCGAAACTGCCCAGCACCAAGAGTGTGAAGGGAAACGTCAGATGAGACAAATGTTCTCTCTTTAAAGAATTTATTCACGAAATTACTACGTTACTATTTTGTTGCTGGCAAGGGTTTGCTCTCTGATTGTTAGTAGCCCAATGCCCTTGTGGAATAAAGTGCGATTTTTGATGTGTTAACATCTATAGGCACGTTAACATCTAACATCAATCTAGCAAAGTGAACACATCCAAACAACACACAGCGTTAGCATCACATACGTGGTCGTTGTACAACAATAGTCTCTGCCAGAAAATAAGTATGATGGTATTGATGTTGCGGCAGCGAACAAACAAGCAGGTCGTCGTCGCCAAAAAGTATTGAATAGTATAGAGAGAGAACTCATGCAACGAATTGTATGACTCAAAAGCACGGGCTACATCTGGCCAATGGTTCTAAACGTATTAGTCTCTTTTTGTCATAACTTGGTTTATTCATAATTTTGATGTGAAACATTGATGCCTTTTGAAACCTTTATGCTTTTTTTATAGTTTTATGTAATAACATTGTCGAAATGGCGAATTTATATTGAAATATTCTATTAATAAAATAATAGTCGGTATATGCTCTTTTACTCAGACCCTACATGACAGCGGAAAAAGAGTGCAATAAGTTCTCTATACTATTCAATACTTTTTGTCGCCGCTCTGTTTATGACAAAACAAAAACAATTATTTCACTGAGTTAAATATTGCTTTATTTATTTTAACAATATCACATCTAATGTTAAAGCAGATGTAAGAGAAAAGAAAGTGCAATAGCAAAAGAGCCTTCAGCAAAAAACTATTCTTTTTGTTTCAAATTTAGTTGTTTTTTTTAGATCCTCGTCATATTCAAAGTTGTAATTTCCTTTTAAGGCTAAGAGCTCATATTTTCTCCAGTTAGTGAAAAAATGTAAATGCCGCGGGTGGGATTCGAACTCACATTCGCTGGACGATCGTTTCGATGTTTCCCATGTAACATTTACTAATGTGTTCATAGAAATCGAATAGGTACCGCGTAACCAAAAGGTGTTAACACATCGCACGAGAGTTCGAACACTCATTGATTTTTTATCAACTTCTTTCTGGCAACACTGTTTTTTGCAGCTCAGCTGTTTTCGTTTAACATTTTACTGTCAAGCATGTTAAGTTTGGTCTGTAATTTAACCATGAATCCGACTTACAAACGACCAACGCTTGCAGATTATCGAATTTTATTATCTAAATTCATGCTCGTTTAAAAAAGTGCATCGTGAACTTCTTGCATTTTATGGTCAGTTTTGGCGGCCTTCTGAGGGGACTATTCAGAATTTCGTGCGATTTAACGCCTTTAAATTATCTTTTGTGGGGCTATGTTACGGCTCATGTCTGTAGGGACAAGCCGGCAAAGGTTGACGCACTAGAAGTCAATATAGAAGAATTTATTCGTGAGATACCTGCCGATATATTGGAGAGATTATGTCAAAATTGGATCGAGGTTATGAACCATTTGAGGCGCAGCCGCGGTCAACATTCACATGTAATCATCTTTAAACATTGCATTATATAGACCGTTCTATCGACTCAAATAAAGATTGCATACATTTTGCAAAATTGTATGTGTTTTTGTAAATCAAATCCGAAATCACCCATTATAAGAGAAACTAGGTTTTTTTTGAAACCGGTAGATCCCTAGCAGTTTTAGGGTTTGATTGTAAGGGTTCTGAAGTTTTTGCGGAATAAAAAATAAACAAAATGATTCCACCCATTTTACATCCCATGAAGGGACCGGGGGGAACTTCTCACAATCACTGAGCTGTGCGCTTTCCAGTTTTCACTCACTGATTGGGACCTACAGTTTTGCACCGATTCCGAACGGTATTTTGAGAAGCCTTTTCATGGCTATATACTCGATAGTGTCGCCGTCACTATGCGAGTTGACCGCCGCCGAAAGAAATTTGAAGGTGGTCAGAGCAGGGATCGAACCCAGGATCACAAGTACAAAAGGCGCTCACACTACCCATTGCACCACCGACGGCCGGAATACCCGATTATTAATAAGAGTTCACCAGTTATTGAAATTTCAATTTCAAATGCCAGCAAGTACCGATAGACTGGCAGGCATACAAATTGTTGTCCTTTACACCTGTCCAACAATTTTCCTCTAAAGTGAAACTTGTCTTTCAAACTGTCATTGAGATGAAATTGAAAGTTAATTTCGCTTATGGCTAAAAAATACAAAATAACAACATGAAACTCTCCATGATCTCTGACACCGACAAAACATCAAAAATTCAATTTAAAACATTCCATAGTTAACTAGAAATCAGAAATTGATAATGATGTTACACATTGATAACCCACCAAACAAGTTTCTACTTAGTTTAAACAAAATTCCATATCGATTTTGTCTTCCCCAACTCCGGTGTGTGGGACCAGAAAATTTGTATTAAATTCTAATTAACATATATATAGATAACTTATGATGATCTCTAATCCCATCAATATCTTACGAGTTGGCCAATATCCACTTTCACTTTTAGTAATTTATTAAATTTTAGTAGTTACATCGTTTTCTTCAAATAAATATTACGTTTTGGGCCAGGCCTGTTTTGGTGGTCGGCCTGTCAATGAACTGTTTGCAGTTAAAAACAATTAGCACCCATTAGGTGGTGAGTTGTATTTATTTTTAATTGTAAAATTATGTTTTACCACATTTTCTAAGCTCCTAAGCGTCTGCATGAATGCTGAATGGTGAGAAACACATTTTTCTAATTTCATAGGTTTGCAGTGGCATAAGTGGAATTCGAAGTCACTGGCATTGTGTCTGCGTTACCACCACTCTGGTCCCAGATGAAGTGTGTAATGTCTCGTCTATTAAGGGTTCATAAAATTGTTTTGAAAATTGAATTGCAACGCTGGTACTTGCGAGTTATTTGTGGTCTCTGGCGTAAAATTGTTATCATGCATTTGTTAATTCCAACTGTTGAAAAATATGGTTTAGCAATTTCCGTATTTGACGTGTTAACTCATCATCATTATCACCTTCTTTTGTTAATGGTGTTTGGTTATAAACACCACCTTGCATGATTATGCAAAACTTTTGAAACCCAGAAGAAAATAAATAAAATTGAAAGTTAATGTGAAGAATAATAATAAAAATAGATTTATTTATATTTTTATGAATATTTCAGGTATTTCTGCCAATGCTTAAAATGTTGGCATAACTTTTTCCTAGGTTTCATGTTTAATAATTTCAAAATTCCAGACACGTTGTCTCAAAGTTCATTCATAAAAAGTTGTACACTCAAAAATGCTCAAAATACTCTATGACAGGTTATTTTAAAGATGAATTTCCGGATATAATTCGAGTGTTTTACGGATGTTATTCAAAGTAACTAACTCATCAAAGTATTTACAACTTGATGAGAACAAAAATAAAATTAATTATGGTTGGAAAAATGAGAACTGAATAAACGTCAAATAATTTCGTTGCATTTAAAGTTGGCCTTTCTTATTATTATGATTTAATTCTAAAATCGGCTTGAAACTTTTGTCAACTGAAAAAACTTCCCCAGCAACATATTGCAGGAGCCATGTATATGTTTGCAAGCATTATTTTCATGAACTTACAATCTGCTGAGTTTTTGTTAATTTTTTGTCTGTCACTTTTTGGAATGAAGTTTCTTATCGCACGTTGCGGGATGAGAACTAAATGAAAGAAAATTAAACAACTTTTTTTTTCCGACGAAAGTAATTTTTCGACGACTTTGTTTGAGGTGCCGCTTAAAATCGCTTAGCTTCCCACACAAAGTGGTCGAACAATTAGTTTAGCAGGGAATAAAAAACAGACCATTTATTCGAACCCAATATTGAGCCTGTTTTTTTTTTATTCTATGCTAAACTACTTTTTCGACCACTTTGTCTTGGGAGCTAAGCGATATTAAGCAGCTCCCCATACAAAGTCGTCGAAAACTTAGTTTAGCAGGAATTTAAAAAACAAAAAACATGTGGTGAGAAATTTCTTGTTTGTTGGGAAGTTTTCTAGATGGAGCCCTGTCACCAATATTTAGTATATACATATTGCAGTTTTGAACCCAAAAAAAGTAAATTTAGAAAAACTAAAGTGAAAGAAGTTGTAATTTCCTTTAAGGCTGTAAGAGATCATGTTTTCTCCGATTAGTGAAAAAAATGTAAATGCCGCGGGTGGGATTCGAACTCACATTCGCTGGACGATCGTTTCGATGTTTGTGAAGCATCATCTTCAGCAGAAAGAAAGACGTTTAAAAAAATAAAATTTTCTTAAATATGTGCCTTTTCTTAAAAAAAGTAAATTTTTTCCAAAAAATACCTATCATATTCATAAACAAAGTGCCTTTTTGAAAAAAATATCTTATCTTAAAAATTACCTTTGCATTTGGAAATTTTCTTTTAAAAAAACTGAATTTTTCTTTAAATAAGTACCTTTTCTTAAAAAAGCATTTATTTTTTAAAAATGTACCTTTTTTTAACAAATTACATTTTCTTTAAAGAGTACCTTTTTTGTGGCATCTGTACTCCTGATATCATGGCCGAATCGGCAGCCGCTACATCCCTGGTGAGAATCAGAGATTGTGGGATTTTGATATCGGGGCATTCCGGGCACCCTGAATTACTACACCGGATCAACTCTATTCCCGTAAAAACGGACTACTCTATCACCTACCTTCTACCAGCAACAAATCTAAGGACTTCTATTCCTAACAGGAATACCTGGGAAAAGTCACTGGAAGGGGATACCACTAGTATCAGATTTTTCCCGGATGGCTCTAAGTTGGACGAGCAAGTAGGCTATGGGCTCCATTCACGGGACCTAAGTGTAAATATCTCCTTCAAGCTGCCTGATCACTGTAGTGTATTTCAGGCGGAAATTACCGCCATACTGGAGGTTGTTGTACTACTGAAAAGTAGTGCCACAACCCTCCGGAGAATATGTATCTACACAGACAGCCAGGCTGCCATAAAATCCCTGGAAGCCATGTTTGCTACGTTCCTGACGGTGAAAAAATGCCACTCACCGCTTAGGGTGATGGCAGAGTATTTTGACAACAGGCTCAACTGGGTACCGGGACACAGCGACAGTCCAGGCAATTGCGTAGCGGATGCGTTAGCCAGATAGGGTACTAAGGCACGTATCCTTCCGGCAAAAGAAGGTGTTACTATGCCAATCTCTACCTACCGTTTGCAGATCATATGTTCAAGGACAAGTGGAGACTTACTTCAACTTGCAAACCAGCCAGGGTCCTCTGGCCACAGGTGGACAGGAAGAGGACTAGGCAACTATTTAACATGCCGAGAGGCAGGTTATCCACAATGATAGGAACACTTACGGGGCATTGTGTTGTAGGAAAACACGCCCTAAGATTGGGACACAGAAACTCCACTCTCTGTAGATGGTGCATGGAAGAGGACGAGGAAACGACGAAACACCTCTTGGTTTGCCCTGCACATCTAGTTAGCACCGTAGCCTTACAGGATATTCCTGTAGGTCTCATAGACAAATTTATTGAAAGGGCAAATTGGCTAGACGACTAGTCAATAGTTGCTATGGAGGAAACTGCAGGTATCACAATGGGCTTCTTTAGCCTAAGTGTGCTAGACAGCGTGCTGTCTTGCAGTCTTTTCAACCAACCAACCTTGTTTGTGAAACAAAATAACTTTTCTTGAGAAAAGTACTTACTCTGAAAAATTTACCTATTATTGAAAAAAGGACCAACTCTAAAACATATTCCCATTTCTTAAACAAAAACATTTCTTCAAAAAACAACATTCTCTTAAAAATAAAATAATAACTTTTCTTTTCTTGAGATAAGTAGCCTTTCTGAAAATAAGTAGATTTTCGTAAAAAAAATAACCTTTTCCTAAAAAAGAACCACTTCTTTAAAAAGTACCTGTTCTTAAAAAAAGTACATATTTATAAAAAAAAAATCATACTCTTATGCCTTTTTCTTACAAAAGTACTTCACCTTAAAAATAGTACTTTTGCTTAAAAAAAAATATTAGCTTTTAATAAAAGAAGTACCTCTCGGGTAAAATATATACATTTTTTTTTTTTTTTTTTTTTTTAAGACCAGCACTCAGGGGATGCCCCCTATAAATGCAATGCATTGTGCTGGCGACGGAAATTTAGGTAGAGGAGGGTGGAAAGAGGGAGTAGTGCTCATTTACATTTGCCTTGAATCGCTGTATGTCACAATTGGCGGGAAATACACTTGCGGGAAGTTTATTCCACATACGGACCGTACGACTGAAGAACGAATTTTCTCTGTAGTGTGTTGTGCGATCGACTGGCCAATAGATAGTAAACGGATGGGAGTTCCTTGAAAGCCGCGTACCTCTGCCAAATGTCCTCACATCTGGTATAAGTTGACGGATGTCCGAGGAACACGCACCGTGAAAATACCGATAGAACAGTGTCACGCAACCCACATTACGCCGATGCTCAAGGGAGGCAATAGAGCTGGACACCCTACTGTCCCCTATCAACACCTTTGCTCTCCTTTGTACACGGTCCAGCAACTCCAAAGATGACTTTGGAGCACCTGCCCATATATGGGAGTTATATTCCATTCGCGGCCTGATGTAGGTGGTGTAGATATTAAGGAGATCAGATGGAGTGAAGTACTTCTTGCACCGCTTTAAAAAGCCTAGGCACTTCGATGCATCTTTCGACACTTCAAATACATGTTTTGCCCAGCGAGCATCACATTGTATTTTCATGCCCAGAACATCAAGAGCGTCGGATTCCTCAATATCCACACCATCCATAGATAATGACGATACGACTGGGTCAGCTGTCCGCTTGTGCGAAAGCAGACAGCACTGGGTCTTCCCCGCATTAAAACTTACTCTATTCAATCGACCCCACTCAACAATGGCCTCGAGATCGCGGTTGAGTGTTTCATTCATTAATTGCCGTTTATCACTAATTTCCTGAAGATTTGGCCTGTGGTCGAATGAATATGAATGACAGAGATTACTGTCATCCGCAAAAGAGTAGATTTGGTTCACAGTCCGACCCAGGAGATCGTCAATGAAAATAAGAAAATACATATACATATACACAAAAACGACCTAAAAGTATACTTTTTTTTAAAAAAAAATACATTCTATAATAAAAAAAATTCTTACAAAAAGTTTATCATTTTACAAAAAGAATCTTTTCTTAAAGATCCATTTAAATTATCGTATTTTTCAACTGGCGTCTTAGACGTGTTGGAAGTAACTAGTACTTAATATATACATACTCATACATATAGCGAAAGGAACTTTGTTCCAACCGGGTTTCCCCTGACACCTCCTGTAATCTTTATTTACAGCAGTTTTCAACAAACAAAGTAACATTTGGGTCATAATGGAGGCCCATTTTCCATGTTGTGTCAATGTTGAGCACACGGCCATTAATGTTTCAATGGTCATTGTGTCCAACCAGATAGATTCATTGGGCCATAAACAGCTTCAAACCCCATAAGTCGCCAGGGCCTGATGCTATCCTGCCGATAATGCTGCCGAAATGCGAGGGTTTCATTACTCCCCACCTTATGGATATATACAGAACGTGCCTTGATACGGCTATAGTTCCGAAAAAAATAAGGAAATTGATTGTGGTCTTCATACCCAAATCGTTTAAGACAAGCCACGCTCCGCCAAAGGACTTCATACCAATCAGTCTCTCATCCTTTCTGTTAAAAGTTCTGGAGAGACTTATTGACCTGCACATTAGGGACAGGATTAGTCCTGGACAGCTAAGCGGGGGACAGCATGCCTAACTTAAGGGTAGATCGGTGGAAAGGGACCTGCATGAAGTTGTCGAATATATTATGCGCAACCGGGGTTATGGGGACTTTTTTTCATGTCTTCCTAGACATTGAAGGTGCTTTTACCAATGTAACGCCTAGCCCGATCAAAAGCTCACTCGTTGAAGCTCTGTGCGAAAACCAACCATTCGTGGCACTCCGCAAGGTGGTGTCTTGTCGCCATTAATGTGGCTACCAGTGGTGAACGATATTATCGTAGATTTCGACAGAGAGGGACTTATGATGGTGGCATACGCCGATGATGTAGTCATTCTCATGGCGGGAATGAACTTGACCACCATCAGTGATGCAATGCAAACTGCTTTGGGGAAACTATCTGCCTGGACCGAGAGGTGTGGCCTAAGTTTAAACCCCCAAAAGACGGAGCTGATTTTAATCACAAACATAAGGAATTTAGACTACCTAGGCCAGACGGTTTGGAGCTCAAATTATCCCCCGAAGCCAAATAAATACTGCCAAAAGGAATAATTTTTTTCATAGAAGTATATAAGTACAGTATTAAATATTGGTAATAAAGATGATAGTATGCCAAGGTTTATCTTCTATTATGCGGATATTTTTCAAAACTCGATAACTTCGTATAACAATTTGTTTACAATTTGTAAACTATTAATCTTCATTCAAAAGTAGATTTTATACCAATTTCAATGAAAAGTATCACGCGGATATTATGCGGATGTCATGCGGATATTTTCAAAAATATATATTTTCGTACAAATAGAACTCCACACAATTACATATTTTAAGCGTGTTTTTTTATTTCCTGCTAAACTAATTTTTCGACGACTTTGTATTTATATTAATAATCGATATTAAGAGGTCGAACAATTAGTTTAGAAGTTAATAAAAAACCAGGTCAATTGTTGAAGATAATTGCGCACAAAGATTTATCTAATATTATGCAGATATTTTTATAAATTTGATAACTTCCTGTAAAAATTAGTTTACATAATTTCTTAGTGATTAAACTTTATTCAAAAGTAGATTTTGTACCAATTTCAATAAAAAGTATCATGCGAATATTATGCGGATGTTATGCGGATATTTTGAAAATTATATATTTTCATTAAAATGTAACTCTATAGTAATAAATGTTTTTTTTAAAGATGATAGTATGCCAAGATATTTTAATAAGCTTAATAACTTCCTATACTATACTATACATATCTTCTAAATTAGTAGATTTTATACCGATTTCAATACGAAATGTCACGCGCATATTAGATGGATGTTATTCGGATATTTCTCAAAATTTATATTTGCACAAAATTTCGTTCTACAAGATTAAATAATACTGTTAATGACAATATTAACTTAACTTGACAATATTAACTTAAGGTGCATTAGGCGGATATTTTTCTAAACTCCAGAGTTTCGTCTAGAAATTATTTTATATAGGGTGTCCCAACAAAGGTGCACGATTATTGACATTATTTTTTCTCTGGAAGTGGCAGCTCTGAAATTTAACAGCTGTCGTCTGCTATTGTTCCGATTATTAAAAATGAAGCGTTACACAAAGGAAGAACGCGTTATCGCTGGGAAAACCTGTTACAAAAATGGGGGAAGTTACACTGAGACCGCACGCAAACTTCGCGGCATCTCCGATCTTAGATGTGTAACTAATGTGTCAACAATTCGAAGTGTGATCAAAAACTTTAAGCAACCTGGGTCGATTCTGGGCAGTAAGTCTAAGACTACATTAATTCGTCATCGAGCACAACAACCTCAAACTTCGCGAAGAAAGGGCATGTGATTAGGGACGCAGGTGCATTTTCCATATAATTTTCTTCCATACTTAATCGGAACATGTTCACCTTGTAATGCAATAAAAATATCACCACTGGGTCAAAATATATAAGTTTCATTCTTAAACTAAATCATTCTTAATCATGCGGATTCTTATGTGATGCGGATATATCCAAAAATATACATTTTCAGAAAAATGTTGTTTAACACTATTAGACATTATTGTTAAAAATTATATTATACCAAGTTATGTACATCTGCAGTTATGCGGATATTTGTGTATACTCGATTTTTTTGTATAAAAATTGGTTTATATTTTTTCTTAAGTATTCAGGCTTATATAAAAGTGGATTTTATTCAAGTTTCAATAAAAATATCATGCGGATATTAAGCGGATGTTATGCGGATATTTACCAACATTTATGTTTTCTCAAGAACTTAGTTCTACAAGATTAGATGATACTTTTACTGAGAATTTTAACTTAAGTTTTATCTGCCATTATGCGGATATTTTTCTAAACTCCAGAGTTTCGCATAAAAATTTGCTTCTATTATGTCTAAAGTATTCAAATGCATTTAACAGTGGATTTTGTTCGCGTTGAAATAAAAATATCATGCGGATATTAGGAGTATATGATGCTGATATTTCCAAAAATTTAAATTTTCAGAATAAAATTGTTCTACAATATTATGCATTATTAATAAAAATAATATTATACCAAGTTACATTTTGAGTTATGCGGATATTTTTGTAAACTGAATAACTTCGCATACAGAATTGGTTTATATTGATTCTAAAGTATTCAGGCTTATTTAAAAGTGGATTTTATTCAAGTTTCAAGAAAAATATCATGCGGATATTTGGAGAATGTTATGCGGATATTTCCCAAAATTTATGTTTTCTCAAGAAGGTAGTTCTACAAGATTAGATGATACTGTTAGTGCGAATATTAACTTAAGTTTTATCTGCTATTATGCGGATATTTTTCTAAACTCCATAGTTTCAGATAAAAATTAGTTTATATTATGTGTAAGGTATTCAAACTCATTTAAAAGTGGATTTTATGAGTTTGAATAAAAGAGTCACGTGGATTTTAGGCGGATGTTATGCGGATATTTAAAAAAAAATTGATTTTCCGAATAAAATTGTTCTACAATCTTATGCATTAGTGATAAATATTATACCATGTTACATCGGCAGATATGCGGATATTTTTTTAAACTCGATAATTTCGTATAAAAATTGGTTTATATTTTTTTTCAAAGTATTCGAGCTTATTTAAAAGTGGATTTTATGCAAATTTCAATAAAAATATCAAGCGGATATTAGGCGGATGTTATGCGGATAGTTGCAAAAATATACACTTTCGGAAAAATGTTGGTCTACCCTTATTATACATTATTGTTTAACATTATTTTACAGCGAGATTCTCCGCAATAATGCGGATATTTTTGAAAACTTGAAAAATATCGTGGAAGTGTTTGATAGTTCATGCAACCTTGAGTGATATATGTTTAACAATGAAAAAAGCATGCGTATATTCGCCAGATATCACGAAGATGTTTTCAAAAATAGTTAACTTCTAATATAAACTAAATCTGAAATTGTTTAGCGACCCTCAATAACAGTTTAAATACAAATGAACTGTCATTTATTGATAGTAAGTTGATAAAGTGTGAAATAGCAAAAATTCATTATCACTCTATAAATATTTCCATTATAACTTCAAAGTTACAACTTGCAGTGCATTTTTCTTAAGTTTCTACTAACATTTCCTTGAAACTTTAATTCAGGGAATGTCTGCTTGTTTGTTTTATTCAAATTACTCTACATATCATTCACTCTACCTGCCGTCTTTGCCTGCCGTTTGTTTTTCGTATAGCGTTTTTGTTGTGCATTACAGTTATAATTGTAATACCTTTTTGTTTAAACAAATTATAAATAACTTTACAAATTCCACCATTCACATTAAAAAGTTTGCAAATAACATTACTAACATACATTCATGTCATTTAGCTCAAACGAATTGGTTGTTTGCATAAAAAACAAAACTTTGGGAAAAAAATAAAACTAATATTTTTATTGTTGTTCGCAAAAGGATGATGAAAAAACAAGCAACACTACACAATGAACGGCTTGGTAAAAGATTTCCATTAAGCGTAAGTTGTTTTCCAGCAACTCAGAAGCACTCACTCACACCAATCGCTTGAATGGGTTGGAAATGGGCGTCCCGCGAACATCGAGCTGATATGCACAGCAAGTACTCGTACGCGATTGCTGGCTGGTTATGGTTGGTCTACATAAAAAGTGTAAAATGCGTTACACTACAATGATTTTAATGCATTATCCATATGCCCGCAAGGCGGCCCCCACACAATTGCATTTCTATCTCCCTCGACAACAGAAACAGCTCACTTATTTTACTTTCAATTGCATTTCATACTTGCAACAGCAATCTTTTCCAACTGCAACAACTGGCAAGCTTCGTTGAATTTTTCAACACTTTTTTGTTGCTGTTGATTCCTTCGATTTTTGTTTAGCTGCCAGAGCTGCATTTCATTTAGCATTGCATTTAATATGAGCGAGCGAATAAGTGAGTGACTGCATATTGGGTATTCGTTTCGTTTTTCTTTTCCAGTAGCAACCAGCAACAATTTAATGCAGCTCAGCTCCTCATCTTTACCTTTTACTTTAGGCTAAAGCGTACATGGGACCAATTCATTTGATGACATGTGAATTTTGATCATGGGAGTTGATCTTGAAATAAATAAAAGGTAGAGGGTCATAGCGGATTCCCTGACTAACCGATTAACGTACACAAAGAACCTCAAATATTTATATGATGCCAATTTAAGCAAACACAAATTCAAATCTGAGCCTAACTAAGCATGATTAAAAAACATACTTATCAAAGCTTTCCACCCTGCTTTTTAAAAGCAAAAGCATTGGCAACTCCAACAAATTTAAGATGTTGCCACCTATCATCTTGTTTCACAACCATCATAATACCTGACCAGAATGTTCAATTACACTGTGCAAGTTTTTGAAAAAAAAATTTAGAAAACATATGCGGACTCAACGGATTTACACTAGTTTGGGTCATATGAATCGAACTGCATCATTAGCTTTTGGCCCATAATGATGGTTTCATACAGATTTTTATTTTTAATATCTTACTCAGAGGCTGCGATTTAGAGCTTATTTTTTGAGACAAGTTTATACATATGTCACCATAACTCGAGAACGCCTTATCCGATTTTGTTCAAACAAATTTAGAAGAATTAACAATTACCCTTACCCTTAATCTATGCCTACACTATTTCCCAAGATAACCAACAGTTTCGGAGTTATAAATGAATTTATGAAGAAAACATAATAATTTTTTTGCTTACAGAATTAAAATTGTGTTTGAAAAAATTTTTATAAAACCATCATTGTAGCACAAAAACTAATGATGCAGTTCGATTCGTAGGACCCGAATTAGTGTAAATCCGTTTAGTCCACTTCTGTTTCTTTCGTCTTGCACAGTGTTATTAAGTCGATGTCAATTCCAGCAAATTCAAAATATTGACAAATGGACAAATGGTAACATTCACGCAATTCGCATCGAATTTTCCAACCAACATTTGAAACTTTAAATGTTGCCAAATTTACTGAACACAAAATCAAATCTAAATTTTAAACGTGCTGAAAATATACAATTGTCACAGCCTTAAACCTTTGTATCAAATCGTTAAAGCCAGAATCGTTGGCAACTCCAACACATTTAAAATTTTGGCCACTAGCCGCCGAGATCAGAAAAATTTAATGTGTGACCTAGAGAATTCAATCATCAAAAGTTTTATCCTAAAGCCGATGGAGACTCAACCCAATTCAAAATATTGTAATTTCACAACCAGCATTTCTAAACTTTAAATGTTGCCAATTTTACCAAACACAAGTTCAAATTTGAGGGTAATCATATTCAAAATGAAGCTATCAAACCTTTTCAGAACTAAAATCGTTAGCAATTCAAACAGATCTTAAATGTTGCTCAAAAGCCTGAGAATTCACAACAATCTAATGCCTGACCAAGAGAATTCATTTGCTATAGATTGTAACCTAACCTCAATGGCACTTCAACCCAATTCGAAACGTTGGCAATTAGAGTTCCATTACACAATCACGCAATTCGCATCCAATTTTCCAACCAACATTTGAAAACTTGTAATGTTGCCAAATCTACCGAACACAAAATCAAATGTAAATTGAAACGTGCTGAAAAAATATATTTGTCAAAGCCTCAAACCTTTGTATCAAATCTCTAAATTCAGAATCGTTGGCAACGCAAACACATTTAAAATATTGGCCTCTAGCCGCCGAGTTCAGAAAAATTTAATGTGTGACCTAGAGAATTCAATTATCAAAGGTTTTATCCTAATGCCGATGGAAACTCAACCCAGTTCAAAAAATTTGCAATTCGAATCCAATCATACAAACATGTAACAGCCATCCGATTTCACAACCAGCATTTGAAAATTTTAAATGTTACCAATTTTACCAAACACAAATTCAAATTTGAGTGAAATCATATTTCAAAAACATGTATTAAACTCTTCAAAAGAAAAATTGTTAGCAATTCAAATTGTTAGCAAAAAAAGTGTTAACCTAACCTCAATGGCACTTCAACTCAATTCGAAATGTTGGCAATTGGAAACCAATTACACAATCGTGCAGTTAATATTTGATTTCACAACCGGCATTTTAAAATATTAGATTTTAGCAAGGTCAAAACAAATCCTGAGTCTATACATGTTGCCGGCAAAAAAAACAACTATCAAAGTCTTAAGTCCTGCTATAAAACCTTCACACCCAGAACCGTTGGTACCTCGAACAGCCTTAAACTTTTAGCCATTGACATCGGATTTCACAACAATCGTAAGGCGTAACCAAGATAATTCAATTATCAAAAGTTTCAATTTAAAGTATATGGCAATTCAACGAAATTCAAAATATTGGCAATTCGAATTCAATCATACAACCATGTAATTGCTATTCGATTTCACAACCACCGTTTCAAACCTTTTAATGTTTCCAATTTTACCAAAAACGTATTCAAATCTGTGTTTAATCATATTTCAAAAACATGTATCAAACCCTTCAAAACCAAAAACTCAAGCAAATCTAAAATGTTACCCACTAGCTTCTGAGTTCACAAGATACAAATTTATTGGAGTTGCTAATGCTTTTGCCTGATCAAGAGAATTCAATTGTTGAAGGTTTTAACTTAACGTCAATAGCATTACTAACCAATTAAAAATTTTGTCAATTGGAATCCAATTACACAATCATGCAATTAACAGCCGATTTCACAACCAACTTTTTTTAAAGTTTTTAACCTAACGTCAATGTCATTTCCAACCAATTCAAAATTTTGTCTATTGCAATCCAATTACAAAATCATGAAATTAACATCCGATTTCGCAACCAACATTTCAAAACAATAAATGTTGGCAATTTTACCAAACATAAATTCTGAGTCTTAACATGTTGCCACAAACACATATTCAACAAAGCCTTAACCCCTGCTATAAACCCTTCATACTCAAAACCTGTTGCCCAAAAGCTTCCGAATTCACAGCAATCGAATGCCTTGCACAAGATAATTCAATTGTTAAAGGTTTTAACCTAACCTCAATCCAATTCCAAATTTCGTCAATTGGAATCCAATTACACAATCATGCAATTAACATCCGATTTCACAACCAACGTTTAAAACTATATTTGTTGGCAATTTTACCAAATACAAAGTCAAATCATAGACTCCACATGTTGCCACCAAAACATATTTAACAAAGCCTTAAATCCTGCTATAAACCCTTCATAATCAAAATCAAACAAATCCAAAATATATTACCCAAAAGCATCCAAATTCACAACAATCGAATGCCTAACCATCAGAATTTAATTATTAGATTTTAACCTAATGTCGATGGCAGTGCAATCCAATTGACAATGTTTGCTATTGGAATCCAATTCAACAACCATGCAATTCGAATCAAATTTCACAACCAACATTTCAGAACAATATTCGTTGGAAATTTTACCAAATACAAATTCAAATCTGGGTGAGAACATTTTGCCACCAAAACATATTTAACAAAGACTTAAACCCTGCAATAAAACTTTCACACCCAAAATGAATGGCAACTCAAACAAATCTAACATGTTGGCCAATAGCATCCGAATTCACAACAATCGAATGTTTGTCCAACAGAATCCAAGTATTAAAGGTTTTAACCTAACGTCGATGGCAACGTAATCCAATTCACAATGTTTGCCATTGGAATCCAATTCAACAACCATGCAATTCGAATCCTATTTCAATCCCTAACATTACAAACTTTTAAATGATGCCAATTTCTATCTAAATATATTGTCAAAAGGCAACTATCAAAGCTTTGGACCCGAGTATAAAACATTTAAATTCAAATCTATGGGCAACTTTATCAAATCTAACAATGTGACTATTGACATTCGATTTCGCAACCATCACAATGCCCGAGTTCGAAAATGCAATTATCAAAACGGTTAATCTTCAGTAGATGGCAACTCCAAAATTATGGCAATTAAAATCCGCCAATATTAACAAAAAAACATTTATCAAAGCCTGAATGTCAGTGATAAAGCCTATGAATCCAAAACTATAGGTACCTCAAACAAACTGAAAATACTCCCATTGGCATCCGATCATTCTGATCAGAAGAATTCAATTATCAAAGCAAAGAATCAAAGGTAACACTGTTGTAGTTTTTGGCATGAAATTGTGGTATCAACATTCTAGGAAATTGTGTCGGTTAGAAGCAAGTCTACTGAGTTGATCGATACCCATGAAATGTCTGTATCAAGTCAAATTTTTGAAAAAATCGATTTTTACCAATTCTCTGAGTTTCCAGCATCTTTTTTGGGAAATTTGTTTTTCAATTGTTTCGGCATAACTTCAAGGTATTCCATATTTTTCACTCACAATATTTTACACAATTCTAGTCACGGTAAAGCTGAACAACTTTCGTGAACATATTAATAAATTATGAACGTGTCTAGTCACCCTAAATAGCACGTAAAGATACCTTTGTATTTTAAAAATGGTCATTAGTATGTTTGTGTCATTAATTCTCGACAACTACGTGTCCGATTTTGTCCGAATAAATTTAGAAAATTTTGAATCACAATACCTTTAATCTATTCCTCTACTATTTCTCAATGTAATCAACAGTTTCGCAGTTATAAAATATATGAATGGTAAAACAAAAAAATTTTCCATAAACAATTTTAATTTTTTTTCTATTATTAAAAAAACAAGAAACGGCGAAAAAGTGTAAAGTTGTATTACTTTAGCCTAAAGTCTCATGACCTGTGAGCAAAATGAGACATGGATAATTACAATCGATGAATGCATTTCGCTGTTATTCACAATTTTGTGAATGTATTTCATTTTGTCAAGAATTGCATTTTTTGTTCGAGTTGCATATTATGAGTTGTACGTTTTGACGTTCTACAGACATTTCATGGATACCAATCAACTCAGTAGACATGCCTCTAACCGATACAATTTACTAGAATGTTGATACATTTCTCGAATACAACAGTGTAATCTACAGCCGGTGGCAACTCAAACCAATTCAAAACGTTGGCAACTCGAATCCTATTTCATGACCATGCAAGCAATTGACATCCGATTTCACAACCAACAGTTCAAAACTTTTAGCAAACCTTTTCAAAACTTTTAGGTCAAAACTAAAGCACAGTCTAAACATGTTGTCAAAAATAAAGTTATTACAGTTCTAAATAAAATAAATAAATCGTTTCCCATTACATCCCATGAAGGGATTAGGGGGGGCTTCTCACAACCTGTGAGCTGTGCGCGTTCTAGTTTTATACTCACTGATTGGGACCTACAGTTTTACACCGATTCCGAACGGTATTTTGAGAAGCTTTTTAATGGCTAAATATTCGATAGTGTCGCCATCACTAAGCGAGGTGACCATCGTCGAAATAAATTTAAGGTGGTCAGAGTAGGGATCGAACCCACGTCCTCATGCACAAGAGCCGCGCACACTACCATTGCAGCACCGTAGTTATAAAGCCTTCTGTAAATCCTTCAAATACAGAACCATTGGCAACTCAAAATAAATCAAATATTGCCAATTTATATCCAATTTCAGAACCAAGTCCGGACCAAGAGAATTAAATTATAAAACCTTGTAACCTATAATTGATGTCAACTCAAACCAATTCCAAATGTGGGCAATTTGAATCAGCTTCCTCGACAATGCAAGCAAATGACATCCGATTTCACAACCAGCAGTTCAAAAATTTTAGCAAGGTCAAAACTAAAGCAAAACTAAACTAAATTAAGTTATCATAGTTCTAAAGCCTTCTGTAAATCATTTAACCTCAGAACCATTGGTAATTCAAACAAATTTCAAACGTTGCCAATTTATGTCCGATTTCAGAACCATCATAAGTCCGGATCAAGAGAATTCAATTATAAATCGTTTTAACCTTTCAATTATTAAACATCGACGGCAACACATACCAATTCCAATTGTTGGTAATTAGAATCTGATTGCTTGACCATGGAAGAAATTGACATCCAATTTCACAACCAACATATCAAAATTTTAACAAGGTCAAAGTTAAATCAGAGTCTAAACATGATGGCCAAAATAAAGATTTTATAGTTCTAAAGCCTTCTACAAATTCTTCAAACCCAAAACCATTTTCAATTTAGACAAATTTCAAACGTTGCCAATTTATGTCCGATTTCAGAACCATCATAAGTCCGGATCAAGAGAATTCAATTATAAAACCTTTTAAACTAATATCGACGGCAACTAAAACCATTTCCAAATGTTGGCAATTAGAATCCGATTACTCGATAATACAAGCAATTGACATCCGATTTCACAACCAACAGTTCAAGACTTTTAGCAAGGTCGAAACTAAATCAGAGTAGAAACATGTTGTCAATATTGCAGCTATTGTAGTCCTAAATCCTTCTATATATCCTTCAAACCCAGAACCATTTGCAATTTACACAAATTTCAAATGTTGCCAATTTATATCCGATTTTACAACCATCATAAGTCCGGACCAAGAAAATGCAATTCTAAAACCTTTTAACCTAACATCGATGGCAACTCAAATCAATTCCAAATGTTGGCAATTCGAGTTATATTACACAACCTTGCATTGGCAAAAACTTTTGAATTCTAATTGCTAGCAACGCCAAAAGCCTTTCCCATTTCCATTACCATAAATAATGCAATTTAAAATTGAATTCGCATTAACTTATCCCATGTATGCGCTTAAGTTATTTACACTAATGTGCTGCCGATGAAGGGGTTGTTGCTTGTATGTCATGTTGCTACTACCGCTGTTGCTGCTACTGCCGATATTTTACTGAGCCTACGTGTTTGTCTTGCTGATGTTGTTATTTACTGCTGCTTTTTCTTTCTGTTTAAACGAACGAAGCATTTAAGTTTTTGTGCATTTAAGTGCAACTTGGAGGCATGCAATATTTGCATTACGTTGTTATAATCATGAAGCAGAAGAAAAAGGAGGAACAACTTATAGAAAAGAAACAAAAAGTGAAATGGTTTGTTCCAAAAACTAAACTAAACTAAAACTAAAACGTTATTAAAGAGCAATATTTATTAAAAACAATGAAATTGGGTTAATACTTTTGATTTGTATTATGAAATATGGGACAAGGAATATTCTGAAACCTTGTAATGTGGAAATTGGACTGGGTCATCTGGCATTAGTGGAACAGGATTTAACCGTGCATAAGAGAGCTCATATCAGAATGAGTTTATCTGGTAAATACTTCACTGGTTTAGATATAAAAGGAATACATTTAATACTAACAACAAAGTCTTTGTAGAAAGTGATAAGGTCCTCACTGTCCTATTTATTTAAACCCGAGCTTGACCAAAAAATATACTCGATTAAATACAGTAAATATCATGATCTTCACGTCACTGCACAAAGTAGCAGTCAAGAGGAGAATTTCGTTATAACAGACATGATCATGATGAAGGGTCTATCAAAAGTATCGGCCATCAATTAACAATAAGCATTTTTCTTCTTTTTCTAGAGATCTGACTTCCAAAGATGTCAGTGTTATATGTCTTTCTGAACATTCGAAATTTATAAATTCGCTTATTGTCGAAAGCATGAGGGAACGCATTTCAAAGACGGCAGCATGGAAGGGGCATCGAAAATTCTGATTCCATACTTCTTGCAATTACGAGGTCCTAACACAGAAGACACAAAAAAGTTGGGAAACATTTTCTTTATTTTTCAACATAATCTCCTTTTAGCTCGATACACTTTTTCCCGCGACATTCAATAGCTTCGATACCCTGTTTAAAGTAAGAACTATCAAACTCCTTATAATAGTCATCAACCGCAGCGATAATCGCTAGCTTGTAACGAAGGCAGGCCTAATGTGTCCTTATTCTAGAAGGCATGAGGGAAGGCATTTTAAAGAAGACTGCATGGACGGAACATCAAAACTTTTGAATCCATTCTTATTGTAGGTACAATGAAAGGTCTGACAAAATTAAGTAACAAAAACTGATCGATGAGCACTTCATAATTTAAGTCATTCCAAAGAAGGCAATATAGAGTGACTTCCAACGAAGATGTACAACTGACTTCCAAAGAAGCTGTACTTTAGATTTTTTCATACAATAATTCTACTAGCTTTGGTAAAAGCTTTTACAAAAGAAGACTTCGAAGAAGGTGTCCATTGAGTAAAACAATATTATACTTTCCATCTGGAAGGTATGATGGAAGCCCTTACATCTGGAAGGTATGATGGAAGCCCTTACAAAAACTGTGATCAAAATCTTCCTATCAATCAAACCATTGTTCCCATATCTTCAAGATAAATGATGTAAGACCTACCAAAAGAAAGTGTCAAAAAATATGTCCATTGATCAGCACAAAAATTAGCATTTCGTTGTTCTAGAATGCATAATGGAAGGCATTTGAAAGAAGCGAATTAGGAGTACTTCTTGAGCACCAATCATTGTCATATCTTTCTGGTAGTATGTGTAATGAAAATATTTTCAAAAGAACACAGAGAAAAGAGTGTTTGTTAATCACTCTCTTCATCATGATTCTCACTCCCTTCATCGAGCTGGTATGATGGAATGCCTTCCAAAGACAACAATGTGAAGGTACTTCTAGATGACTATTTGCATTCATTTCATTATTCTACGAGATATGGTGACAGACCGTCTAAACGAAGAGCTGCACGAAATTATCTCAAAAGAACAACACGATGAAAAATGTGTTACCGGATCAATGCACAGTATGATGCATTCTTCTCGAAGGCAGAGTGAAAGATTTGCCATTGAAAAGTCTTTATTAATCACCATATAATCTCATTCCATTATTCTGAGAGACATGATTTAAGAACCTCTAAAACAAGATATCGGAAACGGTGCCCACTGACGAATATACTCTGCGATTACTTTCTTCTAAAAGGTATGATAGAAACCCTTCCAAAGAAAGCAGTATGGAAATATTTCTCTACTACCACATGCTCTCATTTCATAGGAGTGATAGGAGGCATGGTGCAATGATTTCCAAAAAAGGTGTCGCAGAATATAGTACCAACCAGATGGATATACATTGTCATACCTTTCACTTAGAAGACATGTTGGAACCACATCTAAAGAAGGAACATCTGAGCATCATGCATTCGCAATCCCTTCTTCTGGGAGTTGTAAGGCCGTAAAAAGGATCATAGCGAAAAAGTTATACATTGATCAACATACATTCTCACTTCATACTTCGAAAAGACACTTCTTGAAAATCAAATCATACATGGGTTTTTTTAATTTGCATTGGATTTTAATTTGCATTACTTTATCTAATGCAAATGCAAAAGAATTAGCATTGTTCGCAATGGTAATAACAAAATTTTAAATTTGCATTTGCCCAGGCAATGCAAATAATGCAGGTTGTGGAATCGGATGTCAATTGTAATGAAACATGGCAATGCTTTTAATTGATTTGAATTTGTTTGACTGCTGGCAATTTTGGTGTTAAAGTATTTTATATGTAAGGGTTTGTGGCTTTGATAGGTATTGCCTCATAATACTTTCAAATTCATAACCCTGTACTGTATAAAATATTTGAAAACCAAAAGTACCAGATATGAAGGAAATGCTTTGAAAATAAGTAGAATTGCCACTGGTATTGAAATTTTTTGAATTTGCATTTCGAAAGGTAATTCAAATTGTACTACAAGTTATAATTATCATATAATTTATTTGCCCCATGTATGCCTCAACTGTTCTCATTCCATTCTTCTTGGATTTATGGTATAAGGACTCCTGCTACAGAAGCTCTCGGCGAAGGTGTCCTTTCTTTCTTATAAAAACCAAAAACCGAATTGTGATCATCATGCGTTCTCATTCAATTCCACTTCATACTTCGGGAAGGGACGATGGCAGGCCTTCCATATAAAGCAGAATAGAGACGTGGTGTACTAGTTTCAAAACGGTGGCCTTGAAGAAGGTGTACATTGACCAACACGCTGTCATATCTACCAAAGACAAAGTATAGAAGAATTTGTGGATCATCAGATGTTCTAATCTCATTCATCTAGAACACATGGCTTCAGAATTTCCAAAAAAAATACTCGAATAACGTGCTCAGGAAAAACCTAGTATCAACCAGACTAAAATATACTGTCATGGCCTTCCTTTGGAAGGCTAGATGAAAGACCTTCCAAAGAAAGGCCTTCGGAGTATCAGTAGTCCTCAATTGAATCTTCCGGGTAACATAGTGGATATTTTAGGTCTGGAAACAAATCGGGGCGAACCGTGTTCATTGGTAAACACACATTATCGTTCCCTCCCTCATTCATCAAAGGCAAGCTTGAAGAGCTTCCAAAAAAGGCAGTAAGCAAGAGTCTTCGTATGAATACTATCTTATCATCCTATTATTATACAAGATATGATTGAATATCTTCTAACAACAGGTGTTTGTCCATTGATCACACAGAGATTATGACCTGCCTAGTTGATTGATTACGACCTGCCAAGATCCCTGTATCCCACAAGGTAATGGGTTATTGTTCAGAATGGATGTGGATATTTTTGAGGGACATCGCCATAATGACAGTGACAAAATTGACATTGTTGTGGGAATGGATCCGAATCACTGGTTTATAATCGTTGCGTAAATGTCCTGATCTGGCGATTTATGGTACAGATTAATTAGATTTCGCCAAATTACAAAAGTTTTAAAACAAAATAAAGCGTTAAACAAAATATAGCAAAACAAATAACTTATAAACAAATAGTAATTTGTCTTTTGTTGTTGTTTGTATGCGAATATAACGTGTTTGTAGCTTGTCGCAAATTTAGTATACTTGTGTCCAAACACATTGTGTTTGCTATTCAATATAACATGTTTGGGACACAACGATTAATTGGTTATATCATTTGTATTTGTGACCCAAATGTTGCTTTGTTTGTTGAAAACTGCTGAAAACAAAAACGTGACTGACAACAAAGAAACAAAATGCACAAGATCTTCAATTAATGAAATAAATCCTTGCAAACATGTAACATGGTTCTACAAGTGACCATGACCAAACTTGTGGGAATTTTAAGATAACGCAGTAATTCAAACAGTTAAGTTCGTGGAATATGGCGGAGGATCATATGTTAGAACGGAACCCAGTTGTAGGAGTTGTTGCGGAAAATTGCAACCAGAAGATGTGCGTAATTTGGCAACCCCAGGAAAAGAGAGCAAAAAAGTACCAGTAATTCACTCAAACGCATTTCTCTCTCGCGTCATATCTTGATTATTTGATATTTTTTGCATAGTTTATGTTATTTTACTTGGACATGGTTGGAATTTGTATAGTTACATACAATAACACTATCAAAAAGCTGCTCGTGTATTTAAATATTCAATGAAGAGAGTAAGAGAGAGAGCAGAGAATTGCTAGGGTTTCACTCGTTTTGTTTGTTGGTATTTAAATGAAGAGAAATTTTGACTGTCTACTTGTACATCGTTTTTGTCTGTGTCAAAGAGTATTGGAATTTTAAATAGAGAAGAAAAGTTACTCATCGAGTGGAATGCCAACAAATAAACCGAGTGAAGCGCCTCGTTTCTCTGCTCTCTCTCTCTCTCTCTTACTCTCTTCGTTGAATATTTCAATACACTAGCAGTTTTTTTGATGATGTTATTGTATCTAACTATAGAAATTCCAACTATGTTTAAACAAAATTACATAAAGTTAGGACGCGAGAGAGAAATGCGATTGAGTGATTCGCGTTGACTTTTTTTGGTTCTCTTTTACAAGGGTTGCCAAAATGCGCAGTTTTTTTTCTCTACGTGGACATCCTTTTTTGGCTGTGTAACCCTGTATTGTAAGGTTGCGGCGAAATATGCAACAATGGATGTTAAATTACATTTGGAATGATCCATCACGTAAAGCCTTTGTGTATTTATAATAGACTTTTACAAAATTGTATACGTAGTATCCCTGATAAACAATAAAATAAAATAAAAAAAAAGTTTTCCTCTTTAAGATATCAAAAATGTCTTAGCTTAAGAATTAATTGGCCCTTTTATCTCCTCTCATTTCAAACGATTAATTTCAATCCCCTTGAAAGCCGAAATCTCTTTCCGGATGTTAAGTAACAGTGTCAATATTTTGTAATTTTGGTCTTTCAATTAACACGTTGCTTTTTCGTTTCCTCCCTGCTTCTCAGTTTAACCAAAATCATCACCATTCATTTCCCTTTTTATTTTCCTCAGCCAAAACAATAGTCATTATGAACTCAGCAGCAACAACACCAACACATTACGCGTCGCAAAAAATGTTGTCGCCTATGATCGGCAGTCGCGCGCCCCTCGCCAAGACCCTAAGATATTTAATCGATTTGTCATGCTTTTACACTTGGAATGAAAGTAAAATTGTCATGTTGCTGGTGATATATTATGATGTTGCTGATGATTTGTAAAAAAGAAGAGAGACAAAAACCCTAAACATTTTGTTCTGCTACAACGACACTGTAAGTGTGAGCAGCAGAAGCGACAACACGCAAAAGTTGAAAAGTGTGAATGACTGACACGAGTTTCATGTTTTACATGAAGGCATCTGAAAATTAAAAATAAAAACACTTCTGATGAATTCGTAGAGCAATGAAGCGTGCAAGGATTTGCGTTCGATTACAAAATTTTTCGTTTTAGCAGTTTTTTTTAGGGTTGCCGGATGAAAGCACTGAGTGTGTAATTTGTATCTCTGTTTTTTATTGCAACGCAACGACATTGAGTGCATGCAAATTCATAAACTTTGTAGGCCTAATGTTGGGTAATTTGAATACAACTCTTCGAATATATTTTGGGCAATTGGTTAAACGTTTTTCTTAGTTGTGTTGTTACATGAACATATTAAAATGTATGAAAAACTCACATGTAAGCATCAGATAAAACTTAATTGGAGAATTTATCAAGATTAACCCCTTGACGATCAGTAAAGGGTGTCTCTGTAAGAATGTACTTTTCGGTTTAATACAAAAACACGTATTCTTTGACAGTTGTAATTTTTGATGTGTTAACATCTATAGCAGAGCTGTCCAATTTACAACGGTGAGGGGGCCGAGACTCGATCTTTGGGTCAAGTCGCGGGCCACACCACTGTTCGTAGTGCAGGTTCAGAGAAATTTTTTTGAGAAGGATTTACCGGGGGGTGTTGGCCCTCCCCGCATAATGTTTAAATTAGATGCGAAATTGTGCATTTTAAGGCTGTTTGATAGCTTCAAGTGGCAGATACACTATCAAATCTTGCATACCCTTATTAAATAAAAAAAAGGAAAATTCATGGTACATTGTGCTTTATTAGTAAATTAACTCAGGTCTGTGGAAATGGCGGCCCGTGTGAAGTTTGTGGGCATGCAGCTGCATCCATCAAAGATTGTATATCCACATCTAACTGTGTTGTAGAGAGCCTCATGAGATGGCGCACTCAAGTGTCAGTAAGGCTACTTCTGGTTTTATTTTTTATAATTTTCATTGTTGAAAATACACTTTCACATATGAAGTGCTACCAAACATTGATGTCATCCTCAGACCGAAGTTGCGTAAGCGAGGAAATTTACCTTCAGGCAATAATTTGAATAAATTTGGACCCTTTTCCTGTCTGGTCTGGAAGAATGGATCGGCTTGAAGATCACACAGTTCATGTTGCAAATTGGGATCTTGCTGTTCAATGTCAACCTCAAGAGGATTGCTGAATAGTAGGTTATGTGGTTTCAAATCTTCAAGTTCGTGGAACCTAGTGTCAAATTGTTCAATAATTTCTTGAAGTTCAAAACAGTAGTCTGAAAAATCCAATTCTTCTCCTTGTTCGTTGAATTCTTCTAATATTTTTTGACAGCTAGGAAAATGTGTTAGTTAATTTTTCTCTAAAGAGCGCTTAAAAATCCTTAGCTTATTTCGGAATCCATTGACCACTCCCACCATGCCCTATATTAACTTGTCTCTACCTTGAAGTTAAAGGTTGTAGTCGTTGAGATGGTTGGTCAAGTCTGTAATAAAACTTAACTGCCTTAAAAATTCAGGGTTTGTAAAATCTTCTTCCAGATGCGTAGTATCAGACTAATGTTGGAATTTCATTTCTAATTGCAAAAAACTTCTCACGGCACTTTCCTGCACTAAGCCATCTTACATTGTTTGGTACGACTGTTTTGAAATTAGTTTTAAAACAAAGATTTTTGAATGAAAAGTACAACCATTTGTCATAAAATTTAAACTGATAATATAAAATGATCTGCACCGGAATTCCGTAACTTTTAACGATAAAAATCGGTAGTTAAATTGACAAAATTCGGAAATTTTGTATTGACAGTTTTGACAATTAAACTACCGATTTTTCTCGTTAAAAAGTTACGGAATTCCGGTGCAGATCATTTTATATTATCAGTTTAAATTTCATAACAAATGGTTGTTTTACTTTCCATTCAAAACTCTTTGTTTTAAAATTAATTTCAAAACAGTCGCCATCTAGCTGTCATTCAAAAAATCTTTTTTTTTAATATCAATTTCGAAGGAGGCGTCATCTAGCTGTCAAAGACGGTTATCATTTCAAAAAAAAATTTTTGCTGGAGTAGAAATAGATCAACTCCAGCGACAATTTGCAGCGACATTTTGGTGCAAAAATCTGAGGGAACTTGTGTAACATGGTGTGTGTGAGAACGAGTGAGTACGAAAACGAAATTGTTGCTCGCATTGTGAATGCGGCTTTACCCCACAGAGGAATATTATACAACAGATTCCAACAGCTGTTTTACTTGTGCTACAAAGAATTAATCCGACGTTCAGACGTTTTTGAGACGCAACACGGCTTATCTATCTATATCTTTCACATATTATAATTTTTTTTTTAAAGTTTTGAAAATCCATCGGCGGGCCGCATTCGGCCCCCGGGCCGCCAGTTGGACAGGCTTGATCTATAGGCACGGTTAGGGCAATCTATTAAAGTGAACATATGCAAACAACACACAGTGTTAGCATCACCTATGTGGTCGTTGTACAACAATACTCTCTGCCCGAAAATAAGTATGATGGTATTAATGTAGCGGCAGTGAACAAGCAAGCAGGTCGTCGCCGCCAAAGAGTATTGAATAGTATAGAGAACTCCTGGAACCAATTGTATGACTTAAAAGCACTGGCGACATCTGGCGAATGATTCAAAACTTATTACACTCCTTTTGTCATAACTTGGTTCATTCATAAGTTTGATGTGAATCATTCATGCTTTTTGTATTGTTTTATGTAATAACATTGTCGAAATGGTGCATTTATATTGAAATATTCTATAGAGAGAATTAGACTCGTTTATGCTCTTTTACTCAGACTCTCTACATGAGAGTGGAATAAGAGTGCCAAAAGTTCTCTATACTATTCAATACTTTTTGTCGTCACTATGTTTATGACAAAACAAAGATAAGTTTTTTGTCAGCTATATATTGCTTTGTATTCAGTTGTATGCCAGCACTCAAATAAGCAGCTCGTCGTCGCTCTCTTTATAACAAAACAAAGACAATTATTTCAGTGAGCTAAATATTGCTTTATTTATTTGAACTATATTACATCTAATGTTAAAGCAGAAGTAAGAAAAAAGCAAGTGCAATAGCAAAAGACACTTCAGCACAAAACTATTCTTTTTTGTATTTTCGACTGTAACATTTACTAATGTTACTAACAAAAAGGTATTAACAAATCGCCCGTGAGTTCGAACACTCATTGTTTTTTGTATCAAATTGTAAAGAAGACATGTTCCGATTAAGTACAGAATAAAATCTCCGTCAAATGGCCCTCACTGCTCTTCGTGAAATTTTCCATGAATTTTCCGCAGAGATGTGGCTGTATCTCACCGATGACGCATTGGATCTTGGATTTGAGCTCAGAAATTGTTTCTGGTTTATTCGCATAACTCCGAGATTCTACAAAACCCCTAAGAAGGAGATTGCACGGCGTTAAATCGCATGATCTTGGTGGCCAGTTGACATCATAATTTCTTGAGATATTTTATCCTGAAAATCGTTACTACAATAAATCGATTGTTGCATGCGCTGTGTGGCACGCGGCACCGTCTTGCTGAAACCACATGTCGTCCGGATCCATGGCGTCCACTTAAGGTCACAAGAACTCCGTTATCATGTTCCTGCAACGAATTCCGTTCGCAGTCACTGCAATTTCGGCCTCAGCTTCAAAAAAGTCAAAAAGTCATCTCTGAGTTCTTCGGCCTTAAGCATTGGAATCGGTATTCCTGAGCTCAACATCTGCACAGGCCAGATGTCTCATAACAAGATGGTTCAGCAGTATGATATTCACCTCAAACGGTTGCTAAGTAGACATATGTACAAGACGTCTTGAATGGTTATTCAAAACATTTGTTTTTTTTTTCAAGACATGTCCTGTAACAAAGTTACGACTACCAAGTACTTCGCGGTATTGTCGATAAATCAGTCGTGTATGGGTATGTACACCAAAACACAATACGATGTGAAGCGTAGTAGAAGTAGTTCGAGTGTCGTTTTGTGGTCTACAGCTTCAGACACATACACGAATGCTTTGTCGACAGTACCGCGCGAAGTACTTGGTTGTAGCAACTTCTCTACAGTACATGTCTTGAAAAAAGCATATGTCTTGAATGACCGGCCAAGGCGTCTTGTGCAGATATCTAGTACAACAACCGCTGGAACATTCCGTGGAACTGCAGAGCCGATGAATTTGTGTGATTAGGGACTACCTTACAGGTTCCACGAGAATTGAAAAGATTTTGCATTCCCCTAGAGTATATACTGAAAGAATGCTTCTATGCGATGATGAAGTAGAGGTGGATGAGGTGCATGTATATTGCGTATTTATTGTCTTGGGTCGGTGGGATCCCCGAAAGTTTTATTTCTAGCCAGCCTTCAGGTATCAGTGCATATCTCAGATTTGACGAAACACTGTCTGATTGGCAGACATGCAGCGAGACTAAAATTCATGGAAAATGTCATTTGTATAAGCTGTAATGAGTATCGAGAGGAATAATTCACTTAACATTGTCACTGCAAGTGCCCACCTCCAGCCGGCAGGAGGATGTCTACTATAGAATCCTTCATGCTGAGGAAAACTGCCCCAGCAACATATTGCAGGAACCATGTATATGATTGCAAGTATTCGTTTCGTGAATTGAAGATATGCTGATTAACTGTTTCTTTGTTCTCTGTCACGTTTTAGTTTTCAGAAGTTTTCAACAAACAAAGCCACATTTGGGTCGCAAAAGCATGTATTTTAACCTAATAATCATTGTGTATCCAACATGTAATATTGAGTTGCAAACAGAATGTGTTTGGATACAAGTATACTATATTTGCGAAAAGATACACATACGTTATATTTGCGTCCAACAAAAGAATATATTTGTCAGCGTGTACTTATTTATGGGCCTTGAAGAATTATCTCAGGTGATAGATATTGGCCGTCGGTGGTGCAATGGGTTGTGTGCGCGGCTTTTGTACATGAGAACGTGAGTTCGATCCCTGCTCAGAAAACCTTACATTTCTTTCGACGACGGTCACCTCGCTTAGTGACGGCGACACTTAGCCATGAAAATGATTCTCAAAATACCGTTCGGAACCGGTGTAAAATTGTAGGTCCCAATAAGTGAGTGTAAATTCATAATCCGCGCTGGTTGCGAAAATCTCTCCACACTTCCTTCACGGGATGTAATGGGAAACGGTTTTTTTTAAATCACACGAACACGGTGGCCAATTGAAAGGCCCATTTGATAATTGCCAGATCTGACCAATTTGTGGCCATTTAATCGCTATTGGAAAATAAAGGGTGTCTGACTACTCCCAATCCTTTCATGGGATGGCATGGGAAACGGATCTTTTTTGAGTAAGATTGTACTTCTTAAATTTAGTGTAATTTTATTTGTGCAAGTGGCAACTCTGAAATTTGGCAGCTGTCAAATATGTTTATTTCGATTACTAAAAATTGGGCGCTTTACGAAAGAACAAATCATTACAATAGTGAAAACTTATTACAAAAATTTGGAAAGTTATGCTGAGACCGCTCGCAAACTTCGAAGAATTTTCAGTCTAGAGAGTGCCTAGTTGATTGATTATGACCGGCCAAGATCTCTGTATTTCATAGGGTAATAGGTTATTGCTCAAAATGGATGCGGATATTTCTCAGGGAAATTGCAATAATGCAAGAGTTGTTATGAGAATGGATCTTAATCTCTGAACTTGTTAATTTTCATAGTGAAAATGGGCATCATTAGGCTTCGTGGATACACAAAATTTTCGAATTTGGGGCTGAGAAAATCCTCATGCAATCCATGAAAAACAAATGCACCCTCACCGAGCGACTGTCTGGTGTGGATTTTGATCAGATTGTGGATTCATATTTTTTGAAGATGACGCCGAAATTGCAGTGACTGTGAAGGGCATTCGTTACAGAAACATAATAACGGAGTTCTTGTGGCCTCAACTGGACAGCATGGATCTGGACGATAGGTGGTTTCAGCAAGACGGCACCACCTGCCACATCGCACATGAAACAATCGATTTATTGCAGGAATGATTTCCAGAACAAATTATCTCAAGAAATTCTGATGTCAACTGGCCACCAAGATCATGTGATTTAACGCCGTGCGTTTTTTTTCGGTGGGGTTTTGTGAAATCTCGAGTTTATGCGAATAAACCAGAAGCAATTCATGAGCTCAAATCGAAGATCCAACGAATTATCTGTGAGATCATATATGTTTTTTTTTAACTTGCGTTGGATTTTAATTTGCATTACTTTATCTAATGCAAACGCAAAATAATTACCATTGTTTACAATGGCAATTAAAAAATTTTGAATTTGCATTTGCTCAGGGAATGCAAATGCAGGTTGTGGAATCTGCTGTCAATTGTAATAAAATATGGCAATGCTTTTAATTGATTTGGATTTGTTTGACTGCTGGCAATTCTGTATTTAAAGTATTTTATAGGTAGAGGTTTGTGGCTTCGATGTGTGGCATCGTAGTACTTTCTAATTCATAAACCTGTACTGTATAAAATATTCGAAAACCAAAACTGGCACATATGAAGGCATTACTTTGAAAGTACGTAAAATTGCCAACGGTAGTGAAATTTTGTTGGAATTTCCATTTGGACAGGCAATTTAAATTAAACTACAAATTATAATTGACATATAATTAATTTGACCCATTTATGGGTGGGATACAACCACATCTTTTGAAGAAATCATGGGAAATTTCATGAAACAAATAATGGCTTGTCATCAGAGCCGTCGGGGCCATTTGACGTATATTTTATTCCATATTTAATCGGAACATGTCTTCTTTACAATTTAATAAAATAATCGCAACTATCTCAAAAAATACGTATCTTTAATTTAAAATGAAAAAGTGCATTTTTACTGAGACACCCTTTATAACCTCCAAAAAAAACCCCGAGATATACACTGGAATTGCTGGAAGTTTTCAAAAAATTTATTAACACAGTTTTCTTTATGAATTTCACTATATGGGGAAGCAATAAAGATATTTTTAAGTTACATGTTGTTGCTTTAAAGTTTATCTCTAAATTACCTTATTTTTATATTAGTCCCTCAATGGGTTAAGCTCATGAAGTTTGTATTAATGTGTGAAGAAACTGCCTATTATATATTTGGTAATAAGTTAACAAGATTTATGGCTAAGTAATTATATTAAGCCACAAAACAAAAGACATGCATGCTATGCTGTCATCATCAGCGCCAGCATGAACACGTAAAGTAACCACAGTTTTTTGTTACCTCGGCCTATTTTCCTCGACAGATTCATCAGTAACACTTTCAGTTTCATCTTAACACTCGAGATGGCATGGAAAGGGCATCACACATCACGCATATTGTCTTCATTCATTTTATCCCAGTCCAGTGGACTTCATAACATCTGCAGCAGAAGTATTAGATAAGCGAATTTCTTAGCAGTATGAGACGGTGGGGTGGAATTTAACTGTGTGGTTTATGGCCACATTACAGTGGTCATTATTATGTAGCATTTGAAATGCGTCATTTACTTGTTACAATGCGAAACATGACGATGATGATGTTGGTGATGATGATCTAGATGCTGAAGATGATGCTGGAAGTTATGTATTGATATATTTTTTCCTCTTCTCTTTAAATCATTTTTTACGCTTCTTACAAAACGCATGAATAAAACGCGTTTCAAACGCCTTTTTCTGCACGAATCATAACCTAACAAAAGGAAGTTACACATTGTAACAAAATTCAATTTAGAAAAAACCCCAACTAGAAAATGTTTGCTTTCTTTTGAGGAAAATAAAAAACGTCTAACGATTCCTTTTGTTGCACTACATGTAAAAAATGTGGTAACCAAACCCCTTTCTTCCAACCCAATGCGAGTAAAAACAGCATCAGCAGCAGCAGAGTAAGCAGCATGCAAAAACATAAACCCATACATCATCTCTGGAAACAAAGTGGTTCCAACAATATCAGTTCCATCTAACACCATCATTATCATTCATCCTCTACTTCAACCCCATTTGCTACCGCAGATACTGTAACAATGATGCTGTTGCTCCTACTAATGCTGATACTGTTGACGATGACGATGACGATGAAGATGATTGGGGCAATGATGATGCTGCTGATGCTGTAATGTTGTTAAAAAGTATTACAAGTTGTGTGTTTTTTTTTTAAATTTCATATCTGTTGAACGCATAACTGTTGTATCTATTTATTTTTTTGTTAACTTGGCTAATGGCAGACAAACCACTGTTTAAAGTGTGTCTGAGTTTGTATCATTGTTGGTAGCTGGTGGTTAGCTTCCTTCACTTTCCCTCTGGTAGAGTGTTTGGGGCGATAGATGATGCAAAATGTCAATAATATGTTGGGAAATGTTGCAACAGGTTATTCCAGTGATACAATCCAATGTTTGTCTGCTGTTATGGAATTTCGTTAAGTGTTACGACTGAAATTACTTGATATGTTTTCAGAGCTTCGTAAAGAATGTGAACATTTTTAAAATATTTTTATAACTTTAATTTTACAGACGAATTTCAGATATTTAATTGCAAAAAAATCTCAGATAAATTAACTTTGTTCAAGGAATGTTTGCAGCAAATAAACAGCTGTTGAATCAAACATCATTCCTGTCCGATAAATTACAATTATTGTTTCCTGGAACCGGAAAGCGTTTAGAACAAACGGTGAAGACAAAAGAAACCCTTCATTCGATAGGTCATAAGAAATTAAACATTAGAAATAAGAAAGAATTTCAAGTCGAATCATACATAATAAAAAAATATTACATGTCTGTTATTGTAACGCAGTTCCTTATCGCACGTTGCGGGATTGGGACTAAATGAAAAAAATTACACAAATTTTTGATGTGTTAACATCCATAAGCATGGGTAGGGCAATCTATCAAAGTGAACACATGCAAACAACACACAGCGTTAGCATCACATACGTGGTTGTTGTGCAACAATAGTCTCTGGTATTGGTATTGATGTAGCGGAAGCGAACAAGCAGGTCGTCGTCGCCAAAGAGTATTGAATAGTATAGAGAACTCATGAAACGATTTGTATAACAGAAAAGCACTGGCAGCATCAGGCGAATGATTCAAAACGTATTACTCTCTTTTTGTCATAACTTGGTCCATTCATAATTTTGATGTGAAACATTGATACCTTTTGAAATAGTTATGCTTTTTGTGTAGTGTTATATTATAACATTGTCTAAATAGTGCATTCATAATGATATATTCTATAAAGAGAATAAGACTCGATTATGCTCATTTACATAAACTCGCCATGAGAGCGGAAAAAAGTGCAATAAGTTCTCTATACTATTCAATACTTTTTGCAGTCGTTCTGTTTATGACAAAACAAAAACAATTATTTCAGTGAGCTAAATATTGCTTTATTTATTTTAACAATATTACATCTAATGTTAACGTAGATGTAAGAAAAAAGAAAGTGCAATAGCAAAAGAGCCTTCAGCACAAAAACTATTAATTTTTTTTACTTTCCAGTGTAACATTTACTAATGTGTTCATACAAATCGAACAGGTGCCATGTAACAAAAACGTGTTAACACGTCGCTCGTGAGTTCGAACACTCATTGCTTCTTTTTAACACTATTGTGCCACAACCCAGTATTATCAACTATATTGCGTACTTTTAGTTTGGTTTGTGTCTAGACTAACACATGGAAATTTCTTGTTTAATGGAATGTTTTGTAGGTGGAGCCTGTAACCACTATTTAGTATATATGTATTGTAGTTTTTAACCCAATAAAAAGTAAAGGTATAAAAGCCAAAGTGTCAAAAGTTTTAAAAAAGAAAAATTTTCTTAAATAACTGCCATTTCTTAAAAAAAAGTAAATTTTCTCAAAAAAATTACCTATTCATATTCTTAAATAGAGTACCTTTCCTTAAAAAATTTCCTTATCTAAAGAAGTACCCTTTTTAACAAAAGTAAATTTTCTTACAAAAAGTACCTTTTCTTAAAAAAAGTATTTTTTTTTTAAATAATTACCTTTTCTTAAAATACCAAATTTTCTTACAACAAATTACCTTTTCTTAAAAACCTGCAGTTTCTTTAAAGAGTACCTTTTTTGTCAAACTAAATCACTATTCTTGAGATAAGTACATAGTCTACAAGTACATAGTACATACTCTTGAAAAACGAACCAATCCTTAAAAAATCGAATTTTAAAAAAAAACGTTTCTTCAAAAAAATACCATATCTTAATAAAAGTACATTTTCTTCCCAAAATTCCGTTTCTTGAAAGTATCATTGATTAAAAAAAAATAATATCATCTCTTTTATTTTCCTGAGGTAAGTAGCCTTTCTGAAAATAAGTACATTTTCTTAAAAAATAACCTTTCGTTAAAAAGTATTTGTTGTTGAAAAATGTACTTCTTTGTAAAAAAATCATACTCTATGGCTTTTTCTTACAGAAAATACTTCTTCTTAAAAATAGTACTTTTTCTTAAAAAAAAACATTAGATTTTAATAAAAGAAGTACCTCTCTTTAAAAAAGGACCTTTTCGGGAAAATATAATACATATTCTTACAAAATTAACCATAAAATATACTGTTTAAAAAAAACATTCTAGAAAAAAAATATTGGTACTCTTTTTAGGAAAAGGTTATTTTTTTACGAAAATGTACTTATTTTCAGAAAGGCTACTTCTCGCAAGAAAAAAAAAGGTATTATTTTATTTTTAAGCAAAGGTACTTTTAAGAAAAGGAATTTTTGTAAGAAAATTTACTTTTTTTAAGAGAAGGTATATTTTGAAGAATATGTATTTTTTAAGAAATCGCAATTTGTTGTAAGAAAATTTACTTTACATACTTATTTTAAATAAAATTACTTTTTTTAAGAACAGGTACTTTTGTAAGAAAATATGATTTTTTTAGAAAATGCACTTATTTAAGAAAAAGTTCTTTTGAAAACTTCTTTCAAATTTGGCTTTTCTAAATTTACTTTTTATTGGGTTCAAAATTACAATAGTATACTAAATATTGGTTACAGGCTCCACGAAAAAAACTTCCCATTAAACAAGAAATTTCCCAACATATGTTAGTCTAGACACAAACCAAAGCAAAAGCACCCAACATAGGTAAAGAAAAATAATAGATGAAGGTACAAGTGTTGGGAAATAGTTAGTGTAAGGTGTTATTTTCTAGGTGTCACTGACGGCAATAATTGTGATTTTTTGTTCCCAAAAAAGTAAAAAGAAAATAGGTCATTTATTAGAATTTTAAAATTTTAGATTTCAAATCAAAAGCAAATATCATTTAAAACGAAGAATACAACACGTAACTTAAAATCGTATTACTGATGGTAATGGAATTGCAAAGCCATGCTTCCACCGTCTATAGAGTAGTTCTTCCTCCGGTTCAGTCACCATTCATGATTGGGAGTCTTCAAACACTCAAATAGTTTTGGAATCCGCGGCCACAGAAGTTACTGCAATTTTTGGGTGTTGGAAGTTTTTAGATAGAAAAGGCGTTTCTATTTGCCGGGATAACGGGCTTTCTGCTGGTGATAACTCTATAGAATTTATAAAACCTTCTGCGTAGCAAATTAAATTTAGGCTTAATTATTTTTATACAAAATTTCCCACAATGCTGAATAAACGTCAGTGAAGATTATGGAAACTTCAATGAAAGTGACAGTAATATAGGACATCACCTAGTGAAAAAAGTTGGCAATGGTACAGCTCTATCTACTTTTTCCTTTATCTATGGTACCCAATATAGTTGATAATACTGGGTTGCAGCATAATAGTGTTAAAATCAAGTTGTTTAGTTTGTCATTTAGCCTCCATCCCGCAACGTGCGATACGGAACTTCGTGCGAATTCCATGACAGTTTGATTTGGCACAAAAACTATGCTGGAAAAAGAACCTGTCACTGAATCATAATAAAATTTTAACAAATTCTATTGAATCCAGCTAAGCTATACTACTATATTTACCAAACTAAATACACCTTCTCTGCAAACAGAATCAATACTACTAATAACCCCTGCTAATTTTGGTGAACCAAAACTCCCATTTAGTTTTGCTCTTTCTTTCTTTTTCTCCCTCCTTGTGGATTGTGTAATGCTGGCATGATTATTAAATCATACGCTCCACTCAAAATTCGATTTCAATTTCATTTGAGTTTTTGAAAACATCTTATTGAACTCAACTTTGGCTAACCCGAAGTCAATTGACTCTACGCCCATTTCTTTGAGAAAAAAAAACATGCAAAAATACAAAACTTTCTAATCACCAACAAACAATCTGAACAACTTCATCTCGTGTACACTGTGAATGCCAAACTCGATTTCAATTGTCCGTAAATTGCAAATGAATTAATGAGTTTTTAATTAATTTCGATTAAAATTGATTAAATTATATTTGGGATTGTTCGACACAACGGCAGCAGCCAGCGACGTTGGCCCTCATTGAATCGAGTTTACGCAATACTACCAACATTCGGAGTTAGCGTTATCGTTAAAGTTTATCTATCAGCTTCAAGTTGACCCTCTTTTGCAGGAATTTTGGCCACGACGAAGACGTAGTTGAACAAAGATGTAAAACCGAGAAAAACACTTGTTATAGATTTGGCTCGAAACTAAATACCGAACATTTTTTTTAAGGCTCATGGTGGCAACCAGAACGATTGCGCACCGGAGGCCTTTTTTTTGTCAGTGGAATACTCGTAGTTGTTGTAACTCGTTGACTGACTGCAGGTTTTCATGGCAAGTTGTTTTTTTGTTGTACTTCTTTTTGAGTTTTAATGACGTTAGATGAGCTTCAATGTTCGAGGCACTCGGAATCAGCATATACAACAGATACTTGCATCCAACTATTTACATTCAACGGATGGATCTCCCCAAACAAGACTTGCTGTAGCAGTAGTCAGTCCATGGAACGTATGAGTATTATGCAATTTTGCATTCAAAGACGCCTTAGAGTTTTGTGGCCTGCAGGTAGAGAAGAAGCATCATGCGATAATGGCCACAAAATTTGGTTTCGAGCGTAATAGAGTGCAGTGCGATAGCTGGTGGTGTTGGTCAGTCTTTTTTCTTCTTTTTATATTTCCTGTTTAGTTTTGTTGATGATGTCTCTGTCGGTCAAACGCAGTTGTGCAGATTAATTTTGTATGTGTTTTTTTGCCAAAGCTCATCTAAGTCTCATCTGGTTGCTGATGGCGGGGACTGCCATGAAGCTGCTTAGGTTTTTCCTGCAAATACTGCTGCTGTTAATGACGCTGGGGGGTTTTTATATCTACCAGGCCAAAGATTTATTGATTTCTTCTTAGAGCATTCCTCTTCCTCTGTTTCTTCTACTTCTGTCTTCTTTTTTTTGGCTCAATTGTTAACAATGATAGGTCTTTACTTCATTCGCCGTTTAACGTCCAATTCTTTTATTGTACAGTTCTAGACGTTTCTTATGCCTTTGTCAGATTTTTGTTCATCTGTTGTCCGTTAATTTGGCCAATAGTCAAGGTTGTTGATTTGCTCATTTTATCGTACACATTTCAGAAACAGATTGAGGAGATTGTTTTTTGTTTAGTTTTCGTATTCGTTGAAATTGTTCCACTGATTTTATTAAATTTTTTGTTTTAGTTGCAAAGAATAGTTTCAGATCTTTTGGGGGTTGTCGGGCCTGAGAGGTTACACGTTTTTTGTTTTGTGCCAGCTGAAATTGTTGTCATCTGTGCAACGTAGATATTGAGGTTGAGCTTGGCAGCGCCATAATGAGGGAAGATACAACAGTTTTGGAAAATTGTAAAGGATAGGAAATATTGATTTGGAACCATCATGAGAATCTTAGAAAACGAAAAAACAATAAAGTCACCTGGTACCGAGAAGAAAATCCACGTTCGAATTTAATATAGTCCAGTATAAACTCTAGGATGTTTGGGCTTCTACAGGCCCAATTAGACTTTGTTGTTTAAACAAATCTTTATTCACAACTTTTTATAACGGACATTGAACAATTTCATCTACAATTAAATATCCCGCAAAATTGTTTTGTCATAAAGGTGAAAATTAAAATACTGGGCCTAAAAAGACCAATTAATTATGCTATATATGACAAGGTATATTTATGCTAGTACACCGACAGAAAAAATAACCGAATTAGCCATTACTGAATTTAGACGTTGTCCCAACAGTATTATAGGTTGTCCCAACCGCATTATAGGTTGTCCCAACCGATTTATAGGAAGTCCCAACCGCATTAAAGGTTGTCCCAACCGCATTATAGGTTGACCCAACAGCATTAGAGGTTGTCCCAACGGCATTATAGGTTATTCCAGCCGCATTATATTTTGTCCCATTATAGGCTGTCCCAACCGAATTATAGATTGTCCTAACTGCATTAGGGTTTGTCCCAACTGCATTAGAGATTGTCCGAACCCCACTAGAGGTTGTCCTAACCGCATTAGAGGATGTTCCAATAGCATTAGAGGTTGTCCCAACCGCATTATAGGTTGTCCGAACTGCATTAGAGTTTGTCCCAACCGCATTAGAGATTGCCCCAACCCCTCTAGAAGTTGTTCCATCCGCATTATAGGTTGCCCCAACCGCATTAGTGGTTGTCCCAACCGCATTAAAGGTTGCCACAATTTATCAAAATTTGCATCAACTGATTTTCAGTTGTGGGGACCAGAGTCAGTCGTAACAACCTTCATTCGTTTCCGACAACCGCTATACGGTGGCGACAACCGACTTTAATTTTGCTACAACCTCATTTAAAACAATAATATCGGTGAGAAGCCAACCAGATAATAAGCTTGTTTTTTTACTTCCTGCTAAACTAAGTTTTCAACGATTTTGTATGGGGAGCCGCTTAATATCGCTTAGCGCCGAATATAAAGTGGTCGAAAAATTAGTTTAGCTGGGAATAAAAAAACATGCTCAATGCCTATCTAATCGATATCTCCCTGCTAAATTTTTTTCCTTCGTCCCTAAATTGGTGATACCCCATAGCAGTCATCCACCTGGCTGCTAGTACTGGACTCGTGCAGACACGTATCAAAAATTTGCAGCAACTGGGTTTCGGTTGTGTGAACTAGATTCAGTCGTAACAATCTCCTTTCGTTTATGGCAACCGTAATTCGGTGGCAGCAATCGAATCTACGTTTTCTACTACTTCGTTTAAACCGATAATATTGACGAGAAACCAACCAGTTAATGCCTATCTAATCTATAGCTTCCTGTCTATAATTCTCCCTGGTCCCTAAATTAGTGATATCCCTTAGTAGTCTTCCACCTGGCTGCTAGTACTGGACTCGTGCAGACACGTATCAAAAAATGCAGACACTAATTTTCGGTTGTGGGAACTAGATTCAGTCGTAACAACCTCCATTCGTTTATGGCAACCGCAATACAGTGGCAGCAATCGAATCTACGTTTTCTACAACTTCGCTAATGCCTATCTAATCTATAGCTCACTGTCTATAATTCTCCCTGGTCCCTAAATTAGTGGTGCAGTGGATTCTTCCTCTTCCTTATAATTACAGCTTCTACAGAAGCCATGTGCTCTGACCGTTTCCCATCCCGAATGTCTACCAAGCAGACAATGTCCCGTCAACACTGAAACACATATCGACTAGCGACAGATCATTAATGACAGATCATTCACCAACGGCCAGATTTATCTTGTGCGTACACAATCTCTACCCCTGGACCAACTCCTGCATTATCAAATGGGAGAGCTATTGAATGATATTCTTACAAGTCGCTAGGGACATGACAACACGTTCAAATTCCTGGGGAACATGTAAGGTGTTGAATTGCCTCGCCATTTCATCCACCCTGCAGCTCCCCGTAATGTCCCTGTGCTAGTGCTGTGAGGTTCCGCGTATTTTAAGAACCGATTTTGTCGAATCTGGTTCCGAGAAGAACCGGGTGTTTGGACCGGTTCCGGTTCTCATCAAATTCCTGTCCCAAAGGGGCTTAAGTGAAATATCTTATTATGAGGATATAACATTTGATAACAAATACACATTTTCTATCGAGTCCGTTTCTGGGAAGGTCCGGGTTTTTGGACTGGTTCCCAGAAGAACAGGGTATTTGGAACGCTTCCTGTTCTAGCCTCCCAAAGAGGCTTAAGTGAAATACCTTATTATAAGAATATAAAATTTGATAAAAAATACACATATTCTGTCGAGTCCGTTTCCAACAAGAACCGGGTATTTGGACCGGTTCCGGTTCGCAGTCAATTGCTGACCCAAAGCGGGTTAACTAAAATATCTCATAATAAGAATATAAAATTTGATAAAAAAAATATACACATTTTCGTGGCCTCACCACAAATATTAACACTTTTGGTGCCTTTGGAAACGAGTCGTCTTATTGAGGATCCTTTTACGGTTCTTTTCAACCCAGTTTTCAGTTGCTGTAGAATCGATTTTCGGTTTTTTAGAACCGTTCTCGGTTCTTTTGAACCCTTTTTTCGGTCCTTAAAGTACCGTTTTCGGTTCACTTGGACCCATCTCTCGGTTCTTGTAACCCTCGGTCCCGTCGGTTCCTGCAAAGAACCTGTGTGCATTGATCCTGTACATCACTAGTATATGACTAGCGATAAAATGACAATAACTACCAGCTAAAGTGGAGGGGTATTACACGTGAAGATCGGTTATTTGTAGTTTTGTTTACATTCTATAATTTGGCAAGTTTTGTTTACATTCTATAATTCTCATTGAATCTGTAACTTTACATTTTTGGCTTAATTAACATTTGAATCAACAGTATGTCAAAGTGACATTAGAATATCAACAAAGAGTTTGTGGTGTGATTTACAACCTGATTGATTTGCAGAGTTTGGTAGATTAGTGAAGTCGATAGTGCTCATTGCAAGTTGAAAGATCTCACCACGAGAGTTTGATGAATTCGCTAAAAACGTTCTGTATGAAGCAAGAAAATAGATGGCGCTATTTTCGAGATGGTTAGCTTGGCCATAGATAAATAAAACACCACAGATGGTGAAAGATAAGTGGTGGATTTGAAAGAAAAGGGAAATTTTCTAGATGGCGTCGGAGTGATGGATATGGGCAAATTTCCCTAAAAACAAAAACTATTGAAAAAACTATATAGCGATGCTTGTTTGCCTTTTGTATTGTCAACAAATGTCAAAGGCGATATGCTTTTCTATTAGTTATGTTGTAGTTTCAAATTTAAACAACAGAGTCGAAATAAAAATGATGTTTGAGTGCTTTTTCGTCGCATCCGAGTGAAAAATGGTCGTACGGAAACAGCATGTGCCCTCTGGTGAAAATGGTGATTAAGTAAATGAATCATTTATGGTTTTTATTTACCTATGGCTTGGCGAACACCTATGGGATAGTTGGAGTGATATAATTGTCCGATTGGGGCGCCTTTGAATGAAAATTTGTTGAAAGGCTGAAAAGCACGCAAGATCACGTAATTGTATAGGGTTAAAGATAGAATAATTGTGAATAATAAATTTACTAATTTTTCCGGCTCAAGGTCCACTTAAAAAACAATAAAAATGTTTCAATTTATATTCTCTATAGTTTATTTTATCTCAATATTTCGACGGTTATACACGATCATCTTCAGGATAAAATTAAAAAAACGTTACAAAAAAAATACATGATGTGTTAGTGGCCACCCGGGTGGTGGAACAAAGTTCTTTTCACTATGTGTTATGTACTAGTTGGTTCCAACACGCCTAAGGCGCCCGTTGAAAAATACGATAATTTAAATGGATCTTTAAGAAAAAATACTTTTTGTAAAATGATAAACTTTTTTTAAGAATTTTTTTTTGTAGAATGTATTGGTTTTTTTTAAGTATTTATATTTTTTGGTCCTTTTTTTAAGAATACGTATTATATTTCCCCGAAAAGGCCCTTTTTAAAGAGAGGTACTTCGTTTCTTAAAAGTTAATGTTTTTTAGGAAAGGTACTATTTTTAAGAAGAAGTACTTTCTGTAAGGAAAAGCCACAAGAGAATACTTTTTTTTACAAAGAAGTATTTTTTTTAAGAACAGGTACTTTATAAACAAGTGGTACTCTTTTTGGAAAAGGTTATTTTTTTACGATAAGTTACTTATTTTCGGATTGGCTACTTCTCTCAGGAAAAGAAAAGTAAAGGTTATTATTTTATTTTTAAGAAAATGTAATTTTAAGAAAAGGAATTTTTGTAAGAAAGGGCTTTTTTTAAAGTATTGTTTTGTTTGAAGAAAAGGTTTGTTTATTAAGGAATGGGAATTTTTTTAGAATTGGTTCGTTTTTCAAGAATAGGTACATTTTTAAGATTAGGTACTTATCTCTAGAAAAGTTAGTTTGTTTCAATGTACTCTTTAAAGAAAGGTAGTTTTTTAAGAAAATGCAACAAAATTTGTAACAAAATTTACTTTTTTAAGAAAAGGTACATTAAAAAAAATACTTTTTTTAAGAACAGGTACTTTACTTAACTTTTACTTTTTTAAGCAAAGGCAATTCTTTAAGATAAGGTATTTTTTTAAGAAAATGTATTTTGTTTAAGAATAAGAATGGGTATTTTTTTGAAAAAATTCACTTTTTTGAAGGAGGCACTTATTTAAGAAAATTAAAATTTTTTGAACCTCTTTCACTTTGGCTTTTTACATTTACTTTTTATTGGGTTCAAAACTACAAGCTTGTTTTTTTATTCCCTGCGAAACTAATTTTTCGATGACTTTTTATGGAGTGCCGCTTAATATCGCTTAGTTCCCCAAACAAAGTCATCGAAATATTAGTTTAGCAGGGAATTAAAAATCAGATAAAGGAAATAACTAGATATCGCACACTCCTTGGGAAATTTATTGTTCAATGGGATATTTTCTAGATGGAGCTGAAAGCAATAATTATAACGTTTGATCGCAAACACAACATACCTTGCAAGATGCATTAACAACAGGTGATAGATGTATGTAGGTGTTGTAAGCAAAATCAACAGGCATTTGGTTTTTGTTTGGTGGGTCGATTCGGTAAAATTCAACGCGAATACCAACAACAATAGTACTAAAGGACATACCCAAAATACATTTGAATTTGAAAGTGGGGAACACAACGACATCAACAAAATTTAATTAGTTGTTCGAATAGCACAACCTGGAAAATGGTACTATTTTTGTATTGCAAAAATGTCCCACAGTGTTCAATAAACGTCAGTGAATGTTATAAGAAACCTCAATGAGAGTTACGAAACGACAACACACCACCTAGTGGCAGTACTTGACAACGCCTGTGCGATATCTACTTATTTCCTTTATCTATGATATTATATACCAAAGATGATAGAAATACCATAGAGGATTCATTCGCTTATTCACCATCTCCACCAGAGGGGACATGCTGTTTCCGTACCACCATTTTTCACTCGGATGCGACGAAAAAGCACTCAAACATTATTTTGTTTTCGATTCTGTTATTTAAATTTGAAAATGGATATTTGTTGACAAAACAAAATGCAGACAAGCATGGGTATATAGTTTTTTCAATAGTTTTTGTTTCCTGAGAAATTTGCCCTTATCCACCACTCCGGCACCATCCAAAAAATTTCGCGTTCCTTTCAAATCCACCAGTTATCTTTCACCATCTATGGTTTTTTTATTTATCTATTTATGTACCTACCGTAGATAAATAAAAAGCCATAGATGGTGAAAGATAAGTGGTGGATATGGGCAAATTTCCCTGGAAACAAAAACTACATAACCATGCTCTTTTGCCTTTTCTATTGTGAAAAAATATCAAAAGCGATATGCCTTTCTATTATTTATATTCCATTTTCAAATTTAAACAACAGAATCGAAATTGTGTTTTTTCATCGTATCCGAGTGAAAAATGGTCGTACGGAAACAACATGTGCCCTCTGGTGAAAATGGTGATTAGGCAAATGAGTCATCTATGGTTTTTATTTATTTATGGTAATACTAAATATTGGTCACAGGCTCCACCTAGAAAACTTCCCATTAAACAAGAAATTTCCCAACATATGTTAGTCTAGACACAAACCAAAGCAAAAGTCCCCAATATAGTTGATAACATAGATAAAGGAATTAACTAGATATCGCACGTGCCGTAGGAAATTTCTTGTTCAGTGGGATATTTTCTAGATGGAGCTGAATGCAATAATTACAACGTTTGATCCCAAACAAAATATAACTTGCAAGATGTATTTAGAACAGGTGCTAACAAAAGGTGTGGTAGGCAACATCAACAAGGATTTTGTTTTGTTTAGTGGGCCGATGCTGTACAAGTCAACATAAACGAATACCAACAATAACCGTACACCAAAAAAGCACATAACTAAAATGCATTTGAATTAGAAAGTGGGAAATACAATGACATGAAAAAAACGAAATTAGTTGTTTGAATAGCACTACCTGGAAAATGATTCTATTTTTGTATTGAAAAAATGTCCCACACTGTTGAATAAACGTCAGTGAATGTTATGAGAAACGTCAATGAAAGTTACAAAACGACAACACAGCACCTAGTGGCAGTACTTGACGACGCCTGTGCGATATCTACTTATTTCCTTTATCTATGGTTGATAATGCTGGGTTGTAGCATAATAGTGTTAAAACAAAAGTTGTTTAATCTTTTGTCATTTAGCCCCCATCCCGCAACTTGTGATAAGGAACTTCGTTCCAAAAACTTCAGTTCAAACTCGTTTGAAACGCGCAAAAGTGGGCAACGACAAGTAATAGTAAAGGGTGAAAATTTGAATAATTGTGAATGTTAAGTGTGTGTATATAAGAATTTTATGAACGATAAATAAAATAAAGCTAAACAAGGATAATTAGAGAATTCGTAGCAAGATACTTATATTAGATGCAACAATTTTCCCACGCCTTATCATATGCTCCTCTTCTGTTCTTTAATTCCATCATGAATAATCGATATGGAATCGAGTTTTTATTTTAAATTTTCGCAATATCTTAGTAATGACACTTTGTGCAACATCGGGTCAATGAAATTCGGACATGTGTACAATAATTTTTATAGCCACTTGCTTGATAATTAAAGACCGTTTTTGTGTGTGTGTGTGTCATATTTTTGATTAAGAATTCCTTTCACTTTTTTTTGATGGTCGGAGATGATGATGATGCCTTGCAACAACTGAAAACCAGACACACATTTGTTCTGCAACTTAATGGACGACAAGTGTGTGAAGTTTTCAAGTTTCTCGTGGCAACTTCTTTAGTGGCTTAAGAGGCAAAAAAATATTTACACACTGATTGCACCAAAAAGCAAACATCAAACCAATTACGATACAAGAGTTTGCAAGAAGTTAAAGACACAGTCATAAAGTTTTTGTGTGTAGTCGTTGTTTTTTTTGTCTTTTTGTTTTTTGTGGTGGCACAACAATTTTTGTTTTACCAAAAATTACCATATTAAAATAGTTTATTTAAGCCCCCACTTAATGTACATAATTGCAATATCTACTACTTTAATTTATGTTAAAAACTGTGAATTTATCTTCTTCAACGCACACAACAATGGGAGCAAAGTAGGAGCTTGTTGGCCCCTTGTAAAACGTTCTCACAACATCTACAATGGTTTAGCTAAAGACGAAGCTCCACTATCAAGTCTGCAAGAAAAACACCGAACAAAATTATACAAATGGCTTGTCTTTAAGCAAAGTGTGCCAGCAACGGAGACGACACTCCACGTCTTTTGTAATATCATCCTCATCCTATTCCTCATTATCTTCATCATAATTTTCTGCTTCGTCTGGTGATCATCATGCTCTCCAGCGGCGTCATAACAAAGCCGTTTCAAATAGCTTAGAAAGCTTTTGAAAATCTTCTTGGTCTTAATGTTATCTAACTGGTATTTTCTATTATAATTTTTTTTTTTTTATTTTTTTTTTGATTATCATGGCTTGTGTCTTGTCTGGCCAATGGTCATCAGCACCGATCTACAATAACGTTTTCTTTTGTTGGCCACCTGGCTTTTTGTTTTGCATCAATTTCCAGGTCAAAATACTCAAAATGTCAGTGTCATCTTTATCTAAATTTTAAACAAAAGAAAATCTAACAGCTTTTTGTTTCGCTGAAAAAAATCAAGTTTCTTTCTAGCTGAATTGCTATTCATTTTAAAGAAATTATTTACAATTTCATTAGAAAATCTTTAATAATGAATTAAGGTTTTGTGGCCACAATAAAACTACCATAATAATTTATGTTAACATGATTTCGAAACAATGTTTACAAATAGCTAACATAGTTTTAACAGCAGTTCGGCTTATCATGTTGGGACAGTAAGAAATTTATGTGTTTTTAAAAACACATGTATATTAAATTAGCAGAAAAAGGTCATTGAGTTCCTTAGAACTTTGCCCATTTGTCACATGAACTTCACAAATTAGCCCACTAGTTAAAAAAGCTTCAGCAAAATCACAAGAAGCAAATTTTATCTTACACACAATTGAGTTATTCAAAATGGAGGATTTAGAAATTCAAAGGACAGCTGTGAAGTAAAGTAAAGTTCAATGTTACCCTACACTCACAGAACTAATTGTATGAAACCTGGGTGTAACCACCGACAATTCGTTTGCTGCCACCGAATTGCAGTTGTCACAACTGAACTGAGGTTGTCATGACTGAATTTAGTCCCCACAACAGGTTGAATTAACCTCCAATAGGTTGTGGTCTATAAGTTAAAAACAGTTCAATGTTAACTCTTCTCTCACAGAACTAATTGTAAGAAACCAGGTTGTAGCAACGAAAAATTCGGTTATCGCCACTGAATTGCAGTTGCCACAACTGAATTTAGGTTGTCACTACTGAATTTAGTCCCCACAAAAGGTTAACCTCCAATAAGTTGTGGTCTATATGTTAAATAAACTTCAATGTTTACCCTACACTCTCAGAACTAATTGTATGAAACCTGGTTGTAGCAACCGAAAATTCGGTTGTTGCTTCCAAGTTGCAGTTGTCACAACTGAACTGAGGTTGTCATGACTGAATTTAGTCCCCACAACAGGTTGAAGCAACCTGTAATAGGTTGTGGTATATAAGGTAAATAAAGTTCAATGTTAACCCTTCACTCACAGAACTATTTGTGTGAAACCAGGTTGTAGCAATTGAAAATTCGTTTGCTGCCACTGAATTGCAGTTGCCACAACTGCATGTAGGTTGTCACTACTGAATTTAGTCCCCACAACAGGTTGAATTAACCTCCAATAATAAATAAAGTTCAATGTTTTCCCCACACTCTTAGATCTAAATGTATGAAACCAGGTTGTAGCAACAGAAAATTCGTTTGCAACCACTGAATTGCAGTTGCCACAACTGAATTTAGGTTGTCACTACTGAATTTAGTCCCCACAAAAGGTTAACCTCCAATAAGTTGTGGTCTATATGTTAAATAAACTTCAATGTTTACCCTAAACTCTCAGAACTAATTGTATGAAACCTGGTTGTAGCAACCGAAAATTCGGTTGTTGCTTCCAAGTTGCAGTTGTCACAACTGAACTGAGGTTGTCATGACTGAATTTAGTCCCCACAACAGGTTGAAGCAACCTGTAATAGGTTGTGGTATATAAGGTAAATAAAGTTCAATGTTAACCCTTCACTCACAGAACTATTTGTGTGAAGCCAGGTTGTAGCAATTGAAAATCCGTTTGCTGCCACTGAATTGCAGTTGCCACAACTGAATGTAGGTTGTCACTACTGAATTTAGTCCCCACAACAGGTTGAATTAACCTCCAATAATAAATAAAGTTCAATGTTTACCCTACACTCTTAGATCTAAATGTATGAAACCAGGTTGTAGCAACAGAAAATTCGTTTGCAACCACTGAATTGCAGTTGCCACAACTGTATTTAGGTTGTCACTACTGAATTTAGTCCCCACAAAAGGTTAACCTCCAATAAGTTGTGGTCTATATGTAAAATAAACTTCAATGTTTACCCTACACTCTCAGAACTAATTGTATGAAACCTGGTTGTAGCAACCGAAAATTCGGTTGTTGCTTCCAAGTTGCAGTTGTCACAACTGAACTGAGGTTGTCATGACTGAATTTAGTCCCCACAACAGGTTGAAGCAACCTGTAATAGGTTGTGGTATATAAGGTAAATAAAGTTCAATGTTAACCCTTCACTCACAGAACTATTTGTGTGAAACCAGGTTGTAGCAATTGAAAATTCGTTTGCTGCCACTGAATTGCAGTTGCCACAACTGAATGTAGGTTGTCACTACTGAATTTAGTCCCCACAACAGGTTGAATTAACCTCCAATAATAAATAAAGTTCAATGTTTACCCTACACTCTTAGATCTATATGTATGAAACCAGGTTGTAGCAACAGAAAATTCGTTTGCAACCACTGAATTGCAGTTGCCACAACTGTATTTAGGTTGTCACTACTGAATTTAGTCCCCACAACAGGTTGAAGCAACCTGTAATAGGTTATGACAAAAACCAAAATAATTGTGACATCCTCTAATTAGGATGTGATGCCATCTAATGTGGTTGCGACAACCATAATTCGATTACGGCTAATGCAGTTATTTTTCCTCTGACTGTAGTATGATCAGCTACATACGAGTGGCTAAAACTTACTATGCCTCGTCAGGACCAGTGTAAATGTATTAGAAAGGTGTGTTCAACTTGGTGTATTTTGGAAAAAAAGTTCCTTATCGCAAAAAACAACTTGTTTTAACAAATTTATTACAATCCAGTATTATCAATCATAGATAAAGGAAATAATAGATATAGCGCGACCATTGTCAAGTTTGTTCACTAGGTGCTGTCCTGTACTACTGTCACTTTCAATGAAGTTTCCCATAATTCTCATTGACGTTTATTCAAAATTGTGGGAAATTTTTGTGAAAGTAATTTAAACAAGGGAAAATCTAACAAAATTGAAATGATTTTACATAATGGCATTTGTTTCTTATATAAAAAAAATTACAGCAGACAGTTCTCCGAGGCCTTCGGCCACGGACTGTCCCTGCAGGCTGTGTCAGAGACACGGCCATTAAGTTTAACGTAGAATACGCCATCCGATAAGACAGAAAACATATATAACAAAAAATGATAAATAATATAAGCAAATGAATTTATTGTTATATATGTTTTCTGTCTTATCGGATGGCGTATTCTACGTTAAACTTAATGGCCGTGTCTCTGACACAGCCTGCAGGGACAGTCCGTGGCCGAAGGCCTCGGACAACTGTCTGCTGTAATTTTTATATTTACCAACGGCATTTGATTCAAGTCCGTTTAAAAAAAAATATTATGTTCAATTTTTTTAAACTTAATTTAATTTATGTATTTTAATTAATATTTTTATTGAAATAAGTTCTGCGAATGTTGAGAGGGCCGCCCTAATATTAAAAAAGGTTTACCTTATCGAGTCTTCGCATTAGCATTCGAGCGTTGTGTGAAAGCTTTACGCTTTACAATTCAAAATTAATGTTACAACAGCTTTATTGAAGCTTTCGCAAAAAAGCTTTATTACGTTAGCTTACTGTTTGTTTCACTTTTTACTAGATACATGTTGCCAAGCAACATTAGCTTGCTGTTCGTTTCACTTTTTACTAGATACATGTTCCTAAGCAATGTTGAGCAACCAAAAACACTCAACCAAACACCACACATATGTTTGAGTGTATGTGTCTAAACAATTTTCATTTGAGAAATTAAAATACTAGAAATATATCAACCAATATGAAATGTATGTATATCAAACGAAAGATAACATCTTCATTTACCTACAAAAAAAATTTTAAAAAAATTCATCTAGCCGTTTCCTCAAATTCAATGAAATAAAGATTACAACAATAATAACCTGACATGACTCCTCATACCGTAAGGTAAGACGTATTCTACGTCAAAACTATTTCAAAGCCATGAGGCGAGTGTTTGGATATCAATAGGAGAAAACCCGTAATACCGTCCAAAGATGAACATGCCGCAGATTACAAAACCGTTAGAGTGTCTGAGGACTTTCAACAAGGAATGGTAGCTGAACCGGAGGAAGAACCAATTTATTAGGAGATAGACAGTGGTGACTTTGCTTTGTGATTCGACGGCCATCAGATAGATATTCTACTTTAAGGAACATGTTGTATTCTTGTTTCGAAATGATATTTTTGTTGAAAATTATTTTTTCTTTTGATATGAAATGTTAGAATTTTAATTTAATATTTTTGTACTTTTTTTGGAGCAAAAATATCCCATTTATTGATTACAACGACAACTAGAAAATTACCAATTGCAGTAAACTTTTCCCAACCATTGTGCTTCATCTGTTAGTTTACTTTATCTATGTTATCAAGTATATTTGGTACTTTTGCTTTGGTTTGTGTCTAGACTAACATATCTGTGGTGACAAGGCATAACAGCATAACTCGAGTTATGCTCAAACTAAATTTTTCGAGAATCGAGCTGTATATATCGTAATGCACACTATCACAAATCATCTTCAAAAATGTAAGGCCTAATCACGCCGCATGACCAAAATCCTCACCAGACTGCTGCTCGTTGTGGGTGCATTTGTTTCTCATCGATTCCTAGATGGTATGAGCCCCAAATTCGTCAATTTTGTGTATTCACGAAGCCATTCAGATGGAAATGCGCTTCATCGGAGAAGATGCATTTTATTTGAAAAATTGACATTGTCTTCACTTTGTGCCGAATTGCCGACACTTTCCATGGTCAGCTGGTTTGATGTCCTGTGTAATCTGAATTTTGTATGCATGAAGGATGAGGTCTTTTATCAAAATTCGCTGCGGAATGCTGTTTCAAGAGACCGACCGGTATGTTGACGCACAGCAGTCTTACTGTCCATATCCGGCCCAGTTTCTTCAAATTTTTTGACCACTCTTCGAATGGTTGACACATTAGGTGCACTTACCAAATTTGTGTAATAAGTTTTCACAATTATAACGCGTTGTTCTGTCGTAAAGCGTTCCATTTTTCATAATCGAAATAAACATACGTGACAGCTGCCAAATTTCAGAGTTGCCGCTTGCACAAAAAAATTACACTAAATTTAAAAAGTGCAGTCTTACTGAGACACTCTTATATATGTGTCCTTTATTTATTTACACAGAATATAAAAATATAAAACAATACAAAATTTAAATAAAAGATTCACGAAGAACATAGAGCCTCAACGAATTCTGTCTCTGGCAGGTGATTTAATTTATTTCCGTTATAGACGAGTTTGTTTGTATTCCTTCTTCAGGCATCTCTTCCATGTATTTGGTGGGCTCCTGGCCTTCCATACTCCGGATTGTTTCATTCACGTACACTACTAGCAATATCTGTTGTTGTGTAGCTAAGTATAAAGTATAGCCAACCCAAGTCCATTTTCTTCTACGAATATCCAACTGCAATTCCAATGTGGCCGTCGGTGGTGCAATGGTAGTGTGCGCGGCTCTTGTGCATGAGAACGTGGGTTCGATACTTGATCTGAAGTAAAGGGTTTTCAACAGAGACGCTACAAAAGTAAATCGATAGGGACAACAAACGACGCCATATTTTTCCCCGCTCTTTTGACATTTCTCTTCAGTAAGGTTTGCCATTTCATCATGGAAAGATATACAAGACAAAAACGAGTCGAAATTTTTAAAATTTACTACCGACATTTGGAGTCAGTGGCTTCAACTTTAAGAGCGCTACGTCCAATTTACCAGATCAACAATTGAGAGTCTAGTGAAAAAATTTGAATCCACAGGCACAGTACAAAATGTTCCCGTGCCAGTGAGACAAAGAAGTGACCGTAGTATCGACAATATTGTTGCCGCTGAGGCTTCAGTTCAAGAAAGCCCAAATGTGTCTCTCACACGTCGTTCTCAAGCGTTGGGCATCTCTGTGACGTCGTTCTGGCGAATTTTGCGAAAAGATCTTGGCCTACATCCTTACAAGATCAAATTGACCCAGGAACTGAAGCCGCTTGACCACCATAAGCGTCGTATGTTCGTGAATTGGTCTGAGCAACAACTTGAAAATGATTCGGATTTTCATCGAAAAATCATCTTCAGCGATGAGGCTCATTTCTGGCTGAATGGCTTCGTCAATAAGCAAAATATGCGTTATTGGTCAGACAGCAATCCACACGTAATCCATGAGTCATCATTGCATCCCAAAAAATTGCGGTTTGGCGCGGTCGGCTGCGTCATTGGGCCGTACTTCTTCCGTGATGATCAAGACCGGCACATTACTGTGAATGCGAATCGGAACCGTTCAATGCTAACCGAATATTTTTGACCTCAATTGGATACTATGGACTTGGAGAACATGTGGTTCTAACAGGACGGCGCCACACAGCCAATGCCACAATCAATTTATTGGAAACCAAGTTTGGTGAACGTGTTATCTCACGAAATGGCCCAGTCGATTGGCCGCCTCGGTCGTGCGATTTGACGCCGTTAGATTATTTCCTGTGGGGCTACGTCAAGTCTATGGTCTATGCCAACAAGCCAGCGACGATTTATGAACTTCATACGAATATCGAACGTGAAATTGCAGCAGTATCGGCCGATTTATGCTTGAAAACCGTCGAAAATTGGGTTCAGCGTCTGGACTTCTGCAAGCGTGCCCGTGGTGGCCGTACAAAAGAAATCGAGTTCCATACATAATGGCATCGAACGTACTTTCACAGGAATAAAGAATTTCATTGGTATCTAAAACCGGTTTTGTTTTACTTAAAAAAGACTTATGTAGCGCTCTTATTGAACACCCCTTTACATGCAACAGTCCTACTGAATTGGATATAAAAAAGTGGTTTCCCGTTACATCCCATGAAGGGATTAGGGAGAGCTTCTCACAAGCCAGTGAGCTGTGCGCGTTCTAGTTTTACACTCGCTGATTGGGACCTGCAATTTTACACCGATTCCGAACGGTATTTTGAGAAGCTTCTTCATGACTAGGTACTCGATAGTGTCGCCGTCACCAAACGAGGTGACTGACGTCGAAAGAAATTTAAGGTCGTCAGAGCAGGGATCGAACCCACGTTCTCATGCACAATAGCCGCGCACACTACAATTGCACACCGACTGCTATCCGCATTCAACCCACCCCTGCATAAATTTATATATTCTTCCGTACCAGGAACTCCTTTGTTCCAGGAATCCCTTTTCGATATGAGATTGAGGTTCCGCTTTCGAGTTGTTGACAAATGAAGGAATGCTAGGTGTACCCTCCATCACTTTTTCACAACCGACTCCAGTCATGCACCATTCTGAGAGTTGACTTAACCTGATGTAGAATCAATCTGACTCAACACGTCGACAGTGCACTTGTAATGTGCATCGTTACCACTCGCGACTTCTCAAGCTCCTACTACTTCATGATATCTACAGGGCTTTATTGGTCTCACCAACGCTGTTTACATTCAGTGTGAACAATCCTCGACGTAGGTTCTTATTTCCAACCCACTGTCCTCTTACAGGTCAATAGGGCTATTGTCACTTTTTCTGTATTTTACTGCCATTCAACTATGTTGGGTCTGAAACTAAGCCATTCGGCACATACCGGAAAACTAATATCAAACCCATTACACGTGATAGGTTCTAAGGTGAGTATTTCGTACCTTCGGGTAAAAAGAATCAGCTTGGTCTAGGAGGGATTTACACGTAGTCCATTTTCACCCGCCATTCTACCTGAAGTCCGTAAGCGACTCAGGATAATGTCCCTTAGGGTACTGGAATATTTGCCCCTTACTGGCTGTTGCAACCGAATTGTATCAACCCCAAACTAATTGAGATTTTTGCAACTGAATTGAATTAAAATTTTTTATAACTGATTTTGAATTTCTTACTATTTCAGATACATCGAAAGAATTTTACAGTATTTCACTTCCAACAAAGCTAAATTCAAATTAATTCAATTAACGCAATCGAATTTTATATTGATTCGATTGCAGCAACCGAATTTGTTATGAATTCAGTTACATCAACCGATATTATTCATTATTCAGTTGCTACAATTGCATTTATAATTCTATTAATTTAATTCTGAAGTGTAAAATATTAAAAAGAAACAAGAGAAATAACAAAGGTTTTAATTGGTTATATTCCAAGCTTGTTACGATATTTTGTTCATTGTAGTTTTAAACAAAGTTCAGAAATTATTAGTGGATTCACGAATATCTTTGTTGTGAAAGGTTTTATTAGAACTGTCTGAAAGGAAATATCAATTACAATGAATGACATTATATACTATCATCATCATCGCAAACGTCATCATCAAAAGTATTTGCGCCAACTCCAGATTCTGTTGATTTAGATCAAACCTATCCATTAGCGCCAACATCAGATTCTTACCATTTAGATAAAATCACTCCAGTCCCTCTGCCACAAATCAACCTGGAGATTACTGGCATACATATGACCACACTTTGTTGTACTATACGAAATCACTAACGATATTGCAACGTCATATAAGAAAACACAAGTCAACAAAGAAACCCATTTTGACAGCAAAACAATTGCATATGGTTGCGATATAAAGGAACGGCTAAATTCTTTTGGTGCAATCCCATTTCAAAAATAATTCGGTGGTGACAACTGAATTTGTCGTTTAAAACAAAGTCGTTTATAGTTGCTAAGATCAAGGTGACATCAAATGTGGTTGTCGCAAATAAATCATAAAAGAATCTGCTATGACAAACAAATTTATCGGTTGCAACAAATTTTTTCTTAGGTTATACGGGGGTTGAAATTTCGTAAAAATCGTTGATTTTATAATATTGGAGACCTAAAGAAACATAAAAACTATGACGGAGCTGATATTAGCGCCACCCCAGAAGAGAAAATCCCTTAGCCCTCCCACGTTAAATGGTGTAATAAACAAAAAGAAACTGTTAAACCCTCAAAGTCAGTTTTTTTTAATCCCGGCTGAATGCTTGACTATGTATAAAGAATTTACCCCTCAAAGTCTCCGGTGCTTAAAGGGTTATTGAGTAGTGATGCACAGAATCGAGAATCGGTTCTGCAGAACTGGGTCTCTACAAAACCCGACCGGAGTGGTTCTTAGAAGAACCGAACAAGGCTTCAAAAAGAACCGAAAACGGATTCAATTGAACCGAAAAACGGGTCCAAATGAACAGAAAACGCTTCTTAAAAGAACAAAAAACTGGTTCAAATGAACCGAAAACGGTTCCAAAAACGACGAGAAACGATTCTAAAGCGAACCACAGACTTGTCCTTCATGAGCATTAACATCAGCTATCGTGGGTGACACACCCATGGCCGTTATGACGCGTCACCGAAAATGTGTATTTTTATCAAATTTTATATTCTTATAATAAGATATGACACTTAAGCTTACACTGTGTCAGCAATTTCTTGAGAACCGCAACTGGACTAAACAGAACCGGTTCTTCAAATACGCGGAACCGCACATCAGTATTATTGAGTCAAGCCACATCTCAAAAAAGTTATCGAATTTTAAAATATCAAACTCAAATATCCGGATAGCAAAATGAGTTATCGATAACTTTTAATTTGTTGTTTCTGCATATTTCGGAAAGTTACACAAAAAAATTTCTAGTTCAGTAAAATGGTAAAAAGAATTAACGATTATATAAATCGATAGCTTTTAATTAAAATTTTCTATTGATTTAGATTTATTCTACAAAAATAAGTTATCGGATTTAGAGGCCATAGATATCTCAAAAAGTTATCGAATTTTAAAATATGAAACCCAAATATCCGGATAGCAAAATGAGTTATCGATAACTTTTAATTTGTTGTTTCTGATTATTTCGGAAAGTTACACAAAAAAAATTCTAGTTCAGTAAAATGGTAAAAAGAATTAACGATTATATAAATCGATAGCTTTTAATTAAAATTTTCTATTGATTTAGATTTATTCTACAAAAATAAGTTATCGGATTTAGAGGCCATAGATATGATAATATTGCCGGGGTCGTAAGGTACAAGTAATGAGTCAATGATTATTTGAAGATATTAACCGGGTTTTTACAGATCTTAAAACTTAAATATATTGAATAGTGGCCGATGGTAATTGAGTCTGAACCACTGTGCGGCTGCAGTGGCGTTCCACGTAAGAGTCCAAACATTATCAAACACGCTACAGATGATGAATTTTTTTTACATATGTAGCTTTCTTATGGCAGGGAAAAATCGTCATGAAAATCCACTGCAACTGACGACTCGCCCCTAGAATAGAATCACTACTAATTTATTGGCGCTGCTCTCACAAAATCTCTCATTTGAGAGAATGGTGTTGCCCAAATTTCATAATAATCATAAAAGCAAGCAACACATTCATTCATACGGTGGTACAGGGGGTGTCTATGGCACAGCTGATCGAAAAGGTACCATAGAAGTGATGTAGAATGAGAGAAGACATAGAGACTATAGACCATGCAGCAAACTATGTTTAAATAGTGTTTGATCACAGAGCAATACTAAAGAGCCTCCATTAATTTCTTCGATGCCTCTTGATGACGACGAGGTAGTAGGCCATTTCATCGAGTTCAAGTTGCTTTGGTAATTTACTCTTTGGTTGGCATAATACGGACAGAAATAAAAGGGAATTCGTATTTTCGTTCGATGCAAACAGCATAAAACATAATTTAGCTGTCAGCAGTATCAATCAAACACTTTTAAACTTCGTTTACTGCATGGTCTGTAATCTGTATGTCTCTTTGGTCTCTCATTCTACATCATTTTCCTAGTACCTTTTCGATCAGCTGTGTCATAGAAACCCCCTGGTTTGCTTAATACTAATGACAGCTAATTTATGTTTATGTTGTTTGCATCGAACGAAACTACGCATTTCCCTTTATTTCTGTGCGTATTATGTCCAACCAAAGAGTAAATTACAATAGCAACTCGAACTCGATGAAATGGCCTACTACATCGTCGTCATCAAGAGAACGTGGAGAGAGGGAGAGCGGTTCTTGTCTATTTCTCTGAGGGTGATAAATTGGATTCAAAATAAAATTGAAGAAAAGATTTCAAAATTATTTATTGTTAAACACAGTGCAATTAAAGTGAATAAAAACAATTTAAAAGCAGTAAAATCAATGTAAATCCTTACAACCGCAACTAGGGAGTCTCAGTAAAATTGCTCTTCTTAAATTTAGTATAATTTTTTTTGTGCTAGTGGCAACTCTGAAATTTGGCAGCTGTCACATATGTTTATTCCGATTGTTAAAAATTGAACGCTTTACGAAAGAACAACGCGTTACAATATTGAAAAAAAATTTGCAAAGTTATGACGTTTTCTAATTTAACTTTTTATTGGGTTTAAAACTACAACATATAACAAATATTGGTTACAGGCTCCACCCAGAAAACTTCACATTAAACAAGATATTTCCCAATATATGTGAGACATTTAGTTAATTTCCTTCTCTATGATCCAAGCCATTAGTCTAGACACAAATCAAAGCAAAAGTACACAATATAGTTGATAATAGTGGGTTGTAGCATAAAAGTGTTAAAACAGAAGATGACCATGACCACGCCCCCCCCCCTTCCCACCCCACGTACGTGCCTGAGTTTATACATAAAAATAAAAAAAAAAACACCAACAAAATTATTAAAATTTAAACCTGACCCATTCGGTAGCTCCCGATATCTTGTCGGATATGCTGCAGCCATGACTCGTTGCATATAAAATAAGAAGTTACGTTTGCCTCAAACAAAGTTGAGTTTGCCTCGAACAAATTCTACACACCAAATTTTTTTTGGTCTAAAGTTTCATTTGTGTCATTTTGTCGGGTTTTGGAAGTGTAATAAATACTGCTATGCCTTGTTTTGGAAGGAGAATGTGTAACACATGAAGTGTGTACTTTTTGATTTTTGGAAGGCCTTCCAGAGGTATTCCTAAACGAAAAGAAAGAGGTAAAATTTTAGTTCATGTCAGAAACTATGAAATATACCTTCTGGAATGTCGTTGTGTAGAAGACGTGTTGGTAGCAGTATCGTATACGGTAGAAGGCTATCAGAAGTATGATTTTCAATAAGAGTTTTTGTGAATGGCTTTGCTTGGATATTGTCCCAAGCGAAGGGTTTAAAATATAGTATAATTGCGGACCTTGTTCAATAATTTAAATCTAGTTAAAGTGCGGTCGGTGGTGCAACGGTTAGGTCCGCCGCTTTTGTGCGAGAAAACGTGGGTTCGGTCCCTGCTCTGACCACCTTAAACTTCTTTTGACGACGGCCACCTCGCTTAGTGACGGCGACGCTATCGAATAATAAGTCATGAAATAAGTTCCCAAAAAACCGTTCGGAACCGGTGTAAAACTGTAGGTCCCAATTAGCTCAGTGTTTGTAAGAATCTCTCCCCAATCCCTTCATGGGATGTAATGGGAAAATATTTATTTATTCATTTTTTAAAATGTAAAGTCTGCTTAAAATTTTGTTCAGTTATATTCTTAATGATATTGGAAAGAGTTTTGGATTCCACTTTCACTTAAAGTGGTTTTGAATTTATAGATTCATAAGATATAATTCGCCACATATCTTATTGATATTTTAATATGTTTATTTACAAGATTATTAATTCCTCTCAAGAAATCTATTGAATCTTTGTCCGCAAGCCAAATTCAAAATTTCGTGAAAGTGAAATTCAGATTGATTTATTGTGTTAAAGTTGACAGATATAATTTGACGAGAGAGACAATTTTTGAATCTCAAACATTGCAAGCACACAGCCCACTGTTTGCAAGAGATCTTCCCAATCCCTTTGTGGCAGGTAATGGGGAATTTAATTAAATTTTTAGTATCCGGACAGGTTGTGGTCTTTCGATTTGCTTAATTGAAAGTTAAGTTATTTATAATTAGATTACAAATACTTGTCTTTAAAGTTTGACAGGAGCACTTCGTTTGATCCAAGAGCACTCCGTTAATTAGCCACATTAAGGGTTATCAGATTTGAGTGGCTGGCGTCTATCATTTTGACACTTTAATTTTTGCCATCTATCATGCGTTTAATGTTTGACACTATAGACCAAAAGACAACGTCTTGCGTTGATGGTGATGATGCAACAATGGCCACGGTTGAGGACCATGAAATGATAATACTAGTATATTGGTTAATCATGAGCTGGTTATCCACAAAGCCAAAACAAACATCAACTACTCGCCGGCGTGTACAGGCAAACAAAAAAAATATTGGCAACATACGGCCAAGACACAACAAGATTGACATCCATTTTAGCCAGGTTTTTTTTTTAATTTTTGTTTTTGTTTTGATTTCTGTACCAGTCTATATTGGAGTCATTCACTAATAAACCAGCAACCAAGAAACTAATGTGACCACTTAGAAATCGTTTGAAAAGTGGGCCATATTTGTTTTGTTTGCCCGCTCGTTTGTTTGCTGGCCTAAACGAAAGTAAAAACTCAATTGGCTTTTTCTTTTCATACCAGTACATTACGCGGCGGCGGCGACGGCAGCCAAACAAGACGATACGATATGTTAGGTTTTGAACCAGTTTGGAAGCAAAACGCACGCTGCTGCACTTACTTGAAATAGACTTAACTTGTTGGGGTACGAGTTCGGTTTCGGGTTCAGTCATGTTTGGTTTACAGATATGTAAGTATCCTTTCTTAGAGCATTAAAGAGTGTGTTGTATCTTCGATACAGCGAATAGCGATGGCAGTCATGATGATGGTGGTGATGATGATGTGGATGACAGTAGAGGTTTTGAAACTGTGAATTTTTTGATTGTCAAAGTTGCGTACATTGACACAGTTTTTAGGTTAGTTCGCCTGGTGTTGGCTGCCATGTTTTTCTCTTGTGTGATTTTTGTAGGTTAATAAATTCAGGTCGTGCCGCTGCTTCGAATTCAAACAAGTGCATTGCAGTGGTGGAAAAGTGTTAAAATCTATTATGCACATACATTCATATGTATTGCGCTGGGATGGGAGCTAATGGCATTTGCAAACAATTGTGTGATTTGTGGCAGGTTCAGGTTTCGTGTTTGTTCAAAAAATGTTAGCATTCTCGCCGTACTGGTTAATTATATTAAGATTGACATGCATCTTTTAGAATAGAATGAATTAGAAATTTTAAACACAGAATCTTGTGGCAGCGAAGGTAAAACGAAATTCAACACAGGCAAGGAAATATGGAACATCATAGGGAAAATATAAATTGTTAAACAAACAACGATAATAATCGTAGCCATATATAGGATTTAATATTAGATTAGATTTTCATTTCAATAACTTTGTTAAATCTGAAAAACAATCTAGTGTGAGTTGTAGCCATCCATCGCAAACGCACGCGAGCGAGTATACAAAATCCCTCTCACTGCTTAAAATATATCTCGCGAGGTTCGAGTCGTATATTATATAAAATAAATAGCGTCCCATGACATCCCATGAAGGAATAGGGGAGAGCTTCTCACAACCAGTGAGCTGTGCGCTTTCTAATTTTATACTCACTGATTGGGACCTACAGTTTTAGACTTGTTCCGAACGGTATTTTTAAAAGGTTTTTCATGGCTACTACTCGATAGTGTTGCCATCACTAAGCGAGGTGACCGTCGTCGAATGAAATGCAAGGTGATCTCAGCAGGGATGGAACCCACGTTCTCATGTACAAGAGCCGCGCACACTACCATTGCACCATCGACGGCCACCGAGTCATATATTAGCGCAACCAAAAATTCCGCTCTTAAGTTGTTAAATGCAGGCAATGCACGCACTCGGAAGTATTTAAAATTTTAAGCGTTTAACGTTTAATGCTTTTAAGTAGTTAATAACTTCGAGCAGAAAGAAACTCGTGATTGGCTTCATTTCTACTCGCTCTGGCCTTCAAACCACTGGTATAGTGTCGTTCTAACATTTTCAGAACATCTACTTCCATTCCTTTAACTCTCCTGGCCCTGACGGGATTCTGCCGGTCATCCTGCAGAAATGTGATGCTTTTATCACCCCTCATCTTCTGAGTATATCTAGGGCTTGTCTCAGACATTCCCTGACACCAGACAAATGGAAGGAGTACTAGTTGTTTTTATTCCCAAGTCGGGTAAGACTAGTCATGTCTCTCCTAAGAACTACAGACCAATCAGCCTCTTATACTTTACATTGGAAGTTTTGGCCATTCGATTCGCTGACCATTACATCAGGAACCGAAGTAGCCCGTGCTACTTGAGTAGTAGACAATATCTATAGCTACCTCAAGGCTAAATCTGTGTAAACTGTTCTGCACGATGTTGTGCGTTATCTTGAGCGTATCTTGAGCTTTGGAATTTTCTCTTTGCCTGCCTTCTTAGATAGAGAAGATGCTTTCAACAATGTGTAATCTAACGCTATCAGGGAATCTCTAGAGTGCGCTGGCACGACTTCACTTCTTGTCGAATGGATTACGAATATGCGTAGGGATCGCATTCTAATTCGAGCCTTGGGGTGAGCTCAGTTCGGAAACTGACTACAAGGGGCACACCGCAGGGTGGTGTATTATCCCCTCTGCTGTGAGTTTTAGTGGTTGACGGCAGTTAGGACGTACAATTGTTGCCTATACATACAATGTTATTCTAGTTGGTGGAAAATTGTTGCCTATAATACAGGAAGTCCTGAGTGAGTTGTCAGATTGGGCTAGGCACTGTGGCGTGGGTGTTAACCCGGCTAAGACGGAGCTGGTTCAGTTTGCGCGTATGCGAAATGTTGGAGATTTTAGGAAAACAAGAAGGAGGCCGTAGAGCTATATCTATCATCTGAGACGAAATATCTCGGTATCGTTCTTGATCAGAATCTGAACTGGAAGCGAAATACCAGGGTTCGAATTTCGTGGGTAATGCATTACACTGGTTTACCTAGGATAACCCATTATTATTGCCGTGGGGAGTGGGTAGCGAGCGTTTACCCATTACCCACAGGGTATTGGGAAAATAATGGGTAGCTACCCACGACGATGGGGAATTACTCATTACCATTACCCATTACCCAAAGGGTACCAATCCCAAATTTTTGATCGAAAATATGAAAAAATTAGAACAAATTGCTATATATCGGACACGGAGCGCCCAATCGAAAAAACAACCAATTTTTGTGAGTTTCTAAGGGTTTTTCATAAACTGTTCCAATTTGTTGGGAGAATTTTTTTTCAAAAAATAGCTAAAATAACTTGGAAACAGTGCGTCGAATCGCAAAAATAATGGATTTTTTACCTCCAATGTAGAGACTTTAACCAATGTATCAAATTATCAAATCATAATTTCTATAAAAAAAATTGGGATGGGTTACGTTGGGTAACTCATTACCGTCGCGGGTAGCTACCCATTATTTTCCCTATTACCCTTAGGGTAATGTGTAATCGTGATATGTAATTCCCATTTTCGTGGGCAGCGACCCATTATTTTCCCCATACCCTGTGGGTAATGCATAAGCGTTCATTACACATTCCCCACGACGATGTGTATGGGAAACCATCATCTAATGGTTTGTCTATTAGTTTTTTCTACCCTACTAGATATCTGGAATGGTAAACCTTGAACTGTACAGGTGGATCCTAACCTGGAATGGTATTGTATGAATTGATCTAGGCTTATAAGGGGATATATATATATATATTGGGAACGTAATTTATAACTTATTATCATTGGGGCTTATTTCGAGTGGAACGTGCCTGTGAAGGGCGCCCGTTATCGCGCTATGATGTTGGACTATTTTCTGTTTGAATTAAATAATTTCTGCCAAATATTCCTTATTTAAAAACATAAATCCCAAAATTTCCACCTCAACTAATTTGTCGTTTATTTGTTTTTCTTTCATTTCCAGCCCCCACAATTTAACAACCAATATCGGCGACAACTTAATGCCCAACAAAATATTTTAAGTGATGTCCACCAACATCATACGCAACCACGTCAATCACAAGGCCTCTTCCTTCAACAATCGCCCAGTGTTGAAGTACCACTGGCTCAGTCACAACAGCATAGAAGCCATCAGCGTTTCCCAGCAGGCGGACCAGTTAACAATCAAAATCATTTTGTTAATCCCAACACCAACATTCAGACTAACCAACAATTCCAAAGATCTACACAAAATCAGGTGCATGTACCACAGAATCCGCAGCAACACTATCAACCGCAGCAGCCCCATCACTTCCAACATCCACAAAACCAACAGCATCCTCAGCTACACTCACAAACGCAGCCACAATTGCATCCCCAGCCCCAGCTAGATTTGCATCAGCAAAACTTTTTGGCGCTCCGTAACTTTGCCAGTCAAACTGTAGGCCCTCAGCAAAGTTTGCCCCAGCGGTCGTACAATAATAAGCCTTTCCAACATCAAGCGGGTCCTCCCTTGCAGCAGCCTCAATACTCCACTTTACCCAATGAGGCATATCAGCAACAGGCGCAATCACCAAACTTCCAAGTTGGTCCTCAAATCTTGCCACAAACACAACAGAAATTACCTCTGCAAGCTGCAGTGCCAACATTCCAAACACATGCGGCTGCCCAGAAGCCATTCTCCACAGCCCCACAGTATTTCCAGCAACAACAGCAGCCGCAGCCCCAGCCACAGCAACAACAGCAACATCAACCCACAATTCAAACGACTCAACAGACATTCCAGCCTCAGACACAACAGAAATTGCCGCAACTCGAACAAAATCAACAGTTTTCTTTGACTCCTAACCTGGGATTGCCAGTGCCTAATATTTTCCCCGATCTTCGCACCAACGCATACTCCAATCAACAGCAACAACAACAACCGCAACAACAACACCAGCAGCAGCAAACACAGCAACAGTTCGGTCCGCAAACTTTCCCTAATCAAGGTCACGGCCAACAAAATCCCGAGCAAGAATACAAACAGAAGATTATCCAAAAACATGAACAATTCGTTCAAAAACAATACGAAAAGTCCCAAAACAAAGTGAAGCAGCAACACGCCGAGTTTGTGGCCAAACAACAAACCCTCAAGCAACAAGTCCTTCCAACCATCGTTGGCAACCAAGGAAACCAACAACAGCAGATTTATAATACCCAACAACAGCAGCAACAGTTGAGTTATGCGCCCAACCGTAGCCGTCCAGTTGGACCTTCCGAACTGCCCTCTTTTGCCTCGGCTGTCCAAAATTATTACAAAGAACATCCCACCACCACTACGACTACAACAACTACCACCACTTCGACTACAACACCTCCTGCTCCTCCAGTTCCTAAAGTTAACTCCAAGGCCGTGTATGGCCAACTTAAGGCGGAATTGGGTAAATTCGGACAAAAGACTACAGCTAAAAAGCCGGTGAAAACTTTTGGACGCGATGAACTTTTGAAACAATTGAAGGCCGCCTTAGCCGAAACTCCCCAAAAGGAATTGGGCAATAAGACCTATGAAGAAATGGACTTGGTATTACCCAATGGAGAACGTGTTCAGGTCATCAGAACTACCGATCCCAATTTAGTGAAAGGCCAACAATCCTATACCCATGAACAACTACAAACTCTGTTTGGGGAGCAAAATGCCGAATCCGTAGCTGCTGGCGCTGGAGGAAAAATAAGCTTTAGTGACGTTGCCCCAGAGTCTAAGAAGGATTTAGTTTTACCCGGTGGAGGTAAAGTGCAAATTCTTAGATCTCCCAGTCCCGAGACAGCTTTAGACACGCAAGGTTTGCCGGGTGGCGTAGATCTCTCCAACCTGGCTTCTCTGTATGGCGGTAATGTCGAGGGTGTTTCCAGTGGAGCGAATAGCATTGCCAGCACCGCTGTCATTCAATCCGACTCTGATGAACCTCCGTCCCTGGAAGAATTGGCTAAACGTGGTTTGATACCAGATGGTTATGAAATTGAAGGTTTAAGTTCTAAGCCAAAAGCTCAACCTAAGCCCGCTCCCACTTTGCCACCCAAGAAAAAGGCCACCTATGTCTATTTGGAAGAACAAGCTGACGGTAGTTTCAAGATTCAAGGCGTCAAAGCTAATGGCGAAAAAGAGACTAAACAGACAGGCTCCGAGGTAGAAAGCATTCTGGAACGCATTCGCAATGGCGAGATTAAATTGCCACCTTCAGTGACTCGCTTGACATTGCCCAATGACGAAGTTGTGGAAATCCAATCGGGTAATATTGTAAAGACTACCCAGAAACCCAAGGCTACTACTACCACAACCACCACCACCACCACTACCACTACAACCACACCAAGACCACACGCAGCAGCCGCTACTAGAGCTACAACCTATAGGCATTTTACTTCAAGAACCACAGCTGCCTACCACCAACCTACCACCCATGCTCCACATGTCCATCGGTCTTCCTCCACCCCACGTCACTATGACCATTCCGCTTATAGATCAACTCCCGCTCCTCGCTATACCACAGTGCCGACAACAGCTCCCGCATATGTCCACTCCACCTATCAATCGGCTACAGACCGTTTGACCGAAACCACAATAGGCGAGCAGTCAGCACACCACTACACTGATGCTTTGGTAGAAGAAACTGAGAATAATGAAAAAGCTTCGGAAGTTACGATTCAATCTGCCGTCTCTCTGGCTTTGACCACAGCTGTCGCACCTTCGGCCTCAAATCCCAGTGAAGACTTAATACAAATTTTGAAAACGAATGGATTATTCGCAATGGCCAAATATTTGCGGCAATCTGGATTGGATAGCATTTTAAATGAGACCGGACCCTATACTATCTTTGTGCCAACCGACAAAGCTTTCAAGAACTTACTGGTACAATTGGGAGGTCCCGAAAGAGCTGAAGAGAAATTCAAGGCAAATCCAAGATTGTTGAGCGGCGTAAGTTTTTGAAGATGTTTAAGGTAATTTTGATTTTAAACTGCTCTTCTTTAAAGCTTTTACTGCATCACGTAATCCCAGGAGCTTTTGATATAGCAACTCTGCAGGATGAGATGACAGGTGTGTCCTTGGCTGGTACACAATTAAGAGTAAATCAATACAACATGCACGATCAAGAATGGAATGATGTAACCGTAAGTTTGTAAATCATTTTTAAATTTCAAGTTACAACTCCCCGAGTTATTATATTTAAAGTTAACCACCATTAATGGGGCCATGGTTGTATTGAGCAAAATGGACATAAAGATACCTCAAGGTATTGCCCACGCTATAGACCGCGTGATGTTCCCACTGCCAGTAGGAGACTTGCTACAAACTCTACAATCAGATAGAGAAAATCGTTTCTCCACATTCTTGAAGATTTTGTATACCTCAGGATTGTCCGAGAAACTACAAAGTAAAGGTAGGATAAGAATTTTGAATCTCTGGGTATTAAAATAATATTTTCCTTGCTTGTTTTTTATAGGAGTCAAAACCTACACCGTCTTTGCTCCCGTCGACAAGAGTTTCAATGACATTGAGTCTGATACCCTTGAAAAACTTATGAACAACAAGGAAGCCGCTGAAGAATTCGCCATGAAACATATAGTATCCGGTACTCTGTTCTCAGCTGGCATGAGATTCTATCAAGTCAAGGACTCCCTACTCACCGGCAAGACCGTTATCCTACAGAAGACATCAGCGGGTAAAATTAAAGTCAATGACGCCCAAATGATTACATCGAACATACCCGCCACAAATGGCGTTATCCACGCCTTAGACGGAGTGCTGGCGTGAGCTCAAAGCTCTCGAAAGCTTTAAGTTAAACATTATTTCATAAGTTGTACATTTAAGCCGTTCTTTTTTAGAAAATTATACACTTTTCAGAGAAAAATTAGATGATTACTAACGAAACACAACGAAACTAACAAACACAAAATAAAAATCTTGCCAGTTATGCTAATGGGTCAAGGTGCTCTTGAAGGCTTTTTTGTTAGGACAAAAAAAAAAGCTTTTAATCAACATTTATTAACAACAACGAAAGACATCTCTTATAGACACAACGAATACAACAAAATCCTTAGGTGCTTCCACAAAAACACACACAAAAACCATAAATGGAATCTGATGAATTCGATGCGGTTCACAAAGCTTTTTTAAGTCATGTACATTTTTTTTTAAGAAAAGCTTTTCCAAAATGTCACAGGAAATGTCAACTTGGATGTGTATAACAATTTAGTTTTAAATTTTAATTTATTTGGAGAAACAAGCGAAATTTTTGTATACATATATTTTTTGATATTTACAAAATTTTATTCAATTAAATTTTTTTTGTTGCGCAGAAAAAAATCGAAAATAATTTAAATAAGTTTTTATCAATAAGATTCTTTTTTAAATAATTTTTAAATTGTAAATTTTTATAAATAAAATAAATACATACGAAAAAGTGCAGTAAATTGTTTTTTTCTTGAAACGAACTGGGTTGAATACAGTTAGAAAGGCACTATCAAAACTACATTTAACTATTATGAAAGTTTAGTAATTAACTGCAAACTGTTATATGTATTTACAATTATTATACACTGGTTGGTGTCTACACTAGTGATACGAAACCTAAATTTTTCCAAAATAGCACGCAATTTATACAAATGTTCAAATCAGTGTACGAAGTGTCGTTTACGGACTGATTTCAATATCACATTAGAATTAATTAAATTTTTCACCTATGGGTCAAGCTCACATATTATTCTTAAAATTGGACTAATTTAATAGATATCATTGCGACGCAAATGAAAGCAATTTGTTTCGGGCCTCAACCAAACCAAAAATTGTGAAAGTACTTGAGCGTGGTACCAAAAACCCCCGCTCGGTTTTGCCCCTATACGTAAGAATTTTTTTTACAGGCCGAAGAAAATTTTTACTTCAATAAATCCTAAACAGCTTGAAATATTGCATTACAATCAGTGACAATATTGTAGCTATTATCCTATTTCATAATTTCTTTTAACATGTTTCTAAGGAAAAGTACACTGTTAATCGATTATTTCACGAAAAGTCATAAAAATTTCACATATTTTATACAATTCTTTTGAAGACAGCTACCGCAAGTTATTTACCGTTAAGGCTCGTTCACAATGATAGCAACAAATTCAACAGGCGTTCACAATGCAAGCAACAAATTTGTTCGAATAAGTTCGAAAAAACAGCTGACTGGCAACATTGTTTACATTATACAGCAGTATACATATTTGGGGATTGAAAACCATGGAGAATTGCAATACAAACGAAAAAGGAAACAGTAAAAAATAGAAAAATTAAATGTGAGACACGGACCTCAGATTTGTACCACTACCCGGAGCAAAAAATATTAAGTGTTTTTCTTTAGAAAACTTTTCAAATTTTTCTATAGAAGAGTTTTAAAATTTTTCTATAGAAAAGTTGCCAAATTTTTCTATAGAAATGTTTTAAAATTTTCCTTTAGAAAAGTTTTAAAATTGTTCTATAGAAATGTTTTCAAATTTTTCTATAGAAAAATTGTAAAATTTTATAGAAATCTTTTAAAATTTTTCTATAGAATTGTTTTAAAATTACTCTATAGAAATTTTTTGAAATTTTTCTATAGAAATGTTCTCAAATTTTTCTATAGAAACGTTTTAAAATTTTTCTATAGAAATGTTTTAAAATTTTTCTTTAGAAAAGTTTTAAAATTGTTCTAAAGAAATGTTTTCAAATTTTTCTATAGAAATGTTTTAAAATTTATCTTTAGAAGAGGTTTAAAATTGTTCTACAGAAATATTTTCAAATTTTTCTATAGAAAAATTGTAAAATTTTATAGAAATCTTTTAAAATTTTTCTATAGAATTGTTTTAAAATTATTCAATAGAAATTTTTTCAAATTTTTCTATAGAAATGTTCTCAAATTTTTCTATAGAAATGTTTTAACATTTTTCTTTAGAAAAGTTTTAAAATTGTTCTGTAGAAATGTTTTCAAATTTTTCTATAGAAATCTTCTCAAATTTTTCTATAGAAATATTCTCAAATTTTTCTATAGAAATGTTCTCAAATTTTTCTATAGAAAAGTTTTAAAATTTTTCTATAGAAATGTTTTAAAATTGTTCTTTAGAAAAGTTTTACAATTTTTCTATAGAAATATTTTAAAATTTTTCTATAGAAATATTTTCAAATTTTTCTTTAGAAATGTTTTAAAATTTTTCTTTAGAAATGTTTAGAAACTTATGTTCCATAATATGTCATGGCCTTGGACGGTTTCGATAAACCTGAAAATGTCAGCTTTTTGTAAACTATTTTCTTTTGTTTATTAATAAAATTGGCGCGAACTACACTTACTACAAACAACTACACATTTCACATTTGCATCATCTGATTTGTTCGAAAGCCAGCGACAGTGTTGTATTCTTGGTAATAAAAAATTATAATTATATGTGAAATTATTGTTATTGGCAGATTCTACAGATAATATTATTTATTAAAATGTTTGTTTTGATACAAAATGTTTACATTTTCATTCATACTTTCAAGTTTTAAAACAAAATTCGAAGTAGAGCGCCCCTAGCTGTCAGTAGAATGAACTGATTCGAACAAATTCCAATGTGAAGTAGAAGTAGAACGTGCTTCTATGCAAATAACAGGCGGTTAGTGCTGCGCCTGAAAGTATGTATTGTAATAACGTACCAGCTCACTAAACCAGTAGCATGAATTCACCTCAGTAAAGATAATTCTTCGCCATTCGAGATTGTTCTACAAAGATAAGTAACTGCTAGAAGGTTCTTGAATTCGATAGATATAACTTCATTTGAGTATGGTGAGTTGGTATAAATAGCGGAGGTCTTTGGAATGGAGAGTTCAGTTTATGATTAAACCCCGTAAAGTAAGCAACGCGAATTGATAGTAAAATATAAGACTTGTTAAAGTGTTATAAATAAAGTAAACTGTTGTACTATATAAATAAAATAAAAGGAAGTTAAACTGTTGTAATTATCGTAATTTAAAACGAACCTTGTTTTATTATTGGGAATAAAACAACGCAAAAAGGACGAATAAGAAAATTCGTAACAATATTAATGGAAATTGTGAAATAGGAAAATAGCTACAATATTGTCACAGGTTGTAATCCAATGTTTCAATTTGTTTACGATTTATTGAAGTAAAATCTGAAATATGGCCCTGACCCACCTACAAAATTTTCTTCGGCCCGTAAAAAAATTGTTACGTATAGGGGCAAAATCGAGCGGGGTTTTGTGATACCACGCCCAAGTACTTTCACAATTTTTTGGTTTGGTTGAGGCCCGAGAACCACTGTTGCGCAGTGTATTCTGACTACTAAAAGTCTAAAAAATTAAGAAACATTTTCCTTTTAACCGGAATTTGGAGTCGTCGAATCCAGTGTAATTGAAATTAGTTTGTTTTGAGATCTGTTCAAATATTGTGCCCATAACAAGCATCTGATTACGCCACTTTTGTGACCCATCCGACGGTAAAAAAATCAGATATATCAGATTAATATAACCACCGTCGGTGGTGCAATGGCTAGTGTGCGCGGCTCTTGTACATGAGAACGTGGGTTCGATCCCTGCTCAGACCACCTTACATTTCTTTCTACGACGGTCACCTCGCTTAGTGATGGCGACACTATCGAGTACTTAGCCATGAAAATGCTTCTCAAAATACCGTTCGGAAGCGGTGTAAAACTGTAGGTCCCAATCAGTGAGTATAAAACTAGAAAGCGCACATCTCACTGATTATGAGAAGCTCTGCCCAATCCCTTCATGGGATGTTAAGGGACACCATTTTTTTTTTTTTAAAGATAGAATGGCAAAAACCCGTGCCTAATTATTTCAGTTAGTGACACATTTGAACAGATGTCAGTGGCCTACAATTAAGCCTCTGATGATGAAGTTCACAAACTTCGAAACGATCGTTTGATAATGTGAATTGAAATTCTGCTTGTGACTGTTGAAAATTTTATATTATAAAAATATAACTACCATGCTAAATTATACTTTATATTGTTTCGAATTTATTTACTCTTCCTTTTTGCGCTGTTTTATTCCCAATAATAAAACAAGGTTCGTTTTAAGTTACGATAATTACAACAGTTTAACTTCATTTTATTTTACTTATATAGTACAACAGTTCACTTTATTTACACCACTTTACAATAACTGTTATGTTTTTCTATCAAATCGCATTGCTTACTTTCCGGCGGTTAATCACAAACTGACTCTCCGTTCCAAAGACCAAAGATAGCAATACCATATATTATTCATTTGCTTATTCACCATTTTCGCCAGAGGGCACATGCTATTTCAGTACGACCATTTTTCACTCGGATGCGACGGAATAGCACTCAAACATCAATTTTATATCGATTCTGTTGTTTAAATTTCAAAACAGAATATATATAATAGAAAGGTGTATTGCTATTGATATTTGTGGACAATACAAAAGGCAAAAATGCATGGCTATATTGTTTTTTCAATAGTTTTTGTTTGCAGGGAAATTTGCTCATATCCACCACTCCGGCGCCATCTAGAAAATTTCGTTCAACTTTTAAATCCACCACTTATTTTTCACCATCTATGGTTTTTTATTTATCTATGCAAAGACCTCAGGTATTTATACGAACGCACCATACTCAAATATAGTTATCTCTAGTGAATGCAAGAACCTTCTAGTCGTTTTTGTTAGTTATCTTTCTACTAATTTATGAATCCACCTCTGGAATCATGTGGAATCACCTCGACTAGTGGTGAATTATCTTAAATGCGGCGAATTCATGCTACTGGTTTAGCGAGATGGTATGATGTTACAAGGCATACTTTCAGGCGCAGCATTAATCGCCCTGTTAGTTACATAATGTTAGTCTGGTCATTAAGAGTAAGTAAAAGCTTTTACTTATTCGTAACAATATATATATATATATATTGTGTCCCATAACATCCCATGAAGGGATTGAGGAGAGCTTTTCACAATCATTGAGATGTGCGCTTTCTAGTTTTTACACTCACTGATTGGAACCTACAGTTTGACACCGGTTCCTAACAATATTTTGAGAAAATTTTTCATGGCTAAGTACTCGATAGTGTCGCCATCACTAAACGAGGTGACCGTCGTCGAAAGAAATGTAAGGTGGTCGGAGCAGGGATCGAACCCACGTTCTCACATGCAAGATCCGCGTACACTAACTATTGCACCACCAACGACCACTATATTTACGAGTTCTAACAACAGGAACGTTATAAAGCGGGACTTCTCTGTAAAAAGCGGGATTAAACATTGTCGCATTGGGAACATTTGCCATTGACACAGCTGCCCTAGTTGTACACGAAAATTGATAAAAATCGAGTGAGCATATTTGGGTAACCGTTACCCTGTTTAAACATATTTCGACCAGCAATAGCAGCATTATAGTCAAACATCTAAATTTTACAAATATTCCATTCGCAAAAAGTGTAGCATTTTGGGAGTAAACATCGTTAAAAGACAAACGTGTCCATATCTACGCTTTACAATAAGTCCTGGACTATATGAGATTTTTGACTGGATAGAACAAAATGTAGCTTGTGGATTCGGACGCCAATTGTAATGGAATATGGGAATGCCTTTAATTATTTTGAATTTGTTTGACATCTTTCAATTCTGTTTTTAAAGTATTTTATATTTAGATTTTTTGGCTTCGATTGGTATTGGCTCATAGTACTATCAAATTCATAAACCTATAGATATCAAATATTTCAAAATGAAAACTGCCTATTACCAATGGTATTTAAATTTTTTTTTGAACTTCGTTGTCAGTTATGTTCACTTTGTTTTTGGGAGTTAGATCAATTGACTTCTGAGTAGCTCATTTGAACTAATTAAAACTAAAACTTGTCATAAATATAAATTTCCAAATAAATTTGCATTGTGCTAAACTAACCGAAGAATACAGAAAAATTTAAATTTTTTTAAATTTATAATAAATTTTGTAACAAAATTAAATCAATTTGAAATATAATTTATTTTAGTTAACTACTAAAATGTTTTTGGAACGAAGTCCCTTATCGACTTTGTGGGAGGGGGGCTAAATGAAAAGAAAAATAAACTACTTGTTTTAAAACTATTAGCAACTATATTGGGTACTTTTGCTTTGGTTTGTGTCTAGACTAACATATTGTTACGAATTTCCTTATTCGTCCTTTTTGCGCTGTTTTATTCCCAATAATAAAACAAGGTTCGTTTTAAATTACGATAATTACAACGGTTTAACTTCCTTTTATTTCACTTATATAGTACAGCAGTTTACTTTATTTAACGGGTCCGCCAAATAACTTTTTTTTTTTGCAAATGCTATAAAAAAAAACTACTGAATATTTTCTCAAATTTCTTTTTTTATTTGAAAGTACAATCCTTCCGATTAATAATGGAAGATAATTTCATTCAAATGGATGCCTCGGATGGCCATGGAGTAGCCTACACGAGTGGGCCTGCAATCGACTTACAGAAGATGCCGATTTTGCCAAAAAAAATCATCTTTTCAGATGAAGTTCATTTTGATCTTGCCGGGTATGTAAACAAGCAAAATTGTCGCATTTGGGGCACAGAATGCGCACGCGTACATTGAAAAGCCGATACACCCAAAACGAGTCACTGTTTGGTGCGGATTTTGGTCCAGAGGCATAATTGGGCCATTTTTCTTCGAAAATGAGCAAGGAGTGGCCGTCACAGTCAATGGCGATCATTATCGGGCCCTGTTGAACGAGTATTTGTTCACAAAAATTGAAGAGAAGGATATTGGCAGCATTTGGTTTCAACAGGGCGGAGCTACGTGCCACACAGCCGAAGCTACACTCGATGTTTTACGCCCTGTTTTTGAAGATCGCATTATCAGCCGCAGAGCTGATGTCGTTTGGTCACCTCGGAGCTGCGATTTGACACCGTTGGACTATTATTTGTGGGTGCCCTCAAAGATAAGTGTTACGCCGACAAGCCAGAGACAATTGACGCTTTAAAGGACAGAGTCCGCGTGATTTAATGTGATTCTCGACGTGAAGTCCTTAACCACAGGTGAGCACCGCCCCACCAAGAACATGTTTGATACGACTGTTAGCGCCGCCCGTGAGATATCCGTGCTACCCCGCATAGAGGGGCAGCCAAGAGATCAGGAATAGGAAGCCTTACACCATTGGTATACACGATTACGTGGGAGAACAAACGCCCCGTATTCGCATATCCGCCAGCGCGACTTCTTTCTTCCGTCCACGAGCTACCAATTGAGTAAACTCTCTGTACATGAGCTACTCCTCCTTGGTAAGAGTGAGGCCATTGGTGAAACACAGCTGCATACAATCGATAATGTTCCTAAAAATTGGACCGATCGCGTAGGCTACTGCATGGCCATCCGAGGCAGCCATTTGAATGAAATTATTTTCCATTATTAACCGGAAGGATTGTACTTTAAAATAAAAAAAAGACATTTGTGAAAATATTCGGTAGTTTTTTTTCATATAGCATTTTCAAAAAAAATAAGTCATTTGGCGGACCCTTTATAACACTTCAACAGGTCTTATATTTTACTATCAAATCGCGTTGCTTACTTTACGGGGTATAATCACAAACTAAACTCTCCATTCCAAAGACATCCGCTATTTATACCAACTCACCATACTCAAATGAAGTTATATCTAGCAAATTCAAGAACCTACTACTCCTTGTTGTTGTTGCTTATCTTTGTAGAATCATCTCGAATGGCGGAGAATTATCTTAACTGATGCGAATTCATTCTACTGGTTTAGCGAGCTGGTACGTTGTTACAATGCATACTTTCAGGCGCAGCACTAACCGCCTGTTATTTACATACTGTTAGTAGAGTTATTATCAGCAAGCAAAAGCTTTTACTTATTCGTAACAATATGTTGGGAAATTTATTATTTAATGGGAAATTTTCTAGGTGGAGCCATAAACAAATAAAAAACCATAGATTGTGAAAGATAAGTGGTGGATTTGAAAGTAAAGGGAAATTTCCTGGATATGGGCATATTTCCTTGAAACAAAACTATTGAAAAACGGTATAACCATGCTTTCTGACATTTTGTATTGCCAACAAGTATCAAAAGCGGTATGGTTTCTATTATTTATATTCTATGTTCAAAATTAAACAACAGAATCGAAATAAAAATTATTTTTGAGTGCTTTTTTATCGCATGCGAGTGAAAAATGGTCGTACGGAAACAGCATGTGCCCTCTGTTGAAAATGGCGATTAAGCAAATGAATCGTCTATGGTTTTTATTTATCAATGGTGGAGCCTGTAACCAATATTTAGTATATATTGTAGTTTTGAACCCAATAAAAAGTAAATTTAAAAATCCAAAGTGAAGGAAGTTTAAAAAAAGAACATACATTTTCTCAAAAAATAATACCTAATAATATTCTTAAACAAAGAACTTTTTCTTAAAAAAATATGTTGTCTTTAAAGAGTACCTTTTTTGTGAAACAAAATAACGTTTTCTTACAAAATTTCCTTTTCTTAAAAGTACATTTGCTTAAAAATAAAGTAATACCTTTTCTTTTCTTTAAATATAGGAAAATAAGAAGATTTTCTTAAAAAAAATAAACCTTTCCTTCTTTAAAAAGTACATGTTCCTAAAAAAAGTACTTCTTTGTAAAAAAAATTCATACTCTTATGGATTTTTCTTACAGAAAGTACTTTTTCTTAAAAATAGTACAATTTCGTAAGAAAAATTACATGAGGTGTCAGGGGACAACCGGTTGGAACGAAGTTCCTTTCGCTATTTATTATGTACTAGTTAGTTCCAACACACCTAAAGCGCCTGTTGAAAAATACTGTAATTTAAATGGATCTTGTAAAATGATAAACTTTTGTTAAGAAATTTTTTATTTATTGAATGTATTTTTTAAAAAAGAAATATATTTTTAGGCCCCTTGTGTAAGAATATGTATTATATTTTCCCGAAAAGGTCCTTTCTCGGATGAGAGGTATTTCTTTTATTAAAATAATAAAAAAAATGGTTTCCCGTTACATCCCGGGAAAGGATTAGGGAGAGCGTCTCACAAACCAGGGAGCTGTGCGCGTTCTAGTTTAACACTCACTGACTGGGTCCTACAGTTTTACTCCGGTTCCGAACTGTATTTTGAGATGCTTTTTAATGGCTGAATACTCGATAGTGTCGCCGTCACTAAGCTAAGAAAAAGCCTAAGAGTATGCATTTTTTTTACAAAAAATACTTTTTTAAGAACAGTTACTTTTTAAAGAAGTGGTACTCTTTTTAGGATAAGGTTATTTTTTAAGAAAATTTACTTATTTTCAGGAAGGCTACTTATCTCAAGAAAACAAAAGAAATGTGGTAATTTATTTTTAAGAAATTGTACTTTTAAGAAAAGGCATTTTGTAAGAAAAGGTATTTCTTTGTAAGAGAAGGTATTTTTTTTTTTGAAGAAAAGTTTTTTTTTTCACGAGAGAACAAGTACAATTTTAAGAGTAGGTACTTATCTCAAGAAAAGTTATTTTGTTTTACAAAACAGGTATTCTTTAAAGAAAATTTAGTTTTTTAAGAAAGGGCAATTTATTGTAAGATAATGTACTTTTTTCAGAGAAGGTACTTATTTAAGAAATTACTTTTTTTAAGAAAATGTACTTTTTGTAAGAAAATTTAGTTTTTTAAGCAAAGGTACTTCTTTAAGATGTTATTTTTTAAACTTCTTTCACTTTGGCTTTGCTAAATTTACTTTTTATTCGGTTCAAACTACAATATGTAATACACAGGCTCCACCTAGAAAATTTCCTATTAAACAAGAAATATGTTAGTCTGGACACAAACCAAAAGTACGAATGTTAAAAGGCTGCCAAATATAATTCCATGCTGAGGGTTGTGTTTCATGGATTTGCCAGTATTGCACTTTGGCTTTTCTAAGTTTACTTTTTATAGGGTTCAAAACTATGTAATACACAGGCTCCACCTAGAAAACTTCCCTTTAAACCAAACCAAACCAAAAGTACCCAATATAGTTGATAATAATGGGTTGTAATAAAGTAGTTAAAAAAAAGTTGTTTAAAAATTTTTCATTTAGCCCCCATCCCGCAACGTGCGATAAGGAACTTCGTTCCAAAAACATTAGCTTTTAATAAAAGAAGTACCTCTCTTTAAAAAAAGACCTTTTTGGAAACATATAATACATATTCTAACAAAAAGGACCTAAAAATATACTTTTTTTTAAAAAATACATTGTATAAAACAAAAAATTCTTAAAAAGGCAGAAAGAGAGCCAATTCTGAAGAGTTTTCTTTTCTCATACGTAGATAAAGACAATGAAACCCTTCCTTTAAAATTTTCCAATTTTTTTATCTTCCTTCAGAATGGTAAACATCGATTTTAGTGTTTTCCGATAGATTTCAAATTTTTTGTTTTGCCATTTTGACTCGTAAAATGATTAAGATGTAATAAATTGTAACAAACAAACGCTCCCTACAAAAAATCATCGCTTACTTTAAAAATAATAAAGTGACATTATTCAAGGGAGCGAAAAAAATAGCACATTTTCTGACTTTTTTTATAAATTGCTCAAAAAAAAAGTTCTTTAGATTTCTTTTATATCTCAAGATGTCTAGCTTGTCTAGCCATTTTAAAATTCTGCAATCGGTTACAAATTGCAAAAGATACAGGCTACTGAATATGAAATTTGTAGTGCGTTTAAATAAGTGAACCGGATTGTATGTTAACAAAATTTTCAATAATTTCTTCATGAACTTTATTTTGGCACAACTATGGCTGAAAGGAGTTGCAATATAAAATATAATCCAGTTGCACTTAGAGAGCAACAGCTGTAACACAACATTCCATTTCTTGCACGGTTGTTACGTTCTCTCTACCAAAAGTATTGAACTTTCTACCCCTGTTTATGCGAATGCTAGTAGCGGGTTTTTCAATAATAGCGGTACAAAAGTTTTTTTAAATAAAACAAAACCGGTTTTAGATACCAATGAAATTCTTTATTCCTGTGAAAGTACGTTCGATGCCATTATGTATGGAACTCGATTTCTTTTGCATGGCCACCACGGGCACGCTTGCAGAAGTCCAGACGCTGAACCCAATTTTCGACGGTTTTCAACCATAAATCGGCCGATACTGCTGCAATTTCACGTTCGATATTCGTACGAAGTTCATCAATCGTCGCTGGCTTGTTGGCATAGACCATAGACTTGACGTAGCCCCACAGGAAATAATCTAACGGCGTCAAATCGCACGACCGAGGCGGCCAATCGACTGGGACATTTCGTGAGATAACACGTTCACCAAACTTGGATTCCAATAAATTGATTTTGGCATTCGCTGTGTGGCTTGTGGCGCCGCCCTGTTGGAACCACATGTCCTCCAAGTCGATATTATCCAATTGGGGCCAAAAATATTCGGTTATCATTGAACGGTAGCGATTCGCAGTCACAGTAACGTGCCGGTCTTGATCATTGTGGTGTATTACACCTTATTTGCAATAAAACTGCGTGGTTATTGTTCGAGGGTTATTACACGTCTCACGATTTTATTCTTTTTTCTTTTGCTCTTGCTATTGCTATTCTACTTGTTACATATTTCGTTAAGTTTGTGCTAGGCTTGCCAGATCATAGGAAATATGACAATACCCAACACGCCTCTCCTTTAGCTGGTTATAATTTATGATTTATAAAAATTGATGATTTGTAAAGTTAATGAATTATACAAATATATATATAAGATAATACAATATTATAGATATTTCATTTATTATTCCAAATATGTCATCAAAAGAAAATTCTATTTAATACTTAATTAGGTTCAACAAAATTCAATAGTGATTAATAATGAATAATACAACTTATTCAAATGAATTAAAATTTATAGATTCCAAATCCAATTCGTGCATCTTTACTAATTTACTTAATAGTTAATAATTATATCAAAAATATAAATTTATTTGTGAATGTAAAAAGTATTTTTCAAATTTATCACAAGTTTTAAGGTCTTACTACTTTACCCTGCTCTCGGGGTCTTAATTGCCTCTTAGGAGTCTCCTCACCCGCTGCCTCTGACTCAATGCCCATTCGTAGACCAGTAGCTTCCTGCTCGTTGTCACACAAAGGCATAGTATGTTGATGATTCTGCTCATTAGCATTACTTGATTCTGAGTTTTCAATTCGAACATTATCATTACTATTGTTATTGTTGTTGGGATTACATCCTACACCCCGTATCTGGTCTAAATGCCTTTTAATTTCTCTGTTATTATTATTAAATATACACAAATAAGTCTGAGTACCGAGTCTCTTTTTGACTGTGGCTGGAGACCAACTTGGTTTGTTCGGATTAGTATAATTTCGGATAAGTACTTTTTGTCCTTTACTAAACTCTGCATTGCGCTTGCCCTTATGGCAGTTTACACTTTTAACCTGCCCATCTAAAATTTTCTGCTTTGTCAATGGCGGTTTAAGATTAGTAAAGCGCGTTTTTAAGTTTCTTCCGAAGAATAATTTTGCAGGTGATTCGCCTGTAATACAATGCGGTGTATTGCGATAATCTACTAAAAATCTGTTTAAAACTATATCAAGACCCACTCCATTCTGTTGTTTTAAACTGGCCAAAACAGATTTTTTTACAGTCTTGACGAAATTTTCCGCTTGTCCGTTCGTTGACGGATGACCGGGAGCAGTCAAAATATGATGTACTTTATTATTAAGCAAAAAATTTTTGAAGTCATCAGATGTGAACTGACGTCCGTTGTCACTAACAATGACATCAACTAATCCATACCTACAAAATAGACTTCTAAGAGTCTTGATTACAAAAGACGATGTGATTTCTTTTGTCAGAATAACTTCAACCCATTTAGAAAATGAATCAACTACCACAAATAAATATTGTCCTAGAATAGGACCAGCGAAATCAATGTGAACTCGACTCCAAACCGAATCAGCCGGTGTCCAGGGAATTAAAAAACTTTTCTCAGGACTCGCTTGAAGTTGCTGGCAAAATTTGCAGTTTCTAATTAATTGCTCAATCTCTTTATCCATTCCAGTCCACCAAATGTAACTTCTGGCTAGTGCCTTAGTCTTCACAATGCCAAGATGTGAGGAATGTAAATTTTCCAAAATGCAAGTACGCAATTTTTGAGGTATAACTGTACGATATCCCCATAAAATGCATCCATGTTCAACTGAAAGTTCAGTCGATTTTTCACGAAATGGCGTATATTCATCGCCTTTTAAATTATGTAAAACCGATCTACCAATAGCATCAGCCACCTTAGAAAGAACCGGGTCACGACGCGTTTCCTTTGCTATATCCTTGAAGTCAAGGTTTAAATAATTATCTTTTTCCACAAAATTCAAATAATTATTTTCAATGCAAGTTTCCGACGTAACACTTTGTGGCATTCTAGATAAACTATCCGCATCATTTAATGTACCTTTAATGTACTGAACTGTGTAATTAAAGCCTGATAAAATTAGTGACCAACGCTGCATACGAGCTGAAGCCATTATTGGTAAACCTTTGTGCTCACCAAAAATTGTTAAGAGCGGCTTGTGGTCAGTTCGTAAAACAAACTGATGACCAAGTAAATACTGCTTCAACTTTGTTACTGAGAAAATTATAGCTAACGCTTCTTTCTCTAAGGTACTGTAATTTAATTCTGATTTAGTTAAGGCTCTCGAAACAAAAGCTATTGGTTTCATTGTTTTATCTTGACACATATGTGATAAAACACCCGCTACTGCAGAATTGCAAGCATCAGTTGTTAGAACAATAGGCAAATGTGGATTGAAATGTATTAAGACTTGTTCAGATGACATATCTTTCTTTAAAATTTCATATGCATCTTGGCATGAATCTGACCACTGAAATTTAACATCTTTCTTTAGTAAATTATAAAGCGGAGCCATTTTCTGCGCAAAATTTTTGATAAATTTCGAATAATAATTCAGCATACCAATGAATGCTCTTAGTTCTGAGACGTTGCTTGGAATAGGTGCATTAATAATCGATGAAGTTCGATCTCCATTTTTAATTAGCCCATTGGCATCTATTGTAAATCCCAAGTAGGATATTTCTTTTTGAAAGAATTTGCATTTATTTACATTTAGTTTGAGACCTGCAGCTTGCAACTTGCTTAAAACCAACTTTAAATTCTCAATATGATTATAAAAATCTTTACCAGTTACAGTTATATCATCTTGATATACTACTACACCCGGAATTTCTCTTAAATGGCTCTCAATAGTTTTTTGGAAAATTGCAGCTGCGGTCTTTACCCCGAAAGGCAATCTTTTCATTTTAAGAGTACCAATATGCGTACTCAACGCGCATAACAACTGTGACTTCTCATCTAAAACTAATTGGTTGTAGGCATTTGCCAAGTCTAACTTTGAAAACAAGTACCCCCCTTGCAAGGATGCAAAAATTTCATCTATCCTTGGAAGTGGATACTTAAAATCAACCAAATGTTTATTTATAGTCACTTTAAAATCTCCGCACAGACGTAAATCGCCGTTTGGTTTTAAAATCGGTACCAGTGGCGTGCCCCACTCAGAATTGTCCACCGGTTCTAACACACCATCATTAATTAATTGCTTTAACTGTTGTTCTACCTTTGCTTTCCAAGCAATCGGGAGTGGACGCGGTTTAAAAAAAATTGGTTTCGCATTTTCGTTAATTAACAAAGACACTTTGGCACACTTGTAAGTACCCAATTTGTTATTAAAAACTTCATGATATTGGGCTTTTATTTCATTACCTAAAATTTCAAAATTATTTTTATCACGAACCGCGTTTACTTGAATCAATTCAAATTTGAACTCACGTAAAAATGTTCTACCGAGCAAGGGTGGTGTATTTGTATCCGTAACAACAATAACAATATTCTTCTTAACACCTTGGTAAATAATGTCTGAATCGTACTCACCCAAAATCTTTATTTGCTCACCACTGTAGCTTACATATTTGTGTTGACATTCTCTAAGCGACTTATTTAAGTTGTGCTTCTTCAGAAACGCGTTCGGTAACAAAGTGCAGGGAGCCCCGGTATCACACATTGCTTCTAATTTAATTCCATCTATTGTTACAGGCAGCGAGTAAAGATTTACCGAATTGACATTTAAGACACTGAAAATAGAGAAATCGAAATCATTATCATTTGAATTTGAAACATTTGGCACTGTTGATACATAACCTATCTTATTCTTGCCCTTATCTCTGCATATTGATGCTAAATGGCCTGTCCTACCACAGCAATGACACTTGCTGTCCTTATATTTGCATTGCATTGACTGGTGGTTGCGCCAGCCGCAATGAGTACACGCACTGCTTTGCTTTTCTCGCTTTTCACTGCCGCTGTAAGCTTTCTTGCCGCCATTTACGCTGCCTCTGCCGCTGCTCTTGTTGTCGTCGCTGTTTGTATGCTTTGACTTTTGCTGTCCTTGACGATTGTTTCTCCACGTCCTTCTTACATATTGCACTTCTTCTTTCACGGTCCCGTTATTTGCACTTAGCTTGGTTTCCATAATTAGCGCCTTTTTATATGCACTTTCCAAGGTTAAATTTTCATCTTCCTCGCATATTCGTTCAAATATTTTTGTTGGTAGCCCCATTACAAACTGGTTTAAAAGGAACGATTGAAGGTCACTACCAAATTTGCAACTCATTGCCAACTTTTTGAGTCGGGCATACCAACTTGACATCGTTTCATTTTCACTCTTTGTAGCTTGGTGAAATATTTTTCTTTCCCGAAACACGATCGTTTGTGGAGTAAATTGTGTTTGCAAAATTTTGCAAAGATCCTTATATGTTTTTTCCACAGGTGATGAGGGACTGCACAGACAGTGCAAGACACTGTACGCTTCCGAACCAATTGACTTTAGCAACGTAGCCTTTTTTTTATTTTCTTCAGTACAATTGATTTCGGTGAAATGTATTTCTAACCTCTCCTTCCACATGAGCCAATCATCCACATTTGGAGAAAATTCTGATACTGATTGGGCTTGAGAGACAGTTAATGCCACTGGATTAGACATTTTTTTTTTTTTTTATTAAAATTTATTTTGGCACAAAATTTAATTTAATTTAGTTATTTCTTGTGATGTTGTTGTTTTGTGGTGTTGTTGTTGGACTTTTTTGTGATGTCGTTGTAAATTGTTCTTTTTTGTATGTTGTTGTAAACTGTTCTTTTTGTGTGATGTTGTTGTAAAATTCTTTTTCTGTTTGCACGTTGTATAAAAAGTTTTTTTTGTTGTTTCACTTTTCAATGTTTTGTGTCTCACTGTTTGCATATATGTATTTACTTATATGCAAGTTTAAGTTTTTTTTTTTTATTTAATTTTTTTATTCACTGCTCTATCACAAATATAATCACATTTATGATAAACACTGAGCACTCTTTATTTTCCTCGTCGCCAATTTTGTAGTGTATTACACCTTATTTGCAATAAAACTGCGTGGTTATTGTTCGAGGGTTATTACACGTCTCACGATTTTATTCTTTTTTCTTTTGCTCTTGCTATTGCTATTCTACTTGTTACATATTTCGTTAAGTTTGTGCTAGGCTTGCCAGATCATAGGAAATATGACAATACCCAACAATCATCTTGGAAGAAGTGCGGCGCAATGACGCCGCCGGCTCATAAACCGCACCAAACCGTAATTTTTTCGGGATGCAATGATGACTCATGGATTACGTGTGGATTGCTGTCTGACCAATAACGCATATTTTGCTTATTGACGAAGCCATTCAGCCAGAAATGAGCCTCATCGCTGATTGTTGAGGCCTCTTAAAGTTGAGGCCACTGACTCCAAATTTCGGTAGTAAATTTTAATAATTTCGACTCGTTGTTGGCTCGTATATCTTTCCATGATTACTGAAGAGAAATGTCAAAAGAGCGGGAAAAAATATGGCGTCGTTTGCTGTCCCTATCGATTTACTTTTGTTGCATCTCTGTTGAAAAACCCTTTACTACTATGTACATATACAATTTTTGTAGCTTTAGTATATTCACCTTATCTATGGGCCATGGTGAAACTCTGAACATAATTTATAACCTCCTTGGGGTAGGCTGTGTTCGTGCACTCATCTCATTAGACTTATTACAAGACTACTGGAATGCCAAGTTTGTAGCAAAAACTCAAACCACTCTGTAACAACATGTAGATGGCAGCATACACGTTAAATAGCAGAAACAAATACCTTTTCTATTGTGAGTGTTCACAGTAGCAGGAAATTGTAGGAGTTCTATTGTACGTAATTGTGATTAGTATTTTGTATGTGAATGTGTGTTCATTAATGGAAGAAGGGGAATTGCAGGAAATATAATTTCCAATAAGTATAATTCAACTACACTGACATTTCGCCCACACAAATAACTCACCGATCAAGTTACATGCGTACAAACACTTGTTTGATGCGTCGAATTGGAACTCATTTGGGATAAAGTCTTACTGAATTGACAAAATATTAACTAAATATTGTATTTCCTTACCTCTGTGCAATGTTTCCGGAAGATTTGCTCATGTTCCAACAGCTTTTATACCCCAAATTTATATGGAATAGCAGCCTACGACCGCCGACAAATGTTATTGTTCAAGTCATTTCATGCAAATGTCTATGAGTTTCTTATGATTATTCGCACTAAACAAAACACAAACACTTTCTTCACTACCATGGATTTACAAAATACTTTTTTCCTTCAACTATTTTTTTGACAAAATACAAAATTACCACTTGTTTACTTTAAATTATTAGAAATCAAACACACGATTGTACTACCGACCGACAACTGACTGACAAGAATTATGTTTTGCGCTCTTTTGCAATTGGTTTTGCAGTTAGAAAAAGTGCAAACAGAGTTGCACGAAACAGAATGGTGCTACAGTGGTGGCCATAATTGTTGTGACAATAATTATAACTAAAACTGTTTGTGAGGAGAAATTAAATACATATACATACATACACATGTATAAATGGGTTGAAAACAATGATGGAGGAATTTGGTTTTGATGATTTTCATTAAAATTTTTAAAATTTCTGTAGTATTTTTTGTTATAACAACAAATTATCTTGCAGTACGGAAGTTAAATGTTAGAATTGTTTCTACATTAATGTGTAATATAATAAATCAATAATGTTATTATTTTCTACAAATAAACAAAAACCTATTGCTAATTTGTGAGATGATTTTTTGGATTGTATACAAATATATGTACTAGTTTGGAAATTGAGTAATATTAAGCAACTTGGCCAGGAAGACATTTTGTGGAACTTTACTTACAAATTCTACTTTTTACCATAATATGATATTCTGCTAAATGAGGAAGAATTAGAATAATCAAAAATCTACAATGGACAGTATTTCATTTATTTGTACCAATGTTACCTATTTCAAAAAGTTTTCTTTACAGAAATTTAAAAATAGTTAAATTGTAAATCTATTTGCTATAATACTAATTTGTATATTAACAGCTTTTTTCGTATTAGTAATAATGGGAGAGAAATAGTCTCGGCAAATAGTTTAAATTTTTTTCCTGCAATGTATTTTTTAAAAAAAAAATTATATTTTTAGGTCCTTTTTGTAAGAATATGTATTATATTTTCCGGAATATGTATTACATAGGTCCTTTTCAAAGAGAAGTACTCTTTTATTAAAAGATAATATTTTTTTAAGAAAAATAACTATTTTTAAGAAGAAGTACTTTCTGTAAGAAAAACCCATAAGAGTATGACTTTTTTTTTTTTTTACAAAGAAGTACTTTTGTTAGAACAGGTACTTTTTAAAGAAGTGGCACTCTCTTTAGGAAAAGGTTATTTTTGAACAATATTTACTTATTTTCAGAAAACCTACTTATTTCAAAAAAAGGTAATATTTTATATTTAAGAAAATGTATTTTTAAGAAAACGAATTTTTGAAAGAAAATGTATTTTTTATAACAAGATATTTTTATGAAGAAAAGGTTTTTTTTAAGAAATGATAATTTTTATAGAAATGGTCGTTTATTCAAGAATAGGTAAATTTTTAAGATTAGGTAGGTAGTAGATATTGTTATTGAGGCAAAATTAAACCATAGACACAATGTAATATATAAAAAATTACAAAATCATAAGCAAATATCGAATTTATGCGACAAGGGGTGGGGGAACATCTATATTAATCAAGAATAACATGCAATACTACAGCACGATAACAAAAGTAGATATTCGCTAGATGCTTTAGATACATGCGTCATAAAGATACCCGTTGACTGCGACAACTTTTTAGTTATTACATGCGCGTACTTTTCGGCCGGCAGTATATATTCAATACAAGCAGACTTGAAAAAACTATTTGATTTTATGAATGTTCAAAATTCAAGTAACTACTATGTACTGGCGGGAGACTTGAACTGCAACCACACAGAATGGGGTGATACTGTTAATAACGCAAAAGGCAATAACCTAAAAAAAGTCAACATCGAAGTCCTTACACTTCCAACATGTTCAGCGAAGCCCGCTATCCGTAGCCGTAATTTTGTCATAATGCCTTCCATTGAAGCCAGCACACTTCACAATGGCATGACTATCACAAAGCCAACATGAAAGAACACAACCCTCATATACGTCGTGACTGTACAAATCTAGTAATAATTACCAAATCCTACAAGAATGCAGAATAATAGTGGGTTGTATACTAGGTTATAGCATAATACGGTTTAAAAAAAAGTTGTTTAAAATCTTTTCATTTAGCCTCCATCCCGCAACGTGCGATAAGGAACTTCGTTCCAAAAATTGAACCTGTTTTTTATGGGAGTTACGTGGCATGACAGGCTTAATCAGAAAAATATATTTGGAAAATTTTTTAAAAAAAAGCATACTTTTCTTCCAATTTTTTCAATTTACATTTTTTGAATTTTTTATGAGAATACTTTAAAATATATACAATAAATATAACTAAAGGCTAATTCGCGAACTACAATGAGAAATACAAAAAAAATTTACAAAATATGCTTGATGAAGCCTTCAAAATCCTGCCGTGAAAAATTTGTTCGGTCAAAAGTTGGAAAACATATTTTCCTAATTATGCGCATCTTGACTTGACATACATATTGACCAAACAAATAAATTTGTTTTACACAAATATAGTAGGAATCGAAACTTCAACGACTATAAGTACCTTCGTATAATAAAATGTTTGGCGTTCCTGTAATCAGCACTTCAATAAGCATCTTTTGGGACGCCCCCTCGAAATTGGAATTTCAAAAACGCGTTTTCCAGTACACCCCAACGTACATATAAATACATTTTTATTATAAAATGAAGACCAAAAAGTAAGGGATTTTAATTCAATAAAATGGTTTTTGTGGGAACGTTTTTAGTGCGAATAGAGAATTTAAAAATATCGTATCCTCTCCATTCATAAACAAATCCTCCATAAACAAGTCCTCCAAACACTAGAACGCGATAATTCAAATTCATAAACAAAGAAATTTATCGTCTGAAATTACAGTGAGTAAGAACATCTTTGCAGTGTCACTGAAGTATTGCATTTTTGTTTTAAACTTAAGTGGTTAAATAAATACACTTTCCTTACAACTTGGTTCTCATTTGCTTTTGTAACAGTTCCGTTATGAATTTGTTTTGCAAGCATTGTTTCATTTGTTTTGCAAGCATAAAGTGCATGGCTTGAAAACATATTCAAGACATATTAGAGCTTTTTTTATTCCCTGCTAAACTAATTTTTCGACCGCTTGGTATGGGGAGCTAATTTAAGCTGCTCCCCATACAAAGTCGTCGAAAAACTAGTTTAGCAAGAAATAAAAAACACTTATTACGGGTTGCTATTTATATTTCGGGTCCAGCAATAAGAAAACAATAATTTATCATTGGAAATGGTTTTAGCGTTTTTCAAAATATTCTCATATTTTCAATATATTCTGCACGCGCTCAAACCAATTTTCGAAACACTTTTTCCACCCCGATTGAGACACCTCCAAAACATGTGTTTTGAATGCCACAACTGCTGTTTCGGGCGTCGAAAAACGTTGACCACGCAGTAAAAAGAAGTTATTGGGTGACAAATCAGGGCTGTACGGCGGATGACCCATCAATTCGACATGTTGAGTGCTCAACTAACCCATTGTTTCAGCTGATGTGTGAGAGCTCGCATTGTCCTGATCCAAAATGATCCGTCTTCTCTTGTTGTTTTTTCTTATTTCTTCGAATACTGTTGACAAACAGATGGTGGTGTACCACTATGAATTGACCGCCCTATGTTCTACTGAAGGCATTGTGGCCACCTGACCGGTTATATCGGAACAAAACGCGATCAGTAGCTTCGATGTGCTTCTTCCACAAACAACTTTTGTTAGATTTAGATCGTCTTGAAAGACCCATACGGTCGATTGCTGATTTGTTTCGGGCTCATATGCATAGATCCATGATTCGTCACCTGTGGCGATGTTAGACACTGCATTTGAGTTACCGCGGTTGTATATTTTCAACATTTCGTTGCTCCTATCGACACTAGCCTTTTTTTTGAGCATTCGTCAAATTATGTGAGATCCAACGAGAACAAATCTTTTTCACGTCCAAATGAACATACAATATCTTATTGATGCTAGTGGTACTAATGCCCAAGGAAGCCTCAATATCCCGGTATGTCACATGTCGGTCTTGCTTTATCAGTTCACGCACAGCATCGATGGTTTCCGACAAAACGACTGAAGTTGGGCGACCATCACGAAATTCGTCCTGGATAGAACGGCGTCCGAGCCTGAACTCTTGGTACCAGCGATTTACAGTGGGTTTTAACGGTGCTTCATCACCAAAAGTCGAAACAAGTTGATTGAGACACTTTTGTTTCGATAATTCACGCCGAAAATCATAAATAATCATCGCACGAAATTTTTCACGGGCTAATTCCATTTTTGGACCGAGATGCATTCATCATCACACTGTAAATACAACAAATAGTGCTCGTAAGTGAAAAACATTCTATGTATGCGTATCCTAAAAATTTTACGTTCCAAAGGAAGTTCCAGTTTTCCTATGGCAACACTAGTACTGCCGGTATAGTACTGAGAGGTATGACTTAGAATTTTCCAACCAATTCCATTTCCATTCAAATGATAGCTCTCGTTTACTTGCTGAGCGACAAACAGGAGATTTTTGCCGTTTACACCAACCAATTTGAAATAAAATTGTCAATTCAGGTGGCAACTTTGTGATTATACCAGTTTACAGCAACTCCGTGCCGATATCAAATTACCGAAGACGGCGGCACAACAGAAAAATTAAACTGGCGCCTCTTATTTTTGCCAGTTTTGGTACACATTTGGTTTGTTTTTTAAATACGAGGTTAAAAATTAAACTTCAGTTTTTACAGATTAAAATTGTATGTGTAATCTTCTGGGTTAGCGTGGGTCAACTTTCGAATTGCGATATTCGTGGTCTGTGAAAATGACGTATGCAACTATATTAAAAATATACAAAAAATAACTCAACTGTTTGACAGACAGAAGACGAGTGGCCGCCTCCAAAACTTGTTTGATGCTCACGCCACCACCTATAGAAACAAATTTGTACAAAACTGACATAACCAACAGCCGCCAACTTAATTTTCTGTTGTGCCACCGTCTTTGATAGTTTGGCCTCGGCGTAGAGTTTATCTAACCACGGGGTTGTCACCTGAAATGAAATTTGATCTAAAACACCTACCAAGATTATCGCTTTTTGGGATTATAAATGTCAAACGTCGATAATCCCGAAAATGCGGGAATATTGGTAGGTCTAAATAGCGCTTAAAATTTGGCGGTGTTAACGGCAAAGATTAGAGAACACGGTTCTCGATAACCTGGCCGCCATAAACGGCGGTGTAAATGCGTTAATAGGTATGGCTATTTTACGGCTTACGCTCCTAAAAACAAAAAAAAATTTGAGGGGTAGTGGGGAGGTAGAATACCTCACTTTAAGGAAAAAATTTAAAATAACAAATTCGAGACAAATGCATAGTTTCGGAGTTATGGCCCCGAAATTTCGGATATATGAGAGGGTAATGGGGTTAAGGTACTGTGTAAAGCTATTGGTATCATCACTTGTTTCTATAAACCAAATCAAAATAAACTCAAAAAATTACCTTTATATTTTCGATAACTCGAATTATCGGATGTTAAAATTTTGAAAAATTATCGAATATTTTTGTATACTTTTCTTGTAATTTTTTAAAATAATTTTTGATTTTTTTGTGAGAAGTAAAAAAATATTCGATAATTTGTCAAAACTTCAACATCCGATAACTCGATAATTAAGCGAGTTATCGAAAAATGCTAAATAAGTTTCTAAGTTTACTTTGGCTTGTTTTATATAAAAAAGTGATGACATCAATAGCCTTACACAGCACCTTAACGCCATAACTCGCTCACATATCCCAAATTTCGGGGCCCATAACTCCGCAACTATGCATTTGCCACTATTTTGTTATTTAACTTTTTTTACTTAAAATAACATGTTCTACCCAACGCAAGGTTTTTTTTAATTTTTGAAGAGTAAGCCGTATAATAGACATAAGCCAATCTTTTTACCTAAATTGAGAATTTCGCTTAAAGAAACATAATGCTTCTTATATTTTGTCCGCAACAAACTTATTTCTGTAATACTTTTTGTTATTATATTTATTAGTTAATTATAAGAAATTTAATTATATTATTTAATTCATTAAGTTTTAATATTAGTACATTTTCTAAAGTAACAATTATTATGGCCGCCACTGTGGCAGTGTCATGTTTCGTGCAACTCTGTATGCTGCAAAACCAATTGCTAAAGAGCGCAAAACATAATTCTTGTCAGTCAGTTGTCGGTCGGTAGTACAATCGTGTGTTTGATTTCTAAAAATTTAAACTAAACAAGTGGTAATTTTGTATTTTGTCAAAAAAATAGTTGAAGGAAAAAAGTATTTTGTAAATCCAGGGTAGTGAAGAAAGTGTTTGTGTTTTGTTTAGTGCGAATAATCATAAGAAACTCATAGACATTTGCATGAAATGACTTGAACAATAACATTTGCCTTCGGTCGTAGGCTGCTATTCCATATTAATTTGGGGTATAAAAGCTGTTGGAACATGAGCAAATCTTCCGGAAACATTGCAAAGAGGTAAGGAAACATAATATTAAGTTAATATTTTGGAAATTCAGCAAGAATTTATCCCAAATAAGTTCCAATTCGACGCATCAAACAAGTGTTTCTATACATGTGACTTCATCGGGGAGTTATTTGTATTGGCAGAATGTCAGTGTAGTTGAATTATACTTATTGGAAATTGCATTTCCTTTTACTTGTCTTCTTCTTGCTTTCGACTACACACATTCACGTATAAAATGTGAATCACAATTCCATACAATAAAATTCCTACAATTTCTGCTACTGTCAATACTCACAATAGAAAAGAGGTATTTGCTTGTGATATTTAATGCCTGTGCTGCCATTTACATGTGGTTACTCAGTGGTTCGAGTTTTCGCTACAAATTTTTGCATTACAGTAGTCTTGTAATAACTCTACTTTGATTGCTGCACGACCACAGCATACCCCAAGGAGGGTATAAATTAATCGCAGAGATTCACCATGGCCCTAAAATGAGTTGAATATACAAAAGCTAACAAAATTGTATAGTAGAGTAGGCACAAAGATAAATAAAAAACCATAGATGGTGAAAGATAAGTGGTGGATTTGAAAATAAAGGGAAATTTTCTATATGGCGCCGGAGTGGTGGATATGGCAAATTCCCTGAAAACAAACAAATTCCCTGAAAAAACTATATAGCCAAGCTTTTTTGCCTTTTGTATTGTCAACAAATATCAAAACCGATATGCTTTCATATTGTTACGAATTTCCTTATTCATCGTTTTTGCGTTGTTTTATTCCCAATAATAAAACAAGGTTCGTTTTAAATTACGATAATTACAACGGTTTCACTTCCTTTTATTTTACTTATATAGTACAACAGTTTACTTTATTTACACCACTTTAATAAGTCTAATATTTTACTATCAATTCGCGCTGCTCACTTTACGGGGTTTAATCACAAACTGAACTCTCCACTCCAAAGACCTCCGCTATTTATACCAACTTACCATACTCAAATGAAGGTATATCTAGCGAATTCAAGAACCTTCTAGAATCTGGATGTTGTTGTTGTTGCTTATCTTTGTAGAACAATCTCGAAGGGCGGAGAGTTATCTTTACTGAGGTGAATTCATGCTACTGGTTTAGCGAGCTGGTACGTTGTTACAATGCATACTTTCAGGCGCAGCACTAACCGCCTGTTATTTACATACTGTTAGTAGAGTCATTAACAGCAAGCAAAAGCTTTTACTTATTCGTAACAATATTATTTATATTCTATTTTAAAATTTAAACAGCAGAATCGAAATAAAAATGATCCCAGTGAAAAATGGTCGTACGGAAACAGGATGTGCCCTATGGTGAAAATGGAGATTAAGCAAATGAATCATTTGTGGTTTTTCTTTATCTATGACACAGCCCCACTATAATTTTCACCAGAGGGCACATGCTGTTTCAGTACGACCATTTTTCACTCGAATGTGATGAAAAAGCACCCAAACATAGGGTGGTATTCTATAAGTCGTGAATCAGTCACAGTGCGTTACTTTTGTCGTGTTGGTAGTTTATAAAACGTTACAGCTGTTTAGTGACTACCTGTGTTGAGTTACGTTATTTAATGGGTAGTTTGTAAACCGCAGGTCAACGGTTTTGATCACTTCAGCTGTCAAATTGAACATGCCACAGTTCTTCGCGTTAGTTGAAGAAATTACAAATTTAAAGAAAAATGTCAATCGAGAATGGGCAGAAGGAAGTATTTTGCCAATTTTGGCTGAAATGCATTCGACGTATAGAGCTCAAACAGTTTTTTTAATAATCCAAAATTGTCCGCACTGAAATTCTTATTTGCAATAATAAAATTAGAAATGGAAGGTTCAAATAAATAATGCGTTGCAAAACTATTATAATTATATTTAAAAATTATAGACATCAGTTGATGTTGACAATAATAAACAAAAAACCAATACGTTACAATCAATACATACCGCCAAATGGCACGTGTTTTTGAAAAGACAACTAATTTAATATAGATGGGGAAATTTATTGGACATTGAACCCGAAAATAACATAGGTTTTTTACACATTTTATGTGAATATTGTTGGTATTTGTAGTATTATAAATAATAGCAATCTTAAAATCTGTTGATCTACTGAAATAGAGCTAAATTTTTTAATCTTTTTCATTCTGAGCATTTCACTCAAGATAACCTTTTCTGATCTATAATTGTTTAGTTTAGTTTGGCAACTCTATAAACCGCAGATGTCAGTGACACCTTTCGTAAACAAACGCAAGCGCGAAGTGATATATAAACTACAATTTTTTAGCATAGCATCATTCCAAACAAACGCTGATGAAGATCTGTGGCTAGATCTGGAATACCTATACGGTTTGCCAGGAATCATGGGAATACATTTGCAAAACTCCTTTTTGAAAACTACATTTTCTTTAATAGGGATATAGAATGATCTCGAGCTTCACTAATAAAATTAAAAAGTTGAATAAGATTTTCAAATGTAAATCACCAAATATGAAAATCATTGCCATATTGATTTGAATTACATGCTTGAACATGATCTTAAAATTGTAATGATATCAAATTTTAATACGAGTTCCAATTTGATTTTCAACACAAATTCCAAATCAAAATATTATACATTGATAATTAAAAAACCATAGCTGGTGAAATATAAGTGGTGGTTTTTCATGCTTGAACATGATCTTAAAATTGTAATGATATCAAATTTTAATACGAGTTCCAATTTGATTTTCAACACAAATTCCAAATCAAAATATTATACATTGATAATTAAAAAACCATAGCTGGTGAAATATAAGTGGTGGATTGGAACGTAAAGGGAAATTTTCTAGATGTCGCCGGACTGGTGGATATGGGCGATTTTCCCTGGAAACAAAAACTATTGAAAGAATTATATAACCATCCTCTTTTGGCTTTTTGTAGTGTGCCTTTTGTTATGTATCAAAAGCGATATGCTTTTCTATTATTTATATTCTCTTTTCAAATTTAAACAACAGAATCGAAATAAAAATGACGTTTGAGTGCTTTTCGTTGCATCCGAGTGAAAAATGGTCGTACGGAGAAGCATTTGCCCTCTGGTGAAAATGGAGATTAAGCAAATGCATCATCTATGGTTTTTATTTATATATGTATTATATCTATACTAGTCTATATTTTTATACTGTGAGTGTTTGTGAGTTTGTATGTAGGGGGTAATCTCCGAAACTACTCATCCGATTTTAAAACATTTTCAACAGTAGAATTCTTCGTTATCACTAAGTGCTATTGGTTTTTTTTATTTTTGGATCGAAGTTCGTTATCGCACGTTGCGGGCTAAATAAAAAAATTAACAATTTATTAGACAACTTTTGTTTTAACACTATTATGCTACTATTATCAACTATATTGTTTACTTTTTCTTTGGTTTGTGTGTAGACTAACGGTGTCTAGACTAACCAGATGTCTCACATAGAAAAATAAAAAACCATAGATTATTCTTTTGCTTAATCTCCATTTTCACCAGAGGGCACATGCTGTTTCCGTACGACCATTTTTCAATCGGATGCGACGAAAAAGCACTCAAACATCATTTTTATTTCGACTTTGTTGTTTAAATTTGAAAATAGAATATAAATAATAAACAGCGTATCGGTTTTGATATTTGCTCACAATACAAATAGCAAAAATCATGGCTATATAGATTTTTCAATAGTTTTTGGTTCCAGGGAAATTTCCGCATCTCCAGCACTCCAGCGCCATCTAGAAAATTCCATTTACTTTCAAATCCACCACTTATCTTTCACCACTATGGGTTTTTATTTATCTATGTTACAACCCAGTATTATCAACTATATTGGAGACTTTTGCTTTGATTTGTGTCTAGACTAACATATGGTTCGATATTTCTTGTTTAATGGGAAGCTTTCTACATAGATAAATAAAAACCATAGATGATGCATTGGCTTAATCACCATTTTCACCAGAGGGCAGATGCTGTTTCCGTACGACCATTTTTCACTCGGATGCGACGAAAAAGTACTCAAAAATAATTTTTATTTCGATTCTGTTGTTTAAATTTGAAAATAGAACATATGTACATAATAGAAAAGCATACCGCTTTTGATATTTGTTGACAATACCAAATGCCAGAAAGTATTGTTATATAGTTTTTTTAATAGTTTTTATTTCCAGGGAAATTTGCACATACCATAGATAAAGGAAATAATACATAGATGTAGCGCGCCCATTTGTACTAGTGTCACTTTCACTGAAGTTTCCCATAATTCTCATTGACGTTTATTCAAAATTGAGGGACATTTTTGTGAAATTAATTTAAACAAGAGAAAATGTGATAAATTTAAATGATTTTATACAATAGCATTAGTTTCTTAAAAAACTATTTCAAAGCCATGAGGCCGGTGTTTGTATATCTATATGAGAAAACCCGTAATGCCGCCCAAAGATGAATATGCCGGAACGTCTTGTTAATCTAAAAATTTCCCCGCCCAAAAATTTTACCAACTTCTGTGGTCGCAGATACCAAAACCGTTAGAGTGTCTGAGGACTCTCAACAAGGAATGGTAGCTGAACCGGAGGAGGAACCAATTTAATAGGACTTAGTCGGTGGTGTCTTGGCTTTGCAATACGGTGGCCATCAGATATTCTGCTTTAAGTAACGTGTTGTATTCTTGTTTCGAAGTGATACTTTTATTGAAAATAATTTTTCTTTTGAATATGAAATTTTAGAATTTTAATGTCATATTTTTTGGGAACAAAATATATCCCATTTATTGCTTTCAACGACATCTACAAAATTACCCATTACACTAAACTTGTCCCAACACTTGTGGTTCATCTATTAGTTTACTTTATCTATGATATCTACCACTTCGGCGCCATCTAGAAAATTTCCCTTTACTTTATAATCCACCACTTATCTTTCACCATCTATGGTTTTTTATTTATCTATGGTTTTCTAGGTGGAGCCTGTAACCAATATTTAGTATATATTGTAGTTTTGAACCCAATAAAAAGTAAATTTAGGAAACCCAAAGTGAAAGAAGTTAAAAAAATAACGTTTTCCTACATAAGTGCCTTTTCTTAAAAATAGTAACTTTTCTCAAAAGAATTTCTTAAACAAATTGCCGTATCTTAAAGAAGTAACGGGTTTTTCAATAAGAGCGCTACAAAAGTTTTTTTTAAATAAAACAAAACCGGTTTTAGATACCAATGAAATTCTTTATTCCTGTGAAAGTACATTCGATGCCATTATGTATGGAACTCGATTTCTTTTGCATGACCACCACGGGCACGCTTGCAGAAGTCCAGACGCTGAACCCAATTTTCGAGGGTTTTCAAGCATAAATCGGCCGATACTGCTGCAATTTCCCGTTCGATATTCGTACGAAGTTCATCAATCGTCGCTGGCTTGTTGGCATAGACCATAGACTTGACGTAGCCCCACAGGAAATAATCTAACGGCGTCAAATCGCACGACAGAGGCGGCCAATCGACTGGGTCACTTCGTGAGATAACACGTTCACCAAACTTGGTTTTCAATAAATTGATTGCGGCATTCGCTGTATGGCTTGTGGCGCCGTCCTGTTAGAACCACATGTCCTCCAAGTCCATATTATCCAATTGGGGCCAAAAATATTCGATTATCATTGAACGGTAGCGATTCGCATTCCCAGTAATGTGCCGGTCTTGATCATCACGGAAGAAGTACGGCCCAATGACGCAGCCGACCCATAAATCGCATCAAACCGTAATTTTGTCGGGATGCAAGATGACTCATGGATTGCTGTCTGACCAATTACGCATATTTTGCTTATTGACGAAGCCATTCAGCCAGAAATGAGCCTCATCGCTGAAGATGATTTTCCGATGAAAATCAGAATCATTTTCAAGTTGCTGCTCAGCCCAATTCACGAACATACGACGCTTATGGTGGTCAAACGGCTTCTGTTCTTGCGTCAATTTGATCTTGTAAGGATGTAGGCCAAGATCTTTTCGCAAAATTTTCCATAACGACGTCACAGAGATGCCCAACGCTTGAGAACGACGAGTGAGAGACACATTTGGGCTTTCTTGAACTGAAGCCTCAGCTGCAGCAATATTCTCGACACTACGGGCACTTCTTTGTTTCACTGGCATGGGAACATTTTGTACTGTGCCTGTAGATTAAAATTTTTCCACTAGACGCTCAATTGTTGATCTGGTAGGACGATTATGACGACCATAAATTGGACGCAGCGCTCTTAAAGTTGAGGCCGCTGACTCCAAATTTCGGTAGTAAATTTTAATAATTTCGACTCGTTGTTGGCTCGTATATCTTTCCATGATGAAATGGCAAACCTTACTGAAGAGAAATGTCAAAAGAACGGGAAAAAATATGGCGTCGTTTGCTGTCCCTATCGATTTACTTTTGTAGCGTCTCTGTTGAAAAACCCTTTACAAGTAGAAGTATGATCATGGTGAAAAATCTTATTCAACCTGACTCCCCCGTGTAGTTGATTTGCACTTAGGTCTTGACAAGTTCAGAAATTTTCATCACATTCTCAATTGCAATATGTATTTTTTTATTTGTTGTAAACATTAACGTACATATATGTATATACAAGTACATATGTATATTGTATTTGCATAATTCATATAGTTTCATCACACCCTATTAATTACAAATAATAGTAATAATAATAATAGAAAAAAATATAAAAATATTAAGTTTTACCAAACACAACGAAACGTTTTCAATCCACAATATTAAAAACCAAATTAAAAATTTAAAGAAATAAAATAATAATAAAACAATTCACAATAATTGTAGAAAATAATTAATAAAAAATATAAAATGGAAAACTTGATGGATACAAAACAAGAAACTGGGGACTTAAGAGCTACGTATTTTTGTTGTTCAAAACTTTATATAAAAAATAAAACGGGAAGGAAGACAGTGGATAAACAAAATATCCAGACAAACGGAGGGGTGGGAATATATGTATTATATATGTATATTCTATATGTATTTAGAAACAATACCTAATTACCAAACTAGACTAAAAAAATATTTAACAAAAATTTCTCAACAGCATAAAATCAAACAAATTTAATATCTAGTACTAATTATGAATTACGAAAAAATATAAAACCTCTAAATCATCCAGATATTTAAACTTAGACTAAAACAAAAGAATTTTGGGGAAAGAGCTCGGGACACCAGCCCAAGGTCTTAGGCACTTTTAGTAACCCGTTTCGGGTTCCTGTTTCAAGGTCATGCGATACGCATCGCCATCATGTATGGCATTTAAGAGATAACTGGAAGAGCTGTTGGTGGGTGGCTGATTTGGTGGCATGCCGGTTAGGGCATCGGAGGGGCGTATCTTGATGGGTGCCCTCCGAAGCATCTCCTCGGGAGTACCCTCGCTGCGATTGTATTCATTGAGGGTCATTTCTGCAGGATTGCGTACTTGGGCGTTGCTATTAGGAGGGGTTGTTGAATCGGATCTTTGGTAGGGATGATTACGATGGGAGGGTGGTGAGTGGGACATGGCTCCTGGGCCCATATTATGATGTTGGTGGTGAGGAGAATTGGGTGGCTGGTGTTGCATATTGCTGGTGTGCTGTAAATGACTGTGCAGGGAAGAGTTGGCATTGTTGCGCACTTGGCCATACGAGTCCATGTAACTATTGCTTCCAATTCTTGAGGGATCAGCTTCGTTACTGCGTTCGCATTCATTCAACAGAGGGGAACTATTATCTCTATGCATTTGCTGGCCCGAAGCCGAAGACACTTGAGGTGATCTGGACACCAGCGAAGGGCCGCCCAAATTAAAATGTCCATTAACTGTAGAATTATCCATTAATGGGGCCATGAGTTGAGCTTCTAGACTATTTTCAATGCAATTGGATATGACATCATGGGACAAATGATCCGTGCTGGAAGTTGATGACAGTACGTCTAACGAAGACGTCACTTGGCTGACATCTAAACCATGGGTGGGACTGTAGTTGTTAAGATTGGGTGGTGTTAAGGGTGTATTATTATCGGCTAGTTCTCCTGAAATGCAGAAACAACATGACTCCAAGAACCAACAAAAAACATTAAAAGATTCTAATTTACCTCCCAACAACATTTCCTGCAGCAGGGAATCAATATGTGCCACTCCAAAGATTTTGGCAAATTGTATTTGTTCTATCATCTGCCAGGTTATGGATTGCAACACTGGCAGTATAAGTAAAATTTCACCAAAACGTCCTCGTGACTCATACTGTCGATCGGAAACATAATCCTCTAGATTATTAAGGATCTGATGACGTAGAGTCTTAATACGCTGGGGTTCGTTTAAACCACGGGCATCTGGAAAAGGAAATAACAAATATATTAAAATCCGAATTTTGCCCGAGTGCTTGTACGAAACTCGCTACTTACTAGGATCAAAGAACACCAACGCCTTAATGCAGGCCAATTCTGTATCATCTATATTAACGTCTTTTAAAGCCATCACAAGTTCGTCTATAATACGAGCTCCGATGCGTGATATATCCAGATTGGGTGAAACCCGAGGATCTGAAAAAAGACAATACCCTAAGGTTTATCATACCCATTTATTGTTATCTGAAATGTTCTTCTCCCTTACCTGGACAATGTTTCGTGATTACACAATTGTTGCTCAGCAACAAGACATCTTTTAAATGCATGGACCGCCTGGACAAACCCAATAGCAAATGTTCACCCGCATGTGCCCTCAGCAGGGCAACTTGATCGTCCAGTTGTAGCTCATTAAAGGCTGGTATATGTTTAGCCCATTCGACTAGTGTTAACAGCTGTTGTTTCATCGATTCACACACATCATTAATGCTGGCAAATTGTTTGGTGGAGAGATCTTCATTAGCACTTGTTTCCATGGCAGCACCCGCTTTCGATTGACGGCTCTCAAGTTCCGCTTTCACCAAGGATAACACCGACAGGCCATTGCCTGGATCTGGATCATCGTTGGAGGTCCGACGACAACTTATGCGATCACGTTCATTTTGTACCGCTTCCTTTTTCATGCCGGCTTTGAAGCATTTTCGGAGGCGGCAGTAGCGACATTGGTTGCGCTTGTCTTTGTCCACCACACAGTTGCGGGAAAATCTGGAAATTAGGGAGAGAGAGAAACGATTGAGTTAAATTGTAGGTTAAGCTGGAATTTTTGAAATAAGAAACTGAATTTTTTTAAACCAACTGATAGAGAAAGAGATACAATTGAGATAAATCGTACGTTAAACTGGCATTCTTAAATAAGAAACACGAATTGGTGGCTTTAAAACCACATGAAATCTTTGAACTGTGATGACTTACGACGCAGAATCATCATCGAATCTAGAGTCATGTAAAACAGTATTTCGCTGGAAAACTGATTCGTCACCTTGACGAATAGTTAATTGAAAGTGAACTAACGTATACATTCATCGCCCCAATGTAAATATTCATTGCAGCAACGATAAAGACAGCGGATATACGAAACTGTTACTTGCTGCATTAAATATTTACGTTGTAGCAAGTAATTTATACATTGGCTCATTTTCAATTAAAGTATTCGTCAATGCGACGAAGTTTTTTTTTCCAGCGCTGGAGTAAGAGAGCTATAAAGCTTTGAAATCTTGTTTATATACTAACAATTAGTCTATTATGTTGTAAATATTTGTTTTCTCTTTAAGCTGCAATATGGCGCAGCATCATGGACTGGAAAATAAAACAGACCGATTGAGGAATTGGAAGCCAATATTGGACGCATCATTCAATAAAATCCACGAAAGTGTCATCAACAATTGGGACCTCTGAATGGACCACGTTGATCGTTGCTAGGGCCTACGTTTTTATTTTTGAAAAAATTGCATGTAAAAGAATCACATTATACAGGGTGGCGCAAACAAAAAGAAGGGGTTTGAATAGTCTATAACTGCAGTATTTTCAAATGTTTTTCCTTGATTTTTCAGATTGTTATAGAGAAGACTTGAGAAAATGAAAATGGAAAGGTGCACTACTGAACAATATGGAGCCACAGCCAGAGAAACAGTGGTGCCGTTAAGGGACATTTTTGGTGAATGCATTATTTCAAGAGGCAGAAATTTTAATTGGTCGTGGCGTTCACATAATTTCCTTTGGGGTATTTAAAAGAACGTGTGTCCGTGTTTGTTTGAATGCTGGCATAATTTGTTTGTAATTGTTTTTGTTTTGCCATAAACAAAGCGACGACAAAAAGTATTGAATAGTATAGAGAACATATTGCACTCTTTTTCAGCTCTCATGTAGAGAGTCTGAGTAAAAGAGCATAAACGATTCTTATTCTCTCTATAGAATATTTCAATATAAATGCACCATTTCGACATTGTTATTACATAAAACAATACAAAAAGCATAAATGTTTTAAAAGTCATCAAATGTTTCACATCAAAATTATGATTGCACCAAGTTATGACAAAATGAGAGTAATACGTTTTGAAGCATTCGCCAGATGTCGCCAGTAGTTTGAGTCATACAATTCGTTCCATGAGTTCTCTATACTAGTTAATACTTTTTGGCGATGACGACCTGCTTGTTTGTTCGCTGTCGCCACATCAATCCCATCATACTTATTTACAGGAAGAAACTATTGTTGTATAACAACAACGTATGTGATGTTATGGCTGTGTCTTATTTGAATGTGTTCGCTTTGATAGATTGCCCTACCACCGCCTATAGACGTTAACACATATTAATAATAATAAATAATATTCGAGACAGAACTCGAACGATAGCTCCGGAGGTCTTGAAAATAGTTATCGAAAACGTCATAGAAAAGGCGCATCAATGCGAAGCTGAGAATGGATCGTTATTTTTTACGTTTAAATTAGCAAAATTCCACATTAATGACCAGTAATAAAAAACCCAAAAATAAATTGTCTTTAAAGTAAAGAAATTATATACTATTTAAACTCCCTCGTGTCTTTTGCGCCACCCTATACATTCAGATATACCCAAAGTCGTTGGACTTGATGGAATGAACTCTATCAGTATCCAATAATGGACATTTGCACAACAGCTGATATGCTATTAGTCAGGAGAAAATCACTTCTTTACACCGACAGAAAAAATAGATGTATTAACCGTAACCGAATTTAGTGGTTGTCACAACTACATTAGATGTCATTACATACGAATTTGAGGTTGTCACAACCGCATTACAGTTTTATCACAACCTAGTCGAGGTTGCTTCAACCGAATTTCAGTTGTGGGGACTGAATTCAATCGTGATTCGGTGGCAACAACCGAATTTGGAGACGCCACGACCTTCCTCCAAATAATTAGTTCTTTGAGTGTGCAGTGTTTGTCACTAAGATGAAATGACACCGATAGCTCCCTGCTTGCAATCCAGGTGGCTTATTTACGAGGTCAGATCGTAAAATAGAGTTGGTAGTTAAGCAACTAATTATTCAGCTATCTTAGGACCCACATTTCTCCCAATTTTCCAGCCGACCATGCCTACCATCGTGCAAATAAACAAATGAAATTGCACTGAAAGGTGCGAACATTTTAAGTACTTTCATCATCAGACAACATAAAGTAAAATTCATTGGTGAATCTGTTAAATTTTGGCGATTCGCATTGCGGTGACCATCTTCAAGATGTACATACAACCATCATGCAATAGAACTCTTTAAATTGTAATAAAATGTGGTGGAATTTTAAGTACTTCCATTCTCTGACAATACCCTGTACAATTCATTGGTGAATAAGTTACATTTCAATACTTCTTTCCGATTAATAATTATGTTGGTTGGTTGGTTGAAAAGGCTGCAAGACAGCACGCTGTCTACCACACTTAGGCTAAAGAAGCCCATTGTGATACCTGCAGTTTCCTCCAAAGCAACTATTGACTAGTCGTTCAGCAATTTTGCCCTTTCAATAAATTTGTCTATAAGACCTACAGGAATATCCTGTAGGGCTACGGTGCTAATTAGATGTGTTCCGAATATCCCACTTCTCAGTCCTGCCAGAGCAGGGCAATCCAAGAGAAGGTGTTTCGTCGTTTCATCGTCCTTATCCATGCAGTATCTACAGAGAGTGGAGTTTCTATGTCCCAATCTTAGGGCGTGTTTTCCTACAAGACAATGTCCCGTAAGTGTTCCTATCATTGTGGATAACCTGCCTCTCGGCAAGTTAAATAATTGCCTAGTCCTCTCCTTGTCCACCTGTGGCCAGAGGACCCTGGCTTGTTTACAAGTTGAAGTAAGTCTCCACTTGTCCTTGAACATATGATCTGCAAACGGCAGGTAGAGATTGGCATGCTAACACCTTCTTTTGCCTGAAGAACCTGTTCCGTAGTGACCTGTCTAGCTAACACATCCGCTACGCAATTACCTGGAATGTCGCTGTGTCCCGGTACCCAGATGAGCCTGATGTCAAAATACTCTATCATCACTCTAAGTAATGAGTGGCATTCTTTCACCGTCAGGGACGTAGCAAACATGGCTACCAGGGATTTATGGCGGCCTGGCTGTCTGTGTAGATACATATTCTCCGGAGGGTTGTGACACTACTTTTCAGTAGTTCAGCAACCTCCAGTATGGCGGTAATTTCCGCCTGAAATACACTACAGTGATCAGGCAGCTTGAAGGAGATATTTATACTTAGGTCCGGTGAATGGACCCCATAGCCTACTTGCTCGTCCAACTTTGATCCATCCGTGAAAAATCTGATACTACTGGTATCCCCTTCCAGTGACTTTTCACAGGTATTCGGAATAAAATTCCTTAGATTTGTCGCTAGTAGAAGGTAGGGGATACAGTAGTCCGTTTTTGCGGGAATAGAGTTGATCCGGTGTAGTAATTCAGCGTGTCCGGAATGCACCGATATCATGACGCCACAATCTCTGATTCTCACCAGGGATGTAGCGGCTGCCGATTCGGCCATGATATCAGGAGTACAGATGTTCAGGATATCACTAAAGTACAGTACCTGACGTCGTGTACATTGCCCCCACTAGCGTTTGTGCTGATCTTTGAATTTTCATCAAGGAATTCAGTATATATTTCTTTTGGAGGGACCTCCACAACAACTACGATGCCATAGAGAAGTAACTATGTACATTGTTTTAATTTCCACTCACCTGCATGTGTATTGATGATTTTTTCGCACACTGCGCCTAAAGAACCCTTTGCATCCATCACAGCTCGAGGCTCCATAATGTTTACCCGTGGCCCGATCACCACATATTGCACATACTGTCGATGACTGGGCATTATTACTATTAATATTATTGCTGGGAGCAAACGCGGAGCTGTTATTGTTGCTGCCCGTCGTACTTGCCGGTGAATTGGCAATACTTTGATTACTATTGCTATTGTGTCCCAAAGTTGCCAGAGGACTTAAAGCCTGGCCGACTGGACTGTGATCCGTCGTTGAATTTGCCACGGATATTGCTTCAGCATGTAGCATATGACTCTCAGCTTCTGCAAATAGAAAAATAAAAACAAAAAAGAGATGAAACTAAATACAACACTATTAAAAACGAATAATTATGAAAACTGGTTCTAACTCTTAATGATCCTTTAATTTTCGATCATTTAAAATGGGATGAAACTTAACAACAAATTATTCAAATCGCAATTAATGCCAGTCCAAGCAACTGATATTTCTACTTTATTTATTTATATTTTTCACCGCATTTAATTGCTTTAATTAATAACAATTAATGCCTATGGACAAGAGAAAGAGTGACAGAGAAGATAGAGAATTTGTTGGAACAAGAGACAAATCACAAGTACCCCAACCAACCACACTCTCTGACATTCCTTGTTTCTCTTTAGTTAAATGTCAATTGTTTGATCGCTCTAGTATTCGCGACAGTCTGACTGATATTAGTGTTGTTGCTTTCTCGATTGTCAAAAATCTTGTTTATATTTTAAATTCAAGAAAAAAGATTGCATTCACGAGACTATGACTATTGGCAAAAAGTTCAGAGATACAGTGAATTGCGGTTATGCGGCGTTACTATACAAAAAAAATATTAATATATCATGTCGGTTCAAAATCATACACCGGGTGCTGTTAAAGGTTTTAGATGCAACAAGCGTTCAAGTTTCATTAGTAATTGAATGTATAGTAATTGAAAGTATTATTTGAGAAGTTTTTCATGGCAGAATACTCGATAGTGTCGCCGTCGCTATGCGAGGTGACCGACGCCGAAGGTGCTCAGAGCAGGGATCGAACCCTGGATCTATGCGCACTAACCATTGCACCACCGACGGCCGCGAATTGTATAAAAAACAACACATAAAAACTGTGAGAAACTCCGTAATGCCTAAGATGATCGAATGGGGGTTGTGAGGCCTAGTGGAAGACAACTTTCCGACTGGTAGTGAATATGTCGTATTTGTTGCGTTGAGGATCGAGGAATTCAATGGACTCTCACATCAAAAATTCAAACAGAAATGGTTTAGTGAACTTCCAAGGTTGAAGTAAAAATGTTATTTTAATATGATGCTGACAACGGAAATTAGGTTCTTTCCAGAATCTGTACAAGGTTTAAAATCTGCTGCTTCTGATTACGTTCCAGCGAGTCGATTGTCGCGTCAGTGCGTGGCTATAATCCGTGCTTAATGTACCAATAGAAGCATTCAAGCCCATCCAATGCGCAATACATCCCATGACGAGAGCATGAAGAGACCAACCAAGTAATTTACTCGATTTTGCCACCGGTAATGAGTGATGTGACTATCGGGTCAGTGCACTCGGATTCTTTGGCATACGGGGGCGCTGGTCGAGGCATTGTGTTCACCCTGTGTTAAAAGTACTTTGAGATTAAGCCTTTGTGGCAGGTACTCCCAATAATATGCAACACATCTGTCGGGTCAGCGCATGGCTACAATCCATGCTCCCATGTGCAAGTACACGCATTCACTCAGAGATTTAGATCCATCTGTTATGCAGGCTATGAGGCTGTACTTCTTAGAGGCAAACAACCAAACAATCCGCGTAGAAGAGTTATTTGTTGCCGGTATAGAGAAATTGTGGCCGTCGGTGGTGCAATGGTCAGTATGCGCGCCCCTTGTACATGAGATCCTGGGATCGATCCCTGTTCAGACCACCTTAAATTTCTTTCCGCGGCGGTCACCTCGCATAGTGAAGGCGACACTATCGAGGATTTAGCCATGAAAAAGCTTCTCAAAATACCGTTCGGAATCGTTGTAAAAATTGTAGGCCTCAATCAGTGAGTATAAAACTAGAAGGCGCACAGCTCACTGGTTGTGAGAAGCTCTCCCCAATTCCTTCATGGGATGTAATGGGAAACAATTTATTTTATTTATAAGGAAATTGCTTCTACGCCTGCCATCAGTTGAAACCTACTGTGACCATGGGTATTGTAAGGATCAGTCAGAGAATAGTGCTGGAAGGTGTTCCTGCACGAAAGCGGAACCACTACTCAATTCGATATATTACTCTCATGCCGGAAAGGGAGTTCTGGAACAAAGGAGTGCCTGGCATAGAGGGATATATAAATTTCTATACTGATGGGTTGAAAATTAATGACATGGAATCTGTACTAGTGCACTAGGGTTGTCTCTTGGAGAATACTTGAACATTGGAGCATGTATCAGAGAGAAATTAGGGAATTGACCTACTCGCTGATGGATAACATTCCAGCAGTTTTCGGGGACGGTGGTGCTGTGTTTAGTGTGCGTAGATCCAGTGTTCGATCCCTGCTCTGACCACCTTTAACTTTTTTTCGGCGTCGGTCACCTCGCATAGTGACGGCGACACTATCGAGTATTTATCCATGAAAAAGCTCCTCAAAATACCGTTCGGAACCGGTGTAAAACTGTAGGTCTCAATCAGTGAGTGAAAACTGGAAAGCGCAGAGCTCACTGGTTGTGAGAAGCTCTCCCCAATTCCTTCATGGGATGTAATGGGAAACAATTTATTTACTTTTTTAGGTTCGTCATACATGGGTTTTTAACACTGACTGACCTACATGATGCAGTGATGCGACGGATGCGCTAAAGTTTATTCCTTTGTGGCGATGATACTATTGGAATTGCAGCTAATGCAACGTCGAAGGAAAGAGGCAACTACTAATATAATCCCAGTACAGGGAACCGAATAATAACACATATTCCATGAAATAACATAAATACTAATCAATATCCACGATGGGATGCCTAACAGAAGTCCCCGGAAGAGAGTGGTAGTGGAGTGTATGGGGTGTGGTTTAGCATGTAGGTGCCAGAAGCAACGTGCGTCTATGCTGATGGCAAGGGTCAGTAGCATCTAGGAATATTCCACACAAACAAAAAACACTTACGAAAAAGTGATTTCTCTCTTGAATTACTTCTCGTTTCTCTCTTAAATAATAACAAGCAAGCAAATCATAATGCTACGTTATTCTTCGTTTATCTGTCTAATGGGAGGCTTCATTTCCTATCTGCCTTTTTCAGTACACTGACCTTCCAAGTGTAGTGATAAGTGTGCAGTCATTGACTGTCGCGTCTTGTTACGTGTCCTAAACCTAACCTAACCTAACATCTTATTCGTCTTCGCACAATGCCAGAGATGCTGGATGGATGGACGCGCGGTCTTGCAATCATGGTAGCTGGGTTCCATTTCATTTCAGGCAAAGTGTAAGTGCTAAAACAAATTAGCATTTAAAATCCAGGGTATCACTATTAGTAAGGGTACACATCTCTCCAAAATGAACCTGAGTAATTTTTATTCTAAATTTAATTTGTTGCTCTACTATCGGCTGTCTCGTAAATATTGCACTTTTTATATTAAGTGGCATTTTTATGTGCAAGTGGCAACTCTGTAATTTGGCAGCTGTCACATATGGTTATTCCAATTACTAAAAATTGTGAAAACGTATTACGAAAATTTGAAAAGTTATGCTGAGACCGAACGCAATCTTCGAAGAATTTTCAGTCGAGAAAGTGCACCTAATGTGTAAACCATTCGAAGAGTGGTCAAAAATTGTTAAGAAACTGGGTCGGTTATGGACAGTAAGACTACTGTGCGTCAATGTAACGATCGGTCTCTGGAAAACATTACTTCTGTAATCGAAAGTGTTGCCGAATACATCAATTCGGCATCGTTCTCAACAACTTCAAATTTCCCGAAGCACGACGCAGCGAATTTTGACAATTTGTGTACAAAATTCAGTTAAGTCAGGAGCTTAAACCAGCAGAGCATGGAAAGCGCCGGCAATTCGTTCAATGGGTAATGGAGCAAAGTGAACTTCAATCCCAATTTTTAAAAAAAAAACTTATCTTTCCCGAAGAAGCGCAATTCCATATGGATGGCTTCGTTAATATACAAAATTGTCGAATTTGGGGCTCAGAAAATCCTCATGCAATCCATGAGAAACAAACGCACCCACAACGAGCAACTGTCTGGTGCGGATTTTGGTCAGGCAGCGTGATTGGGCCTTACGTTTTTGAAGATGAGAGCGAAATTGCAGCGACTGTGGACGGCATTCATTACAGGAACATGATAAGGGAGTTATTGTGGCCTCAACTGGATGGCATGGATCTGGACGATATGTGGTTTCAGCAACATGGCGACACCTGCTATACCGCGCATGAAACAACCGATTTGTTGCAGCAACAAATTCCAGAACAAATTATCTCAAGAAATTCCGAAGTCAACTGGCCACCAAGATCATGTGATTTAACGCCGTGCGATTTCTTTCTTTGGGATTTTGTGAAATCTCGGGTTTATGCGAATAAACCAGAAATAATTCCTGAGCTCAAATCCGAGTTCCACCATCAGTGCAACTCCGCCATCGGTGAGATACAGCCACATCTTTATGAAAAAGTCATGGAAAATTTCATGAAAAGAGTAATGGCCTGTCATCAGAGCCGTGGGGGCCATTTGACGGATATTTTATTCCATACTTAATCGGAATATGACCTCTTTACAATCCAATAAAACAATCACAACTATTTCAAAAAATATGTGTTTTTATTTTAAAATTAAAAAGTGCATTCTTACTGAGACACCTTTATAAAAAAAAATAAATAAATTGTTTCCCATTACATACCATGAAGGAATTGGGGAGAGCTTCTCAAAACCCAGTGAGCTCTCCGCTTTCTAGTTTTATACTCCCTGATTGGGACCTACAGTTTTATATAGGTTCCGAACGGTAGGTTGAGAAGCTTTATAATGGCTAAATACTCGATAGTGTCGCTGTCTCACAATGCGAGGTTACCGCCGCCGGAAGAAATTTAAGGTGGCAAGAGCAGGGACCGAACCCACGATCGCATGTACAAGATGCGCGAACACTAACCATTGCAACTAGTGATGTGCGGTTCCGCGTATTTCAAGAACAAGTTCTTGCGAGTCCGGTTCTATGAAGAACCGGGTATTTGGACCTGTTTTTAACGAATTGTATCCCAGAGAGTCTTAAGTTTAATATTTTATTATAAGAATATAAAATCTCGAAAAAATACACATTTTCATACCATCAAAGATTAACACTTTTAGTTCCTTTAGACCAGACCCGCATCCTCATATTCTGGTACCATTTTACAGGTTTTTCAAACCGTTTTTCAGTTCTTCTAGAATCGTTTCTCGTCCTTTATGGAACCGTTTTCGGTTCATTTGAACGCGTTTTTCGTTACTTTAAGACTGTTTACTGACCATTTCTGTTCATTTAAAACTGTTTTCGGTTCTTTTGGAACCGTGATTCGGTTCCAGTAAGAACCGGTCAGGTCGGGTCTTGGAAAGAACAGGTCGTTCAGAACGGGTACCTCGATTCTGTCCATCACTAACTGTAACCACCGACGCCCCTTATACCCTTATATTAGAAGATTAATTAAACGACCTATAAAATTAAACAAAACTAAATAATAAAATTAAAAAAATAAATATTTTAGTCTACGCGGCTGTGAACATGAGCTATGCCACGTTATTCATTTCCCATAAACATACATGTTTGTTTGCCTCAAACAAACTTATTTGGTGACATGTTCGGTGGTGACATGGCTTCAGATATTCTACTTTAAGTAGGCTATGTGAATAATCGCCCAAGTGAAAATCGCCCAAACCCCAAAAATTAACAATCGCCCAAAAAATATGGGGAAAAAAATTGGGCGATTGTTCATCATGTTTGGGCGTTTTGGTATTTTTGATTTTTTGGTTGTTTGTTCATGATGAATGATCGCTCTTTTACTTAATTGGGCGGTTGTTCGCTACAGTCGTGGGCGATTTCACCACAAAATAGTGGGCGTTTGTTCATAAATTGGATTTATATTTTTGGACGAATGTTCTTAAATTTTTGGGCGATTTTACCTCATTTTTGAGTCTTCTTTCTTAATGAAAAAACACCCACAAATTTTGGGTCATTGTTCATTTTTCGTTTTGGCGATTTTCACTTGGGCGATTATTCGAAGTGGTATTTTTGTTGAAAATTATTTTTACTTTTGATATGAAATTTTAGAATTTTAATATCATATTTTTTTGACTTTTTTTTTGGGGAACAAAAACAATCCCATTTATTGCTTTCGACGACATCTGAAAATTACCCATAACACTAAAATTTCCCCAACACTTGTGCTTCATCTACTTGTTTACTTTATCTATGATATCCACCACTCCGGCGCCATCTAGAAAATTAAACTTGACTTTCAAATCCACCACTTATCTTTCACCGTTTATGGTTTTTTATTTATCTATGGAGAAGGTAGTTTTTTGAAGAAAATGTTTTTGAATAGTTTTTGTTTCCACGAAAATTTGCCAACAACCACCACTCCGGCGCCATCTAGAAAATTTCCCTTGATTTTCAAATCCACCACTTATCTTTCACCATTTACGGTTTTTTATTTATCTATGGAGAAGGTAGTTTTTTGTAGAAACGTTTTTTTTTTAAGAAATGGGAATTTTTTTAGAATGGGTCCTTTTTTCAAGAATAGGTACATTTTTAAGAGTAGGTACTTATCTCATGAAAAGTTATTTTGTTTCAGAAAAAAGGTACTCTTTAAAGAAAAGGTAGTTTTTTAAGAAAGGCAATTTGTTGTAAGAAAATGTAATTTTTTAAGAAAAGGTACTTATTTTAAAAAAAAATTACTTTTTTTAAGAAAAGGTATATTTTTGTGTGAAAATTTCCTTTTTTAAGCAAAAGTACTTCTTTTTATGGATATGAATAGGTATTTTTTTTTTGAGAAAATTTACTTTTTGTAAGAAAAGGCACTTAATTAAGAAAATTTTCTTCTTTAAACTTCTTTCACTTTGGATTTTCTAAATTTACTTTTATTGGGTTTCCCAACATATGGTAGTCTAGACACAAACCATAGCTAAAGTACCCAATATAGTTCATAATACTGGGGTATAGCATAATAGCGTTAAAAAAAAGTTGTTTAATGTTGTTTTCATTTAGCTCCCATCCCACAACGTCCAAAACTAGTTGTCAAAAATTTCGTTTGTTGGCAACGACATTTGCTTTTGCGTGTAAGTACTCCTGACTACTGATCACTTTCCTCTCACCCCTCGTAAGGTAATGCAGTGCTTTAAGTGAGAACACCGCGTTTAGTTTACTAACAATTTGCACTATATATAGTGATTAGCAAACATCATATAACAATATATTTGCCTTCGTTCAAATTAAGCTATTCAGTTCCCATAACAGCGAACACTTCTATCGCCTCTCAAACTCTCCTCAATTGGTATTACATAAACGCCAAGATTTCTAATTTCACTTGCGCCTAGACCCCCTCTAAATAAATAAATTCAAAATCAGCCGGCCAGCCAGCCAACAAACCCCAACACAACCACCCAGCAAGTCAAACCGCTAACAGACAAACAAACAGCGGGCCAAGTAAAAATAAATAAAGCTTCGTCATCGTTATAACGTAGAAAACAAAGTAGTCAATGTTAACATGAGCGTGTCATCGAAGCACAGCCACTAAACAAGTGGAGGGGGCACGCTTTTGGCGGGTGTAATCGCTTACCCAAATGTTGTTGACACCAACGTGGCCAACACTACTTATTAACCCCCTGTGGCACATGCCTCTCTTTTTGGGCGGTCGGTCGGTGGTCGGTCGTTGGTTTCGCAAGTTTCATATTCACTATTTCAGGAATGTTTTCAAAAATTCGCTTGCAATCAGCGCAATTTTGTAATCGAATCAATGATGACACTGACTGTATTCAGTCACTTTCAGATGGTTCTTTCTTTATTGCACCGTTGTGGACTTTAGCGAACAGCGTCACACTCCAAAGTGCAAACGCTGTGTGTCGTGTACAACACAAAAGAGTTAATCAGCATTTATATCCCAGCGATTGGCCTATCACTTGCGAATACCACATCGTGATAATTGTACGTTTGTCATAATTGTTTTGAGTTTTCGGTATTTTTTTTTCTTTTCTGAAAATTACAAAGTCAATAACAAGTCAATAAAATGTTGAAATTCACTCTCCTGTCATCACATATTGATAGATATTTAAAAATTTCTTTAGGAATTGTTTTTTTTTTTTTGGGCAAACATCGTTTTGAGTTTTTAGCAGTGCCCACTAATTGCGCTACTCGTACATAAGTGGTTTCTAAATATAGGAACACATACGTTTGAGGCATCTGAAAATATAAATATTTAGCTGGCTAATCTATCCTCTGTATAATAGTACAATGTTTCATAATGAAATATATATTTTAACATCATACAGTGCGCGCAATAGACAGGTGGTGGACAGGATATGCGAGATATTAGACAGGGGATACTTTTGGCTTGCTTGTGTCTTCTTATACCTTTTATTAAGGACTTGTTAACTCTTGAAAGATCGACTGTGATCTAGGTGGTGCTATGCATAGAAAGCTCGACTTTTGTATATAAACACATTGGGTTGAATTCCTATAAATATGGGAATAGAATCCGCGTTTTCATGCACAAAATTCGAGCTTTATTCAAACTCAAGACCTTTTTAATCGAAAGCTTATTTATTAGCTTTATTTTATTTTCAAAAAAGTCGAGCACTAAAAGCGTTCCAATGATACCAGGGCTGTCTGTATAGCTATTTCGGATATTGCCAACTCAGTTTAAATTTTATCGTATGTGACAGAACATATTTTAAATAAAAATAAATGGTTTCCCATTACATCTCATGAAGGGACCGGGGAGAACTTCTCACAATCACTGAGCTGTGCGCTTTCCAGTTTTCACTCACTGATTGGGACCAACAGTTTTACACCGATTCCGACCGGTATTTTGGTGACTGCAAATATATCGTAAGTGACATGCATATGGGTATTTCCACAGAACCTTTTGTCACATCACGTCACCCTCGTTAATTGCTTATATACCTGTTAGGTTGATTCTCTTCTTTTACTAAATATAGAGCCATTTACATTCTGTATTTAGTAAAATAATGGAAAAAATCGAACTACTTGCTCCTAAACTATAAGCAATTAACGAGGGTGACGTGGTGTGACAAAAGGTTCTGTGGGTTGCCCATATGTATTTGTATATGTAAATTCCTCCAAATATTTACTTCCTCCAAAAGTTACTTGCTTGCTGGTCACACTATGATGCCAGTAGATTCAGTCCATAGCACAATCGAATTCTCTGTAAGAAATCGAACCATATGGGCACCTAGTGAATGGCAAACCGTTATCAGAATTGCTAGAACAAATCCATCGGGTTATGAATGCATTAAACTGAGCCATAAAGATTTTAATAATTGGAAATTGTTTGCTTTGATCGGTAATATTTTTGTCAATTTGTTGTATGTTACACATTTTGGGCCCAGGCTGAAAAAACTTGAAGTGCCAAAAGTATCGTATGTGACAAAAATTTACATATCTCAAAAACTACTACCCGATTTACAAAATTTTTTATTTAAAACAATTAAAGAAGGCAAGTAAAGGTATGTATTAAAAATTGGCTGCGACATTACCACCCAAGCTGAAGAAAATCAAATAAAACCTTCTTCTGTAAAGTTTAGTTTTTGTAACATACGATACATTTGCAAAAAGGTGTCGATATGTTCGAAGAATACCAAGCACTAACATTGGAAACACTTTCAGGCACAACTCTTTCCCATCGGTTTTAAACAGGCATGATTTGTTTTGTCATTACAAAACAGAAGATCGCGATCAACAATATTTTTGTTTCAAGCTCGCCGTGCTCTACGTCAACTATCATCATTTCCCTTGCGGGAGGTTTTTAGTCGGTATGTAACGTATTTCTCCAGTCCGCACGAGCGTTTGTTTTTTTTCTCGCAATTGGCAACACCAAAAACTCGCAGGTATTCTTCAAACTTCCAGCGAAGTTTCGGTCGCCCTATTCTTCGATATACTTTGCGTACGTCTTCGAATACCTTTCGCTCTGATTCGATCGAATATCTCTCATTTCCACAAACCTACGACGAAGAGTGCAAAATTAAACGTCAGATGGGAGAATAAAACACTCTATTCTAATTTCCTCTATGCGAAAAATAGGCAGAAGTCAAAACTCATGCTAGTTGTAACTCGAAATGCAGGACATAAAATGGAATGAAATATATGTCTACGATCGCGAAATTTTTTTTTTTTCTATGATAATGGCTATTTTTATTATTATATATTTATATTTTCATATTTTTATTGCACCATGTGCCACAGATGGTACTTTGGAATTTGGAGAAAGAACACGAGCATCGTAAACGCATGATGAAATAAACAAAATAAGGACAAAAATACGAGGGCGGTTACAAAACTAGCCGACCCGACGCATAGATGGTGTCAGTGGTTTAAATAAAAATTTTGGTGAAAAGTGGCAACCTTAGAAAACATATGTTTTAAGTTTCAAGGTGGCAACCTTATAAAACATATGTTTTAAGTTTCAAGGTGGCACGTTGGTTAGTATTTTTATTAGAGCCATCAAAAGTAAAAGATCTCAGTGAAGTTGTAAACATGGAAAAATTTGGTCACCGTTATGTAATTCAATATTTCCATTTGAAAAGTCTCAGTCCAAGAAATATTAAAGCCGAGCTACAATCTACTCTGGGGGAGTATGCTCCTTCGTTTACGACTGTAAAATGTTGGGCAGCAGAGCTTAAACGAGGCTGTACGATCTGCCAAGACGAACACCGTAGTGGTCGACCAATTGAGGTGTCCACGCCAAACACGGTTGAGAAAATCCACAAAATGCTATTGGATGATCGTCGACTGAAGGTACGTGAGCTAGCTGAAATGATAGGCATTTCAAAAAGTGGTATACATCGTAATTGACCGAAGATTTGAAGATGAGAAAGATGTGCGCACGATTGGTGCCGCGTTTCCTTTCAACAGAGTTAAAACATCGTCGTGAAGATGTTTCAGTAGAGTGTTTGGCGATGTTCCACCGATATAAAGCTGCATTTTTGCGTCGATTTAATTTCATTAAAAGTAGCGTGTAACGACGCCATACATCTGAATGTATAACTAAATATTTTCCCATTATATCCCATGAAGGGATAGGGGAGAGAGCTTCTCACAATCATTGAGTTGTGCGCTTTCCAGTTATCACTCACTGATTGGGAACCTACTGTTTTACACCGGTTCCGAACGGTTTTTTGAGAGGCTATTTCATGGTTTGTTACTCGATAGTATGGTCGTCACTAAGCGAGGCGGTGGTCGTCGTCGATAGAAGTGTAAGGTGGTCAGAGCAGGGATCGAACTCAGGTTCTCTCGTACAACTGCCGCGCACACTAATCGTTGCACCACCGACGGCCATATACGTCTGAACGTAATTTTCGTAATAGTGAAACACAGAAATTGAGAGGATATCGTTAGGGAAAGTCGATGATAAATTAAATGTTCTTCTCATGTTATTGATGGATTTCGAAGAAGAAAAACACGAATGGTATTAATATTTTAGGAAATCCGTATATTAAATGTTTTTGTAAAATCCTAGATTAAGCCTTTTAGTGAAGCCTTAGACGAAGCCTTATATTAACCCTTTTAGTAAAGCCTTTGATAAAGTACAGCAGTATCTGTGACAATAAAAGTTCACGGCACAACGCATGATTACGGATTTCTTGTGGCCTCAACTGAACGGAATGGATCTGGTTCGCTTTTATTGGGACACCCTTTACTAAACGGTGTCTCAGCAAGAATGCACTTTCTCAATTTAAAATAAAAACAGGTATTTTTTGAGATAGATGTGATTTTTTTATTGGATTGTAAAGAAGACAATTAACAAATTTTGAATTTGCATTTGCTCAGGGACTGCGAATGCAGGTTGTGGAATCTGATGTCAATTGTAATGAAATATGGCAATGCTTTTAATTGATTTGAATTTGTTTGACTGGTGGCAATTCTGTATTTAAAGTATTTTATATGTAGAGGTTTGTATCTTCGATGTGTGGCCTCGTAGTACTTTCAAATTCATAAACCTGTACTGTATAAAATATTTGAAAAGCAGAACTGCCAGATATGAAGGAAATGCTTTGAAAATGAGTAAAATTGCCAATGGTAGTGATTTTTTTTTTGAATTTGCATTTGAACAGGCAATTCAAATTAAACTCCAAATTATAAATTACATATAATTAATTTGAGCCATGTATGGGTGAGATACAACCACATCTTTTTGAAACATTAAATAATTTCATGAAAACAGTAATGGCCTGTCATCAGAGCCGTCGGGGCCATTTCGCAGATATTTTATTCCATACTGAATTGGAACATGTCTTCTTTAAAATCCAATAAAAAAAAATCACAACTATCTCAAAAAATACGTGGTTTTATTTTAAAATGAAAAAGCGGTTTCTTACTGAGACGACCTTGTTTGGATACAACTTCAGGGATGTTCTTAAGAAACTAGTTCATGTCCAAGTAATGTGTACAGTTGTTTTAAGACCAACCAGCTGCATTTAGTACAGTGTTGCCACCTTACTTTTTTGTAGTTTTTAATTTAAACAAATTCGTTTTCTTTGTTATTTAACCAACTGTTAATTTGATGTGATTAATTTAGAGAAACACTTGAATGTTTCACGTTTTATATATATATATATATATATATATTCGATTGTATTATAACAACAAAATTAAATAAAACATATTGATTAAATATACTTTGTATGTAAATGTCTGTGTGTAGTAGGTTCTTATCAATCGTTATCATTGGCAATAAACTTTATGGAACGGCCAGCAATTGCTGCTTTGTTGAAAATGTCTACAATCAAACTGGCATACATACATACATACAAACATATCTACAAAATAAATTTATTTATATATATATATATATATATATAATGTCTTTATTTATTTATTTAAATATGGACGCGTTTTGGACGCAAGACTACCAGACAGACGTACGCACCTATACACAAATTCGATTCAATTGATCGTGAAGTAGAGCGGGTATATTCTAATGAATCTTTAAAAATAAATAGCAATAAAAAGAAAACAAGAAACAAAAAGTGAAATGAGTCAACAGAATGTTTGCCTTCACAAGAAAGAAACAATGAAAATAAAATGACAAAACCGAAAGCAAATACAAAAGAAAAAAAAAACAGCAACCCAGAATGAAATTTCGAAAAAATAAACGATTTTTTCCTACAAAACCTCAGAGCTAAACTCGTACACTTTATAGATATTATGCATGAATTCTCGTATACGTCGTTAAAATATGCGTGTCAAAGATCAAATTTATATTGTTTAAAAAAAAATCTACTGAATACTGAATACAAATAGAAAAATAATGTGGAAAAAAGCAATACTAAAATTAAATGACTTAAGAAAATAAAATGAAATAAAAGGGTTTCGCCGTAATCTAATTACTAGGTACCCTCCCAAACGTTTTGCAACAGAAATCATTTAGAAACGATCGCGATCGTAAACGCGATGTCGTATTAAATGTATTTATTCTTTGTCTATTCCCTGATATACTAGTATAATAATACCTATGATTCTCAACGTGGGGAGCATTATTTAACAAAAGCAATTTGATTTAAATACTAAAAAAATTATCCCATCTTCTCTAGAAAAAAAAATCCACTTAAAATGTTCAAACACATTTAAAGGCGAGGGGGTCACATGAATATTTAAAACTTAGTTACCTAAACTCGGTTTAACCTTGACGAAATTGAATTGGGAGAGAAGAACGTTGACTCCTACTACATAGGATTTAGTTTTAAATTCAAGCTGCTATTTTGATATACCAACAAGTGCTACCGATGGTACTCTGCAGTTTGGAAAAGAGAAACCGATATTTCAAAATCATGACGATAAATGGAATATGAAAAAATAAGTAAGAATGGTTATTAAGTAGCAACTACAGGTATTTTATTGAAAGACATGGTTTTCAGACTACCATGTGCTATAGATGGTAGTCTGAAGAAGTAAAGTGGTCATGTGAAACCATGACGGCAAAAATAAATAGTCACAGGAAGACATCGAAACTCAGGATTTCCTATTTTGCTAAAGACTGCGTTTTTCAGACTATCATGTGCTATAGATGGTACTCTGCAGAAGTAAAGTGGTCATGTGAAACCATAGCGACAAAAATAATTAGACCAAGAAAGACATCGAAACTCAGTATCTAATATTTTATTAAAAGACTGCGTTTGAAACAACATCAGATGATACTCTGCAAAAATAAAGAGGTTGTAAGAAATCATGGTAAAATAGAAAAAACATGAGGTGTCAGGGGACACCCGGTTGGAACGAAGTTCCTTTCGCTATATAAATATTATGTAAAGGGTTTTTCAACAGAGACGCTTCAGAAGTAAATCGATAGGGACAGCAAACGACGCCATATTTTTTCCCGCTCTTTGACATTTCTCTTCAGTAAGGATTGCCATATCATCATGGAAAGATATACGAGCCAACAACTTGTCGAAATTATTAAAATTTACTACCAAAATTTGGAGTCAGTGGCCACAATTTTAAGAGGCCAACTTTAAGCGGCCACAACAATCAGCGCTGAGGCTCATTTCTGGCTGAAAGGCTTCGTCAATAAGCAAAACATGCGTTATTGGTCAGACAGCAATCCACACGTAATCCATGAGTCACCATTGCATCCCGAAAAAATTACGGTTTGGTGCGGTTTATGGGCCGGCGGCGTCATTGGGCCGTGCTTCCTCCGTAATGATCACGACCGGCACATTACTGTGAATGCGAATCGCTACCGTTCAGTGATAACCGAATATTTTTGGCCCCAATTGGATAATATGGACTTGGAGGACATGTAGTTCCAACAGGACGGCGCCACAAGCCACACAGCGAATGCCACAATCAATTTTTTGGAAACCAAGTTTGGTGAACGTGTTATCTCACGAAATGGCCCAGTCGATTGGCCGCCTCGGTCGTGCGATTTGACGCCGTTAGATTATTTCCTGTGGGGCTATTTCAAGTCTATGGTCTATGCCAACAAGCCAGCGACGATTGATGAACTTCGTACCAATATCGAACGTGAAATTGCAGCAGTATCGGCCGATTTATGCTTGAAAACCTTCGAAAATTGGGTTCAGCGTCTGGACTTCTGCAAGCGTGCCCGTGGTGGCCATGCAAAAGAAATCGAGTTCCATACATAATGGCATCGAACGTACTTTCACAGGAATAAAGAATTTCATTGGTATCTAACACCGGTTTTGTTTTAATCAAAAAAACTTTTGTAGCGCTGTTATTGAAAAACCCGTTATAAGAAGTAGACTATGCACACCTAAATAGTAAGTTTTTTTTATGAAAATGCTGCCAAAATTGGTACTACAAAGTCATAATGGTATTAAAAAAAAGAGCTATTCATATTTATATATCGCATTACCAACCATATTGATAACATTCAAATTTCCCAGCAACATATTTTCATGAATTCGGCCCTTTGCAGAAAGTGCTGCCAAGTTGGCTATCAAAGATCGTAAAACCTAGATAGTTCTTTCTACCTTAACAAAATTTAATAAAGCCTTTAAACAATTCAGGTCTATGGTATTGATAATGAGAAGTCTTCCCCTTTAAGATTTAGATGAACTCTTAGATTTTTACTAGCTTAGTTAAGCCAAAATAATTTAAGTCGTTGACAAAAAGTCAATTAGCACATTGTTCAAGCTTAATAGTTAGTGGATGTACATCATTTTACTGCGATTTACATACAACTTTTGTTTAATTTGTCAACGAATTATTAACAATGCTGCCAAGTTCTCAGCTATGACACTTAATTTTTAGCGTTTATTAAGGAATGTTTGGAAAATTCTATTTCAAATTTCAATTGATTTTTTTCAAATTTCAATTGGAAATGGTGTAGTTCAAACCATAACTAAATTAAGTTAAAAAGGAAATATACCTATTGACTGACACTATTATATATTTTATAGTTAAACTATGTTTAAGATCCCCTTGGCATTCCATCATGTGCCACAGACGGCACTCTGCCGAATAGGAGTGAGCATTTTGATGTATTAAAATTCATGACAAGAAAATTTAAATAAGTTGAACAATCCTATGACAAACACAACATGCTATTTTAATGGAAATATGACTTTAACATACATACACTGCCAACATGTCTCGCAGGTGGTACTGTATGATTTGAAACGTGGAAAATTTATTTTTCTCAACAAATCTAAAATGAAAAATGAATGTAAACATTGATCTACAATCACGTACAACCTACAATTTTACTGACATATTGGCTATGATGACAATTTTATGTTACATCATGTGCCACAGATGGTACATTACAGTTTTGGGGGCAAGAATGTTCATCTGTTAGAAGTTGGCCGATAATAAAGAGATAGGTAGGAAAGATAGTAAAACTCACTATCTAATACATTATTGTAAATCTGCATTTGAGCGCCCTAAGATATGGTATCATGTGTTGCAGGTGGTACTCTGCAGTCAAGCACCAAACGGAGTGGCTTTTTAAAATCACGTTGATCAAATAGAATCGGCATAATATTTTATTTTAATGCTGTCCGCCCGTGGGAATCTGCCAGTAAAATGATGAAATATAGTTTTAGACAAATAATGAAAATAAAAAAGTTTGAGAAACACTTCTTTACTAAATTCGCCATACAGTATATGTGTGGCATAATATATTTTTCCACACCACCTATCACCACTCGATTGATAGTATATAAATCATTCCTTCACCCCTTTTCTCTTTCGCTACTATCAACAATATATATTATATACTACATGGGTTATTTTAAATATTTCCGGCCTATATCCAGGAAAAGAAGAAAAATATTCACTTCCTCAATCTATCCAGATCGTAGAAAAATTAATCACCTAAATTGTCATTATCTGCACCATTAACACCCATAATGTCGCCAGTGCTATTTAGTATTTCGTCATTAAAAAAAGGTCTCAAAATAACCGCGTTTGGCACAATAATTTTCATAATTTTGACAGCGATATAAAAGGTCATTAAGGCTAATGAAATCATGAAAATAGTGGCCCCCATTAACTGGTAACTAACTGGGTAATGCAAACATGTTGTACGTGTAGACATACATATAAAATTTTAATTATATATATTTATATTTATAATAATTATAAAATCTTCCAAATAAACAAATGCCATTATAGAATCCAGTATCAAATCTGACAAACAGTGGGTGCATTAAAAGAGGAACACCAAATTTGCTGTTTAAATTCCAAATATTCTTTTAATAAACGCTAAAAATTAAAAGTCTCATAGCTGAGAACTTGGCAGCATTGTTAATAATTCGTTGATAAATTAAACAATAGTTGTATGTAAATCGCAGTAAAATGATGTATGTACATCCACTAACTATTAAGCTTGAACAATGTGCTAATTGACTTTTTGTCAACGCCTTAAATTATTTAGGCTTAACTAAGCTAGTAAAAATATTGGCAGCATTTCTAAGAGTTCATCTAAATCTTAAAGGGGAAGACTTCTCATTATCAATACCATAGACCTGAATTGCTAAAAGGCTTTATTAAATTTTGTTAAGGTAGAAAGAACTATCTAGGTGTTACGGTCTTTGATAACCAACTTGGCAGCACTTTCTGCAAAGTGCCGAATTCATGAAAATATGTTGCTGGGAATCTGAATGTTATCAATATGGTTGGTAATGCGATATATAAATATGAATACCTCTTTTTTTTAATACCATTATGACTTTGTGGTACCAAACTTGGCAGCATTTTCATAAAAAAAACTTACTATTTAGGTGTACATAGTCTAATTCTTATAACGGATTTTTCAATAACAGCGCTACAAAAGTTTTTTTAAATTAAGCAAAACCGGTTTTAGATACCAATGAAATTCTTAATTCCTGTGAAAGTACGTTCGATGTCATTATGTATGGAACTCGATTTCTTTTGTATGGCCACCACGGGCACGCTTGCAGAAGTCCAGACGCTGAACCCAATTTTCGAAGGTTTTCAAGCATAAATCGGCCGATACTGCTGTAATTTCACGTTCGATATTCGTACGAAGTTCATCAATCGTCGCTGGTTTGTTGGCATAGACCATAGACTTGACGTAGCCCCACAGGAAATAATCTAACGGCGTCAAATCGCACGACCGAGGCGGCCAATCGACTGGGCCATTTCGTGAGATAAAACGTTCACCAAACTTGGTTTCCAATAAATTGATTGTGGCATTCGCTGTGTGGCTTGTGGCGCCGTCCTGTTGGAACCACATGTCCTCCAAGTCCATATTATCCAATTGGGGCCAAAAATATTCGGTTATCATTGAACGGTAGCGATTCGCATTCACTGAAATGTGGTGGTTTTTATCATCACGGAAGAAGTACGGCCCAATGACCGCAGGCCCAATGACGCCGCCGGCCCAATGACGCCGCTGGCACATAAACCGCACTAAACCGTAATTTTTTCGGGATGCAATGATGACTCATGGATTACGTGTGGATTGCTGTCTGACCAATAACGCATATTTTGCTTATTGACGAAGCCATTCAGCCAGAAATGAGCCTCATCGCTGAAGATGATTTTCCGATGAAAATCCGAATCATTTTCAAGTTGTTGCTCAGACCAATTCACGAACATACGACGCTAATGGTGGTCAAGCGGCTTCAGTTCTTGCGTCAATTTGAGCTTGTAAGGATGTAGGCCAAGATCTTTTCGCAAAATTCGCCACAACGACGTCACAGAGATGCCCAACGCTTGAGAACGACGTGTGAGAGACACATTTGGGTTTTCTTGAACTGAAGCCTCAGCGGCAGCAATATTCTCGACACTACGGACACTTCTTTGTCTCACTGGCACGGGAACATTTTGTACTGTGCCTGTGGATTCAAATTTTTCCACTAGACGCTCAATTGTTGATCTGGTAGGACGATTATGACGACCATAAATTGGACGTAGCGCTCTTAAAGTTGATGCCACTGACTCCAAATTTCAGTAGTAAATTTTAATAATTTCGACTCGTTGTTGGCTCGTATATCTGACCATGATGAAATGGCAAACCTTACTGAAGAGAAATGCCCAAAGAGCGGGAAAAAATATGGCGTCGTTTGCTGTCCCTATCGATTTACTTTTGTAGCGTTTCTGTTGAAAAACCCGTTATTACCAACTGGAGAGATGAGGCAAAATATCGAACTTGTTGGCGAAATATGTTATCTTCGTTTTGTAAGGCCCCTGACCCCTCGGGGTTGTTCGAGACCGGATAAGTAAGTAAGTAAGATTGGGACCTACAGTTTTTCACCGGTTCCGAACGAAATTTTGAGAAACTATTTCGTGGCTACGTACTCGGCAGTGTCGCCATCACTAAGCGAGGTGACCGTCGCAAAAGGAACTTATAGGCGAAAATTATCGACTGTAACTTATACACTTTTTCATTTCTATGGGGAATTGCATATCCTGGTCGAAAAGAACGAGCCTATTAGTATAATATTATGACCTTTAAATCTCGGATGTTTGACGAGGCTTCCGTAGACCGTTTTAGATTTTGTGATTGAAACTAATTCGGTGTAAATTTCCGTTCGATGTACTGTGTATGTGAGGCACAACTTTGATACTGAGAGACCCCTCTAACAATCCACCTTACCATTTACAAGACAACGGAGCGGATTCAGAGTATTTATCCGCCCATTCGGCTATAAAGACATTTTTATTTTGTTAAATTAACAACAGATATCCATACTGGGCGTCAGAAACCCAATATGTATTTATTTTGTATAGTAGAAACACCTTTCTTGCCCATATATCTTAGATCATTTCGCAGCCAAACAAAGCCGCACTGGGAGCCTTTACGCTTCGAACTTGTGAAAGGGTTCGTTTTATATAAGAATAGGAATATAGGAGACCTCGCTGGATAACGAATAGTTTGGGGAGATCTTTAATGAATTAAATTTGGTATTTGCTATCATTCAGGGATATCGAGATTAAACAGCGCTATTAATGAAAGAGACTATCGCCATGTCTGAGAACTCGCTGCGTTACCAATAGCTCAGTGAGATATGAAACAAATAAAATTACGCATTGGCTGTCATTCAGGGATATGAAGTTTAAAGAACTATATTAACGATAGTTATTTTCCCTTTTGTCATCCTATTACAGTTTGAAGAGATTGCAACCTGGATTATCGCCATGTGTGAGAACTCATTGGGGAACAAATATTTCGGTGAGATCTTTCACATATGCGAATTGGTATTTGATGACATTCATGGATGTCGACATTAAAAAGCGATATTAAAGAGATCGCACTTAAAATGTGTTCCCCTTTTTTTATCTCTGTTGAAGAGATTGCAAGCTAGATTATCTTTACGTCGGACACCTCGTTGAGTAGCAATTCGTTCGGTTAGACCTTTAACAAATTAAATCTAGCATTTACTGCCATTCAGGGCTATTGAGTTTAAAGCGCGCTATTAATGAAATTTGACTTTAGATTTGTTTTCCCTTTGTGATCCCTATTTGAATATTGAAGTGGTCGCAACCTATGCTATAGATTTATCTAAGCACTCGCTGGGTAAAAAATAGTTTGGGGAGATATTGAACTAATAAAATTTCGCATTTGCTGCCGTTCAGGAACATCGAGATTAAAGACCTTGTTCTCTAATCTTTACCGTTTACACCACCCAGTTTGAGATTCAATTGGCATTTCAGATGACAACTTTGTGCTTAAACCAATTAAGACGAACTCCGTGCTGAGGCAAAAGTATCGAAGACGGCAGCACAACAAAACAATTAAATTGGCGGCTCTTGGTTTTGCCAGTATTGTACTACTTTGGGCTGTTTTTGAAATACCTAGGTCTTTAAAAATGAATCAGCCGGTCAAATCGAGTCAGTCGATGAATTCAGCTCACATTTTAAATCAATAAGAGCCAATTATATCGGCGACGGCGTGAGCTTAAAACAATTTTGGTGGCGGCGTGAGCTTCAAATATTTTTGGTGGCGGCGGCGCGTCGGAGTATTTTTGATTGGCTTCTGAATGACACACAGTTGAGTTTTTGTCAATGTTGTATTATGGCTGCACTTTTCTTGATACTTAGCAGTGTTGCATCTAATTGTACACAAGTTTAAAATGAGGTTAAAATAAAAACTTTAGTTTTTACAGATCAAAATTATATGAGAAATCTTCTAGGTTAGGGTGGGTTAACGGAGTTAATCTTCGCAATCCGCTAATCTTGGTCAGTGTAAGTGCTGCATTAATGAGATCTCACTTTAGATTTGTATCCCCTTTGTTATCCCAATTTTAATGTTGAAGAGAAAGATTTATCGAGAAACTAGCTGGATAACAAATAATTCAGAGTGATCGTTAACAAATCGTATTTGGAATTTGTTACCGTTCAGGATTATTAGGTTGAAGGATCGCTATTAATGATTACATGTTTTTTATTTGAACATTGATGAGGTCTCAAACTAGACTATAAATTTATCTAAGACCTCCATGGGTAACAAATAGTTCGGTGAGATATTCAACAAATGAAAGTCCGCATTTCCTCCATTCAGCAATATCAAGTTTAAAATGTGATATTAGCGAGATGGCACTTGAGATTATTCCACTTTTTTGATCCCTATTTGATTGTTGAAGAGATCACAATTATTATGAGATTATTCCACTTTTTTGATCCCTATTTGATTGTTGAAGAGATCACAAGTTAGATTATCGCCATGTCTGACAACTCGTAGAGCTACAAATCGTTCGGTGGGATCTTAAACATATGCGATTTGGTATTTACTGCCATTCAGAGATGTTGAGATTAAAGAGCGATTTTAAATATATCGCACTTGAGAGCTTCCCCTTTGCTATCGCTATTGGAAGGTTGAAGAGATCGCACGGTAGATTATCGATACGAAATTAATATTAATTTAGTTCGATAGTAACGAGGTCGGGATATAGATTTATTTCTCTTTGTGAAACCCTATGGGATGTTAAAGAGATCGCTATTTATTATCGCTATTTGAATCGCAAGCTAGACTATCGATACGTCTCCAAAGGCGTTAGGTAACAAATGACCCGGTAAGATCTTTAAGAAATTAAATTTGGTTTCTGCTTGAATGTTGAAGAGATCGCAAACTAGACTATCGATATGTGTCACAACTCGTTAGGTAACAAATGACCCGGTAAGGTCTTTAAGAAATTAAATTTGGTTTATGCTTGAATGTTGAAGAGATCGCAAGCTAGACTATCGATACGTCTGCGAACTCGGTAGGTAGCAAATGACCCGGTAAGATCTTTAAGAAATTAAATTTGGTTTGTGCTACCGTTCATGGATATCGGATTTAAAGAACGATATTAACGAAGTCGGAATTTAGATTTGTTTCTCTTTGCGACCCCTATTAAAATGTTTGAAGGGATCGCAAGCTAGACTATCGATTTATCTAAGAACTCGTTGGTTACCAAAGACTTTGGTGGAATATTAAACAATGAAAGTTTCGGTTTTGCTGCAGTTCAAGAATATCGAGTGAGAACGCACTTAAAATTCTTTCCCCTGGTGGTCGGTAGATGTATGTTGCAGAGATCGGAAGCTAGACTATAGATTTATCTAAGAACTCGCTGGGTAACAAATAGTTCAATGAGATCTTTAACAATTTTGTCGACATTCACGGCTACCAAGTTTTCTTAAGACATTTCTTATGTTTCTTATTAATGTGTTTAAATGCTAATTGATTTCTAATTTATCAGCTGACCCCTTCTCATTGAACCGACTGTTTACTTTAATATTTAATAATAAAAAACAAACAACTTAGTCTACAAGTAATTATTATTTTTTTATTATGACGAATATTATAATTATTATTGTAGTCTCATGATTACTCGTGCATTTGAGATGCTGGTACTGCTGCCGCTGCGTCCGATGCCACTTGTTCCAAATAGACTGATAATAATGGACATATTCTAAATCTACAGACAACAGGTTAAGACTGACTATATACTAAATATTAAAATGCGCCTAATTAGTCGAGTTCATGTATTGAAGTATTTTAAGTGAAATCTTGAGAGAAGAAAAAAAAAACGCAAATCTTAAAAGTGGTAGTAGAGTGTGGCTTCGTGGCACCATCGGTGTCAGTTCAAGGAAAATTCTTTAATTGCCCACCAATCGCAGTAACTACGATATTGGACGCCAGATTCGGCTGGCTATAGATCTCGAGCTAGAGGCAGAGAGAGAGAGAGAGAGAGAAAGAGATATAATTACCCACAGATTCAGCAACAAAGTTGAGGCACCTCAATCTGAATATCTTGTAGCTACACATTCGAACAATTAAATATGCAATAGAATTTAAATCTTATAAGATCTCATTCACGTTCAATAAAAAGATGTTGTTAACAAATGAGCTGAGCTGAGCCGTGAGGGAAAAAAGTGGTCCACAATGAGCTGAAATTTGCAATTGTCAGTAATTGCTTGGTGGCCATTAACAACAATTTTGAACTCGCGGTCAAATCGGATTTAGTTGACTGCTTAACAGCTTTTTGGTAATAAAATCAGTCATTAGCTGCGAGATATTAGGCGAAGCATTTAACCTTTCACGTATCCTTAACCCTAAAATGCACTCCTTACCAGCAAATTCGTGGCTGTGCTATATATCTCTCTCTCAACACAACAATGAATTGTAATTATGGCTGTAAATCGTCGGATTAGTTTCATATTTCATAGGGGTTTTTTCGCTCCATATAAATTCAATTGAAAATTGTCTTTAATTTGCCAATCAATTCATTTGCCTTCATTAAATGGAATTGGAAGGAGAACAAAAACAGAATGGAAATATGGAAAATCATTATTTTAGCGCGTTCTAATTATACAATAATTGGTCATGTTGTTATAATTGGCCATTTTAACAAGCCACGCCAGGCAGCCATGTAATATAATGCAAAGTGGCATGGAAATTAACACTTAGATGGTTTTTTGTCGTCCCTACTACTCTGTAACCTTGAGAAGTGGTGGGAAATTGAAAAATAAAACTGCGTAAATACAATCATCTCTTTTTCAATCTCAGATGAGAAGAACAAAAAATTGCCAATAAAATCCAACCCAAGATCCTTGTTGTGTAAGATACTATTAAAGCAGTGGTCTGACAACGATACCTTATGAGAAATACAATTTTCGTTCCCCACCAACGGAATTTTTAACACCCAAGCAACAACTTAAGGAACAGCCTTTTTCAATCTTACATGAGAAGATCAAAAAAAATGCCAATAAAACCCAACCCAAGATCCTTGTTGCGTAAGATACTATTAAAGCAGAGCTGTGACAATGGTACCACATGAGAAATACAATTTCCATTCACCACAAACGAAATTTTTAACAGCCAAACAGCAATTTCAGGAACAACTTTTTTTCAATCTTAGATGAGAAGAACAAAAAAAGTCAATAAAATCCAACCCAAGACCCTTGTTGAGTAAGATACTATTAAAGCAGAGCTCTGACAACGATACCATATGAGAAATATAGTTTTCGTTCCCCACAAACGAAATTTGTAACAGCCAAACAACAATTTAAGGAACAACTTTTTTTCAATCTTAGATGAGAAGAACAAAAAAATGCCAATAAAACCCAACCCAAGATCCTTGTAGAGTAAGATACTATTAAGGCAGAGCTGTGACAATGGTACCACATGAGAAATATGATTTTCGTTCCCCACAAACGGAATTTTTAACAACCAAGGAACAACGTTTTTCAACTTTAGATGGGAAGAACAAAAAAATTCAAATAAACTCCAATCCAAGATCCTTGTTGAGTAAGATACTATTAAAACAGAGCTCTGACAACGATACTACATGAGAAATACAATTTTCGTTCCCCACAAACGAAATTTTTAACAACTAAACAATAACTAAGGAATAACCGTTTTTCAATCTCAAGATCAAAAAAATGCCATTAAAATGCAACCCAATATCCTTGCTGGATAAGATTCTATTGAAGCAGAGTCATGCCAATGATGACACATGGCAAAAACAATTTTCGTTCACCATAAACGAAATTTTTAACAGCCAAACAACAAGTTAAGGAACAACTTAATTTCGTTTGCGATAAATTCAAAAGTGCGTATGCAAAATAATTGCAATGGTCGTCCTATTCAAGCAGAGCCCTGACACTTCAAAAATATAATTTTCGTTTCCCACAAAAGAAAATTTTTAACAAGCAACCAACAACTTTTAACTTCGTTTGGGGTAAATTCAAAAGTGCATATGCAATATAATTGCAATCGTCGTTCTATTAAATCAGAGCCCTGACACCTATAACACATGTGAAATAAAATTTTTGTTCCACACAAACGAAATTTTTAAAATTTTAAAACAACAACTTAAGGAATAATCGCAATTGTATTTTTTACAATCTTCGGTGGAAACAAAAAAATCTTTTAATAAAATTCATCTCAAAATCCTTCTTGAGTCAGACGTATTGAAGCAGGTAAAGAAACGTTCCGTCCTTCAGGTAACGAAACATTCTGTTCTTCGCAAACGAAGTTTTAGAACACTCAACTTCGTGTGCGGAGCAACGTTTTCTCTCTCTGGATTTGGACCTACACTCAGGCGAGTGTACATTAAATGCAGTACATTGTTTTGGACCTGGGGATGTCGTCATAGATGTAGGAGGAAAGAGGGAATAGTGTTTGTTGATGTTTGAAGTAATTGACAAAAATTTTCGTTCCCCACAAACTTAATTTTAGACAACTACATTTCGGGTAATGAACAACCTAACTTCGTTCACGGTAAATTTCAAAACAAACTCGCATATGCAAAATAATCTCAATTGTCTTTTTTGTGCGCTTCCGTCAAAGATGATACAGAACACCAGATGGTGAATTCAATGTGGTTGATTTGAAGTTCAATGGAAATTTTCTAGATGGCGCAGCAATGTTGGAAATGGGCAAGTTTCCCTGGAAACAAAAACTATTTAGCCCTGCGTTTTTGCCTATTCTACTGTCAAAAAATATCAAACGCGATATGCTTTTCAATTATTTATATTTTGTTTTCAAATTCAAACAACAGAATCGAAAGAAAAATGATTTTTAGTGCTTTTTCGTCGAATCCGCGTGAAAAATGGTCCTACAAAAACATCATATGCTCTCTGGTGAATAAGTGAATTTCTATTTCTATCATTTTTATTTTTTTGTACACCCACAGAAAAATAACCGGATTTGCCACAACTGAATTTAGAGGTTGTCACAACCACATGAGTCGTCATCCCAACCGAATAAGAGTTTGTTACAACCGCATTGGAGGCAGTCACAACCGATTAGAGGTTGGCTACAACCAAATTTCACTTGTGAGAAACCAATTTAGTCGTGACAACTTTGATTCGGTTGTGACAACTGTAGTTCGGTGTCAACAAGCGATTAAACGGTTGCTACAATCTCAGTTCAAACAACTAGGTCTGTGAGTGTATGTCCAGTATACTCGACTCCATTGGTTTGAGCTCACGCAGGAAACAAATGCATATCGTGTCTAAGTGAATCGTTGATCATTCCTTGTTCCTTGTACTAGACTAAGCCGACGCTCAAAGGAATAGGAATGACATATACTGCTGTCACCTACAAACAAGTAAATAGTGTTAGCAAATATACCAAGTAGGGCCGTGATGAAAATTAGAAAGAGTGAAGGCGAGAGAACAGTGTATTGTGCTACAGCCGCATTAATTTTATACTCATTGGTTGAGATGTTATCCATAACAACAATAAATCGAGAGAATTTTGTTCCCTATCCAAAAGCTTCAACCTTCAATATGAATGCATCGTACCAGACTCTGGCAAATCTGGCATTTAGGTTGAATAATTACACTACATTCACAAATCACCACTGAAAGAACGAATTTCGGGGAGAGGCTCGGGGGCCCGCCCTGCGTACATGCATGGTTGCGAGCACAATTCAGTGAACAGTTAACTTCACCTGTCAGACCGGTGAATTTGCGGTAAAGCCCAAAGTCTACATAAATAATCCGGTAACTATTGAGAAATTAAACGCCAACATTACCCGCGTCATTCGCCAAATACCAGTCGAAATGATCGAACTGCGTCATCAAAAACTGGAATGTTAGAAAAGATCAAGCACAGTGGAGGATTACACAAACAAAACAACCATTTCTAAATGGATTGTCCAATCAAAATGCAATTTCACACAGACATAACTAAGCTGTGGCGTTATTGAAATTCCCAGATTTGAACTCCACACACCTTACTGGAGCAACACAGTGGAAGCCCAAAATTGACCACAGCGGGCTACCAAAAAATTTGAATTTTATTTTTTTATAGGAAAACCTACAAAAAAACATGCTCATGAGCCTAATTTTACGCTTTTAGTTCTAAATTTATCAAAAACTATTGAAGCATTGGGATTTGAAGCACGTTTGAGCTGTAATTGCATAAGTTTCTGACTAAGAGTTTGGTAGCACTGCACTCGACAAAAAACCACTCCTGCAATTTATAGCAGGAACCGTGTATATGTTTCCAAGCATTGTTTTCATGAATTGAAGATCTGCAGTTTGTTTGTTTCTTTACTGTCTGTCACGTTTTTCTTTTCAGCAGTTTTTGACAAACAAAGCCACATTTCGGTCACAAAACCATATACTATAACTTATTAATCATTATCTGCCCAACATGTAATATTGGATAGCAAACACAATGTGTTTAGGCACAACTATAAAGTATTTGCGCTAAGCTGCAAACACGTTATAGTTGCATCCAAACAAGAAAATAGGCAGATTATTCAGCATTGGACGTGTTACTACCGCTAGTTTTTTATTATTTTAATAAAATAATAATAAAATAATTTAATAAAATGATAATAAAAAAAATAATAGTAAAAATTATAATAAATAATACATTTTTTTTTAACATTCAAGCTCCAGACCATTCTGTGTTTCTATTAATAGAAATATAGTTTTTTAAAAGAAGTTCTGGAGTTTGAATATTAAAATAAAAAAGTACCAATAGAAAGGCCGAATAAATAATTAAAAATCATGCCTGATGAACGTGGTGCACGACGAAACTGCGGGCAATTGTTATTGCCTGTATGGATTGAGTTGTCTATTTTTGGGCAACAACAAAAGAACATGTCTAATGGGAACCGACGGTTTTCTGGAGATGGAAAGAAGTGTCTGCAAATATTTTCTTGTGTGTTTTGCTTGCAATATTTTTCGAATACTTGCATTGTGGTGAATTCTAAATTCAAATGAAATTTTGTTTGCATTTAGTTCGATGAATTTTTCAAAAGCATCATTCCAAACAGCCGCTGATGAAGATCTGTGGCTAGATCTGAAATAGCTATACGGTTTGCCGGGAATCATAAGACTGTATTGTGCAAAACTTCTTTTAAAAAACTATATTTCTATTTTTAATTCTGTTGTTCGACCGTTTCTTTATCAATAAATAATCAATATTCTTCGAGCTTGAGGTCAGGTTTGCTTTTCTTGTATTTATTTTCCTCGACATTTCGCTACTCCATTATGTAGCATCATCAAGAGATATAACAATATTTAACAATTAAACTAATTTTAACATTGTTAGTTAATAATTTAAAAATTGCTTAAACTTTATTTATTTTAAAAATCAATTGTCATTCGAGCAGTCAATAAATATAAAAGCAAGTGATTGGGGTTTGTGTCAGTTACTCTTGATCGGACAAATCATTTAGAAATGGCAGATTTATTTCCTAACGTTGGTCACAAACGTTTTCTGTAATTCTCTGTATAGTAAATTATAAAAATTTTGCGGCAAATCAAAGTTCGTTTGCAACAATGTAAATGGCTGTTAAGAGAAACGTTTTTAATGTGGCCGTAAACGTTTCAACTGTTGGGGTCAATAATAATAACGTTTTTTTTTTGCTGCAAAATTATAATTTCCGCAGTAAAATAAATACCTTTAACCATATTTCCCTTTGCGTCCATATGACGCAATTCTTAAATATTGTGTGACAAACTCGCACAGCCACACTGGTGTTTAAATGCGTTTGCGTAATGAGAAACACAGTTTTTAAAAAGGAGAACAATCTTCATGACCTACGATTTGAGTTACCTGTCTAGTCTGATGTCTTTATAATAGTCACCACGTTTACAATAGACCACTTTAGTTACAAATCCAAACCTCGGTATTCCGAATTCTTGATAACGTGACAAAAGTTATAAGAATTGTTACCTTCCAATAAGGAGGGGTAACAACCTAGTAACAGCAAAATAGATAGTCAAAATTTCTCTTCAATCAAATGCCAACAAACAAAACGAGTGAAAACCTAGCCATTCTCTGTTCTCTCTCTTTTACTCTCTTCATTGAATATTTCAATACACGAACAGATTTTTGATTGTGTTATTGTATATAACTATACAAATTCTAACCATGTTGAAGTACAATTACATGAACTATGCAAAAAGTATGAAATAATCAAGATATGACGCGTGAGAGAAATGCCTTTGAGTGAATTTCTAGCTCTTTTTGGTTCTCTTTTACCAGGGTTGCCAAATTATGCACATTTTCTGGTCTACTATGGTAACAGCTGTTTTGATACATATTTTAAGCTGAAACACACGTAGAATGATTGATGATGATATAATGGGAGAAACACTATTTGCTCTTTGTGCTATCTGAATGGAGCAGGAAGAGGTGTTGGAAAAAAAACTGCGGGACAGCAGTGATCCATTCTGCATGTCTGACACAGTTTTGGAACACACCTAGTCTAGCTTGGAATCTCCAAACGATTTTTTTTTTGGATAAAACTCGTTCTTTAAAGCGAAGCACAGACTTATCATTCATGAGTATGAGCATGGTCGATAACTTTTTATTTGGCCGAAGAATTTGAAAAAATATTACCAAAAAATTTTTCAACACGATAGTGATGCGAAAAACTTAGATTACATTCTTATTTGGTATCAAGAAGGGCGGGCGGTAAACCAAAACCACCAGTCAACAATTTTTTTGCAAATCAGATTTCAAAACACTTTTTCCATGGATTTTGAACTCCTAAACACGAAAATGAATTTTAAAAAATGTTCCTAGGTGTCTTAAACATGTTTAAATTTCCGGAGGTGCACTTTTAATTTTGGATATACATATCTTGGGTCCTCCTTACCCCATCTTTATATATAACCACTCAAGTTAAAGATTATAAAACTTTCCACAACTTCTTCCTTAAAAGTTTTCAAATTCGTAATGTCGTTTCGATGCTAGCGATTTAAATAACTTGAAAAGCGTCAGTTTTTGTGTACAAATTAGGAGAACAAATTTATATATTGTCGTGGGAAAAATAGAAAACGCAATGCAAACCCTAATTTTGCATTTTTTTACAACCTATTCTAAAGAAAACAAGACCTTAATCGTAAAATTCAATAAATAACTTAAAGAGTTATGAACTAGAGATGCGAACAACTTCGATTACATTCTTATTTGGTATCAAGAAGGCCGATAAACCGACAATAAACATCAACGATAGCTTATGTTCATGGTCGTGAATAACAAGTGTATGCTTCGCTTAAAGCATGATATTTAAAAAAAAATCGGTGCCCCCAAAGTTCGAACATACGGGACGGTACTACGAGTGTGGGGCCGTCTTATGGGACAGATGTAACCGCTTTTTATGTAAAAAGAGTCAAAGTGAACCAACTAAAACAAAAAAAAATTTTTCGGTAACGGTCTTAGTTATCGAGATATCGAATGTTGCATTTTTAAAAAACATCGATTTTTTCAAAAGTTTCACGGAAAAACCATGGGTCTTAATAGTATTTTTGTGTTATAAAGCTTTAAGCGTGGACGGCCTTCGGTAAGGCTTGGGGATTTTCTCAACAGCGGTAGGTCCAACACCGGCTTCGGCATAGTATTGCGTTATAAAGTTTAAGCGTGGACGGCATTCGGCAAGGATTAAAGATTTTCTCCTCAGGGGTAGGTCCAACACCGCGCCTTTGGTGTAGTATTTTTGTGTCGTAAAGCTATACAACAAATACATTCTTATCGGCACTATCGGAGATAATAATGATTTTTCTCAAAAAGTGGTTTTACAAAAGTCGAATATTGGAGATAGGCTCGCAACGGTTTAATGGATCTTAAAATTGTGTATATAACTTTGAAGCTATTTTCATAAGCTTTCCAATGATACCCATACTGTAACAGTCAGATAATATAAATAAAACATCCCATAAAGGGTTTAGGGAGAGCTTCTCACAAACCAGTGAGCTGTGTTCGTTCTAGTTTTACACTCATTGGGACCAGCAGTTTTACACCGGTTCCGAACGGTATTTTGAGAAGTTTTTCATAGCTAAATACTCGATAGTGTCGCCGCCACCACTAAGCGCGGTGACCGCCGTCGAAAGAAATTTAAGGTAGTCAGAGCAGAGATCGAACCCACGTTCTAATGCACAAGAGCCGCGCACACTACCATTGCACCACCGACGGTCCGATAATATACATATGGGGAATGTATGGGGGAATATATTTTAAAACTTTGGAGACCTGTAATCCGGGAAATATGGGCGAGCACTCCAAAAAAGATGTGTAACTTTCTGGATGACAAGTTCTATCGGGTGATGGTAATTTGGAGCCGCTCCGAGATTTCGACATAAACTAGGAATTCATTAGTCAACTGTGAATTCATCATCAGCTGCTTCAATACAGCTGAAAATAATTTTACTTTCACCACAAGGTGAACTTCCCCTTGTTACGAAGTTGCCAGAATGCCCGTTACATGTATTGGTTACAAAATGTAACAAGTTTATAACGCATTTACACCGCCGTTTATTGCGGCCAGGTTAACGGTAACCTTGTTCTCTAATCTTTGCCGTTTACACCACCCAATTTGAGAATAAATTGACATTTCAGTTGGCAACCCCGTGCCTGGACAAACTCCGCGCCGAAACAAAATTATCGAAGACGGCGACACAACAGAAAAATTAAGTTGGCGGCTATTGGTTTTGCCAGTTAAGTACAAATTTGAAATGTTTTGGAAATAACCGAACCTTTAAAATTGGCTCAGTGAGTCAAATCGCACCAGTCGATAAAACCGGCTCACAGTTTAAACCAATAAGAGCCATTAATATCGGTGGCGGCATGCGCTTCAAAAAAGATTTGGCAACGGCGACGCGTCTGAAAATTTTCGTTCGGCTTCCATCTGTCAAACAGTTTATGTTTAGTAATTAACAGTGTTGCATTAAAATGTACACCAGTTTAAAATGAGGTTAAAAATTAACCTTCAGTTTCTAGAGGTTAAAATCGTATGAGTAATCTTCTGCGTTAGCGCAGGTTAACGGAGTTAACCCTCGAAATGCGTTTATCTTGTTTGGTGTAACTGCCGTGTTATGGTGACAAATTGTTGTATCCAAAGCATTAGAATAGCCCTAATAGTGGGAACTGCTGAACAGCGCTGCCTTTGAGAAATCTCAATATTTTTTAATCCAATAATAATTTTCCTATTCCCATTAGAAATTTATTTTTTTTTTCAATACTAATTTACAGTTTTATTCAGGGGGCTTCACTCAGGATCAGGCTCCTATCGGGAAATTTGATACAGGATAGAATTTCAAAGAGGATAGAACAGGATATAATTTCAATTTGAAAAAGCTGACTTTAAATTTGATTTTATTTCCACTAACAACTTTTAAAATAACTTTATATACAATAAATTAGTTTTGGTTTGAAGAACACAATAATTTTCTTAAATTTTTGTTTGTATTACGTCCAAATTCTAGCATAAAAACTAGCATAAAAAACAGTATCAAAACCATAGAGTAAGCTCATATAGAGCTGCCATCTTTCTCATCTGATTTTTCGTTTCACACTCTTCGTGGTGCGGTCGGTGCGATATAGAGTTATTTGACGTAAATTGACTTACACCAGGTGGAATTACAAAAATTGTTGACCTAAATTTTTGATGTCGTCTTGATGAACTACTGGGGATATTAGACGTGTTTTGGACTTTTTTGTTAAATTTTATTATTACCATATATTTGTGGTGTATTTACCCAAAAACTTTAACACACAAAACGAATTGCCGTTGCTGTTTTCTTGTTGGTTGGTTTGAACCATTGCCTCTATCTGCTAGAATTAAAGCAATAATTTCCAATATGCAACACACCAAACTTCGTAAATTTACTAAGTCAAACCGCTTCTCAATACGTCATTTCTCTATGATTAAAACTGTCGTTAGCCCAGTGATTTTTGACGAGAGTTTGGTGGAAATGGAACACACGTGCACACTCTTTATACATATCTTTCTCTATGCCCAGCCAGCTTAATTCGGAGCGCTCCCAAAAAGGAGCGTGGAGGGACTCCCATAGCGCTCATCAAAGGAGTATTTGCGGAGCGCACTTATACCGGGCGCCCGAAAGAGCTCCGCATTGGATTGTCTTAGGAGTGTTGAATCATATTGTAATTTTATAATCTTTGTACTCCTAAACAGGAGCGTATAGCGACTCCCACAGTGCTCCTCAGAGGAGTTTTTGCGGAGTGCACTTATACCGGGCGCCCGAAAGAGCTCCGCATTGGATTGTCTTAGGAGCGTCGAATCATGAGAAACTCATCCAAAATAACCGAAAGAAATATTCAAAAATTACGTAAAAACAAAACAATCATTCAAATATACCTTCACTTTGTAAAAAATGTATTTTAAAGAAAAACAGATTGCATTGCAGAGGATATTGAAGATGCCTTAGTAGGATGTCCTTAATTAATTATAAACTTAGGAGAATTTGGGAGAAGCAATACGAAGCTCTCATTCTGGGTTATTTTCGGATGATTTTTAAAGACCTTTTCAAAAGTTAGAGGCGAAAAAAGGAGTCCCTGCGGTGTCTTTGCGGGTTATCTGAATGAAAGTTCTGGGAATCCAAAATCAGTCCTTTATAGGAGTCCGCACGGAGCTCTTGCCTGTTGTCTGCATGAGCGTTCTGGGACTCCAAAAACACTTCTTTATAGGAGTTCGCACGGATCCCTTGACTGTTATCCAAATGAGCGGACTCAAAAAACACTCAGTTAAGGAGTGCGTTAGCACACGGTGTAGGGAGTCCTAACGGAGCACCTTGCTGCCTCCGTTGCTTGGCTCCAAACACTCCTTTGTAGAAGTCCGCATGGAACCCTTACCTGTTATCTGAGTGAGCGTTCTAGGACTCCAAAAACACTCCTTTATAGGAGTTCGCCAGGAGCCTTGCCTGTTACCTGCATGAGCGTTCTGGGACTCCAAAAACACTCTTTTATAGGAGTCAGCACAGAGCCTTTGCCTGGTATCTTAATGAGCTTATAGGGACTTCTAAAACACTCATTTAAGGAGTCCTTAGGGTGCACATTTTTCATATATTTTGTGCGTACTGTTTCCTCCGGCGGATATGCGCCTTTCGGAGCCTCCCTAGGAGCGTTAGCGCACCGTGTGGGGAGTCCTAACGGAGCACCTTCCGGACACCGTTGGTTGGCTGGGTGGTTTTATTGTATTTGTTTTAAGTTTTCAATATTTTTAACTTATTGTCTGAATATAAATTTTTGTTTCAATATTTTGTGTTGTATTTTTATTGTATTAGTATTGGTGGACACATCGTTGTAAAACGAACTGAATGTTACAAAAACTTTTAAATGCAATCCATGACCACTTTCCATAGCCCATGGTGGCATCATTCTCCAATAGAGGTTCGGCAAAAATTTTCTGGAGTACTTTGAGAGTTCCTCAGCTACTTCGAGTGTGGTACCTCTTTTGAAACAGACTTCCAATAAGGTCTTTCTATAACCCGTTTGTGGAGCTCCTTTGTAAAAGTGGTAGAAGTTGTCTTAGGACTTCCAGCTAAAATTTGATCTTGTACGCCTTATTTTGTTCAATGATGACGTCATTTTGATTACTCATATCCAACTGCTGGTGAAATGCTTGATTATTCAAAGAGATTTCCACTACGCATAAACTCAATACCTAGAAAATTTTATTTTGTTTTAATAATCAACAAAATCATAAATTAATAAACGCCATTTACACTCCTGGCGAGTTAGGGCTATCAGTCAATGATAAGCAACATAATAAATCATCAAAAAAAAAAATTGAAAGGCACAAAATAGCGGCAATTTAAATGACATTTTTGGGAGACCTAAAATTATTACCTAGATTGATCGATATTGGTGGCCGTAGTAATCCAATTTTAAATGCATTTCAATTATACACTGAACGGAAAAGCATCGTTGCAGGGATGAAAATGTTCATCACCCCAACAACTTTTGTCATCGAAAGTGAGCTAACGTACAGTTTCATTCCCGCTACGAAAATGTGTTCATCAACTGCAAATTGTTCGACACTGCGATGAAAGTATGGTTGTTGCTGCAATGTATTTGATTCATTATTCCAACGAATTTGTTTCGCTGCTGCAATGAATTTGTTTCATTTTTGCAATGAATAAGTATCGTTCTTGCAATGAATTTGTTTCATTGCGGCATTGAATTTGTTTCATTACAGCAATGAAGTTGCTTCAGATAAACCAAATATCAGTAGTTTAAATTTCAGGCACCTATATTTTATAAATTTTTACCCAGTTTGGTACAAAACTGACATTAAATAAAATTGTTGCAGGAACATAAAATAAGTTGTTGCAGCAATGAAATGAAAAATTGTCAAAGAAATCATGTATGAAATTTTTTTGTTGCAGCGACTACCAAATTGTGGGATATACGAGACTTTTTATTGTAGCAACGTAAAAACATTAACGAATATGTTTCATCCATGCGATGATGCGCAGTGTACACGGAAAGAAAACACTGGTCGTTTGCCACAAAACATAATTCTTTATGTACGTATCAGCAAAGATGACCGCAATAGTTGAGACGTTTCGCTCAAGTAAAAAAATTAATTTTAAAAGTCGATTGTGTTTTGAACGCATTGTAATGAATTACTTTTACGTCAAACATAAAAAAATGTTGGTGAACATGTGCAAATCGCGCCAGTGTATACAAACACTCAAAAATTATCTCTCACCTGAAGTGGTTCTCTGTCGTCTGCAGAGCAATTAATGGACTGCGTGACACTTCCGATCCACTGTCTGGTCACAAAGACTAAAATCGCAAAGGATATTCGAGTGCAAGCGCAGATACACGCTGAACAATCTGGCTTTTTGTTGTTGTTTGGACGCATATATAAAGTGTGTTTGGAGCTCGTAGCAAATATAATATACTTGTGTGCAAACACTTTGTGTTTGCTATTCAATATTACATGTTTGAGACACAATGATTTATATGTTATAATATATGTGTTTGCGACCCAGATATATCTGTGTTTTTGATACAAATCCAGATTTGTTTGTGGAACTGTTTATGATCTGTTTATAATAAATAAAACACAAGCAAGTGCTAGATAATAAGCAAAAACTAACTGCCTTTTAAGGGTTAATAATGAATTTTGTCTTTTTGGGGTTTCCATTAAAAATTGTCCACATAATATTATGAATTTTGTCATATTTCATCTTTTATCTAGCACTTGGGCTAAGATTTGTGTTTTGGAGTGTTCGGACACATATAGTGAAATTTTATGGCGATAATTTATGTAGAACATTTTGACCACGCCCTCCGTCGTTTTCGAGCAGTTTTTTGCCAGTTTCAAAGAAAAAGCAAAAATTATGGTTATACGTGACAGTTAGAAGGTTAATTTGGGCCACAAAAATGTTTATCTGAATCTTTTTATACAACTTCTGAACATATTTTGTACCTCAGAAGTAAGGAACACACAATTTTCCATGCCGATATGTTGCAGGAATGTTCCGAGGGGCGGAAACTTTGACCCGCCCTAAAAAAAAAATTCTGTTCAGATCTGTCAAAACGCTGATACTCGTATATTTTTTTAGACCATTCTACCAGAATCCGTTGACCGAACCCCATAATTTTTTTTTGGAGTCGCACAGTGTTATTTCTAAAGCCCAATGATGAAGATTGACGTACTAAAGATCATCAATACAATGTAGCTGAAAAAAGTGAAGAAAAGCACAATCTTGAATCATTCATCAACTCAACGAAGAACAATTGATGAACATGTATCAACGATTTGATGTAAAGATTTTCTTTCATTGTATGTATACAATTGAATTGTTTGCCCCAAAACAAAATCGGTGACTATAAAAGTCGTTGGTATTGTCGGAAACGAAGTCTTATAATTTAATTTTACGGCAGACAAAGACAATGTCGGTGATCCATGTGTATATCGAAAGAGTGTATATATGCACGCATACACTCCACAGAAATCTTGCGAATTGCTTCCCTGTTCTTTCATCGGAAACGAATAATCAAATCCTAATTTTTAAGTATTGTTCGTTCTCGCATAATCCGATCGATATCTCGGAGAATAGACGTGCAAAGCTGCAATCGCGATAACTGTATTCAACTCCATCTCAGAGAAAGTTTTTGTAATAAAGTGTAATACACATCTCAACCAACGATTAGTTATCTGAAATTTCGTTTGAGCAAAACGAACTTTTTTGCGTGTATACATGCAGACAAACGTGCTTCTACGTTATCGTATCGTATTAATTTTCCACTTGAATGCAAAATGCGATTTAAATTCGGAACATAACATGATGTTGTTGACATTTTTATAGACCATATGACTCAATTTTTAACAAACAACAATTATAATGATTGCAAAATGTTTTCGTATTTTATTCAACTTATTTCTGAAGCCGGATTAGAAGCATTTGCGAACAGGTAAATGATTTTGAAATAAACTACAGCATTTAGTATATGCTGTAATCTTTTGTTACCCACTGTAAATTAAAACCTGCGTGTCTCAATTTTATTTACCTATAAATATATCTACAAAATTTTTTCAATCGTAAATATATACACAAGTATGTGTCTAATGTTTTTTTACTACTATAAATTTTTAATTGTTTTATTTACTTCGATTGTTCGTTTGCCCCAAAATTATCATTTCACAAATGATTGACAAATTTAATAAATGGTTTGACATACGAAATCATCATGAACTCATATACAGGCGTGCATATGTATATGTTGATATATCTATTATCTACTGTATAATTTTAGCCACACAAAATTGTATCTTTACCTGTTTTTTTAGCATTTTCCTCAAGGTCAACTATTGCCTTAATTTCCCAAAACAAACAACTTTTAGGTTAATCACCTGTCACAATTCGAATGGTTGTACTTTTCAAAATCTGGCAACATCTACGGCGTTTTCGTTTCTAAAAATAATTGGTTTGTTTTTTTTCCCCCCTGCTAAACTAAATTTTCGACCACTTTCTATGCAAAGCTAAACGATATTTTGCGATTTTAAGCGGCTCATCATACAAAGTCGTCGAAATATTAGTTTAGCCGCTTAGAAAACAAGCTTAATGTTGCCCTTGTAATATGAGGCGACATTTAAAAAATTTTGCAATCGCCCCTATAAAGTTCTGCCTTTTTTAAGGTGAGAAAAGAACATAGAAATGTTAAATTTTCTCACAACTGTTTTCTTCCGTTTGATGTTTTAACTCGCTTATATTAAACTTTCACCCAGTATATATGGAGACCTAACGGTACGTTTACACGGGACAGTTTGAGACAAGATAGTTGAGAATATGTATTAGTTGTCACAAAGAGAAAAATTGTTTGTGTGACGTATGCGTCCAGCCAGTTATAAAGACAGTACAGTTTTAAGCAACCACCGACAGTGTCATTTCGTGCTCTAATTTTTTGTTTCTTCGCTCTTTTGCCTTTGTGTTTGGTCTTACTTCTCCAAATTACAATGGAACTGATGTACTCTGCAAAATTAGACATGTATTCTTGTTTAAATATTTGTATTGCCAAACAATATTTCAATAAAAATTACCAAAATTTTCAAATACAAATATATTTCCCCAATTGTAAAGTCGTTTGCGATGTTTTGCTTTTTTCTGAAATTACTACGAAACGTCACCGATATGGCCGATGGCTGAACTAGTAGAGGTTGACGCAGTAGGATTTGTTGTAATTATGTGAATCAACAACAGGCATTTAGTATTTGTTTCATGACTCTAACCGTCAAATTCAACACAGATCCATATGAACAAACACAGTAAACATTAAAGTACAACAACAAAATACACTGAATTTAACAGATGGAGTCATAAGAAAGCAAAATCAGTTGTTCTATTGCGCCAACCTTTACTAGTTCAGCCATGATCTGGCCGCTTATGTCAAATCTCTTGCCGAAGTTACTGTCGTCGAAAAATCAGAGACAGTGGCGAGGCAAGTGAGAGAAGCGTAAGTGTGGTAGTAAAAATGTGTGAATGTATTGCTACTGTCGGAGCTAAACTGTCCCTTGTAAACGCCAGGTAAGCGATATTAAGCCAATTTAAGCGACTCTTCATACAAACTGGTCGAAAGAGTACCAATACAATTGGTATTTATATCGTTCCCATTTCACTGCATTTTCGAACACTTTGTTTGAGAAGGTAAGCGATTTTAACTGGAGCTGCTTAAATTCGCTTAGGGCCCCAACAGAAGGTAGAAAAATTAGCTTAGCGAAGACAAATAACACAAACAAAATGACAGAAAGTTTGCCTTTATATCGAGCAACATTCTCCTCCGTGACTCGTTGAGAGTCCAGAAAATGCAACATTTTTGCACTTTTTGAGTGTAACATTAAGCCTGTTTTTTTATTCCCTTCGAAACTATTTTTGTATGGGGAACTAAGCGATATTAAGAGATTTTAAGCGGCACTCCATAAAAAGTTGTCGAAAAATTAGTTTAGCAGGGAATAAAAAATAAGCTTATTCTCAGAAACGAACACAAGACCTTGAAGTAGTGTTGCACTATTTTCACAAACGAACACAAAAAGGCACTTTTGGGGAAACGGCAGAAAAATTTTTGAATTTTTTCTCAGAAACGAAATCGCCATTAGTTTCAAATCTCAGAGGTATTTCTTAATGTGCCTCGATAAGCAACAATTCAAAATAAAATCTGCCCAATGATATGCTCGTTTCGCTCATTGTAAACATACATGAAGAAAAACCTTACACTATAATAGTTCCATCACGTGAAATTAATTAATAATGAAATTAATTCATCACCACAATGTAAATATTCATTGCTGTAACGAAAAAATCGTCGGATGTACGAAACTGATCATTGTTCGGTGTCTGCCACCACTAATTGCTGCGGAGTTCATAGGGACGAAGTCCTTTGCGTGTGGTAGGGAAACATATGTACATGCTGAAAATTAACGGCCCCGGCAACTTATTGCTGGAACCATGTACATGTTTGCAATCATTGTTTTGTTGATCTGTTGGTTTTTGTTTCTTTATTGTCTGTCACGTTTTTATTTCCAACAGCTTTTAACACACCAAACCAAATTTGGGTCACAAATACATATATTATAACCTATTAATCATTGTATCCAAAAACTTGTTATATTGAATAGCAAACACAATGTGTTTGAACACAAGTGTACTATATTTGCGACAAGCTACAAACAAGTTATATTGGCATCCAAACAACAAAAAAAGATAAATTTAACTGAGCACACCCACGACGACTTTACACAAATCCGGATACAACCGAAATATGCTTAGGCTTAGGTGTTTGCCCAGAAAAGGGTCATGTATTGAAACACCCATGATTTGCATCTTCTTTATCAACCTAACTTAACCTAACCTATTCATACTTGCGAGTAGTACTGAATGGTAAACTGCAATAGAAAGACGAAATATAGAGCAGAATGGAAGAGGCTGATACACGCTGAAACAATTGTCTTTTTGTTATTGTTTGAATACAAATATAAAGTGTTTGCAACGTGCCGCAAATATAGTATACTTGTGTCCAAACACATTGTGTTTGCTATTCAATGTAACATGTTTGGGACACAATGATTAATAGGTTATAATATTTGCATAAGTAATCCAAATGTGGCTTTGTTTGTTGAAAACTGCTGAAAACAAAGTCGTGACAGACTAGAAAGATACAAACAGCAGCAGATCTTCATTTCACGAAAACAGTGCTTGCAAACATGTACGTGGTGCCTGCAATATGTTGCTGGGGCCATTATTTTTCAGCGTGTAGATGTCGGGAAGAACCCAACCCTCCAAAAACGGATTATACCTAGGATATCTCACTACCACTATACAAGTGAGATATAATTGATGTTGTCTGACCACAGGATTTACACAAGAAAGCCACCTAAGTTAGTGTTGGTGGCTCTCAAAATACCGCTCGGAACCGGTTTAAAATTGTAGGTCCCAATCATTGAGTATAATACTAAAGGGTGTCTCAGTAAGAATGCACTTATTCATTTTAAAATAAAATCATGTATTTTTCGAGATAGTTGTGATTTTTTTTATTAGATTGTAAAGAAGACATGTTCCGATTAGGTATGGAATAAAGTGTCCGTCAAATGACCCCCACGTCTCTGATGACAGATCATGAAATTTTCCATTACTTTTTCACAGAGATGTGACTGTATCTCACCGATGACGGAGATGCACCGATGTTTGATCTCGGATTTGAGCTCAGGAATTCTTTCTGGTTTATTCGCATAAACCCAAGATTTCACAAAACCCCAAAGAAAGAAATCGCACGGCGTTAAATCGCATTGACTCTTGGTGGCCAGCTGATATCAGAATTTCTTGAGATAATTTGTTCTGGTAATCGTTGCTGCAATAAATCGATTGTTTCATGCGCGGTGTGGCAGGTGGCCCCATCTTGGTGATACCACATCCCATCCACGTACATGCCGCCCAGTTGAGGCCGCAAGAACTTCGTTATTATGTTCCTGTAACAAATGCCGTTCGCAGTCATTGCAATTTCGGTCTCATGTTCAAAAAAGCAAGGCCCAATGACGCCGCCTGACCAAAATCCGCACCAAGCAGTTGCTCGTTGAGGGTGCATTTGTTTCTCATGGATTGCATGAGAAGTTTTGAGCATCACTTTCGTCAATTTTGTGTATTCACCATACATGGGTTTTGTAAATTTGCACTGCATTTAAATTTCCACTACTTTTTTATCTAATGCAAATGCAAAAGAATTACCGTTGTTCGCAATGGAAATTACAAAATTTTGAATTTGCATTTGCTCAGGCAATGCAAATACAGGTTGTGGAATCGGATGCCAATTGTAATGAAATATGGGAATGCTTTGAATTTCTTTGAATTTGTTTGACTGCTGGCTATTCTCTTTTTCAAGTATTTAATATGTAGAGGTTTGTGGCTTCGATATGTGGCCTCGTAGTACTTTCATATTCATTAACCTGTACTGTATAAAATATTAGAAGCCCAAAACTGCGAGATATGACGGAAATGCTTTGAAAATAAGTAAAATTACCAATGGTATGGAAATTTTTTTGAATTTGCATTTGGACAGGCAATTCAAATTAAACTACATTTTATAATTGTCATATAATTAATTTGCCTCATGTATGGTATTCAGGAAGCCATTCAGATGGAAATGCGCTTCATCGAAGAAGATGCATTTTTTGTTCAAAAATTGGCATTGACTTCACTTGGCTAAATTACCGAATGAAAGAATTGCCGGCGCTTTCCATGGTCTGCTGGTTTGAGCTTCTGAGTAAGCTGCATTTTGCTCGTATTTTTTGGTACTTTGTAGTACTTTGTGAATTTTAAAGTTGTTGAGAACGATGCCGGATTGATGTTTTCGGGTTTTCGGCGACACACTCGTTTACAGCAGCAATGTTTTCATGAGACCGACCGGTACGTTGACGCACCGGAATCTTGTTGTCCATAACCGAACCAGTTTCTTCAAAGTTTTTGACCACTCTTCGAATGGTTGCCGCATTAGGTGCACTTTCTCGACTGAAAATTCCTCGATGTTTGTGAGCGGTCTCAGCATAATTTTACAAATGTTTAGAAGTTTCACAATTATAACGCGTTGTTCTTTCGTAAAACGATGCATTTGTAATAATTGGAATAAATATATGTGACAGCTGCCAAATTTCAGAGTTACCACTCGCACAAAATTTGCTTTAGCATTTACTTTGCGTTTAACAGCTGTTCCAAACATACAACTTCGTGAATTTTTTTAAAAAGTGAATTTCATGTGCTCATTAAACATTATTTTTTGCGAAACAAACCCGTCAATCAAACCAAGGAAACGCTTGTTAAATACAATGGCGACTCTGCACCATCGATTTCAATGGTAAAAAAGTGGTTTACTGATTTTCGTTGTGGTCGCACAAGTACAAATTACGCTGAACGTTCTGGACGGCCAATTGAGTCCAATACACCCGAAAATGTCGAAAAAATCCACGATATGGTGTTGGCCGATCGAAGAGTAAAAGTGCGTGAGATTGTTAGACATGCCATAGACATTTCATATAGCAGTGTGGTTTCGATTTTAAATGATCAGTTGGATTTAAGAAAGCTGTCTGCAAGATGGGTGCCGCGTGTGCTCTCAATTGATCATAAGCGTAATCGTGTGACAACTTCAAGTGATTGTTTGGATTTGTTTAATTGGGCTACGAATTGGTACCTCATCTGCCATATTCTTCGGATTTAGCCCCAGTGACTATATCCTATTTCCAAACCTAAAGAAATGGCTCGGTGGAAAGAGATTTAGATCCAACGGTGAAATTATTAATCAAACAAATGCCTATTTTATGGACCTCGAAAAATCCTATTTTTTGGAAGGGATACAAAAATTGGAGAAACATTGGACTAATTCTATTGAGCTAAAAGGAGATTATGTTGAAAAATAATTTTTTTTTTGGAAAAAAACTGTGTTTTATTCAAAAAGTCACGGACTTATTGATCCACCCTTATTTGCATCGAAACAAAAGAAAAAGGCAGATTTTTCAGCGTGTAGTAAGACACGGCTGTTCCTATCTTCACGGGAAGCCGAGAGGCGTTCAAAGTATTATTGTTAAAAATAATGAGAGAATCCACATGTCGCGACACCAAGGTGGAGATAAACAAGTTCTGCTCTATTCACTGCCTGGAGAACATATGGTCTCCAAAATTCTGTGGCATCTTAACAAACCAAATTACAGATGATCTGTCCAGAATGAGCTTTAAGTAGCTAAGGGGAAGGTCGAATTTAGTAGATTGATATTTGTTCGATTAGAAACTCCACACTGAGGGCACATCTACATCAAATTGAACGAGTCGACCCAAAACAAGTCACACTGTGTAACGATGACATCCAAACAATGGAACAGTTTAAATGTCATAGTTCGGCCCTCGTAAGTTTAAGAATACACCAGCACACAACATCGATGATACAGTAACTGGTTTGAGCCATCACCGTGGAATAGTTTAGCGAACACTGAAGAATCTTAAAACGCAACCAGAGCTTCCTGTGATATAAATCATTTTTTTCTGGCACTACATGCCCACTGTATAAGTATGTCCAGATATGTGACATGAGTCGATACGGTAATGCATCGGCTATTCTACCAGTTATGGAAATTATTATATTTAAAGAATAATATAACTAACGTGACCAACCGTCCCGCTTTTAGCGGGATTATCCCGTTTCGTGCAAGATAGTCCCGTGTTTTGGTGTCTCATCCAGACTTGAATCTACATAATAAACAGATTGTATACAAAATAAAAGGTTTAGTTTCATATATTGCGTCTTATTTTAATTAAAAACATGAATTTTTATTTAATTTATTCTTTAAAACAAAAAAAATTAGATTTTTCCCAATTGTGTCCCGCTTTTTGTCACAACCCGTTCGTTGGTCAGGTTAGATATAACACAATTTACGTAGAACATCAAACTTGGCTTTACATTTTGAAATTTATTACCTTTCCCAACGAGCATTCGTGATTAGAATCAGGAAACCAGATTTGAACTCTCTCATTTATCTCCATCCAAGACAATGTCAATGGGCGGAACAATCTTACCAACAGACACGTTTCCTTAATCTATTCGAACCTGGGAATGATTTACAACCTGTGGCTATTAACTATTTTGTGGATTTAAAAGCTGTGATTTGCCACTAACAGAAATCTTATTTGATTTGAAAAACTATTTGTTTGTAATGAGGTTATGGCAACAAAAATTCGGTTGTTGCAACCGAATAGTATTAACCACAACCTAATGCTACAACTGAAATTCGGAAGGAATAATGTCATTTCATAATTGATTGGATTGCGAGAACTGAATTTCCTATTATGTACGTGGTAACAACAGGATATTTCGATACCTACAACTGATTTTGACAATTAGTCGGTTGTAACAACAGTATTTCTGAAAATTATGGTTGCTGCACCCCAATTCCACATGAATTATGAATGTAAAATGTAACTAATTCGGTTACAAGAAATGAACTTCTTATTATTTATGTTGGAACAACAGAATTTGTCATTATGTGGGTTCCAAAATTTGTCATTTATTCGGTTAGAACAACCGTATATAGGAAAACTGTGGCCGCTGTAACCGAATTCCTCATAAATTCTGCTACAGCAACCGAAATTTGAAATAATTCCGTTACAACAAACAAACTTCCTATTATTTACGTTATGACAACAGAATTTTACATTATTTTTGTTTCAAAAACCAATATTGTTATTCATTTGTTGCAACCGAAATTTATTGATGCAAATTGTGACTGCTGCAACCAAATCTTTCATAAATTCTGTAAACGCCAACTGAAATATTGAATAATTCTGTTACTTTTTTATGCAGCTGCAACAAATGGGCTCATATACTATTCGGTTGTCTGCAAACAAATATCATTTGAATTTTATGCTTTCGAACCGATCCGAATTTTTCACTCTTTTTTAATTTTCACACAACTCTCTTTATAAACAATTCGGATCAAAGATCTCTCCCAAGGTAAGTAGAGAAGATACCATCTGTTTTACTAAAGAGCAGAACCGTTGCTAAATATACCAAATGCTATATTTTATTCCTGGCTAAACAAATAATTATTGTGATTTATTTTATTAGTTAGAAAATAAATTTCAAAATAGGTGCCAGTATATCCAGCTATATTAACCCCATGACTTGGTCCTTAACCATCCTGAAAAAATTTGGTTTCCCGTTACATCTCATGAAGGGACTAGGGAGAGCTTCTCACAACCAAGTGAGCTGGACACTTTCTAGTTTTATACTCACTGATTGGGACATACATATTTACACCGGTTCCGAACGGAATTTTTGAGAAGATTTTTCATGGCATACTCGATAGTGTTGCCGCCACTATGAGAGGTGACCGCCGTCGAAAGTAATTTAAGATGGTCTGAGCGAACCCAGGATCTCAAGTACAAGATGCGCGCACACTAACCATTGCACCACCGACGGAATCACAATTACATAACATAAATTAATATATAAATTAATTTTCTACACGCTAATTTAATTCAATTCAGGTAAATTCAATTCAGTTCAATTCAATTTAATTTAATCGAATTCAATTCAATTCTGATCAGTTCAATTCGATTCACTCAATTCAATTTAATCCAATTTAATTCAAATTCAATTCACTTCAGTTCAATTGAATTCAAATCAATTCAATTCAATTTAATTCAGTACAGTTCAATTCAACTCAATTCAATTCATCTCGACTCAATTCAACTCAGTTCAATTCAGTTCACTGCAGTTCTATTCAGTTCAGTTCGATTCAATTTAATTCAATTCAGTTCTGTTCAGTTCAGTTCAATTCGATTCACTCAATTCAATTCAATTCATTTCATTTAATTTCATTTTAATTCAATTCAATTCAATGCGATTCAATTCAATTCGGTTCGATTCAATTTAATTCAATTCAATTGAATTTAGTTCAATTCAACTCAATTCAAATCAACTTAATTCAATTTAACTCGATTCAATTCAGCTCAGTTCAATTCAGTTCAGTTCAATCTAATTCAGTTCAATTCAGTTTAGATTGGTTCAATTTAATTCAGTTCAATTCAATTCACTTCAATTCAATGCAATTTAATTCAATTCAATTCAAATCAAATCAAATCAAATCAAATCAAATCAAATCAAATCAATTCAACTCAATTCAATTCTGTTCAGTTCACTTCGATTCACTCAACTCAATTCCATTCAATTCATTTCATTTAATTTAAATTCATTTTAATTCAATTCAATTCAATTCAATTCAATTCAATTCAATTCAATTCAATTCAATTCAATTCAATTCAATTCAATTCAATTCAATTCAATTCAATTCAATTCAATTCAATTCAATTCAATTCAATTCAATTCAATTCAATTCAATTCAATTCAATTCAATTCAATTCAAATCAAATCAAATCAAATCAATTCAATTCAACTCAATTCAATTCTGTTCAGTTCACTTCGATTCACTCAATTCAATTCATTTCATTTCATTTAAATTCATTTTAATTCAATTCAATTCAATTCAATTTAATCCAATTCAGTTCAGTTCAATTCAAGTTAATTCAATTCAATTCTATTCAACTCAATTCAATTCATCTCGATTCAATTCAATTCAGTTCAGTTCAGTTCAACTCAATTTAATTCATTTCAATTCCATTCAGTTCAATTCGATTCACTCAATTCAATTCATTTCATTTAATTTCATTTTAATTCAATTCAATTCAATTCAATTCAATTCAATTCAATTCAATTCAATTCAGTTCAATTGAATTCAATTCAATTCAATTCAATTCAATTCGATTCAATTCAATGTAGTTCAATTCAACACAATTCAACTCAATTCAATTCAACTCGATTCAATGAAATTCAGTTCAATTTAATTTAATTTAATTTAATTTAATTTAATTTAATTTAATTTAATTTAATTTAATTTAATTTAATTTAATTTAATTTAATTTAATTTAATTTAATTTAATTTAATTTAATTTAATTTAATTTAATTTAATTTAATTTAATTTAATTTAATTTAATTTAATTTAATTTAATTTAATTTAATTTAATTTAATTTAATTTAATTTAATTTAATTTAATTTAATTTAATTTAATTTAATTTAATTTAATTTAATTTAATTTAATTTAATTTAATTTAATTTAATTTAATTTATTTTAATTTAATTTAATTTAATTTAATTTAATTTAATTTAATTTAATTTAATTTAATTTAATTTAATTTAATTTAATTTAATTTAATTTAATTTAATTTAATTTAATTTAATTTAATTTAATTTAATTTAATTTAATTTAATTTAATTTAATTTAATTTAATTTAATTTAATTTAATTTAATTTAATTTAATTTAATTTAATTTAATTTAATTTAATTTAATTTAATTTAATTTAATTTAATTTAATTTAATTTAATTTAATTTAATTTAATTTAATTTAATTTAATTTAATTTAATTTAATTTAATTTAATTTAATTTAATTTAATTTAATTTAATTTAATTTAATTTAATTTAATTTAATTTAATTTAATTTAATTTAATTTAATTTAATTTAATTTAATTTAATTTAATTTAATTTAATTTAATTCAATTCAGTTCAATTCAATTCAATTCAATTCAAATCAAATCGAATCAAATCAAATCAAATCAATTCAATTCAACTCAATTCAATTCTGTTCAGTTCACTTCGATTCACTCAATTCAATTCATTTCATTTCATTTAAATTCATTTTAGTTCAATTCAATTCAATTCAATTCAATTTAATCCAATTCAGTTCAGTTCAATTCAAGTTAATTCAATTCAATTATATTCAACTCAATTCAATTCATCTCGATTCAATTCAATTCAGTTCAGTTCAGTTCAACTCAATTTAATTCATTTCAATTCTATTCAGTTCAATTCGATTCACTCAATTCAATTCATTTCATTTAATTTCATTTTAATTCAATTCAATTCAATTCAATTCAATTCAATTCAATTCAATTCAATTCAATTCAATTCAGTTCAATTGAATTCAATTCAATTCAATTCAATTCGATTCAATTCAATGTAGTTCAATTCAACACAATTCAACTCAATTCAATTCAACTCGATTCAATTCAATTCAGTTCAATTCAATGAAATTCAGTTCAATTTAATTTAATTTAATTTAATTTAATTTAATTTAATTTAATTTAATTTAATTTAATTTAATTTAATTTAACTTAATTTAATTTAATTTAATTTAATTTAATTTAATTTAATTTAATTTAATTTAATTTAATTTAATTTAATTTAATTTAATTTAATTTAATTTAATTTAATTTAATTTAATTTAATTTAATTTAATTTAATTTAATTTAATTTAATTTAATTTAATTTAATTTAATTTAATTTAATTTAATTTAATTTAATTTAATTTAATTTAATTTAATTTAATTTAATTTAATTTAATTTAATTTAATTTAATTTAATTTAATTTAATTTAATTTAATTTAATTTAATTTAATTTAATTTAATTTAATTTAATTTAATTTAATTTAATTTAATTTAATTTAATTTAATTTAATTAATTTAATTTAATTTAATTTAATTTAATTTAATTTAATTTAATTTAATTTAATTTAATTTAATTTAATTTAATTTAATTTAATTTAATTTAATTTAATTTAATTAAATTTAATTTAATTTAATTTAATTTAATTTAATTCAATTCAGTTCAATTCAATTCAATTCAATTCAATTCAATTCAATTCAATTCGGTTCAATTCAATTCAATTCAATTCAATTCAACTCAATTCAATTCAATTTAATTTAATTCAATTCATTTCATTTCATTTCATTTCACTTCATTTCATTTCATTTCATTTCATTTCATTTCATTTCAATTCAATTCAACTCAATTCAGTTCAGTTCAGTTCATTTCAGTTCAGATCTGTTCAGTTCAAATTCAATTCAGGTCAATTCAATTCAATTTTTGAATTAATTTTCCTTTACAAATTTAAAACGAAAAAACTGAAGCGAAAATTAACCGCTTTCGCTTGATTTTTCCTTTTGTGAGAAACCAATACCCGGTTTTCCGCAAATGTGATTTTTCGAATAAACCGTAAATCGGTTATTCGAAAAATTTCGTGTTTTTGAACACTCTAATTGTAGGGCTTGAACTCCCATTAACCATGCCAGATCAATTTTGCTAGTTCAACCTTAGGAACGGAATATGACGTCCCGTAATATCACAACGGTCCTCAGTGAACTAACAGCTGTTTTTATCTCGAACGTACAGCTAAGCGAACGAAAATCAGTCACTCACATTCGACTCAAATTGGGTTCCTCTAAGTCGAAATTTTCGTTCGCCTGACTCTTTGTTTCTTCCCAACTGAGAGGACATACGAAATAGAGAAACCTAAATTTGTAGTGAAACGTTTTGAAAAATTTTATGATTTTATTCGACTTGAAATGACAACATTGTGGAACCAAAATCAATGTTCTTTCGTCTAGAACATAACGAAAGTTTTCGTTCGAGATAAAGAAACAGGGTGTAGAAGTGTCAATAGTGATGGCCTAACCTAACCTATGCTATTCGATTAAAATGTTTACATACAAAATTTGTTTACGGTTAGAATTGAGGCGGCTCGAAGGACCAAAGACTCATACCGTTTGCCAAAAATGCATATTTGAGATCAAAGATTAATATTCAAGACGAAATTGGGCATTGAAGGGCCAGCAAATGTTGCGAGTAAATAGTAACAATATATAAAATGCTTCATTTAATTGATTTTTAATTGTAAAAAAAATATACGTATATACAATGTTATTATACATACATATAAATTATAAATATATTTACCTATCATATGCAATAGATTATCCTCAAACATATATGTATCATCGAAACCATTGCTGCTAATTATTTCCGTTTTCATCTTTAACATGTGCGGTAACATTTACACGATCAACACAGATCGGTAGCGGGAAATTTTTGGGGAAATTATTGTTTAATTAAATTTCAAAAACGATCAATAGTTAAAGTTGTGGTAAACAAAACAATGATGTATAAAGTTGTGATTTATTTATTGTTTAGTTTTATTTATGTTTTAGTTTTATTTTTTTTTTTAATTTTTTTTTTATATTTTCAATTGATTTAAAAAAAAAAGAACTTCTAGTTTTGTATAGACGTTGTAAGTTGGTTTAATTTTTGTTGTTTGATTTAATATTTTTTTTTTTTGTTTTTTGAGGTGAAAAAAGTCACAACCATTTGGCAGGGGCTATGTTGAAAATCGTCATTAATGACATACAATTTGTATTCAAATAGAAATCACCTTATCCACTTTTGTTCGAGCGCGAATGCGTTAGACGGACACTAAGCGAGGAGAGAATTAGTTGCCGTAACTTTTAGTTTGAAGAACTCATCATTGGCAAATCAAACTTAAGCGAATTGCGCGAGTGAGTGAGTGCATGGATGGCTGGCTGGCTGGCTGGGTTATTATTTACATATTCAATATAGGAGACAGACGCGCGCGCTCACTTGAAGTATCACAAATATTTGCTTTCAATTTGAAAATTGTAAAAAAAATATATTTCTTTTTAAAAATTTTTATTAATTTTTTTTTGCGATTTTTTTTTGTTGATTTTAAATTATTTATCTTTAGTGTTGTTGATGCAGCCAGTGGATGTTTACATTTTTGGTTAGAGATCCTTGATGCGGAGTTTTGATTTATTTTTGGTTTTGCGTGTCAGAGAATTGGAATTGGCTGTTGTGTTAGTTTAGATTAGGTACTAAGTTTACATTGTGTTCTTCTTGAAAATTAACACGTTTTTATTTGGGGTAATCAAGATCTTGAAGATTTTTGTTGCTTATTTTTCGAATTATTTCAATTCACTGTTTCTTGATATTTAAAAAGTTTACTGTGGCACTTGTTGCTTTCGGTTTGGATTCTTATTCGCGTTTATCCCCTTTTCGAGGAATCAACTCGTTTGTTTTTCTATTTTCGATTACAATTCCAATTCCGATCCCGTAAACGAGTGAATATCAAAACGATCGTTATGTTCTAACGTAAAATGCCGACTAAATCTACAAATATTGTCGACATGTATACTAAACCGTATTCTACTAAGGCCGTGTTATATTTTGCTGCTGACAAATATTGCTGTTGCTGTGTGTGGTGGTGGTGGGTTCGTTGCTGTTGTTAATACTATTGCTGCTGTTGCCGCTTAGAATGTTTGTTGTTGTTGTTGTTGTTGTTGCTGCTGTTGTTGATAGTCGTAGAATTAAACGTCAAACTTGACAATAAAAACCAAATGAAACTCAACAAAAATTGTTAAAAAAAATAAACGGTGAGCGCCGCATTTATTATTATATTACACTGGACACGAGAACGGGGTGGTGGCACTCGCCGCGATACGATCGCTACTCCTCTGCCAGTCTAGTCAGTCAAGTGAAGTCAAGTCAAGTAGGGTTAGACGAGACCCACGGCTGGCTCTTAGGCTAATCAAATAGATAGGCGTTTGGCAGCAGCGATTACCCAAAGTCTTTAACTTGCACAACGACGACTAGGCCACTCTAACAACACGATCAACACTAATACCAAATAAAATACACACAAAAAAATCTTAGAATGCCGGCTTCTCAAAAACAAAAACAAAAATCGCACCTAAAGAAGAGTCTTAAAAAAATTCCACTCTTTCAAAAAATCAAAATAAATAAAAAAAAAAAACAGTTCTTCTTCAATCAAACGAACAAGTGAAAATTCAACGAGAGAGAGTTGCAGAGAGAAAGAGAGAGAGAGAGAGAGTATGTGTCTAAAGAAGCCAACACCAACCAGCGCAATCACAAATATCATACATTATAAAACCCCCTTACCACAAATTGTCTCTTCTTGTTGATTTAGCAGCTCACCGATTTCTGTTATTGTATTTGTCTGATTTAATAGCTTGAGAATAGTAAAAAACAAAACAAAATCAAGAATAAGATATCTCTTATCAGAGAATGCAGCCGCAAACACACACACACACACAAAAGTTTATATATCTGACTTTATAGTCTCTCATGTTATAAAAGAAGTATTTTCACTTTTTTTTGGAATTTAAAATTTCACCTTTGTTTAAACGTGATGACAATATTTTGCATAAATTTTTAAAATTTCAAAATTAAAGGCGTAAACGCTACACATCATATCTAAAGAAGGGTCATTCATACCATCACCGACAACACACCATCTGTCAAAATGTTGCTATAAATAACACTGCCCCCTAACTTATTATCATTATATTTGGCACAAAAATATAGATGAGCACAAACAGCTGTTTTGCACTTCCCTAAAAGTATGCACAGACGTCAAATTTTGATCCATAATATCTCTTGAGAGGGTGGGGTCATTATCCACACCACACACAACAAACAATTTATCAAAACTTTGCTACAAACACAACACACATTTTGTCACAATGCAAAAAATGTATAAATAAATAAACATAATCAGCTGTTCGTCACATATGCCCAAAAGCAGGCTGTATTTTTGAGTCTTTTCTAAAGAGCAGGATGCGGAACAATCACAAAGTCTACCGCATCACTGAAGTGTTTTTCAGGCAGAATATGAAACACCATCACCTCAATGAGGTATCAACATCTACTCTGATATAGAATATTTTCAGATAATCTTTAAGAAAGTCCCACTGATACGAAACTTTGCCTTGAATAGCCAAAAACAGTTGGGACAAAACGATAACAAAATCTAAAATTCATCTAATTCATGACTGAAGTGGTTTTAAATCAGGGGTCAGGGTCAGTAGTTTTGCATTACCCTAAAAGTATGCACAGCTGATATATTTTGAACCATCATATCCCACCACATACAACAAACACTTTATCAAAACTTTATTACAAAGCCAACACACATTTTGTCACATGCCCAAAAGCAGGCTGTATTTTTGTGTCTTTATACCCTCACCCATAGGGATGGGGGTATATATCATTTAATACGTAAAAAAATGTAACACATAGAAGGAGCTATATTAGACCCTTAGCATCTTTGGACGAAATTCTTTTTAGGACTTTTTAAGACGTTTGAGCCATGTCCGTCTGTCTGACTGTCTGGCTGGCTGGTCAACACGATAACTCCCGTAAATCTTTACAGATCACAATGAAATTGGGTATATTGAGTTTGGGATTGAAAATGGGTGTTTTGACCACTCCCCTTCAAGCACCTCCCATACAAATCAACACATTTAGCACAAAATCATATTTCTTTCAAACCTTTCTTCTGGTAGATGTGATTAGCTTCAACTCACACACCGGGTAATAATCTGTAAATGCCTACTTAACTGGAGGAAATGGGCGAGATTGTCACGCACATTCTGGTACCTCCCATACAAAAGAGGGTGTTCGTCCGGGTTGTCAGTCCGATAAATCGCGTGAAATACTTCCGATCTTAATGAAATTAGGTATAAGGGTTCACGTTATCAAACGCCAATCACCGATTAAAACAATGGAGATATTGCCACGCCCATTGTGGTACCTCCCATACAAAAGTTGTTTGGCCGTCTGGGTGTTCGGCTCGCAAAACCGAACCAATCTTTATGAAAGTTTGCACTAGTCAATGTTTAGTCAAATAAAGCTCTTCTGTAGAAAATAAGCTGTTTTGCCACACCCATTCTGGTACCTCCCATATAAAAGTTGGGCGGATGACCGGTTGATTGACAGGATAATTGTCATAAACTACAACCGATATCAATAAAATTCGGTACTATGCTAAATTTTGCTAAAAGTTACTGTGTAATCAATAACAGACCATTGTGCCACGCCCAGTTTCGTACCTCCCATACAAAAGTTGGGCGTATTTGCGGTTGCCGACTCGATATCTCCAATAAACTAATCAAAATGTTGGCAACAACTTGCCATGCTCATATTGGGAGGGGGGAAATTCCCCAAAGTCACTTAGGATCGTAACTAATTTGGGTATTCAATAATATTTAGATCAATATGAATATGGTCACTTTTGAGTATGGGAACTCCCACTTAAGGGATGACTTAGGGTGAGGGTATGATTAAGTCGGTTCACCCGATAGAAACTTATGTACTGATTATCTAAAGAGCTTGATCCGGAACAAGCGCAAAGTCTACCATATCACAGAAGTGATTTTCAGGCAGAATATAAAACACCATCACCTCATTGAAGTATCAACATCTACTCTGATATAGAATATAATTTTGATATATACAAATTCTTTGCGACTACAGTTTAGGCGGCTCGAAGGACCAAAGATCCATATCGTATGCCAGGCATATTTGAGACCAGAGATGCATATTTAACACGAAACTTTGCCTTGAACGGCCAAAAACAGTTGAGACAAAACCATATAAAATTCATCGAAAAAAAAATCAATGAGTGTCAAAACTCAAGGGCGATGTGTTAACACCTTTTTGCTTTATAATGAACACATTAGTAAATCTTAGATTGGAAAATAATAAAATAGTTTTGGTGCTGAAGGCTTTTTGGCTATTGCACTTTCTTTTTTCGTACATCTGTTTTAACATTAGATGTAATATTGTTAAAATAAATAAAGCAATATTTAGCTCAGTGCTATAATTGTTTTTGTTTTGCCATAAACAGAGCGACGACAAAAAGTATTGAATAGTATAGAGAACTTATTGCACTCTTTTTCCGCTCTCATGCAGAGAGTCTGAGTAAAAGAGCATAAACGAGTCTAATTCTCTTTATAAAATATTTCAATATAAATGCACCATTTCGACAATGTTATTACATCAAACAATACAAACAGCATAAATGTTTCAGAAGGCATCAATTTGTCATATCAAAATTATGAATGGACCAAGTTATGACAAAAAGAGAGTAATACGTTTTGAAGCATTCACCAATTGTCACCAGTGCTTTTGAGTCACACAATTCGTTGCATGAGTTCTCTATACTATTCAATACTTTTTGGCGACGACGACCTGCTTGTTTGTTCGTTGCCGCTACATCAATACCATCATACTTATTTTCAGGCAGAGACTATTGTTGTACAACAACCACGTATGTGATGCTAACGCTGTGTGTTGTTTGCATGTGTTCACACTGATGTTTGCTCTGCCCGTGCCTATAAATTTTACCACGCCAATTACTGAAGTGTTTTTAAGTCAGCTGTTTTGCATTACCCTAAAAGTATGCACTGCCGATAAATTTCGAACCAAGTATGTATTTATTGAGAGGAAGGGATCAACCCACCACAGACAATAAACACTTTACAAAAACTTTGGTACAAATATGGGATACATTTAGTCACAATCAACTAAAGGAAAAAGAAGATAACATAATGAGCTGTTCGTTATATGTCCAAAAGCATGCTATACTTATATTTCTGTGACTGGTGTAGAGAACTGGTTCCCGGACTAGAACAAAGGCCACCATATTACTGAAGGGACTTTTCATAGCAGATGGTGATACATCAATACCGCTCGCGGTACCACAATACACTAAATTAAGGGTCACCGGGCAGATATGGCAAGGTTTTTGAACATGTCTATGAAATCTACGAAAAGTTCCAAAGAATTAATGAAAATACATTTTATAAATATAACACCGGAACTATTTTCAGTTGTATAGGGTGTCCCAATAAAAGTGCACGATTTCGTTTAAAATTAAACAGACATATTTTCTGTCCGAGTGGTGATAATTGAATTGCATTCTAAAGTAGACATATTCCGATTATGTATGGCATAAAATTTCAGGCAAATGGATCCCCGCGGCTCTGATCGCAGGATATGTTCGCAAAAATTTAAATTGTTGTAAACGTTGCCGAATTTTTGTTCGTGGGCTTTTGGCGCCACTCTCATTTACAGTATCAATGTTTTCGAGAGACAAGCCGGCGCGTCGACGCACAGAAGACTTACTGTTGATCACTCTTCGAATTGTTCATACATTAGTTGCACTTCCACGATCTAAAATTCCGTGAAGTTTGTGAGCGGTCTCAGCGTAAGTTTCCCGATTTTTGTAATGGGTTTTTGCTAATTATATCGCGTTCTACGCAAAGCGCTCCATTTTTAATAATCGGAACAATCGTAAATGACAACTATCAAATTTCAGAGCTGCCACATGCATAAGAAAATAAATCACAAAAATAGTTAACTTTGTGTGGTCGCTCACTAAATCACCAAACTATAATGCTCCGTCGATAGCGTAACGACATATTTGTACTTCCCCACCCACAGAAAAATACTATCCGAATTTAGAGGTTGTCACAACCACATTAGATGTTAGTACATCCAAACTCACAACCTATTAGAGGTTGTCGCAACCCATTAGATGTTGTCACAACCAATTAGAGGTTGTCACAACCTATTAGAGGTTGTCACAAGCTATTCGATGTTGTTACAGCCTATTAGAGGTCGTCACAAACTATTAGGTATTGTCGCAACCTATTAGACGTTGTCACAACCTATTAGAAGTTACCACAACTTATTAGAGGTTACCACAACCTAATACAGGTTGTCAAAACCTACTAGAGATTATCTCAACCTATTCGCGTTTGCTCCAACCGACTTTCAGTTGTGGGGACTAAATCTAGTCGTGACAACCTCAATTCGGTTGTGGCAACTGCAATTCGGTAGCAACAACCAAATTTACGGTTGCAACAACCTCTTTACAAACAATTAGTTCTGTGAGTGTAGGCACAAACCATTAGGGTTGTTCACCGACATTTTCATAAAAAAAATATTAAGGATCCAAATGGGCGCAAAAATGTCCTGTTGTGCCATAAATAGTTGACTCGTAGACTTATCGGACCTTTGGGTCACAGAAACAAATGTTTTTTCCCATATAACGAAGTCGAAATTGCGCTTGTAAAGTTCAGTGGCTCATATTTTACATGTTGACATGTTAACAAACTTGAAGGCATCAAAAACGATTTAACAAACGGTGTTTTTCGATTTCTTTCCACAAAAAGAGTATATAAAAGAGACTGTCACTATTGACGCACCTGCGAATGAGAACCATCATGATCACATGGGACTTCATGTTCCGGCCTTTTCCTTGAACCTGTAAATCGACCTCGTGCCTGAGGGAAGCTCCTCACAATCTGTAAGGTCAGGGTTGTTTATTTTCAGACTCACTGAAATGCAAGATGTTGAGTGCGGGAATTAAATCCGAGTTCTTATGCACAAGAGCTGGGGATGCGAACCATAGCACCACGGATGAACAAATCTTAATTTTTGCACAGTAGCTAACTACAAAAGCGAAACCAACTACGAGTTAAAAAGTACCCATTCTTGCCTGCTAAATCTTATAGAAGTAATCGCTCGGAATCAATGTAAAACTCAGGGTACCAATAAAAGGGTCTAAAAACGGGAACGAAAAACTCGGTGGCTGAAATTAGTGTATTCCAAACATACATGTTTTTTTTTTAATTTCCTTTGGAATTTTATTTGCATTACTTTATCGAATGCAAATGCAAAAGAATTACCATTGTTCGCATTGGATTTGCTCAGGGAATGAAAATGCATGGTGTGGAATCGGATGTCAATTGTAATGAAATATGGCAATGGTTTTAATTGATTTGAATTTGTTTGACTGCTGGCAATTCTGTATTTAAAGTATTTTATAAGTAGAGGTTTGCGGCTTCGATAGGTATTGCCTCGTAGTACTTTTTAATCCACAAACCAGGACTGTATAAAATATTTGAAAACCAAAACTGCCAGATATGAAGGAAATGATCTGAAAATAAGTATAATTGTCAATGGTATTGAAATTTTTTTGAATTTGCATTTGTACAGGAAATTCAAATGAAATAACAAATTATAATTGTCATATAACACTGTGTGTAGTTTTTTAAGTCATGGAAATATAACCATATAAGGACACCAATACGTGATAAAAGACAAAAACAAAGACCCGTGTCTCCCAGTTTTGCCCAAAGTCATGCACTTGTTTTTATGGGCCCCCAAAGATTTGGGGCCTCGGTGTCATTTTTGCAAAAAAGTGATCAATTTGTCAGGCTCATATCTTACAATTCGTTCAAAATTTTGATTTACTCTCTGAGGGAAAGTTATAGCCCTTGTCATAAATAATAAAAATTGTGAACATATAAAATCAAAAAAACTTCATCTTCAAGGTCAAAATTGCAAAAAAGCTTTAAAAAAATTCGATTTTTTTACTATTGGTGGCAAACCGTTCAAAATTAAAGGAAACAGTGAACTGCAAGAATGTACGTAAGATCTCAGTAAATAACTCTCTAGATCATATGAATTTCCTAGGAATGATTCTTAACACCGTTTAGGTAGCGCTTAGGTGTCGTTTAGGTAGCCACAAAAGTGAAACATTTCCCTAAAATTTTTCAATTTCACTGTCATAATTTCACAAAGTCATGCACTTTTTTTATGGGCCCCCAAAGATTTGGGGCCTCGGTGTCATTTTTGCAAAAAAGTGATCAATTTGTCAAGCTCACATCTTACGTTCAAAATTTTGATTTACTTTCTGAGGGAAAGTTGTAGCTCTTGTCATAGAAAATAAAAATTGAGAACATATAAAAACAAAAAAACTTCACCTTCAAGGTCAAAATTGCAAAAAAAAACTTTAAAAAATTCGATTTTTTTACATTTTGTCCCCTGTTCAGGTCCATTGGTAGGAAACCGTTCAAAATTAAAGGAAACAGTGAACTGCAAGAATGTACGTAAGATCTCCGTAAATAACTTTCTAGAACATATGAACTTCCTAGGAATGATTCTTAACACCGTGTAGGTAGCGCTTAGGTAGCGTTTAGGTAGCCGCAAAGTGAAATATTTCCCGAAAATTTTTTAATATCACTGTGTGTAATTTTTTAAGCCATGGAAATATAACCATATAAGGACACCACTACGTGATAAAAGACAAAAACAAAGAACCGCGTCTCCCAGTTTTGCCCAGTCATGGACTTTTTTTATGGGCCGCAAAGATTTGGGGCCTCGGTGTCATTTTTGCAAAAAAGGTATCATTGTGTCAGGGTCATATCTTACAATTCGTTCGGAATTTTGATTTATTCCCTGAGGGAATGTTGTAGCTCTTATCATAAAGAATAAAAATTGTGAACATATAAAATCAAAAAAACTTCATCTGCAAGGTCAAAATTGCAAAAAAACTTTCAAAAATTAAATTTTTTACCTAGGTAGCAAACCGTTTAAGATTCAAGGAAACAATCAACTACAAAAATGTACCTAAGATCTCAATAAACAATTTTCTAGAAAATATGAACTAAGTAATTGTTTAAATGGTCCTTCGAGTCTTATTATTTCAATAAATTATGTCTTTCTAGTCGAGACAAACATTGGAATGAAATGGACATTATAATGGAACTGCGCGTCGAAATCATCAAGTGTAGGTGCTTTTTGGGATATCAAGGATTTTTCAAATGGTTTGTTATTACAAGGATATGTAGGAATTTTAAAATGTTGTTTGTATTTTTTTTTTTGCAACAAATATTTGACAAAACGTAAGAAGCTCTCCCTAATCCCTTCAAGGGATGTAACGGGAAGCTAATTTTTGTTTAAATATTTGACACAATATATAATCTGTTAATATTTAAAATTTATTTCAAATTTCTCAGATAGTCAAACCTTATCATCAAAATTTTATGATACGACGATATTGTATTGATATGGTTAGTTATTTTTTGAATTTGAATCATTCACAGTACGAAAATAAAACTCGTGTGAAAAACTAAATGATTATTTGGCAAATTCTGTTAATCTTTGGCTGATATGATTCAAATGCCAGTCATTCTATTTTCTGGTCGCATGATTCTTAACGAAGTCTTGATAACATAAACCAAACAATTGTCGTACTTTAATAGTACCTACTATGTACATTCCATTTGACATTGCTACAATATCCCATCATAGAAGTTTCAGGGTTAATGCCAAAATAATACCATAAAATCTTATCTTTCAAAACAAAACAACAAAAATCTTAGGATTTTCGTAGAAAATGTCCACAGCATTTATTGTTAATTTGCTCCATTCAATCTAAAATTGTTGAATCTAAACAAAATTAAAACTAAACTGGAGAGAATATTTTGAAACTGCTTCAAATCCATTTAGTACCCTGAATTGAAGTCATCTTAACTATTTGTGGAAGGGGAATTCTAACTAAACTATTGAGAAAGACATGGCTACTTAAATGGAGAAACATCTAAGTAGAAAAATATACTAGTTCTAAACTAGTGCAATTTCAATGGTTCGCACGTGGTTTACTGAATCCCGTTGTGGTCGTACCAGCACAAGTGACACCGAACGTTCAGGTCGTCTCGCCAGAAATCATCGATAAAATCCATGGAATGATTTTGAACGATCGGAGAATAGAAGTGTATGGCTGAGGCTGCAGGTATCTCATCTCTGTGGGTACATCATAGTTTACATGAATATTTGGACATGAAAAATCTATGCGTGCCTTGGGTGCCGCGTTTGCTCACAGTCGACAATAAGAGCAGCTGTGTGATCACTTCAAAGAAGTGTCTGTCCATGTTCAGTCGCAATACGTAGGAGTTTGTGTACCGTCTCGTAACCGTGGACGAAACATGGATCCATTACAATACATCAGAGACTCAGGAACAAGCAAAGCAGTGGGCTCCCGCGCGTGAATGTGTACCAAAGAAGGCGGGTCTGTCTGCCGAGAAGGTCATGGTGCTTGTTTGTTTTGGGATGCATGCGGTGGCGTTCAACTCTATTATCTTGAAGTATCCAAAATTATCATATTAACGTACATTTAGATATACGCTCCTGAAACTGTTTGCAACGCTTCATATTTTCTTATTTCCATTGTATGTGAAAATTCCATATCATACGTTGGAAATCTCTGTTTTTCTTGGTTCAAAGTCATGCGGTGTGACACACCCAACGACATTGCTGGCGCTACTGCTGAAAACATGTTGTCCGATTAGTATCTAGCACTTTACTCATGCGCCGGCATTGTAATCAATCACCATCGGATCAAATGTTAAAAGAAAACGCATTCTTAGCTGTTGATTTGGCAAAATTCATATGCCAAAGAATGTGTTCGTACAAGTTACAGTTTAAATGCAAAAACGATTCGAAGGTTGTTGGGAAAGTTTGAGTATCAAAGAGGAATTTATAATAACCATCGACTGAATGCGTATTCAAGTCTTGTGCAATGTAATGCCGAGTCTAGATCCACACTATTCGGTTTTAATATAACTTCGGTAACAGTGGCCGACTGTGGTGAAATGCTCTTGTGCATGAGAACGTGGGTTCGATCCCTCCTCAGACAACCTTACATTTCTTTCGACGACAGTCACCTCGCTTAGTGATGGCGACACTATCGAGTACTTAGCCATGGAAAAGCTTCTCAAAATACCCTTCGGAATCGGTGTAAAACTGTAGGTCCCAATCAGGGAGTGTAAAAACTCGAAAGCGCACTTCTCGTTGATTGCGAGAAGCTCTCCTCAATCCTTTCATGGGATGTTATGGGACACCATTGTTTTTACGGTGACAGTCATTTACTTTGTTTAGCGACAGCGCTATTATCACGTATTAGTGATAAAGGCGCTGGTCCTGACCTCGATCACTTTCCCAATGTAATTTGGGCGCAAATTTGTTTTGGATATGAAATAATTTCGAAACTGGCACAAATGCTTTTTTAAGATCAATCATCAATTTCTGGTATCCGCGGCACCCATCTACTCCATATAATTCATATATTCAATTGGTGTTCTATTCAATTGCCACACACAAAAAAACCCCGTTTCCCATTACAGCCCATGAAGTGATTGGGGAGAGCTTCTCTCAACGATTGAACTGTGCTCGTTTTAATTTTCCACTCACTGATTGGGACCTACAGTTTTACACCGGTCCCGAATGGTAGTTTGAGAAGCCTTTTCATGGCTAAGTACTCGATAGTGTCGCCATCACTCAGCGAGGTGGCCGCCGTCGAAGGAAATGTACGGTGGTCGAAGCAGGGATCGATGATAGAATGATAGGGATTCTTGGTGCATTATTCAAGTGACGAAAACCTGGAATACTGCTGAATTTTCTACACGGTACAGTCGCTGAATCATCGTTTTTAGAAAACTCTCGCAAGCACAGCTCGCCATCTGCTCCCAAGAAACGCTTCATAGGGACTGAATTCCCAAGTGCCTGGCTATCTACAGGTACACCCCCGCGACCCTCAGATACAATACGCTCATACAGTCAGCTAAACAAATGAAAATGTTCTTTTGAGACACCCTGTATTAGACAATTGCACAAGACGTCTTGAATGATTATACAAGACATTTGTTTTTTTTTTCAAGACATATACTGTAGCGAAGTTGTGGTAACCAAATACTTCAGTGATTTGAAAAATAGTATTCGTGTATGTGTGTGAGGCTGTAGACCACAAAACCAGGGGGTATCCATGACACAGCTGATGGACTAAGTAGTAGGGAAATGATTGAAAACAGAGTGGACAGGCGAGAGAGCGATAAGCAATCAGAAGTAAACCATGCAGCAAACTTAATTTAAATAGTGCTTGATTGATACGAGTACTAATGACAGTTAAATTATGTTCAGTATTGGTTGCATCTAACGAAAATACGCATTCTGTTTTATTTCTATCCGTTTTATGTCCAACCACAGAGTAAAACTCAACAGCAACTCGAACTCGATGAAATTGCCTACTAGCTCGTTGTCATCGAGAGAACGTAAAGATAGGGATATCAACTCTACCATTTCTATTTCGCTTCATGTCGTATTGTGTTTTTGTGCACACACGCATACACAAATGTATTGTCGACGATACCCCAAGTACTTGGTTGTTGCAGCTTCGCTACAGTACATGTCTTGAAAAAATCCAATGGCTTCAAGGACAATTCAAGACGTCTTGTTTAGACGACTGCTATATATATGTGTTTATATGGACTTGCTTCCTCGCATAGAAGAGAGAAGCAATTGTCACGAGAGTGATAGTATTTGAGTGGATGCGTGTATACACATTTTTGTTTCTGTTCATGCCTTACATAGTCAAGGTTGTGTTGTTTGTACAGCTGATTTGATTTTTTTCTTGCTCTGGTATTTGACAACTGTCAAATTCATATTACAGTTATGTATATTGTTTTGTACTTTGTTGTGTAGTATTGTTGTTCATATACATTTGTGATGAATTTGAGAAAAGCTTCGTGTGCAACAAAACAACATGCCTGTTATTGTTGCCCACAATAACAACAACGCAGCCTGCTACTACGTTTGTTTCCCATATTGTACCGTATTTCCTTTTATGCCGCAAAAGTAAATTATCAGAATATGAAGTTAAATGGAACTTCGTTTACAACATAACCATATACAGACACCACTACGTGATAAAAGACAAAAAAAAGACTCCAAAACAACAAAGTGATAATTTTGTCAGGCTCATATCTTGCAAATAGTTCGGAAGTTTGATTTAGTCTCTGAGGGAATGTTGTAGCTCTTGTCACAAAGAACAAAAATTGTGAACATATAAAATCAAAAAAAACTTTATCTTCAAGGTCAAAATCTTTAAACTTTAAAAAATTAAATTTTTTTACCTTTTCTCCCCTGTTCAGGTCCATAGGTAGCAAACCGTTCAAAATTCAAGGAAACAATCAACTAGAAGAATGTACCTAAGATCTCAATAAACAACTTTCTAGAACATATGAACTTCCTAGGAATGATTCTGATTTTGACCTTGAAGATGAAGTTTTTTGATCTTATATGTTCATAATTTTTATATTTTATAATATATGTAATCATTTTATATTTTATAATAATATTTATGACAAGAGCTACAACTTTCCCTCAGAGAGTAAATCAAAATTCCGAACGGTTTTCAAGTTATGAGCCTGGCAAAATGATATGTGTTTTGCAAAAATGAAACCGAGGCCACATATCTTTGGGGGCCCATGAAAAACAAACTCCATGACTTTGGGCAAAACTGGGAGATACGAGTCTTTTTGTTTGGTCTTTTATCACGTAGTTGTGTCCGTGTATGGTTATATTTTTTCGTGTTGCACTGTGTAATATAAGTACGAGATTACAAAGAGCGCACACAAGGGTGATTACACTGGCTTAGGAGTAGGCCCAGAAATATGTCATGAGACGAAGCACCAATGTAATTTAACATAACATCACCTAGCACTTGAATTTTCGCTAGATAGCTATTTAGCATTTACTAAAGTTATTCAAAAACACGTCAAATCATATACTAGCGGTGACAAGTAACTTGAAAAATTATGAAGATGTCTTCATATGACTGACTGCTGACATCACAGGTTATGGGTTCAATTTGGGTGAACATTTTATTTTATTGTTAGAGGTGGCAATGAATTATTAGAGGTTGCTGTCATACACCATCCTCCGTAACTTCTGTAGTTAGCCTCCATTCAAACACATATTCTCAGATACTTATATACAACTGGTGGTATCGTCTAACTTAATTCATCGTATCAGTGACCACCACCACCACCTAATGTCCACCACACATACATATTCTCATTTGCACGCACATTTACCCCTCTATGATTTCAACCACAAAAATTTGTATGATTTCAAAATGCAATAACCAGATTCCCGCCAAGACGGGTACGATTTGCTCCTCGTAACCGGCAAATTTAAATATTCCAGCTGTTGACGTTCGCCGGGGAGAATCTCTATATTATGTATATTTTCCTAGTATGATTATAAGAACTGGGGAATTTTTAGTAGCGGAATATTTCGAAATTAATGCAGCCATATAGATACTATACAAATCTTGGATTTATTTTTAGAATAGAAACATGTTTGGTTCAGTAAATATGTATCAGTTTAAAATTATTTATCACCGTTTTAAAATTCATATTATTTACTTTAAATATTTTGTATTGATTTGTTAAGAAGAAATAATATAGGCGAGGTATACAGGAAAAGTTTGGGTAAAATTAATTGAAGATACGGAGTACAAAATTGAGCCACGCCTCTGGTAGTAATTCCAATGGCGAAAGACACTATCGGGTAATAAAATTGGACATGATTGTCAACTAATACAGACTGCCCAGTTTACAAACTGATAAACTCTCCTCATGGGATCTCACGTGAAATCAAACTATGCGTTCTCTTAATCTGTTCTCTTTCTAGGTCGAAGGCTTCTACAAATCCTGGTGAATACTAATAGTTATTCGGTATAACCTGCTACAGGAGCTGCGTAAAAGATGACACTGAAAATTCCTGACCCGTTAACCCTAGACGGGTAATCTTCGTCGATTCGACGAATACTGTTGCCATTTTTAAACTTTTCACAAAAATGGACTGAGGAGCGAATTACTCAAAACCAAATCAAATCTTTTCTGCTAAAGTCTATTAATGATTGAAAGTAGCGTGCCAGACTTGGACTTCGTCGATTCGACGAAGATTACATTTAATGTATGTAAAATATGATTCTCTTCTATGGTTGAGGAACTACAGTCAAAATTAACGTTGCAACCATTTCTTGATGGTCATATTTTGAACTCATACGTAAAGGATGTGTCAGTAAGAATGCACTTTTTCCTTCTAAAATAAAAACACTGAGTTTTTGAGATAGTTGTGATTTATTTATTGGATTGTAAAGACAACATGTTCCGATTAAGTATGGAATAAAACATCTGTCAAATGGCACCCACGGCTATGATGACAATTCATTACTGTTTTCACAAAATTTTCCATGACTTTTCCACAAACATGTGGCTGTATCTCACCTATGACGCGTTGGATCTCGGATTTGAGCTCAGGAATTGTTTCTGGTTTATTCGAATACACGCGAGATTTCACACAGCCCCAAAGAAAAAATCGCACGGCATGAAATCGCATGATCTTGGTGGCCAGTTGACATCAGAATTTCTTGCGATAATTTGTACTGGAAATCGTTACTGAAATAAATCGATTGTTTCATGCGCGGTGTTGTATGTGGCGCCGTCTTGCTGAAATCACATGTCGTCCAGATCCATGCCGTCCAGTTGAGCCCACAAGAGCTCCGTTATCATGTTCCTGTAAAGAATACCGTTCACATTCACTGCAATTTAGCCATCATCTTCAAAAAAGTAAGGCCCAATTACACCGCCCGACAAAAATCCGCACCAGATATTTGCTCAATGTAGGTGCATTTATTTCTCATGGATTGCATGAGGATTTTCTAAGTCCCAAACTCGAGAATTTTGTGTATTCACGAAGCCATTCAGATAGAAATGCCCCTCATCGGAAGAGATGACTTTCTTTGAAAAATTGGCATTGACTTCACTTGGCTCCATTGCCCATTGAACAAATTGACGGCGATATCCATGGACTGCTGGTTTGAGCTCCTGAGTAAGCTGAATTTTGTATACATTAAGGTGGACCTTGAAATTACATTTTTGCGATATTTTGGTAGATGAGGGCTCTATTCCGTGCCTTTTTGAAAAAAAATGACAATGCCGAAAAAAAAAATTAAAAAAAAAAAACATTAGGGGTTGCGCACGAGCCGAGAAAAAGGTCCACTTTGCCAAAATTAGGGGGGAAATTGCCATAGGTCATCAGGGGTCACCCGTAGGGGGGAAGAATGTATGACCGACCCCCATTAACTTTTCATCCCCAACATCTTTTCCGAATAAACTTACCCTCTATCTCCACTCCTTGAGGGACTCCCCATACAAAAATACTGAAAATCTATGTATTTACAGTTGCACAATATCGAGATTTTTTTGATTTTTTTTGATTTTTTACAGAAATTCCACCAATATTCAAGAGTGGTCATTGTTTGGAAAGTCTTGAAAAATTTGAAACGCACACGTGCTGAATCAGGTACATAGGCACCCTTAGCAGATGCCCCCATTCATCAGTACCTGGCAGTAAAATATTGCAAAATACGTAGTAGTTATAAATAGCAGTTCATTCATCGATTGTTGTCATTCAACAAGTGCCGACGACCGCGAAAAGTAAATTGATTTTTCTCCCGTTTTTTAAAAGTTAAGATGACAACACGACTTAGATCGCGCGACGATATTTTTTTGATTGGTTATCCAAGCATGAATATTACGGGGAACAAATTACCGTCGAAGAAGCAAGTGCTAAGAATGCATTTCTTCAACATTCGCAAACGAAACATGTCGAAGAAAAATAGTGCGGTTATAGTCGCGGACGCAGTGATGATTTTTTGGCGCCAAGCAGCTATTCCGACGAAAGCCAGAGGAGATGTTACAAGAAAAATAGCTGCGCTGCACGATGAGTGGGATGCTTTAAGAAAGTCATCTCACAGAAAGACTGAGTCCACTAGAGAAAAAGAGAATACGTTTTCTGATAGCTTGGATAATCTTTTCGACATCGCACACGCCAACGCCCTTGAGAAAATGACAAATACCGAAGACATTGAGTTTCTGCTAAAGCAAAGAGAAGATGGCCGGCCAGGAACTATGGGAGGTGTGGACGCTACTGATACTCGAACGAGGAAAAGAAAAGCTGAGCGCGAAGAACAAGAAGAGTTGCGACGCAAACGTGCAACGGAATCTAGTAGAGATCGGTTCGCTAAAGGCGGTAAGCTATTTCGCGCTTTGTGTGTTCGTCCAATGTTTATATTCAAATGAAATTCGTTCAATTGCAGTGGTTAAATTTTCAAGCAGTGATTCAAGCGATGATAATGGGAGACAGGACGAAAACTTCCCGGCAGAAGCTGGCCCGTCAAATGTTGGTGACAGAAGAGGTTACAAACAATGTTTTACTGAACGAGTCCTATCAGCTTTGGACAAGTGCAAAGTGACTGACCGAGACGCGGTCGGCATTATGATAGCGGCGGCAGAAGCATTTGGACGCGATCCTCAACAATACACAATAAACCGTACGTCGCTTCGGAGATGTCGGCGTTCAAATCGAGAGAACATGCTGAGTTATGTGAAAGACAATCCAGAAGTAAGATCGCATAGATTTATTTGGTCTCATTCAGAATTCTTATTCTTCAACGCGTTTCATTCATCTCCAGCTTGTCGCAGCTAAATCCTTCGTAGTCCATTGGGATGGCAAAATGCTTTTGGATTTTGTGGGTACAAAGAAGGTGGACCGTCTACCGGTAATTGTCTCGTACGGAGAAAAAGAACAACTTCTTGGAGTTCCCAAAGTAGAAGATGGGAAAGGAAAAGGCCGGAGAATAGCACATGCCGTTTATCAACTGTTGGCATCTTGGCATATGACACATCGAATACAAGGACTTTCTTTCGACACGACATCAACGAATGGGACGCTGTAAAGGTTAAACCATTCCATTCTGGCTTGATAGACGATCAAGTCGTCAGAAAAATTCCAGTGGCAATGCAAGTCGGCATAAAGAAGTTTTGCTTAGATCAATTGAAGGAGAAACACCCTCGCGATGACTACAAAGAAATGCTACAATTAATTCTTTTGTTTCTGGGTGAAAAACTTGAGAATTACCATTTCCGACCTCCAGGACCCGTTTCCCATGCTCGATGGATGGCAAAAGCCATTTACAGCCTCAAGATATTTTTGTTTCGGAGAACTTTTCACTTATCTGTATGTGAATTGAATGGTATTCGACACGTTTGTATTTTTGTGGTGCGACTTTACGTCAAGGCATGGTTTGGTTCTTCTCGAGCAGCTGAGGCGCCGAATCAAGATTGGAAGTTTTTGAAGGACATCGTCGAGTACAAGTCCGTTGACCAGGATTTATCTCGGGTAATGATAAAGAAATTTATCGGTCACCTATGGTATCTCGCCGATGAGCCCTTGCCTTTTTCGATGACAAGGTCTCAAATGAGTTGAAGGCCAAAATGGCCCAAGCATTGCTAGAAAATGAGAATGACGAAGGTGAAGAAGATGAAGAAGACGAAAAAGGTGAAGAAGATGAAGAAGACGAAGAAGGTGAAGAAGATGAAGAAGGTGAAGAAGATGAAGAAGACGACCCGGTTCCCCCAGCTCCTCGCGTCGTAATCAAAAGCACCAGCGTTAAAAAAAATCGAGGTGAAATTCAAAGATGTGAATGAGGAATTCTTGGCTAAAGACTTGAGCAACTTCGTCTCTCATAATACCAAAAATTTATTTGTACGATTTGGAATATCGCAAGATTTCATTCTTGCAAATCCAGCAACCTGGAAATCTCGCGCAGACTATCAAGAAGGTCGTAGAATTGTAAATAACTTGCGCGTTGTGAACGACACTGCCGAAAGAGGAGTAAAAATGATACAAGATTATAATAGAATACTGTGTCAAGGCGAAGAAGAGAAACAGTATTTACTACATGTTATCGATTCTTACCGCAAGAAATACCCATCAGCGAACAAAAATATGTTAATTTGACTATATTATATTAAGAGTGCTTAGAGTACTACTCAATTACACCTTCTTTTATTTTTGTATGAGGAGTCCCTCAAGGAGTGGAGATAGAGGGTAAGTTTGTTCGGAAAAGATGTTGGGAATGAAAAGTTAATGGGGGTCGGTCATATATTTTGCCCCCCTAGGGGTGACCCCTGATGACCTATGGTGTTTTTCGAAAATACTGAGCAACCTCCATTTTTGTATGGTGACCCCCCTAAGGGGAGGAGATAGGGGGTGGGAGTCTTGGGGGAAAATGTTGGCGGTAAAAAGTTAATGGGGGTCGGCCATACATTCTTCCCCCCTACGGGTGACCCCTGATGACCTATGGCAATTTCCCCCCTAATTTTGGCAAAGTAGACCTTTTTCTCGGCTCGTGCGCAACCCCTAATGTTTTTTTTTTTTAATTTTTTTTTTCGGCATTGTCATTTTTTTCAAAAAGGCACGGAATAGAGCCCTCATCTACCAAAATATCGACACAAGGTCCACCCTAGTATACATGAAGGTGGAGATCTTTTGTCAGAACTCGCTGTATCGTGCATCGTGAAATTTGACGTTGTTGAGAGCGATGGCGAATTGATTACAACAGCAATGTTTTCAAGAGACCGACCGTTACGTTGACGCACGGGAGTCTTACTGACCATAACCGACCCAGTTTGTTCGAATATTTTGTAACCACTCTTCGAATGGTTGACACATTAGGTGCACTTTCTCGACTGAAAATTCTTCGAAGTTTCCGAGCGGTCTCATAGCTTTCCAAATTCTTGTAATCAGTTTGCACAATTATAAGTCGTTGTTTTTTCTTAAAGCGGTCCCTTTTTTATAACCGGAGTGAACACATGTCACAGCTGCCAAATTTCAGAGTTGCTACTTCCACAAAAAATTACACTAAATTTAAATAGTGCAATCTTACTGAGACACCCTTACATGGTCACACCAATGGCCATGGGTCAGGGGACCACTTTTAGAGAGATAAGATACGTTATCTTGTCGCATATTCTGAGTATGTTAGAAAATTGAAGAAACTGGTTCGGTTATGGGCACTAAAACACCTGTGCCTCAACGTACCGGTCGGCCTCTTGAAAACATTGCTGCTGCAAACGAGAGGGTCGCCAAAAACCCGAAAACATCCATTCGACATCGTTCTAAGCAACTTCAAATTTCACGAAACACTACGTAGCGAATTTTGACAAACGACGTCCAACTTCATGCGTATAAATTTCAGCTTACGCAGGATCTCAACCCAGCAGACCATGGAAAGCACCGGCAAATGGTTCAATGGGTAATGGATCAAAGTGAAGTCAATATGAATTCTTCAAAAAAAAATTCGTCTTTTCCGATGAAGCGCATTTCCATCGGAATATCTTCGTGAATACCATGCATGAGGCAAATTAATTATATGACAATTATATGCAAATGCAAATGCATATTCAAAATTTTTTAATTGCCATTGCGAACAATGGCAGTTATTTTGCATTTGCATTAGATAAAGTAATGCAAATTAAAAACATCCATGTATGGTGAATACACAAAATTGTTGAAATTGAGGCTCAAAACTCCTCACGCAATCCATGAGAAACAAATGCACCCACAACGAGCAACTGTTTGGTGCGGATTTTGGTTAGGCCGCATGATTGGGCCTTACTTTTTTGAAGATGAGACCGAAATTGCAGTGATTGGGAACGACATTCGTTACAGGAACATAATACCGGAATTCTTGTGGTCTCAATTGGGCGGCATGGATCTGGACGACATGTGGCTTCAGCAAGATGGCGCCACCTGCCACACCGCGCATGAAACAATCGATATAATGTAGCATAGATTTGCAGAATGAATTATCCCAAGAAGTTCTGATGTCAACTGCCCACCAAGATCATGCGATTTAACACCGAGCATTTTGTTTCTTTGGACTTTTGTGAAATCTTGGGTTTATGCGAATAAACCAGAAGCAATTCCTCAACTCAAATTCGAGTTCCACGGTGAGATACAGCCTCATCTCTGTGAAAAAGTTATGGGAAATTTCATGAATAGATTAATGGCCTGTCATCAGAGCGGTGGCAGTGTTTGACGGATGTTTTATTCCATACTTAATCGGAACATGTCTTCGTTACAATTCAATAAAAAAAATCACAATTATCTCAAAAAATGCGTGTTTAATTTTAAAATTAAAAAGTGCATTCTTACTGAGACACCCTTTACTTATACTGCAAGGTTACTAAAAATGGAACTCTAAATTAAAAACAACGCGATATCATTGTGAGAGCTAATGTCAAAAAGAATGAAGGGGTTTCACACAAAATCATCGTCAGTGATGAGGTTGATGAAACAAATTCGTCAACAACGTTAGATAAAACTGCAACACGAAAAAATATAACCATATATGGACACCACTACGTGATAAAAAACCAAAACAAAAAAAACCCGTGTCTTCCAGTTTTGCCCAAAGTCATGCACTTTATTTTTAAGGGCCCCCTAAGATTTGAAGAATCGGCATTATTTTTGGAAAAAAGTGGCGCAGTGGCTTAACGGGCTAGACGCTGCTGAAGATGATGCTTCCTTCACAAACAACGAAACGATCGTCCAGCGAATGTCAGCTCGAATCCCACCCGCGGCATTTACATTATTTTCACTAACCGGAGAAAACATGATCTCTAACAGCCTTAAAGGAAATTACAAAAAAGTGATCATTTTTTCAGGCTCATATCTTGCAAACCGTTCGGAATTTGGAATGCTCTCTGAGGGACAGTTGTAGCTCTTGTCATAAAGAACAAAAATTGTGAACATATAAAATCAAAAAAACATCACCTTCAAGGTCAAAATTGCAAAAAACTTTAAAAAATTCGATTTTTTTACACTTTTTCCCCTGTGCAGGTCCATAGGTAGCAAACCGTTCAAAATTGAAGGAAACAATCAACTACAAGAATGTACCTAAGATCTCAACAAACAACTTTCAAGAACATATGAACTTCCTAGGACTGATTCTTATTTTGACCTTGAAGATGAAGTTTGTTGATCTTATATGCTCATAATTTTTGTTCTCTATGAGAAGAGCTACAACTTTCCCTCAGAGAGCAAATCAAAATACCTAATGGTTTGCAAGATAGGAGCCTGGCAAAATGATCACTTTTTTGCAATAATGAAATCGAGGCCCCAAATCTTTGGAGGCCCAAAAAAAGTCCATGACTTTGGGCAAAACTGGGAGACACTGGTCTTTTTTTTGGAGTTTCATCACGTAGTGGTGTCCGTGTATGGTTATATTTCCATGACTTAAAAAATACACAGTAGAATATAATGGATTCGAAAATGTTCAGACTCAGCAGTTTGGGACGAAAAGTTGAGGAGGCTCTTAGGGAAAAAGTCAAGCTGTGTTTTTTGAAACAAATTCCAAATGGACTTTTAAAAGCCCAGTCGATCTTTCTAGGGTTAATAAGAATGTTATCATTGCATTTATCTGATATGCCAACGGTTTTGGCTTTAAAGATTTTATGAAATTAAATCAAACATTACTCTAAAGGATTCAAAAGAATCAAGTTTTAATGAAACTGACGTACTACAATTTCAAATATATTTTTTTTTATCATATTTAAGGTCTTTCAAGGGCATACTTGCTGTTTACCTTCACAGCGGAAATATCAATAGAAATCTCCAACCCCTCCACCCATGTACGCTGAATGGTGATGAATTTCCATTTCCTTTTGAGTCAAGGATTATAATTGCTCACTTTTGTAACCGAACCATTCATTCATTCATGCATTTGAGACATCACTCGTACAATAACTGAGCGCCAATGCATATGATGGATATATGATTCATCACGCAACTCGGTACCACATGGTAACCACATTAACAAGAAATATAAAAAACTACATATGTAAGTTTTACAAAATATAAAATAAAATAAAATAAAAATAAAAAAAAATATGTGCATTTGCTCAGCGACTGAACTCACTGACAGTAGGAGCTAAGATACAACTTGTACTTTAGAGTGTTCACACGGGCCAGTCATGTTGCGCATGCATTACGCTGCATAAGGTAACAAGTGAGGAAAAGAATTACAGCAATATTGCATACGTAACAGGGACGGTAAAACGAAGTAGCGTTAAGGTACTTCTCTGTATAAAATGGTACTTAAGATTGTGGATTTTCTTCACACTTGGGGCAAATGAATTATATGACAATAATAATTTGCAAATTAACAATGCAAATTCTAACAAATTTCAATACCATTGGCAATTGTTTTTGTTTTCAAAACATTTCCTTCATACCTGGCCGTTTTGGTTTTCAAATATTTTATACAGTACAGGTTAGTGAATTGGAAAGTACAACGTGGCAATACCTATCGAAGCCACAAACCTCTACATATAAAATACTTTAAATACAGAATTGCCAGCAGTCAAACAAATTCAAAATAATTAAAAGCATTCCCATATTTCATTACAATTGGCATCCGATTCAACAACCTGCTATTCCATTACGAACAATAACAATTCTTAAACATTTGCATTAGATAAAGTAATGCAAATTAAAATCCAATGCAATTTTAAAAACCGCATGTATGATTTGCTTGAACTAAAGTAATACATGCACTGGAAATCATAATTTGTTTCGTAGAAATCAGGCGCGATTATTGCAGACTAAACAAACCATGATCTGTGACAAATGCATTGACGCCTAAAGTTTCAGTAAGCGGAGCTATCAAATTTTATAAGTAAGGATTTCGAAATACCCACAAATATTAAGTCAAAACCTATTAAAATTCCAGGATACCCAGATCGACATGTGTAGACAGTTAGGTGTCGCTAAATATACCCAACACGTAAAAACACTTAATTCTCGAATGACAAACGAAGTCTCAATCTTGCTCAATCTCTTGAACAATCGAGGGAAAGTACAATCCTTCTGGTTAATAATGGAAAATAATTTCATTCAAATGGGTGCCTCGGCTGGCAATGCAGTAGCCTACACGATCGGCTCAATTTTTAAGCACTTTATCGATTGTGTGCAGCCGTATTTCACCAATGGCTTCACGAATATTTTCCTTTAAATCGTCAATTGTCTCTGGCTTGTCGGCGTAACACTTATCTTTGAGGCACCCCACAAATAATAGTCCAACGGTGTCAAATCGCAGCTCCGAGGTGGCTAAACGACATTAGCTCTGCGGCTGATAATGCGATCTTCAAAAACAAGGCGCAATACATCGAGTGTAGCTTCGGCTGTGTGGCATGTAGCGCCGTCCTGTTGAAACCAAATGTTGCCAATATCCTCCTTCCAACAAAAATTCGTTCAACATGGCCCGATAACGATCGCCATTAACTGTAACGGCCACTCCTTGCTCATTTTTGATTATGGACCTATTATGTCTCTTGACCAAAATCCGCACCAAACAGTGACTCGTTTTGGGTGCATCGGCTTTTCAATGTATGCGTGCGGGTTTTCTGTGCCCCAAATACGACAATTGTGCTTGTTTACATACCCGCCACGTTCAAAATGAGCTTCATCTGAACAGATGATTTTTTTGGCAAAATCGGCATCGGCAACATTACCACGATTTTCAAAGTAATGTCGCAATATTTCCCAGCGATGTTCAAGCGTATACACAACCATATTCGTTCAGCGGAAGGATAAAACTAATTATCTGTCAAATCAGACATGAGCTAAGTGTTACCATTCACGAAATAAGCACTAGTAGAAAAAAAAAAAACGTTAGATGGCGGACCCTTTATTATGTATTAGTTAGTTCCAACACGCCTAAGGCGCCCGTTGTAAAATACGATAAATTAAATGGTCCTTAAAGAAATGATACTTTTTGTAAAATACTTTTACTTTTACTTTTGTAAAAGAAACAGCTTTTTACAGGTCCTTTATGTCAGAATACGTACTACATTTTCCCGAAAAGGTCCTATTTTAAAGAGAGGTACTTCATTTATTAAAAGCTAATGTTTTGTTTATGAAAAGGTACTATTTTTTAGAAGAAGTACTTTCTGTAAGAAAAAGCCAAAGAGTAGGATTTTTTTTACGAAAAAGTACTTTGTTAAGAGCAGGTACTTTTTAAAGAAGTGGTACTCTTTTTAGGAAAAGGTTATTTTTTAAGAAAATGTACTTTTTTCAGAACGGCTACTTATCTCAAAAAATGAAAGAAAAGGTAGTATTTTATTTTTAAGAAGAGGTACTTTTAAGAAAAGGTATTTTTAAGAAACGGTAATTTTAAAAAAAGGTACTTTTAAGAAAAGGAATTTTTGTAAGAAAATTAATTTTTTTAAAGGGAAGGTATTTTTTGAGAAAGGTTTTTTAAGAAATGGGTATTTTTTTATAATTGGTCCGTTTTTCAAGAATATGTGAATTTTTAAGAGTAGATACTTATCTCAAGAAAAGTTATTTTGTTTCACAGAAAATGTACTCTTTAAAGAAAATGTAGTGTCATCATTTCCCTTATGGGAATTTTTATTCGGTTTGTTTTCCAGTACTTACAAACTTATTCAAGCTCAAGACCTTTTTAAATAATATAAAGTTATTATCTTTATATTACTTTCAAAAAAGTCGAGCATAAAAATGTTCCAATGATACCAAGGCTGTCTGTATAGCTATTTCGGATCTTGCCAAGATCTTCATCAGCAGACGTTTTTGGTATGCTTTTGGTGAATTCTTCAAAAATATATATCCAGAAACACTCATCATATTAATGAGAATTCCTTCATATACTCGTTTGAAGAATACCAAGCACTACCATTGGAACACCTTCATGCACAACTCTTTTTATCATGCCGTAAAACCATTGGTTTTAATCAGACATGATTTGTTTTTGTTATGTCATTACAAAAACAACAAAACAGAGGGTTGCCATCAACAATATTATTGTTTCAAGCTCGCGGTGCTCTTCGTCAACTTTCATCATTTCCCTTATGGGAATTTTTGTTCGGTCTGTTTTCCAGTACTTACAAATTTATTCAAGCTCAAGACCTTTTTAAATAATATAAAGTTATTATCTTTATATTACTTTCAAAAAAGTCGAGCATAAAAATGTTCCAATGATACCAAGGCTGTCTGTATAGCTATTTCGGATCTTGCCAAGATCTTCATCAGCAGACGTATTCACCAAAAACATACCAAAAACGTCTGCTGATGAAGATCTTGGCAAGATCCGAAATAGCTATACAGAGAGCCTTGGTATCATTGGAACATTTTTATGCTCGACTTTTTTGAAAGTAATATAAAGATAATAACTTTATATTATTTAAAAAGGTCTTGAGCTTGAATAAATTTGTAAGAAAATGTAGTGTTTTAAGAAAACGCAATTTGTTGTAAGAAAATTTACTTTTTTAAGAAAAGGTACTTATTTAAAAAACAAATACTTTTTTACGAAAAGGTACTTTTTGTTAGAAAAATTACTTGTTTTAAGCAAAGGTACTTCTTTAAGTTAGGGTATTTTTTAAGAAAAGGTACTTTGTTTAAGAATATGACAATGTATTTTTTTTGGAGAAAATTTACTTTTTTTAAGAAATGAAAAAAATTTTCCTTTTTTAAACTTCTTTCACTTTGGCTTTTCTAAAGTTACTTTTTATTGGGTTCAAAACTACAATATATACTAAATATTGGTTACAGGCTCCACCTAGTAAACATCCCATTACACATGAAATTTCCCAACATATGTGAGACATCTAGTTAGTCTAGACACAAACCAATGCAAAAGTACCCAATATAGTTGATGATACTGGGTTATAGCATAATAGTGTTAAAACAAAAGTTTTTTAATTTTGTTTCTTTTAGCCCCCATCCTGCAACGCGCGATAAGGAACTTAGAAAATATGGAACTCCGAAACCAACTTCGACTCCAATTCCAACTTCGACTCAAAAACTGTCGGAAGTGGCATGAAAAACGTATTTCTTTCCCTAAAGATGACTCGAAATAAAGTACATTAATTCCTCGATTTGTTATGACTTATGCTGCAGTTGTGACAATCTGTAATTCGGTTGTGCCAACTTGTAATTCGGTTGTAATGACCTACGGCGTGGTTGTGACAGCTTCTTAGTTCACAGACATTTTAAAGCACAGACATTCCCGGCAACCGAAAAGCGGTCAAGTTGGCACTTCCTTACAGATACTACCCTACAGATTGCACAGGAATTGGAACGAGTTGGTATGCCCAAGCCTATGGCGTGGACTTACGCATAGCTTGTAATGCCCAACAGAAATTTGAAGGATAGGAGGAGAACTATGAAGAACTATGAGAACTGCTTCTGTCTAAGCCCAAGGTGGCAATGCTTGTGTCTGCTTTGTCGGGACATTGTCTAATTGATAGTTTTGCAGATACTGAAGTACTCGGTTGTCGCAACTTCTCTACAGTATATGGCTTGAAAAAAAACAAATGTTTTGAATGAGCATTCAAGACGTCCTGTGCAGACGTTTATAAATATATGGGGTTTCCTACTGAATGATTAGGTACACTCAATATAAATTGTTCATGGAGTATGTTTGGATGATGTTATGAATATTGTTGCAAATGATCTAAAAATATCTAAATTTCGTACCAGGAAGGACGTTTTCACATGGATGATTCGAAACTTAATGATCACGCAGGATATGATGTATATTTTAAGGACATTCGGTTGCCTTATTCTCGTAGTCTGTATGATATTGTAGCGCTTTGCTGGTACACTTGAGGGTAACAGTCCTGCGTTACGAGGGTCAATGCATTATCTGACAACCTGGCGGTCGTGCAGAAAGCAACATTAGTCCAAGACTGACACATATATTTTAAAGAGGCCGATTAGAAGTGCGATGTTTATCATACTCGAGGGCGGCTCAATAAGTCCGTGACTTCTCGAATGAAACAGTTTTTTTTGCAAAAAAAAATATTTTTCAACATAATCTCCTTTTAGCTCAATACACTTAGTCCTACGTTTCTTCAATTTTTGTATCCCTTCCAAAAAATAGGATTTTTCGAGGTCCATAAAATAGGCATTTGTTTGATCAATAATTTCATCGTTGGAGCTAAATCTCTTACCATCCAGCCATTTCTTTAGGTTTGGAAATAGGAAATAGTCACTGGGGGCTAAATCCGGAGAATATGGCGGATGACTTACCAAATCGTAACCCAATTCATGTAATTTTGCCATTGAGACTACACACGTATACACCCGTACGTTTATTGTCAATTGAGAGCAAACGCGGCACCCATCTTGCAGACAGCTTTCTTAAACCCAACTGATCATTTAAAATCGAAACCACACTGCTATATGAAATACTTATGGCATCAACAATCTCACGCACTTTTATTCTCCGATCGGCCAACACCATATCGTGGATTTTTTTCGCCATTTTCGGGTGTATTGACCTCAATTGGCCGTCCAGAACGTTCAGCGTCATTTGTACTTGTGCGGCCACAACGAAAGCCAGTAAACCATTTTTTTACCATTGAAATCGATGGTGCCGAGTCCCCATAGTATTTATCAAGCTTTTCCTTGGTTTGATTTTTTTTCGCAAAAAAAAAAAAATTTAATGACCACTCGAAATTCACTTTTTTCCATTTTTAAAAAAATGCACAAGGTTTTATGTTTTGAACAGCTCTTAAACGCAAAGACAGTGACGGAACTTGCTCAAAATTTGACAGTAGTCTATTAACAGGTGGTACTTGATGGGAGCAGTGTTGCATTTCATATAACTATGAGGCAAGTTCGAACAGTCACGGACTTATTGATCCGCCGTACATATGGGTGCCACGACATAGAATCCAGGATCATTTCTCTGGAAATCGGTCTAGTTGGCAAGAGTAGGCACTACCTTACGGGTTCCACAGGACTGGGTTATACCTCTAGGAACTAGCGCGGGCATGTGTATAGCTTATATGTGTACAAAAGAGATCGACCGTCAAAAAATGTGCATAGCTTATATTTCAGGAAGCATGTACATGTTTACAAGCATTGCTTTCATGAATTGATTGACTAGTTTGTTTCGTTGTTGTCTGTCTCGTTGTTGTTTTTAATGGGTTTCAACAAACAAATTCACTTTTGGTTCTCAAAAACATATATTATCGCTTATTAATCATTGTGTGCCAAACATGTAATATTGAATAACAAACACTATGTGTTTGGACACAAGAATAGTATATTTGCTACAAGCTACAAACAGGTTATATTTGTATCCAAACAACAACAAAATATAGAATTTTCAGCGTGTTGCTAAGAGGTGATCTATGATCTTAGACGTCATCGAATTGTTTGTGTCGGTTTCGATAGCACACTGACGGATTGTTAGACATGCGACGAGGCTAGTGATCAGAGTTAATATATTTTCTCTGCACTTGTCAACCTGCACCCATAATGAAAAACTTTGATTTCCATAAACGAAATTTTTTACAACACAAGTTCAGGAAACATGTACATGTTTGCAAGCACTGATTCATGAAGTGAAGATCTGGTGTATTTTTTTTCGTTGTTGTCTGTCTCGTTTTTGTTTTTAATTAGTTTCAACAAAGAAATTCACTTTTGGGTCTCAAAAACATATATTATAGCCTATTAATCATTGTTTCCCAAACTTTTGATATTGAATACCAAATACTATGTTATATTTGCAAACAAACAACAAAAAAATACAGAGTTTTTAGCGTGTTGATAGGAGGAGATCTATGATCTTTGACCTCTATCTTTGTCTACGATCGAATTGTTTGTGTCGGTTTTGAGCCTTCCTCCTCTATCTTGGTCTAAGACCGAATTATTGGTGTCGGTTTTGATAGGACCCTGTCTGATTGATAGATATGCCGCGAGGCTAATGATCAGAGCTAATGACTTTTCGCTGCTACTATCTTTACTCAGCCCTTGTCCAGCTCCATCCATAATTAATAAGTTTGTTTCCCATAAACGAATTTTTTTACAGCACAAGTTCGGTTGGGGTATTAATTTGGAATAAACGTAATTTCTCATTTTAACGTGTCAAGGCTGCAAACATCCGACTAGACAACGGGAGCTTCCAAATGACCCAGGTTCAGATCAAATTTATTTAAATTGGTTTCGCGCGGCTCTTGTACATAAAAACGTGGGTTTGATCCCTGACCACCTTAAATTTCTTTCGACGGCGATCACCTCGTTTAGTGACGGCGTCACTATCGAGTACTTAGCCATGAAAAAGCTACTCCAAATACCGTTCGGAATCGGTGTAAAATTGTAGGTGCCAATCAGTGAGAACTAGAACGCGCACAGTTTACTGGTTTGTGAGAAGCTCTCCCTAATTCCTTCATGGGATTTAACGGGAAACCATTTATTTTTTCTTTGATTTTATTTTAATTTTTGTTTCTTACCTTCTTTTTGTACTCGCAAAGGAAAAAATTGTTTGGAGGTGGTTTGCCGTGGAAAAAATCCTTCTCCGCAAACATATTTCGTTTGCTACAAATATTTAGCGTTGGACGTTTCTCCGAAATAAAAGAAACCATTTATCGTAATAGTTGTTTCTATCGTTGTAAACGAACTTTCATTTACCACAAAATTTAAAGCTAGATTTCATGTCAGCATAATTAGGACATAAGATGCGTTTTCCTAACAAGTTTCACAATTACCATCTCTGATGGATATGAAAGAAAACTATGAATGCAAAGACGATGAAATTGTCGGAATGAAATTGAAAAATAACAAGTTTCAAGTAAAATACTCGTCATGTTCATTTTGAAAAAAAAATACAAAATTAAAAAAAAAATCATGCATAATTTTTCTGACTAAGCAAGGGCTGACACTTTCGCAGATATAACACAGTTGAACATATAGTATAGGGTCTGCCTGCCTGCCATGCTAATATTGCATGATTCGCATGTCTGTCCATTCGTCTGTCGGCGACGAACAAGTAATTCATTATTTTATCCGTATTTGTGACAAAATAAAACCAAGACCTGCGGACGAGTACAACTCTGAATGTACGAGTCTTTATGTAGATATGAACGAGTATGATACGTTTGCAAATGAAGAATGAAAACCGTGTGTTATGTTTTGTTTTCGATGAATTCACTTTTCTGCATTTGACGTTCCTTACAAAAACAACAACAACAAAACACAACAACATTTGTTTATATACTTATATACTACATATTTAAATATATTAATATACATTTATGTACGTACATTTATTTATGTACATGCATGTATTCACACATGTTTGTAAGGTTAGTGGGGGTAAACCAAACAAAAACAACAACAACAACGGCGATGACATACGTCAACGCTGACGTTTGTTAGCTTAACTGCTAACGTAATACTGTACGGCCGGCCGTCTGACGGACCGACCCTTTTTTTTATCGTGTCTGTCCGTTTGTCTTAATTTTCTCGAGAATTATGGAAATTAGTCACATCGAATTCAGTAACAACACAAACTGCCGGTGACTAAATCAGCTATTGCGGCTTCGTATCTTGTCTCGCAACAGATTCGTAGTGTTCTTATTTCTGTTGTTGTTGTTGTTGTTGATAGGGTTTATGTATTACACGTGATAATAGCAAAAAAGTTCAAAAATTTGTTGTGTCATGGCGATAACAAAATTTTGTAAATATTTTTAAAGTAATCTGGTAACATTGTCCATGTCTGCCAGCTTATAACGGTCATCACATATACGACATATGTACTTGAATGAGTAACATGATCGCCTGTGAATATTAAGTGTGCGCTACAATTGCTTACAGAACTCAGGTCCAAATCCGGAGACAGTGACTGACTGTTTGAATTTTCCGAGTTATAGCCTTAAATATAACACATCTATAACGCGGGTTAACGTGGGAACCACAATCTGTTAATAGGCATAATGATTGTGATTGACAGCCGTTAAACGAAGACAGCATTGAGAATTGTAACCAGAACCGAGAAACGAGAATTTTATGGACTCATGAAACATTTTGGTTGACATTAGATAACATCACCCAAACTATCGAATGGTACTGTAGTGACTGTGTCACATCGATGCCAACGGTGAAAAAATGCATTACTGCATTTCCTTGCGGTCCTTCAAGCACAAATTATTCCGAACGGTTTGCAATGCGAACAATATGGCCGATTTGGCCATACTGAGATGATTTTGGGTACGTTAGACGGTTAACTTAGACTTTTTTGTCCATTGTAATACTACGTTATAGATATAGGAGATATATAAGATAGATCCGTCAAAGCTGAATGGGGTGGTGTTACAATTGCTAGGAACTTTAACAGGAGGATACCGCAGGGGTAGTTCTGTCTCCACTATTATGGTTAACTTCTGCCAATAGACTGCTTCTTGAATTGGACAGGGCCGAATGCCAGGTCTTTGCCTATTCCGATGATATTGCTATCATCTGTACGGGTAGAAACCTCAATTTACTAAGCATTCGTACAACCAGCCTACTTAGTCTTATTTCGAACTGGACCGCTAACAACGGGCTATCACTTAACCCACTTAAAACCGAGCTTATCTTGTTCTCTCGGAAATATAAAATACCCGCATTTGAACTGCCGTCAGTTAATGGGCTGCACTTACAGTTGACGGAAAAGGTCCAGTATCTGGAAATAATTCTCGACAGAAAACTATCTTGGAAACCGAATGTGGCGGAGGGGGTGAAAAAGGCGTCTGTTGCTCTTTACTGCTGTAAACGGGCGATAGGAAGGCGCTGGGGACTGTCTTCGAAAATCAATAGCAATAGTCAGACCAATACTTCTCTATGGCATCGTAGTTTGGTGGAGGTCACTCCAAAAGAAATATATTCTGAATTCCTTGATGATCAGCACTGATTAGCGTTAGTGGGGCAATGAGCACGACGTCAGGTACTGCACTTAGTGCTATCCTGAACATCTGTACTGCTGATATCATGGCCGAATCGGCAGCCGCTTCATTCCTGGTGAGAATCAGAGATTGTGGCGTTTTGATATCGGGGTATTCCGGACACGCTGATTTACTACACCGGATCAACTCTATTCCCTTAAAAACGGACTCCTGTATCCCCTACCTTCTACCAGCGACAAATCTAAGGACTTCTATTTCGAACAGGAATACCTGGGGAAAGTCACTGGAAGGGGACACCAGTAGTATCAGATATTTCACGGATGGATCTAAGTTGGACGAGCAAGTAGGCTATGGGTTCCATTCACCGGACCTAAATGTAGAAAAAAGCTGCCTGATCACTGTACTGTATTTTAGGCGGAAATTACCGTCATACTGGAGGTTGCTGAACTACTGAAAAGTAGTGTCACAACCCTCCGGAGAATATGTATCTATACAGACAGCCAGGCTGCCATAAAATCCCTGGAAGCCATGTTTGCGACGTCCCTGACGGTGAAAGAATGCACTCATCACTTAGGGTGATGGCAGAGTATTTTGACATCAGGCTCATCTGGGTACCGGGACACAGCGACTTTCCAGGCAATTGCGTAGCGGATGCATTAGCTAGACAGGGCACTACGGCACAGGTTCTTCCGGCAAAAGAAGGTGTTAGTATGCCAATATCTACCTGCCGTTTGCAGATCAGCCAGTGACCCAATAATATGTTCAAGGACAAGTGGAGACTTACTTCAACTTGCAAACAAGCCAGGGTCCTCTGGCCACAGGTGGACAGGAAGAGGACTAGGCCACTACATAATTTGCCGAGAGGCAGGTTATCCACAATGATAGGAACACTAACGGGACATTGTCTTGTAGGAAAACACGCCCTAAGATTGGGACATAGAAACTCCACTCTCTGTAGATGCTGCATGGAAGAGGACGAAGCAACGACGAAAGATCTTCTCTTGGATTGCCCTGCTGTGGCAGGACTGAGAAGTAGGATATTCGGAACACATTTAGTTAGCACCGAAGCCCTACAGGATATTCCTGTAGGTCTTATCGACAAATTCATTGAAAGGGAAAATTGGCTAGATGACTAGTCAATAGTTGCTATGGAGGAAACTGTAGGTATCACAATGGGTCTCTTTAGCCTAAGTGTGCTAGACAGCGTGCTGTCTTGCAGCCTTTTCAACCAACCAACCAACCAATACTACGTCCTAATGAGATCAACCGCTAACCCTACCAGAGAAATATTTAGTTTAGTCCAAGAAGCTCAAGATACTGTCAACTGTATCTGAGATAATTATCCCAGGTTCCTACATAAGGTGGATCTCATAGTATACATCCTTCTAGCCACTGGTGTTGCACCGTGCACAGAAGATATTCAATAGATTTTTCCTAATATTTTCTGCTAAAATAATTTGCCAAGACCTTCCGTCTCGTCGCAAACCTACCAATCAGACAATGTCCCGCCAAAGCTGGCAAAAGCCACCTAGGGCCTATACGATATATACACTGAAGGAAAATATTTACATCAAATTGAAACCTACCAATCGTAAACTTACCAATCAGATAATGTCCCGCCAAAGCTTAACCAAGCATTGCCAACTTGGGCCTATTTATACACTGAAAGAAAATTTTTACATCAAATCGATGATAAATACATGTCCATCAATTGTTTTTCGTTGAATTGATGATAAATTTCATCAATTCTATAAAAAAGTTCTTAAATTTTAAAATTTTGCGTTTTTTCAACAGTTTCAGCTTCATTGAATTAATGATATTTTTTTACATCAATCTTCATCATTGGAGTTTGGAAATAATTAGTGGAATCGATTCAAAATATGGACGTAGTATTGAAAAAATAAAGAGAACAATTTAAAATAAATACATAATATAAAATAGAGAAATGGATAGAAAACATTATCCACGCTATGAGCATTTTTCATGTGGTTTTATAACCTGTTCTTGTGGATTTTTTACGATGAAAATGGGCCAAAGGGTTTGGCTACTCATTAACAAACAATTTACATCAAAATTATGACCAATTTACATCATATTAATTACAAACTTACATCAAATTGATGACAACCTTACATCTAAATATTTTCCCATTACATCCCATGAAGGGAGAAGGAGAGCTTCTCACAAGCAATGAGCTGTGCGCGCTCTAGTTTTAAACTCCGTGGTTGGGACCTACAGTTTTAAACCGGATTCGAGCGGTATTTTGAGAAGCTTTTTCATGGTCAAATACTTGATAGTGTTGACGTCACTAAGCGTGGTGACCGCCGCCTAAAGAAATTTAAGGTGGTCAGAGCAGAGATCGAATCCACGATCTCATGCACAAGAGCCGCGCACACTACCATTGCACCACCGACGGCCATAAACCTTACATATAATTGGCGAAAAATGTACATCAAATTAATGAACAATTTACATTAAAATATTGAAAAATATACTTCAACTTGATGACAAACATTCATCAAATTGACGTAACATTGTCGTTGAATCAACGTAAACTATTGCGGAAATATGGATGAAAGATTCATGAAATGTTCTCCATCAATTCAATGAATAGTGTCGTAGGTGGAAAAATGAGGAAAAGTTTCATCAAATTGATAAAGGAATTCAAAAATTTGATGAAGTAGGCAGAAGGTTCATAGTTTCCCTCGAAACTTTCAGATCTCTCTTGTGCATATACACGCTATGGACAAATCCGCGCTAGAAGTTAGGGCATGTCAAGTCGTTACAATTCCTGTGGAAACTGTACGATAGTATTTAGTCGTACCACACATTGCTGTGTCATATCACCCATTCCAGATAAATATCGTAATGCTACGCCTTCTTTTTAAAATATCTGCATCAGTCTTGGACCAATGGTGCTTTCAGAAAGGCTGGCGCCAGTAACTTGATGACCGCCTGGCTGTCAGAAAAGGCATTGCCCTCCGTAACTGCTGACTATATTGTTTAGCTAGCAGACTAATCACTACAGTGATCATGTAGTCTACGAGTTGGAAACCACTCCCTAGTCATCTCATACAGGTCCTCTGTTGCAAAGGCGGCATCATGAATCTCTTACCTGGAGCTGGTGATGAAAGTCGGCACATTGCGCTCACGGAAAAAAGTAACCGAATTTAGAGGTTGTTACAGCCACCTTCTTTGTCATCACAACCGAGGTAGAGGTTGTCACACCTTGTTAGAGGTTACTTCAACTGAATTTCAGTTGTTGAGACTAAATTCTGTCGTGACAACCTCAATTCGGTTGTGGCAACTGTAATTCCGTGGCACCGGCCAAATTTGCGGTTGCAACAATCTATTTTTAAACAATTAGTTTTGCAAGTGTACATCTATTACATACTTATAGCAAGGCTAATACCTAGTATGTACTCAATAAGTGTTTAACCCCTCTCATTGGTGTCAAGGTTTCCCAACAACGGATGGTGTACGTTTGCATCCGCGCCCACAATCACTGGGTTGCCTGCCCCTTTTTGCTCCCTCTATGTGGCATCTTAAGCGTACTGATGATGGAAACAGGTGCATTTCCGCCGAGCAATATTGTTTGAAATTTTTGTTTGTTTGCAAATGGCGTTTAGGTTGACAGTTTTCTATTTGCGGAAAAAGTACAAACATTTGCTGTCAATCATGAGAGTAAGCTGAGAACGAAGTATTTTTTTTGGGGGCAACACAAATATTTTTGGGCTAAACGAACTCTGATTGTTTTTTCCTTTTTTTAGTTATAGTTGAACAACGTTTACCTAAATTTTTGCATTGACCCTCTTACTGTAGTTGTTTACACATTTATGGTAATCTAAAAGAACGGCACGGCACTAATCCCACAGGGTGACTAAGTGCCTCCATATGATATTGCCAATGGATGATACTTAAAATCGTGCCCATTACTAGTATTTCCTAATTCACAATTGTTCTATTTTGTTTTGCAATTTTGTATGTATTTTTTTTCGTTTTGTGTGATTTGATTATAGCATAGTTGGGATGTTTTCAATTGCTTTAGATTTTAATTTGCATTAGTTTAATTATTGAATTAGCAAATTCATATCATTAATTGAAAAGATTTGGTTTTTAGTTTACTATAGTTTCGTTTAGTATTTCAGAAAGCAAATAATTAGAAATATCGATTATTATTAGGGATTAATCGATTAATTAAAATTTTGATTAATCGATGTAGTGATTAATCAGTTAATCGAACTCGATCGAAATTCGGATGAATCAAAACTATGACTAATCTATTAATTTTAACATTGAATAATAATATTTGAATAAAACAATATTTTCCTTCTTTTAATGTGTCCATGGTATCTGATTTTGTTTTAGATAAGAAAAAAGTCATCATCTGATATTTAATTTATAAAAATAAAATTTAAACATTTTTTTTTAATTTTTTAAATCAGATACCAGGAAACATTAAAAGAAGGAAAATATTGTTTTTGAAAAAAGTTGGTTAACACCTTCTTCCACCGGGGGCATCAATTGTATTCATTGATAATTTAATTTTTGGAAAACAAACAAATACATACTCGTACTATTCACACAACACGAAACATTTGAACAATATAGAGCTGCCATCTTTCTCATCTAACGTTTCATTTCACACCCTTCGTGGTGCGGTCCGTGCATAGAGTAAATCTTAGTAGAGAAAATATTTGGCTCATCTGACGTTTCCTTTCCCACTCTTCGTGATGCGGTCGGTGTGATAGAGAGATGTTTTTGCCGAAAAGTGACATACACCAGGTGGAATTACAATAACTTCTTGCTTTAATTTTTCATGTCATTTTGGTGAAAAACTGTGAAATTTAAATGTGTTTTAAACTTTTTTATTGACTGTTATTGTTAGCATACATTTGTGTTGTATTTAACACAAAAATTTTAACACACAAAACGAAATGCCGTTGTTGTTATTTTGTTCGTTGTTTTGAACCATTGCCTCTATCTGGTATTAGTAAAGCAATTCTTTTCAACATCAAACGTAAATATCACACCAGGCCAAATGCCATAAATTTGGTGGGAGAACTATTAGATCTACTATAAGTATTAATCTATGGGTCGGTGCGATAGAGAATTATTTGACGTAAATTGTCTTACACCAGGGGGAATTACAAAAATTGTTGACTTAAAATGTAAATGTCTCTTTTGATGAAAAACTGTGAATATTAAACTTTTTTTTGAAATTGTGTGTTATCTTTCATTGTTAGAATATATTTGTGGTGTATCTACACAAAATTTTAAAACTCAAAACGAAATGCCGTTTCTGTTTTCTTGTTGGTTGTTTTGTGCTATTGCCTCTATCTGGTATTATTAAAGCAATACTTTCCAACATGCAACGTCCATGTGCAACCGCAACCACACCACACTTCGTAAATTTACTGAGACAAATCGCTACTCCATACGTCATTACTCTATGATCTGAACATTTTGAGCCAAGAAGGTTGTGGAAAAAGTAAAATTTAAAAAAAAACTGAAAACATCAATTATATTTTGGAACGAAGTTGAAAAAAAATTAAACAACGTCTGTTTTAACACCATTACGCCACGGCACACTATTATTAACTATATTGTTTACTATTACTTTGGTTTGTGTCTAGACTAACTAGATGTCTCAAATATGTTGGGAAATTTCTTGTTTAATGGGGAGTTTTCTAGGTGGAGCCTGTATCCAATATTTAGTCTATATGGTAGTTTTGAACCCAATAAAAAGTAAATTTAGAAACCCCAGAGTGAAAAACTTTAAAAAGGGATATTTTCGTAAATAAGTGCCTTTTCTCACAAAAAGTAAATTTTTTCAAAAAGAGAATACCTATTCATATTCTTAAACAAAGTACCTTACCTTAAAAAAATACCTTATCCTAAAGAAGTACATTTGTTTAAAAAAAGTAAATTTTCTTACAAAAAGTAAATTTTCTTAAAATAAAGTATTTTTGTTTAAATAAGTACATTTTACAATTTTCTAAATTTAATGAAGCTCAAGACCTTTTTAATATAAAGTTTATATTATATATTATTTAAAAAATATATTATTTATTTCAAAAAAATTATATATTATTTTCAAAAAAAAGTCGAGCACAAAAAGTGATCCAATGGTACCAGGGCTGTCTGTATAGCTATTTCGTATATTGCCAAGATCTTCATCAGTAGTTAATAAATAAGCTTTATAATAAAAAGGTCTTGAGCTTCATTAAATTTAGAAAATTGTAAGTTTAAAGAACAGACCGACTAAAAAAACTCCCGCAAGGAAAATGAGTAAGTACCTTTTCTTAAAAAAGTAAATTTTCTTAGAACAAATAGTTTTTTCTTAAAAAACTACCCTGTCTTTAAAAAAGAACGTTTTTTGTGAAACAAAATAACTTTTCTTGAGATAAGTACCTACTCTTGAAAAAAGGACCACTTCCAAAAAAAATTCCCATTTCTTAAACAAAAACCTTTTCTTCAAAAAAATACCTTTCTTAAAAAAAAATAAATTTTCTTCCAAAAATTCCATTTCTTAAAAATAAAAAAATACCTATGCTTATATTTTCTTGCGATAAGTAGCCTTTTGAAAATAAGTACATTTTCTTAAAAACATAAGCTTTTGCTAAAAAGAGTACCACTTCTTTAAAAAGTACCTGTTCTCAAAAAAGTACTTCTTTGCAAAAAATCATACTCTTATGGCTTTATCTTCCTAAAAGTACTTGTTCTTAAAAATAGTACCTTTTCTTAAAAAATAATAATAATAATTTTAATAAAAGAAGTACTTTTCTGTAAAAAAATACCTTTTTGGGAAAATATAATACATATCCTTACAAAAAGGACCTACAAATATACTTTCATTTTAAAATACATTCTGTAAAAAATATGTTCTTAAAAAAAGTTTATCATTTTACAAAAATAATTTTTTCTCAAAAATCCATTTAAATTATTGTATTTTCCAACGGTCGCCCATGGAGCGTTGGAACTAACTAGAACATAATATATAGCGAAAGGAACAGAATATAAGAATCATTCCTAGGAAGTTCATATGTTGTAGAAAGTTGTTTATTGAGATCTTAGGTACATTTTTGTGGTTGATTGTTTCCTTGAATTTAGATCGGTTTGCTACCTATGGGGGAAAAAAATCAAATTTTTTAAAGTTTTTTGCGATTTTGACCTTGAAGATGAAGTTCTCTTGATTTTATATATGGGCAATTTTTGTTCTTTATGACAAAGGCTACAACTTTCCCTCAGAAAGTAAATTAAAATTCCGAACGAATTGCAAGATATAAGCCTGACAAAATGATCACTTTTTTGCAAAAATGCCACCGAGGCCCCAAATCTTTGGGGGCCCATAAAAAAAAACTCCATGACTTCATATGTTGACAATTTTTGTTCTCTATGACAAGGGCTACAACTTTCCCTCAGAAAGTAAATCAAAAGTCGGAACGGTTTGCAAGATACGAGCCTGACAAAATTATCACTTTTTTGCAAAAATGACACCGAGGTCCCAAATCTTTGGGGGCCCATAAAAAGAAACTCCATGACTTTGGGCAAAACTGGGAGACACGGGCCTTTTTTTGTCTTTGTCACGCAGTGGTGGCGGTATATCGTATATTTCCATGACTTAAAAAATTACACACAGTGGAATTAAAAAATTTTCGGGAAATTTTTCACTTTTGCGCTATCGAAACGTTGTTAAGAATCATTCCTAGGAAGTTCATAAGTTCTAGAAAGTTGTTTATTGAGATCTTAGGTACATTCTTGTAGTTGATTGTTTCCTTGAATTTTGATGGTTTGCTACGTATGTATGTACATTAAGGTGGAGCGAAAAAATCGATTTCGCTCGAATCAAAAATGGCGAGTGCGGAAAAGTTGCATTTCGTTATCAATAAGACATATATAAAATATCATCCCGATTGGTTGATATTTAGAGGTTCCGACAACGGCTTGAAGTTTCGACATTTATGTCCGTCCTTCCGTGCATCTTTTAACCAATATTTAAGCTAAGTTTCGGTAGTAAATATTGTCCGATTTCAATGAAATTTGCTTCAGTCCGTTATTTTAGATAGGGGAAGATGCCGGACAAAATTTCTTAAAATCGGTTCAGGTTTATATATAGCTCCCATACAAAATAACCCCAAAATTCGCCTTCCGTACCCTAATAATCCCACAATCCGACTTGCCGAGTATAGAATTTGACGAATGAATATGGTAAATAATTTGGAACCATTATCTAAGCGTTTGCTCATTATGTCTGTTTAAAGTAAACATTGCAACAAACACGTATTACAGTCTCAGACAGACACCTTTCTTTCAAATATTAGGCATGTTTTATTCATTTAATTCATTTAAAATATAACAAAAATTACATATCTAAAAACAAAAAAAAAATTAAAATCTATATCTATACAGTAAAAACAAAAAATACTGTTATTTACACAACAAATTCAGACTTCGTTGCAAATGATGGCATTTGGGTCCTAGATTGAATTCTTGCTCGTATGAATCCATCCCTTACCTCCTCTCCACAAACCGACGCTGAGGCTTCAGTCACTAATTTTATGCAACGCTCGACTGCTTGCGTGTGGCAAGGAAATTTCAAAATGTTAGAACCCAAGCCACTCTCTACTACTTCCATTAACATCTCTTTCGTCCAATTTGCACTAACAGGAAGCTCAGGTTTTTGCGCATTTTGCCAATTTATTAAATCAACGTTATCCGATGCTTCAAAATTAATTTCAGGAACAATGAATTTTCGGACTCCAGTCCATGTTTTTGATCTTGCTTCCATTATTCTTGAATAAGCAGTCTGGCGAATTTCTTTTCTCTTGTCAGCTAACATGCAAAGCAGAATATTTTCTCCGTGTGCAAAATATCCATTTCGTTGAATAACCTTGGTTATCAGTGCTCTTAAATCAGGGCTGAGGTAGCTAATTAATTTGGTATACAACCAAAGATGGTGGGCTCCTTTACAACATGATGAATTACTTTTAATTGTAAACCACATTGGTCCATACACTTTCATTACGAAATTCGCCAATATTTTTAAATTTTCAGTCGGTTCTTCCGATGCGACATAGAGCCGTAAAATTCTATTTGCAGCTGTAAGCCATCTATAATGGTTTAATGGACCTGGTGATTTGTTTGCCAAATCTGAGGAACAATTGCCTGTAGACACAGCATTCATAATTTCCAGCAGATACTTTTGAACGGTGCTCAAGTCATCCTGGTTTGTAATTTCTGGCAGTGCCGTGTCAATTGTTTCAAACTGAACTGTTGGAAGATTTTCACAGTTGTGTAAACGTTTTCCTATTGGTCCTGAAAAAGCGTTGGGACCTGTCGTTTTACCATCCAACTGCACCATCAAATGCCTTAGTGGGAGCTCATTGGCATGAAGTTGACATATAAACCATTGTAATGGTCTTTTTAAATCTGTTTCTAAAAGACGTATGATTCCTCCCTTCAGTCCAGTATTTACAACGGTGCCATCACATCCAACAACTGACAATTGATTTAAATCTACAGACTTATCATTAAGGTAATTTATAATGCTACTTTTAATATTCGCTGCAGATCCTGAATCAGAAGTAGTATGTCCAAAGTAAGTGCTATTAGGTTCTGATACTAGAACATAATGTTCTTCAACAACAGTTGTGCGATGGTATTTCTAACCTTTCTTTATCATTTTAATCGTTTTGTCCTTTCTTCCGTCAAAATACAAACCGATAATAGAATTATTTCTTTGTTCGTCTTTCAGCTGCTGCCGTATTTTTGTTCTTCCACGTCGAATTTTAGACCGATCCACTACTAACATTTTGTCATCGGAACTTATGACTCCTATATCTTTCAGTATAGAGGAAGCAATAATAGCAGCAGATCTGTCAGATACACCTGTCCGATCACAAGCAAGAGCAAGAGATGGCAACTCAATCCGCATTTGTTTCACAGCCCGTATGGGAATATCATCTACATTTTGAACATCTTCCGCTTGGAGTAATTGACAATCGGATGATTGGTGTGAGTCTATGCCCGTAATATCAACAGCCGTGATATATTTAGAACAAGACGGCTGCTGTCGACTTTCAATTTCCTGGACTTGAGAAGAAGAATGTTCTCCATACCTTTCTCAAATCTTTTTTTGTTGTGATTAGATCAATCGAACCAATAATCATTTTCCTTCCTGTTCGTTGATCTTGTAGAAAAGCCAATTCGTTTTTCGGAACTCGACGACTTTTCTCGCAAACACACCTTTTAATATCTTCACACTTGCAACTGCAAATATCAAATATTGCCATTGAACTTTCTTTGAATTTTTCAATTTTCAAACAAAAATTTGCATTGTTTTGTAGCTTTTTAAAACTTCGCATTATATTAGAGAGACCATACAACACCAATACCATACAAAACAATAACGAAAATATTAGCTTCTCAAATAAAACATTCCTAATATTTGAAAGAAAGGTGTCTGTCTGAGACTGTAATACGTGTTTGTTTCAATGCCTACTTTATGCTGTTTGAAAATTTGAAATAAGTTTGCAAAAAATGCCACACACGCTAAATTTTTACTTAAATTTAAATTTGTTTGCAAACAAATTTATGCGTGTGTGGGCAGCATTAAACAGACATAATGAGCAAACGCTTAGATAATGGTTCCAAATTATTTACCATATTCATTCGTCAAATTCTATACTCGGCAATTCGGATTGTGGGATTATTAGGGTACGGAAGGCGAATTTTGGGGTTATTTTGTATGGGAGCTATATATAAACCTGAACCGATTTTAAGAAATTTTGTCCGGCATCTTCCCCTATCTAAAATAACGGACTGAAGCAAATTTCATTGAAATCGGACAATATTTACTACCGAAACTTAGCTTAAATATTGGTTAAAAGATGCACGGAAGGACGGACATAAATGTCGAAACTTCAAGCCGTTGTCGGAACCTCTAAATATCAACCAATCGGGATGATATTTTATATACGTCTTATTGATAACGAAATGCAACTTGTCCGCACTCGCCATTTTTGATTCGAGCGAAATCGATTTTTTCGCTCCACCTTAATGTACATATCTGAACAGGGGAAAAAAGGTAAACAAAATCGAATTTTTTAGATGAAGATGAAGTTTACTCGATTTTATAGGTTGACAATTTTTGTTCTTTATGACAAGGGCTACAACTTTCCTTCAGAAAGTAAATCAAAATTCGGAACGGTTTGCAAGTTATGAGCCTGACAAAATGAGCACTTTTTTGCAAAAATTACACCGAGGACCCAAATCTTTCTTCCGTATGGTTATATTTTTTCGTGTTGCACTGTGTAATATATATCGAGAGGAACTTCGTTCCAACCGGGTGTCCCCTGACACCTCATATGATTTTGTTTTATTAAATTTTATTATTATTTGTGTAAAAAATAGTATATTTTCTTAAAGACCCATTTAAATTATCGTATTTCCAATGGGCGTGTTGGAAGTAACTAGTACATCATATATAGGGAAAGGAACTTCGTTCCAACCGGATGTCCCCTGACACCTCATATGATTTTTTTTTTATTAAAGGTATCTCATGATATGGTAACTATTTCTGTATAAAAAATTATATTTTCTTAAAGACCAATTTAAATTATGGTGTTTTTCTAAGGGGGTGTTGGAACTAATTAGTACATAATATATAGGGAAAGAAACTTCGTTCCAACCTGACACCTCATGTATTTTTAATAATCTGTATTTATGAATGTTGATTAACCAAAATTCAGAGTAATCGAATATTCAACATGTATGATTAGTCCGATATTCGATTAAACAGATTGTCGATTAATCAGGTTGCCTGGTCAATCAATTAATCGCACATACCTATAAATAATCCATCACAGTGGAGTCGACTGTCAAATGTTCGGAAATTCGAGACTTACTTTAGCATATGGTGAATATTTGACAAACTTTTAGAAATTATTTGATTTTCCAAGTATTTAGGTTTCATTGTTCTAATATAAAGTTTGAGTTAAAACAAAATTTAAAAATTTCTTAATTTAAAAATGTAATTAAAAATTAATTTAAGTTTAAAAATTAAAATTTATATGAAATTAGAAATTCCCATGTACGGATGAGACGCTAATATCAGTTCGTGTTGTTGTGGCTGTCGCTTGCATATTATATACGAGTATTCATGAGTTCTCACATCAAACGATGAGCTGTTCTATTCTAAAACACTAGACAGACGCATCAGCGTCGACGGCGATCACGACGGCACTGATACGGGGTTATCACCCAGACGCATTTGTTCATTGCAAAGCCCATGAAACAATTAATCACAGTGATAGGGATTTGAGTGGCAAAGTAAACGCAAAATCGTACATAGATTGACCCGATTTATGTTAAGTCGCCGGCAAGAAGTGAGCAACACTCATCTCCCACAAACACTCCCCTTGGTTAGATTGCCTCAAGATTTTAACTCATAACTGTACTTACCAGTTTCTTCGTGTACCTCCGCCATTGATTCGAGTTGTTCCATTTTATTGTGGGTGATAAGATTTTCATCGTTTGTATTCAGTTCCTGAGGTCCTTTCATACTGTCCGTCATGTCATTGCACTTGGAATTGGTGAATTCTGTAGGCGGCGACACCTGTAATAGATTGTAAATTTAATTAATATATTTTTCGTTTTGGTTTTACAAGTCCAACAATTAGAGAGCTCGTAAATAGTAAAATACTAATTGTAGGTTTAACTTAAGTTAATAGACATTGCAACTCAATGTATTTGTCATTTGTCTAATCATAATTTAGCTGTATTTTTTATGGTTACATATAACGACATAATACCGGCTATAAAGTAATCAATAAGTACTTGTTGTATTGTTTTCAACACCAAAATCCACAAAAATAGATTCGAACCAACACCTCGGCCTGCATTTTGAGGGAACTATAAAGATATGAAGTGGCGTGGTTGGTAATTCAGTATTTTTTACGGATTCCAACGTGAGCGAGATAGCACCCAGCGTATGGTAGGAAGTGCAACAAATTTGTGATATTCCATTGTGGGAGGTCTTTATTTTAGGGACCATATTTCACTGTCTACAAGTTAAAATGTTCGAGAAGTATGCGGATTCTCCCGCTGGATCTAAAAACAAACAAATTATGTCCCATAACATTCCATGAAGAGATTGGGGAGAGCTTCTCAAAATCTAGTTTTACACTCACAGATTGGGACCTCAAAATACCGTTCGGAACCGGTGTAAAACTGTAGGTCCCAATCAGTGAGTGTAAAACTAGAACGCGCACAGCTCGCTGCTTGTGAGAAGCTCTCCCTAATCCCCTCGTGGGATGTAGCGGGAAACCATTTGATTGGGACCTACAGTTTTACATCGGTTCCGAATTGCATTATAATAAGCTCTTACATGGCTAAGTTCTCGATAGTGTCGCCATCACTAAGCGAGGTGACGGCCGTCGAATGAAATGTTAGGTGATCTCAGCAGGGATCGAACCCAAGTTCTCATGTATAAGAGCCGCTCACACTAACCAATATACCACCGACGGCCAACTGTAGCTAAGGGATAGGTTAGGTTAGGTTTAGGACACGTGACAATAAGAGACAGAATATAACTTATCGTCACTACACCCGGAGGTCGGTGGACCCATTGTGATTGCCCATATAAATGAGAAGAAATGAAAGAAAATGAGGAACAGAGGGAGGAGAGGGGGGCTAGCCCCACTAATAGTGAAGAGTTTCCGAAAGATAGATAGACGTAGGACAGACCGAGGAACCACTCAATTATATTCCCAGTATATATAATAAATACATGACCCAAAAAACCCTGATCAGTATATACAATACCATCCAAGATGAAGGATCCCCATGTGCAGGTCAAGGTTTACGATTCCAGATTTCCAGTGGGGTAGAAAGAACCAATCGAAAAATCATCAGGTGATGTTAGCGCCTGCCTGGATCCATGGCAGACGCCGCGAGAATTCCATCAGATCCTCAATGGCCACGTCGGGCAAAGAAGCCAGGCCTCTCGCTTGAAACCAACAATAAAAAGCAACGGCCACGCCTACGCAGTAGGGCTAGGCATTGACATAGAAAGTGCTCAGCGACCACTTCTTCATCACCACAAGCACGGCAGTAATCAACTTCGTTCACAATCCAGTTGAGAGTAAAGCCTCCAGCTTCACAGTGACCCGTGATCATCCCAATGAGGAGCCGCACGTCAGCCTTGCCCAGTCGAAGAAGTTCTCCTTGAGTCCACTGCCTGCCATATATCGATGGATAAAAGTATGAAGGAAGGTGTCATCGGGCCTTATTTTTTCAAGGACGCCGTAGGTAAGACGGTTATTTTGACTGGTGAGCTATACAGAACCTCGCTCAACGAATTTTTATTACCGCAAATTGATTAATTGAGCTTGAAGGACATATGGTTCCAACAGGACGGTGCACTCACACAGAAAAATTATCCGACTTAGCCGTAACCGAGTTTAGTGGTGGTCACAATCACATTACATGACATCGTATCTGAATTAGAGTTTGTCACAACCGTATTAGAGGTTGTCATAACCGCAATAGAGGTTTCTACAACCGCATTGGAGGTTGTCACAACCGCATTAGAGTTTGTCACAACCGTATTAGAGGTTGTCACAACCGTATTAGAGGTTGTCACAATCGCAATAGAGGTTGTCACAACCACATTAGAGGTTGCCACAACCGCATTAGAGGTTGTTACAACCGTATTCGAGGTTGCCACAATCGCATTACGGGTTGTCACAATCGCATTATTGGTTGCCACAACCGCATTATTAGTTGTCACAACCGCATTAGTGGTTGCCACAAACGCATTAGATGTTGTCACAACCGCGTTAGAGGTTTTCACAACCTATTCCAGGTTGCTACAACCGAATTTCACTTGTGGGGACTATAGTCAGTCAGGACAACTTCAATTCTGTTTAACTCGGATTTCGAGTTTTAAAACAAGCAAGTTTTTGAAGATTCGGCTCACGAATAAGTTTTTCTGTACCTTCCTTTACAGTTTGGATGTTAACCAGGTATATACACCGCATGTGTATATTTCATATCGATTGCAGAACGACCTCCCTTCAGTTCTCTTGGATTTGTGTGGCAACTAACAAGTTTGATTGTCAAAAATTCGTGATTGTTATCATCAAATACAAATTGATTATACTGTTAGTTATACTAAGTAAAGTTAGATGGCACATGGGTATATAAAGATATCCTCCATTACGAATAATATACCGAGTTGTATATACCATAAACTTCATCGGTATACTATGTATACAAACGATCATAAAATTTCTACTTAGTTGATGATAATGTTTTTTTGTTTTCATTTAAAAGTAAACAATGTTTTGTTTTTTATCAAGACTCTAGAGCGATTTTTTTTATATACAACCCCCTCTCTCTAAAAATAAATGAGATAAGTTTAGGACCCCCAAGTACATTAACAATTTAAGATAATAGTAAACTTTTGTCTGGAACTACAAAGATTTAATCGAAAGTAAAAGTTTTGTTAATAGTGACAAATAATAAACAACAAATATTTATAAATTAAAAAGTTATTTGCGTGATATAATTTTTACACATCAAAAGAGTATTGTGTACATTTTCTATTCATCAAATAACCAGTGAGTACATTTGCTACTCATCACGGTACACATAGCGGATTCCTTGAAAACTCGTTGATTGATTTCACGGCACAACCCTCACCCTCCACAAGCTGAAAAATCGGCCTTTTTTTGTTGTTTGGATGCAAATATAAAATGTGTTTGGAGCTTGTCGCAAATATAATACACTTGTGCCCAAACACATTGTATTTGTTATTCAATATTACATGTTTGAGACACAATGCTTAACATGTTATAATATATGTGTTTGCGACCCAAATATATAGTATGTGTTTGTGATACAAATACAGCTGTGTTTGTTCCACTGTTTATGCACTCTCGAGAGCAAGAGAATAAAAGAGGGCGTATCTGTATTTTTGCATTATTCTCTCAGTCATTGATTCATAAATATTCCTAAATGGGCGTGTAAATTCCAGATGAAGTCCTTGTTTCTTATAGTGGCTGATGTATTCCGTTTTAGTCTCATATTTTCAGTCGTCAATGGTTCATCGGAGAGAGGATATCAAAAGCGCTTGATCAGTGCAAATAGAATAAACGAAGGCTCGGACGGTTAAATGGTTTGTGATGTTGCTTTAGTTTTTGTGTATGTGTTTCGTATATAATTATATGTATGTGAGCTACCAAAGTGAGAAACGGTTTTGAGAACAGAAACTGTAAAGGGCAACAACGTGAAGCCCTTTGTCTGTCCGAGTCTTTACTGAGAAAATCGGAACGGCAGACCATTTGAGAAATAAGTATAGTAAAAAAAACACAAGTAATTAATCCACGATTGGCTTGCATGAACTTGATTTGTATATATAAGTAAATATATTGTTTGTGTACCAACGCATTGTGATAACCAACGCTTAGCTGAAACCTTCTGAACACAAAAACTTGAGAAACAGCAAAGAAAGGAGACGCAAAAGAATAATAAATCATCCATATATATTGAAATCAAAGAATAATTCGTTTCTAAATATTATTACGTTTGGGGGGAAATACGCATAAATTTACAAGAATGCGCGGGTTTGGGGGAAACACGTGTATGTTTCCACGTAAAAGCATACATGTTTGCCAGTAAACATGGTACTGATTCCTGCAAATAGAAGTGAGTTTGGGAGTTGCAAACATATGAATGTTTGAAGTGTGTTCCAAACATATACATGGTTCCTGCAGAATATGTTAGAGAATCCGATATTTTTCAGCGTGCACTCTTATGTATTAATTAACAAAAAATATTTATCAATTATACAAAAACTACTCAGAGTACTTTATGTAATTTCTATCCATGAAAAAAATATTAAACATATTATCCGGTCTCGAACAACTTCTTACAAAACGAAGATAACATATTTCACCAACCAGTTCGATCTTTTGCCTTATCTCTCCAGTTGGCAATAACAAGTCTACGCAGGGATTCGTCAACCTGATCCATCCAGCGGAGTCTTGATCTTGTGCACTATAGGGCAATTCATTTTTCCGAGTATTTTTCTCTCGAAGACTCCTACAGATGTTGCGTCTGCTTGCGACAGGACCCAGGATTCTGCGCCATAAAGCAAGACAGGTTGTATGAGAGTCTGGTACAGCTTTACTTTTCTTACTCGAGAGGGGGCTTTATATCTATAGTGTCGCGTGGAGTCCCTGCTCGTTGAAACCATTAACTTTGTCTTGTCCTCATTTACTCTCACACGCACTTTTGCTGACTCCTGCTCAATTCTCAAAAACACAGCAGTAACTTCTCTCATTGTGCGCCCAATAACATCTACATCATCAGCATATGCGAGCAGCAAGTGACTTTTGCTGCTGATGGTTCCACTCATGTTGACTGCAGCTTTTCGCATAATGATCTCCATTAAGATGTTGAAGAGATCGCACGATAGGGTGTCGCCGTGCCTGAGGCCTCGCTTAGTTTCGAAAGGTTCGATAAGATCTGTACCAATTTTCACTGCGGATTTGGTGTTCGTCACGGTAATCCTGCAAAGGCGTATGAGCTTTGCAGGAATACCAATCTCAGAAGTTGCTTCGTAGAGTTTCTCTCGTATCGCGCTATCGAAGGCTGCCTTATAATCGACAAATAGATGATAGGTGTCGATTTGTTTTTCGTGTGTCTTCTCCAGGATTTGACGTAGCGTGAAAATCTGGTCAGTTGCCGATTTTCCAGGCGTAAAGCCACACTGGTCTGGTCCAATCAGTTCAACGATAATTGATTATAGTTTTTCACACATTATATTTGATAGGACCTTATATACTATGGATAAAAGGCTGATTCCACGGTACTTGGCCCAGAGACGCGGGTCAACTGTGTTTAATATGGCGCATAGTACACTGAGATTCCAATCGCCGGGCATGCATTCATCTAACCAAATTTTGCTAATGAGCTGATGGATGCAGCCTTAAACAGCCGCCAGCCTTAAACAGCTCCGCCGGAAATCTATTATAGGATAGTGCGGCTTTGTTGTTCTTAAGCCGGGCAATAGCTGTTCTGACCTCATCCTGGCTAGGAGGGGGCAATCGACGTCCAAATTGTGATCAATTGTCCTACCGTCATTGGATATCTCAGGTACCAGTAGCGCGGAGAAAAAATCTCAACATATTCCTGATATGCTCGACACATTGTGATGAGATTTCCGTCTCTGTCGTTACTGAACAGTGGGGGGCGAACTATGTCCATTAGTTCCGTTTTTGACTTTTTGGTAGAATTTTCGTGTTTCGTTCTTCCTTCTGTATGACTCAATTTTCTCACTCTCGCGCTTTCACCACTGTCGTTTCTTACGCCTAAAGACACGGTTTGCCTTCATTCATTTTTCCCTATACCGTTCAGTCGCATCTCGCGTTGGAATTGACTGAAGCATTGCCATACGTGCAGCGTTCTTTACATCATTTGCTATGCGACAATTTTCATCGTACCATGGTTTGTTGCGATGCGGTTTCTCAAAACCAAGTACGGTTGTTGCGGCAGTTTTTATAGATTTGGAAATGGCTTTCCACTGCGCTTCAGGATCGTCATCGAGAGGGGGTTGGTTCTGTGCCAAAAGTTGCAAGAGCTTCCTTTAATAGGTGGAATCTACCTCTGCTAATTGCAGTTTTCCGATGTCTAGCTTTCGCTGCTTCTGGTTTCGTACTTGTTGTCGGAACTGTCAGCATGTAGACTGAAATTGCCAATAGTTGGACGGAAAACATTTTTGCTGCGTACTTTAGCATTAAAATCTACTAGTACAATCTTAATGTAATGGCTAGGGCAGCGGTCATACATTTCCTCTAGGGGCTCATATAATATGTCTTTGGCGTCATCATCTTTCTCTTCTATCGGAGCTTGAACACAAATTAGGGAAATATAAAAATGTTTCACTTTTATGCGGATTGTGGCTATACGGATTATGGCCTAGAGACTAGATGTCGCAGTCTTTTGCCAACTACAAATCCGCAAACAAATTCATGCTTTTTCTCATGGAACTGTAGTATATGTGGCAGTTTTCTTTCCTTGTGTAGCCATATTCTGTCCATCGCATTTCTTGGATAGGGGTAATGTCAGCCTTATAACTTTCGAGGACATCTGTCAATTGGATACTTGCACCGGATCTATATAGAGTTCGTACATTCCAAGTGCATATGCGTAAATCGTGGTCCTTATAACGTTTGCAGGGGTCGTCAACAAATAGGGGTTGTTTATAAATCAGACGTTGACCACGGATGCAATATGACGAACCTGGATTTTCTTCATTTGGTTTCTATCCGCTGGTGGCCCATATGTTGGCTCATCCGCCTTCGAAGGACAAAATAAAATGCCCGACAGTTTGATGAGCTTCAGTGACATCAGTCGCCTACTAAACCTGAGACGTATCAGTGATCACATAACTAATAATTAACTAAGTATATTTCCTACTCATCAATAAAACACTGAGTATATTTCCTACTCATCAATAAAGCATTGAGTATATTTGCTACTCATCTTAATAGTATTGAGTATATTTGCTACTCATCACGGTAGACATAGCGAGCTCGTTGAAAACTCGTTGATCTTTTTCAAGGAACAACCCTCACCTTCCACCCTTAGCTTTGCATTCCCCTCTATACTAGTACATTCAACTTTAACACACGATTGTTTGAGATTGAATATAATATTTTTTTTTACAAATTATTTATGATCACAGTAGCATTTTTATTATTACTTTGTGTTTTTTTTTGTTTGGTTTAAATGTATTTTTTAATGTGTAGGATATTAAAAAGAAAATAATGTTCTCCAATTTTAATCATTTACTTAATATACAATTTTATTTTTGTTTTCTAGGTAAGATTCATTCCATTGCGATGATGAGTTCATCTAGCACAGGTACTTTATATAATTATTGTTGTATTGAATCTAAACATAAACTTGATTTGAAAATACTATTTACCTACAAATATCATACTTTTCAATTGCAATAAAATCAAAAACATAACCTGAGAGAACATTTGTATATGGGTCTCGCGTTGTCAATCGGAGAACCACTAATGTCCGAAAATTGGCTTGATCTACAGATGAGGTACAAACTTCGTACGTCGCGGGCTTGATGGCGAAACGGCTACATTCAATAGGAGAATGGAACATAGGGGATCACAAATCAACTGAACAGCAAATTATCGCCAACGAAATAAAGAACCGTTCGCTTTCTAGTGCAAAAAATGGTAACGCTAAACTCATGATATATGTAAATAAAATGTAGTAGCATTAGCATTATTGTAATTTTAGTACCGCGTTATTGTCAAAATCAGCCGATAAAAGAGTCACACATACATGTACAATTGTGAATATAGATAGATGAAATCAAAAGCAAAAGAACTCACACAAACAACTTTGACATTTACTGGGTACGGCGAAATGTAAACAAAGGAAATCAGCTGGCCTAACGCTACTACCTTGTATTTCTACGATGGTTAAACTGTTATACCTACACATACCGCACGAAGAGGGTCATGGGCGGAACGCTTCCTTGTCGATCATCATGAGAGGCATTACAATCACAACGCTCGGAGGTCGGGCGACCCACTGTGACTGACGTGAGGATTTAAAAATAGCAAAATAATAAAAAGAGAACAGAAAGAGGGGACAAGTCCCAGTGTAGTAGATATTGTTAGTTAGATAGAGGAAAAATAAAAGATATACCCAATGACGTATTAGACTGCCATATAGAGAACCTCACAAAAGAGTAAACACATACAATACGCACGATAGCTAAAGGGTGTAAGATTACACTTTTCACATTTAGTGCAATTTTTTTGTGTAAGTGGCAACTCTGAAATTTGTCAGCCGTGACATATGCACATCCCGATTATTAAAAAGGTAGCGCTTTACGAAGGAACAACGCGTTATAATTGTGAAAACTTATTTCAAAAATTTGGAAAATTATGCTGAGATAGCTCACAAACTTCGATGAACTTTCACTCGAGAAAGTGCACTTAACGTGTCAAAAATTCGATGACTGGTCAACAAATTTGAAGAAACTAGGCCGGCTATGGACAGTAAGACTCCTGTGCGTCAATGTACTGGTCGGTCTCTTGAAAGCATTGCTGTTGTAAACGAGATAGTCGCCGAAAGCCCGAAATCATCAATTCGGCATCGTTCGCAAGCACTTCAAATTTGACGAAGTATCGTACAAATTTTGACAAACGACCTCTACCTTCATGCATACAAAACTCAGCTTACTCAGCTCAAACTTTCAGTGGCTGTGAACGACATTCATTACAGGAACAAGATAACGGAGTTATTGTGGCCACAACTGGACGGCATCTATCTGGATGACATGTGGTTTCAGCGAGACGGCGCCATCTGCCGCACCGCGCATGAAACAATCGATTTATAGCAGCAACAATTTCCAGAACAAATTATCTCACGAAATTCTGATGTCAACTGGCCACTAACATCATGCGATTTAACGCCTTGCGATTTCTTTCTTTAGAGTTTTGTGAAATCTCGGGCTTATGCGAATAAACCAACAGCAATTCGTGAGCTCAAATCCGAGATCCAACTCGTCATGGCTGAGATACAGCCACATCCCTGTAAAAAAGTCATGGAAAATTACGTGAAAGGAGTAATGGTCTGTAATCAGAGCCGTGGGAACCATTTGTTGGATATGTTATTCCGTACTTAATCGGAACATGTTTTCTTTACAATCCAAAAATCACAACTATGTGAAAAAATTCGTGTTTTGGTTTTAAAATAAGAAAGTGCATTCTTACTGAGACACCCTTTACTATTACGTATGGATTATAGACATGAAATATAAACAAAATATGAATATGATAGTATGTACGCATTGTATCTTACAGAGATCATAGGTTTATCATTCCAGGTCACCAACGGAACACAAAACCTCGGCAAGAGGCTTGTAGCCCATTCATCGGATGATGGTCCCGAAGCCACGTCAACCTCCCTGAAAACTCCACAAAAATACCGTATCCTCGTCGCGTAGGAATGCCAGAACCTCAGCAGAATACCATTGCAAAACCTTTGCTGGGCATTAACAGAGAAGGTGATCAATGATCTCCACCTTCCCTTCGTTTTTGTAAACGTGGCAATAGGCAGTACCATCCGCAATTAATTTGCGAGTGAAGCCTCCAGCATCACAGTGGCCCAAATAGCCGGAATTTAACTTTCCGTAGTCGCTGAAGCGACTCAGTCTAACTCGAGTCCACTGCAGGCCATATATATCCCTCTAAATCATAGAATCCACTGTAGCCAACCATACGGAGTTGACCCTGTGTCACGACCAACGATCAATCAAGTCATATTGCTAATAAATCGGTGGTTTAACAGAGGCAAACGAGCTCAGATAAGCAGAAGCTCAGATCAGAACCCGCTTTAGCCAGGCAGTCTGCTTCTACGTTCTCTGCAACATCACTATGCGTCGGAACCCAGCAGAGTCTTAGCTTACCGGGTACTACACTGTTCAGAATCTGTTTGCAATTCTTAACCAATTTGGATTTAGATGTGTTTGACCTGATGCCAGATAAAATAACCAGAGAATGAGATAGGTTATGAGATGAGAGAGAGTGAGATATATCATCACCATCATTATTATCTCTGGTCAGAAAACAAATTCTAACGTCGGCCCGTACACAATCCGTCGCCCGATTCAAATAATGGTCCTGGTAACCATCGGTTAACTCGTGAAGAACGTTGGCATGCCCCCTGGGCCAAATTCTCTCAAACTAAGGGCACCTCTAGCAGAACACCGAAGCGCGTAAATATCGAGAGTAGTGAGATCGAGGACGATACCCAACGCCGACTGCGGAGTACTCCTCCTCGCTCCACGAAACGCACATCGACGCATTTCGTTGAACTTTACCTAACATTTTCAACTGGTGGCTCTTCCCCAAAGCATACCACCCAACCAAGCAGCCATAAGTAATAATTGGGGGCATAATAGCTAAATGCAACCCATTCACGGCATTCGGACAGTCCCCAAAACTTACCAGTCGAATTTCGACAGGCATAGAGGACGTTCAATCCCTGTTTCGTTAGCTCCTCAGCATTCCGTTTCCAATTCGGCTTCTGGTGCAGAGCTATACCAAGATATTGCGAATCAGAAGATAGCGATAACTCAACTGTCTCCAGCCGTGGCCGTCTGAAAACTCAAATCTTAGGCCTACTAGTGAAAAGGACCAGCTCCATCTCCAACGGATTAACACCCAAGCCACAGAGCCTAGCCCAATCCGACAACTCACTCAGGACATCCTGCATGAGATCGCGTCATCCGCGTAGGCCACAATTCTATGTCCTCTACATTCAAAGCCCGGAAGTATGGCTGCTACTACTACTACTAAAGGACATAGCAAAGGTGACAATACTCCAACTAGAGGTGTGCCCCTTGTAGTCAGCTTCCGAACAGAGCTCAAACCCAGAGTTGAATTAATAATACTATCCCTGAACATAGTCGCAGTCTATTCAAAAAGAAGCGGTGTCACGTTAGCGGACTTCAGAGATTCCCTAATTGGGTCAGATGACACATTGTTAGAAGCAACTTATATATCCCTGAAGGCAGCCAAAGTGAAATTCCCAAACCCCAAATTGCGATCAACATAGCCTACACAAAGATGCAGAGCAATACCACAGATTTCCCCTTGAGAGTGGTATGCCTACTACCACTCAAGTAGCACGGGCTAGTTAGGTTTCTAATATACAAATCAATCATTCTCTCCAAAATCTTCAACAGAAAGGATGAGAGGCTGATATGCTTGTAGTCCTTAGGAGAGATGTGACTAGTATTACCCGATTTGGGAATAAAGACAACCAATAGAAGAAGCTCCAGTGACTCAGCTCCGGAGTTGGTCCATGATCCATAAGATTCCTTAATTTCAGCCAGAACTTTTGGGTTATTGGACAACACCCGATGTAACCATACAGCGTTATTTACCTCCAAGATTTGATCCAAGCGGCTCTTTTAGTCTTTTTAATGTTCCGTTTAAGCTGATGGGTATATGTGGAAGTAGGCTGTGCAATGGCAGTGTGCATGATTTTCATGCATGAGAATGTGGGTTCGATCCCTGCGCTGACTACCTTAAATTCTTTCGAAGGCGGTCACCTCGGTTAGAGGCGGCGACACTGTCGAGTGTTTAGCCATGGAAACGCTTCTCAAAATACCATTAGCTCTGATGACAGGCCATTACTATTTGCATGAAATTTTCCATGACTTTTTCACAGAGATGTGGCTGTATCTCACAGATAACGCGTTGGATCTCGGATTTGAGCTTAGGAATTGTGTCTGGTTTATTTGCATAAACCCGAGATTTCACAAAATCCCAAAGAAAGAAAGCGCTCGGCTTTAAATCGTATGATCTTGGTGGCCAGTTGAATCAGAATTTCGTGAGATAATTTGTTATGAAACCACATGTCGTCCAGATTCATGCCACCTTGTTGAGATCACAAGAACTTCATTACCATGTTCCTGTACCGAATGCCGATCACAGTCACTGCAATTTCGGATTCATCTTCAAAGAAGTAAGGCCCAATCCAAAATCCGCACCAGACAGTTACTCGTTATGGGTTTATTTGTTTCTCATGGATAGCATGACGATTTTCTGAGCCCCAAATTTGATAATTTGGTGTATTCACGGGCTTCATCGGAGAAGATGAGGTTTTTGTTTTAAATTGGCATTGATTGCACTTTGCCCCATTACCCATTCAGCGAATTGCCGTTGCTTTCAATGGTCTGCTGGTCTGAGCTCCTGAGCAAGCTGCATTTTGTATGTGGAGGTGGAGGTCCTATGTGAAAACTTGCTTCGAAGTGCTTCGTGAAATTTGAAGTTGTTGAGAACGAGGCCGAATTGATGTTTTCGGGGTGTCGGCGACACTCTCGTTTACAGCAGCAATGTTTTCAAGAGACCGACCGGTACGTTGATGCACAGGAGTCTTACTAACCATAGCCGAACCAGTTTCTTGAAATTTGGTGACCACTTTTCGAATGGTTGACACATTAGGTGCACTTTCTCGACTGAAAATCCTTAGAAGTTTGCGAGCGGTCTCAGCTTAACTTTTCAAATTTTTGTAATAAGTTTTCACAATTATAACGCGTTGTTCTTCCGTAAAGCGCTCCATATTTAATAATCGGAATAAACATATGTACATATGTGACAGCTGCCAAATTTCAGAGTTACCACTTGCGCAAAAAAAATTATACTAAATTTAAAAAGTGGCCGTCGGTGGTGCAACGGTTAGTGTGCGCGCCTCTTGTACATGATATCCTGGGTTTGACCCTGCTCTGACCACCTTAATTGCTTTTTGGCGGCGGTCACTTCGATTAGTGACGACGACACTATCCAGTATTTAGCCATGAAAAGGCTTCTCAAAATACCGTTCGGAACCGGTGGAAATCTGTAGGTCCCAATCAGTGAGTATACAACTAAAAAACCCACAGCTCACTGGTTTGTTAGAAGCTCTCGGCAATTCCTGCATGGAATTATTTTAAATTTAAAAAGTCCAATCTTATTGAGACACCCTTTATTTATCATTTATATTATTCGATATTATTATTTATCCTTTATAAGTCTTTGAAGTTATACGTGTCTTCATTGATTTTTTTTCTATTTCCCAGGAAACGAAGTGAAAAAGTGTCACGTAGTTCCCAGTAGTTACTTGTTGGCCGATACTGTTAACACTTTTCTATTTAGCACTGATTCGCCAATAGATGTGCATTATGTTGGACAGTTTCTTGGCCTTACAAATCATCTTGCTTTAAAATCAAATACTCAAGCGAATAACGACAACCTTTCCTAAAAATATTGGCAAATACAGCGACTTTCGTCTGGGGAGAAACTTTATCTAATTCAAATAGTTTCGATTAACAGAGATGCCATAGCGTAGTTTAATCTATCGATCATATATACCAGATCTTAAAATTAAAAAGAAATATTAAAAAATACCAATGTGTGAACCCTGCTTCATTGTATCTCATATTAAACTGTTTCAAGGAAAAATAATTAATATTTGTCAAGCATTTGCAGTTGCGGGATATGTCTGAAAATGTTTGTTCAAGCTGTTAATTATGATGGAATTAAAGAGCATACAGTTTTTTTTATTTTATTGTAAATCGGTGTGGTTTTCTACCGACATTGATTTATTAATTTGGAAATAAACTTTAATAACTTTATTTTGTGATGTCTATATTCGTTTGCACTAAAATGGTTTAATACATTGGCCGCCCGTGGTGATACAACAAGTGTACATGAGTGTTGGATATAAGACCGCGTGTTCCGACGCCTTACTATAAACCTTGTGTTTATTTTCGTAGCGATAAACTAGCTTAATGACAGCGGCACTATTAAAAAGCATAACCGTTTAGAATCGGTGTAAACCCACCGATTTCGATTAATGCAACATAATAAATGCGAATCGCACAACTCATTGAAAGTAAGAAGCCGTCTCTAAAGCTTTCATGAGTGTAATGGAAAATCATGTTTCCATTACACATTCAGTTCTGCGGAAATTCTTGTAAAAATTTTTGTCATTTATCTCCACATGGCAGTTTCTGTTTCGGAGAGTTACCACGTGCCTCATATTTGCATTGTAAATGTTTATATCATGAATAATTCCTACACGCAAAGAAAACACTCGTTCCTCCCAAACGAAATCTCAGATAACTGAAGTTCGCTTGGGGACTGTAGTTGGGAGAAACGAACTTCTGTTAATCCATACATGTCATTTCGCTTGGGAGAACCGAAAATGTTTGCTGCAAACAAGTTATGAAATATATAAGCTGGAAAAAACGTTTGCGAGCAACGAAAACGGTTCCATCAACTGTTGTTTCGGTTACAGAAACCGAGTTGTAGTGGCTCCCAACTAAAAAACGTTTGCGAGAACTGAAAACCGTTTGCAGTAAACGAGTTATGAAAAATTGGAGCTGAAAAAACGTTTGTGAGGAACGAAAAACGGTTCCATCAACTGTTCTTTCGGTTACAGCAACCGAGTTGTAATTAAAACATTTATTTTTTGTTTAAATTTCCAACTTTAATGATTTTGGTTTTACCCATAAAGTTTGTTTTAAAAAAAGTTGGAATTTTTGTCTATTTTTCACTGTCTACTTATACGTCTGTGTCGCCGTGCAATCTAATAACAACTAAAAGCGCAGCAAACTACAACGCGTCAATTGTCAATCCAATATATATTGACAAGGATCACTTTTATGTGTATGCATGAGTGTGTATGGCAAACGAGTGAATAAGACTGTGTATACAGTCGACAGAATGAGAGAAATTTACGTTCTTCGTAATCTGTGCTCTCATTAGAAAAAAGGCTAATTTCAGTTATCGCAAACGTTTTTTTAAATTTGCGGCAACTGCCATTTTGAATGCGTTTAATGCAAACGAAAATCCGTTTGCAACAACATGATGCACATTTGCGATATATGAGTATATTTGGGAGAACTACATGAACGCTTGCGATTAATAAATTAATACAACTAAATCAAAGTATTAAACGTTTGTTTTTCTTTGCGTGTATAATAAACGTTTGTTTTTCTTTGCGTGTATTCGTATCCTGTTTACGCAGGCGGTATTACCATAGAGTACATCCGAATAGAGAAACATTTCTCTCAAGTGACGTTTCATTTCACACTCTTCGTCATGGGTTTGTGAAAATGAGAGATGTTCGACGAAATTTGGCTTAAACCAGGTGGAGTTACAAGAACTGTTAACTTAACTTTTTCATATCGTTTTGGTATAGAACTGCGAAATTTAAATGTATTTGCGACTGTTTTGCAGGCTTTTATTGTTGGTATACATTTGTGTTGAATTTAACACAACTATTTTGCCGCTGGTATTGTCTTGTTGGATGTCTTGTACTAATGTCTCTATCTGGTATTATTTCCATCATCCAACGTTTACATGCAACCTGAAGTTAAAATTATTGCGAGAATAAACTTATCTACTATGTTTCACTCTATGGTTATGACTTTTGTTTATCAAAATAATTAAAATGTCAAAACTTCAGTTCCAAACAATTGATTGTGTAAGAAATAACTGGAGAAACAACCCTGTAATTGATTTTGTTCACAAAATTTCCCTAAACAGCTGAGTTTGAAGCCCAAAGAAAGGGTTCGAAATGAGTACATGAAATTTCGGTTATTTTTCATACAAGCACTTCTTTTTGGAACTAAAATTGCATTTGAAATAACTACGTTGCTTTAATCTTGGTTACTGTGCTTTTCTATTAGTTTCTTCTTTAAAATGTTAAAGAGATCGCACTATAGGATGATGTATTATATAAGACCTAACTCGGTACACAATGTTTTACTGAAGTACTTATCAATATTAGCATAAAGACATCCACAAGGGTATGTCGGTATACCCTGATCAAAGAACAAAGAACGAAATTGATCACGTGCACGCTGAAAAATATCGGCCCCAGCAACATATTGCGGGAAACATGTATGTACATGTTTGCAAGCACTGTTTTCCTGCATTGAAGATCTGCCAGGCGCAGAGAAAGCTAGACATCGAAAAGCTGCAATTAGCTGAGGAAACCATAGCCTACTCAGGGAAGCTCTCGCAACTTTTGGCACAGAACCCAACCCCTCCCGATGATGATCGTGAAGCGCAGTGGAAACCCTTTTCCGACTCTATAAAAACTACCGCAACAACCTTACTTGGTTTTGAAAAACCGCTTCGCAACAAACCATGGTACGATGAAGAGTGTCGCATTGCAAATGATTAAAAGAACGCTGCATGTATGGTAACCCTTCCATCAATTGCAACGCGAGCTGCGACTGAAGCGGTATAGGGAAAAAAAGAAAGGAAGTATACCGTCTCTTTTGGCGTAAGAAACGGCAATGAAGAAAACGCGAGAGTGAGAAAATTGAGATATACCGAATGAATAACGAAGCCCGAAAATTCTGACAAAAAGTCAAAAACGGAACTAATGGACATGGTTCAGGGCCCCCTTCTGTAAAGACAAGGACTGAAATCTCATCGCAGATGTGCAGAGCATGTTGGGAATATGGAGAGATCATTTCTCAGCACTACGACTACCTGTGATACCCAATGACGATGACACGATTGAACACAATTTGCACGACGACGACGATGGCCCCTGTCCTAACCAAGGCGAGGTCAGAACAACTATTGCCCGGCTTAAGAACAACAAAGCCGCAGGAGCCAATGGATTACCGGCGTAGCTGTTTAAGGCTGGCGGCGATGAGCTGATAAGGTGCATGCGTCAGCTCATTAGCAAAATTTGGTTAGATGAATGCATGCCCGGCGGTTGGAGTCCTAATGTACTATGCCCCATATTTCAAAAAGGTGACCCGATTCTCTATGCCTGAATCTCTAAGCCTTTTGCCCATAGCACATAAGGTCCTATCAAGTATAATGTGCGCAAGACTGAAACCAATTATCGCTTACTTGATCGGACAATACCAGTGTGGCTTTAGGTCTGGAAAATAGATAACTGACAAGATTTTCACGCGACGTCAAATCCTGGAGAAGGCACACGAAAACCAAATCGACAACTATCATCTATTTGTCGATTCTAAGGCGGCCTTCGATAGTCCGATACGGGATAAACTCTACGAAGCAATGTCTGAGCTTGATTGCTCCAAAACGCTGACGCCTTTGCAGAATGATCTTGATGAACACCAAATCTGCAGTGAAAGTTGGTAAGGATCTTACCGAACCTTTAGAAACTAAGCGAGGCCTCAGGTAAGACGACACCCTATCGTGCGATCTCTTTAACACCTTAATTGATATCATTTTGTTCAAAGCTGGTCTTAAGCAAACGAAACATCTGTAGGAGTCTTCGAGAGAAAAATATTACGAAATCTGTATGGCCGTAGGGTGCATATAATCAGCATACACGGGCAGCATGTGACCCTTGCAGCTGATGGTTTTATTCATATTGACTGCTCATAATGACCTCCATTAAGATGTTAAAGAGATCGCACGATAGGGTGTCACCTTGCCCGAGGCCTCGCTTGGTTTCGAAAGCCTTATAACTTTCGAGGACATCTGCCAGTTGGATACTTGCACCGGATCTATGTAGAGTTCTTACATTCCAAGTGCATAACCGTAAATGATGATATCGATATCATTGGGCGCACAATTAGAGAAGTTACTGCTGTGTTTTCGAGGATTGAGAAGGAATCAGCAAAAGTGGGTCTGAAAGTAAATGAGGACAAGACAAAATTAATGGTTTCTACGAACAGGGCCTCCACGCGATTAGACGAAAGCGTGAACGGTGATAACCGATATAGTTTCGAGGTGGACGAATTTATATACCTCGGATCTGCCTTAAAGAAAAACAACAACGTCAGCCTTGAGATCAATCGGAGAATTGTGCTTGAGGATAGATGTTATTTTGGGCTAAGCAAGCACTTTAGAGATGAAGCCCTCTCTCGAATGACGAAAATCCAGTTATACCAGACTCTCATAGAACCTGTCTTGCTTTATGGCGCAGAATCCTGGGTCTTATCGCAAGTAGATGAAATATCCGTGGGAGTCTTCGAGAGAAAAATACTCCGGAAGATTTATGGCATGAATCATGAGCTGTATGAGCTTTATCCCGACATCGACATAGTTAATCGGATCAAAGTAACGCGATTGTGCTGGCTACGCAATGTCAGTAGAATGGATGAAGACGAACCAGCACGAAGGGTTTTCGTAACCGAACTTGAAGGACGGCGAAAAATAGGAAGACCAAGACTCCGCTGGAGGGATCAAGTCGACGAATTCCTGGGTATACTTGGTATTACCAACTGGAGAGACAAAGCAAAAGATCAAACTGGTTGGCAAAATATGGTAGCTTCGTTTTCTCAGGTCCCTGACCCTCCGGGGTGGTTCGAGACCGGATAAGTAAGTAAGTAAGCACCCAACCTATTGAAGCAAAAAACCGGCATTGTATAAGCGTGAGAGTGATCAGATTTAAATTTACAGAAGAAAGACCGAAGCCCATAAACTCTATCATGAACTGAAAAGCAGAACTAGCAGCCATGGATTAGAGCCTCCTTCCTGCAAAGATTGGGACGGAGACCTATTCGCCGATGTGCCGCGTATGTTGGGGATAGGGATAATCAGTTTCCCTTCATTACTAGTACCAGGAGAATCTAATACAGATGAGATATTGAAGTGATATCGTCGTTTTTCATAATCCTGATGGAGCTACCCATATATAGATTTGCCGAATACGCTTGAGAGTTTTTTGGATTCATTCTTTATTCTATACATTTCCATGTAGCGCTATATCCAGCTCTTGTTTTTGGTTTACCCTGGCGGTTCAACTCATTTCTTCTTAAACCTCCATGCCGTCTCCCCTGTTGCAACTGGTTGCAGGACTGCCATTCTACCTGAGGTGACAGTAAAAATTCGTTCATTCTTTTATAATATTGAGATGCGACAGCTTTAGAGAAAATCTAAAGAAGTGACAACAAAAAATGATCTCAAATACAACATTTTTAATCATAAGCAATTAACTCTACTTTATACTACATTTAGGATTACGTGAATATCTTTATCTGAAAGTCAGTTTTCCTAAAGTCGATAAGGTCAATAGACGTGAGTTCAAATTTAGACAAAATGAAAGTTCGAATTTTGCGCAAATATTCTTGCCCTAGATTTTGTCGTTGCCACATAAATTATGCAAATTTATGTTTGGCGATTTAGATGAACAGATCTAAAAAAAAATAAATATACTGATTAAATTAAAGATAATTTTATTCTTAAACCAGTATGGAAATGAATCGATGGTGATCCAATGAGTCTACAATTCCAGCTTAGCTATAAAATCACCTGACAGGAACCACACACCATTTAATAAGCAGATCTACGAATTCTCTCAGAGAAAATCACATTTGAACCGAGGCTCACAAACTTGTTTGTGCTTGGTGGTAGATTTATATAGAAAGTGTAAATTTCTTCTCTTTAAAATTAAGCTAAATTAGATGTTATGCAGGAAATACAGAGACTCAAACTGAAACCAGTGCTGCCGCATATAAAAAAAAACTTTAGTTGGTTTGTACAACGAAAATGTTTCGTAGTATTCCCGGCTATTTGTCGAGAATAATCATTGTCTCTGAAAAACCCCTTTCGCATTTCTCGCTCCTCGAAAATATTAGTCAGGGTAGTCGTATGGGTTGGGGCCACTAAAAGCTCAAGGGCATAAAGTTAACTGGCACTTACTTAGTATACGACACGGGGAAGAGAATTGAGACAATGGAACAGACGCTAAGGCACCTGATAAATACACACTTTCCAAGTACGAACGCGGAACCCACAGGGTAACGGCGACAAAGTGAAAATGTAGTACATCAGACGCCAATCATTACGGACCAAATGGTCAAAAAAGCTATAAAGAGTTTCTCCTCATATAAAGCGGCGGGACCGGATGGAATTTTTTCGGCTATCCTGATGTTGACCAAATGACAATCTGATGTTGACCAAATAAAACCCCATTTGGCGGGAATTTTTACCGCATGCTTAAACTACGCCTATACACCAAAAAAACTGGCAGGAGGCTAGGGTAGTATTTATACCCAAACCTGGAAAAGCAAGCAATGCAACGGCAATTGCTTATAGACCAATTAGCCTCACCTCCTTTCTACTCAAAACCCTGGAGGGAAGAGTGGACGACGTGGTAAAAAGTGGAATACCGGACGAATTTTTGAAGTTTAAGCAACACGCATATGTCAAAGGCAGATCAGTGGAAACCACACTTAATGAGGTAACCCACTACATAGAGGAATCTCTCAATGACAAACTGTATACACTCTCTGTATGAATAGATATTAGACCAGTTTATGGTGGACCGGGCATTAAAAGACTAGATCAATCATATGCTAAGGTATAGATGGTTAAACTGCGGTTCCCACGATATACATATTAGTGACAGGGTACAACGTGGAACTATACAGGGCGGGATTATATCACCACTCTTATGGGTCCTCACAATACACAGTGTCCTAATACCACTGACACACATGAGGACTACAGACCATACTAGCATTCAATACCACATGTGTGTCAACCTATGCCACCATTAAACCATTGAACACGCTGGTTTATAGAGCGCTTAATTATAGTTTGCATGCTACGTTCCGGGACGTAGCATAAATGTAGTATTGTAACAAATATAGCTAAACATAGCTCCAAAAAAAAAACGCCTTCTAACACTAGCCAAACAACACTTAAACACAGCTCAATCAAATGTCATTTGATCAGCTGTGATTTTATCAGCTGTTAATCATTTATTTGTTATTAAATAAAATGTCGAAACCGGTTAAAAGAAATGTCCTCGGGACAAAAGATATTAATACTATTATTGATATCTGGAGGGACAACATCGCAAAATTATGAGCACGGAAGCAGAAAAGCATGGAATATTATTGTCACCATGTTGTTTTCATTTTCCATGTTTCTTACCATATGATGAAATGTCAGTTGACCATATGATCAAATGTCAAATGAAACCACAATGTCATGTGTGTCACTATATTGTAGTATGTTAAACCATAGTATTCATATAATGGTTTCTATACTACATGTGTGTCAGGGGTATAAGGAAACTTACCGAAGAAAGACTTAAATAAGTCGTTATACTTCCTAGGGGAAAGGATCCTAATCAATTGTGCAGAGAGGCCGAGAGGGCACTGAATTTAGCGTACAACTGGGCGCAGCCAAAGGGCTTAAATATGAACCCGGTCAAAACAGAAATATGTCTATTCACAAGGAAGACGAAAATTTCAGAGTTTGAAGAGCCAGATTCCTGGAAAATACGATTATCCGATAAGGTTAACTACTTAGGGGTAACCTTAGATGGGAAAATGAATTGGAAGCACCACATAGAGCACAGGCCCAATAAGGCTTACAGATGTTGGTCGCTATGCAGAAGTGCTAAAGGATCCAAAAGGGGCCTCATCCCGGAAGTAACACACTGGCTCTACAGAAGAGTAATTAGGCCCGTACTAACATCCGCTTCTGTAGTATGGTGGGCGGCAGTTGAGAGGAAATGTAATATCGAAATAGTGCAGAGGGTTCAACGAATGTACTGCATTGGGTTAGCAGTGCAATAAGCACATCCTCCACAAGGGCCATGGAGACTATTTTATGTATCCGTCCAATCGAGTTTAGAGTCAAAAAACGAAGGCGCCCATGCGGCAAAACGCCCACAGGCAACAGGTGCATGGATCAACAGGGATCTTACGTCGAAACATCAACGGAAAATGGGGGCTTTAGTCGGTTACACGCAAGACACGAGTGAATCCTACCGAATACCTGAGCTAAGGATTTAGGCGAATTATGTGACTTTAACGTCAACTAGAGACGCCTGGCAGAATGGCACACAGGCCAAATGGTACTCGCTGCAACACGGATGGCTCAAAGCTAGGGGAAAGAACGGGTCTAGGATTTTTCATTGAAAATCGGGCAATCGAAAGCCATCTATGCCTCCCGGATACTAACTTTCAAGGGGAAGCTCGGCGATAATACAAACCCAGCCGGAGCAAAAATCTTCACGGACAGCTAAATGGCAATCAAGGCAATATCAATAATAGAATGGTCGTCGACAGTAAAAGGTGATGAACGATTATTATATTATATACTAGCTGACCCGGCAGACGTTGTCCTGCATAATATTTCAAGCGATTTGTATGGGAGGTACTACGACCCTTTGTCCAATTGGACCGAATAGTAAATCTAAACCACCCAGGGCGCCACCCAAACGCATACAAAAAAATTTATTCAAATCGGTCCAGAAGTTTAGGAGGAGTTCAGTCACAAAAACACGTGCAGTAGAATTATATTATATATATAAAGATACTAGCTGACCCGGCAGACGTTGTCCTGCAAATTTTGTTCACATACCGTTAGCAGGAGCAGAAATAATGGATTTTTAATTTGTGGTTTGTATGGGAGGTACCACGCCCCTTTGTCCAATTGGACCGAATAGTAAATCTAAACCACCCAGGGCGCCACCCAAACGCATACAAAAACACTTATTCATATCGGTCCAGAAGTTTAGGAGGAGTTCAGTCACAAACACACGTGCAGTAGAATTATATATATAAAGATATATGGGTGTCGGGGCACAGTGGAATATTCGGCAACGAACGAGCGAACCTCCTAGCAACGGGGTGTTTGTGTCGCGAAGGCAGGTTTCGCGCACGAAGGTAGATGGGCGGAGTCAGCACACGTACTCCAGTGGAACCAGGAAACACTAGGCAGGATGACAAAGATCCTATGGGGAGATTCAGATGGAACGAGTACAAAAGGCTTGCTGAAACTGGGAAAACCTAAAATGAGCAAAATGATGGGAGTCTTAACGGCACTTTTGGGATTACGGGTCCACCTGTACCGTATTGGACCAGTGGCGAATAGTGAGTGCAGGGCATGCATGGAGGACGATGAGACGATGGAGCATTTCATATGCCACTGTCCGGCCTGCACACAAGCTAGATCTAAATATCTTTCGGACAGTATAAAATCGGACATGTACAAACTTGTTGCAATGGGCTGGAATAACTTAAGGAATTTTGCGAATAGCACCGAAATCCTAAGAGAGGTATAGTAAATTCGTAGGGTAAACTGAGAGCGCACAACAGGTCGAATCAGCGGTTTAAGAGTATGGCTGCTGACATGGGAAGAATTAGAGTGACTTCTTTTGAAAACTCAACATCGCACCCCTCTTTTCAAACTAACTAACTACTTTGAATACTACACACCCTATCAAACAAGCTGTCCATAGTAATATCCCGCACCATAGTAGTAATCGAAAAGTATTGGGTGACGCCGGTGTTATAACTCTTGGAGAACGCTTATCCCATCTTTGACACTGCAAGCTAGTAAAACTCATAAGAAAGGGAAAATGTGGCAATGCTGTCAACGGACTTGATTATGCAAAACTGCTATGGGTCGTCGAGAGTCGGTTGAATAACTCCAATACGTTAAACGGAACCGACGATACTCCGAATTTTGTACATGTGTTACTCCCATTAGAACCCATTAAGGAATTGTCTCTTAATCAGACAATTTGAAAGGTTATGCTTTCTAAAGGGGTTCCATGCCTACGTATTGGTTTCTTGCGGTGTCACTCTTAATGGAGATCAATGCTTTCTCATATACAGGAGTCGCGTATGCTAACCAAAGCACCAGCACTTATGGAAAGGACAAGGTATTCACGAAAATCCAATGAATTCGTTTGGGAAATCTCTGTCATTAATTGGGTTGGAGTTGCCTCTTTTTTATAAAAATCATAAACGATGTCAACATTTATACGAGAGCTGTTCAGCAAGTTATTGAGTGTTAGCATGAGGCATAATTTATTCTCCAAAACATAAACGTACTTAAAAAAAGTATTAGTTACCCAAAGTAACCCATGCGTTTACTAATTTGTGGAGCTACTGACCACAACCTTTAGTTTTCCGCTGCATCCAAACGGTTACGCAATTAACTAATTACGCGATAGTGTCGCCGTCACTAAGCGAGTTGACCGTCACCGAAAGAAATACAAAGTTGTCAGTGCAGGGATTGAACGTGATCAATTGTGAAAGTTCAATTTTGACACACTTCTTTCAACATTGAAATGTTGTCTTCCAATGCAGCAATCGTGGTTGGCTTATCGCAGATATGGATGGCTATTGACAAGACACTTCACGTGGCTCCCACAAAAAATAGTCTAGAAGCGTCAAATGGCACAAACGAGTCGGCCAATTACAACGTGAGGTTAATTGCTCACCAAACTCGCCTCGCAATTGATTCATGGTATCGCGTGCAGTATGGCATGTGGCACCGTGATGTTGAAACGACCTGTCAACCAAGTCCAATTCTTGCATTTTGGGCAAAATTAAAAATTCCCTGATCATCGAACGATACCTTGAACCATTGACCGTAACATTGCGGCCATCATCGTATTTCATGAGCCCAAAATAGCTTCTATTTGCAAGCACAATTCTCCTATTTATCTCCAGGCTGACGTTTTTGTCCTTGTTTACGGCGGCTACTAGGTAGACAAATTCATCTACCACTTCAAAATTAAATCGGTTGTCGACGTTCAAGTGTGCAGTCGTGAGGTTATTCTAGTCGTTGACACCATCAATTTTGTCTTGCCCTCAGTAACAGCAAGACCCACCTTCGCTGATTCTTTTTCGATTCTTGAAAATAATGCAGTAACCTCTCGCATATTTCACACAATGACGTGTAGGTCGTCAGCATACGCCAGCAATATATGGCTTTTCGCGTTGATGGCCTTGTTCATATTTACTGCAGCTTTTCTCATTATTAAGATGTTGAAGAGATTGCACGAAAGTGTGTCGCCTTGTCTCAGTCATCGCTTGGTACATAATGGTTCGGTGAAGTCTTTCCCACCTTCACTGCTGCGATGGTGTTGGTCAACGTCAGTCTACAGAGGCGGATCAGAATCCCAAGTTCAGACGTAGCTTCGTACAGTTTTCCGCGTATGGGGCTATCGAAAGTTTGGTCAGTCGTGGACTTACCTGGTCTAAAACCATACTGGTAAGGTCCAATTATTACTCTTAATCTAATCTGGCCTTGGCTGGGGGCGGACGGGGTTTAATCTTTTTCGGTCTTCTACAATCATTACCTCCTGATCTTCAGTGGAAGCACATCAGTGGAGTAGTGCTGAAAAGTGGTCTCTCCACGTTTTGAGCACACACTACTTATCAGTCACCTCATTCCTATTCTCGTCCTTGCAGCAGGGCAGTCCATTATTTTTCGGGATTCATTATTCATCCTGCACAATTCGGTCTTTTCACTCTCACTCTGCTCCCACTGCCATTTTTCCGCCTACATAGTTGGTTTTCCTCCCTTCTCAGCTTCTTGTACCGCTGACTCGCATCACGCGTTGTAACTGACTGTTTCGTCGCCATACGTGCAGCGTCTTTTCATCATTTGCAATGCGACATTATTCGTCATACCATGGTTTACCCTTCTGCGGTTTTTGATAGCCAAGTTCAGTCATTGCAGCGGTTTCCAAAGAATGGGAGATATGCTTCCACTGCGCATTTGGGTACTCAGGAGGGGAGTATACTGCCCTAGCAGGAGATTGAGCTTTTGTTGATGGGACTTTGGTATTTCCTTTATTTGCAGCTTGGCAATATCTGGCTTTTCCCGTATTCGGCTTCGTACGTTTATCACGCACCCATTAAGCAAAAAATTAGCCTCGTCGTTGAAGACAAGTTTTTGGTGAAAAAGGTGATCCTCTTCCAGCTTCTCTAAAGCCCATTCAGTCAATGATTTGCAAGCGTTGTTCGTTCGTAAGTCTACTTAGGATGCAATGGCTAGGCAAACTGAACATTTCTGACTTTGAGACCTGTCACGAATCACGGGTGAACTGGCAAAAACTTAATATTGAAAAACGAAATAGGAAGAAAAAACACCGCTTATTTCAGTTTTTTAAATCATACTTTTTTTGGTTCCTATACTAGACGCTTATTGAACTTCTGAATCAAAAAGCAATCCGAAACGTGTGTAAGAACTTTTTGGGTAAAAGCAGATGTTATGATTATGTCGCTGACGTCGATGGATTGATGTCAGCGTGCAAGAACATGGAGTGCAACATATCGTGCACTCACACCTATACTTTCTTCCAGAGCTTTTAGGAATAGTTTCGGATGGAATCGGGGAACGTTTCTATCGAGGCATCGTTAAAGCTAGTTGGCGAGTATTGCTGGTCCTTGGTACGAGAAACTTCAAAGTACAAAAGAAAATAATGCGCTAACAAAATGTAACTACTGAATGTGAGTGGGTAACTATTTATATTTTGTGTATTGGCAACCCTAACTGTTATTAAGTGTCAGCTGGTACTTCCAATCGAAAGTTTGAAATTTTGATTTATAATCTTATTCAGAACGTTTTGTCGTTTGAGCGCTCTTTGTGTTGTTTACTGCACCTAAAAGTTGTGTGTATGCAAAACAAAAATTACCTATCTCGTGAGAATATTTATTGCCGACTTCCGATGTGGATTATAAAGACAAGAGTTCACACATAAACTTTCTTCCACTTTTGACGATGGAGTCCCATCCTTAGCCACTGCGAAACTTTGCTATATCGAGTTTTATCGTTGTCAACCTTCTCTCAAGGACGAATTCCTAAAGATCGGCCAAAATCAGTTGTTGTGCCTGAAAACCTTGATGCTGTGCAAAACTGATAATGCAAAATCGTCATGTGAAATACCGTGAGATTGAGACAACCTTAGGCATTAGTTCCACCAGCATACATTTTTTCATATTGCATCATCATTTAGCCATGATAAAGATTGGTTCTCGTGGGATCCCAAATAATTTCACAAAAGCTCAAAAAGATGCTCAGGTGCCAACAAATGCTGAAGATATGCAAAGTTGGTGCTTCCTAAGACGTGAATACGATTAGTACGTGTGCAAAGTCACGGATCTGTGCATATAAGCCTGAAACTAAACAGCAGTCGACTGTATGGGTGTTTCATGATGAACCAAATCCAACAAAAGTTGACCGCGCTCAAAGCACTTCGAAACCAATGATCGCCTTATTTTCGAGGAAACTGATTAGAACGTAGAACGGTCAGTTCTGAATGGTACACCGCCATTTCTTTAAGTGTTCCCAGAAATTAGGAAAACCAACGGCCAAAGTCGGATAATTCTCCACCACGACAATGCAAGCTCTCACTCATTGGTTCAAACAATTGACTTATTGAACACTTAAAATATCGAAATAATGGGTCATCTGCCATACCACCCCGATTTGTCCTCCAATGACTTCTTCTTGTTGCCGCACAACAAAGTTAATTAAATAAAGTAAATGGTTTCCCATTACATCCCATGAAGGAATTGGGGAGAGCTTCTCACAACCAGTGAGCTGTGCGCTTTCTAGTTTTATACTCCCTGATTGGGGCCAACAGTTTTACTCTGGTTCCGAACGGAATTTTTGAGAGACTTTTTCATGGCTAAATACTCGATAGTGTCGCGTCACTATGCGAGGTGACCGCCCCCGAAAGAAATTTAAGGTGGTCACAGCAGGCAGCGAACCCGTGATCTCATGTACAAGAGGCGTGCGCGTAATTACCTTAAGCAATTTTACGGTTATCTGTGTGGGAATTGAGCCGATGTTCTTCTGCACAAAAGTTGTGAGCGCTAACTACGAGTACTGCACCACCTATGACCAACAATTACACGCTGATGACGCCATCGCATAGCGAGGTGGCTGCCACCGAGATAAATTACTGCTGGTATGATCGCGGTACGATCTCATATACTTATGTGCAAGAGCCAAGCTTTTTCCTTACCTATTGCAGCACCGACGGTCATCGTCTGTTTACATTACCCAATACAACCTAAAGGAAGACCCAATAAAAGAGGACGATTGAAATTTCACACCAGTCGTCTAGGATTGTTCCGTGTATTAAAAATGGAGCTCTGCACAAAGGAAAACAGTTTAAAAATATGGGGAAAATTTCGCTAATGTGTCAAACAATGCGAAGAGTGATCATCAAATTTTAAGAAGCTGGGTCGACTATACCGGCATAGCGAATCATTGCTGATGTAAACGAGAGTGTCGCCGAAAGCCCTGGGAACATCAATTCGACATAATTCACAACAACGTCAAATTTTGCAAAGCACCACGCATCGCATTTTGATAAAAGACCGTCACCCGTACAAGAATCAGATCACCCAGGAGCTGGAACCACTAGACCATGACCAGTTCAATGGGTGACGCAGCAAAGTGAAGTGAATGGGAATTTTCGAAACCAATATATTCACCGAAGAAGTAAATTTTTATCTGAATGGGTTCGTCAAAAACAAAATTGTAGAATTTGGGGCTCAATAAATCCGCACGAGAACCATGAGAAACAAATGCAACCATAACGAGCGACTGCCTGATGAGGATTCTGGTCCGGTGGCGTGATTGCGCCTTACTTTTTTGAAAATGACGCCGGAGATGTGAAATGAGGCCAGAGAAAATTATATCCGTTACAGGAACATGATAACGGAGTTCTTGTGGACTCAACCGGATGGTACGGATTTAGTTGTTTTTAGATCCTCGTTATGTTTAAAGTTGTAATTTCCTTTAAGGCTGTAAGAGATCATGTTTTCTCCGGTTAGTGAAAAAAATGTAAATGCCGCGGGTGGGATTTGAACTCACATTCGCTGGACGATCGTTTCGATGTTTGTGAAGCATCATCTTCAGCAGCGTCTAGCCCGTTATCCAGACAACATGTGGTTTCAGCTGGACGGTGCCACCTGACACACAGCACGTGAGTGTAATAATTGATTGTAACAATTTCCAGACCGAACCATCATTTCCCGAAATACCGATGGCAACCAAGACCGTGCGATTTAACGCCGTTCGGTATTTAATTCCTGATCTTGCGTCCCAGATCTAACGGGTCATCGGTGAGATTGTGCCCACTTCTCTGTCAAAATGTCAGGGAAAATTTCATGAAAATAGCAAGGCCCTGCGAACAGAGCCCCGAGAGGTATTTGCCGGACATTTTATTCCCTACTTAATCGGAGCATGTCTACCTTACAATGAAATTAAAATATCAGCACTCGGTCAAAAAGAATGCGGCACTTTATAGCCAGACAGAATTCAGCGTCTTAGGGGCACCTTACACCATCGAATAAGTCGGCAGGCTTGTGGTTGTACCTTCTTTTGAGGTTGGTCATTGTATTGCCTTGTACTAACCGACTTTCATGGAAGGTAACGCGTTTGCAGCTATTGCAGTTCTAAGATTATTGAAAAATAAACAAAAGCAAGAAACAAAATGACGCCGCTTATTGTCTAAAGCAGTCGTTCTCAACCGTTTTGACTCCGCGGCCCTCTAGAGGGGGATTTCAAGTTCTCGTGAACCCTTCAAATGATTAGGTAAATCAACTGATCTCTGGGAAATCTAATCCTGTTCAACTTGAATGAGGGTGCAAGGTGCCTAGTGTATTTAAAAACCGAAATCCGCTCCACCGGTTTTTGGACGACAAAAAATTAGTATTTTCGAACAATTTTGTGTATTCACGAAGCCATTCAGATGGAAATGCGCTTCATCAGAGAAGATGACTTTTTTTTTGAAAAATTGGCATTGACTTCATTTTGCTCCATTACCCAAAGCATCACGAATTGCCTGCGCTTTCCATGGTCTGCTGGTTTGAGCTCCTGAGTAACTTGAATTTTGTACACATGAAGGTGAAGGAAGGTCTTTTGTCAAAAAAAGATGCCGAATTGATGTTTTCGGATTTTCGGCGACACTCTCGTTTACATCAGCAATGTTTTCAAGAGACCGTCCGGTACGTTGACGCACAGGAGTTCTATTGTAAATAACCGACCCAGCTTCTTCAAATTTTTTGACCACTCTTCGAATGGTTGATACATTAGATGCACTTTCTCGACTGAAAAATCTTCACAGTTTGCGAGCGGTCTCTGCATAACTTTCCAAATTTTATCAGTTATAAAGCGTTGTTCTGTCGTAAAAAGATCCGTTTATAATAATCGGAATAAACTAAATTTTGAAAATGCAATCTTACTGAGACACCCTTATAAGGAAGCTGCGTAACCAAAACTCGCTTGTTAATAATCATGTTTGTTCAAGTTTAGTTGTCTTAGATCCGACTTCTTTTTAAAGTTGTAATTTCCTTTAAGTCTGAGAGATAATGTTTTCTCCGTTTTGTGAAAAAAAATCTTACTTCCGCGGGTGGGATTCGTACTCACACTCGCTGGACGATCGACTCGATGCTTGTGAAGCATCATCTTCAGCAGCGTCTAGCCCGTTAAACCACTGCGGTGTTTATTCACACTTGTCACTAACCGAAGGCTAAGTCGAAGTTTTGAAAGTTCTATCCCAGCCAACCAACGGAGTCCCTACACGCTCATTTAGATAACACACAAGGACTACGTGCGGACTCCTATAAATGAGTGAGTTTGGAGTCCCAGATTGCTCAGTCAAATAATTTTCAAAAAAGTTATCCCAAAAGCATTCGAAACAACCCTAAAAACAGCTCCTAAGTTTGTAAATTATGAAATATAGGGTGGTTCAGTCACGAATTTCAGCATCGTATTCCTAGGCTCATTTCACGAAAATATGTATGTCCATCTACGACCGTCCTCGAAAATGCAAGGGCCTAAATGGCAGCGGTTTTGAAAATTTTCGGATTGGTGGTCGGAGGGTATTAGGGTAAAATTGCTAAGTTCTGAACCAATGGTCGGATTTTTTTGTTCTCGGGCTTATTGGAAAGGCCTTTAAGAGACCTTTCAGAATCATTCTTCAGTCAAAAATGTCAATGAAATAGAATCGTACACCTGTTAATTTACAAAAACAAATAAATGTGTGCTGTTATTTCGCCTCCAAAAACAAAAAAAAAATATTTTTGCATTTCAGTCAAATAGTCATAACTTTGGAACGGTAAGACCTCTGGGCTTCGTTTAAGTAATTTTGGAAAGGTAAGGGGTAGGGCTATCTTTCAACAGAAAAAAAACATAAGTTACCTGCCATCTGGCTGAGCAAATTTAGGTTATGTGAATTTTTGTTTTCCATTTTTTTCCCCGAAAACTCTGTATCTCGCGGATTTGACTTTCTTCAATATTTTTTTTTATTGAATCCGACCACTGGCTCAGAAGTTAGCAACTTTACCCTACTACCCCCGACCAATAATCCGAAAATTTTGAACCCGCTGCCATTTCGCACCTTTGCATTTTCGGACATGGTCCTAGTGGACTTTTCTTTATGAAATGAGCCAAGGAATACGCTGGAGAAATTTGTCCGGAACTTCCTGAATCACCCTGTATATACTTACTCTTTTGTGTCTTGTTACTTTGTTGCTCTCAACCACTTTCCCAGTGACCCTCGCATCTTCGTATCAAGTGGTTATAAGAATAAATTCAGTATGCATCAATAAATATAAATTTGCTAAATTAATCGTGTTCGTTTGTATATTATTATATTGTTGCTGAGGCAAAATTGTTTATGCCCACATCTATGAAAACATACATATGTATGCATGTGAATGCTTGCGAAGATGATGGACAAGGGTGGGGAGGATGGGTGGGTTGATGAAGGCAGTGTGTATTGTTTACTTACTTTGTTGTGTCGCTGAGTTTCCAAAGAGCCCAAAAAAAACGGGAGAATTTATATTGCACTGATTAAATTTGTTTTGAAATTAAAATTGGCTTCGAGAGCGGGTTTTTGTTTATGCATCAAGTTGAGTTGGTGATCTTGAATGTTTGCATTTCTTTTTTTAAGATAAAGCTGCTTTGATTGTTGATACTAGTATTTGGTTTAGTTTTTAAAATCTTGTTTTTGAATTAAAATAAAAACTAATGAGTTTAAATTGTATTAATTATCTTTTCACTGTAGTGTGGGGAATTGAATTTATATTGTTATTTTATTTTCTCTTAATTTTTTATATTTTTTTTATGTTGCTGTTTATTTGATATTTGTTGCAGTTGTTTTTTTTTTAATTACTTTTATTGTTGCTGTTTTTTATGTTTATTGTTTTGTTTTTGTTCTTATAATAAAATTTGATTTCACCGCAACACTTCTCCATTCACACTTGACGTAAACGTTGTTATTTTTTGGACAGCTACGATACGATAGACGCATCATTTATGTGCTCTCTATCTCTTTGCATTTCACTGTCTTTTTTTTGTATTTTTTCTCTTTTGTTTATACGTATGTATGTATATTTACATATATTATGTATTCATGTTTAATGTACTTGTTTTATGTTTGTTTTTCTACAAAAACAACTGATCTTGTATTGTTGAAGTTCCACGAGACCTGCCTGAAGAATCCAACCAAAGAATCAAAATCTCTCTCGCGCTCACTCTCTTCGTTCCCCAATCATTCGCACATTTATTACCACGCATACACTAACGCCAACGCAGTGCGATGTTTCTATCATATCTGTATAGCTCTTTTGACAATAGATGTGGACGTACTCGTTTGTACTCTTACACACGATGTGCCTGTTGTCTCTCTCGTCTAAACTTTCGTCTCTCAGTCTCATACACTATTTAGCGACGCTGCGCGTTGGGGCTAAGTGTTGTGCTTTAATAGTTTCCGTAGTAGTAGTGGTGGTGGCGACTTGTTGTTACGTAGCTAAATTGGTGTTGTTGTTGCCTTTAATATGATTAAATATGTGGAGATTTATTAATCAAGAACACAAGAAGAAAAACATTATTTCATTGTTTTAATACAAATTATTCTAATGCAACGTTCTATGAATTCTTCAACTTGGTGAATTCGTTAATATACATACATAATCTGTATGTTGTTGTTGTTTTCACTTTAAGCGCTGTATATATTTCACTTTCATTTCACCGCACATCTGATGAAAACACACAGTCAGACGAGCGGGCCAGAGACACGATTTCATTCACTTTGACGTCTGTCAGAAAACGCACAAGCAGAAGAATTAGCAGCAACAGTATCAATACAATGAATGCTCTATAGTTGACTGAACTCTGTGTGAGACAAAGTCGTGTGCTGCGCCTTTAGTTGCTGTAACATTTGTTATTGTTATTTTCACCTTTTTTGCACAGTTTCATTCGATGAGACAGGGGAAAAGGCCTATTGAGGGGACTTATTGGTTTTCCATTTACAGAGTTTCGCCGTTAAACAAATGTTCCACCTCAATGGGGTTTTGAGACGATTCATTCAATCACTGCAACCCACCACCACGTACTTGTATTGGAACTGTCTTGAAGCTTCCAGAATGTAAAAGAGTGGTGGTTGTGTTTAGTTTACGTTTGTGGATTCTCGCACCGCCATCATCATCATCATCGCCACCTAAAGACGTCCGCAAATTTCGCGTTACCGTTGTAAAAAAAAACACTACTAGAATAAAGGCTTTTGAAATGCCAACTGAATTTTCATATTTTGCCAAACATTTCCATACAAAACGACAGACAAACGGGTGGACACTTTGGGAGCTAACTTTACGCTCTCTCTCTCCCTCTTTCTTTCGTGTCACTTACAAGAACTACCACAATGGGTTTGGTCTTAATTTAAGAGAGATACTTCGCACGACCCGCTGATAACTTTCCAATAAATCGCATCTTGAAATTTCCACTAGCTAGATTGCGTAAAAAAATTTCACTTTACTTCTTTAGCAGCGGATGAAGAAGAATCTTGTTTGTTTGCCTTTGGTGTTTTTGTTGTTTTGCGTCACGGGTCTCTTCTGATGATATCTCAGATTTTTATTTATTGGACGACAACGAAACGCGTCAGCTACTGCGCGTTCGGCGATCACAAAAAGAAAACAACAAATATGCGCTTAAGTCGTAGCACGAACAACAACGACACTACTACACTACCATCACCATAATACAACAGCAAAACGCCACTTACTCATCGCAGTACAAAAGTTAATGGCATAACAAACGCCACATTATCGTAGTTTTCTGTTTACTACACAAAGAGATAAACACCTAAAAGAGCGAGAGAGAAGTACATATACAGAGAGAGGGGAAAACAGAGAATTTTGCGTGACGAGTGCTGCTACACACGTATGTATGTGTTTGACCACTTAGCCAAAGCTGAAGCAATAGGTTGTCTTTTTCTAACTAGCATCGCCTACGGAAATAGTTTTTATACTAATTCACACTATATGCAGAATGAATGGGACAGCGATCTTTGTAAATGGAGGCATGTCAAAAGCTCTTTAACTTCTTGGCACAAAATGTGCAGCATACTTTACGGGATCTGTATTATAAAGCGATCGTTTAATTTAAATGAGAATTACAATTTCATAATTAGCGGTGTCAAATATGAGTTAATATCGAGTGATTCATCGTGAGGTTTAATTTATAATGTGAAATAAAATACATGCAATTGAAAGTAAACTTACGGCCGATTTCACCATATCCAGTTATCCTTCAGTTAGAGCTAACGAAAAGTTTTAACTGTCAGATTGTATGGAATTTTTAACTGCCAGTTAGCTTTAACTTTATTTGGTGAAATTGGGCGTTAAAATTGTTATTATCGGTTAAAAGAACAATTTATGGCATTTACTGCTTGAGAATGATATCATGCAAATGTTGGCTACGACTACGTCTGTGGTGGTCCATGCGGAAGGTCCAATTTTGGGCGACTCGTTCGAGCATAGCAACTGTTATGTCGCGAATAACACGAGTATCATTGGATTCCAAAGCGTCAATCGTAGCTGGCTTATTCCTGAAGACCTCAGACTACACATCCCCACAGAAAGCAGTCCAACGGTGTGATATCGCACGATTTAGGCGGCCAATTTACCGTAGCAACACGTGAAATTAAGTGTTCACCAAAATGATTTCCTAACAAGTCCTTTGTTCAATTTCAAGTGTGTGGTGGCATGTCCCGAACATTCAAAGAAGAGTTCGGTTTCGAAACCCCTTTTTGCTGGTTCGTCTTGATTCATTCTACTGACATGGCCTAGTCAGCGTAATCGCGTTATTTTGATCCGCTTAACTATGTCAATGTCGGGATATAGCTCAGGCCATACATCTTCCGGAGTATTTTTCTCTCGTAGACTCCCACAGGTGTTTCATCCGCTTGCGATAAGACCCAGGATTCTGCGCCATAAACGTAGATAGGTTGTATGAGAGTCCGGGATAGCTGAACTTTGCTACTCGATGGAGGGCTTTATCTCCAAAGTGCTTGATTATCCAAAAATAATATACATATGTATATTCCCAAGCACAATTCTTCGCTTGATCTCAAGGCTGACATTGTTGCTTTTATTTACTGCAGATCCGAGGTATATAAATTCGTCCACTACCTCGAAATTATAATAGTTATCAACGTTCACGCTTTGGTCTAATTGCGTGGAGATCCTGCTCATTGAAACCATTCCTTTTGTATTGTCCTCATTTACTATCAGACCCACTTTTGCTGTCTCCTTCTTAATTCTCGAAAACACTGCAGTAACTGCCCTAATTGTGCGCTCAGTGATATCTACATCATCAGTATACGCAAGCAGCATGTGACTTTTGTGGCTGATGGTTTTATTCATGTTGACTGCAGCTTTTCTCATAATGATGTCCATTACGATGTTAAAGAGATCGCACGATAGGGTATCGCCTTGCCTCAGGCCTGGCTTAGTTTCGTAAGGTTCGGTAAGATCCTTACCAACTTTCACTGCGGATGGGGTTTTCGTTAAGGTCATTCTGCAAAGGCGTATGAGTTTTGCAGGAATACCAAGCTCAGACATTGCCTCGTAGAGTTTCTCCCGTATCGGGTTATCGAAGGCCGCCTTATAGTCGACACGTAGATGATAGGTGTCTATTTGTTTTTCGTGGGTCTTCTCCAGAATTTGGCGTAGCGTGAAAGACTGGTCTGTTGTCGATTTTGCAGGCCTAAAGCCACACTGGTTTTAGTCTTTCACACATTATACTTGATAGATCCTTATATAAAATAAATGGTTTCCCATTACATCCCATGAAGGGACAGGGGAGAACTTCTCACAATCACTGAGATGTGCGCTTTCCAGTTTTCACTTACTGATTGGGACCTACAGTTTTACACCGATTCCGAACGGTATTTTTGAGAAGCTTTTTCATAGCTATATACTCGATAGTGTAGCCGTCACTATGCGAGGTGACCGCCGCCGAAAGAAATTTTAAGGTGGTCAGAGCAGGGTTTGAACCCAGGATCTCATGTACAATTGCCGCGCACACTAACCATTGCACCACCAACGGCCACGATAGATCCTTATATGCTATGGATAAAAAGCTTATTCCACGGTAGTTGGCACAGATACTCGGGTCATCTTTCTTAAATATGGGGCATAGTACACTGAGACTCCAATCGCCGGGCATGCATTTATTTAACCAAATTTTGCATATGAGCTGATGCATGCACCTTATCAATTCATGGCCGCCAGACTTAAACAGCTCTGCCGGTACACCATGGACTCCTGCAGCTTGTTGTTCGGATTTGTATGAATGTATACAATTCACCGGCGATGTGATTTTGAATTACGAAATTCAAATGATCGTCATCCTTGTTTGTGGCCGCCAAAATCGATTGTACTCTCAGCCAATCAAGGGCAACATACTACTGAGCGATTTTCGGGAAAACAGTCTTGACAACTTTTTCCAGCGTCGTTGGAAATTCCATCAGGCCACTGACTAGTCCACTTGTATCACACAATTGCCGAGACCCACAGCCAATTTTACCGCAACGAAATTAAAAGCAATTGATTAACCTCACATTTCACAATGCAATTTTTCGCTTGAAAAATTATACTAAATTCATGCAAATCAAAACGAATCGTACTTGATAACCTTGAAATAATCATTCACAAATAGTTTGAACACAATGAAAATTGTGAAAAATTACCAAATTATTCCAATTAAATTGAAATGATGAAAGGAAAAGGACATATGTCATATAGTGCAATGAAACAGCTGGCGGGGTTTCGAATAATCAACGCCATCTTAACAAAGTCAAGGCCGATGTGCAGCGCCATCTGTTTTCGAATTTTAAATTCTCTAGATTTTCCCCCATAGTGTTCTTCCTTTGGCCAATATGAATCCATCAAGCCCAAAACCGTGCAATCCATCGAACCATTCTCAAGTCATGAGCGCACACAAGAACGGTATCTTTATAGTATTATATTCTCGTCGTGATTGAGGACAGACATAACAATCACGAACATACTCGCCATATCGAACATGTGCATTATGTTCGTGAGGCTGATGTCTGGTCACCCTAAATTAACTACAAGGTGGCGCAAAAGTAATCCTCCTATCAGAAAATGCTATAAATTTTGCGATTGGCCCCTAATGTCAGTTCTGTTTTGATATTTGTGTAGTAACCACATGCGAAAAACACGTTAATAAACAATGTTACGCTACACTGCTCCAGAACGCGGAATATTGCTGACTATTTATTTGACCAATAATCGGTCGGTGACTTTGGCACAACGTGAATTTCGTCGCAGATTTCCTGGCCGTCCAACGCCTACTGCTGAAACACTGCGACGTTTAGCCGCTCGCCTCGAAGAGACTGGCACAACACGAGATGCTGCCAGGCGTGGCAGACCCCGGAGTAGCCGTTCTGAAGCGAATATTGCTGCTGTAGCCGAGGATGTCATGGATGCGCCGTCGACATCGACCAGACGACGTGCCACGCAAATGGGTATCAGTCGACGGTCTTAACAGCGAATTTTGGTACAAGATTTGAAGATGTTTCCGTACAAAGTCCAGACGGTGCATCAGCTGTTAGCTGCTGACCGCCAATCGCGTCTAACATACGCTCAAGCCATCCTTAATCACCACCAAGAGGAAGATAATTTTTCATCAAAAATAATCATGAGTGATGAGGCCCATTTCCATCTTAGCGGGTACGTAAATAAGCAAAATTTACGCTTCTGGGGCACTGAAAATCCGCGTGTAACCCACGAAGAGCCATTACACCCGCTCAAAGTCACTGTATGGTGTGCTGTTTTCGCTGGAGGAGTCATCGGACCTTTTTTCTTCGAAGACGTCGCGGGCCAAACGGTTACTGTGAATGGTGAGCGCTACAGAGCAATGATCAACGAGTTCTTTTTGCCGCAACTTGATGAATTGGGATTGGAAAACATGTGGTTCCAACAGGACGGTGCAACGGCACACACTGCACGTGCCACAACCCATATGCTGAAGGATGCATTTCCCGGGCGCCTAATCTCCCGTTTTGGCGATTTGCACTGGCCAGCAAGATCGCCTGATTTGACCGCTCCAGACTTCTTTTTGTGGGGCTTTTTGAAGTCGCGGGTTTATGTAAACAAGCCTCAGACTCTTGCAGCTCTTAAAGACAATATCCGTCAAGAATGTGAGGACGTATCGCCGGAAGTTTTGGCCAAAGTGATGGAAAATGCCATAAAAAGGGCTCAAATGACAATCAACTGTGTCGGCGGCCATTTACATATGACATCATATTCTCGACTTGATGTAAAAAAAATTAAAAGACCAAATAAAAATAATCCACAAGAAGAATCAAAGTTTTTAATTTTTTTTTTAAATTACAGCCAAAAAACATCGGAAGTTTACTTTTGCGCCACCTTGTATATACATAGTTCATGAACTATCCAAATCTAAACTTAATACGAGTCTCTGTTCTCTATTGAGTTTCTAGCTATTCGATTAGGTGGGTGATAAAGACAACCTGATTCCTCCGCGGACCTATACAAATTGTGTCTGTAAACTGAAGAGAAGATTATATTCAATTTGAACAAGGCTGAAGTCGTTGAAGAAATGTCAAAACTTGCGCATCTTCGTGGTGATTATGTATAGAGAAGCAAAAAATGTATATTTTCTAAAAAAAAATAATTTTTTCCCCCGATCACATTTCAGATATGACAATTAGCCAAACATATGCAGTGAAAGAAACCCGTTTCGTTGCAGTGATAAAACATGGTCGTTTGTGTGTTTACGTTGCTGCTACACAAAGATTCGTACATTCTACGATTTTATCGTTGCTGTAACGAAATGTGCCATACAAGTTTATTGATTCAGTTTAAAATCCGCATGAATGAAACATCGGAATGCATCGCAATAATGAAATATATAGGAGGCCACCTCTCAGTGTTTGTCACAATTTGTGGTTGAACTGCCAGTTGGTAGAATTGACATTTCTGTGTAGAAAACCTGTGAATATTCTACATGGATTTTGATAATTAAAAAATAAATTGATATTAGGATTAATATTTTATTATTATTACGATTTAATTATTTATTTTTCTTACGGTTAATGCATTGAATTTGAATGTGTTTTTCACTTCCAACTTAAATAATATTTAGCATTACCTAAATTTAACTAAAACTGTACTACTCTGTATCATTATTATTATTATACATATGAGCCCTATTAAGATCCTCGAGATTTTGTTGGGGGCATCATGGTCAAGAAACAAAAATGATTGGATTAAGCTAAGACAACTTAAATATCTTTTAATAAACAAAGTGAATTGCTGCAAAAAGGGGTTAGGTTTGAGGGTCTAAACTAATATTTACACACAAGACAAAAAAGAAGGTAAACTAGGTAAAAAAAAAAATGATATAAGGGCATTAAAAAGCTTAAAAAGGCAATTAAACGCTTAAAGTTTCTAGCATTCATTCATACAAATTATTTTAGATTAATTCATTCATAACGTCTAGAGTTATAGGATTGTATCTTTTCCACGGTACACTCCAGAGCTGCCTTAATGTCATTGAAAACCGGAACACCTTGACGTTTGGCCAAATCAATCAAATAGGAACGGCCACGATTGTAGTCCTTAATAGCGGTAGGGGTGAGCTGTAAAGAAGGAAAGATGCCATATTAAAATTTCAATTAATTAATTTAATTAAGAAGTTAAAATCTAACAAGTACCCGCTGAAAAATAGCGACCCCCGCAACATATTGCAGAAACCGTGTACATGTTTGCAAGCATTGTTTTCGCGAATTGAAGATCAGCTGCGATCAGGTATTGAAGATGATGTATTTTCAACAAACAAAGCCACATTTGGGTCACAAACGCATATATATTATAACCTATTAATCATTGTGTCCCAAACTTGTTATATTCAATAGCAAACACAATGTATTTGGACACAAGTATACTATATTGCGGACAAACACGTTATGTTTGCATCCAAACAACAAAAAAAGACAAATTTTTCCTCGTGTAGATATTTTCGTCTCTTGGACATTTAAACAAACCAATCTAACCTAAGGAATACCGGTGTGGATTCAAGTACATATCCACCCAGTGTCCAAGCAGTGTAATAAGCTACGAACTGGGAGTGGTTTAAGTAGCTTGGTTAGATCGAGAAATATATGTAAGTCTAAGTATTGGTGATTAGGAGAATAGATCAACCTACAATGTGCTTCCTGCTGGGTACAACATTTCTCGGTGTTCTCCGTGCCTTTGGTTATACACCACACCGATGTCACTGGAGTGATTTTGGATTCGATATCTTGCAACGGCGAGGCAGTGATAAGGAAAATGTTGTTTTTGTCGGCTCGTACAATTTACATGATAAAACTGCACCCGTTGTCAAATCTATCGAACAAACATTCATCATATTGTCATTATTTTGACAAGTAACATTTGTATTTCATGTACCTACGTCAGATATTGAAAACCGTATTGTCTCATTGGCCCAAACAATGGAACTTGCAAAAGGCCGTAATTTTTCAAACGTTGCTACCTCTCGGGTCATTCGTATAATAATTTTGTATATAATAATTCGTTTCCTATTACATCCGATGAAGGAATTGGAGAGATCTTCTCACAACCAGTCAGCAGTGCGCTTTCTAGTTTTTATAAACAGTTTCTACACCGATTTCGAACTGTATTTTTTATGGCTTAATACTCGATAGTGTCGCCGTCACTATGAGAGGTGACCGCCGGCGAATGAAATTTGAAGGTTATCAGAGCAGGGATCGAACCCGGGATTTCATGTACAAGAGGCGCGCACAGAAACCATTGCACCACCGATGGTCATGGTTTGTGTACGGTGCTGCGAAATTGCTCGACGATACTTGTTGGATAGCAGACCGTGCGACCCAGAGCCACTTAATCCTTTTTTTTAAATCTATGTAGAGGGCGCATCAATAAGTCCGTGACTTTTTGAATGAAACAGTTTTTTTTTGCAACAAAAAAAAATTATTTTTCAACATAATCTCCTTTTAGCTCAATACACTTAGTCCAACGATTCTCCAATTATTGTATCCCTTCCAAAAAAAAGGATTTTTCAAGGTCCATAAAATAGACATTTCTTTCATCAATAATTTCATCGTTGGAGCTAAATCTCTTTCCACCGAGCCATTTCTTTAGGTTTGGAAACACGAAGTAGTCACTGGGGGCTAAATCTGTAGAATACGTCGGATGAGGTAACAATTCGTAGCCCAATTAAGCAACTCCAAACAAACCTTTGAAGTTTTCACACGATTAGGTTTATGGTCAATTGAGAGCAAACGCGGCACCCATCTTGCAGACAGCTTTCTTAAACCCAACAGATCATTTAAAATCGAAACCTCACTGCCATATGAAATACCTATGGCATCAACAATCTCACGCACTTTTACTGTTCAATCAACCAGCAACATATCGTGGGTATTTTCGACATTTTCGGGTGTATTGATCTGAATTGGCCGTCCAGAACGTTCAGCGTCGTTAGTACTTGTGCGACCACAACGAAAGTCAGTAAACCGCTTTTTGACCATTGAAATCGATGGTGCAGACTCCCCCTAGTATTTATCAAGCTTTTCCTTGGTTTGATTGACGGTTTTTTTTTCGCAAAAAATAATGTTTAATGAGCACTCGAAATGCACTTTTTTCCATTTTTAAAAAAAATGAACGAGGTTGTATGCTTAGAACAGCTGTTAAACGCAAAGTCAATGACGGAACTTGCTCAAAATTTTACAGTAGTCTATTAACAGGTTGTACTTGATGGTAACAGTGTTACATTTCATATAACGACGAGGGAAGTTCGAAAACTTATTGCTCCGCCTCGTACCTCGAAGGCATCTCGTTAAATAAATACACAGACGATATCGTTGTCTCTCGTCATCAAAATTGACGAGAATAACAACGAATCCTGTGTACTGATGAGTAAATTTTCAATGTGAAGGGAAAACCCATGAATTTGATGGCTGATTTGTAGTTAGGAAAAGGCTACGACATGTAGGAAGAACCCACAGAGCGAACTATCCGTCTAAATGTGAAATACTTCAACAATTCGACAACGGACTGATAGTGATAGATTTCACCGCAGCAAAAACTTGGTTGTCAGTGGTATGAAATTCCAGGATAATGATATTCACACTGCTGCTTAAGTGTCTCCTGATCCAAAAACAAAGAACCAGATTGACCACCTCGTAATTAATGTTCGGCACCTCACATTGACCACCTCGTAATTAAGTTGGACGTACGTACGTGTGAGTCTAGGTGCTAATATTGATTCGCACCATTACCTGGATGCGTCAAAGACCCGTATAAGAATAAGCACAGCACCAAGCGTCGGATACATGACACAGGGAAGATGGACATCCGGAAACTGAATCTACCAGAGGTAACCACATTCTACTCATAGACACTTATTCAATTACGCTGAAGCACAGCGGAAACACATTTCCGACTCAATAAATAAAAAAAAGAATAAATGGTTTCCCATTACATCCCACGAAGGGACTGGGGAGAACTTCTCACAATCACTGAGCTGTGCGCTTTCCCCTCACTGATTGGGACCTACAGTTTTACACCGATTCCGAACGGTAAGTTGAGAAGCTTTTTCATGGCTAGATACTCGATAGTGTCGCCGTCACTATGCGAGGTGACCGCCGCCGAAAGAAAATTTGAAGATGGTCAGAGCCGGGTTCGAACCCAGGATCTCATGTACAAGAGCCGCGCACACTAACCATTGCACCACCGACGGCCACCCGACTCAATAAATACTGCTGTAAAAACCGTGCTTGGTTATGAAAAGCCGCATCAAAACAAAGCATTTACGTTGCACAGTGTTATACTCATGAAAATAAAGCTGCGCTCATGGCAATGCTTCCATCAGTCGCAACGTGAGCTTTGATATAAGAAGAAATGGACAGAGACACGCCGCGTATAACGGTGAAAACGATAGTGAGCAAATTTATACTTATACCAGGTGGGTGATGAAAGCCGCTATTAAAAGAAAACTTGATAACTTTTTTTCCATCTAAGTAATCCGTATTTTTTTTGGTTTTTTAGATTGATCCTTGGATTTAATAAAAAATGGAAAACTGGGACACTGAACAAAGAATCTGTATTGTCCGCCGCTATCACGCATTGTAGTCTGTTAGTTCGGTTCAAAGAGAATATAAACCGAAGTTTATAGGCGATCCTCCGAGTAAATGGACCATTACGAGACTAGTGAATAATTTTGCAGAACATGGGACAGTCGCCAGAAGGCCTTATAAACGAAATCCTTCCGTTCGAACAGAGGAAACTATTGCTGCTGCCATACAAAGCAACCCCAGTGTTTCAACAAGAAGATTATCTTCTCAAATGGATGAGAGTACCCAATGTGGTGTTCAGTTTCTTCATGCTATATTGTTACGAATTCGAGACGGATCCATCTCTGCGGACATTTTGTCCGAAACGGACATTTGTTACTTTCTCGAATCCGTCTCGAACTCGTAACGAACTTCATTTGTGACTCCGTTTCGGATTCTTTTTTTTGGAAATAAAATGAATTCGAGACGGATTTGCTTTTATCAACTTTTGCGCATTCGAAACTGATTCGATCTGAGTTGCCATTTGCATTAATAGGAATTTCTGTCTATTCAATTCTATTTATTGGACATTTAAGTTTTTAATGTTTTTTTGCATGTGAATTTTATCTAAATTTGAAATTTAATTTATTTAGTATTTTTGATTCTTTTAGAAAAAAAAAGAAAAACTTCTTAGCCACGTCCTCCACTGTTGGTATGGATGGTCCTTATATTACCTTTGGAAATCGCAATTTCACTGATCCGCTTTTTTCTCTTTTTACGGACTCGTATCGGGTTCGAGACGGATCCGCCAAATCACAATTTCACTGGTTCGCTTTTTTATGTTTTTACGAACTCGTCACAAGTTCGAGACGGAACAAAACAAAACGGACACAGCATTACCGTTTATGGAGATCATTACTTGAGCATTTTGAAAGAATTTTCCTATCCGGAACCACCCGAAAGAGAATTCCATTCAACTCTGTGTGGTTTCATCAAGATGGTGCAACTGGCGGGCCATACTTCCTTAAACAAAAGGGACACAGTGTTACAGTTAATGGAGACCGTTACTTGAGCATGTTAAAATAATTTTTTCTATCCGGAAAGAGAATTCCTTTCAACTCTGTGTGATTTCAACAAGATGATGCAACTGCATACATAGCTCGGCCGGCTAGGGCCGAATTACGCAGAAAATTTCCTAACAAGGTCATTTCAAGAAACTCAACCTTCCGTTGGCCCTGACCTAACAGCATCGGTCTTTTTCTTGTGGGATTATTGTAAACACGAAGTGTACAAATCGCAACCTACAAATGTGGATGAAGGAAAACAATCAAATCGAGCGACAATAGCTGCAATTCCAGCCCCAAGTTTGCGGCCAGTAATGAACAACTTTTTGGTAAGATGCCGCACCTGCGTCAATGAGCAGGGCGGGCAATTAAATTCAATTATCATTAAGACTAATTAAACAATTTTTAATACAATTCAATGGGCTTTCAAATGAAAAAAGATTGAATAAATTCTATGCATTACAAAAAAAGTTATTCCAGTTTCTTAACCCTAGAAGGGTAATATTCGTCGATTCGACGAACACTGTTACTCGTTTTCAAATTTTCAACAAAATGGATTGAAGAGCGACTTGATCAAAAACAAATCAAACAGCTTTAAAAATGTATAACTTCTGTGGTTTCTTGTTTGCTAAAGTCTATTATTGGTTAAAAGTATTGTGCCGGGCTTGTCTGCCTCATTTTTCATAAAATATTTCGAAGTAAAATAGGACTTCGTCGATTCGACGAAGATTACCTGTAATGTGTGTAAAATATGATCACCCTTCTAGGGTTAATGTAGCAAAATTCAACAGCCACTCTGTATTAGTAATAACCAAACGGAAAAATCCTAACTAACAGCCATGCTTCCACTGCAGAAGATTGAATCGATAAAGTAGAAGACGATGATGTAAACTGGCTCCTCTTAATCAACACGATGGCAGGACTATGTCTCGTCTTAAAATCAAAGCCGCGGTGGCGATGGACGAGTGGCAGAGTTGGTAAGACAGGTGGGGATGACTGAGGTGATAGAGAGAATGCATCAGCTCAGATGCAAAATTCCGGAGATTTGTGTCCTGTATTTCAAAAGAGTATACGTGCTAACAACAGTGTATTAGGCCTTTTATTCATTGTATACATTGTGACGAGTTGGTAAGACAAGGCCAGCCTTGATATCACAAGTAGAATTGTGCTTGCTAGAAGTGTTGTTTCGGGCTATGGAAGCACATGAGAGAAAACCCCGAGAAAGAAAACTCTAGATCAGACTCTCATACAACCTCTCCGGCATTATGGCGCAGAATTTTGCGTCATATCGCAAGGAAACGAAACATATGAATATGGAAAACATAATATATGAATCTTTAGTAGACAACGGCGGGTAGGAACCACGACGCCGTATGAACCTTGAGTTGTATGAACTGTATTTGGGCATCTACGTACACGATGAAAAATATCGGGCCCAGCAACATATTGCAGGAAACATGTACATATTTGCAAGCATTGTTTGCATGAATTTAAGATCTTTTGCCTTTTTTGTTTCTTTGTTGTCTGTTTCGTTTTTGGTTTTAGCGGTTTTCAGCAATCAAAGTCATATTTGGGTCTCAAAAACATATATTATAGCCTACTAATATCATTGTGTCTCAAACTTGTTATATTGAAGAGCAAAGACAATGTGTTTGGGCACAAGTATAGTATATTTGCGACAAGCTACAAACACGTTATATTTGCATCCAAACATTAAAAAAAGACAGCTTTGTCAGCGTGTGGCTAAATAACCTCTAACATGGCTTCCGCATTAAAACAAATGACATTATAGCCCGATTGCCTGTATGTGTTTACAAACTTCGTCCTTCTTCTTGTCCTTTATCTACTTACCTTTTCATTACCGATAACACAATCCTGCGGTAACATTTGTACGGCCAATACTACGTTATACATAAGGCCAATGCAATGAGCTGCCAATGTCATGGGTGCCAGAGAGCGTGTTTCATTGGTGATAACAAACAGTAGGACCCGACTCGAGTCTAGCAGTGCAGTATTAAAGAGATTCGTGCGTACAGGTGATAAGGTCCAACACAATGATTCCTCAGCTATGGTAACTTCTTCCACTGTCTCCTCGTTGGTTTTATTGCCGCTGTTAGTGCGACATTTCCGACGTGTGCGCATAAAGTTTGCTGCCGCCGATGTTGGTTGTCTGTTGCGCACTCTCCAATTAGGACCCGAAGCTTTATTATTCTCGTCGTCATCTGGCCCGCGATCCGGCAGATCCAATTGACTTGGATTGATGCTTTCATGCAAAGCGGGTAAATGAAAGGAAATGCCTTTTGATTTCAAATAGGGTATAGCCAATTCCTGACGCCATTTCGTGCGCAGATAACAGCTGCCTCCCAGATACACCTCACGAAAATCGGGCACCGAATAATTCAATGTAGGATCGCAACAGTTAATGGAATTTATCGAGCTGCTACTAGAGAATACCGAGTCATTGGAATCGCTTTCCTCTGAAGTAACTGAAGTCTGAGTGGCCATGTCTACTGGTGATTGAGCGGAGAAAGCTGCCGTTTGTGGTTGTATGGTCTGGGTGGTGGTGACCTCAGTGGTTTCTATAGTTTCTACATTAACCAAAACTTGCTTGGGTTTGCCCAATTGGGCTTGAGAGCGTGAACGCAAAGGTTCCGAAGGTTGAGGCGAAGAAGTGCCACTGTCACGATTGCGACTCAATAGGTCATGGGAATTTGTAACACGTTCTTCACTACCGGGTACGCTGGTATTGCTGGAGGTGCGTGAAATGTTCTTGGCGCTAAAATATGTAATGGCAAAGGTATCTTCACCTGGAAAGAGAATGAAAGAAAATTTATTATTTAATTGTGTTCAATAGGTACGGATATTAATTCTAGGATGAACGGTTACATGGGAGATATTAAACCAGTTTACGAAGCGGTGGTAGACCCTGAGTAAAATGTATGTCTTATACGAGGTTGAATTTTATGTTGCGGGATTTGGCAACCCTAGTGTTGCAATCTGGCAACTGACAGCTCTATCGTAAAGTTGGTCATTTTTGAGGTTATGCGTACTCAGAACCTTTTGACATACGAGCGCTATTTGTGTTGCTTACATTAACTTAAAAGATTCACCTCGGCCGAAAAATGGAATTAAATCGTGAACATTTTCATGCGATTATTTTTTACAACTTTCGACGTGGATTAACTCAGCAACAGTGCATGGATGAACTTAATTCAATTTTTGGCGATGAAGCTCCATCAAGGACCAGTGTTTATCGATGGTATGGTGAATTCAATCGTGGTCGTAGTTCTCTCCAAGGCGAATTTCGTGAAGGTCGTCCAAAATCAGCTCTAGTTCCGAAAACCACTGATGCTGTGCCCGAACTGATTTTGCAAGATCGTCATGTGACCTATCGTGAGATTGAGACAACCTTAGGCATTAGTGGGACCAGCATACATTCAATATTGCATAAACATTTGACAGTGAAAAAAATTTGTTCGCGTTGGATCCCACACAATTTGTCAATCGCTCAAAAAAAGGCTCGTGTCGATTGGTCGAAAGAAATGCTCCAAAAATACGATCGCGGTGCTTCGAAACACGTCTATGACATCGTGACAGATGACGAATCCTGGATTTACACATATTAGCCCGAAAGTAAACAGCAGTCAACTGTATGGGTGTTTCAAGATTAGCCAAATCCAACAAAAGTTGTTCGCGCCCGAAGCACTTCCAAGCAAATGGTCTCCTCTTTTTTCGGAAGAACCGGACATGACGCAACCGTACCACTAGAACAGCGCAGAACAGTGAATTCTGAGTGATACACAACCATTTGTTTGCCAGTTGTCTTCCAAGAAAACAGGAAAACCAACCGCCGAAGACCGATCACTCTTCACCACGACAATGCGAGCTCTCACACTTCGGCTGAAACAACTGCATTTTTGAGCACCCAAAACCTCGATTTGATGGGTCATCCGCCGTATAGTCCTGACTTGGCACCGAATGACTTCTTTTTATTCCCGTACGTAAAAAACAAACTGAGAGGTCAACGTTTTTCGACACCTGAAAAAGCGGTTGCTGCATTCAGAATGCATGTTTTGGAGATACCTCAATCAGAGTGACAAAAGTGTTCGACAATTGGTTCAAACGCATGCAAAAGTGTATAAATCTTCATGGGGAATATTTTGAAATACAATAAAGTGATTTTCGATGATTAAAATTTGTGTTTGGTCTCTAATCCCGAAACATAAAATTCAACCTCGTAGATACAATTCAACGATATACCAATTTCTACAGACGACTACAATGCGTTACAAACAATAGGGTTGTGGAATTCATGTGCTTTTTATATTAAGAATAAGAATAGTCAATCATTCTAGGTTTAGTGGCGCTTCTAACTTACCTTGAAGATTTGATAGATAAACGGGAGGAGGTGGTACGTTTGTACCTTTAATAGGAGAAATACAACCACTCTCGTGAATTTCCTGTTGCAGCACCGACAGATAGGCCGATATTACACAGAAGAGATTAAAATCGAGCATTTCACTTTGCTCACAGTTAATGGGTGATGATGATGACGAAGAGTTATCCTTTGCATTGGTTTGAGCACACAAGGATGAGGCGGATGGTGATGACATCTTTGATGAGGAGAAGGTATCCGTAGAGTTTGTACTACATTTGTCATTGGGCAGAGAGTACAAAGCTTCCCGTTGAGCGGCAATGATCTTCTGTAAATTATCTAAATTTACCAGACTTTGGGCATAACCCAAATACGAGAGAGCGCGTTGACACTGTTCAGCACTGATCACATCACTAATGGGATTGACACGGTCAAAAGCACCACGTATTACACTAAATGGAGAATAAGGTTTCACGATAAGACCATTAATCATTCCAGTATTTTGTTTGGTTATGCAAAAACTTACACTAAAATTGAAGCTATATTCGAAGGGGGATCTCTAAAACCAGCTAGTATTTCCTTAGTACGCTGCAGACCTGAGGGTATATTATTGAGCACTGGCAGACCACGACGGGTAACCAGTTCGCGTAAGATTAATTGATTGCGCGTAAGATCAATATACTCTCTGCAAATACATAAAGAATGATTAATTGTTGTATAAAATATATTAGCGACATGAGAAACCTACTGTCGAGATATATGTTCATTGAGTATATTTTGGTTAGGCCTATAGGGATGCAGGACCAGCACCAGCTGCTTGCAGTTTTGACCCGCTATATGTGCCGCCTCAATGGCACCAGCAGACGCGCGTGTTTCTGAATCCATAACAAAGAATAACACTCGCGCTTTTTCCTTAGCGCGATGCTCAAGTTCTATAAGATCTGGCGTCCAATCGGAAACTTGCTAAAAGGATCAAATATAATAGATATTGAGTAAAAAAAGATTCCACATCTTTTAATTTCATATACACACCGGATTATAAAAGGAAATGCCCGACTCGTTCAGGGCCGGTATGGCAACATCTGCCCTCCAGGTAGTGGGATTACACGAGCCACCTAGGAATACCTCAACTGGCGATGATGTGGTGGTGGTCGATGCACTTGTTTCTCCCAACTTTAGCTTGTCAATCTTCTTGCAGTCTTCCACGTTGCTCAGTGATTTCGAGCTGCGTAGTTCATTTCCCGGAAAACTGCAATTTGTGTTGCTGCCACTGCTGTTAGTAGTATCGTGCTTGCTGGTTTTGTTCTCATTATCACTATCGGCAGCGGCAACGCCAGTATCATCATTTAGAGAGCTCAGAATGTTGGGTTTGTCACAATAGCCCGGGGATGTGGAGCCAAATGATGATGTGCTAATGTCAATAAAAAATTATGGAATATTTTATTTAACAAATCTGGGTATTGGAGGCAGTTCAACTTACCGGAATCTCTTTAGGTCAGCTGCTAAAACGCAAAATTCTCCAAATGTTAAACCATTCGATTGGCGGCTGCCTTTACGAGCCAACAGTTTAGCGGTTTGTAGCATTTCACTAACTGCAATGAAAGAAGGATTGAACTGGTTAGTACTGATCCAGACAGAGAAAGAAATTATGGTTTTATTTAAGTGTCTGCATTTCCAAAACAATTTCCCGAATAGAAATCTACTTTCAGCAGTCTACTTCACCTCGGGTGAATTTAAATTAATATACCTACATATATCCTTCAAGAGTAGTCTTAATCTATATAAAGGTGAAATCAAGAAGGCCAAATGAAAATCCTGGCAAAACTGCTGTGAAACCATTGAGGGCACCAACCAGACTGCACGCTTAAGATGCGTGCTCGCTAAAAACCCACCGTGTGCGGGGTTCTTAATGAAAGACAATGGAACGTGGACGTATTCGTCTGAAGAGTCGCTTGGAATTCGCCTGGATACACACTTTCCCAACGATGACAGAAATGCTGGTCAACAGCCAGAAGAGCTAGGCGGAAACTCACCTAGCTTAGAAAAAGTTCGCTCAATAGTGAGCAGAAAGAACCTGATATGGGTCACTAGATGTTTTCAGCCCAATAAATCAGCCGGACCTGACGGGATAATTCCCGCGCAACTACAGGAGCCACTATATCTATCTTGTAGGTGGTTGCAGGCAATCTTCAGGGGCTGCCTTATGCTGGGAGTCATTCCTAATATTTGGAAGCGAAGCAAACCAAAGTAGTTTTCGTCCCGAAAGCGGGCAAATGCTCTCATGTCAAACCAAAGGACTTTAGACCAATCAGTCTTTCATCCTTTGGTCTTAAGACATTTGAAAGGTTACTGGACATTCACGTTCGAAGTAATATTCCACAGAATCTACTATCGAGTTCTCAGCATGCCTATATCAAGGGCAGGTCAACTGAGACGGCTCTCTAGTCAGCATAATAGAAAACTCTCTTGAGAATAAGGTCTTCGCTGTAGGGTTACAGAACCTAGGAGTCGACAGCTTAGTGACACGCCTAATTGGGAAGCTTCTGGTGGATAGATCCGTCAAAGCTGGATGAGGTGGTGTTACAATTGCTAGGAACTTTAACAGGCGGACAATGAGCTGCTTCTTGAATTGGACAGGGCCGAATGCCAGGTCTTTGCCTATGCCGATAATATTAGCATTCGTACAACCCCCTACTTAGTCTGATTTCGAACTGGACCGCTAACAACGGACTATCACTTAACCCACTTAAAACCGAGCTTATGTTGTTCTCTCGGAAATATAAAATACCCGCATTTGAACTGCCGTCAGTTAATGGGGTGCAATTACTGTTGACGGAAAAGGTCAAGTATTTGAGAATAATTCTCGACAGAAAACTGTATTGGAAACCGAATGTGGTGGAGAGGGTGAAAAAGGCGTCTGTAGCTCTTAAGCGCTGTAAAGGGGCGATAAGAAAGCGCTGGGGACTGTCTCCTAAGATCACCATGTGACATTGACATAGTTAAGCGGATGAAAATAACGCGATTGCCCTGCCTAGACTAATGCTAACTATTGGTTTGTGTATTTGCTAGCGGTTTGTGTATTTGCTAGTGGTTTGTGTATTTGCTACTTAGATTCGGAATATGTATGTATATCTTCACGCACATGACTCCCCACAGAATCTTAAATGTTCTGCGCTTTTCTGATGTGCTCCATATTCTATAGAAATAATCCACAATAGAATATGGGACACCAGTTGTTGAAGTTCAGAATTTTTACTGTTCACTGAATTTATGCCACCCTGCCCAGGTTGTCTCATATTTGTTGAGATTTCAATTTAGCTCATAACTCAAATCCACTTCACGTGAAAGTGGAATACAGGACAACCTGATAAATAACCAGTATTAATTTGCATGCAAATTGTCGTACTTACTTTGCTTGTCATTTGGATGAAAACTCAGCTCCTGAAACAGTTCCTGAGTGCGTTCGGCAGGTACAACATTGCATCTTGCTTTGGCACGCCATGCAGCTAGGACCTCACTGGAAAGAAATCGAGGAGAAAATACGCAAGTTAGTTAAATAGTCTAACAACGTTAACCTAAATTCTAGTTATAACCTAAAAAACGGAAGATAATCATCCACTTTAGAAATTGTTTCACTTTCCACCTCTGTGTTGGGTTCCTTTTTAAGGCGTAAGGTGAACGATTTACCGCCAACATGGGAACAGCCGAATGTTAGAAACATTAGGAGGGAACACAAAAACCATTGCATCATTATTTCGGCCGGACCAAGTAAGCAGCCAATGCTGCAGACGCTTAAAAATTACGCCAACATACAGCAGCAGTCACTGCTGCTCCAAAGTTTGAAAACAACACAAATTGGTGTTTCTTGTTTTGGGATTCGTTGGCTACTCGAATACCAAAAACGCCCAATACCCGCGAACAACAGCGATCAATTTTCGAGCAAACAATTGTAACATGAAATCATCAACGATTTTGCAACCAACAACGGCAATGCTAATGGCAATACCGGCACTTACTCTCCCCACCCAGAGATCTGAACTGAGAGATTTCCACTGGGTTTCTTGGTCTGACTTTTTTGGTCTTATTACGAAATGTCTGGAGAAATTAGTGCAATTTCAATTTGATGTGTTTGGAAATTTTCAAAACATTAGAAGCCACCACACTTCCCGAAAGCAATAAACAAATGCGTCGCACTGTGTGGTATTCACACCTTCCACACTCACTCGCTAACTAATTCTAATGATTTAATGATCTCTGTGTTGGCGAGTGGTGAAAGCATTTTCGTTGGAGGAATGACCTTTGCAAGATGAAATCATCGTGGCCGTCAAACAGGCTACTAACTACAGCAATGAGGTCTCCTAATATTCTTATCAGCAGAGAGAGAGAGTGGCAGAAAGCAGGGTGTCTAGAAATAATTCCACTCTTAAACTTGGTGGGCAAGGGCTGCAGCTTATAGGGGAACTGTAACGGAATGCAATTCGAGATAGGGGAGGATTAATGGCTAATCTCAAGTGACGCAGAACAAACAGAGAAAAGTCTATAAATCTTCTAATAGTATACTGGAACATACGTATATCTGGAGAAACTAACGCGGTTAGGGAATTGTAGGGATAGTCAGATGTAACTGGAAAAGTGACTGACTTGGAGAAGGAAACTATAACCGGGGGTATCCACGGCACAGCTGATCGTAGTAGGAAAATGATAGAAAACACGAGTGGATAGGCGAGAGAAAGATAAGCAACCAGAAATAAACCATGCAGCAAACTAAGTTTAAATAGTATTTGATTGAAACTAATGACAGCTAAATTATGTATGCCAAACTCGTTCAGTAGTTCTCGAACTCGTTCGTTTAAGGTGCCCGGGCATAACAATCAGGAATATACTCGCCGTAGCGAATATGTACATTATGTTCGTGACGGTAATGTCTGGTCACCCTAAATGAACTATATAGTGCATGAACTACCCAACACTATAATGTTTTAAGTTGGTTGCATCGAACGAAAATACGCATTCCCTTTTGTTTCTGTGCGTTTTATGTCCAACCAAAGAGTAAAATACAAAAGCAACTCGAATTCGATGAAATGACCTACTACCTCGTCGTTATTGATAGAACGTAAAGATAGAGATAGAAATTTTTGTCTATTTCTCTATGCCATAACTTAAAACTGAATTTTTTTGTAAATTATAGCTGTAGAAGTACCCGAAGAAGAAACCCAAGTATCAATTCCAAACTGTTGTCTTGGTGAGAAGTGTTTCCCATAAAGAATGATCGGTGTGGTGCCCATTTTAAGATTCACCGATCGGATATCTGCCGCCGAATATCAGCGTGGAGTGAATCAGGAACTGTACGAATTATATCCGTAAGTCCCTGACTTTTCTAACTTTCCTCGTAGTTATATGAAATGCAACACTGTTCCCATCAAGTACCACCTATTAATAGACTACTGTCAAATTTTGAGCAAGTTCCGTCATTTCTGTTCAACAGCTGTTCCGTCACAGCTGTTCAAATCATACAGCTAAATTGTGCATTTTTGTAAAAATGGAAAAGTGAATTTCGAGTGCTCATTAAACATTATTTTTTGCGAATAAAAACCGTCAATCTAACCAAGGAAATGCTTGATGAATATTATGGGGACTCGGCACCATCGATTTCAATGGTAAAAAAGTGGTTTACTGACTTTCTTTGTGGTCGCACAAGTACAAATGATGCTGAACGTTCTGGACGGCCAATACACCCGAACATTTTGAAAAAAATCCACGATATAGTGTTGGCCGATCGCAGATCAGTTGGGTTTAAGAAAGCTGTCTGCCAGATGGGTGCCGCGTTTGCTCTCAATTGACCATTAACGTAATCGTGTGACAACTTCAAAGGATCGTTTGGAGTTGTTTAACCGCAATGCGAAGGAGTTTTTGCGGCGTTTTGTAACTGTCAGTGAAACATGGATCTATTACAACACTCCGGAGATCAAGCAGCAGTCTAAACAACGGGTTTCTCCGGGTGAACCGATCATAAGGCCAATAAGGTGATGGCAATAGTTTTTTGGGATGCACGCGGGATAATCCACATCGATTACCTTCAAAAGCGATAAACAGTAAACGGCGAATATTATGCCAACTTATTGGACCGATTTAACGAGGATTTAAAAAAAAAAACCCCATATGGCCAAGAAAAAAGTTATTTTTCATCAATATAATGCACGGGTGCACACGTACATATGTAGTCTCAATGGCAAAATTCCATGATTTGGGCTATGAATTGGTATCTCATCCACCATTCTCCGGATTTAGCCCCCAGTTACTATTTCCTATTTCCTAACCTAAAGAAATGGCTCGGTGGAAAGAGATTTAGCTCCAACGTTGAAATTATTGATCAAACAAATTCCTATTTAATGTACCTCGAAAAATCCTATTTTTTTTGGAAGGGATACAAAAATTGGAGAAACGTTGGACTAAGTGTATTGAGATAAAAGGAGATTATGTTGAAAAATAATTTTTTTTTTTGCAAAAACAAAATGTGTTTTATTCAAAAAGTCACGGACTTATTGATGCGCCACGTAGTAAAGTGAAACAATATAGAGCGATAATGTTGGCTACGACATTTAAGTTTCATAGATTATAGTGATCCCACGGAAAAGGTAGTTGAAGACGCTCCCAAAGGAAGAATTGGGCGTTCTTTAGAAATAATGAACAATGTCCACCTAGATTGACCGTTGTTATTACTGTGCGACGTTTAAATTAGGTAGGTTAAACTGGTAGGAAACTAACCTATAGTATAAATACGTGTCGGTGAAGTAATAGTATTTAAAAAAAACATTTGACTATTGGTTGGTTGAAAGGCTGCAAGACAGCACGCTGTCTAGCACACTTGGACTAAAAAATTCCATTGTGATACCTGCAGTTTCCTCTGTAGCAACTATTGACTAGTCGTCTAGCCAATTTGCCCTTTCAATGAATTTGTCTAAAGACCTACAGGAATATCCTGTAAGGCTACGGTGCTAACTAAATGTGTTCCGAATATCCTACTTCTCAGTCCTGCCAGAGCAGGACAATCAAAGAGAAGGTGTTTCGTCGTTTCCTCGTCCTCTTCCATGCAGCATCTACAGAGAGTGGAGTTTCTTTGTCCCAATCTTAGGGCTTGTTTTCCTACAAGACAATGTCCCGTAAGTGTTCCTATCGGCTCAGTGAATAAAGGCCTAACGAACTAACGCCTAAAAAAAAAATGAAATAATGCCTAAAAATTGCAACAAAAAATTATATAGGAATTAGGCGGTTGTTCATTATGAAAGAATGTCTAATATTTTAGGCATTCCTTCATTAAAATTGTTAGGTGATTTTTCATAATGAAAGAAAGCCTAACAATCAAAAATGAAAAAACGCCTAATTAGATATTTATTCATTTTTGATTGTTAGGCTTTCTTTCATTAATGTTAGGCGATTTTTCATTTTGCTAAAAATAATGGTATTAATTTTCCCTTTTACAAAATGCATACACTATCTTGTAAACATTCTGTAAAAGGGAAAATTATTAGTGTTTAAAATTATAAAAGCAATTGATTTTCCCTTTTACAAAATGCATACACTATCTTGTAAACATTCTGTAAAAGGGAAAATTATTAGTTTTTAAAATTATAAAAGCAATTGATTTTCCCTTTTACAAAATGCATACACTATCTTGTAAACATTCTGTAAAAGGGAAAATTATTAGTGTTTAAAATTATAAAAGCAATTGATTTTCCCTTTTACAAAATGCATACACTATCTTGTAAACATTCTGTAAAAGGGAAAATTATTAGTTTTTAAAATTATAAAAGCAATTGATTTTCCCTTTTACAAAATGCATACACTATCTTGTAAACATTCTGTAAAAGGGAAAATTATTAGTTTTTAAAATTATAAAAGCAATTGATTTTCCCTTTTACAAAATGCATACACTATCTTGTAAACATTCTGTAAAAGGGAAAATTATTAGTTTTTAAAATTATAAAAGCAATTGATTTTCCCTTTTACAAAATGCATACACTATCTTGTAAACATTCTGTAAAAGGGAAAATTATTAGTTTTTAAAATTATAAAAGCAATTGATTTTCCCTTTTACAAAATGCATACACTATCTTGTAAACATTCTGTAAAAGGGAAAATTATTAGTTTTTAAAATTATAAAAGCAATTGATTTTCCCTTTTACAAAATGCATACACTATCTTGTAAACATTCTGTAAAAGGGAAAATTATTAGTTTTTAAAATTATAAAAGCAATTGATTTTCCCTTTTACAAAATGCATACACTATCTTGTAAACATTCTGTAAAAGGGAAAATTATTAGTTTTTAAAATTATAAAAGCAATTGATTTTCCCTTTTACAAAATGCATACACTATCTTGTAAACATTCTGTAAAAGGGAAAATTATTAGTTTTTAAAATTATAAAAGCAATTGATTTTCCCTTTTACAAAATGCATACACTATCTTGTAAACATTCTGTAAAAGGGAAAATTATTAGTTTTTAAAATTATAAAAGCAATTGATTTTCCCTTTTACAAAATGCATACACTATCTTGTAAACATTCTGTAAAAGGGAAAATTATTAGTTTTTAAAATTATAAAAGCAATTGATTTTCCCTTTTACAAAATGCATACACTATCTTGTAAACATTCTGTAAAAGGGAAAATTATTAGTTTTTAAAATTATAAAAGCAATTGATTTTCCCTTTTACAAAATGCATACACTATCTTGTAAACATTCTGTAAAAGGGAAAATTATTAGTTTTTAAAATTATAAAAGCAATTGATTTTCCCTTTTACAAAATGCATACACTATCTTGTAAACATTCTGTAAAAGGGAAAATTATTAGTTTTTAAAATTATAAAAGCAATTGATTTTCCCTTTTACAAAATGCATACACTATCTTGTAAACATTCTGTAAAAGGGAAAATTATTAGTTTTTAAAATTATAAAAGCAATTGATTTTCCCTTTTACAAAATGCATACACTATCTTGTAAACATTCTGTAAAAGGGAAAATTATTAGTTTTTAAAATTATAAAAGCAATTGATTTAAATATATTTTCAGCATTTTAATTCCAGTTGTTAGGTTTTCTTTCATTAGGTGTTAATTCATAATGAAAGAAACCCTAACAATTTAGACTTTCTTTCATTTTTAAAATTAGACTTTCCTTCATTTTTAAAGTTAGACGTTCTTTCACTTTCTTCTTAGGCGTTCTTGTTTAGGCATTCTTTCATTTTGAAAAATTAGGCGTTAGTTCGTTAGGCCTTTATTCACTGAGCCGTTCCTATCATTGTGGATAACCTGCCTCTCGGCAAATTATGTAGTGGCCTAGTCCTCTTCCTGTCCACCTGTGGCCAGAGGACCCTGGCTTGTTTGCAAGTTGAAGTAAGTCTCCACTTGTCCTTGAACATATTATTGGCCCACTGGCTGATCTGCAAACGGCAGGTAGAGATTGGCATACTAACATCTTCTTTTGCCGGTAGAACCGTAGTGCCCTGTCTAGCTAACGCATCCGGTACGCAATTGCCTGGAAAGTCGCTGTGTCCCGGTATCCAGATGAGCCTGATGTCAAAATACTCTGCCATCACCCTAAGTAATGAGTGGCATTCTTTCACCGTCAGGGACGTCGCAAACATGGCTTCCAGGGATTTTATGGCAGCCTGGCTGTCTGTGTAGATACATATTCTCCGGAGGGTTGTGACACTACTTTTCAGTAGTTCAGCAACCTCCAGTATGACGGTAATTTCCGCCTGAAATACACTGCAGTGATCAGGCAGCTTGAAGGAGATATTTACATTTAGGTTCGGTGAATAAACCCCATAGCCTACTTGCTCGTCCAACTTTACTCCATACGTGAAATATCTGATACTACTGGTGTCCCCTTCCAGTGACTTTCCCCAGGTATTCCTGTTCGAAATAGAAGTCCTTAGATTTGTCGCTGGTAGAAGGTAGGGGATACAGTAGTCCGTTTTTACGGGAATAGAGTTGATCCGGTGTAGTAAATCAGTGTGTCCGGAATGCCCCGATATCATAACGCCACAATCTGTGATTCTCACCAGGGATGTAGCGGCTGCCGATTCGGCCATGATATCAAGAGGACCGATGTTCAGGGTAGCACTAAGTGCAGTACCTGACGATGTGCCCATTGCCCCACTAACGCTACTCAGTGCTGATCTTTGAATTTTCATCAAGGAATTCAGAATATATTTCTTTTGGAGGGACCTCCACAACAACTACGATACCATGGCGAAGTATTGGTCTGACTATTGCCGTATAAATCCACATGGTGATCTTAGGAGACAGACAGTCCCCAGCGCTTTCCTATCGCCCCTTTACAGCAGTAAAGAGTAACAGACGCCGTTTTCACCCTCTCCACCACATTCGGTTTCCAACACATTTTTCTGTCGAGAATTATTCCCAGATACTTGACTTTTTCCGTCAACTGTAATTGCATCCCATTGACTGACGGTAGTTCAAATGCGGGTATTTCATATTTCCGAGAGAACAAGATAAGCTCGGTTTGAAGTGGGTTAAGTGATAGTCCGTTGTTAGCGGTCCAGTTCGAAATCAGACTTAGAAGGCTGGTTGTACGAATGCTAAGCAAATTGAGGTTTCTTCTCGTACAGATGATAGCAATATCATCGGCATAGGCAAAAACCTGGCATTCGGCCCTGTCCAATTCAAGAAGCGCTTCATTTACAGAAGTTAACCATAATAGTGGAGACAGAACTCCTTCCTGCGGTGTACCCCTGTTAACGTTCCTAGCAATGGTAACACCACCCCATTCAGCTTTGACGGATCTATCCACCAGAAGCTTCCCAATTAGGCGTGTCTCTAAGCTGTCGACTCCTAGATTCTGTAACGACCTAAGAATCGCCGAAGACTGAATGTTATTGAAGGCTCCCTGGATGTCCAGGAAGGTGCCTAAAGCGAAGACCTTATTCTCAAGAGAGTTTTCTATTACGCTGAGTATAGAGTGGAGAGCCGTCTCAGTTGACCTGCTCTTGATATAGGCATGCTGAGAACTCGATAGTAGATTCTGTGGAAGATTACTTCGAACGTGAATGTCCAGTAACCTTTCCAAAGTTCTTATGAACAAAGGATGATAGACTGATTGGTCTAACGCCCATTGGTTTGACATGAGAGCATTTGCCCGCTTTCGGGACGAAAACCATTTTGATTTGCTTCTAAATGCTAGGAATGACTCCCAGCATAAGGTAGCCCCTGAAAATTGCCTCACCCTAATCGCAGTGAATGTTGCAACATTCCAGGTAGATCTGGGTCTGGATCTTTTTTCACATCTGTTTGCTCACCTTATCTATACATGGGCATGAACAGAGATATGTAGCTATAATCATGTCTATCTATATGTACGACCGAGTGCACACATGTTTTACACGATTCAATTAGTTGGGTATCTTGGGGTATGTGTTGTGAGTTACCCCTGTATATTAATGGACAGCAGTGCTGCGGATAATGATGATGGCCAATATTTGGTGTAGGTGGACTTGTAGTGAAATGTGTTCAACTTGAGATTCCACAATGAACGATCGACGTTGTAGTATCTAGCTGAGATGCCCATAAAAATGCCAAAACTCTGAGGTTGAGTTATGTAAACAGAGGGAATTATGTGAGTGTGTGTGTGTTTTTTTTCTAGCTGGAGTATCGTTATGCAAATTACTCAACCACCGCAGAGAAATAACATAAATTTATTAACAAAAAAATAAATAAAAAAAACAGCATTCATTGAATGACATAATCATCATCTTAAGCATTTTTAATCTAATGCGTATATGAATGAGTCTGTGGTTGATTATGCGGACTTCAGTCGATGTCTTCATCTTGTAGGTATGGATATCGAATGACTGCAGGCGAAATTGGAAAGTTTCCCAAATTTTGAATAGAATATCTTCAGTTTTATTTCCAATAAATTTAATTTAGTACAAAAAATCAAAGCAAAATCATAACAAAACGACGCAATTTTTATTCCAGTTTTTTTTTTTTAAATAAATTCAAACCATCGACCAACACATCCGGCCTTCCGGCTTTATCAGCGAGAAACACAAAATAAATATAAAAAAAATAACCACCAGGCAAGAGCCAGTCCATATTGGATGGAAGAGAGAGAGCAAGAGAGAGGATCACCATTTAACAGTTTTAAATACATCCATTTAAATCTGACAACAGTTTAGAAAAATATTTATTTTTCTCATTGGAAAGTAAACAACAAACAAATATCCCGATAAGTATGCAATTGAGATACATACATACATACAATATATATATATATGAACGTATGTATGCGAGAGTAGCTGTGAAAGTTTGCGTAATAGCTATGGATGATGATAAGTCCAAAAATCATGACCTGTCGTAGATTTATTGCCTATAAAAGCTTATCTAAATAAGCAATATGATTAGACGCCTTAACATTCAACTAAATGCTACGCAATTTGTGCTGGAATCTTAAACCATCGACGCTTATAATGAATGACAAGCGATTTAAGCACAACCCGAACCAATGCAGCAGTCGTTCGGTAACCGTATCGCATCGAAATAGCAATGAACTGTTTACACTGGTTCTAATGAGATCATTCGCAGTAGAAACGAGAACGATTTTGCGGCAACATAAGAATTGACTTCAATTTTGTCGCAAAGTGTCAAAGTGTTTTGTTTAAAGTGTCAAAAGTTGCATGTGAACAAAAAGAAAATACAATTCAAGATGGATCTATTACAGGTGGAAGCGTTAGAACAGCTGACTTCAATTTGTTGTTGTGGCCCGACCTTGCCAAATGTTGTTCATACTAATTCCAAGATGCCCTTGTGGTTGTTTTTTTCTTGCCCTTGTGGTTGTTGCCGAAAATTACAACAATTCCTTCTGATATAACCTGAAATAAATACATCCTGACAATTTCGATCGACTGAATTTGACAAGGTCGGCTCCTGAAATAAAAACAAAGTGAATGCCTTCCATTCCTACTGCTTCTACCTTACTTATTTTGCCATGATACATATATTAATGAAATATTTGAAAATAAATATTCAACAAATTTCAAAACAACAAGCAATGGAAAATTAATAGAATTTCGACGACAACATTGAAACCTGAATATATGTCGCAACCGCATGCCAGCCCCATTTAGATATGCGGCAAGGCCACGACAGCCGCATTAGTTAGAGGTGTGCTTTAAAGTGATTAGGTTATGTCGATGAACGACACAATTGGACTATTTATTCCACAGCGATAACACGGACTAATGAGATTAATCTCTAACCCTGTCGGATTGACATTCAGTCAGCTCGAATGCTAGTACTGGGCACGTGAAGAAAATATCGTCAGTAGATTATTCGTCTTTCTAGTCGTTACAGCTTCTCCGAGAGAAGTTTGCCATGACCATCAGTCTCACCACAAGTCTAGTAATAGGAGAGTGTCGCGTCAAGATTTGCACAAGCATTGCAACCTTGGGCATAGGAAAGGTCAAGTGTTGATGATTGTCCCACTAAGACTTTCTGGTCCATAGATATACCACGGACTAAACGGTATAACCATTTAGTCTGCTCCAAGAAGCTGATAAGCCTGTCACCGCATTCGCCGGGGTCCCTAAATAAGTAGACATCCTACTATCAGATAGTATCCCGTCAAGACTGGGCTTAGAATTGGTTAGGTGTTGGTGGCAGCCGATGAAGGGCTCATGTATACTTTATGTCCATTTAACATAGGCTAATGACATTAAACGCAGGCCCCACTGGATTGCCATTTAATTTGCTCCAAGTATCTCCAAATTCTGTCGACGCCTGAACGGGATAATTCTCCCAGGTTCCTAAATACGTAGGGTCCCACATTAGACATCCTCCTATAGTCTAGTACTGGACACGTGAAGAGACGATGTTCAGTAGATTACTCGTCTTCCTTGTCGTTACAGCTTCTTCGAGAGAAGTTTGCAATGACCGACAGCCTCACCACAAGTCTACCAATCAGAGAGTATTCCGTCAAGACTGGGCCAAGAATTGGTTAGGTGTTGGTGGCAGTCGATAATGACCAGGCTTTAAAAATAGAAAAATAAATGATTTCCCATTACATCCCATGAAGGGATAGGGGAGAACTTCTCACAATCACTGAGCTGTGCGCTCTCCAGTTTTCTCTCACTGATTGGGACCTACCGTTTTACTCCGATTCCGAACGATATTTTTGAGAAGCTTTTTCATGGCTATATACTCCATATTGTCGCCGTCACTATGCGAGGTGACCGCCGCCAAAATAAATTTTAAGGTGGTCAGAGCAGGGTTCGAACCCAGGATCTCATGTACAAGAGCCGCGCACTCTAACCATTGCATCATCGACGGCCTGGAAAATCAACAATTGACCATATTTTCGCGAGAAGACCCACGAAAAACAAACCGACACCTATTATCTATTTGTCGATTACAACGCGGCCTTCGATAGCCCGCTACGGGAGAAACTCTACGAAGCAATGTCTGAGCTTGGTATTCCTGCAAAGCTCATACGCGTTTGCAGGATGACCTTGACGAACACCAAATCCGCTGTGAAAGTTGGTAAGGATCTTACAGAATCTTTCGAAACTAATCGATGCCTCAGGTAAGGCGAAACCTTATCGTGCGATCTCTTTAACATCTTAAGGGAGATCATTGACAAAAGCTGCAGTCAGCATTAATAAAACCATCAGCAGCAAAAGTCGCATGCTGCTTGCGAATGCTGTTGGTATAGATATCATTGAGCGCACAGTTAGAAAAGTTACTGCGGTGTTTTCGAGAACTGAGAAGGAGTCAGCCAGAGTAGGTCTGACAGAAAATGAGGACAAGACAAAATTAATGGTTTCAACGAGCAGGGACTCCACGCGATTAGACCAAAGCGTGAACGTTGATAACCTTTATAATTTCGAGGTAGTGGACGAATTTATATACCTCGGATCTGCAGTAAATAAAAGCAACAATGTCAGCCTTGAGATCAAGCGAAGAATTGTGCTTGCGAATAAATAGTTATTTTGGGGTAAGCAAGCACTTTAACAACAATTCCAGATGTATCAGACTCTCTTACAAACTGTCTTACTTTACGGCGCAGAATCCTGGGTCTTACGACAAGCAGTCGAACCAGCACGAAGGGTTTTCGAAACTGTACTCGAAGGAAGACGGAAAATAGGAAATAGCAATCGGATACTTAATCGAGGATCTAAATATATACCAGCAATTTGGTCTTCCTGATCATAATATTTTTTAAGCGGAGGTTAAGCCCATCATGGAATGGGAGAGATTGCTGAACTATGAGAGTAGCCACACATATGTGAAGTTTTTAACCGAGATCGAAGCAGGGATCAATGGAAGTTATATCCATAAAGAGTGAGCTCCCAAACGATAGTCGAGTGCGTCCTAATGAAGCACTTGGGTGCTTGAGAGTTCATATGAAGTCCTGGGCACTGCGACACCGTACGTAAGACGGACTATATGGTTTGGTCCAAGAACCAAAGGTATGCGTGCAAACTGTGTCTAACGAGGGTGGTCCTTCCCAACAACGGACGATAATTCTGCACAAAGCATAGCCTTTTCCAAAAATAAAGAGTGAACTTCGACAGTGACCAATTACGCCATAACTGAAAATGGGACGCAACAGCAAAGAACAGAAGGACATATTTTTTATGAGGTGGATTAGAGGAAGAAGAACATTAAATATAATAAATAGTAATATAAATGTAAATTTAAAATACATGATTAATTTACATTTATATTATTATAAATTAGTAATTCCTCCTAATTAAACTGGCGACCCTGTTGGTGCAGTAATCGTCGGCTTGCGCCACTCTTGTGCATAAGATCACGGGTTCAATGCACGCATAGACTTTAGAAACTTAGTTTGCTATTAGATCCTATGAGAAGCTCTATGCTTCTCACAATCAGTGAGCTTTGTGCATTGAAATTTCGAAACTCACTGAACAGGCCTAACAGTTTTACACCGAATCTGAATGGTTATGCATTGAAAAGTTGTTTCGTTGCCACTTAATCGATAGTGTCGCCGTCACTACAGCACATAACCGCTGCCAAAATAAATGAAAGCTACTCGCTGAAAAATCTGTATTTTTGTTTGTATGCAAATATAATGTGGTTGTAGCTTGTCGCAAAAATATACTCTGCTTGTGTTTGAACAGATTGTGTTTGCTATTCAATATAACATGTTTGAGACACAATGATTAATAGGTTATATGTTTTTGTTGGGGCATTGTTTGTTGACAACCGTTAAAAACAAAAACGTGACAGACAATAAAGAATTTAAAATGCAGCAGATTTTCAATTCATGAAGACAATGCTTGCAAACATGTACTCGTTTCCTGCAATATGTTGCTGGGGCCGATATTTTTCAGCGTGTAGTCAGAGCGGGCAGCTACTTTGCATTTCTTTCGTGGATGCGTTAACCAAATCTACGATGTGTTAAATAAATCTCCCTAGTCTAGATCCAAGAAGCAAGATATCATAGCAGACATACTCCCGCTAGGTAATCCAGGACACTTACAGAAAAAATGGTTAGAGAATTCTTCTTGTTCTGACTTGACACATATCTACAAACCCACCATCATTTCATTCACACGTGATGAATGCATTGAGATCTTAGCCTTTTCTAGAGAAATACCGGCCAAAGATAGCCTCGTATCCCATATCGGCAAAATCTATCTTGTAGGGGTTACAATATATGTGCCTCTTCAACTTTTCCTGCATCATTAGATGTAAACGTTCGCCAGGGTAAAGCTGATACTTCCCTAGGGGCAAACCAGAAATTCTGTAAAACCTGTCCTGGGTTTTGTTACTTTATCACATAAGATAAATATCGTACTGGTGAGCTATCTCGCTAAGAGAGCTGCTGCTTCTGGGCTAATGTTAAGACTGGTGCCCTAGTTGTAAGACTATTATCCTTAAACCAGCATACCACTTACCTACTCTCCAAAATGTCAGTCTGTTACAGTCCGCTACATTCTGTCAGTCTGTTACAGACCGCTTCCTGTAGCGGAGTCTGTTATAGTCCGATACAATGTTCAGGAAGTCTACGTGTGAGATACACACCTAGTTCCCTAGAAAATACCCCTAACATACTTGATCATTCAGTTTCGCACCGTGACAGCTTATAGACCTTTGCAAATTTGAACCGGCTACAAACAATTGTACGCAGATCCAAATTTAATATTTCCAACCAATTTACTTAGGGACATCATGCGCCAATCATAACCCGTGAATGAAGTAGTACACTTTCCACTAAATTCAACTGATACAAAAACTTTCACAGCGACCTCCGTACATGGTGTATTATTATTGTATGCACAACAATTAACACTGGGTATGTACTGACAGATATCCATAGTATGTGTCGGTATGTGGAAGAGGCCAAGAACCAAAGGTATGCGCGCAGTGTCTAATTGAATGAGGAGACACCGCAACAGCGCACTTTTTGTGGAGCTTGCGAATCTGGTGTAAATATTGTTGTTGTTATTGCTGTCATTGTTGGTTGGTGCCGTTTGCTAATAAATTTGTTGTTGCTGCTGTTATAACATTTGATTGCTGTTGCTGCTGCTGTTGTTACCGCTGTGTGGCTTGTGCAAAAAAAAAAACAGGAGGGACTCGTTTCAATAAGAATCAACCACAAAATAATCGATGATGAGGTCATAACTAATAATAAAAATGACTTTTAGACACTCATGCACACACACACACACAACTACGAGCGCTCAGGCAACAGTGATAGAGCCGCCATCGAGGCGGAAAAAGAGCGAAGAGTCAATCAGTCGACCAACCAGACCAGACCCCTTAATCAAGAGAACCATGAGAGTTGTAGAGAGTGGCGGGCGCTATTTAGCAAAATAAATGTATTCAAATGTTTGGAGGAACACATGTCAATACATTATGGTGGTGCCCTCGAAGTTATAGAGTTGCCAGTGGTAAGAAAAAATTTTGGGGATGATTTCACCTTTTTCGAAATAGAATGCAGAATAAGTTTTGCCACAAAACTATAGGTCACCTGTTGTGGTCATAATATTCTATTTTTAATATTGAATCGATATTTTAAAACTGATATACAGCAACAAAACTTGGGCAAATGATATTTGGAGACAGGATTTATGAACAGTTTTATGGATAAAATCAGTCCATTATGTAAATTCAGTAGGATTTCGGTCCGTTTTTACAAAAGTGGTCTTATTTTACACAAGTGCCCTTTTACACAAGATATTGTCGTCTTATGTGTCCGTATCTGTTTCAATTCAAAGCTCTCCAGTACTGACCACCAGTTTTACACCGATTCCAAAAGGTAAATGGAAGAAAATTGTCCATAGCCTATTATTATAAGGTAAAAAACGAGTTATATTTTTGGGATCGAAGTTCCTCATCGCTCGTTGCGGAATGGGGGCTAACTGAAACAACTTAAACAATATTTCTTTAACACTATTATGCTACAACCCAGTATTATCAACTGTACTGAGTACTTTTGCTTTGGTTTGTGTATAGACTAACGTGTATTAGCAAATTTCTTGTTTAATGGAAAGTTTTCTAGGTGGAGCCTATAACCAATAATTGGTATATATTGTTGTTTTGAACCCAACAAAAAGTGAATTTAGAAAATCCAAAGTGAAAGAAGTTTAAAATAAAAAAATTTCTTAGATAAGTGCCTTTTCCTAAAAAAAAGTAAATTTTCTCAAAAAAATAAATATGAATTCTTAAACAAAGTACATTTTCTTAAAAAAAATACATTATCTTAAAAAAGTAGCTTTGCTTCAAAAAAGTAAATTTTCTTACAAAAAGTACCTTTTTTTAAAAATGTAATTTTTTTACAATAAGTACCTTTTCTTACAGATGTACATTTTCTTACAACAAATTGTATTTTCTTAAAAAACTACTTTTTCTTTAAAGAGTACCATTTTTGTGGAACAAACTAAAAATAAATACCTACTCTTAAAAATTCACATATTCTTGAAAAAACGACAATTCTAAAAAAAATTTCCATTTCTAAAAAAAAAACATTTCTTCAAAAAAATACCTTCTCTTAAAAAAAATACATTTTCTTACAAAATATCCTTTTCTTACAAAAATTCCTTTTCTTAAAAGTACATTTTCTTGAAAATATAAATAATACCTATCCCTTTCTTGAGATGAGTAGCCTTTCTGAAAATAGGTAAATTTTCTTTAAAAAAATTACCTTTTCCTAAAAAGAGTAGCACTTGTTTAAAAAGTACCTGTTCTTAAAAAAGTACTTCTTTTTAAAAAAAAATGCATACGCTTATGGATTTTTCTTACAGAAAGTACTTCTTCTTAAAACTAGTACCTTTTATTATTATTTTATGAAACATTAGCTTTTCATAAAAGAAGTACCTCTCTTTAAAAAAATGACTTTTCGGGAAAATATAATACATATTCTTACAAAAAGGACCTAAAAATATACATTCTATAAAAAAAATGTTCGTAGAAAAAGTTTATCATTTTACAAAAGTATCTTTTCTTAAAGGTCCATTTAAGATCCATGGGGCGCCTTAGGCGTGTTGGAACTAATTACAACATACTATATAGCGAAAGGAACTTCGTTCCAACCGGGTGTCCCCTGGCACCTCACGTAATTTTTTTCAGTATTTTTTTCATCTTTGAAAGACCTCCATTTCATCATGGAAAGACTTAGCCCGGTCCAGCGTCTACAAATTATTAAACAGCCCGAAGAAATTCAAGAGCTGCTTTTACATCCAGACAAAACAACGGTTGGGGTGGTTTATGGGCTGGTTGCATCACCTATCCATATTTCTTCAAAACTGAGTCCTGCCGCTGGGAACTGTGAATGGCAACCCATTTTCGCGCGCTGATAACGGACAATTTGCTTCTTAAAATCGAAATCCATCATCATGACGATATTTGGTTCTAACAAAACGACGCTACTGGTCTCATGGCCCGTGAAACCATGTCACTTTTGCAGGACTAATGCGGTGAACAGTTAATTTTTCGCACCTCTAGACTTTTTCCTTTAGAGCTACGTAAAATCCAAAGTCTACATAGATAAGCTGGGTACGATTGAGGAATTGGATGCTAACATTACTCACGTCATTCGCCAAATACCCCTCGAAATGCTGGAACGCCTCATCGAATATCGGGACCTCAGATGGGCAATGTTAGCCGCAGTTATGGTCAGCATTTCAAAGTAATAATCTTTAAAAAAATAAATAAATGTAAAGAATGTTTCTTTTGTATGATAATAAATATTACCCGATAAAATGTAGTATTTTTATTTTTTGAAAAATTTACCTACAAATTATTAGTAGGGACATAAATACTGTTACAACATTGAACACACCCCTTGGTAATAGTAGTATTGAACATACTCTGTTATTACCACTTTGTTTACGAATGTTTACCACTATCACATTAGTCTGTTACGGGAATTTAAAATTGTTTCAATTTTCACCGTAGAGTGGTAAGATATTGAGAACCACATCGCTGTCATAGCGCTTTTGAAGTGTGAAATGAAATCGAAGACAACTTAATTTGAGTCATATAAAGAGAACTTTCAAAACTTCGGCATCAGTGCGTGTAAGTAGGACAGCAACGTGTACGTAGTGCCAAACAAGCACTCGACGCGATAAAAAAAACTTCGGTTAGTGACTAGTGTGAATACGGGCTAGACGCCGCTGAAGATAAAACTGTTTGAGGAGACCGGAGCTGTCAAATACCCTGAATTGAATCCACTTGATTGCAAATTGTGGGCGTTTATGAGGACTTGGTCTACCACAAAAGATACCCCAACATTGATTCGTTTAAGACTACTTTGATTCGTGCTGTGGCCTTTTTTCCAATGGATGCATTGCGTGCGAATATTGACGATTGGCCAGTGCGACTTAAGGCGTGCGTGAAGGCCAAAGGCTGACATTTCGAATTAGTATTTGCGTTTTGTATTCAATATATATCAGTAAATATATGAACAAAAATTACATGGGGTGTCAGGGGACACCCGGTTGGAACGAAGTTCCTATCGCTATATACTTCTATTATGTACTAGTTAGTTCCAACACGCCTAAGGCGCCCGTTGAAAAATACGATAATTTAAATGGATCTTTAAGAAAACATACTTTTTTGTAGAATGATAAAATTTTATTAAGAAAAATGTTTTTTTATAGAATGTATTTTTAAAAAAGGAGGACATTTTTAGTTCCTTTTTGTAAGAAGAATGTATTATATTTTCCCGAAAAGGTTATTTTTTAAAGAGCGGTACTTCTTTTATTCAAAGCTAATGTTTTTTTCAGAAAAGGTACTATTTTTAAAAGAAGTACTTTATTAAAAAATAGGTAATTTTTAAGGAAGTGGTACTCTTTTTAGGAAAAGGTTATTGTTTTAAGAAAATTTACTTATTTTCAGAAAAGCTAGTTACCTCAAGATAAGAAAAGGAAAGCTATTATTTTATTTTTAAGAAAAGGAATTTTTGTAAGAAAATGTATTTTTTTTAAAAGAAGATATTTTTTTGAAGAAAAGGTTTTTTTTTAAAGAAATGGGTATTGTTTTAGAATTGGTATTTTTTTCAAGAATAGACACAATTTTAAGAGTAGGTAAAGAAAGTTATTTTGTTTCACAAAAAAGATACTCTTTAAAGAAAAGTTAGTTGTTTAAGAAAAGTCAATTTGTTGTAAGAAAATGTACTGTTTTGAGAAGAGGCACATATTTAAAAAAAATTACTTTTTTTATGAAAAGGAACTTTTTGAAAATTTACGTTTTTTAAGATAAGAAAATTTACGTTTTTTAAGATAAGGTACTTTTTGTAAGAAAATTTTATTTTTTTGAAAAAAGGTACTTTTTGTAAAAAAATTTACTTTTTTAAGCAAAGGTACTTCTTTAAGATAAGGCATGTTTTCCTTGAAAATATACTTTGTTTAAGAATATGAATAGGTATTTGTTTTTAAGAAAAATTTACTTTTTTTAAAGAAAATGCACTTATTTAAGAAAATTTTCTTTTTTTAAACTCCTTTCACTTTGGCTTTTCTAAATATACTTTTTATTGGGTTCAAAACTACAATATAAATTAATATTGGTTGCAGGCTCCACCTAGAAAACTTCCCATTAAACAAGAAATTTCCCAACATATCGCACACTATCAGTTAAAAGGGCACAACTCAAAATTTCAAAAATTTCAGTAGAGACAAAAAACTGGTTTTATTAAAATAGAAAATATATGAAAATTGAAAATAAAGGACATATTCCTGTGGGATTTTTTTAATGAGGGGGAAGAGTAAATGATGCGAAACATTAGATAGACACGGGTCTTGGTTATTATTTTGAATCAAAACATAAAATTATGAAAACTTTGAGTTGTGTTCCTTTAACTGATAGTATGGGATATGTTAGTCGAGACACAAACCATAGCAAAAGTATCCAATATAGTTGGTAATACTGGGTTGTAGCATAATAGTTGTAAAACAAAAAATGTTTAATTTTCTTTCGTTTAGCCCACATCCCGCAACATGCGATAAGGAACTTCGTTCCAAAATTTGTCTAAAAACATTCACCATTTTTAATTTTATAGCATAAAGTGTGTGTAACAGTATTTACGCCGCTACAAGTAATCACCCTCTACATAACAGTGGATCACCCATTACTACTACTGAATAAGTTAAGAACGTAAAGTAGCGTTCACAATGGCAGCAACGAATTTGTAATGCAAGCCCTCTAGTTCCCACTCATAGTATTTCATATAATGTCCTCTCATGGTTTTCGAGAAATTGGTATTCAAATTTGTCATAGAAGTAGGTTCTACGTCTACTTCAAATTGGAATTAGTTCGAATCAGTTTACTGCTACTGACCGCTAGGGGCGCTTTACTTCGAATTTTGTTTTAAAACTTGAAAGTATGAATGAAAATGTTAACAAAACAAACATTTTAATAAAAAGTATTATCTGTAGAATCTGCAAATAACAATAAATTCACACATATTTATATTTTGTTTATTACCAAAAATACAACACTGTCGCTGGCTGTCTGCATTTTTTCCACTCCACAAATATGTATAATGCTGTATAATGTAAATAATGTTGCCAGTCAGCTGTTTTTTCGAACTTATTCGAACAAATTTGTTGCTTGCATTGTGAACGCCTGTTGAAATTGTTGCTATCATTGTGAACGATCGTTTAAGGATGAATCTGTTACGCAGTCATTAATTCCTAACATACCTAACGAATTAAAAATCTTCGCCAGCTTGATTCATATTTGCCCCTTTGTCTCTTGTATACGTTGGACTTGGCAACTCTAACCAAACCACAACACTACGCTATGCGGAACAAAACAACAAGAGTACAGTGAAATTGGAAAACAGCTGTTTTAGACAGATGAGTGTAATGAGCATGAGTGAGAGAGCAACGGTTAAAAGGAAGAGAAATACTTATACATATAAAAATATCTACAGTTTGATACAATGTAGAGAGATGTTGCTGAAACAGAGGAGAGCAAGAGATTATAGCCTTTGGCGAAGGCTGTGATTTCGCGCTTATTATTACAGTGCACGCATTAAATAAAACGAAGCAAAAGGGATGAGGAAAAAAACACGCACTTGAGATAAAAACAAAAAAAATTGTAAGAAAAAATATTGAAATAAAAACATAAAAATCTACGAAAACAAATAGGGGAAAAATTGTTGTGGCTGGACTGGTTGGTTAGTTGGTACCTTGAGCCAAGAAAACAAAGATAACAATTCCAAAAACGGCAACTCTAATGAAACGCAGCATTGTAAGATTTTGAACGTAAAAAAAAACAGAATTGAGGAAAGCGTTTCAGGAAGTTGTGATCCACATAATATAGTACTCGTATTTTATTCTTTGTGCTGTTGGTTGAGGAGGCGTTGTAGTTATAGTTTGTGGTGATTTACATACCTTATGAAGTTGGAACTCAAAGAAATGACATCAACTCGATTTCTTTTGTATTGTGGGGGTTCAACGACAAATTTCGCGTCATTCAATTGCGACGTCGCGGTTGTGCTTGGTATTGATAAATTTCTACGCTTTTTGGCAATGGGTTGGGAACTATTTCGGTGGCATGATATAACGTTTACGCACAAATATTCACTAAACTCACTCGACGCGTTTGACAATGAACTAACGCCATCAGCAACTAACGGCGATATAATTTTCGCTGGCGACCCATTCATGAGAGCAACAATACCGTAAACTTTAGTGAGTTCGAAATGGGGCGAAAGATAGACAGACGTTCACTGTATGTATTTGCAACTTCTTTTTGTTGTTGTTGTTATGTTTTGATAAAATATCCAAGTCCGTAATCTAATCAATCAAGTTTTGCACGATTTATGTTTGTTGAAAATTGTATTGTTTCATGGATAAAACAAAACAACTCAACAGCACCCGTCGTTCACTGTTCGCGATTCCGAATTTGCAAACTTGTTGTTGAATAATTTCAACACCGATGTTAACGTTTTCACAGCTCTGCCATATCTGAATGATGATAAACAATAAATGAAACTTAAATCTCCACCAAAAAGTCGAGAAACTAAAAACGACAACAAACAAAGAAAGATGCATTTGCATTGGGAACGAAACGAAACAACAGCAACGACACACAAAAAAAAAAGAGGGCTGGACAGAGATTTACTGTGGGGTTGATCGATTCAGTAGCCGCAGCAGGTGAGTTGGGAGGTGAGTTTCGAGAAATTAGCCATATTTGCCCGTTTGGGTTGACAAACGGAAATGTTGTATTAGTATATTGATTGCCAATGATTAAGCATGCAATTATTTGCTACTTACTACATGGGCTAGTAGTGTAACGACGTACTTGCCACCATCGTCAGCACTAATTCCACGTAGTACTGGTACACAGGTAATGGAGTAGAACAAACAGCGTGACAAAAAATCATGTTCTCATGCCGTCAGCGTAAGTACAGTGATTTGTTAGGTTTGAGCTAAAAAAAATAATTCTCTTCCATACTCAACCGTTCCCAATCTGTGTACATTTGTAGGTCCCTAATGGGGTTGTCTTTAGTTAAAATTCATACAATTCACTCTCAAGACCCTTTATGAAACGTAATGGGAAATTGGGTCAAACCATTGAGTAATAGAAAAGAGTTTCCATCGTGTGTTGTCTTCAATTAAAAATCCCACAGTTCACTCTCAAGACCCTCAATGAAATGAAATGGAAAATTGGGTCCAACCATAGAGTAATATACAAGAGTTTCCATCAGCTGTTTTAAGTTTCCATCAGCTGTTTTAAGTTACCCTAAAGAACATAATGCACACTTTCGATGCGGCGAGTATGTTCGTGATTGTTATATTCGGGCACCTTAAATGAACGAGTTCGAGAACTAGGGAACGAGTTCGACACAACTCTAAAAAATAGGGAATGCGTAATTTCGTTCGATGCAACCAACATACAACGTAACGCTGTCATTAGCATCAATCAAACACTATTTAAACTTAGTTTGATGCTTGGTTTACTACTGGCTGCTTTTCGCTCTCTTGACTATCCACTCTGTTTTCTATCATTGTTCTACCACATAGTCGATCAGCTGTGTCCTGGATACACCCTGTAAAAATAAAATAAACTAGGCATTTCACTTGCGCTCGATGCAACTAGTATCAAACCATAAGGCAATATACAATAGTCTCTATCCCTCTCTTTAAATTCTCTCGATCACGTCGAGGTAGTAGGCCATTTCATAGAGTTGAAGCAGAAGGTTTCTATGGCACAGCTGATCGAAAACGTACCTGGGAAATGATGTAGAATGATAGACCAAAGAAGACATAGAGATTATAGGCCATGCAGCAAACCTGGGGGTTTCTATGGCACAGCTGATCGAAAAGGTACTAGGGAAATGATGTAGAATGAGAGATCAAAGAAGACAGAAACTAAGTTTAATTAGTGTTTATTGATACTAATGACAGCTAAATTATGTTTTATTTTGGTTGCATCGAACGTAAATACGCATTCTCTTTTACTTCTGTCTAACTTTATGTCCAACCAAGGAGTAAAATTCAACAGCAACTCGAACTCGATGAATACCTCGTCACCATCACGAGAACGTTTTATATCCAACTTCTAACAGCATCTCGAACTCCATGAAATCTCAAAGTAGGAGGAATCTCAAAAAGGAGGATATCGGAAATATGATAAGATCTTCAACGATATAAGACATAGTTTGGAAAATCTCAGGGAAAGGATTTGGTAAACACTTAGCACTGTCACAGGAGTCATAACTAGACACTGCGTGATAGGCCACATGGCTGCACGTATGAAACTTCCACATAAAGACTTCTGCAGAAGAGGAGGAGGAGTCAGAAGTTACTTTGTTCATGTATAGCACTGCAAGAGTATCGTCTATCCTTCCTAGGGCGCAGGCTCTTCGAAAACCTCAATGACCTAGCACACGATCCAATTAAACCTCTGGTCAAATTCATAGAAAAATCTCGCTGGTTCAGCAGAGCACAAGAGGACAACTGATAAAAATTTTTGAGCTAGACAATAGAGTAATACTTAAGAATTTGCACTACTCTCTTCGATGCCTCTTCATGACGGCGAGGTAGTAGGCCATTTCATAGTTTTATTTGCTGCTGTATTTTATCAATTTTACACGTTCGTTGGACATAAAACGGACAGAAACCAAACGGAATGCGTATTTTCGTTCAATGCAAACAACATAAAACATAATTTAGCTGTCATTAGTATCAATAAACACTATTTAAAATTATTTCCTGTCTTCTTTTCTCTTTCATTCTCCATCATCGGCATAGTACCTTTTCGATCAGCAGTGCCATAGAATCCCCCTGGCTAGACACTCTCCTTCAACTTCAACCCACTCTCCTGTATTCCATAAAGCAATTATGGTATAGAGAAGAAAATTTACTCATGGAGTGGAATGCCAACAAAGAAAACGAGTGAAGCGCGTCATTTCTATGCTCGCTCTCTTACTCTCTTTGTTGAATATTTCAATACACGAGCAGTTTTCTGATAATGTTATTGTATCTATGTAACTATAGAAATTCCAACTATATTTAAATATATGTAATTACATAAAGTATGTAAAAAGTATGAAATAATCAAGTTATGGCGCGGGAAAGAAATGCGTTTGAGTGAATCGCGTCGACGTTTTTGGTTCTCTTCTACTAGGGTTGCCAAATTGCGCCGTTTTTTCTTCTCTACTTGTACACCCTGTTTGTACATTCTTCCTCTTCTCTGCAACTATTCTTTTCTCCTTGAAACTTTTTATAAGGAAACTACAATGGACCGAAATTACGACCTTGGGTGAACTCGTTATTTATTTTCTAACTCAAATGATGGTCTTGTCTTTCAACCTGACCTAACCTGGTACTAAGAAGGGCGCACAACAGGACGACCTACTGACTCAGGCATATGTCCCGAAATGTGTCCCAATTCTTCGATTCCTTTTTATCTAAACTCTATCCCAACCTATTCAACAAAATATATAATATTATTGAGTTTTTTTATGGTTCTCATGATTCCGTAGCTGAGTCAAATCAAATAACGCTCAATCCAAATAAGTTCAATGACGACATTCGATCGAAACTTCTACGTACTTTAGCACTGAACATACTCTTCGAATCATGGGTCGCTTGATTTTATGCACAACCGTGGAATGGAATGGAACTGCGCGGCTTGAAGGACCAAACACTTGTTAGCGTCAATGACTCCAAAGTTACCGTGGTAAAATAGAGGCAGTGATTTTTCAATGGAATTTAAAAATTATTTCCTTGAATTTCTGAGAAGCTACTGGTCCCCAAAATTACCAACAACCATTAACCTATTACCAATTTTATACAAAAAAAACATCATTCAAACCACTGTGCTTCAAATTTTGTTTTGCTTGCTGTGCTATTACTAATGGTAGTCACGAATTGATGTCATAATTGTTATTTTTAATTCATTTTCAAATCAAAAAACAATATGATTATTTCATTTTTTCAATATTTCATTCTGGGCAACAACAACAACAACTACGCCGCTAACCGCAGCAGCATTACAAGCCACAATCGAGTCACAAGCGACAAAACGTAAGAAGTTCACTTTTAACGCCTTAGATCATATATGGTAAGGGAAGTATAGTATACAATAACAAATGGCAACAAAACACGCTCATGAAACGCCAAATACATTCATACGTCGTAGTTTAAACGTAGTTTGTTTGGACAAAACAAGCGACATCATCATCGGCCGCCTGACCAATCGACATCATCATCCCTTCCAAAAAAAAAAGAAACAGAAATTCGAGCATTATACTGGAAGAGCCCCCTTGTGAATTTGTATTTGCGCGGTTCTTTTGCTAGACGAGTACCACCAGAACATGTCGATTTGTTAACATCCAATAAATATCCATGATGTCATGAATTATCTATGTTACTCCTATTGCTGTTGCTGCTGCTAATGTGACTTCGACTGCGGCGGCTTTGGTAGCCGTCAATCGAATGGCTCTTTGTCACGGATGGGTGACGAGAGCAGTCGACCCATAACTCGTCCGCCCAAAACAAAGCGTTTTTGTCTTTTTTTTTGGCACACATTCGTTGAAGCGTTTTCTATCTAGCCTATAAATAGCAATGAACTCTAGGTTTTTTTGTCGTTATTTTAACTACAAGACTATTTGCTACTTTGGCGACAGAATGCAGTCGTTTCCACATAATGTTTACACGTAACTTAAAGTCTACGCCTAAGAACTTTGTTGGAAACAAGAAACAAGACACTTGAAAGTGAGTATTTCAAGAATTTGGCTAAAAAAGCTGAGTTTTGCAGGGAAAAATCAGATGTTCGACAGTTTGAAATAGCAAAACATGGGATTTCGGTTGTCATTTCGAAACGAGATGTAAAAAACTAATTACAGGCTGTCGCAGATAAAAATCCTTATAATGCTCAAGATTTCAGTCACATAAACATTTGATTTGGGTAGGAGAATACAGAAATTTGAATCGCGAAACACGAGAATACGTCAAAGCAGAAAGACCGGCTCGAAGGACCAAACAACCACTGAATAAAGCCTCCTTAGCCTGTCACACTGTACGTTTAATATGGTAAAACCAAATCAATTGATTTTATCAAAACGTGTGAATGAGGTTTAAAAATGGATAATAGATGACACAGCAAATAAAATGAATTAAAAATAATATTACCAACAGATTTGGTCGATGGATTTTTCTACCAAACCACTTAATTTTGCAAAGTGTAAACGAGGTTTAAACCAACGTAAAATTAAATTGGTTTCGTCATATTAAATGGTCTCATTGGTTAGGTAAGGAATAGATAGAGGAGTTGAAACATTGGTGTTTCGTCTCACGACCCATTCTACACGCTGCAAAATAACGTTCCCAGCAACACAGTGCAGGAAACATGTACGTGTTTGCAAGCATTGTTTTCATGAATTGAAGATCTGCGGCCTTATTGATACTTTGTTGTTTGTCTCGTTTTCGTTTTTAACGATTTTCAACAAACAAACTCACATTTGGGTCTCAGAAACATATATTTTAGCCTATTAATCATTGTGGCCCAAACATGTTATATTGAATAGCAAACACAATGTGTTTGGACAGAAGTATAGTATATTTGCGGAAAGCTACAAATATTTTATATTTGCAAACAACAACAAAAAAAGACAGATACTTCAGGGTGTATATGGGTGCTCCCCAGATGCTCCTCGTAATCCATATGAAGTTCCTTCTGAGTACATATTTTCCCAGATTTCTTCCACCCGTTCCCTTCAAGATCAGGACAATGCCAGAGTAAGTGTTTTAATGATCTCTCACGCCCTAGATTTGGAATGTAGCTGAAATACAATGTAGCAGTGTCCTCAAGAGTGTAGTGGCCAATTAGAACAAGGTTGATTTATGTATGATAGGTTTGATTACTACATAAAGTGAGGGAATAACGAGGAGCACGGTAGCATGGAACATCTCGTATACTTCAGCCCCGCCCCGGAAGGAATATTTAGGCACTCACTTTTTTGTGTGAGTTAAACTGAATGATCCTACAAGAATTTTGCGGATCACAAATTTGTTAGTTAAGGACTAATAAGCTTCTCTTTTTCAGCCTCATCTTCAAAAAACCGAGATAGGGTATCATACGGCCTGAACGGCCCTTAAACACAACAGGTCAATTTACATGCTGAATGGTGACCCATAACATCCCATGAAGGTATTGAGGAGAGCTTCTCACAATCACTGAGATATGTGCTTTCTAGTTTTACACTCACTGATTGGGTCCTACAGTTTTGCACCGATTCCGAACGATATTTTGAGAAGCGTTTTCATAGCTAAATACTCGATAGTGTCGCCTTCACTGTACGATGTGACCGCCGCCGAAAGAAGTTTTTAAGGTGGTCTGAGCATGGATCGAACCCAGTATCTTATGTACAAGAGGCGCGCACACTAACCATTGCACTACCGACTTGTAAGCATAGGCTGCGATGGTGCAGGAAATGTGACCGAGGGATACACATTGTAAGCGTTCAGAGCAAATGTGTCCCATATTCGTCAGAATGGTGATGGCTGGACTGAAGGTTGCGGCACATCAATTTTGTAGTAGTTGTGGGGATGAAGGAGACGAATGGCTTGAATACTTTCTATGCACATGCCCAGCACTAGCCAGTAGGGGTGATGGGTACTATGGTATTCAAATTCTTTACGGTACTTGGAGAATTATCCCATCTAGGAGTTGGCACGAATCTGAGCTTCATGTGGCAAAGTAAATGGTTTCCGGTGGGACTAGCTAGATTGCTTTAGTGAATGCCACCTGAAGCTAATCAAACGGCATGACGAGAACATTTTTATGTTCTCCTTGCAGTAGATCATCTTTCCTAATCTTACCCTTTTTGAGGATATGGTATTCCTTCTCCCCAGAATAAAGATAAAATTAAATTCAACAAAGTCGCTCCAGACAAATCAATGGAATAAATCAGAGAAAATACTGTCAGCAAGATGGGTTGCCGTGATTGCTCACAATTGATTACAGACACACCTAGTAAACACAGCAGCAAAGTTTGGTAAAATGGTGAAAGCAAACATATTTGCTATTTCAGCAAACAAACACTGAACCGAAAAGCATTGTCACAGGGATGAAAATATTCATCACGCCAACAACTTTTGTCTTCGAAAGTGAGCTAACGTACAGTTGCATTCCCGGTACGAAAATGTATTCATCAACAGCAAATTGTTCGTCATTGCGATGAAAGTATGGTTGTTGCTGCAATGTATTTGATTCATTATTCCAACGATATTGTTTCGTTGCTGCAATGAATTTGTTTCGTTGTTGCAATGAATTTCTTTCATTGTTGCAATGACGAAGTATCCTTCTTGCAATGAATTTATTTCATTGCTAAAATGAATACGGTTGAAGCATTGTAACTGATCCAGGTACTTAAAACGTTGTTCAAACTTTTATAGAATTTGTAAGGTAAAAACAAGATTTTCAAAAAACCCGTTCGGAACCGGCGTAATACCTATTCAGTGAGTGTGAAACTAGAAAGTGCACAGCTGAGGTCGTTTACAGCAAACAAAATACGTTTTGCAACAAAGAAATGTGGTTGCTACGTATACTCAACGTTGCCCACAAAAGATGAAACGTTTCCTTCAAATAAACAACGAAATAATAATCTCGTCAGTTTTTTAAAGTGTATCTAGTCATTTTTTAAAGTGTATGTAGGATTCATTATCCAAATTTTATAAACTATACTAACTCGTCCCAAATGCGTGAAGTTTTAGTGAAGCTTTAGTCTAAACAAATAAACTCAAAATCATGACAATTGTGGAGGAATTACTGCGGTTTTGATTCAATATTTCTTCGAAAAGATTCTTCCATTTAAAGATGAACCGCTGCTATGTTGTCGCTTAACCTCAAATTTCTGAAAATTTTTAAAAAATAAAACTGTTTATTCGGTATTAATTATATTATTGCGATGCGTCGTCAGTTGTGTGCATGTATTCCTCCTGCCTTTCCAAGGGTAACCGCGAGATTCAAAATATTTAAATTATCTAATAAACAAATAAATCATTTACTACGAATTGTTAATATTGAATCATATATTTGGAAACTCATTTGTGCGCCGCAGTGTTGTGATTGAGTCATAAAAACGTTATAGATTCAATTTTTATTAATTTTTTTTTGACTTCAACAGCGGCATGGAAGTGATATTGAAAATTTGACCCAAAAAGGTCACTCTCCAAATTAATATGATTGACCTATACTATGAAATATGATGTGAACCCTGGGGGTGAACTATGTGAACAACGATATTGAATTCATTATCGTTTTGAAGGTAATGCCGGTTCATAGAACCATTTGAAACACAAATATACAAAAAACGGCAGTAGCATTAAAAGGAGATTGAATTCGATACAGTTTTGCAAAAAAGTTCCTTATCGCACGTTGCGGGATGGGGGCTAAATGAAAAAAAAATTAAACATCTTTTGTTTTACCACTATTTGCTACATCCCACTATTATCAACTATATTGTTTAGTTTTGCTTTGGTTTGTGTCTAGACTAACTAGATGTCTCACATGTGATGGGAAATTTCTTGTTTAATGGGATGTTTTCTAGGTGGAGCCTGTAATCAATATTTAGTAAAGGCTTTTCAACAGAGACGCTACAAAAGTAAATCGATAGGGACAGCAAACGACGCCATATTTTTCCCCGCTCTTTTGACATTTCTCTTCAGTAAAGTTTGCCATTTCATCATGGAAAGATATACGAGCCAACAACGAGTCGAAATTATTAAAATTTACTACCGAAATTTGGAGCCAGTGGCCTCAACTTTAAGAAGCCTCAATAATCAGCGATGAGGCTCATTTCTGGCTGAATGGCTTCGTCAATAAGCAAAATATGCGTTATTGGTCAGACAGCAATCCACACGTAATCCATGAGTCATCATTGCATCCCGAAAAAATTACGGTTTGGTGCGGTTTACGGGCCGGCCGGCTGCGTCATTGTGCCGTACTTCTTCCGTGATGATCAAGACCGGCACATTACTGTGAATGCGAATCGCTACCGTTCAATGATAACCGAATATTTTTGGCCCCTATTGGATAATATGGACTTGGAGGACATGTGATTCCAACAGCACAAGCCACACAGCGAATGCCACAATCAATTTATTGGAAACCAAGTTTGGTGAACGTGTTATCTCACGAAATGGCCCAGTCGATTGGCCGCCTCGGTCGTGCGATTTGACGCCGTTAGTTTATTTCCTGTGGGGCTACGTCAAGTCTATGGTCTATGCCAACAAGCCAGCGACGATTGAAGAACTTCGTACGAATATCGAACGTAAAATTGCAGCAGTATCGGCCGATTTATGCTTGAAAACCGTCGAAAATTAGGTTCAGCGTCTGGACTTCTGCAAGCGTGCCCGTGGTGTCCATGCAAAAGAAATCGAGTTCCATACATAATGGCATCGAATTTACTTTCACAGGAATAAAGAATTTCATTGGTATCTAAAACCGGTTTTGTTTTATGTAAAAAACCTGTGTAGCGCTCTATTGAAAAACCCGATATCTATTGTAGTTTTGAACACAATAAAATGTAAATTTCGAAAAGCTAAGGTGAAAGATGTTTAAAGAAGCAAATTTTCTTAAATAAGTGCCTTTTCTTAAAAAAAGTAAATTTTCTCAAAAAAATACCTATTCGTATTCTTAAACAAAGTACATTTTCTTAAAAAAATACCTTATATTAAAGAAGTACCTTTGCCTAAAAAATTAAAATTTTCTTACAAAATGTACCTTTCCTTAAAAAAGTATTTTTTTTTAAATAAATGTTTTTTCCTTAATAATTTTTCAAGATCAATTTCTATGAAAAAGTACTTTTATAACAAAAAGTACATTTTCATAGAAAGTATTATTAAAAAAAAATTATGTGAAATACATTCCATAAAAATGTACATTTTGTTATAAAAGTACTTTTCCATAGAAATTCATCTTGAGGCGAAAAAAATATTAAGGAAAATTACATCTTAAAGATCGAATAATAAAATAAAAATGGATAAATACTTTTTCTTAAGAAAGTAAATTTTCTTACAACAAATTATAATACCTTTTATTTTCTTTTCCTGCGATATGTAGCCTTTCTGAAAATAAGTAAATTTTCTTAAAAAATAACCTTTTCCTAGAAAGAGTACTACTTCTTTAAAAAGTACCAGTTCTTAGAAAAAGTACTTCTTTGTAAAAAAATTCATACTCTTATGGCTTTTTCTTACAGAAAGTACTTCTTCTTAAAAATTGTACCTTTTCATAAAAAAAACGTAAGCTTCTAATAAAAGAAGTACCTCTCTTTAAAAAGGACCTTTTCAGGAAAATATAAAACATATTCTTACAAAAAGGAAGAATTACCTCTCTTTAAAAAATTATCTTTTCGGGAAAATATAAAACATATTCTTACAAAAAGGACCTAACAATATACTTTTTTTTCAAAAAAAAAACAATATACTTTTTTTTCAAAACAATATACTTTTTTTTCAAAAAAAATATGTTGTATAAAACAAAAAATTTTTCTTTAAAAAGTTTTACAAAAGGTAACTTTTCTTAAAGACCCATTTAAATTATCGTATTTTCAGCGGGCGCCTTAGGCGTGGTGGAACTACCTAGTACATAATATATAACGAAAGGAACTTTGTTCCAACCGGGTGTCCCCTGACACCTCATGTGATTTTTTTTTATAATTGGCCCGCTGAATTGTATTTGGAATCAATTCAAGAACATTTTAGCCCTAATGGTCGAACAAAAGGCATAAGTGAATCTTCAAAGGAGTTATTTCTAACAGAGACGGTTTCCCACAGAATTACTATTTGAAGTTGGTGTAAAACGGGACCTAGAGTTTTACACTGATTCCGCATGGTAATGCAGTGAGTATGACTGTATCAATCTCACAGATCATTTGGGGTGAAATGGAAAACATTTGTTTTTCTTAAAGGGATATTTCGAGGATAACTATTAAAGGATATGAGTACTGGACAACAAGATTATAATGCCTACACTGAAAGAAAATCTTTACATCATATCGGTAACAAATGTTCATTGATTGTTCTTCATTGAATTGATGACAAATTTCACCAATTCACTGAAAAAGTTTTTCAATTTGAATATAGTGCGTTTCTTCATCAGTTTCAACTTCAATGAATTAATGATCTTTGTACATCAATTTTCATCATTGATATTTGGAATTTAGAAAAAATATGGACGTAATATTGAAAAAATTAAGAGAAAAAGAAAGAAAATAGTAGTAGAAAATTGAAAATAAACACATAATAGAAAATAGTGCAATGGACAGAAAACATTGTCCACGGTATAGGCATTGTTTATGTGGTCTTAGCCTGTAATTGTGGACCTTTAACGATGAGAAATTGGCCAAAGAGTTTGGCTACTTATTAACAAAAAATGTACATAAAAATTATCACCAATTTACATCAAATTTACATTAATATAATGACAACCTTACATCTAATTGGCGACATATGTACAGAAAATCGATATCAAAATTTAAATCAAAATGGTGAAATATTTGATATTTTTGATTTACATATTTATTTTTTATAGCTGGACCCGGCAAACTACGTTTTGCCTTCAAAGTTTTTGTAATGCCAAAGGGTTGAACAAAATTTGTTGTTAAATTACGTTTCAAACTATAGTTATGGCTGTTATATCGGTTTCTTGCAAAGGGGGTGTGGTACCGCCCACTTCCACCCTGGCTGTAATTCATACTGTTCCAACAACATATGTACCAAATCTCATTTTCATATCTCTGACAGTTCATGATATATAGCCATTTTAAATTTCAAGTTGTATGGGCGGTGCCACGCCCCTTTATCCAATCACAACCAAGTATAGCCAAGGAGTATCAACAGGTCGTCAGTACCACATTATGAAATTTTCATAACAATCGGTCTATTAGAAAAGCCGTCAGACGGATTTTTGAAAAGGGGGCGTGGCAGTAATTTTTATATATATAGATTTACTTCAACGTGATGACAAAATTATATCAAATAGAGAAAAATATACAACTTGATGTAACATTGTCGTTGAATCAACGTAAACTATTAATGACAGATTGATGAAATGTTCTTCATCAAATCAATGACATGTGTCGTAGGTTGGAAAATGAAGAAATGTTTCATCCAATTGATGAAAGAATTCATAAAATTAATGAAGCTTCTCCTTTCAGTGTAAATTAAAAAAAAAATTTAAAATAGAAAAAAAAAACTGCTGAAAATGGGAAAGCAAACATGTTTGCAATCATATGTATGTTATTTTAGCAAACATATGTTGGTTGCGGTTTTAGCAAACAATTTGACTGATATTCTGTCAACACTGCAAACAGTTTGCTGTTATTGCAGTACATTCGATGTAATAGCAGACAAATTGCCTGCAGATGAGTAGCAAACACTGTTTGCTGTTAATAGCAAACTTTATTTCTTTAGTGAAACCACAGGTATAATAATTCACGGGTAATATATTGTCTCACAATAATTTTCCTCGAGTTAAGTCTATTCTCAGTGTCAATGAGTTTTATTAGACATTTTACTTTTTTTTCAACACAATTCCGTGTTTATTTTCCGGATTTGAAATATTTTTCACAAATATATTTAAATTTTGTGTTATTGGCGGTAAAAATCGGATGCAAAACAACAATAATAACAAAAAAGATTTATTTATTTCAACAAAAAAAATAATAAACTGTCAAACAAAGAGACAAAGAGTCTTTTGTGTAAACACATGAAAAACAAAACATATTAAATATTTTTATAAATATGTGTATATCTATGTAAATATAAATGTACCTCGGTATCTCCAAATACATACATATACATATGTATAAATATATATTTGAAAATATCTATGGGAAAATATTTAGTGGGTGTAAGTTAATGACTTTGAAAAAGAGAACAATTTTAAAAATACTCAAGAAATCATCACAGCATATTTGTGATCGGACAAGATTTTCGTTTATTTTTAAAACATCGAAGAGAAAAAAAATGTTGAACATTAATCCTTAAGAAAATCCATATAAAACTCATGTGACAACATTATTTGTTTTTTTTTTTGGGAAAAAATAAATTCCAAAACAAATTTGTATTAAGAAAAGAGAAAAATATATATATAATATAAGCATTTGACAATCCCTGAGTAGGAAACTAATATCTTGGAATGGAATAATTTATGATTTTATGTCAACCTTTAAAGCCTAGTCACGAACCTTTAAGTGAGAACACTATCCCATTTAAACCTTCTTGGACATCGTTCTTTTCCACACCATTAGTGGTTGAGCTGACAACAAATTTTAATTAAGACAGGGGAAAAATACAAACTCTCAATCTCTGATCGGAAAAAATGTTACGGAGTTGTTTACTACACGGCGGTTTTCATGATCAACATCTTAAACCGATACCAGAACTTTTAAGTAAAGACAATACACAATTTAGTTCGTGTTGGGCAGCGTCCTTTTGCGCAACATAATTGGTGGAGATGTAATAACAAATTTGTATTAAAAACAAAAAAAAGGACAAAAATATAAGAATCGGACACTCCCTGATTGGTAAAGGAATGTTTCCGAAGGGATTAATACAGCAAGCTTTTTATTGTAAACAACTAAAGCCGTGTCACAAACCATTAAGTAAGGACACTATGCTATTTAAGAATTTTGCAGCGGCGAACTTTCCCGCAACATAATGGGATGAGCTGTCATAATATATTTGTATTAAGAACGAAAATACATAGAAACGAAAATACACACAGAGAATTTAACAATCCCTGATGGTTTCGGTATGGATTAATGCAATAGGCTTTTAATTAACAATATAAAAAGCCGAGTCGCACACCTTTAAGTAAGGACACTGGACCATTTAAGCCGTTTTAGATATCGACTTTCCCGCAACATAGTGGACTGGGTTATCATTCACCATCATTATAAAAAAAGACAAAAAGAAGTAAAGGAATGTATCGGCGTGGATTAATTCAGGTTGATTTTTATTGTAAACAATTAAAGCCGATTCACAAACCTTTAAGTTAGGACACCGCGCTATTTAAGACTTTTTGAACAGCGAACTTTCCCGCAACGTAATCGGATGAGATGCTATAACATATATGTATTAAGAACGCAAATACGTAGAAACGAAAATACACACATAGAATTTAACAATCCCTGATGGTTTCGGTATGGATTAATGCAATAGGCTTTTAATTATCAATATAAAAACCCAAGTCGCACACCTTTAAGTAAGGACACTAGACCATTTAACCCCTTTTAAACATCGACTTTCCCGCAGCATACTGGACTGAGTTTGTCATTCATCATCACAATACAATAAAGAGGAAAAGAAGTACCGAATGTAAAAGCCTCTGTCATGCCGAGTACCGTTAGTTTACAGTCTCTCCTACTTTATAATTGATCTAGACCACACCATTTCCATTTGAAATTTGAAAAATGTCAATTTCATTTTAAAAAGTATCATTTGAAATTTATATTTGAAATACATACATCAATTAAATTTAAAAATTACATTTGAAATTTGAAATACATCAATTGAAATTTAAAAATTCATTTGAAATTTGAAATACTTCAATTGAAATTTAAAAAACTTTAATTGAAACTTGAAAGACATCTATTGAAATTTGAAAGACATCCATTGAAATTTGAAAGACTTGAATTGAAATTTAAAACACATTAATTGAAATCTAAAAAACATCAATTGAAATTTAAAAAACATCAATTGAAATTTGAAAGACATTAATTGCAATTTAAAACACATCAATTGAAATTTGAAATACATCAATTGAAGTTTAAAAAAACATCAATTGAAATTTAAAATATATGTATCAATTGAATTTTAGAAAACATCAATTGAAATTTTAAACACAACAATTGAAATTTGAAATACATCAATTGAAATTTAAAAATTCATTTGAAATTTGAAATACTTCAATTGAAATTTAAAAAACTTTAATTGAAACTTGAAAGACATCTATTGAAATTTGAAAGACATCCATTGAAATTTGAAAGACTTGAATTGAAATTTAAAACACATTAATTGAAATCTAAAAAACATCAATTGAAATTTAAAACACATCAATTGAAATTTGAAATACATCAATTGAAGTTTAAAAAAACATCAATTGAAATTTAAAATATATGTATCAATTGAATTTTAGAAAACATCAATTGCAATTTGAAACACATCAATTGAAATTTAAAACACATCAATTGAAATTTAAAACACATCAATTGAAATTTTAAATACATCAATTGAAATTTAAAAAAACATCAATTGAAATTTGAAATACATCAATTGAAGTTTAAAAAAACATCAATTGAAATTTAAAATATATGTATCAATTGAATTTTAGAAAACATCAATTGCAATTTGAAACACATCAATTGAAATTTAAAACACATCAATTGAAATTTAAAACACATCAATTGCAATTTAAAAGACGTCAATTGAAATTTAAAACACATCAATTGAAATTTAAAATACATCAATTGAAACTTGAAACACATCAATCGAAATTTGAATGACAGCAATTGAAATTTAAATACATCAATTGAAATTTAAAAGACATCAATTGAAATTTAAAATACATCAATTGAAATTTGAAATACATCAATTGAAGTTTGAAAGACATCAATTGAAATTTGAAGGACATCAATTGAAATTTAAAAGAATTTTCAATTGATGTGTTTTAAATTTCAATTTATATTTTAAATTTCAATTGATGTCTTTCAAATTTAAAATACAATTTTCAAATTTCAATTAATGTATTGATGTATTGCAAATTCCAAATACAATTTTCAAATTTCAATTAATGTATTGCAAATTTCAAATAGAATTTTTAAATTTCAATTGATTTTTTTTCAAATTTCAATTGGAAATGGTGTAGTTATATAAAGAGTTTCATTGACAGCAAGCCCTTCAAGGTTGTACGAATTTAAAGATATGGACTTCAACTAAAAACACCCATCATAGCTTGGTCAAGATAAAGTGGCTGAACTTAATACATTTCATCCTTTCCAATGGCATCCCATTAATTATTTCAGCTGAATTAAGTACTTTTGCACAGCGACGAAACATGCAAGATAGGTAGAAGTGTCTCTCACTACTGGTAAACTTATTCCAATAAGAGCCGTCGTGATACCACTGGATTTCATGTTCCGTGCACGATGTAAAATCTGTAAATTTTTGTTGTTTGGATGTAAATATAATGTGTTTGTAACTTGTCGCAAATATAGTACACTTGTGTCCAAACACATTGTGTTTGCTATTCAATATAACATGTTGGGCTTTTTGTGTTTGAAACTGCTGAGAACAAAAACGTGACAGACAACAAAGGAACAAAACAGCAGCAGATCTTCAATTCATTGGTATACTTAGTCCCAAAATGCCCGTTGTAATACCACGGGATGTCATGTGCCGTGGAGGCTGATAAATCCGTCTTATTTTGTATTTGGATGCAAATATAATAATTGCTAAAAATCGTCCCACGACCAGCCATTTGTATGGTTGGATCGTATAGATGATTCGTTGCGAAGAATATCTTAGGCCTACTGCCGATGTTGCAGCCTTTTGCGCACCCACCAAATCTGGTGGTATCAGGTGAAGGATAACCCTCGGTAAATGCTGTGCGAAGAACACCCGTGATACATACTATGGCCAATGTCTGGTCTTTTGGCAATAGATTTAGGTACGTGGACTTTTCCAGTATCGGCCATCAAACAATAGACCCGTAGACCAATATATGGTGGTCAACAGCCGTGTATATCCAGTAAACTATGATCGGAGATATCCACCGACAACCACCGATGACTCTTTTACGCGAGTTTAGGGCCAGGGTGGCTCTACTGATCTTAACCGTAGGTTTTGGCTTAGTACATAGTTTTCTGACGAGACCCCCACCTAAATATCTTGCAGCATTCCTTGGGCGATTTTCTGCAGCGTCTGGGGACAGCGGCCGAATACACGGAGGCTTCTCTTTCCTGGCAAAGAGTACCCTAGATATCTTGCAGCATACCCTAGGCAAATTTCAGTAGCATCTAGGGACAGTGACTTTCTGTTTAAACACAGCACAAATATTGAAGTATTGCAGTCAGATTCTAACAGTTAATGAACTGTGTGTTTTGTTATTTGAGACTTCCAGCTTGGGACATTAATTTCTACACCAACTCCGAACGAGTATTTTTATGACCCTTCGCTTGTTGAATACAACTGAAACCATTTTAGCTTAGACTAATGGTAAATGTGTCAAATCTGCAAGAAGTTCTCAAGTGCGATCTCTTCACCATCTTAACAAAGCTTATATTAAAAGAGACTGAACGGAACAGAACTAATACCAGCTGCATAACAAGAGGCGAATACTGGTGGCTTAAGCTAATGTTAAAGGTATCAGTGGGCGAAGCCTGCCAGATGTTTCCTTTTGAGAATCCCTTCCCAAATCTCTTTACGAAATGTCACGGGAAGGAATTTATATGTCGAACTGAGACGCACTTGGGGTTGGTTTAAAGTTTCCTCTTTTTTTTTGCCATCTCATGATCTTGGTGAACAAAATTGATCTTTGTCCATAACCTGCAAAAGTGTAAAGTGACAGCGAAAGTTTTTAATTTCACGTATCCAGACACTCTGTCGATTACGGAAAACAAAGAGATGTGTAATCAACTTTTGGTGTCAGATTTAAATTCCACAAAATACTTAATACTTATTGTGTACAGTGAGGTCAGTGATCACCAGCAGCAGAACCACATCATCTGTGATCGCCACCGGTATAAGGCTACAGTGCACGCAATATTTGCCTGCCTCAAATCCCATAATAATAAAAAGAACGCCAATAAAGAAGAAGCGTAAGTATGGAGGGGAATTGACTTATAAATTTACGACTTCTTAAATGCGTTGTCGTTGTCGCTGTCGCGTTTGTCGTTCCATGTAGATTCACGTTAAACAGGAAATTTTTTGTGTGCGACTGTGGTCGCATTGAAATCGCAATAATCAATTGAAATGTTCATGACAGATCATTTATTTATGTTCACTTAATGGCTGTGACAAGTGGGGGTCAATGAAATCGTCTCTGATTGAAACGAATAAAGTTTCGTTTATAATATTTATGGGTTTTACAACATCATCAAAATTTGTTTAAGTGTCGTTTATACAGTGTCTATATCATATGAAAAATAACACCGAGGATCGGCTAGAAAGTATTGTTTTAAAGGAGATCGTCGTTAGGAACCTAGAAATACCAATTCTTCACAGTATCACGTTTGTCTGGTTCTGTTTGTGGGTACATCCGTCTGTCTTAAGACAAATTTTTCGTTTTTGGCAACAGCATTCAGAATAACTATCCATTATCCTATCACAAGTGGGCTCGAAGTCATTATCAATGGACAAATATTTCGAATGGTTTAGGACTTAATCTTCAGCGATATCGAGATCTCTACGCCACCGGCCGTCAGTTCTAATGAGCTCGAACTACAGCTGCCTATATCTCTAAACTACTGACCACAGTATCGTACACAGAATAGTTTATTTCGGGGCCCACAACTTGATGTTTAGGTTGAAAAATAGCACTACAATCAAAAATCACCCCTTAAGGAAATAATTTCGGCGTGGAGGGCCCTAGCCCACTTTCCCCCAAGCCACTGTGTACATGCCTGACTGACCATCTTGTGAACCAAGATCGAACTCGCCTTCTCGAACTATGGCCTCGAAATTACTGAGATCTCTGTAAGACAACAACCGACTTTTCAAATGCGCTCGAACTTATGATCGCCAGACAATTGTTTCAAAGTTTGTGAGACTTCATACTTGGCGGTGTCTAGTTCTCTCCGCTACTGGCTGTGCGTTGACACATGTTCGAACTGATGTTTCTCAGATAATCGTTTCGAATTTAGTGAAACTATGCCTTCATCAGCGTCTAGCTTTCTAAGCCACCCACTGACTGTCCAAACTAGCTTAAACTCACGTTTTGCGGATGATCAGTTCAAAGTGAGGCACACTTTATCTTATGCGGCGCCTAGCTCTCAAACCACTGACCTGTCTGATCCAACGAGTTCGAACTCCCCGTGCCTAGATGTCTAAGCTATTGGTCGCCTGGTGGATCAAGCTCGAACTCACGTTGTCCTAAGTAAAGTCCTAATTCCAGCTGTCTGCGACACTGTGTGTTCAAACACTTTCGAACTGACATTCCCCGGACCATCGTTTGTGAAAATATATCTTCAGCAGTGTCTAGGTTTATAAGCCACCCATCAACAGCCAAAACCATTTTAAATTCACGTTATGCGGATGACCGTTTCAATGTTGGACAGACTGTATCTTGCGCGGCGTCTAGCTCTCTACCCCACTGACCTGTTTGGTCCAACGAGTTCGAACTCCCCGTGCCTAGATGTCTATGCTATTGGTCGCCTGGTGAATCAAGCTCTAACTCACGTTGTCCGAACCAAAGTTACGAAGTTTCTAAGCTAACGGTCGTCTGTTCAAACGGGATTGAACTATGATCGCCAGACGATGGTTTGGAAATTTGTGAGACATCATACAAAGCGATGTCCAGATCTCTGCGACACTGACTGTGTGTTCAAACATGTTCGAACTGACGTTCCTCGGACCATCATCTCGAGGTTTGTGAAATTACATCTTCAGCAGTGTTTAGCTTTATATGCCAGCCACCGAACTCAAACTCACGTTGTCAAGCTCAAACTCACGTTGTCCGAACTAAAGTTACGAAGTTTCTGAGACTTCTCTAAGCTAACGGTCGTCTGTTCAAACAGGATTGAACTACGATCGCCAGACGTTGGTTTCAAAATTTGTGAGACATCATACTAAGCAATGTCCAGATCTCTGCGACACTGACTGTGTGTTCAAACATGTTCGAACTGATGTTCCTCGGACCATATTTCGAAGTTTGTGAAACTACATCATCAGCAGTGTCTAGCTTTATAAGCCACCCACCGACTGCGCAAACTAGCTTATAGATGTTCGTTTGAATGTTAGACAGACTTTATCATCTGCGGGCGGTGTCTAACTGTCTAAGCCACTGACCTGTTTGCTCCAACGAGTTCGAACTCCCTGTGCCGAGATGTCGTGCATGTAGTGCCGTGTCGGTGCCTAGAGCGTCCTAAGTAAAGTTGTGAAGATTCTGAGACTTCTCTAAGCTAGCGGTCGTTTGTTCAAACGAGCTTGAAATATGATCGCCAGACGATGGTTTCAAAATTTGTGAGACCTCATACTCTGCGATGTACAGCTGTCTGCGACACTGTGTATTCAAACACGTTCGAACTGACGTTCCCCTGACCATCGTTTTCGTGTCTAGCTTTATAAGCCATTCTCTGACTGCCTAAACTAGGATAAACTCATGTTATGTGGAGGATCGTTTGAACGTTGGACAGACTTTATCATCTACGGTGTCTAGCTGTCTAATCCACTGACATGTCTACTCAAACGGTCTAGATCCTTAAACCACTGGCCGGGCGTTCCGTCGAACAAGGTCGGACTCACGTTCTTCGACTAATTGTTGCGAAGTTTCTGAGGCTACTTATTCATCTGTTCAGACTTCCCATTTAGCACTGTCTAGCCGTCTAAGCCCACTGACCGTCTTGAAGTCATGATCGTCAGCTGATCGTGTCGAAGTATAGGAGACTTATTTTGCCGCGGTATCTGTCTCTCTACGTAACCTTCCGTCTGATCGAACGGTTTCGAACACCCTCAGTAGCGCCTAGTTCTCTGAACACATGGCCATTTGACGTTCATTTTGAATTTTCTGAGACTTCAGCCTTAGCTGCTTCTAGCTCTCTAAACCAATGGGCTGGAACTCATGGCCCTTTCGAAGAGGGCGGGACTACCCCATCATACTTGAGAGATTCATCCTCAGCGGTGCCTGATGCCTTTGGCCGACCCACCTTCTACTTAAATGCGTCACTAAGCGAATTTAGTTTTTCGTATAGAATTCTGTTTTGTCTTACAAATTTGGAAAACGAGATCTTTTTGATTCTATTTTGATATAAATAGTGCGAACAATTCTTTTATCTAGGTCTTTTGCAACACACTGGACTATTTCCCCTTCATAAAAAACACTCTTTATAATATCTTATCTTTCCTACAGCTAAATAAACTTTACAGCTGCTTTGTTATTATATTGTACTATTTTAACGATCGACCTATAAATGATTGGTGATCCAACGTGAGGCCGTTTTATTTTTAAATTATATCGTCATAAGTGGTTTCAATGATATCGGAAACATTTTTGTGTGGTTTTAAGTTGATATGAAACGAATGAGCAAATGTTAAAGAAGATGATCAATCATGTGAAAAAAAACGCTTGAGGAATTCCCTATTGAAATCAGTACTATACCAATTGCAACAATTCAATGAAATACCTAAGAATACGACAAAAATTGCTATCGCCAGCGTATAAAATTCCCAAGACGTCCACGTTGCTTCTTCTAAACTAATTGTCTTTCGTACGGCTGACGAATTTTATATATTCTAGAATTCATCTTTCGTTCATTCGCCCTCTATCTCCTCCCTCCAATTTACTGACTTAATTTGGGAACCAAATGAGGGATGTTAAACGCATCTTACCTGCGGTATTGCAGCAATGTTAGTCTTAAATACCATGCAGCAGGGTGAATTTACAGGATTATTCCGATACCGTGTCAATACAAGTGCATATTGCCAGATATAAACAGCATAATTCAGGAAGTATCCAGAAATGGGAAGCTACTGTTGGACATAATTCTAGAGAAAACTAGCCAGAGCCTGACGAAATATCTCGAGTTTTATCTTGGTTCAGAGATTTTTGTACTGGGACCAACTCCAGACGTCCGCTTTGTTAGTAACGAAGGTGAAATGTATTGTACCAGATAGAAGCAGCGATATTCAGGAAGTGTTTCGAAATGAGAACGCACTGTTGGAGAGAATTCCATATAAAACCTGGCAAAGACTGACAAAATCTTCCGAATTTGATCTAGAGAGAGGGTGGACCACATTCCCATTGGCTCAGAGTCTTTTGTATTCGGATCTCAAAAACAAACTCCGAAGGTGTGATCTACTAGTAACGACGGTGAAATCTATAGTAGCAGATATAAGTAGAGCAATTCAGGAAGTGTCCAGAAAGGGGAACGAAGCGGCACAAGCAACGATATTCAGGAAGTGTTTGGAAATGAGAACGGACTGTTGGAGAGAATTGAATATAAAACCTGGTAGAGCCTGACAAAATCTTCCAAATTAGATCTAGAGACAGAGTGGACCACATTCTCATTGGATCAGAGACTTTTGTATTCGGATTGCAAATACCAACTCCGAAAATCTGATTTACTAGTAACGACGATAAAATATATTGTATGAGATATAAGCAGTGTAATTCAGGAAGTGTCCAGATATGAAAAGCCTCTGTAGGATATAATTCTATATAAATCTTACTAGAGCCCGACAAAATCTCTTGAATTTTATCTGCAAAAGAGTGGGCACATTCCCATTGCATTAGAGACACCAACTCCTGAGTGCTGCAATAATGGTGAAATTTTATTGTGCCAGATATAAGACGCGTAATATAGGAAGTGCTCAGAAATGGAAAGCCAATGTGGGACAGAATTATATTGAAAAGTATGTATTACCTTTAGTACCTAGTATCCATATAGTACTTAGTAGTTAATATGGATTCTGAGAGATTTTTTTTTATTTATTTACGATATATTAAAACTTATAGTGTATTCTTGTGTCCATTGTACTCTTGTGGCCGTTGGTGGTGCAGGCTAGTGTGCGCGGCTCTAGTGCAGAGGAACGTGGGTTCGATCCCTGCTCTGGCCACCTTACATTTCCTTCGACGACGGCCACCTTGCTTAGTGATGGCAACACTATCGAGTACTTAGCCATGACAAACTTTTCAAAATACCGTTCGGAACCGGTGTAAAACTGTAGGTCCCAATCAGAGAGAGAGAAAAATTAGAAAGCTTACAGCTAACTGGTTGTGAGAAGTTCACCCAATCCTTTCACGGGATGTAATGGGGAAACGGGTTTTTAATTGAACGAACCTACAAAAATGCAAGGCCTATAAAGAGGACATCGAAATGATGGAACACGTGTAGTGGCATTGCCCTGCTTGGGCGAGATTAAGACTGTACCCCTCTCTGATAATATAATACCTATTTCGGAGTATTTCCGGGATACAGATAGGACGCTGAGGGATACAGAAGGACGCTGAAGAAATGTATACGCCGCGCGAACTTTCTTTTGATGGATATTCAAGTAACTACAAAGTGCGCCTAGCATACCGACCTACAGGCTACCATGTTTGGCCAGAAATGATTCAATTCATGGGGCGAAGCTTCATAGCTTTGGAACTCCTTTTTTCCGTTATAAATTAACTTAAGTCATGACATTATTCTGGAGAGCTCTTGGTTGCAAAAGCCTACATGTCCTTTCACAAATCACACGCTCCTTATAACGCATTTACACCGCAGTTTATCACGGCCAGGTTAGCGTTAACCTTGTTCTCTAATCTCTGCCGTTTACACCGCCCAATTTGAGAGTAAATTGAAATTTCAGTTGGCAGCTCCGTGCTTAGACAAATTCCGCGCCGAGACAAAATTAACGAAGATGGCGGCACAACAAATTAAGTTGGCGGCTATTGGTTTTGCCTGTTTTGTACAAATTTGGGATGTTTTTGAAATAATGAACCTTTAAAATTTTGTCAGAGAGTCATCGCCGGCTAGTCGATAAAAGCGGCTCTCAGTTGAAACAAATATGAGCAATTTATATCGGCGGCGGCGTGAGCTTCAAAAAAGGTTTAGTGCTGCCACGCGTCGGTAAATTTTTCGATCGGCTTCCATCTCGCAAACAGTTGATTTTTTATGTATGTTAACAGTGCTGCATCAAAATGTACACTAGTTTAAAATGAGGTTAAAAATTAAACTTCAGTTTCTACAGATTAACATTGTATGAGTAATCTTCGGAGGTAGCGCGGGTTAATGGAGTTAACCTTCGAAATGCGATAAATTTCTTTGGTGTAATTGCCGTATTATAGTGTAGCATGCGTTGTTAGGCAAATGATTCTTCCAAACCCATGTTCTCTACCAAAGATTGCTGCTCATGAATAAGGCGTAGATTTGAATTTGCTTTTCAGTGCAGGACATGCGAAGCATATAGGGTTAGACACTCGATATGCGATTTCTGACCAACACGACCCGATTTGTGTGGCGGGTTAAACTCCTAATAGATAAGCCAACCCGTTATGCTGGGCTTGATAAGAATTAATTTGAAGATGAAATCTGGTGGATGAAACAGAATCTGTATAAGATATCCACATTTCAATGCATAGTCGAAATCGCTTTGTTGGATCCAGTACCGTGGACGTCGGTGATGCAATATTTAGTGTGCGCGCCTCTTGTAGATGAGGTCGTTGGTTCGATCCCTGCTCTGACCACCTTCAATTCTTTCGGCTGTGGTCGCCTGGTATAGTGACAGCAACACTATTAAGCATTTAGGCATTAAAAAGCTTCCCAAATACCGTTCGGAATCGGTGGAAAACTGTAGGTCCCAATCAGTGAGTATAAAACTTGAAAGTGCACAGTTCACTGGATGTGAGAAACTCTCTCCAATTCCTTCATGGGATGCAATGGGAAACCATATATATATTTTAAATCCAGTACCGTCCGGTTCTTCAACTGCGGTGTGATTTTCTAAGTGGCCTCCGTACTTTAGTCACTGAATGTGTCTTCTTAATTGAAATGCGACACGCGCTTAATGTTTTCAAGAAGATCAAGTTCAATGATATTGTCGACGATTGTTTTAATATTTTAAACAAAAAAAAAATATGAAAAAATGAAAAACAAAAATACAATAATAAAAGAAATAAATAATAATAATAATAAAGGCGACAACAACAAATACAAACTGACCAGCCAGTCCGTCCGTCTGTTTATATGTGATGGCATTCGAAAATAAGCAAAACATGAGGAGGAAACAAAACCGACGACAATACACAACAAAACAGAAAACAATAACAAAAACAGATGATTTAAAATAACGATGACAGAATACAACACTGACGTTGCAATCGAACGGCGATAGACAAATGGACGGACGGCAACTCTGTGAGCAAGAGATACAGTACAGTACAGTGCGAACGGCAGAGAGAGAGTCTTGTTAACAATTTAAAAAATAAAAATATAATAAGGCAATAAATATAAATAAATTTAATTTATAAATACAATAAATTATAAATTAGAACGTAAAAATATAAATTTATATAAAAAATAAATAAAAATAATACAAATTATAAAACAAACATACCCCAAAAATAATTCTGTATGATCCGTTGGTGTCTGATGATGATTGTGGACATTCAGCGTTTGGGGACGCAGGCTTGAGGCCGTCGCCGAGACCAGCAGGGCTGACGATGAGCTGCTGCGATAGGTGGTGCGTATGCTGGTGGTGGTGCTGAAGCTGCATGTTTGTGTGTCTGGTGGCGTTAAGCAGGATTTCGGGTTGATACCTGCAGCCGCCGCCGCGTTGGCGTTTAGTCCAGGTGGTGTTAATGGCGGTGAGGATTTTAAACTCAAGACCGCACCAGCTGTAGGGTTTAGGCATTTGCTAAGTCTTTTAGCGCCATTAAGGAGTTTATGTTTAGCAGCAGCGGCTGCTGTGGTGGATGAGTTATTTAGGGTGGTACTGGCGGTTTTTGCTCTTAGGCCCATGATGAATTAGGTTTTTGTTTATTTATTCTTGTGTATATGGAGTTTTTTCTTTTTTTTTTTGTATTCTTATTTACTTGGAGATTTAAGGCAATATTTTTTGTTTGTGCAGTGGCAAAGTTTTTATGTGTTTATTTGGGGTTTAATGCGTTTCATGGCGCTGTGTTGTTTGATTCAGTTTTTACTGTTTTTTTTTTAAAATGATAACAAAATTGAAAATTAACAACTCTGTATAGCGTATTTTAGTCCACAAAAAGCTTTATTATACACACATCAATTGGCAATAATTTTATAATTTAAGTTGAAACAGGCAAGAAAATGCAGCGGACATTTGATATTGTTTTTTTTTTTAAATGGCAACCCATGTGAGTTGTTTGCTGACGTGCTAGGGGTTCAGTTCCCAGTGATTAGATTTAGAAAGACTTTAAACAAAATGCTTAGTATACCAGAGATTGTAGCTAATACATTTTATTAAAAAATAGATTTTCCCAAATGTCATACAGAGTTTGATATCCTTTAGAGAGTCCCCAAAGATTAAGGTCCCGTCAGTTGTTAAAAACACTCAAAATATATTGTAGCTTCTTTTTTCAAATAAAAGCAAATCCTACATATCGATAACAGAAATCGGTGTTTTGATTTTCTAATTTCTATTAATATGGAATTAATTTCTCTGTTTGAATTTTTGACTTCAATATTCAACACTTGAATAACTTTCAACGTTCTCTTTTGTTTTAGAATAAGGTCCACTTTTAATTCCTCGTTTCAAATTCACAGTGCCAACTCTTTTTCATATATGCACATATGTAGGTATTCGATACACCTTGTTAGATTTTCTTTGGCCTACGATTTATAACGAAGTCCAGATTTATACAAGGTACCGACAACAGATTAAAGTCTTTCTTTTATATTTTCAATTTTTTTTTTGTATTTTTTTCGGTTAAACTTCTTGCTTAACTATTCAAAACAAAATTTGTATAAAGTTCTAAAATCAGATATTTTGTAATCCTGAAGTTTAAAATCACATACAAAGTGCGTATCAACCGTGCGTTTTATATCACCGCAATCACGACGTTTATATCAAGGGGCGCGCGCGTTTGTCCGAGTGTGTGCGATTTGATTTCTGTCTTCTTTGAGTTTAAATTTAGAAATGATTTTAGCGAAAAGCTATAGAGGCACTTCGAACGCGTTCAAACTGAACAGCAAAAAAAAAAGAAATAATATAATAATGTTTGTATTTTTTTCCTGCTTCGTCGCTGTCTTCTTCTTTAGCTTAATGTTTGGTCTCGTTTAATGTTAAAACGACAAAATATGGTAACCTCGTGAGAGTTGGCAAAACGCCGCGTATTGTGGCCGTAGTCGCCGAAGGCAAACTTACGAATGCCAACAGTCAATCGTTCCAAACGTTTTGTGTATGAATGAACCACATACCGGACGGAAAGATCATTCGCATTCGCAAGAGATTGTTTTGAAAAAAAAAACGAATCAAAAACAAAAATAATGCCGAGTATGCTCACTAACTTACTAATACATTGAAACACTATATCGCCAAATGTTTTAAAAGAGAACGGAGAGCTAGCGAGAGAGAGAGAGAGCGTGCGCTGGTAAAAAGAGATAAACAAATGATAACACAAATGAGTTTTAACCAGTGTTACCACCGGTATTATAAAAAATTGCTCAGGGTTTCTTCAAAAAATTGTCCAAAATCTCCAAATGTGGTATTTTTTTTGACGAAAACATTTTTTCCTTTCTCTAATTCCGAAGATAATATAAAAAATGGAGCAAGTTTACTTTAGGCGCAAATGGCCTATATTTTGTTTTTTTTTTTTGCCTGATAGGGCATTAAACGCTGATTATAAACACAAAAACAAAAATTGTCACTGGTCCACATTTTCCGAAATATAGGCCTTTAAAGCTTGAATGTATACTCGGGCATACGTCAGCCATTTATTATTCGATCTGGTTGAAATGGAAAATCATTATTTATTATCCGATATGGAAATCATTAGTCTTTCTAAACTTTCTATCAGTCTTTCTAAACTCTATAAATCTGTGTATAAACATTTTTTGCAACATAACAAAACATACATATTTTACATTAACTCATTAATTAAAAAAAAAACGATTTTTTAACCTCACTTTTTTGATAAAAATTGAGGGATGGGGGCCAAACGATCTTAACGAAAAGCCCTGAACGTGACTGCGCTCATCTCAGCCTTTGAAAAGGCCACGTTACAAACTACCTATCAAAATCGATATTTATTTACTCCCAAATACGTTAAAAATACACATTTCTATCGCTCTTTCGTGGCGCCAAAACAAATAAAATCCAAGGAGGATGTTTGCATTTGTATCCTTTACCTTTAAAAAAAATCAATGAGTATTCGAACTCACGGGCGATGTGTTAACACCTTTTTGTTACACGCTGAATTGCTACACCGGATCAACTCTATTCCCATTAAAACGGACTACTGTATCCCCTACCTTCTACCAGCGACAAATCTAAGGACTTCTATTCCGAACAGGAATACCTGGGAAAAGTCACTGGAAGGGCACACCGGTGGTGTCAGATTTTTCACTGATGGATCAAAGTTGGACGAGCAAGTAGGCTAAGGGGGCCATTCACCGGACCTAAATGTAAATATCTCCTTCAAGCTGCCTGATCACTGTAGTGTAATTCAGGTGGAAGTTACTGCCATAGTGGAGGTTGCTGAACTACTGAAAAGTAGTGTCACAACCCTCCGGAAAATATGTACCTACACAGACAGCCAGGCTGCCAAAAAATCCCTGGAAGCCATGTTTGCTACGTCCCAGACGGTGAAAGAATTCCACTCATCCCTTAGGGTGATGGCAGAGTATTTCGACAGCAGGCTGATCTGGGTACCGGGATACAGCGACATTCCAGGCAATTGCGTAGCGGATGCGTTAGCTAGATGGGGTATTACGGCACAGGTTCTTCCGGAAAAAGAAGGTGTTAGTATGCCAATCTCTACCTGCCGTTTGCAGATCAGGCAATGGGCCGATAATATGTTCAAGGACAAGTGGAGACTTACTTCAACTTGCAAACAAGCCAGGGTTCTCTGGCCAAAGAATAAACGAGTCTTACTCTCTTTATGGAATATTTTAATATAAATGCACCGTTTCGACAATGTTATTACATAAAACAATACAAAAAGCATAAATGTTTCAAAAGGCATCAATGTTACACATCAAAATTATGAATGGGCCAAGTTATGACAAAAAGAGAGTAATACGTTTTGAATCATTCGCCAGATGTCGCCAGTGCTTTTGAGTCCTACAATTAGTTCACTTAGTTCGCTATACTATTCAATACTCGTTGGCGACGACGACCTGCTTGTTTGTTCGTTGCCGCTACATCAATACCATCATACTTATTTTCAGGCAGAGACTATTGTGGTGATGCTAACGCTGCGTGTTGTTTGCATGTGTTCACTTTGATAGATTGCGCTACACGTACCTATAGATGTTAACACATCAAAAATATAACAACTTTTTTTAACACTAATGTGCCACAACCCAGTATTATCAACTGGTTGGTTGGTGTGTGTCTAGACTAACATATGTTGGGAAATTTCTTGTTTAATGGGAAGTTTTCTAGGTGGTGCCGGTAACCAATATTTAGTATATACTGTAGTTTTGAGCCCAGTAAAAAGTAAATTTAGAAAAGCCAAAGTGACAGAAGTTAAAAAAAGAAAATTTTATTAAATAATGTCTATTAATAATGTCTTTTCTTAAAAAAAGTGAATTTTCTCAAAACAACTACCTATTCATATTCTTCAAATAAATACCTTATCTTCACTAAGTACACTTGCGTAAAAAAATTACATTTTCTTACAAAAAGTAGCTTTTCTGAAAAAAATTATTTTTTTTTAAAATAAGTACGTTTTAATGAATAATCTATATTCTCCGAGCATGAAGTCAAATTTGATTTTCTTGAATTTATTTTCCTCGATATTTCGCTACTCCATTGTGTAGCATCTTCAGGAGATATAAACAATATTTAACAATTTAAACCAAATAGATTAAAACCATTTCTAGATTATTTATTGATAAAGAAAATGTAAAAAAGTAAATTTTCTTACAACAAATTGCCTTTTATTAAAAAACTAAATTTTCTTTAAAGAGTGCCCTTTTGTGAAACAAAATAACGTTTCTTGAGATAAGTACCTACTCTTAAAATTTTACCTATTCTTGAAAAAAAAAAACAATTCTAAAAATAATTCCCATTTCTTAAAAAACACAACCTTTTCGTCAAAAAATACCTTCTCTTAAAAAAAATACATTTTCTTACAAAAAATTATTTTCTTTAAAGTTCCTTTTCTCAAAAATAAAATAATACCATTTCCTCAGATAAGTAGACTTTCTGAAAATAAGTAAATTTTCTTAAAAAGTAACCTTCTCCTAAAAAGAGTACCACTTCTTTTTTAAAAAGTACTTGTTCTTAAAAAAAGTACTTCTTTGTAAAAAAAAACATACTCTTATGGCTTTTTCTTACAGAAAGTAGTTCTTCTTGAAAATAGTACCTTTTCTTAAAAAAAAAACATCAGCTTTTAATAAAAGAAGTACCTCTCTTTAAAAAATTACCTTTTCAGGAAAATACATACATATTCTTAGAAAAAGGACCTAAAAATATAAAATATAACATGAATATTTTATTATGGCACAGCTTTTTCCGCTTAAAATTTTGCCTATCTGTCACTGTCATAGCTCCGTGAAACACAATAAGTCGCTTTTCATTGGAACATCGTTGGGAAATATTGCAAACTTTTCTGACAAGGCACATTTCCGGCTCGACGGCTATGATTACACACCAAACTGCTGCATCGGGGTATAGGAAAAACTGGACGAGTTTGCCCAGAAGCCAATTTGTCATCAGAGAGCGGTAGTTTAATATCTCCGGTCATTCTAAGATTACAGGGGCGTATTATAACTTGAAATAAAGCCGGAATGAAGTCTAGACTATAACGAGGGTGTATACTATGCCAAGTTCTGAAAACAATATCTAAATTTTTTATTAAAAAGGTTAACATCCCCACATTTTGTGTTAAAGTGTTAAGAAAAACTAAAATATTTGTGCATGTAGGCATTTGAAAGACCTTTTTAATGGCTCTTATGCCAATCGGATATACGCGGTTATACATTTATGCTATGGAGACCCACATCCCAAAAAGTTAGCCCCAGCAACAACAGAAAAAAACGAATATATATCATTCCACTCAGCATGGAAAATTTAGTCAATTATAGAATGAGATGAAAATAAACTGTCTCAGCTGAAAAAAAATTAACTAAAAAGTAATACATCAAATGCACGACAATTCCGGAACTGAATTTACAAAAAGAAAACAAATAGAAATAAAAATAAATCATCCCAAAAGTTTAACATTTTCCCAATTGTTTGGATAATTATCCAGAATGTGGCAACACTGGTTTGAGCTTACCTCCAAACAAATGCTCAATTATTACGGATGAAGAGAGTCGTGAGAATGCAAGAGAGCTATAATAATTATATTTATAAAATAGCTACAATGGGTTAGGAAATGCTCGGCAGGTTCTATTAGATTAATATACGAGGGGTGAAGCAAAATGCCAGGTTTTTTTTTTAAATTTCCAGTATTGTAAATTCAAATGTAAATTAACTAATACATATCTGCCACCAGATTACAGATAAATTTTAAGAAACACTGCAACCTCTCAGGTTATGCAACAAATAGTTTGGGGTAACTAATGGGAATGGACTGGAGTACACTGAGAAAATTTCTACTGAGGACGAATTTCCTATAGAAAATACGAGTTTTCTCGCGGAAACGATAAAAGCGCAAAACAGACCTGCTTGCTTGCTCAAGTGTGTGCCCAGAAATGGGTCATTGATCGAGGCACAAATGCTTCGAATCCTCTTTGTCAACCAAATCTAACATAACCAATGTCCTGGCAAATGTATGCGAAAATTAAAAGAGAAAAGCTTGTGTGTCATCAAATACTATTTTTAAAACAGAAGAATGATAAAGAACTGGTGTACGAAATTTCATTTTGATCGTACAATCAGGACTAAATACGATCGGTAAGCCTAACTGAGGTCACTAAACCCATTTAGTAAAAATCCACAAAAACTTAAATCTATAGGCACATTTTATACATCACAGGTTATGACTTTCTGTAATCAATTGAAAACGAAAAGATATAAACAAGATGGATGCCGCGTTTGCCCCTAGTTGACCACAAATGCAAAAGTGTTTGCGGTTCTTCGACATCAATCCTGACGATTTTTTTCCCTTTATATATATTCGTTCACACTTCCGTTACAACACATACCAGAAGACCGAGCGATTTGGATGGATCTCCGGTAGCATCGGCACCGTCAGAGACGAAGGTCGGTCAACAACTTATTTTTGGGAAGTGCTCCGTATAATTTATAATAATTGCCTTCAAAAGAGAGGAAATAATCAACGGCGAATATCATGGAAATTTATTTTATAATCTCTTTGACGATTTAAAGAAGACATGATCGCATTTGGCTAACCAAAATGGGTTCTTCCATCAAGTAGTCACTATGTCGAAATATCATGAATTTGGTAACGAATTGATTCCTCCCACACCCAGCAGCATTTATTTCTTACAGCGAAGGGCATAGAGATGGCAACGCTTTCGCTTAGTGATGGCCACACGATCGTGTAATTAGAAGTTTTAAAAAAATCCGACATTTTCGAATAACCGGTTTTCGGAATTGAATTTGTTTAGATTATGTTGAATTTAATTTAATTGAACTGAATTAGATTTAATTGAATTGAATTGATTTAAATTGTATTGAATTGAATTGCATTGAATTGAATTGAATTATATTGAATTAAATTAAATTGAATTGAATTGCATTGAATTGAATTGCACTGAATTGCATTAAATTGCATTGAATTGAATAGAAATGAATTGAATTGGATTGTATTGGATTGAATTGAATTGGATTGATTTGAATTGAATTCAGTTGAATTGAATTAAATTGACTTGCATTGAATTGAATTCTAGTAAATAAAATTTATTTAAATTGAATTGTACTGAATTGAATTGCATTGCATTGAACTAAATTGAATTGAGATAGATTGAATTGAACTGAAACTGAACTGAATAGAATGGAACTGAATAGAATTGCATTGAATAGAACTGAATTGCATTGAACTAAACCGAAGTGAATTGAACTGAATTGAGCTGAATTGAATTGAATTGGATTGAATTCGATTGGATTCATTTGAATTGAATTGAATTGAATTGAATTGAATTGAATTGAAGTGAATTAAATTGAATTGAATTAAATGGTATTGGATTGAACTGAATTCAACTGAATTCAATTGAAGTAAATTAAATTTAATTGCACCGCATTGCATTGAAATTAATAGAATTGAATGGAATTGAATTAAATTCAATTTAAATGAATTGAATATAATTGAGTTGAATTGGATTGAATTGAATTTAATTAAATTGAACTGAACTGAATTGAATTCAGTTGAGTTGAATTGAATATAATGTAATTTAATTGAAAGTAATTAACTAAATTGAATTCAATTGGATAATTTAATGAATTGAATTGAAGTGAACTGGATAGAATTGAATGGACTTGAATTGAATTGGATTAAATTGATTTGAATTGAATTGAAGTGCATTAAATTGAATTGAATTAAGTTGTATTGAAATAAAGTGAGTTAAGCTGAACTGAATTGAACTAAATTCTATTTAATTGCATTGCATTGAATTGATGTGAATTGAAACTAATTGAATTGAATGGAATTGAATTGAATTCAATTGAAACTAACTGAATTGAATCCAATTTAACTAAGTTGAAGTGGATTGAATTGAATTAAACTGAACTGAACTGAAATGAAGTGAATTCAATTGCATTGAATTGAATTGGATTGAATTGATTTGAATTGCATTGAATTGAATTTCATTGAATTGGATTGGATGGAATTGAATTGAATCCAACTGAATTGAATTGATTTGAATTGGATTGAACTGGATGTACTTGAATTGAGTGCAGTTGAATTGAATTGCATTGAATTGAATTGAAGTAAATTGAATTGGATTTAATTGAATTGAATTGAATTAAATAGAATCGAATTGAATTGAATTAAATAGAATCGAATTGATTTGATTTGTATTGAATTAAATATACTCGAATTGAATTGAATTGATTTGGATTGGATTGAATTCAATTGGATGGATTTTAATTGAATTGAAGTGAATTAAAGTAAATTGAATTGAACTGAATTGAATTGCATTGTATTAAATCGAATTGGATTGAATTGAAATTGAACTGAATATAATTTAACTGAATATAATTCAATTGAATTGAACGAATTCAATTGGACTGAATTAAATTTAAGTAACTTAAATTGCATTCAATTGCATTGAATTGAATTGAATTTAATTTCATCGGACTGAATTCAATTGAATTGCATTGAATTGAATTGAATTGAGCTGAATTGGATTGAATTCAATTGAATTGAATATAAATGTAACTGAATAGAATGGAACTGAATATAATTGAATTGAATTGAATTGCATTGAATTGGATTGATTTGAATTGAACTGAATTGGATTGGCTTGACTTGCATTGATTTGAATTGATTTCAACTGAATTGCATTGAATTGAATTAAATTTAATTGAATTGAATTGAATTGAACTGAATTGAATTGAAATGAATTCCATTGAATTTAATTGAATTGAACTGAAACTGACCTGAGTAGAATTTATCTGAATATAATTGAATTGATTGGAATTGAAGTTAGTTGAATTGAATTTAATTGAATTGAATCGATTTGAATTGTGTTGAATTGAGTTAGGGGTGGCGAGATAAGGCGTGGTGAAGATAGGTGAGATGAGGTATGGTGAGGTGAGGTGAGGTGAGTTGAGTTGAGTTGAATTGAGTTGAATTGAGTTGAACTGAGTTGAATTGATTTGAATTGAATGGAATTGAATTGTATTCATACCTAAAGAAATGGCTTGGAGGATTTAACTCCAACAATAAAGTCATTGCGAAAACTCATTGCAAATTTGAACAGTTTGTTACATCCGACGATATTGTCGATGCTACAATGATTATGTACATTGTGGCGATGAATGTAAACTAGTGTGTCCCGGAAAATGGCCATAACCCCCTTGGGTTGTTTTAGGGTAATTAAGTAAGTGATTTCTCAATTGTGTCATCATCATTAATAGATTCGCTATCTCTAATTGAGGAGACCTATGTCGAAAGAAATTAAATGTGGCTAATGTTTGAATTGAATCCACAATTGTATGCACAAGAGTCGCTCACGGTCATCATTTCACAACATTGGTCACAACAGAAACAATAAAAGAGTATCAGAAAAATTACACTAAATACTGCTGTTAGATTTGTACACCCTTTGCTTTGGCAACCCTGGCATTAATGACATTTCAAGATGCGTGCTATTGTGACAAAATACGTCGTAGTATTATTATCTATTAATTGCTATATAATGATTCAGCAACGATATTTCTCCCGGGATACAATTTCACAGGAACCCAGATATATCATCAAATCTGGTATGGAAGTAACCAAGTATTTCTTGAAATCATTCAAATTTGATATTTCCTGATAAACATGATAGCAAGTTTTCTACGACTGCGATTATATGACTCAACCTGAACAGTTAAATTTGAATGTGCAAGAGATGCATATCTCATGCAATTAGCCAATATATGTGACAGTTTTGAATAACGTTTATCAAAGACAATAACATTGTGTGTTATTTAACATGCTTCCTAAAGAGATTAGCAGTAAACGGTCACAGTAATCACAGACAGATATCAGGGGATTATTGTGATAACAAGTTTGACGCAATTAATCGCGTGGATGTGATAATTAAGCACACAACTCTAGCTAATTTGTCGAAATGTTACTTTCCTTGGCTATGGATTACGTTAGGGAAGGAGAAACATGTAACACTTCTAATTACATTTCTAATTATTCTGAAGAATAACAGACCACAACTAGTCCCCAGTTATGGTGCATGGCAGAGTTCTTTAGTCAAATCAAAAGTATGTTGGCAGCTTCAAACAGTATTATATTTAGTTAACTGAAATAGTGTAAGGATTAGAGTTTGAATTTCAAAAAAGATTAAGATCTCTGATATGGACTAGTCATTTAGCTGTTGTCTAAGAGGTGTTCCGTGGTTTTCTTCGCATGCATATCAGAGAAGGTACCCTTAGATTCACAAAGAGGAGTCGAAGCTGAAGTGTTTTCACTTATGACCCACCTAAGCTAAAGCATCGGTCTTCTATGCACTCTTCGTAGTCCCATAGGGAGTATTTAGTTTTTTCATAAAGGGTGTCTCAGTAAGAATGCAGTTTTTCAATTTAAACTAAAAGCATATATTTTTTGAGATAGTAATAATTTTTTATTGAATTGTAAAGAAGACATGCTCCGATTAGGTATGGAATAAAATATCCCTCTAATCGCCCCCACGGCTCTGATGACAGGCCATTATTCGTTTCATGAAATTTGCCATTATTTTTTCTCAGAGACGTGACTGTATCTCACCCATGACGCGTTGTATCTCGGATTTGAGCTCAGGAATTGTTTCTGGTTTATCCGCATAAACCGGAGATTTCACAAAACTCCAAAGAACGAGGTCGCACGGCGTTAAATCGCATGATCTTGGTGGCTAATTTTCATCAAAATTTCTTCAGATAATTTGTTCTGGAATCGTTTCAGCATATTCATGCCGTCCAGTTACGGCCACAAGAACTCCGTTGTCATATTCCTGTAACGAATGCCGCCTCACCTAAATCCGCACCAGACAGTTGCTCGTTGTGGGTGCATTTGTTTCTCATGGATTGCAAGAGGATTTTCTGAGCCCAAAATTTGACAATTCTGTGTACTCACGAAGCTGTTCAGATGGAAACTGAAAATTCTTCTCACGACTGAAAATTCTTCGAAGTTGGCGAGCGGTCTCAGCATAACTTTCCCAAATTTTTGTAATAAGTTGTCACAATTGTAACGCGTTGTTCTTTCGTAAGGCGCTTCATTTTTAATAATCGGAATAAACACATGTGACAGCTGCCAAATTTCAGATTTGCCACTTGGACAAAAAAAAATGCAATAAACATATGTGACAGCTGCCAAATTTCAGAGTTGCCACTTGCAGAAAAAAAAATTACACTAAATTTAAAAAGTGCAATCTTACTGAGACACCCTTTAGAAACACCGAACTGCGTACAAAATATTACTGCGGTCTTCAAGCCTTACCCCTGAGATACTCCAAAGAAACTAATTTGCATAAGACCTAGTTTTAGGGTAGGTTTAGCAAAAGAAGTCGAAGCATGAGTGCTTGCCGACATGACCCATATCATGTCCACTACGTAGTCCCGTGGAAGGTATTGCATTTTTTTTAAAGCAGTAACTCCGAACTTCTTCAATCCCTTGCCCTGTATCAATTATTGGTGTTGTATCATCGAAGAGATTTAAACGCCGCCAAAGTAAATCAAAGGCATAGAAATGGATACCTCGTTTTGAATTTCTTCTAAAACTTCCTGAAATCGTTTGTTTGGTCTCGCTCAAGTCTCGGGTTCGTTCAGTCTCGCGACTCGCCTACTGGGAGCTTAAGTGTAACATGTCAGCTTCAGGCTCGTGGATCGACTCTCAATTTTGAGGGTTGCCAATTTTGAGAGCTGAGATCCGATGGGTTGTACTTTAAAAAAGAGACAATACTTCGGAAACAGTGCGTACGATTGCGAAAGTAACTTAATTTTTGTAAGTTTCTAAGAGAGTTAGATAAAGTGTTGCTTCTATGTACATGATAACAAAATCTTTTGGGAAACTATAAAGCAAAAATTTCCCTAGGATACAAATATGACCATATCTCGGAAACAGAGCGTCCAATTGCCAAAATTATGTCAAATCTGAGAAAAAAACCATGTACTGAAGTAGACAGTCAAAATTTCTCTTCACTCAAATGCCAACAAACAGAACTAGTGAAGCGTTAATCATTCTCTGCTCTCTCTCTCTCTTACTCTCTTCATTGAATATTTCAATACACAAGCAGCTCTGTAATAGTGTTATAGTAGTTGGAATAAAATTGCATAAACTATGCAAAAAATAGGAAATAATCAAGATATGACGCGAGAGAAAAATTCACTTGAGTGAATTGTTACTTTTTGGTTCTCTTTTATTGCGCACATCTTCTGATCGTCTACTTCTTGATCGTATATGGATCTGACTACGGCTGTGGGCTCACGAGCCTGCAGCTGGAGTTTGGCTTGGGAGTGGCTTACACGCGATCTAATAAGAACTCTGGTTAAAACGATAGAGCAATAGACAAGAGTCTATATCCCCCTCTGTAAGTTCTCTCGATGACGACGAGGTAGTAGGTCATTTCATCGAGTTCGAGTTGCTACTGAATTTTACTCTTTGGTTGGGTATAAAACGGACAGAAATAAAAAGAAATTACGTATTTCACTTTCGCTCGATGCAACTAGCGTCAAACTATAGAGCAATAGACAGTAGTCTCTATCCCTCTATTTAAGTTCTGTCGATGACGATGTAGTAGTACGCCATTTCATCGAGTTCGAGTTGCTGTTGAATTGAACTCTTTGGTTGAACATAAAACGAACAGAAATAAAAGAACAGAAATAGGCGTATTTTCGTTCGATGCAACCAATATAAAATATAATTTATCTGTCATTAGTATCAATCAAACACTATTTGCTTCTGGTTGCTTATCGCTCTCTGACCTATACACTCTGTTTTCTATCACTCTATTTCTTCCCTACTACATAGTCGATCAACTGCGTCATGGATACCCGCTGTTGGAACATAATCGATCAAGTTCGAGGATTACCATCGTATAAAGTGGTGCTTCTATTAACTTTCGGGTTCCCATCTAGAGAGCGCTTCGTGCTCTTCGCTGTTCCCACTCCTTCTTATGAGTCACACATGCAATTGTGGGTTGTTCTTGCGTATTATCGAAGTATAGTTTTTATTGCTCTGACAAGCTTGAAGTTGTCCATAAAATAAATAAATATTTTCCCATTACATCCCATGAGGGTATAGGGGAGAGCTTCTCACAATCACTGAGCTGTGCGCTTTCTAGTTTTCAATCACTGATTGGGACTTACAGTTTTACAGCGGTTCCGAACGGTTTTTTGAGAAGATAACCGATGGCCGCAAGTTGTTGTCCTTGCGCAGTATAATTTTGGATAGAAATTTTTTTTGGATGGGGTTTTCAAAAGATGCGTATTGAAGAGCTGATTATGGGAACGTCAAACTTTTGTTATACGACGGCACTTATAGTCCCCTGTCGGCTATTGAAGTTTCGATTCTTAGTATATTTGGGTAATTTTTTTGGTCAATATGACCATGATGAGCATAAACAGAAAAATATATTTTCAAAATTTTGATAGACTATATTTTCCACGGCAGCATTTTTAAGTTGCACTAAAATTTGATCCTAGGTTTTTAATGTCTGGAATCATATAGTAATGGAATCGTTTAACGTTTTTCCTAAATTACCGAACGAAGCATTGTGGGTAACAAATAGAGTGTCCAAAATAGACTTGTGTCCAACTCGTTCAGTAGTTCTCGAACTCGTTCATTTAAGGTACCCAGATAGAAAAATCACGAACATACTCGCCACGTCGAACATGTGCATTATCTATGTGAGGGTGATGTCTGGTCACCCTACATGAACTACATAGTTCATGAACTACACAACTCTAGTCCAAAACTGAAACCGAAAAGCCGGAGAAACTGGTTAACCGGTTTTGTGAAATTTTGGGCTTTCAACACAAATAATTATAAAAATAATTATTAAAAATAAAATTAAAAACGGGAAACCGGTTTCTTGAAAAATTGATTTTTCGAACAAACCGAAAACCGGTTTCTAAAAAATGCCGGTGGCCTGGTAACAAATCAGTGGAATTACAAAACTAAGCACTTCACGGCTCGGGATTGCCAACTCTGCATTAGTGTCTGAAAAGGTCCTAATCGGCGAATCCTAAAGTTCGACAGCGCTTACTGATGGTGAAAAAATATGCAATGGCGTGTTAGGAAATATGATTAGGTGGGTGAATCTCAATCTAACTGGATTGAAATATATTATACTTTTTTAAATATCTCTACACAAAATGGACTCCAAATGAACAATCTACTTTCAGTAGTAAATCTTAGATAACTACAACAGGAGAGTAGCTGCAGTGGTTGAAGTCGCTTTTTGGATAATTTAAATAAAAAGCTCTTGGAGTTGGTAAGTGCCAAATAAGGAGATTAAGAACGACTAAACTGAACCAATTCTGTTTGTTGAGGATACATTTTGGTTTCTTCAGTTTGTCTTCTTTAAGGCTTCTACATTGGTACAGTGATAGTTTTTCAATATCTTCCGGGATTAACTCCTGGTGCAGCATCCTTTTGGCAAAATATATAGTTACCCTTACGAAATCTGAGGAGACCATCACTTGATCGTATTAAATTTCTATATCAGTGTACTGAATGCTTGTGTTTAAATAAAGATTCACCACACTTTATAATAGTCCACCACATTTGAGTACCTGACCTTGTGCGCAAATTCATACTTGTCGTCTAAGGTTCCATTCTCTCTTACTTTTACCATAAAACTAACGATGCTTATCATTGCGCCCCGCAGCTGGGAGAAGATTTAACATTTTAACAGAGAGAGAAGGAAAGAATACTGCGATAAAAAAAACATCCCTTTTCAAGAGTGCAGTGTTTCGATTCCTTCTGTCTTTTCTCACAGGAAAAATAAAAAATCGTTATCCCAACACCCTTGACGATAAGAAAAGGTAACTTAAAAGGATTTAACATGGGAATATCTCCTTTTGTTTACCTGCTGCGTTCAAAGGCCAATACAACAAAGCGTTAAAAGGTCGTGTTTAACAAATGTAGAGTGTAATAGACGTGTTTGTATTATTGTAATCGCTTTTCACGGAGAGCAGGTGCACTTTTAACCAGCAGCAGAAAGAGGGAATTTCGATGCCTTCTAATGGGCCTGCCAAAGGCCGTCAGAAGACTACCCTACAAATGCAATCTTCATTTTAAATTAACACAGGAGGACATTGGAAGTGGGAACCTGTACTTGCCATTTCTATTGTCAGGGCTTTTAGCTGGCATGCAGATAAAATACCTCCTGGAAGGCATACAACAACAGAAAGAGGGAATTGGAATGCCTTTTAGCAGGCCTGCCAAAGGCAGTCACAAGACCATTATACAAACGCAATCTTCATTTGAAATTAACACTTTGGAAATGGAGATCTTCACTTGCCATATCTTTTGTCAGGGCTTCTAACTGGCCTGCAGAGAAACTACCTCCTGGAAGGTAGAAAGAGGGAATTTGAATGCCTCCTAGTGGGCCTGCCACATGCAGTCAGAAGGACACCCTACAAAAGCAATCTTCATTTTAAATTAACACAGGGCGACATTGGAAGTGGACACCTGCAATTGGCATTTCTTTTGTTATGGCTTCTAGCTGGCCTGCAGAGAAAATACCTCCTGGAAGGAGGAAAGCAGCAGAAAGGGGGAATTTGAATTCCTTTTAACAGGCCTGCCAACGGCAGTCAAAAGACTACTCTACAAATGCAACCTTCATTTTAAATTAACCCAGGGCGACCTTGGAAATGGAGATCTGCACTTGCCATACCTTTTGCCAAGGTTTTTAACTGGCCTGCAGAGAAAATACCTCCTGGAAGGCAAAAAGCAGCAGAAAGAGGGAATTTTAATGCCTCCTAGTGGGCCCCTAAAGTGGAATAAAAATAGGAATGTCTCTAAAGAGGAATATAAAAAAAAAAATTTGTGCAATTTTGTGCATCCATTCGGCATTCCAATGGTAGGCCTTCTGAAAGAAGGGGAGTGTGCCCACCTATGATCACAAATTTGCCTTCCACTAGTAGGCTTGCTAATTAGTGATGTACATGATCGAGGAAACGGTTCTTTATAAGAACCGACCGGTGCGGTGATTACAAGAACCGATTAACGGTTTAAATGAACCGTAAGACGGGTCCAGAATGACCCGAAAACGGTTCTTGAACAACCGAAAACGGTTCTCAAAGGACCGAAAAACATGTGCAAAAGAACCGAAATAGGTTCCAAAAGAGATCGAAAAGCGATTCTAACAGAAATGAAAAACGGTTTGAAAAGAACCGTAAAGCGGTTCCAAAATAACAGAACTCGCTTCCAGAGGAACTAACAGTGTTAACCTTTGAGGGTACGAAAATATTTATTTATATCAAATTTTATATTCTTATATTAAGATATTACACTTACGGCTCTTTGGGACAGCAATTCGGTGAGAACCGGAACCGTTCCAAATACACGGTTCCTCTTGTAACCGGACTTGACAGGACCGGTTCTTCAAATTCGCGGAACCGCAAATCACTATTGCCAACTGGCATGCCTATAGAAAAACGCGCATGCCTATGAACATCCACTTTCCTTTCCTAATGGTAGGGTGTTTGAATATATATCGGATCTTTTTGAATGCCTACAGGAGGCCTCTTTCCAGACCTCATTAAAGAAGCGAGGTTTGAGTGTGTTTCGGATTTTTCGTCAGTATACGAGAAGAAGCAAAGAAGACGTGTATGTATGCCTTCCAAAAAGAAGGTATAGTTGAATGAATTGAAAACTTGTGGAAAGAACTTGTGGAAAGATCTCTTGCTCTCATTTATTTCGATGATCAACAGGGCTGTTTAAAGGTGGGAAGTGTGGTGGAATAGGTGGAATATCCATTCTGCCTTCCATTGCTAGCGCTGCTGAAAGAAACTAAGTGTGCATGCCTATGAACATGAATTTGCCCACCACTAATAAACCTCCGTCGGTGGTGCAATGGTAGTGTGCGCGGCTCTTGTGCATGAGGTCGTGGATTCGATCCCTACTCTGAACACCTTAAATTTCTTTCGACGGCGGCCATCTCGCTTAGTGACGGCGACACTACCGAGTATTTAGCCATGAAAAAGCTTCTCAAAATACCGTTTCGGAACCGGTGTAAAACTGTAGGTCCCAATCAGTGAGTGTAAAACTAGAACGCGCACAGCTCACTGGTTATTGGAAGCTCTCCCTAATCGCCTCGTGGGATGCAACGGGAAACCATTTATTTATTTTTTAATAAACCTGTTGACAGGCATGATAAAAGAAAGGAAGATTGCATGCCAATTAGCATTCAGTTGGCCTTCGACTCACAGGCCTGCTTAAGATTAGGAAATTTGCACTAACATCTGATCTTTTTGAAGGCCTAGAGAAGGCCTCTTTCCAGGCCTCCTTCAAGAATCGAGATGTGCATTGTGTCTCAGTTTTGAAGAAGTAACGACCGTTGAAAGAAGCCTTAGTTGAATATGAATTAAAAAGGCATATTGCAGGCCGACTTTGAGAATGCCTTGACATTTCCATTGCTGGGTATGTACGAGACTGTATTTGCATTTGTATATTTGATAAGAGTGCAAACAAATACGGCCTTCGCAAAAACAAATATATAAAACAACAAAACCGTATTTATATTTGCGGTTTTTGTTTCCGTCTTCCACGGTTTTTGGTTTATTTAACTTTATTAATTGGGCTGGTTTATCTGCCTCCGAACAATGAGTATTGTCATATGCTTTTTACGTGCACACATTTGTGTCCCCACACAAAACACACACACACACCTTGACACATCCATCTATTTGGCTAAACTTTAAAAGTGACCAACTTTTTGATGGAGCTTTAAAACTTCAAACCGCCTTCACTTAATGTGTCACTGTTATTCAACAAATCGACCAACCAACCGTCCACCTAACAAAAGAAACGTTACGGTTATTTCGACTGGGGGCCATACGAGCCCCCTTTAAAAAGTCATTAGACCTTAATATGGTTTCTAATTTTTCAACAGATTTTACCTCTCTCTCTCTCCCCATATCTATCCTTCCGTCTATCTCTTTCTCTCTGTCTCTGCCTTCCATCTCTATATCTTTCAGTTTGCCTTCTCGTTTCGCTTCTCTGGTCTGTTTAATATTGTTTACTAAATGTGGCTGCTAGTGTTGCCACATTGCTATATTTTTGTTAAATGGAGCACAAAAGTTAGGACAATCTGACAAAGTGTTGAAGTGAAATTAATATAAATTAATTAGAAAATAGGGAAATTTAGGAAGTCTGCGTGCATTTTTCATCTAATTAGTTAATGTTTTTTGAATAATTATAGCGAACTACGTACATTCGCAGAAGTTTTCGTTTGAAAATAGGTTGTAACCAGGGCTGTGGAGTCGTCAAAGAATAGTTGCGACTTCGACCAAGGACAAAAATGGATCAACATAACATTTTATTTTTTAAATATATTTTTTATTTTTATTAATTCTTTTAATAATAAACTAAATACTATAATAACGAAAACTTAAAATAAAATAACAAAACTTCAAGTAGTAAATCTGAAATAAAAAATTATTCTGCATTTGTTTTTAAAAATAGGATAGCATCAATAATATCTAGCTTCATTGATGGTCTCAAATCGGAAATGATGATTTTGAGTACAGAAAATAGTCGTTCTATGGAGAGTTGTGTCGGTGACAATGCCGTGGCGATCATAGCAGCATCTTGCAAAATCTCAGGCTACTTTGGAATTGCATCTTTTATTGCTAAATTTGAAGAACGGTCAAATTTCTCCACCTCCTTTAATGCTTGGTAAAAGTCTAGTTTAAATTTAGCTAAGGCTGTTGGAGTTTCTGTGTCTTCGCTACTTTCTACTAAATTTAAACGACGACGCTTGGACTGCTCCTGCTCGTCTCAATATTTTTCAAAATCATCTACAACAACGGCCTCTGGAATTATATTTGATGAAGAGTAATCATTACGTTCTTCAACTTGCATCTGTATACCTTTCATACGAATGGCTAATTCATATAAAGCATCTTTAGGTCTAATTTGACGTTTGAATTTGAAAGTCGCACAAAAGTCGCACATTTTTAACGTTTTTATTTAATAAAAACACAACAAAATAAATAAACTAAAAAATAATTCATTACAAAAGATTTAGTCAACTTCTGTAAAAAAATGCAAATATTTGAAAATAGAAAATATTGAAAAAAAAAATTCGAAGAATTTTTATTTTGGAAAATATTAAAAAAAAAACTCGCTACTCCGACTCCGGCAAAAACACCGAGACTCTGACTCCACAGCCATGGTTGTAACAAATTTTTGTTCCCACATCTAAATCGGGGATGCTACATCTTACTTCAGTCGCTACAACTAAAATTCGATTGGCGCAACCTCGTTTCAAAATTAATTCGGTTGCGACAACCGATATTTATATTGCAACATATTGCATCAACATAATTTTTCATTACCTCTGTTCTAGCTGCAGAAGAATTCGGTTGTGGCAACTGCAATTCGGTGGCAACAACCGAATTTTCAGTTGCTACAACATCTTTTAAAATAATTAGTTCTGTGACTTCAGGGAGATCGCATTGCAGGTTATGGGCTAAGAATTAACGATGCAACTAATTTTTCTCAGATAAACTTTACCGTACCTATTTGGAACGTCCTATGAAATACGGTAATATATTCCCGGGACTTCGAAGAGTCCACAGCATGCCGAAGTGTTTCCTTAAGCATATGACAATAAATTGAAACTTTCCGTCCTTCTAGTATAACCTGTAAATTTACTTAGTGTGGTAAATGGGCGTTCAAGCCATATGTTACCCATTCTTGGTGTTTCAAAATAATACTGAAAAAGGGAGGAATACGAATGCTGGAGGAACCAATTTGCTCTCCACAAAAAGATTCAGATGTCATTCAGCTTAAGACCCTGAATGTCTTTTACATCCAAAAAGAATAAAGACGCTAAATATTGTGACCTATTTAAACAAAAGGCAGAGCTGTAGTATTGGAGATTTTCGACCAGACACCAAGTCTGGACGCTTTAGCATTGACGATTTTCAACCAGACACCAGATCTGACCGCTTGCCTGCCTCTTATACAGTGTCCAGTCATTATACCTACTAGCGTGTCAAGATTTTGGAATGATTTGGGCCATACCTAAATGCCTAACTGGTGATCCTGCAAATTGTGTCTATCATTCACATGTCTGTTAGATTTGGTTTTTAGCCTGAGCTTGCGTGTAGGAGGGGTATACCCATCTACTCCATATCCAGTGGAATGTATGTTGGAAGTTGCTGGTGTCACTTTGAGATAGATTCGATGCAGCATCTGCATTGTCTCAATCACGGTTATGTGCCGAAGGAATCGTTATGTAGATGGACGAGCTTAAATGTGTTTCACTGATTTATTTAAAGACGCGGTACACTGCTCAAAATTAGTTGACATACTATGCATAAACGTGCACAATTTTTAGTACTTCAGCAGCAAAAGGAAGCCCGTTGTAGGCATAGTTTGGGTACTTCAAAATACCCCTTTAAAAAAGACACAGAATGGGATTGAAGTGTACGGCCTTCCTAAAGGAAGCCTGGGTGCTTCCAAATACTCATTTAAAATATACAAAGAATGAGACCGAAATGTAAGGCCTACCAAAAGGAAGCCCTTTGTAGGCATAGTTTGGGCGCTTCCAAATACTCACTTAAAATATACACAGAATGAGATTGAAGTGTAAGACCTTCCAAAAGGAAGCCCGTTGTAGGCATAGTTTGGGTGCTTCAAAGTACTCATTTAAAAAAACAGAATGAAATCGAAGTGTAAGGCCTTCCAAAAGGAAGCCCGTTGTAGGCATAGTTTGGGTGCTTCCAAATACTCATTTAAAATATAAACAGAATGAGATTGAAGTGTAAGGCCTTCCAAAAGGAAGCCCTTTGTAGGCATAGTTTGGGTGCTTCAAAATACTCATTTAAAAAAACAGAATGAGATCGAAGTGTAAGGACTTCCAAAAGGAAGCCCTTTGTAGGCATAGTTTGGGTGCTTCCAAATACTCATTTAAAACATAAACAGAATGAGATTGAAGTGTAAGGCCTTCCAAAAGGAAGCCCGTTGTAGGCATAGTTTGGGTGCTTCCAAATACTCATTTAAAATATAAACAGAATGAGATTGAAGTGTAAGGCCTTCCAAAAGGAAGCCCTTTGTAGGCATAGTTTGGGTGCTCCCAAATACTCATTTAAAAAAACAGAATGAGATCGAAGTGTAAGGCATTCCGAAAGGAAGCCCGTTGTAGGCATAGTTTGGGTGCTTCCAAATACTCATTTAAAATATAAACAGAATGAGATTGAGGTGTAAGGCCTTCCAAAAGGAAGTCCTTTGTAGGCATAGTTTGGGTGCTTCCAAATACTCATTTAAAATATAAACAGAACGATCTTGAAGTGTAAGGCCTTCCAAAAGGAAGCCCTTTGTAGGCATAGTTTGGGTGCTCCCAAATACTCATTTAAAAAAACAGAATGAGATCGAAGTGTAAGGCCTTCCAAAAGGAAGCCCTTTGTAGGCATAGTTTGGGTGCTTCCAAATACTCATTTAAAATATAAACAGAATGAGATTGAAGTGTAAGGCCTTCCAAAAGGAAGCCCTTTGTAGGCATAGTTTGGGTGCTTCCAAATACTCATTTAAAATATAAACAGAACGATCTTGAAGTGTAAGGCCTTCCAAAAGGAAGCACTTTGTAGGCATAGCTGGGTGCTTCAAAATACTCATTTAAAAACTACACAGAATGAGATTGAAGGCTAAGGCCTTCCAAAAGGAAGCCCTTTGTAGGCATAGTTTGGATGCTTCAAAATACTCATTTAAAATATACACACTAAAAGATTGAAGTGTAAGGCCTTCTAAAAGGAAGTCTTTTGTAGGCATAGTTGGTTGCTTCCAAATACTCATTTAAAATAATCACAGAATGAGATTGAAGTGTAAAGCCTTCTTATTGAAGGCGTACCAAACTATCAGGTCTAGAAGGCCTGCTATAGTTGCACTTCTAAACAGTTTGGAAATAAGTCAATTCTAGAAGCTAAACTGGCTTCTAATATTGAAATTTGGTGAGAATTATTTTCACCGTTTCAAGCTTTCGTGTATCTAAAAAAAGTTTACATTGATTGATTTTTTATGCTATCTCCGCTGGAATTTTAAGACGAGGTTTCGGCAATGTACAGAGCTTAATTGTGTCTTGAAGTCATCCATTATGAAACCAAAGCCCATCCATGCCTCCACGCATCATAATATGGTTTTAATAAGATGGAAATCAGGAACGTTTATTGCATCTTTGTGATAGGAAGTTAGAAGCCTTCTGTAATGCCTTCTAGAGGAAGGCCGTCATAAATAAGTAGGCAACTTACTATGAATAAGAGTACGGAGTTCGGGCATATCTTCTTACCGATTCCAGTTAGATATTTCCAAGTCATTTGGATGCGAATAGGAGACTTGCTCGAAGTTCTTCCATTCGCATAATTTCCCGCTGAGCATATTTGAGGAAACGACGGGAAGTTACACGTTAGAAAGCCCTCTGCAATGCCTTCTTGAGGAAGGCCCTTTAAAATTGAGTAGACAAATGAGTAGACTTCGGGTATGGCTTCTTACAGATTCGAGTTAGATAATTCCAATTCGTTTTGGATGCGAATATGAGACTTGCTCGAAGTTCTTCCACTCGCATAATTTCCCGCTGAGCGAAATTGAGGAAACGTTTATTTAATCTTTGGGATGGGAAGTTACACGTTAGAAAGCCCTCTGCAATGCCTGCTTGAGGAAGGCCTTCAAAAATGAGTAGACATATGAGTAGACTTCGGGTATGGCTTCTTACAGATTCGAGTTAGATAATTCCAATTCGTTTTGGAGGGGAATATGAGACTTGCTTGAAGTTCTTCCACTCGCATAATTTCCCGCTGAGTGAAATTAAGGAAACGTTTATTTAATCTTTGGGATGGGATGCCATTATAAATGAGTGGGAAACTTCAAAAGGATAACAGTAAGGACTTCTGATATGGTTCATACCGATTCGGTATAGAAGGCATACAAAAGTCAGTTTGGACGTGAATCCGAGACCTTCTAGAAGATCTTCTACTCGTAACTCGCTGAGCAAAATTAAGTTTACTATCCTAGGATTGAGATACCGTCAAATGGAAATCTTTCCAGATTTTTTTTACAAGTTATTGTTGCAATTAGCTTGTATTTCGTTATATCTTGTATTTCCTTATATCTCACGTTCCCGTGGCTGCAATTTTACTGAATTACTCATCAGACTGAGTGTCAAAGTACAAGCCATTATAGATAACTTGTCTAAAATTTCTATAAAGGATTTGAAATACTTATCTGTGATAGGTCGATTGGAAATTATCTCTAATTGCCCTCATTTCACGTGACTCATGCGGCGCCATGAAATGTGATAGGAAATACCCAAATGGTTTTTTGTCACATGCATAATATGTAGTTGGCAACACTTGACAATGCTCTCATCGCTATCTTTGGAATAATCAGTGCAATCGATAAGTTTGTTGTACTTGTATAAGAAAATCGTTTCTATGGTTGTTTCTATTGTTGTAACTGAACGTTTGCTAAAAGTGTGAGTAGCAATCAAGCAATCATCAGTAGTGGAAGAAGAAGTATAAATGTCGTGACTTTTGCAAAGACGTTGAACTTTGATATTTGTTAAGGGACACAAGGCAAGAAAAGTCATAAGGAAATGTATTTAGTAAGATTGATAATGACATTAATAATATTAAACGTTTGAATTTAATTTTCTGTAGATCAAATTATTCTGATTATCGCCTATGGCTTTAGATGATGACTAATATTATTTTCGTGTGTGGTTGTCTTCAGCCCCATGCCCCTGCCACCCAAGAAACATTTTCACCGCTGCCTGCCTGTTTAGGTCATTGGCCCACAGAGTCTACAAAAGTCTCGGTACGATCAGTTTTTATTGCTCCACTTTATGCTCTCTATGATGACAAGCACAGCAAAAAAACAAAAAAACTATTGTGGATTTTATACTCGTGTGGTTTTTTGTTTATTATTTACTTTTTTCGGATTGGCTGTTTTTCGATTGTGTCTAAGCGTTTTTGATTACTTTTTGTTATTTTCGTGTTGGTCTCTATACTCGTTTTTCTTTTATTTCAATGCGGTTTGTTTTTGTTTCCATAATCGATTTCAAGTGTGGTACGAAGTACCTATTTTGTAGTATTAACAGGTGGACCTCGTACAATGCGGATAATAATTTTGATAACTTATTTTTAAAATTTCGAAACTCGCCTTGTAATTGCAGCGAAGGAAACTACGGTTCTAGGCAGAATAGGTTGAAAAGTAATACACATATTTGAAGTTTTTTAAATGACATCGAAATCAACATCGGTCAACAAGAACTAAATCATTGCAATTACTTTAGAATATGAGCTGTAAATTAAAATCTAATTAAAATTAAAGCCGGAATCACAATGCAAGCAAGATTTTCAATAGGCGTTCGCAATGTAAGCAACAGTTTACTTCGAATCGAGATGTTTGTTCTAACAGGTGATACCAGTATTACGGCCAATATATCAAGGCAACAATAAAATATATTTTGTTTTCGTGTCAAAGTTAACACAAATGTATGCCAAGAATAAAAGTAAGCCAGAAATTACAAAACCAAATACATTAGAATTTGATTCTTCATGTAATGAACAGAAGGAAAAACATATAATTTAAGTTGTTCTTATAACACAATCTCTAAAAAAGCCTCATTCACAATGCAACCGACAGTTTCGTTTCTCATGCCAACTCGTTCTCACACACAGAATTTCACATAATGTCTTTTCGTTTTTTTTTTTTAAATGTAACTCCAATTTGTCGCCGAAGTTGGTCTATTTCTACTCCAGCAACATATTTGTTCGAATAACTAATAGACTATTAAGCCGTAGATGGCGCTGTACTTCGAGTTTCATTTTCAAACTTAAAAACATCATAGAAAATTGAACACATTTGTGTTAAAGATGCATTATAAAGCGTAAGTTTATCTGTAGAATCTTTGAATAGCAAATATCTTTAAATACATTAACATTTTTAGTATTCAAAATACAAACTGGAAAGTGACATTTGAATCATGATCCAACTAATAGAGGTTGTGTTATAAGAAAAACTTAAATGATTTGTTTTTCCTTTTGCTCATTACATGAAGAATCGAATTCAAATGTATTTGGTTTTTGTAATTTCTGGCTTACTTTTATTCTTGACATATATTTGTGTTAACTTTGACATGAAAACAAAATATATTTTACTGTTGCCTTGATGTATTGGCCGTAATGCTGGTATCACCTGTTACAACAAACATCTCGATTCGAAGTAAACTGATGCTTACATTGCGAACGCCTATTGAAAATGTTGCTTGCATTGTGATTCCGGCTAAATGTCCCATGTATCAGGAAACCTGAAATATGTATGTAAATATATCTATTATATGGAAAAGTTGCCAACTATAGAAGATAGAAAGTGCATAACAAATAAATTCTAACTAGAGTGCTCGCCGATAATTAAGACGGAAATGCTATTCATTGCGGGCGATATATGTGATGCAAGCTTTCGAAAGGGACCTTATCTTGCCAGAGATGCAAATTCAGTTTTTCACACCACTGGATAAAGAACAAAATTCGGAAAAGAACGCCACCAGGATCACGCAAAAATGCCAACCTTTTCCAAAGTTAAAGCATTTTGAAATTTAGAAAAAGGGTAATTTCGAGATAATTGAGGTTAAAATTTGACATAGTTTTTGGACGTGTTTTGAGGTTTGGAAAAATTTACTTTTATGCTATCTAGCGGAAAAATAATGAAATAAAACTAGTATGTATTTCATCTTCAGATGTGTAGGTAGTGTTTGTTGCAAAACCCCCAAAACATGAAATTTTGATCTAAATAGACGTTTGGGTCGGTATTGAAAATTGGAACTTTGGCAAGATAAGGTCCCTTTCGTCAGCTTGCGTCACATATCACTCGTTTTAGTTCAGTTTTCGTTGCTTGGTATTTATGCCCTAGTCCTCGATCTCGGACGAAAGCCAATCAGACCAAATCGACTCAAATTGTGCTCTTCTACGTCAAAACCTTTCGTACGACTGACATACGACCAGTTCCACATTTGACAATTTTCCACCTACATGGACTTTAATTACCCGTGTTGGTCATTTAAATGTCATTTAATATAAAAATGTTCTGTTAGTTTTTAAATAACGAGTGTGAAACTCGCCCTTACACTTTAATAGCAAGTGACAGCACATTCGAAACACAGAAATTGTACGTTTTCGTTCGACTTCAAATTGCGAGATTGCGAAGCGTAGATACGAGGGCGGATCTATAAGTCCGTGACTTTTTGAATGAAACATAGTTTTTTTAAAAAAAAAAAAGTTATTTTTCAACACAATCTCCTTTTAGCTCATTATACTTAGCCCAACGTTTGTCTAATTTTGGATCCCTTCCAAAAAAAATGACGGTCTATAAAATAGGCATTTGTCTGATAAATAATTGTATCGTTGGAGCTAAATCTCTTTCCACCGAGCCATTTCTTTAGGTTTGGAAATAGGAAATCCGGAGAATATTGGGGATGAGGCACCAAATCGTAGCCCAATTCATGGATTTTTTTCATTGAGACTGCACACCCGTACGTTTATGGTCAATTGCGAGCAAACGCGGCACCCGTCTTGCAGATAGCTTTCTTAAACCCAACTGATCATTTAAAATCCAAACCAGTCTGCCATATGAAATGCCTATGGCATCAACAATCTCACGCACTTTTACTCTTCGATCGGAAAACACTATATCTTGGATGTTTTCGACATTAATATTGTTTTGATAAATATTTTGAGATTAAACTTTTCTACAAGCTGACAAATCTGGATTTTTTGTTGTTTGGATGCCGTGTTTGTATCCTGTTTGTAGCTTGTCGCAAATATAGTGTACTTGTGTCCAAAAACATTGTGGTTGCTATTCAATATTACATGTTGGAGGCACAAGATTAATAGGATATAATATATTTTTTTGTGACTCTGTTTGTTAAAAACCGCTGCAAACAACATAGACAGAAAAAGCAGCAGATATTCAATTCATGAAAACAATGCTTGCAAACATATACATGTTTACAACAATATGTTGCTAGGGCTGTTTGTTCTTAGTAAGGAGAACGATTCCTTTTTAGGACTACAGTTTTACACCGGTTCCAAATTTAACAAACTACGGAACGATTCTTTTTCAAAACTACAGTTCGACACAGGTTCCAAATAGTATTAGTTTTAGCAGAATGTATCATATTGTATTACTCTAATATCATGAGTTTTCCTCTAGAATAGGCGCACAAGCTTTTTACATTCAGGAAGTTGAGACTAACCAACCAGCACCTACACCTTTTTTTACCTAAGGAAATTGCTAGTATCCGCGTTCTAACACATACTTTTGATTGAGCCAGAATGAGCCGGAATTCTGTAACTTTTTAACGATAAAATCGGTAGTTAATTGACAAATTTCGAAAAATTTTGTATTGAAATTTCATGTATTTGAACACTTTAACTATAAATTTTAATCGGTAAATGATTAGAGATGTCGGGTGCAGAAGTGTTTTAAATGTTTCTAATTTGATGTTGGTTCTAAAGTTTTGCTCGTTTGGACTCTAATATATCGTTTGGAATTACCAAAACGTTCAAAGGATCTATGATATGTGGATGTCCTATGATCCCAGGAGGACGAAACTCCTTCAATTTTTACTTAGAAGTGATTGTAGGCTTCGGTGGATACGCTAACGGGTCACATTTGGAGTGCGGTTCTTGGCAAGAGGGCTGGGCGTCCGCAAGTTAATGTTTCTAGTTTATGTTACGAGCACACATTAGCATTTGGCCAAGTTGTCGGGAAGCACTTAGTGATTTGAAAGACAGCTGCGGCATGATCGCAATCTGTGATGAAACTTTGTTGGATGGTCCTTCCGAACATTCGTGCATATATCGAATACACAAAAACAGAGCTAATATTCGACCGAAAATATCATCGAAAAAATACTACGGGATCAACGGAGTTCCGGGTGTAGAAGGATATCAGAATTTCTACACGGATGGTTCGAAACTGAATGAACAGGTAGGGTATTGGGTCTACTCTCATTGTCGTAGAATACCTGACCATTGTAGCCCTTATAAGGTCGAAATTATTGAGATTCGAAAAGTGACCGACTGGCTGAGGAATAATAGTCCAGCAGTGACGGAGGGTCAATGTCTTTTAAGATTATCAGGCGGCTTTCGAGTCCATGAAATCAGTTTACCTGATCTCAACATCTGCCCAGAACTGCGTATATCTTTCAACGAGATGGCTCAGCAGTACAATATTCACCTTTGCCGGGTGCAAGGCGTATAAGCTGGGAAAACTGTCCTACAGGAATTGTAACTATATCCTCAGTGATGATGCAGGCAAGGTGGACAAGGGCATATATTGTGACCGCCGATATTTGATAGCAGGAGATCTATAAAGTTTCTGTATTTACATATGCTCAAGGTAGAAATGCTTGTATTAGTTTCGGTGCGAATGCTTTACCATTGTTATGCATGCGACGAGTCAAAAGTTCATGGCAAATTCCTTTTTCGGAAGCTATAACGATGAGGAAGAAGATAAACCTAATGATCATCTCCCACTACATCTGCCCAGCACTAGCTAAGAGGTTGGTTTGTATATTGAGGGCTAGCTATCCATATGTTTAGTCCGTGATGTCACAGTGGAATACAAAATCTGCGTGACTCGTTCGTCGACTGCTTCCGAAACCTAATCTAACCTTACTCGATAACACTGCGTTTGAAAAACCGAAAATTTTATTTGACTTGCAGTGATTTAATGTAAATTTATATTACGTTCTGACCGGATGACATTGACATTGTGATTGACATGTCCACTTTTCTGTGTCCGCTGGTTTACTTTTGCAATAGTTGATCGACCCGATTCAACAAACCTTTTCAGGAATAATGTATGTTAACGTTTCATTTCCCGTACAGCATTAGGTGTAGAAATTTGGCGTAGCTCGATTACATAGGCCGGCATTTTAGCGAATTTCCCTAGAGCATCCCATGAAGAAATACTGGAGAGCTTCTCACAAACATCGCGTCCTATTTTTAGTGTAATTGTGACCTAAACTTAACACCAATTTCGAAAATGGTTTGCGTAGCTTTTTCACGTTTACCTACTCGACTAGGTTACTAGAGATAGCCGTCACCAAAACCAAGGAAAGGCTTGATCAACATTATGGAGACTGCACCGTCAATGTCAATGGTTTACAAGGGGTGAGTGTACAAGTAGAAAACGCACACCTCACTGATTGTGAGAAGCTCTCTCCTGTCCCTTCATGGAGTGTAATGGCAACAAGATGTACTGAATACCGTTGTCGCCATACCAGCACTAATGTCTCGCGACAAATCGCCGATAAAATACATGGAATTATACTGAGAATGAAAGTACCTGAGGCTGTAGGCATCTTAATTGTTTGAAGCATATATTACATAAATATTTGGAAATGAAAAAGCTATCCGTGCGGTGGTTGCGGCGTTTACTCACACTCGACCATAAGCGCAACCACTGCAAAAGAGTATTTGGCGAGGTACAACTACAAACCGAAGAATTATTTACGAGTGGATCCAATCCGAAGGATTATTTGCGCCTGGATGGACAATGCAACAGAAATCAAGGAACAGTCAAATCAGTAGACTTTTCTGGTAAACGTGTACCAAAGAAGGCCATGATAGGTCTGTCGGTCAACAAGGTCATGGCAACAGGTTTTTGGGATGCATGCAGTATCATTCACATCGACTTCCATAGAAAATTTAAAATCATCAACGGCGAATATTACTCAGATTTGTTGGACAGATTCGAAAATGATTTAAAGCAAAAGCGATCGCATTTGGCGAAGGAAAAAAGTGTTCTTCCACCATGATAACGTCCCCGCGCACTGATGTGTAGCCGTAATGCAAAAATCTATATATTGGGTTACGAATTCCAGCCTCATCCGACACATTGTCGGGATTTAGCCCCCAGTAACAACTTTATATTTTCCTACCTGAAGTAATGGCTGGGCGGTAAGAGCTTTGTGTCGAATGAAAAGGTCAACACTGAAACAATAGCCTATTTTGAGGAATTTGAGAAAACATACCATTTGAAAGGAATGCCAAATTGGAAAAACGATAGACTCAATTTATGGAGTAGGTAAAAATATATTTTTTTCGAAAATTCACGGAGTTGTCAAACTGGCCATATAGGAGGAGAAAAAATGTATTGCACGAATTGGTATTATTTGGTCGATTGCATTGTAGACTGAGTTGATTACGGTTTGGGTTTCAGTACAGAATTGTTGATATATCCATGGTGATTCGTGACATGTGTCAAAGGCAAACATATCCAGTTTGCATTGCCCTATAGTCGCATTTGGTCTGATGTAATTTTTTAAATCATGGATATATAACCCTATAGAGACACCACTACGTGATAAAAGACCAAAAAAAAAAAAAGACCCGTGTCTCCCAGTTTTGCCCAAAGTCATGCACTTTTTTTATGGGCCCCCAAAGAATTGGGGCCTCGGTGTCATTTTTACAAAAGATTGATCATTTTATCAGGCTCATATCTTGCAAACCGTTTGGTATTTTGATTTACTTTGTCAGGGAAAGTTGTAGCTCGTGTCATGAAGAACAACAATTGTATACCCAAAGAAACTAAAAAACTTCATCTTCAAGTTCAAAATCGCGAAAAACTTTAAAAATTAGATTTTTTACCTTTTTTTCCCTGTTTAGGTCCACAGGTAGCAAACCGTTCTAAATGAATGGTAACAACCAACCACTGAAATGTACTTAAGATCAGAATAAACAACTTTCTAGAACATATGAACTTCCTAGGAATGATTCTTAACATCGTTTAGGTACCGCTTAGGTAGCCGCAAAGGTGAAAAATTTCCCGTAAATTTTTTAATTTCATTTGTTTTTTCTTTACTTCAACATTGAGATACTATACTATTTATTACAAAAATAATAAAAAAAAATATTCGTATTATGTTTATAATGTTGATGGCCCTGGACTTGCCCACATGAAACAATGGACCTATGAAGAAATGAGTTCGATGAGCTATTTGTCTCAGGAGTAGGGCCAGTGAGATGGTTACCTAAATATTGCGATTTAACGTCTCTGGACAATTGCTTGTAGGGTTATATGAAGTCACTCGCCTATGCCGATAAACCAGCGCCAACTGTTGACAGGGAAAATCGCATTACACGTGTTATTAGCGAGATACAAGCTGCTATGCTTAATAGGCATACAACCTTTCAACGTACACGCTGAAAAATAACGGCCCCAACAACATATTGCAGTAAACATTTACATGTTTGCACGCATTGTTTTCATAAATCGAAAATCTGCTACCTTTTTGTTTCTTTGTTCTCTGTCCCGTTTTTATTTTTAGCGGTATTCAACAAACAAAGCCACATTTGGGTCTCAAAAACAGAGATTATAGCCTATTAATCGTTGTGTCTCAAACATGTTATATTGAATAGCAAACACAATGTGTTTGGGCACAAGTATAGTATAATTGGGAGGAGCTACAAACACGTTATATTTACCTCCAAACAATAAAAAAGGAAAGATTTTTCAGCACGTAGTCATGGACAACATTTACATGAAAACTCTTTAAAAAAATAACTGGAAATGATTGGTTTATCAGTCCAAATACAACTCAAAAAGGAGAGAAACCCAAAACGAAAACTGCTATTAGTGACACATTGGAACAAAATGTTCACAGATCTAGAACGCAAAGGCGCTGATGATAAGAGCCACAAACTTCGAAACGATCGCCCGCCAATGTGAATTTAAATCCTAGTTATGACCATAGAGCAATGATGTATAGAGACGCCATTGTTCTCATCTGACATTTCCTTTCACACTATTCGTGGTGCGGTATGTACGACAGAGAGTTATTTGACGTAGATTGAGTTAAAACAGGTGGAATTACAAAAACTGTTGATCAAAATTTTTCATGTCGTTTTGATGAAAGACTTTAAAATTTAAACGTATTCTGGACTTGTTTGTTATATTTTATTGTTAGTATACATTTGTGGTGTATTTACACAAAAATTTTAACGCACAAATCGAAATGCCGTTGCTGATTTATTGTTAGATGGTTTGAGCCATTGCCTCTATCTGGTATTATTAAAGCAATACTTTCCAACATGCAACGTCCACATGCAACACACTAAATGTCATCAAAATACTGAGAGCGGTGGCATCTCTATACATCATTTCTCTATGGTTATGACCATATAGAAATACAAAATTCTTCTTCGAAGATAAATTTCAAACATTTTGAAAGTTTTCAGTGTTTAGTTTGAAAATTAAAAACCAAATCACGCATAGCTACGCTGAGTGTTGACTCACAGTGCGTACGGCTGTCTCATGGACTCATGGAAAATGTCAAGGACTCAGATAGGATAACGAACTATTGGTAGGAACACGATACTTGCGGAACTAGAGAGCAGCACAGAACTAGAGGTTGTGCCACAATTTAAATATTTGTTATTACCACATACACACGCTAGCATTTTTTTCGTTTTTTGTTGTTTGGATGCAAATATAAAGTGTTTGTATCTTGTCGCAAATATATTATACTTGTGTCCAAAAACATTGTGTTTGCTATTCAATATAACTTGCTTGGGACACAATGTTTAATAGGTTATAATATCTGTATTTGCGGCCCAAATGTGGGTTTGTTTGCTGAAAACACTGCTGTCTGTCATAATAAAGAAACAAAAAGCAGCAGATCTTCAATTTTCGAAAGCGGTGCTTGCAAACATGTCCATGGTTCTGGCAAAATGTTGCTGGGGCCGTTATTTTTCAACGTGCAGAAGTGGTATTGAAACCATGTAATGCTTGCTGCTGAAATGGTGTCCTAACAAAATTGTATTATATGGGTAACGTGTCCCCCAAGGCCTAACTGTTTTAATTTTTTGTTGTTGCTGTTATATTTTCTGCGCTGCTTTCAGGTCTTTTGACATTTCAATAATTTTTCTTGCTTGTGTTGAGTGTGATTTTGTTTGAAAAGCCGTTTCTTCTAGCGCTTACGTCATTTATGAAAATAATACCAGAATGCTATACAAATTGTATGAGTGTAGGGGAGAACGAATATAGGAAACATAACAAAAAATAAAATTATGGCCAAATTTAGAAGAAACAGAAACAAAACAAAAACAGAAAAAAATTGGACAATGGAGCGCAGGTTCATACTCCCAACAAAAAAAGTTTGCTCGTCAACATAGCGTTAAAATGGTAGGAGTGGGAGGCACGATAGTACGGGAGCTAAATAACAAGGGCTAGAGTTGCTATAGCCCAGTTTGGTTTTGCTTCTTGGCTGATACGTATTTTCCCATATGTTTATATGGTTTTACTGAAGTATGATTTTCGATTTACTTAGGAAACTGTATTCAACAACTTGTGCTATTATAGGATGAATTGTTGTGAATTATAAATATTTCAATGCCCATCAAAGAATCTCATTGATCGTATTCACAAAAATTATTGCGGTGTATAATCGCACCTTATAAGGATCTAAAAACTACAACTCATTGAGAATTGTGTCCAACACTTACTACTAAAAAAAGCATGCGTTGTTTTGTTGTCAAATTAATAATAATTGCACTGTGGGAAATTTCTGAAAAAATTACAATAATCCAGCCGATCTTCAACGGCTTGTCCGATCAAGAATAAATTTCGCATAGACATAGATGAGGTGTAGTGCTATTAGAATTCCTATATTTATAATCCACAGACATTACTGGAACCTCACAGTGGATGCCCAAAATGGACAACATCGACCATCAGAAAATTGTTAAACGTTGTCCAACATTGAATTTGGTTTCTACTGGAAATATTTTTTAGATTTTTGTAGCGCGAGTAAAAACCTACCGAAACTTTTCGGATATGTCTACTTTTTTTCATTGTACTCGAGATATTTTGGGGAAATCAATCCCCCCACTGTGTATCGGTGGAACAGGGTTCTGGATATGCCAGGAGAAACCTACCAAAAATTTTCGAATATACGAGTATCTATTTTCTCTAGATATTTGGGGAAATCAATCCCCCCACTGTGTAAGTGCGGAACAGGGTTCTGTTTTGTTTCATTTTTTGAAATCTCTTAAAGCTTTTTGTGTGTGTGTGTGTGTTATTTACTCGCTTATGACCTTTTTCCCTATTTAGGGTCTTTAGTTTCTTTATTTACCTGAAAAATGTCTTCACCGATTTCATGGTATCCGTGAGTTCCTGCTGCGGCGTTGACGCTGATGCCGCCGAATACCTGAACTTGTTGGTTGATGGCGTCTTTGTTGCTCTCGCTGCCGCAGATGGAATCGACGAGGAGGAGCAAGATGATGACGCAGCTTCGGAGACGAACATATGTTTACTTTCGATTTATCGATTTGTTTTTTTTTATTGATGATTACACAAAAACATACTCCACCTCACAATGAAATGTCCGGTTTTGAAATTAGTGGTGGGTATGGAGAACAAAGTTTTCATTGTTGTTGTTGATAAGCAATTGGGAACCGTAACTTAGGAGTGACATTCACAACAGTGCGACGCGACGTGACAACGATTATACTATGTACATGAATCACCAACACACAAAAAAATATTCGACAAGAGTTACAAAAACAAAAAACTTTTGTTCGTGACTGTGGAACAAAAGTTTACACACACAGTATTTTCATATTATTTGTATTGACAAATTGTAAATTTTCTACTTTGACATATCTTTTGACAATAGCAACAACAACAACATATCACTCATTCCATATATTGTATTTGTATATTGTATCTGTACGAACATTACGATATAAACAAACAGCAAGATAATTGATAGTACTCGCGTAGTATTTATTTATTCCATTACGGCAGCAGTGAAAAGCAGCTCCTCCGCCCCCCGCAAAATGGAAACGGAACGCACAGAAAAACACCAACAAAAAAAATATCAGCTTTTTCTAGTATTTCCAGGCCCGACTCACGTCCGTGCAGAACGCTTCTGAGCAAATGTTTAAAATGCGAACGCAACGCGAAAGACAGACGAACCAACAGATGTGCACAAAACGAGAAAACAAAGATAATGGAGGAGAAATAGAAAATCACTTATGGAAAACGAAATATAAACGTTTGGCGATAACAATAAACAAGAGTACAGATACCAACAGCAGTTTTGACGTTGTCCGACGTTTCTCTTCGACATCTGAATTGGAACTAAATGAAATCGAGTTTTGTGTTAAATTGTGCGATACATGTTGAAATGATGGGTATGGTTGTGTGAGACATTGTTCAGGGCAGCTCGGCCTAGTACAGTCATCGCAGTTATCGATAACTATATAATTAATATAGCTATGCACAGTATTATCTACAAAACACAGGGTGTGTGTGACAAGTACCAACTAGTAAAGACAACAACCTTCGGGTAAGGTTTTGAGCTTCACTATTAAATCGATGTTTTGCAATTACTGTGACAGATGTCGCTTTGAAATTTAAAAAATGTTGGTTGGTTGTTTGCAGAAAATTACCACCTACGAAATTAGTAACAAAGCCAGCTAATACTCAAATTTTAACTAACTAATCTAGCTAATGGGAAATAGTTATCTTACTAACCCTATAGTAGTGCGGTGGAGGGGTATTCGTTAAACCGTTATTGCGCAGGAGGTAGTCAGTTCAAAACAATTTTTACACTCGCTTACAAAAATCAACTTGTACTTATGTTCACCTAAAAAATGTGTAATGTAATATGACAAATAGAATAAACAGTAGGGCGTTTCACAAAAAAAAAATTCAAGCTCTTGAAGCGGAATATTAAAGTTTGTGATCTAAAAGAATTTCGAAAATTTTTCGCGGAAATAGATTTTATCAAAAAAATTAGGTTATGGAGAAAAATTTTTGGAACGCTCGTTGCGGGATGGGGGCTAAATGAAAAAATTTTAAATAACTTTTTTAACTACTTTATTACAACCCATTATTGTCAACTATATTGGGTACTTTTGCTTTGGCTTGGTTTATCGGGAAGTTTTCTAGGTGGACACTGTTTATTACATATAGTAAAGGGTTTTTCAATAAGAGCGCTGCAAAAGTTTTTTTAAATAAAACAAAACCGGTTTTAGATACCAATGAAATTCTTTATTCCTGTGAAAGTACGTTCGATGCCATTATGTATGGAACTTGATTTCTTTTGCATGGCCACCACGGGCACGCTTGCAGAAGTCCAGACGCTGAACCCAATTTTCGACGGTTTTCAAGCATAAATCGGCCGATACTGCTGCAATTTCACGTTCGATATTCGTACGAAGTTCATCAATCGTCGCTGGCTTGTTGGCATCGACCATAGACTTGACGTAGCCCCACAGGAAATAATCTAACGGCGTCAAATCGCACGACCGAGGCTGCCAATCGACTGGGCCATTTCGTGAGATAACACGTTCACCGAACTTGGTTTCCAATAAATTGATTGTGGCATTCGGTGTGTGGCTTGTGGCGCCGTCCTGTTGGAACCACATGTCCTCCAAGTCCATGTTATCCAATTGGGATAGCGATTCGCATTCATAGTAGTGTGCCGGTCTTGATCATCACGGAAGAAGTACGGCCCAACGACGCCGCCGGCCCATTAACCGCACCAAACCGTAACTTTTTCGGGATGCAATGATGACTCATGGATTACATGTGGATTGCTGTCTGACCAATAACGCATATTTTGCTTATTGACGAAGCCATTCAGCCAGAAATCATAGCGCTCTTAAAGTAGCGCTCTTAAAGTTGAGGCCACTGACTCCAAATTTCGGTAGTAAATTTTAATAATTTCGACTCGTTGTTGGCTCGTATATCTTTCCATGATGAAATGGCAAACCTTACTGAAGAGAAATGTCAAAAGAGCGGGAAAAAATATTGCGTTGTTTGCTGTCCCTATCGATTTACTTTTGTAGCGTCTCTGTTGAAAAACCCGTTAGTTTTGAACCCAATAAAAAGTAAATTTAGAAAATCCTGACTGCAAGACTGGCAAATCCATGAAATACAACCCTGAGAAAGGAATTATATTTGGCAGTACACTAACTCTTACGCTGGACTTTTGGTTTGGTTTGTGTCTAGACTAACAAATTTCTTGTTTACTGGAAAATTTTCTGGGTGGAGCCTGTTTATTACATATTGTAGTTTTGAACAGAATAAAAGGTAAATTTAGAAAAGCCAAAGTGAAAGAAGTTTAAAAAAATAACATTTCCTTAAATAAGTGCGTTTTCTTAAAAAAAAGGAAATTTTCTCAAAAACAATACCTATTCATATTCTTAAACAGAGTACCGTTTCTTTAAAAAAATTCCTTATCTTAAAGAAGTACCTTTGTTTAAAAAAGTAAATTTTCTTACAAAAAGTACCTTTTCCTTAAAAAAATTTATTTTTTAAAATAAATACCTTTGCTAAAAAAAAGTACATTATCTTACAACAAATTGCCTTTTCTTAAAAAAAAAGTACCTTTTATGTAAAACAAAATAACCTTTCTTGAGATAAGTACCTGTTCTTGAAAAATTCCCTGTTCTTGAAAAATTCCCGTTTCTTAAAAAAAAAATTTCTTCAAAAAAAAATAACTTTTCTTACAAAAATTCCTTTCCTTTAAAGAAGGACCTTTTCGGGAAAATATAATACACATTCTTACAAAAAAGACCTACAAATATACTTTTTTTCAAAAAATACATTCAATAAATAAAAAATTTCTTAAAAAAAAGTTTGTCATTTTACAAAAAGTATCTTTTCTCAAAGATCCGGACAAATTTCTCCAGCGTATTCCTTGGCTCATTTCATGAAGAAAAGTCCACTAGGACCATGTCCGAAAATGAAAGGGTGCCAAATGGCAGCGGGTTCAAAATTTTCGGATTATCGGTCGGAGGGTAGTAGGGTAAAGTTGCTAACTTCTGAGCCAGCGGTCGGATTTGTTTTTGGGCTTGTTGGAAAGGTCTTTAAGAGGCCTTTTAGAATCAATAAAAAAAAGGTAGAAAAAAGTCAAATCGCCGAGATACAGAGCGTTCGAGAAAAAAATGGAAAAAAAATTCACATAAGATGGCAGGTAACTTATGTTTTTTTTTCTGTTGAAAGATAGTCATACCTCTTACCTTTCCAAAATGACCTAACCTAACCTTTCCAAATGGTCTTACCGTTCCAAAGTTATGACCATTTTACTGAAATGCAAAAATGTTTGTTCTTGTTTTTGGAAGCGAAATAATAGCACACATTTATTTGTTTTTGTAAAAAATCCGACCACTGTATCAGAAGTTAGCAACTTTACCCTACTACCCTCCGACCGCCAATCCGAAAATGTTGAACCCGCTGCCATTTCGCACCCTTTAATTTTCGGACATGGTCCTAGAGTAATTTGTCCGGAAGTTCCAGAATCACCCTGTATAGCGAAAAGAAACTTTGTTCCAACCGGGTGCCCCTGACACCTCATGTAATTTTTTATATTATTTGTTTCTCTATGATCCGATCCCACAACAAAAAAATTATTGGTGTATAAAATTATTCTATTATTTTTCCTAGATTTGAAACCTCGATAACTTTAAAAGTTTTCAACTTTTTTTGAAGATGTTAAATGCGATAGCAAGGTCTTATTACCTTTCATTCGGTATATAGATTCCTTTTCACTTGCGGGAAAAATATAAGAAAAAAATTAAAGTTTGAGAAAAGTTTTTTATTTTTAAAATTTTATGAAAATTAAAAGAATTCCATTAAGTTTTTGGTTTCTTTTGGATCACAAACTTTAATATTTCGCTTCAAGAGTTACAAAAAAAGCAAAAAACGTCTTTGGTGAACCGCCCTAATAAACAGTTATAAAGTCCAAGCATATTCTATTCCAGCGGCGAGTCGCCAGACACTCCTATCGATCACTGTCAAGAAACGCATGCAATAAAATCCGTCATTGATAGCGGTGTCTGGTTCTGCGTGGAGTCATACTTGGGAATGAACCCAAATCAAAATCTTGACGAATATGCGCATATTCGATATGGATGATTGGTATTTAATGGATGAAATAAAAAAATTAGGGCAACTGCGTTGGCTAGACCATATTATCAGAATGGATACAGGTAAAGATAAAGATAAAGATAAAGATAAAGATAAAGATAAAGATAAAGATAAAGATAAAGACAAAGATAAAGATAAAGATAAAGATAAAGATAAAGATAAAGATAAAGATAAAGATAAAGATAAAGATAAAGATAAAGATAAAGATAAAGATAAAGATAAAGATAAAGATAAAGATAGAGATAAAGATAGAGATAAAGATAAAGATAAAGATAAAGATAAAGATAAAGACAAAGATAAAGATAAAGATAAAGATAAAGATAAAGATAAAGATAAAGATAAAGATAAAGATAAAGATAAAGATAAAGATAAAGATAAAGATAAAGATAAAGATAAAGATAAAGATAAAGATAAAGATAAAGATAAAGATAAAGATAAAGATAAAGATAAAGATAAAGATAAAGATAAAGATAAAGATAAAGATAAAGATAAAGATAAAGATAAAGATAAAGATAAAGATAAAGATAAAGATAAAGATAAAGATAAAGATAAAGATAAAGATAAAGATAAAGATAAAGATACAGATAAAGACAAAGATAAAGATAAAGATAAAGATAAAGATTAAGATTAAGATTAAGATTAAGATTAAGATTAAGATTAAGATAAAGATAAAGATAAAGATAAAGATAAAGATAAAGATAAAGATAAAGATAAAGATAAAGATAAAGATAAAGATAAAGATAAAGATAAAGATAAAGATAAAGATAAAGATAAAGATAAATATAAATATAAATATAAATATAAATATAAATATAAATATAAATATAAATATAAATATAAATATAAAGATAAAGATAAAGATAAAGATAAAGATAAAGATAAAGATAAAGATAAAGATAAAGATAAGGATAAAGATAAAGATAAAGATAAATATAAAGATAAAGATAAAGAAAAAGGTAACGGTAAAGATACAGATAAAGATAAAGATAAAGAAAAAGGTAACGGTAAAGATACAGATAAAGATATAGATGAAGAAATAAATATGATGATGAAAATTAAATTTAATGAATGGGTCTTTTGTATGATAATAGTGATTACCTAATAAAATTAATTTATTTTTATTTTCTTTCTCTCTTTATAGTGAATGAGTGAATGCCCCTATATATCGTCACCTAAAATGGTCAAGGGTATAACCCTCAAAAAATCAAAACGGACTATAATACTATACTAGGCTAAAATATATATCTACACAATCAGAGACCTCCAAGTTCCTAAGGTAAGCTGTGAATAATTTAAAAAAAAAGGTTCATAAGGCTTTTTGCTTCTCCTGTAAAATGTTAGAAATTAGGGTTACGACTTTAGGTGTTTTAGGTGATGATATACTTTATATGGTTCTTGGAGAATATTTCAAGATATTACAAGTAATTGTCCATCCTATGGTAGAGTTTTTGGAGTACAAAATTCGAAATAAATTGTAAAAAGAACAAAATAAATTTGCGATTAAGTCGCACGGCAGCCACATTGGTTTGGATTGACACTTGTACTCGGGTTGTAACAAGTATGTAGGTACTCCATAATTATAACCGACATTATTGATACATATCCAACTTATTTTCTTTCATACAAGTACGAATGTTGTAACACTCGCTGAATTCTGCATGACTACTCTACACCAGCGGTCGGCACTCATAGCCACCAGTGGCCGATCATTTTCGGCTTTATACTCGTACACAACACGAATGGCACCACAACTCTCAACAAAGAGCACAACAAATAGAAAAATCTTCATTCTTTCTATATTTCGGAAACGGGGCGTCCAATCGAAAAAATAACCAATTTTTACGGGTTTCTAAGGGTTTTTCATAAAGTGGTCCAATTCGTATGGAAGAATTTTTTTTTCAAAAATTGCCAAAATAAGAAAATCGCTAAAATAAAAAAAAACCAATGAGTGTTCGAACTCACGGATGATGTGTTAACACCTCTTTGCTACACGGTACCTGTTCGATTTCTATGAACACATTAGTAAATGTTACATTGGAAAATAAAAAATAATAGTTTTTTTGTATACACCGGGCAATGCGGAACATCAAATGACTCGCTTTGTTTGGCCATAGAAACAACAACGAAACAACCAAACACACAACATCACACATACTTTATCCGAAGTAGCTGACGTATACGTGTGTCACATAACCACATGTTTGCCATATCAACAGCAACGAAACAGCCAAACACACAACATCACACATACTTTGTACGAAGTAGCTGACGTATTAGTGTGTTTTTTTTGCGTGGCTATGCGTGGCTATACATCCATTATTATTATGTTAACACATACGCTATAGATACAATTTCGTTTGCCTCACCCCTGACATACCACTCTTGCATTGCTCTCTTGCTCGCTCATTTTTGTTTAACACTTCATTATTCTCTTTCGCAGTCGCAGCAAATCTGGTTTTAGCAGCAGCATAAAATCTGGTTTTAGCAGCAGCATAAAATCTGACTTTGATAGATTTAGTCCCTATACGCCGCTATAGATGTTAACACATCAAAAAGTGGCTATAACTCGGAAACGGTGCGTCCAATCGAAAAACTAATACAAATTTTACCTCCGTTGGAGGCTGTCCCATCAAATCTGACACAAGGATCGAACCTTTGGCACAGATAGAGAAAATAGGGTTACAGAATTCAACCAGATTTACCGTGTCCATACACAATCTGTATCCTCGCCCATCTCTCCAGCATCATCGAATAGGATCTACTGCGCAGTAGATGATAAATCGCTAGAGGCATGCGAACAAGTTCAAATTCCTGTGGAACCTCTAAATTAGTCCCTAGTCTTAGCAATCAATTTGTCCAATAGAAATTGAATATCGTACTGCCGCAGCATTCCTGGGCTGATGTTGATCTCAGGAATACTGATGCCAGGGACTTAAAACCGCCTAACAGCTAGAGACGACCTTGACCGTCATCACTACTGGATTATTATGCCTCATCTAACTGATCACTTCCCTAATAGTCAAAAGTTTCACCTGATAAACACTGCCATTATCAGATAGTCCACGAGAATGTGACAGCCATAGTTCTATAGAGTAGACCGTATACCCTAGTTGGTCATTTAGTTTCTAATCATCCATATCACGTGACTCTCAATAGCACGAATACCTTTGTTCCTGGAATCGCTTTCCGGTAGGAGAGGGATTCCGATCGAATGTTGGTTCGGCAAATCAAGGTCTCAGAATGTAGGAATATTTCGAGCACCTTCCAGCACTGTTCCATGATAGTTCTCTTCACCTGATGGCAAATGTAGAAGTAATCTGCAATCCTAGAATCCCCAGCGGCAGTAAATGTAACATTACTGTGAGTTCACAAGTTCCAGTGATACGCAGAGCAACCTTGAAGAAATCCTTAACGGTAGACGACATAAAAATAATATATTGTCACCATCTCCACTCGGCCACCTATTGGAAATTCTTCTTGCTACATCTTGGTAGATACATATGTCTTTACGACTGCTTTAAAAATGGTGCGTGCAGTTGCAGAAAACGAGTTGCAGAAAAAAACATTCTTGGATGTGTGTGAATCTGCAGAAAACAAGAACACAATACTTCGCAAAAGAACAAGTCATGAAAAAAATTAATGTCTTGAATGACCATTCAAAGCGTCTTGTGCAGATGTCTATTATTTACGGAGGCTCAGTAACATTTCTGGCATAAGATGAGTTGGTGATATTAGGGTTGACCTTATGGGATTGACCTTATTTGATGTTTCTACATTCCAGCTCATTCCTAGAACATAAGCTCCCAGAGAGGCGAACGATAGATGTTTTGGGGGTACAAAATGAAGTATCTCCCGACATGTATCCCGAAATTATAATCCGAATTATGCGAAATACTAGATATCCACTCATAGACAGGATATTTCTTTGTAAGCACCTGGGATCACTGGACGCTGTTTGGTAGACTGGAATGAGAATAGATTCAACACATTTGATTTATTTCAAGACATGTACTGTTACTTCGGGTATCTGAAAAAAACATTTATAGATGGGTATAAATCTGTAGAGAACAAGGACACAATACCAATACTTTTTCTTCGCTCACATCGTATTGTGTTTTTGTGCACACACACATGCACGAATATTATATCGACAGTACCCCAAAGTACTTGGTTGTCGCAACTTTGTAAAAGTCTTGAAAAAAGGAAATGTCTTGAATGACCATTAAAGACGTCAAAATGCAGTATCCCCCGACAGGTTCGGCGAAATTATGACCTGAATTATTCCAAATATTACATATCCACTTCTAGAAAGGATATTCCTTTGTAAGCACCTGAGATCACTGGACGCTGCTTGGTAGACTGGCATGAGTATAGATTCAAGACATTTGATTTTTTTCAAGACATGTAGTGTTGCCAAGGTGCGGCAACCAAATACTTCGGGTATCTGAAAGAAAAACATTATTGAATGTGTATAAATCTGTCGAGAACAAGAACACTATACAAACACTTTTTCTTCGCTCACATCGTATTGTGTTTGTGTGCACACACTCATACACGAATATAATGTCGACAGTACCCCGAAGTACTTGGTTGTCGCAACTACGTAAAAGTACAAATCTTGAAAAAAAAGCAAATGTCTTGAATGACCATTCAAAACGTCTTGTGCGGATGGCTGAGACTCAGTAACATTTATGGCAGAAGATGAGCTGTTGATAGTAGGGTTAACCTTATGGGGTTGGCCTTATATGTTATTTCTACATTCCAGCTCATTCTTAGAACAGAAGTTCACAGAGAGGCGAACGATAGATATTTTGGAGGTACAAAATGCAGTATCTCCCGGCAGGTTTCGCGAAATTATAACCGGAATTATGCGAAATTCTAGATATCCAGTCATAGACAGGATATTCTTTGTAAGCACCTGGGATCACTGGATGCTGTTTGGTAGACTGGCATGAGTATAGATTCAAGACATTTGAATTTTTCAAGACATGTACTGTTTCCAAGGTGCGGCAACCAAATACTTCGGGTATCTGGAAAAAAATATTCATGGATGTGTATAAATCTGTAGAGAACAAGAACACAATACAAATATTTTTTCTTCGCTAACATCGTATTGTGTTTTTGTGCAAACACACATACATGAATATTATGTCGACAGTACCCCGAATTACTTGGTTGTCGCAACTTTGTAAAAGTCTTGAAAAAAGAAAATGTCTTGAATGACCATCAAAGACGTCCTGTGCAGACGTTTAGTATATACTGAGGCTCAGTAGCATTTCTGGCGGAAGATGACCTGGCGATGGTAGGGTTGACCTTACGGGGTTGGCCTTATATGTTATTTCTACAATCCAACTCTTTCTTAGAACAGAAGCTTCAAGAGAGGCGAACGATAGATGTTTTGGAGGTTTGGCAAAATTATCACCTGAGTTATACGAAACACTGGATATCCTCTCATAGAAAGGATATTTATTTGTAAGCAGCTGGGATCACTGGACGCTGTTTAATAGTCTGGCACGAGTCTAGGTTAAAAATCTCAGCTCATAATTATTGGTAGAGCTATGGGTATGAATAGGAGGACGACTATGTGGAACATCTGCTAGGCTTTGAAATAGGTGGATGAAAATTTATGATCTTACTCTTTGTTGGATCTAACAGGCATTCATGAAGTTAAGCTGAATGATCTAAAATTTTTTTGTATAGTATAAACCGACTCGTTAGAAAGTAATCCTTATCTAAGGAATCCTGATCTTTATCCCAGGAAAGGGTAGGGAGAGCTCTCACAATCAGTGAACTGACTGTAACTAATTTACCTCTCTTTTTGCTGCGATGGGGAACATCTGTCGTAAATGATCCTTAATCATAACATGGTCAAATACCAGGTTCCACATGACGTCCGCGTTATTATAATGGTAATCAGTGGACGCATTGGGATAGCCGCTTCTACCTCTCTTACCCTACTTAGCATCAACGTGAACAGTGGATTTTGGAGATTGGAGCTAATGAACGGCACTGTGGCAATGTTGACTAACAAGGTTATGACGACAGTGATTTTGAGATGTACGCGAATTAATTCATGTTGATAATTTTGACGGCAATTGAGGGAAAATTAAATGACATCATCTTCCATCAAGACAATGCCCAGTTTTTAAGGTGGCTATGAATTGCTCCCGCACATGCTGTTGTTTGGATGCAAATATAACGTGTTTGTAGCTTGTCGCAAATATAGTATACTTGTGCCCAAACACATTCTGATTGCTATTCAATATAATATGTTTGCGATACAATGTTTAACAGGTTATAATATACGTTTTGTGACTCAAATGTGGACTTGTTTGTAGAAATCTGCTGAAAACAAAAACGTGACAGACAATAAAGGAACAAAAAGCAGCTGAAATTCAATTCACGAAAAAAGTGCTTGGAAACGTGTACATGGTTCCGGCAATATGTTTCTGATGCCGTTATTTTTCATCGTGTAGGCCCCAGTGACTTGTTTCGTTTTCAAAACCTGTAGAAATGGTGCGGCGGAAAGGGATTTGGGTCTAACGATGAAATCATGGCTATTTGGAGGGCCTCCACAATTTGCATTTATTGGAAGTCACACGTATGATGGATATAGTTTCAAATCATTATTTTTTTGGATTTCCAATCAATGGATATTTTGGGACAGTGATTTTAGGATGTACGCGGAGTAACTCATATTGATAATTTCAACGCCAATAGAGGGAAAATAAAGAGTCAATCATTTGGCTAAAGAAAAAAAATTATATGATGTGGCAGGGGACACCCGGCTGGAACGAAGTTTCTTTCGCTATATATTATGTACTAGTTAGTTCCAACGCACCCAAGGCGCCCGTTGGAAAATACGAAAATTTAAATGGATCTGTAAGAAAAGATACTTTTTGTAAAACGTTAAACTATTTTAAGATTTTTTTTTATAGAATGTATTTTTTTTTTAAAACAAAAGTATATTTTTAGGTCCTTTTTGTAAGAATATGTATTATATTTTCCCGAAAAGGTTCTTTTTTAATGAGAGGAACTTCTTTTGTTAAAACCTAATATTTTTTTAAGAAAAGGTACTATTTTGAGAAGAAGTACTTTCTGGAAGAAGTACTTTTTTAAGAACAGGTAATTTTTAAAGAATTGGTACTCTTTTTAGGAAAAGGTTATTTTTTTAAGAAAATTTACGTATTTTCATAAAGGCTACTTATCTCAAGAAATGAAAAGAAAAGTTATAATTTTTTTTATGAAAATGTACTTTTAAGAAAAGGAATTTTTGTAAGAAAATTTATGTTTTTAAGAGACGGTATTTTTTTTTGAAGAAAAGTTTGTTTTTTACGAAAGGTACTTATCGCAAGAAAAGTTATTTTGTTTTACAAAATGGTACTCTTTAGAGAAAAGGTAGTTTTTTAAGAAAAGGCAATTTATTGTACTGAAGAAAAGGTACTTATTTAAAAAAAAATCTTTTTTTAAGAAAATGGACTTTTTGTAAGAAAATTCACTTTTTTAAGCAAAGGTACTTCTTTAAGATAAGGTATTTTTTTTATATAAAAATATAAATAGGTATTTTTTTCAGAAAATTTACTTTTTTTTAAGAAAGGGCACTTATTTAAGAAAATTTTATTTTTTGAAACTTCTTTCACTTTGGCTTTTCTAAATTTACTTTTTATTCGATTCAAAACTACAATTGGCCAATTCACAAGGTCTCCTATTGTCCTATTGTCGTACTTTATTTTTGTACGACAATAGGACAGTTGTGAACACACCATCATTAAATTTTTTGTCGTACGTCGTATTTTTCCAGCTGATTCAAGAAACAGCTGATTAAAAAAAATATCAATCGTCAAATCAAATCAAACATCAATGACAACTATTTTGCAAAATTTTAAACATTTGTTTATCTACATTATAACTTACCTCAGTATTTGCCACAATTTCCACCTCAAAACCATCCAGGAACTCTGTATCATCGGCAAACATTTTTCGGTGTGTTTAAAAATGTACAAAAGCTTTAAAAAAACGCGGAATAATAAATAACAATAACAGCTGTTATGATATGAAATGTATTCTGTCTTAACAAACTCGGTAAAAGAACAGCACTAGAAAAGTACGACAAGCAGTAAACATACCTTTCGATGTCGTATTGTCGTACATTAGTTTTGTGTGGAAACCAACAACAAAATGTACAACGACTGTCGTACCAAAGTACGACAATAGGACAATAGGACATGTACGAGACCTTGTGAATTGGCCAAATATGTAATAAACAGGCTCCAACTAGAAAATTTCCCATTCAACAAGAAATATCCCATCATATGTTAGTCTAGATACAAACCAAACCAGAAGTACGAGTGTAAGAGTAAGTGTGCTGCCAAATGTAATTCCATGCTCAGGATTGTATTTCATGGATTTGCCAATCTTGCACTTTGGGTTTTCTAAATTTACTTTATATTGGGTTCAAAACTACAATATGTAGTAAACAGACTGCACCTTGAAAACTTCCTTTAAACCAAACCAAACCAAATGTATCCAATATAGTTGACAATAATGGGTTGTAATAAAGTAGTTAAAAAAAAGTTGTTTAAAATTTTTTCATTTAGCACCCAATATATACTAAATATTGGTTTCAGACTCCACCTAGACAACTTCCCATTAAACAAGAAATTTAACAATATATGTTAGTCTAGACACAAACCAAAACAAAAGTACCCAATATAGTTGATAATACTGGGTTGTAGCATGATAGTGTTAAAAAAAAGTTGTTTAATTTTTTTAATTCCCACAACAAACGATAAGGAACTTCGCTCCAATAAATTCCATCAAGACAATGCCAGCGACTTAAATAAAAAGAAAATGGTGTCCCATAACATCCCATGAAAGAATTGGGAGAGCTTCTAACAATCGGTGAGATGTGCTCTTTCTAGTTTTACACTCGCTGATTGTAACCTGCAGTTTTATACCGGTTCCGAACCGTGGTTTGGGAAGCTTTTTGATGTGTTAACATCTGTAGGCGGGGGAGGGACTTAACTCACAAAGTGAACACATCCAAACAGAGTTTGCGCGACACAGATTGTTTGGCATTAAACTCCTCCGAAACGGCTGGACCCATTTGTATGAAATTTTGTGTGCATATCGGGTAGGTCTCAGAATCGGCCAACATCTATTTTTCATACCCCTAAACGATAAGGGTGACCCACCCCTGTATAGAACACAGATTTGTCCGACTGCGAAACACAGATTGTCAGACTGCGAAAAAAAAGCACACACTGATGTAGCGGCAGCGAAAAGTTGTTGTCTTGTGTGGGTGCGGGGAACTCTCAGAGCAAAGAGAATAATGACGTGTTTATACGTATATACAAATGAGATATTAAGAGAGCAACGAAAATTGTGTGAACTTGTGTAGCGTATGTATGAACATAACAATGTACGTACGTACATGTGTCTGTTGCTATGCATTCTCTTTGTTTTTTGTGGGAATAAAACAAAAAGTATTAAGCAAGAAAATAATGACAATTGTCTTTAAATATTTTTAGCAGCCTGTTTCTTTATCTCGTGTTCGATACGTTCGTTCGTGTTCTATACGAAAGAAGGTTGGTTTGGGTTTCACAATCTTGTCATTTCAAGTTGAATGAAAACATAAAATTTTTCAGTACGAATTTAGGTTTCTCTATTTCGAATGTGCTGTCACTTAGGAAAAGTCAGGCGAATGAAAATTTCGACTTAGGGAAACCAAATTTGAGTCGAATGTGAGTGACTGACTTTCGTTCACTTAGCTATTCGTTCGAGATAGAGAAACAGGCTGTAAGTATTATTAAGTATTAATATTATTTAAATGAAACGTCATCATATGATTGAACGCTGTTTTTTATTTTCCAATGTAACAGTTATTAATGTGTTCATAGAAATCGAACAGGTACCGTGTAACAAAAAGGTGTTAACACATCGCCCGTGAGTTCGAACACTCATTGACTTTTTTTTCATAGCTAAGTACTCGATAGTGTCGCCACACTAAGCGACTTGTTTCTCTTTAAAACCTGGAGCAATGGTCCGTCGGTTAAAGATTTAGCTTTAACGATGATATCATTCCTATTTTAAAGGCCGCAATAATTTATATTTATTGGAAGTCACACGTAGGATGGATATAGTTTCAAAGAAATGATTTTTTAAATTAAAAATTTTTAATATTGTCCAGAAGGGGTTAACAGTTTTTTTTTTGCGAAAATAGTATGTTCGGTTCAAAAAGTCACAGAGTTGTAGTTCATCTTTCATTATAAAGAGTTGCCCTTAAAGATTTTGATAACTAATACTCTCACCATGTTTGATTTTTCATTTAAATTATGATAATTTCCTTGGATTCCATGAATGCACCTTTACTTAGTCACAGATGCAGGCGTAAATATGAGAGCGTTATCAAGCCCCCCCTGTAAAACGCGAATAATATTATGGGAAGGGAGGATGGGAAGGAAGCCTGGATAAATACAAACAAATTAACAATAAACATAACAATTAATCCATTTGCGAAATTATTTCTCACTTAAAACAATAGACAAGTACCTCACCCGCATCCAGAAACAACACAACAAGGTAGGCGAGTGGGAATGTTTGTGCTGCTGGGAGTGAGTGGCGGAGGCTAAGAGCTTTTAATTTAGGCAAACAGATTTCTCTCTCTGGTTGCCACGACCACCCGTGTGTTTTTGCACAGAAAGTGTTCATGTATGAAGAGGTTTATTGCGTACGCGGACTCTGAGCCGCATTGTCACTGGTATATTATGGTGCAATTTCCTAATTACTAATGACGAGGCTGAGAAAAGAGGGGGGTAATGACGGCATGGAACTGCTGGCAAGGATTTCGAGGCGCTTTACTAAGACTTGGTGGGGCATGTGTTGATATGTTCTACTTGGCCCTGGTTTAAGGGACGCTCGTTTCGCATTCCTTAATTGCAATTAACTGCCAAATTAATGGCTGTCGAGTAAGAATGAGTAGCCTAGTTGGTACATGGATGGCTGACGCTTAATGCAGCCACATCAAAACTTGTTAGCATGAGAATGAGCCTCTTAATGGACTCGCCACTTAGAGAGCTGGTGAAACAATTGAAGGAACAAGAAACAAAAAATGCATAGAACGCGGCAAGAAAACTGAAATGTGCCTAGAACAATGCGGATAAGGTGCCAAGATGTAGTAGTACTTTGCAACTAAAGTGAAGTGTATGGATGCTACGAAACAAATGTACCCCTCCCTTTGGCTGCGGCTGCTGCTGCACCAATTAACACCGCTGTCACACCTGGTCGCTTTACATTTTAACTGGCACTGCAGGTCGGCCCTACTCTGCCTTACCATCTTAATGAAGTCTAATGACAAAGTCCTTTACAAGGATAGCCAGCCAAACGCCACCTATCGCTCCACTCCACCCAACCCGCTTAATTATAATGATGATGGCTCTTAGGAGTCTATTTGTTGCAAATCATTACGGCGTTCATAATATTTTCTTAGAGGTTTTTCATTACATCTAGTGTATAAAGTTGTTTTCATTGTAGAATTCATATTATTTTTAATTACAAATTATACAAATAAACCCAGAAATATGAAATGTCCTCCTCACATATCATATGTATGTATATTTATTTTAATGAGTGTCAACATAAATTAAAGTCAGGCAAAAAAGAAACGATACGTCACAAGGATGTTTAATTAAGGACGATGGCTTGCAGTACAAGTTTTTGCAGTAAAATAGATGCTAACTTTCATAGCATTATATTCGTAACATACCTGGTATAATCTTAGATCCTTTTCAGAGTTTGTTTATGGTAACGATATTGATCATAAAAATCTATATATATCGATTATATTACATCCCGGGCAAGGAGCATAATTCTTGCTGCTCTATGAAATCCAAACTATTTCGAATAAATGCAAGTCATCACCCAAATGCCGACAGAGACATATTGTCCATATTGTTACGACTATACTAATTATCTTTTTAGCGCTGGGTTATTTATAGTTAATACAACAAGGTTATATTTAAATTACTATAGTGATAATCTAATATTTATTCGTACACTACAATACTGCATACTTCAAAGGATGTATTTCATTACACAGTGCCATAGTGAAAAAAATACACTAACTTGACAATATAGGTTGGATTCTACCTACTACCAAACGATAGAATAACCCTATACTCAGTGTGTGAAGTTGGGTGACCAATTTTTTTTCGGTGCCTCAAAAGATTCTGAAAATCGGTGGGCCTCAGTTTTCGTACAACAGGTCATTCAGAGTTGGTGATACCGCTTAACCATATTTGGCAATAATGTAATGTAATAAGAATCCGTTGAACAAATTTTATTGACAATTTATGCACAGAAGAAATTTGTTCCTGCACTTTTTTTTGAAAAAATATACGCAAAAATATTTTTTTATTCACTTATTGCTGTATAACTGACAGGGACCCCTAATTTTTGACTATAAATATTTGGCAAAATTGTAGCCACGGTAAAGCTGAACAACTTTTGTGAACATATCAGTACATTCTGAACGTGTTTAGACTTCCTAATAAGCCGTCTCTACCGGATGATTACGAGCAGTTTTTAAAATGTTCATGAAAAATAAATTACTAGACACCCTGTATATCAATTCCACTGTTTAAGCTGAGTACTCAGATAAACCTGAATTTTAGGTTTGCATCTGAAGGCCGTCGGTGGTGCAATGGTTAGTGTGCGCGGCTCTTGTACGTGAGATCCTGGCTTCGAACCCTGCTCTGACCACCTTCAAATTTCTTTTGGCGGCGGCCACCTCGCATAGTGACGGCGACACTATCGAGTATATAGCCATGAAATTGCTTCTCAAAATACCGTTCGGAATCGGTGTAAAATTGTAGGTCCCAATCAGTGAGTGAAAACTGGAAAGCGCACAGCTCAGTGATTGTGAGAAGTTCTCCCCGGTCCCTTCATGGGATGTAATGGGAAACCTCTTATTTTTATATGAAGTCTGTGTAAAAAAAAGCAGGTTGTTATATCTGCGGTCAGAAACAATAACAGCCTAACTCGAGTTAGGACAAAATTGAAAAAAAAAATTTGACAAGTCACCGTGCTCAAATAAGCAACTCTATTTTGTTAAGAAGTAAGTAAAAGAATTCGCTACCTTGTTATCTGTAACAAAGTTATCACAAAAACTCCGAATCTTGATTTCCAGTAAAGATATTAAACTTTAAACTGCTCTCCCTGAAAAATTTTAGAATCGACTTAGGCTGTTATTGTTTGTGACCACAGATATTACATAGACTTTGTAGGGAAACCTGAAATTCAGTTTTAGCTGAGTACTACAACATCTCAAAGAAAATTAAAATTTGCCGGTGTGGACAGGTTGAAACACATTAGAAATTTAGTAGTCGTATAGCTCCTCAATTACCCCTTTGTGCCTCAAAAATTTTAGAATTTAACTAGTTTTTAATGCTAAATCGTCAACTGTGAATTATTTCCACTTATGGCCAGTTTTTCAGAGCGAGATTAAACCGCGGATTACTAAAATTGAGATGAAATTTAATCTTAGTTTAACTGTCCATTCTGTTTTTCAGTGCACAGTTAAATACATCACAATTTTACTCTGTCATGGCAACCTTGTGCAAATGTCAACTATTTCAACAGTTGTTTGTTGTTATTTGTCTTTTTTTGTTTGTTTTTTGTTTTGGTAAATTGAAGTGATTTGTCCGGGTCATTATTGTGCGTTGTTTTCTGGTAACCTCATAACAAAATTCTTCGCACATTTCTTGGTCACTAATGTCTTCTAGATCCGAGGAAAAACTCATTTTCAAAACTCCAAAAAATATCAACAAAATGTTTTATTGTTTACATACACAAAATTCTTCTTCTTGTTTTTCATTGCTGCTGTCATAAGCCAACACAATCTAAACTTAGTTTAACTCGCACTAATTGGAGAGTTAAACGCAGTTTTACCTTTGACTGAAAATCTGGTTTAAACGTAGTTTAACTCATATCCGAAGCTGATCTCCGACTGAAAAACTGGCCATTAATGTCTTAGCATTTATTTTTGTTTTCCCTACTTTGAGTTATTGGAACGAAGTTCCTTATCGCACGGTGCGGGATGGGGGCTAAATGAAAAAAATTTAAACAAGTTTTTTTAACACTATTATGCTACAACCCAGTATTATCAACTAAGTATATTGGGTACTTTGTTTGTGTCTAGACTAATATATGTTGGGAAACTTTTTGTTTAATGAGAAGTTTTCTAGGTGGAGCCTATAGCTAATATTTGGTATGTACTGTAGTTTTGAACCCAATAAAAAGTAAATTTAGAAAAGCCAACATGAAAGAAGTTTAAAAAAAGTATTTTCTTAAATAAGTGCCTTTTCATAAAAAAAGTAAATTTTCTCAAAAAAAACAGACCTATTCATATTCTTATACATAGTACCTTTTCTTAAAAAAACTTTATCTTAAAGAAGTACCTTTGCTTAAAAAAAAGTAAATTTCTTACAAAAAGTCCCTTTTTTTAAAAAAAAATATTTTTTTTTAAATAAGTACCTTCTCTTAAAAAAGGTAAAATTTCGTACAACAAATTGTGTTTTCTTAAAAAACTGCCCATTTCTCTAAAGAATACCATTTTGTGGAATAAAATAACTCCTCTGGAGATAAGTCCCTACTCTTATAAATGTACCTATTCATGAAAAAAAAGACCAATTCTAAAAAAATTCCCATTTGTTAAAAGAACCTTTTAAAAATAACATTTTCTTCAAGAAAATACCTTCTATTCAAAAAAAATTTTTTCTTACAAAAATCCCTTTTCCTAAAAGTACCTTTCCTTAAAAATAAAATTATACATTTTCTCTCCTTTTCTTGAGATAAGTAGCCTTTCTGGAAATAAGTAAATTTTCTTAAAAAAATAACTTTTTCCTGAAACGAGTACCACTTCTTTAAAAAGTACGTGTTCTTACAAAAGGAACTTCTTTGTAATAAAAATTCATGGCTTTTTCTTACAAAAAGTACTTCTTCTTAAAAATAGACCTTTACATAAAAAAAAGCTTTTAATAAAAAAAATACCTCTCTTTAAAAACGGACCTTTTCGGGACAATATAATACATGTTCTTACAAAAAGAACATAAAAATATCCTTTATTTAAAAAAAAATATATTCTATACAAAAAAAATTGTTCTTCAAAAAAGTTTCTAATTTTACAAAAAGTATTATTACTGAAAGATCCATTTAAATTATCGTATTTTTCAATGGGCGCCTTAGACGTGTTGGAACTAACTAGTACATAATATATAGCGAAAGGAACTTCGTTCCAATCGGGTTGCCCTTGACACTTCATGTGATATTTTTTCTCACAATGGTGCCCGGTTTGGGATTGGTCACACGGTGTCCGTTGCTGGTCATCCAAAATATATCTGAATTTTAAGGAATTGTGAAAATATTGTCCTTGTTGAGATTGAACCTATCGTTTCCCAGATAAATACTTATACATAGTTGTATTTTAGCGATTTTGTAAAAATTTTAAATATTCCCACAACTTGTATTATCTTGCGGTTGGACCAGTTTTTTAATACTTGCAAAATAATGTCCTTGGTGCGATTGGATATTTCCAAAATTTTATCCATTCCTTGTCCGGGATTTGGACTTATTAGTTGTATTTTAGGGATTTTTAAAATGGTATTTATAGGTTCCAAAATAATTCAATGTCTGCGTCTGGACGAAGCGTTTCCCATATATAGACAAAATATATACAATATCGTATTTATTTTAGAGATTTTTGGAACGAAGTTCCTTATCGCACGTTGCGGGATGGGGGCTAAATGAAAAAATTTTAATTTTAATTTTTTAATACTATTTTGCTACAACCCAGTAGTATCAACTATATTGGGTACTTTTGCATTGGTTTGTGTCTAGACTAACATAGTTTGGGAATTTTCTTGTTTAATGGGAAGTTTTCTAGGTGGAGCCAGTAGCCAATATTTAGTATATATTATAGTTTTGAATCCAATAAAAAGTAAATTTAGTAAAGCCAAAGTGAAAGAAGTTAAAGAAAGAACATTTTCTTAAATAAGTGTCTTTTCTCAAAAAAAAATTAAGTATTCTCAAAAAAAATACCTACTCATATTCTTAACCAAGAAGTACCTTTCTCAAAAAAATAAATTTTTTTAAAATAAGTACCGTTTCTTAAAAAAGTACTTACTTTTCTTATCACAAATTGCATTTTCCTAAAAAACTTATTTTTCCTTTTAAAATTGTATTTAAAGGTTCCAAAATAATTTTGTTTCTGCGTCTGGACGAACCGTTTGAGAGATAAGGACAAAATATATAAAATATGTCATTCATTCCATGAGAAAACGCCACAAATCTGACCGAAGGTCTTCCGATTTTCTTCAAATTTTGCACGGAGAGACTCTATGGAGCCAAATATACATTTGCGTTTTTAGATTTTTAAAATTGTTAAAGATCGCGATTTTATTAGTGTTTTTCATTTTTCAAAAAGTTAAAAAAATGGAAAAAGTAGTGAACTTTGAAGAGCCACATTGCCATAAGTGCACCGAATTTTTCAAAGATTTAAAAAGTTTCTGAAAGCTGTTTTTGTCTATTTTATGATTTGCAGTTTAAAAGTTACCACTATAAAAAAAAAATAAAAATTGTATGCAAATGCAGTTTTAAAGTGCATTTTGCAGTGCGTTTTCCCCCTTCGATTTTCAAAAAAAAACATTTTTGTAAAATTTAGAATAGTATTTATTAAATAAATGTTCTCTTTTTGTGGGACAAAGAATTTTTCTATTTTTAATGATTTTTTAAAAAAATCATGTGAAATATTTCATATATTAGCGGTCTTCATGAAAGCTCGAAAGAACCTCGTAAACTCGAAAACATCGTAAACTTGCACAGCAAACGTCAAAACAAAAAAATTTCCCATACAAAGCGACTTGCTCAAAAGTGGAAAGTTTTCGAGGCAAATTTTCTGCGCAAACGTGGGATGGAGAAACGTGTAAACTTTTGACATTTCGTTGTCAGCTGACTAGGATGGATAAATAAGGTGATAGCACTAGAACAGTAGAAAAAGTACACATACTTAATACATGCAATTGCTTCTGCTACCACCTTATGTATCCATCTTGGTCAGCTGATATGGTTTTGAGCACAACTACGCTGAGCAACTTTACCTGGTGCCTCATGTAACGGTGCGAGGAAAACTTGCGCTGTTTGCATTCACGTTTGCATGAATACCGCTATTATATTTCCAACTAATAGTTTGATTCGATCTTTGCTACTTTTGCTTGTCACAGAATTGTACACACATCTGTACAAATGTGTACATAGGTGTGTATACACGCTGAACACAATACATGATGAAATAGGGAAGAAGTATTTCATCATCCAATTCTAGTAGCATGTAGTTTCCTAGGAATAAGTATTTGGCATCAAAAAGTAAGCCTACTTACAAAAAAATCAAAAGAAAAACAATTTTTTTTCTGTACATTAGAATTTTTTGCAAAGTGCATCCAAAAATAGCATTTATATTACAAGTAATTGCATTCGCATTATTCTCAATCAGCATTATTTTAGAAAAACACACTTTAAATGACAACAATACCTTACAGTAACTTTTTAAATAATAGTAATGCGACAAAAACTGTTTAAAATATAGCAATTCAAAGTTACATACCAAATAAATACCTTTCATATTTTGTACAAACATTTTCAAAATCCTAAACAAAATTAAATTTTATTTTTTTTTATATGAAAAATCAAGTAAGTCTTTTTTTAAAAAATCATTACAAATAGTAAGCTGCCTTGTCCCAAAAAAAGATTACTTGTCTTTTTGATAAAAAAATTCTGAATTTTGCAATGATGTTAAATTTTTTAAAATCATAGGGGGAAAAAGAAGTGGAAAATGCATTCAAAAAGTGCAGTTGCTATAAAAATGCATTTCTGAAATCAAGCCCTCATTTTTAGAGTACGGATTCTACAAATAGACAACCGTATCATTCAGAAACTTTTTAAATTTTTGAAATAGTCCATCTACTTAAAAAAATATAACTCTCCAAACTTCACAACGTTTTTAATTTTTTTAGGTTTTTCAAAAATGAAAAACGCGAATAAAATCGCGAGTTTTTTAAATTTCAAATATCTGATAATGGGATTCTCTTAATGGCTCCATAGAGTCTCTCTGTTCTCAATATAAACAAAATCGGAGGATGTGAATTCAGAAAATCACTTATTTTCAACTTTCTTTCCTGGACCGAATGATGTATTTTAGAGATTTTTAATTTTGGAACGAAGTTTCTTATCGCACGATGCGGGATGGGGGCTAAATGAAAAAAAATTAAACAACTTTGTTTAAAAACTATTATGCTACAACCCAGTATTATCAACTATATTGTTTACTTTTGCTTTGGTTTGTGTCTAGACTTACATATGTTAAACAATTTCTTGTTTAATGGGAAGTCTTCTAGGTGGAGCCTGTAACCAATATTTAGTATATACTGTAGTTTTGAACCCAATAAAGAGCAAATTTAGAAAAGCCAAAGTGACAGAAATTTAAGAAAAGAAAATTTTCTTAAATAAGTGCTTTTCTTAAAAAAAAAAAGTAAAAATTCTCAAAAAATATACCTATTTCTTTTAACTCTGTGTGGTTTCAGCAAGATGGTGCAACTCCTCACATACCCCGGCCTGTTATGACAGAATTGCGACGAAAATTTCCCAATAAGCTGATATCCAGAAACTCCGCATTCCGTTGGCACCCCAGGTGGCCTGACCTTACTGCATCTGACTTTATCTTGTGGGGTTATTGCAAATAGGAAGTCTACAAAGTAAAACCAACAAATTTGAATGAACTTAAGCAATCCATTCGAGATACAAATGCGGCTATTCCTGTCTCAACTCTCCAAGCAGTAATTAACAGCTTTTTGGTAAGATGCCGCACATGCATCAGAATTTAAATTCCATTATTTTTAAAACTAATTAAGCTATATTTAATAAAAATACACTGAAAAAAGTTATTTGAGCTTCTTAATGTAGCAATATTCATCAGCCACCCGTACCATTATGGTTAAGCTTCATTAACCTCATCACAGACAGAGTAACCAAGCTGCAACATTAACATTCGAATGTTGGTTTAACATACCACATCTATCTGCTGTGGTTCTGCATTAAATGAAGCCTTCATTTCAAAATGATGTCGTACGTCAGCTACATGAATAGGACCAATATAGTACTCGTCCAAACCTATACAGCGATGTCTTGTATGCTACGATCGAAACCAAAAAACTGCCATACAAAAACTATTTTGGCTGTTTTTCACGGGCTCGGAAAGGATTTTTTTAAGTTTTCTCGAGGTGATCTTTAATATTTGCCCTCGACTTTGGGATATTTTTTTCGGGACCCGGTCTTATGAACATATTCAATTTTAGCGATTTTTTCAATTGTTACCGATTCCAAGATATGAACATAAAGGGTTTTTCAATAAGAGCGCTACAAAAGTTTTTTTTAAATAAAACAAAACCGGTTTTAGATACCAATGAAATTCGTTATTCCTGTTATTCCATTATGTATGGAACTCGATTTCTTTTGCGTGGCCACCACGGGCACGCTTGCAGAAGTCCAGACGCTGAACCCAATTTTCGACGGTTTTCAAGCAGAAATCGACCGATACTGCTGTAATTTCACGTTGGATATTCGTGCGAAGTTCATCAATCGTGGCTGGCTTGTTGGCATAGACCATAGACTTGACGTAGCCCCACAGGAAATAATCTAATGGCGTCAAATTGCACGACCGACGCGGCCAATCGACTGGGCCATTTCGAGAGATAACACGTTCACCAAACTTGGTTTCCAATAAATTGATTGTGGCAATCGCTGTGTGGCTTGTGGCGCCGTCCTGTTGGAACTACATGTCCTCCAAGTCCATATTATCCAATTGGGGCCAAAAATATTCGGTTATCATTGAACGGTAGCGATTCGCATTCACAGTAGTGTGCCGGTCTTGATCATCATGGAAGAAGTACGGCCCAATGACGCCGCCGGCCCATAAACCGCACCAAACCGTAATTTTTTCGGGATGCAATGATGACTCATGGATTACGTGTGGATTGCTGTCTGACCAATAACGCATATTTTGCTTATTTACGAAGCCATTCAGCCAGAATTGAGCCTCATCGCTGAAGATGATTTTCCGATGAAAATCCGAATCATTTTCAAGTTGTTGCTCAGCCCAATTCACGAACATACGACGCTTATGGTGGTTAAGCGGCTTCAGTTCTTGCGTCAATTTGATCTTGTAAGGATGTAGGCCAAGATCTTTTCGCAAAACTCGCCACAACGACGTCACAGAGATGCCCAACGCTTGAGAAAGACGTGTGAGAGACACATTTGGGCTTTCTTGAACTGAAGCTTCAGCGGCAGCAATGTTCTCGACACTACGGGCACTTCTTTGTCTCACTGGCACGGGAACATTTTGTACTGTGCCTGTGGATTCAAATTTTTCCACTAGACGCTCAATTGTTGATCTGGTAGGACGATTATGACGACCATAAATTGGATGTAGCGCTCTTAAAGTTGAGGCCACTGACTCCAAATTTCGGTAGTTCATTTTAATAATTTCGACTCGTTGTTGGCTCGTATATCTTTCCATGATGAAATGGCAAACCTTACTGAAGAGAAATGTCAAAAGAGCGGGAAAAATATGGTGTCGTTTGCTGTCCCTATCGATTTACTTTTGTAGCGTCTCTGTTGAAAATACTTTTAATACTTTTAAAATTTTGTCATTGTTGCTCACTGTTTTCGAGATATGTACATATTTGTATTTTAGGGATTTTTGTGAAAACTTTTATATTCCCAAAATTGCATTCTTTTTTCGAGTGGCACACCTTATCCGAGACTTGGATATATTAGTTGTATTTTAGCGATTTTTAAAATATATATTTTAATGATTTGTAATTCAATGAGATGCGACAACTTTCACATCCTCCCTCGTTCTCAGTGTGTATCCCACATAATGCGTAATACAACTCCTGTAACTCAAAATTATATTCGGTTAAAAATACAATAATAATCATAATCCAAATCCCAAATTTTATGATGCAAGTCTAGAAGCTAGACAAGATTTCGACTAGTAAACTTTTCCACAAAAGGGAAAAGTAATGCAACTACATTTGATACACCAAGTCCTAGTAAGTCCATGCGAGTGTTTGGCTGACCGGCCACTAATTGAGTTAAGAGAGCAGGCTTCGCCAAAGGATATACGAAATTACGGAAAGGAGCAAAAAAGGCTTGCTATGGCAAACCAAGGAAATTAAATGAGGTTTGCAATTCGTACGCACCGACGAATATTTATATTGTAGATAAGGGGGAATGCAGTTCAATTAGTATTAAGGTTGAGTTGGAAAACACCACAGCTTGGTCTATGGAATATATCTTTGGGGAATGAGAGCTCTTGTTGTTTAGCTTGAGCAACAAGCTAAATTATGCAAACATCAACAAACATTAATTTACTTATTTAATTTGAGATTTGTTTACCTTTTTTCACTTTCGGCAATGTTGACGAACGCAGGACCCAAGGATGAGCTCAGCAGGGATGGTGGCTAGGCCATTGCCAGGGTGTTGAGAATGTGTGTGCATATATTTTGCCGGTTACTTGGCAGGTTGTTGTTGATGCTGTTGTGTTACCAGGTTTTTATGCCTTATTTAGTCTCGTGGCCGTAGGCGTTAACTTGTAGCATTAAGTTGCAAATTGAATTATTTCCAAAAAAAAAAAACAAAAAACATTAAGTTTTATTTATTTTAAGGGTGCATTGGCCCTTAAGGACTCTTCAGCTTGTGTTTCTATTTACAAGTTTGTTGTTTCTAGACAAACGTTTCGTCGAATGCTTTACCAGTCTGTGGGGGTGAAGCGCTAAGGGTGTTGTTAATTTGGCCTGTAAATTTTGAGTGTGGAAATGCTGATCGTTGGGTGTTTTTCGCAAACTGAAAATATGTTTAATGTCCAATTAAATTTCAAGCTTCGTTGAGTACTTTCGAAAACAAAATATATGTTTTTTTGCTTTAGTGTAAGAATCTTATTTGGATTTAGGCGAGAGATTTTGACACAGTGGATGGTAATGAAAAGTTTGGTTTGAAAAAGTGTTGAAAATTTGGGTAAAAGTAAGCTAACGCTTACATTCATTGCTACAACGTAAATGTCCATTGCAGCAACGACAAAATAGTTGACTGCACGAAACTCCACGTCGCAATAAATTGTGTTCGTTAGTTCGCTTTTATCAAACAAGTTGTCAACATGTCGATTTGTTTTCAGTCCAGTCCAGAATTTATGTACCTTGTGATTGATCCATTCCTGTATATTCCAGTTACAGCACTTGTGCTTGTACAGTGATATTGTTCACATTTATATTGTGGTCGTCATTGGTGCACTGTTTTCATGAATTGAATATCATCTGCTGCTTTTTTGTTTCTTTGTTGTCTGTCTCGTATTTGCTTTTAGCGGGTTTCAGCAATAAATCACATTTGGGTCTCAAAAACAAATATTGTATTATAGCCTTTTAATCATTGAGTCTCAAACATGTTACATTGGATGGCATACACAACGTGTTTGGCCACAAGTATAGTATATTTGCGACAAGCTCCAACTACTTTATATTTGTATCCAATCAACAAAAAAAGACAGATTTTTCAGCGTGTGGGGTGAGGATTGCCCCTATCCATGGCTGAGGAGTAATCCTTTATCCATAACAAAATATTTTTTTAATTCTTCCTTTGACGGGTACTAGCACAAAATACACCGAACGGGCCTTTCGAGGCCCAGTGGTTAAATTATTATCGTCATTGAACAAAGGGTTTCTCAGTAAGATTGTACTTTTCAAATTTAGTGTCATTATTTTTTTGTGCAAGTGGCAACTCTGAAATTTGGCAGCTGTCACATATGTTCATTCCGATTATTAAAAATGGAGCACTTTACGAAAGAACAACGCGTTATAATTGGGAGAACTTATTACACGAGTTTTGGAAAGTTATTCTGAGACTGCTCGCAAACTTCGAATAATTTTCAGTCAAGAAAGTGCATCTAATGTGTCAACCATTCGAAAAGTGGTCCAGAAGTTTCAAGAAACTGGGTCGGTTATGAACAAGTGGCCATCGGCGGTGCAACGGTTAGTGTGCGCGGCCCTTGTACATGAGATCCTGGGTTCGATCCCTGATGTGACCACCTTAAATTTCTTTCGGCGACGGTCACCTCGCATAGTGACGGCAAAACTATTGAGTATTTACACGCAAAGAAAAAAAACGTTTATTGCTGGGTTGCCGCAACAATACATTGATTGATTTGTATTAATTTATTAATTGCAACAGTTCATGTAGTTATCCCAAATAAACTCGTATATCGCAAATGCGTATCATGTTGTTGCAAACGAGATTACGAAGAACGTAAATTTCTCTCATTCTGTCGATTTTATACACAGTCTTATCCACTCGTTTGGCATACACACTCACGCATACACATAAAAGGTATCACACACTCTAATGCTTCTTCTACCTTGTTAATATATCTTAGATGGACACTCGACGCGTTGTAGTTTGCTGCGCTTTCAGTTGTTATTTGAATGCAAAACGAGACAGACGTGTAAGTAGACAGTGAAAAAATAGACAAAAATGCCAACATTTTTTAACACAAACTTTATGGGTAAAACCAAAATCAACTTTTTCTAAGTTTAGAGTAACTACAACTCGGTTGCTGTAACCGAAAGAACAGTCGGTGGAACCGTTTTTCGTTTCTCGCAAACATTTTTTCACCTCTAATTTTTCATAAATTGTTTACTGCAAACGTTTTTCAGTTCTCGTGAACGTTTTTTAGTTTGGAGCAACTACAACTCGTTTGCTGTAACCGAAGCAACAGTTATCGGAATCGTTTTTTGTTTCTCGCAAACGTTTTTTCAGCTTAAGTTTTTCATAACTCATTTGCTGCAAACATTTTTTGGTTCTCCCAAACAAAATGACATGTATCGCTTAACAGAAGTTCGGTTCTCCTAACTACAGTCCCCAAACGAACTACAGTTATCTGGGATTTCGATTGGGAGGTACGAGTTTTTCTTTGCGTGTAGCCATAAAAAAAAGCTTCTCAAAATACCGTTCGGAATCCGTGTAAAAACTGTACGTCCCAATCATAGAGTACAAAACTAGAAAGGGCACAGCTCACTGGCTGTGAGAAGCTCTCCCCAATTCCTTATTATTATTTTTCAGTAGTTCTAAGTAGACTTGTGTCGAACTCGTTCACTAGTTCTCGAACTCGTTCATTTAAGGTGCCCGGACAAAACAATCACGAACATACTCGCGTTATCGAACATGTGCATTCTGTTCGTGAGGGTGATGTCTGGTCACCCTAAATGAACTAGATAGTTCATGAACTACCCAACTCTAGTTCTAAGGGACATGTGATCGCCTTTGATACGTAAGGCTGTTTTTGGTACCGCGCCCCTATTTAATTTCGCAAGCGATCACTCCACTATGTGCCAGGAACACTATTGTGGAAAAAACTACAATCACATCCGGTATAAAACTGTAGATCCCAATACGGAAAACTGCGCATACAACTTGTCCTGCTTATTACCAAATAAACAAACAAAATGGTCATAACAACAGAAAATTCCAAAAAAAAAACTAATTCAGACTTGAAAGTATATATAAGAATTGGTTTCAAAAAAGTTTACGAATCGAGAGTTTATTTTGAAATAAGAAATCAGATATTTAAGTCCGACGCCTTATACAACTTTGATAATATTTGAATCCAACAAGTTCGATTCTTCGCATTTTATGTCCAGTTGGTTACAACAATCTTCCACCTAATTATTACAGCCGAGTCTTAGTCGTCCTATCATCTTTATCTATTCTATTGGCATGACCTAGCCATCTCCATTCTCTAAAATAATTCGACGTGAGGATATAATCCATCCAGCTCGCGGTTCATACCCAAGAGTAATAGATAATAGTTTCCATCTCTGTGTTATTGTTCTTTCGCGGTCAGTTGGAAATTTCAACAGAAATAAAAGAGAGTGCGTATTTTCGTTTGATGCAACCTACATCAAACGTTATTTAGCTGTCATTAGTGTCAATTAAACATTATTTAAAATTAGTTTGCTTCTAGCTGTATATCGCTCATTCTCCCATGTACGCTATTCTCTGTCAGATTCCATGGGAATTTCATACAGTTCGAGTTGTTGTTGTATGTTACTCTATGGTTGGCCATAAAACGATCACAATAAAAGAGAAGGTGTATTATCGTTCGATGTAATCAACATCAAACATAATTTAGCTGTCATTAGTATGAATCAAACACTATTTAAACTTAGTTAGCTTCTTGGATTGCTTCTAGTAGCATATCGCTCATTCTCTCATACACTCTTTTCTCTATCTAACTGCAACTACCACGCGAATTTCATACAGTTCTAGGTGCTGTTGTATGTTATCTATGGTTGATCATAAAGCCGAACAGAAATAAATGAGGGGGCGTATTGTCGTTCGATGCAATCACCATTAAACATTTAATGGTATGTATCAAACACTATTTAAACTCAGTCAGCTTCTTGGACTGCTTCTAGTAGCATGTCTCTCATTATCTCATACCCTCTGTTCTTTATCAAACTCCAACTACCACAGGAATTTCATACAGTTCGAGTTGCTGTTGTAGATTATCTATGGTTGGTCATAAAACCGAACTGAAATAAATGAGAGGGTGTATTTTCCATCGTTGCAACCAGCATCAAACATAATTTTGCTCTCATTAGTATCAATCCAACAGTATTTAATCATAGTTTGCTTCTTGATTTGCCATTCATTCATTCATTCTCCCATACATTATGTTCTCTATGAACCTCCAACAACCATGGCAATTTCAAAGAGTTCGAGTTGCTGTTGTATGTTACTTAATGGTTGGTCATAAAACAAACAGATATAAAAGAGAGGGCGTATTTTCGTTCGACGCATCCAGCATTAAACATAATTTTGCTCTCTTTGGTATCAATCCAACACTATTTAATCATAGTTTGCTTCTTGATTTCCCTCTAGTCGTTTACCTCTCATTCTCCCATCTACTCTGCTCTCTATGAAACTCCAACAGCCATGACAATTTCATAGAGTTCGAGTTGCTGTTGTATGTTACTCAGCGGTTGGTCATAACACGATCACAAATAAACGCATATTTTCGTTCGATGCAATCAGCATCAAGCATAATTTTGCTGTCGTTGGTATCAATTCAACACTATTTAACCGTAGTTTGCTTCTTGGTTTGTCTGTAGTCGTTTATCGCTCATTTTGGTCAGCTGTGTCATGGATATCCCACTAGTTCATACGCCGTTGATAATCGACGTTATCGGTAACAAGTCCATATATTTTACTGATAAATTTTCTCTCAAAACTCCTTGTTTCAATCATCTGCATTTCCAGAAGACCCAGGATTCTGCGCCATATCGCAAAGCAGGTAGTATAAAAAGCGTAGGACCAATGGATTTTCTTCAATCGAGAGAACTTCTATTTGCAAGTACAATTCTCCGTTTGCTTTCTCTGCCTACGTTGTTCGAGGTAGATAAACTCATGTCCTAACTAATGGTTAAAATGATTGTTGGTTGGTTGGTTGAAAAGGGTGCAAGACAGCACTTAAGCTAAAGAAGCCCATTGTCATACCTGTAGTTTCCTCTATAGCAACTATTGACTAGTCGTGTAGCCAATTTGCCCTTTCAATGAATTTGTCCCTAAGACTTACAGGAATATCCTGTAGGGCTACGGTGCTAACTAAATGTGTGCCGAATATCCTACTTCTCAGTCCTGCCAGAGCAGGGCAATCCAAGAGAAGGTGTTTCGTCGTTTCCTCGTCCTCTTCCATGCAGCATCTACAGAGAGTGGAGTTTCTATGTCCCAATCTTAGGGCGTGTTTTCCTACAAGACAATGTCCCATAAGTGTTCCTATCACTATGGATAACCTGCCTCTCGGCAAGTTATGTAGTTGCCTAGTCCTCTTCCTGTCCACATGTGGTAACAGGAGGTAAGTCTCCACTTGTCCTTGAACATAATATCGGCCCACTGCCTGATCTGCAAACTGCAGGTAGTGATTGGCATAACCTGTGCCGTAGTACCTTGTCTAGCTAACGCATCCGCTACGCAATTGTCTGGAATGTCGCTGTACCCAGATGAGCCTGATGTTAAAATGCTCTGCCATCACCCTAAGTGATGAGTGTCATTCTTTCACCGTCAGGGACGTCGCTAACATGGCTTCCAGGGTTTTTGTGGCAGCCTGGCTCTCTGTGTAGGTACATATTCTCCGGAGGGTTGTAACACTACTTTTGAGTAGTTCAGCAACCTCCAGGATGGCGGTAATTTCCGCCCGAAATACACTACAGTGATCAGGCAGCTTGAAGGAGATATTTACATTTAGGTCCGGCGAATGGACCCCTTAGCCTACTTGCTCGTCCAACTTTGATCCATCCTTGAAAACTCTGATACTACTGGTGTCCCCTTCCAGCGACTTTTCCCAGGTATTCCTGTTCGGATTACAAGTCCTTAGATTTGTCGCTGGTAGAAGGTACGGGATACAGTAATCCGTTTTTACGGGAATAGAGTTGATCCAGGTGTAGTAATTTAGTGTGTCCGGAATGCCCCCATATCAAAACGCCACAATCTCTGATTCTCACCAGGTATATAGCGGCTGCCGATTCGGCCATGATATCAGGAGTACAGATGTTCAGGAAAATGATTGTTACGTCGTTCCAATTGAGAGAAATCTTTATTTCTCGAATTCGTTATTGTTGTCAGGTCCTCGATCACTGAGAAGCTTACATTCATTGATTTCATCTCGATTCTTGAAAATACCGCAGTAACTTCACGCAGAGTTAATCCAATGATTTCTATAACATCGGCATATGCGAGCAGCATGAGGCTTGTGGTGCTGATAGTCTCCATTAAGATGTGGAAGAGATCACCCGATAGGGTGGTGCCGAGTTGTCTGAATTCTCGCAGGGAATCGAAACGTCCGGAAAGATCTTTACCTAACCTTCACTGATTATTTGGTATTGGTCAGGCTCAGGCATAGTCTTGTAGAAATTTTGCAGTAGGTGACTCAGGGATCGATTTGCTTCTCGTGGGGGCTTTTCCAGGATTTGTCGAAATGTAAATGTACGGCTAGTTGTATATTACCAGGTCTAAAGCCTGGTCCATAAGGTCCGATAACGTTTGCAACAATTGGCCTTAGTCTTCCACACAGTGCACTCGAAACACCAAAAAGTATAAAATACATATTCCACGATAGTTGTCACAAAAACTTGGGCCGCCTTTCTTAAAAATATGACTCAGCCTCTAACCAAACGAATTTCTGATTGATACGACTTCTTTTCAAGAAATTAGGTTTGTGAGGGCATGTTTTCATCTACCCAAAAGTGGATGCATGCATTTTCTCAGCATTTCGCCATCGCCCTTAAACAGTTGCGCCGTTAGTCTATCGGCACCAGCCGCTTTATCATTTTTAGGCTGACAGATTATTGTTCTGAACTCTTCTTGAACAGGTGAAAGGCAATTGTATCGTCATTTGCTCCATTCAAAGTTATTGCTGGAAACTTTGAAAAGATATTATTTTGAGAAGTGTTGTCCCAACATAATCAATACACTTTCGTTATTTGTCACAAGATTTTTATGGTTGTCCTTACAGGAGAGGAGCCCTGTAGTATGACCATCTGTTTGGCTTCTAAATATGTGTGTGATAAATCTTTCGTGCGTTGTTCTTCCTCCTGGATATTTCGGTTTGCTCACTTACCCTGTTTTTTCACCTTAAAACCTGGCTCTTATCTTTTTATGCCGCTCCGTCACAGGCCGCGATGTAACCGAGTGCAGCTTTGCCATATGTGCAGCTGCTTCGACATTCTTTATCTTCATCGAATGATAGTTTGACCACGGTCAGGTACGCAGATACGCTTTTTGCACAAAATGGGAGTTTTTTTTACTGCGTTTCAGGATCATCGCTTGAGGATTTGAGTGAGCGTATCTGCATAGACGGTGGCTACCTCTGTTAAATGTTGTCTCATTTTTCCGATGTCCAGCTTTGGCTGTGATTGGGTTCTTGCTCTGCAACCAGGTGGTGATCCAAACCAATACTTGCGCCTCGAATCATATATACGTCCATTACACTGGAAGACTGCCTTTCATCAATTACCGAGCTAGCAATACGCCTCTTTGTATTTCGATTAGGAGATGCCGAAGTAGTCGTATGGTTGTACTTGTATTGAAATCATGTGCTACTAATAATCCTGTCCTTTGTCATGGCGATGTCTATCAGTCTCGTGGTTGTGTCGAAAATGTTGTCATGTTTGTCTGGTCGAACTACACTTTCATTGCCCATTTTTGCATTAAAATCAACTGGAATAATCTGAACGAAATGACATGGTAGTTTACTTCTAGGCGCTCATAGATCTTCTTCTAGGTACTCATTTATCATTGTCTTCTTCGTCTTTACTTTCGTCAATCTTTGAGAAATATTTCTCCACTCCCGAACAGGCAGCACTGAATGGGAAGCATACCAGTTTATATTACGTATTTATGTTTCTAAACTGATGGCTCTAAACTAGACTGGACAGAGTCTATTATAACGAGCACCTTTTTAAACAGAAAGAATGACAGAAGAAGTTGTCCTATAATTGGGACAAAACGTCTTCACCACCGGGTTATAAAACCTTAGCAAAAATGTATGCCTGACTTCAAGAACACACAACTGCCGCGCACTTCTAAATGAAATGACCATGCAGTTTCATATTCACCTTGAATGAGTGCCGTGGCACGGAAACATTTAAGGTAAATTTAGAGCTGGCGAGGTTAGAGACTACCTTATAAGTTCCAGTGGATACAGATCATGTGGGCATGCTCCTTTCTGCATGCATGTCCATGCTTAGAACCGCAGCTCTCAGACGTACTAGTGATAGCTGTTTTGGAGGCACAAAATACAGGCTCTCCAGGCAAGTATGGTCAAGTTATGTCCTGAATCGTATACTAACCTTGATATCCATTCCTACACGCTGAAAAATCTGTTTCTTTTTGTTGTTTGTATGCAAATATAACGTGTTTGTAACTAGTCGCAAATATACTATACTTGTGCCCAAACACAATGTGTTTGCTATTCAATATAATATGTTTGAGTCACAATGGTTAATAGGTTATAATAAATGTGTTTGTGGCCCAAACGTGACTTTGTTTGTTGAAAACCGCTAAAAACAAAAACGAGACTGCCAGCAAAGGAACAAAAAGGTAGTAGATCTTCAGTTCATGTAAACAATGTTTGCAAACATGTACATGATTCCGGCAATATGTTGCTGGGACCTTTATTTTTCAGGGTGTAGACAAGATATTTGTCTGCTAATGACTGTGACCAATGGGCAATCTGTAATAGGTAGACACTTAGTGTTTCAGGACATATTTACTGTGACATATTTAGCTGTGGGAATGAAGAGGAGGACAAGAGCATCGAAAGTCTTATATGCTACTTCACGGTCTTTTGCATGATGAATACGAGACAATATCTAGGATGTGACTTGATTTCCAGGTTGATTTCGAAGCTATGGCCATCGGTGGTGCAATGGTTGTGTGCGCAGCTCTTGTGCACGAGAACGTGGGTTCGATCCATGCTCTAACCACCTTACATTTTTATCGGCGGCGGTCGTCTCGGTTAGTGACGGCGACACTATCGTGTACTTAGCCAGGAAAGAGTTGAGAACCTTTCCTTTCGGAGGCTTTGTAAATCTGTAGGTCCAAATCAGTGACTGTAGAACTAGATATCGCACAGCTCACTGGTTGTGAAAAGCTCTCACCAATCCCTTCATGGGATGTAACGGGACACCATTTGCAACACCTCTTTGCCGTTTACTACTTGGTTCGCCTGGGGCTAGCATTCGTCTCTTCACGAATGCTATTGTTTAACAATATCACGTCAATTTACAGGTCCATCGGTTGGGACGGTATATGACGTCGTGTGGTATCACGACGTTCCTGATTGGAGTAAGTTTGACAATACGGACAGCCACTTCAGACCTAACCTAACCTATCTTTGATCTGATGTACAAAAATTATCATAATGTTGAAGTAGGCGGATGGTGACAATGCGCTAACATACTGGTTTGCCCTGGAGCCTAAATATCGTAATCTTTTGCTAACAACAAATCCGCCGCCAAGTTCATGCCATCTTTCATGTCAACCTTCGAGGAGATCCGAGTATTGGGTACTGCCACCGTGTCTGTATAAAGTTCTTACATTCCAGGTGTTTTTGGAGGTTTGTTATCATATAGGGGTTATCTCGTTTGCTATCTCGATGCTCCTCACTGGAATAAGTCTGACAATAGGGACAACCACTTCCTACCTAACCTAACCTATGTTTCATCTAGACTTGTACAGAAATTATCATAATGTTGAAATAAGCGGATGGTGGTTATGTGCCAACATATTGGTTTGAACCTAGAGTATAAATATCATAGTCTTCTGCTAACTACAAATCCGCAGCCAAGTTCATGTCATCTTTTATGACAGCCTTCGAGGATATCCGACTGTTGGATTCTGGCACCTGATCCGCATAAAGTTCTCCATTATAGAGAGGGTCTACTTGTTTAATGCTTTTGTGTATTGCCAACGGACGGTTCCAAAATGGAATGTGGAACCGGCTCGGGTGTTTTCTCCGAAGAGGCAGGCCTCAATTTTGCGTTCAAACTCCCAGATAAGTGCAGCGGTTTCCAAGCGAAGATACTGGCCATCAAAGAAGTCTGCACCGCACTTATACTACAGCGAAAAACTGAGCGCATTGGAATATTTGTAGATTGCCAAGCGGCTCTCCTATCACTCACAACTTACAACACTGCATCTAAAGTCGTTAGTGAATGTAAGGAAAAACTTGTCGAGCTAGGTCGGGAGGCCAATGCGGTTCTTTCTTGGATACCAGGCCATAAGAAGTCTGCACCGCACTTATACTACAGCGAAAAACTGAGCGCATTGGAATATTTGTAGATTGCCAAGCGGCTCTCCTATCACTCACAACTTACAACACTGCATCTAAAGTCGTTAGTGAATGTAAGGAAAAACTTGTCGAGCTAGGTCGGGAGGCCAATGCGGTTCTTTCTTGGATACCAGGCCATAAGGGTCTCCTAGGGAACGAAAAGGCAGACGAACTAGCTAGGGCAGGATCCTCTTCCACCGAACTCCATTTGGTGTTAGTCGCAACGCCTATAGGGTTGGTCAATACAGGTATTTGCCTGCATTACCTTGAACGAGCGAAGACCAGATGGGATAGGACGGAAACGTGCCGCAAATCCAGAAACACATGGCCAGAATATAACATTCACCGGACTAACTCCCTGATCAGCCATAATCGGGGAGACATATCTAGGCTAACTAGCGTGCTGACCGGTCACTGGTAATCACGCCAGATGGTTGAAGCTGCCATATAATGACCACTGCCGTGCCTGCGATGACGCAGAAGAGGAGGAGACGATGGAGCATCTCCTCTGCAGTTGTCCGGCTCTGACGAATAGACGCCTGAAGACTATGGGCCGTCCCTTCCTGCATAACCTCCCTGAGATACACGAGATAGATCTAGGGGATCTAATGAGGTATCTCCGATTAACAGGCTGGATATAGACACGGTACTTTGGACCTTCCGGAGTGATGTGGTATGCAAAACGGTGTCTCAAGACACTAATTGATGCTAAACAGTATCTTTAGTAACCACGAAAACCAACCAAAACGTATTGCCAACACTGGAGGTTGGCGAGATTATCCCAACCTGTTGTTGCTACTGCCAGGACTTGCATTGGAGCGATTCTTTGTGGATTAGGCGTTGTCCAGGGTAAAGCTCTTAGCGTGTCTGTCGAACTTGAAACTAAATTCAAAAATCCCTGCAAATTGAAAAATCCCATGTATGCAGTCGACGAAACACTTTCTTATACAATTTTCATAAATACGCCACTGTTCGGCACGTTACACATACATATGTCGCATAGTATTTGTTTTTATTTTACACATGTACTATCTTCTTCCTTTAATTCGCAACAGTTGCAACCGTGAAGGTTGGTTGCATGCATCCGTTTGACACTTATCTTTGTTTGGACAAACAAGAAAATCACAAAAGTAAACTGTTTTGGCCATTGACATCTCAATGAACCCAGAGACTGCACTAGTAATGAAATAATCGTCTCAACAAATTCCCAACATTCGTTCCAAACTCTTGTGACTCAAAAGAAAAAAAAAAACTAACAAAAATTGAGCTCTGGAGAAAAACAACTGCCTTCTTTCCCCCTCCTCTTCATGAGTTGCGTAAGACGGATGGGATGGACAGACCCCGTTGTACAGGATACAATGACATGACATTTTCAGGCTTCAACTGGCAGAGGGGTGGGTTGTGTGGCCTTATGCAACGCACGTTTATGTGACACGTGGCCCAGGCCATAAAACTGTAAGCGGCCCGCTGCCGTTTTAAAATTGTAAATCTAATCAAATTGATTTCCTTGATTTGTGTGTGACACAAGAAAAAAGGACTCAATTTAATGTTGTCACCCAAAGAAACAGAACGCCCACTCGCCATAGCCACCACCACCACCACCACCAACACCACCTTCTCTATTAGATTAGGTTGTTGGTTGGGTCGCAGTTACTCACGTGTAGATCTGGAACTTAATCGTTTTATTTGGGATCGAGTTCAGAGTGTGTGATGGGTGTTTATGGCTGTGACGACAAGTGTTGTGACAACATTTATCGATGAGTTCCTTTAGGCGAATGGAAATGATGACAGGTGAAAAGTATGAATGAATCTATTATGCGTCATAGCAGGAGTACCAATTGAGAAGAGGCGTATTGGGTCGTCAGTAGCTTAGGTTAACATAGTTACAAGATAATCTGTGACTATACGCTAGCATGGTTTTGAATAACACAACAATTATTATTAATAAAATTTCCTTAAATTCCTGTCAGCAAAGGATGAGGGGTATATTGCCACTCCCATTTGGTTATTATTGCCAGTGGTTATTTGGATATATATTGTCACTCCCATTTTGGTGGGCTGACGCGATAGCTCCCGTAAAACACACCTGCTCGTAAGTAATTCGCTAATGATCCATGTTTTGTCAAATGTCATTCTACAATTAAAAATGGACGATATTGATACGTCCATGTTGGGACCTCCCATACAAATATTGGGCGGACACTTGGCTGGCCCAACATCAGACAATGTTTTCCCATTACATCTAATGAAGGGATTGGGGAGAGCTTCTCATAGCCAGTGATCTGTGCGCTTTCTAGTTTTACACTCTCTGACTAGGACCTACATTGGACTGTCCGTGGATGTGGAAAGTTTCTGATAGCCATTCACTTGGGAGTGGCCAGAAATGATTCCTTTATTGGGCAGCCCAAATAGCTCTCTACTTCCACACAATATTTCCTAGGCAATAGCTTTATCGGAAACCTCCGTTAGCTAGCTAAAGTGAGATGGCGAAACGAATGTGCAGTCTAATTGGTTATGCGATCATTGATGGGTCTCAGAATTATTAGGTGACCCTGTCACTGAAGCTCTTCGAACTAAGGGACATATTCTTCTGTCCTTTGAAGGCGGATGGGCCAACACCCCTGGCCAACAGCGGATCAAAATTGGAGGAACCAAAATCCAGTTTCGACACACTGCATTCTGGTCAGCGTCTGATCCATAAGGGGTGGCTGAAATATGATCATCCTGGCAGTAGATAAAATACATACCACAGTGAGCTGGGATTGCCTCCCGCCACCGTTATATTGGCAATGAAAATGCACAAGAAATTAATGAACAAAGAAACCCCCCAACTATTGACGACCCTCGCAAACTTTATAAGGACCACGATTTAAGGATATTTTCCAGGAATGTGCGAACACTATACAGGACGGGTGGCACTTTACAACTGGCGGATGTCGTCGAAAAATATAAAGCTGACATCACAACTATCCAGGAAATGCGATGGACAGTATATGATTGCACCAGAAAGAAAAACTGCGATATTTACTAAAACTGCCATGAGCGATAGCACGAATTCGGGTGCGGTTTATAGTTTGCAAGAGACTGCGACCCCTAGTTTCAAGGTTCAACCCAAGGACCGAAGGCCCCAAGCCACAATTCTCATCAAAGCTAAATATTTCAACATCTCGTTAATTTGTGTGCACGAACCGACAGAGGATAAAGACGATGAGGTGAAAGAATTTTCATCATTTTATGAGCGTCTGGAGGAAGTATACGAACGCTGCCCTGACCATGACATTAAGATTACACTGTGTGTAATTTTTGAAGTCAGGGAAATATATCCATATACGGACACCACTACGTGATAAAATACCAAAAAAAAGACCCGTATCTCCCAGATTTGCCCAAAGTCATGCACTTTTTTTGTATGGGCCCCAAAGATTTGGGGCCTAGGTGTCATTTTTGCAAAAACGTGATCATTTTGTCAGGCTCATATCTTGCAAACCATTCGGAATTTTGATTTACTCTCTGAGGGAAACCTAATACAGTGTGTCGTCGGCTTACAATACTTCATACTATGTTTGCCTGCGGTCGGTGAGATAGCATAGTATCTCAATGTTGAAGTAAACGGTGTTAGGAATCATTCCTCGGAAGTTCATATGTTCCAGAATGTTGTTTATTGTGATCTTAGGTACATTTTTGTAGTCAGTTGTTTTCTTTAATTTTGAACGGATTCGGAACGGATCTGAATAGGGGAAAATCGAATTTTTTAAAGATTTTTGCGATTTTGACCTTGAAGATGAAGTTATTCCGATTTTATATGTTCACAATTTTTGTTCTCTATAATATCAGCTACAACTTTCCTTCAGAGAGTAAATCAAAATTCTGAACGATTTGACAGATATGAGCCTGACAAAATGATCACGTTTTGCAAAAATTACACCGAGGCCCCAAATCTTTAGGGACCCATAGAAAAAAAAGTGCATGACTTTGGGCAAACCTGGGAGACACGGGTCTTTTGTTTGTTGGTCTTTTGTCATGTAGTGGTGTCCGTATATGGTTATATTTTATCGTGTTGCACTGTGTTAATCAAGGCAATTTTACTGGCAGATTGGGAAAGGAAAGTGTCTTTCGACCAACCATCGGTAGTCACAGTCTACATGATACCACCTCCGATAATAGAATAAGACTGATATACTTTGCGGCTGGAAAGAACATGGTAGTTAGTAGCACACGATTCCAACATAAGAACCAGATTGACCGTTTTGTAATAGATGGCAGGCACTCTTCTAGTGTAATGGATGTACGTGTGATTCGAGGTGCCAATATCGGCTCGGATTATTACCTGGTGGCTGCGAAAGTTCGCACAAGACAGAGCAATACGGAAATTGTACGAAGCCGAACACTGGAAAAGTTAGATACTAGCGGGCTGCAAATACCGGAGTTATCAAAGTCCTACCAACAAAAGCTCACTCTCCTGCTAGAACAGAATACTCCCCCCCTGAGGACCAAGAAGCGCAGTGAAATCACATCTCCCTTTCTTTGGAAACAGCAGCAAGGACTGAACATGGCTATCAAAAACCGCAGAAGGATGAGCTATGGTACCACGAAGAATGTCGCATTGCAACTGATGAAGAAGAAGAAGCTGCACGTATGGCAACGAAACAGTCAGTTACAACGTGTGCTGCGAGTGAGTGGTACAGAAGGCTGAGTAGGGAGGAATCCCAATTATTTTGGAGGGAGAACTGGCAGTGGGAGCAGAGAGAGAGAGAGAGAGAGAGAGAGAAAAGACCGAAATGTGCAGAATGAACAATGAATCTCGAAAATTTTTTCCAGAGGGTAAGAACATCGAATAACGGGCAGAATAATAGGCTGCCCTCCTGCATGGACGAGAATGGGAATCTGGTGACTGAAAATCAGAGTGTGCGTAAAATGTGGAGATACCACTTTTCAGCACTACTCCACTGAAGATCAGGGTGCAATGATTGTGGAAGACAATGTAGATTGTCCCGGCCCCCCCACCCCAACCAAGACGAGATTAGAACAGCAATCTCCCAGCTTAAAAATAATAAAGCCGTTGGTGTAGATGGGCTGCTTGCTGAACTTTTTAAGGCAGGTGGCGAAGGACTGCTTGTCCACATGCATCAACTTATATGCGGTATATGGTTGGGGGAATCTATGCCTGACGATTGGGGAGTCTCAGTGTGTTATGCCCTGTATTCCAAAAGGGTGATCCGTGAGTCTGTTCCAACTATCGCGGTATCAGTCTTTTTTTATCCATCGCGTATAAGGTCTTGTCGACCGTATTATATGAAAGACTAAAGTCAATTGTTGAAAACCTGATTGGACCTTATCAGTGTTGTTTTAGACCAGGCAAGTAAACGACTGACCAAATGGTCATGCCACTCCAAATCCTGGAAAAGACCCATGAAAAGCAATTCGATATATATCATCTTTTTTTCGATTACAAACCTGCTTTCGATCACCCCATACGGGGAAAATTATACAAAGCTATGTGTGATCTTGTGATTCCGGAAAAACTGATTCGGCTCTGTAGAATGACGCTGAGCAACACCAAATCAGCAGTGAAGGTGGGGAAAGAAGACCTCGCCGAAACATTCTGTAGCAAGAGATGACTGATATAAGGCGACACACTTTCGTGCAATCTCTTCAACATCGTAATGGAGATAATATTGAGAAAAGCTTGAGTAATTACGAACAAGACCATTAACACGTAACACTATATGTTACTGGCGTATGCCGGCGTCATAGGGCAAAATCATTGGGCAAAATTTGCGAGACGTTACTGCAGTATTTTCAAGAATCGAAAAAGAATCAGCGAAGGTGGGTCTTGCCGATAATGAGGGTAAGACAAAATTGATGGTGCCAACGACTAGACAAACATCTCGACTTGGTCCGCAATTGAACGTTGACAACCGATTTAATTTTGAAGTGGGTGACGAATTTATCTACCTTGGATTCGCCATGAACAAGGACAACAATGTCAGCCTGGAGATAAATAGAAGAATTGTGCTTGAAAATAGGTGGTAGTTTGGGCTCAGCAAGCAGTTTAAAAACAAAACATTCTCTCGACAGACAAAAATCCAGCTGTACCAGACTCTCATTTTACCTCTCCTGACATATGGCTCCGAAATTTGGATCACATCGCAAACGGATGAGAAACACCTAGAAGTATTCGACAGAAAAATTTTCCGTAATATATTTGGTTCTGTTAAAGAAAATGGCGAGTACCGATGTCGTTGGAACCAAGAGCTAAAGTATATCATTTCTATTACGACGTTGACATAAACAGGCGAATCAAATAAGGCCAACTGCGTTAGCTAGGCCATGTTGTCAGAATAATTGAAGATGAGCCAGCGCGAAAGGTTTTCGATAACGTACCCGATAGAAGAAGGAAGAGATGACGACGCTGGAAAGACCAAGCCGAAGAGTCCTTGGTGTAATCAACTGGCGAGGAAAGGCGAATAATAGAACCAGATGCAGAAATATGTTCCAATTTGTTTAATTTATTTATTTGCTTATTTGAATAATGTGCGTAAGGCATCTGATCTCGCAAGGTTGTAAAATAGTCAATAAGAGAAGAAAGAATTCCGAAAAGGGGTTTAAAGTGTTGTATATTAACATATTCTGCAGGAACCATGCATATGTTTGGAACACACTTTAGATATTTATATGTTTGCAAGTTCCAAACTCACGTATATTTAATTGCAAAAATTAGCATGTTTACTGACAAATATGTATGCTTTTACGAGGAAACATATGCGTGCTTCATCCCAAACATCCATATACTTACGAGGAAGCATTTGCGTGTTTCCCCCAAACCTCCATATACTTAATAATATTTAGAAACGAATTCTTTATTTTCTTATTTAATTTTATCAATGTATTAGTAAATACACATTTATAAATAATTAATACAAAAACTTAAAAGATTTGAAATTAAATAAGAATCTGCTGCTCTTTTGCTTCTTCTTTCTTTGTTGTCTCTCACGACTTTGTTTTCAGAAGGTTTCAACTATGCACTGGTACACAAATAATATACGTGTATACAAATCTAGTTCTTGCAAGACAAGAGTGTAGTAATTACTTTTGTTATTTTATTTCACAAATGGTCCGCCGTTCCGATTTTCTCAGTAAAGTTTCGGGCAGAAAAAGGGCTTCATGTTGCTGCCCTTTCCAGTTTGTTTCCTCAAAATCGTTTCTCACTTTGGTAGCACACATAGATATATACGAAACACATACACAAAAACCAAAGCAACATCACAAACCATTTAACCGTCCGAGCGTTTGTATTCATTTTTCATTGATTAAGCGCTTTCTATATCCTCTGAAATGAGAAATATTTATGAACCACTAACTGAGAGAATATTACAAAAATACAGATCCACACTTACAAGATAGACACTCTTGTTGTCCCCCTCTTATTATCTTGTTCTCGCGAGTGCATAGACAGTGCAACAAACACAGCTGTATTTGTATCGCAAACGTAAATATATGTGGGTCGCAAACGCATATATTATAACATATTAATCATTGCATTTCAAACATGTAATATTGTTTAGCCAACACAATGTGTTTTGGGCACAAGCATATTATATTTTTGACAGGCTCTAAACACATGTTATATTTGCATCCAAACAACAAAAAACGACAGTATACACTATCATCCACTATCATTACCTCCTGAGCTTCAGTGGAAGAATCCGAGTGGAGTAGTGCTGAAAAGGGGTCTCTCCACATTTTGAGCACACACTGCTTCTCAGTCACCAGATTCCAATTCTCGTCATTGCAGGAAGGCACCCAATAATTAGACCCGTTATTCAATCTTCTTACCCTCTGGAAAAACTTTCGGGATTTTCACTCTCTCTCTGCTCCCACTTCCATTTTTCCGCCTAAATAGTTGGTTTTCCTCCCTTCTTCTTGTACCGCTCACTCGCATCACGCGTTGTAACTGACTGTTTCGTTGCCATACGTGCAGCGTCTTTTTCATCAGTTGCAATATGACATTCTTCGTCGTACCATGGCTTATCCTTCTGCGGTTCTGCGGTGATAGCCAAATTCAGTCCTTGCAGCGATTTCCAAAGAATGGGAGATGTGCTTCCACTGCGTATCTGGGTCTTCGGAAGGGGGGGGGGGGGGGTTATTCAGCTCTAGCAGGAGAGAGAGCTTCTGTCAATAGGACATTGATATCTCCGGTATTTGTAGCTTGTCAATATCCAGCTTTTCCTGTGTTCGGTTTCGTACGTTTTTCACCCTGCTCAGTTTTGTGCGAACTTTCCAAGCCACCATCCGAGTCGATATTGGCACCTCGAATCACATGTACATCCATTACACTAGAAGAGTGCCTGCCATCTATTACCAAGTGATCAATCTGGTTATTCGTCCGTTGATCAGGAGATATCCAGGTCGCCATATGAATGTCCTTATACTGGAATCGTGTGCTACTAACTACCATGTTCTTTTCGGCGGCGAAGTCTATCAGTCTTATTCCATTATGGGAGGTTATATCATGTAGACTATAATTACCGATGGTTGGTCGAAAGGCACTTTCCTTTCCTAATTTGGCATTAGAATCGCCAAGAATAATCTTAATGGCGTGGTCAGGGCAGCGTTCATATACTTCCTCCAGGCGCTCATAAAATGTTTCTTTGACCTCATCATCTTTGTCCTCTGTCGGTGCGTGCACACAAATTAACGAGATGTTGAAATATTTCACTTTGATGCGAATTGTGGCTATGCGGTCACTCACTGGGTTGAACCTTGAAACTAGGTGTCGCAGTCTCTTGCCAACTATAAATCCGCACCCAAATTTGTGCTTTCGTTCATGGCAGCTGTGGTAAATATTGAAGTCTTTCTTTCTGGTGCAACCATGTCCTATCCATCGCATTTCCTGGATCGCCGTGGTGTAAGGTTTATATTTTCCGAGGATATCCGTCAGTTGGAAAGTGGCACCAGTCCTGTATAGCGTTCGCATATCCTTAAATCGTGGTCCTTATAACTTTTGCGAGGGTCGTCAACAGTTGGGGGTTTCTTTGTTCACTATTTTCTACGTCTATTTTCATTGCCAATATAACGGTGGCGGGAGGCAAACCCAGCCCACCGTGGTTCCGCCGTTGGCCAGGGGTATTGGCTCATCCGCCTTCAAACGACAGAAGAATATGTCCATTACTTCGAAGAGCTTCAGTGACAGGGTCACCTAATAATCCTGAGACGTATCAGTGACTGCATTACCACTCAGGTTGCTCATTCGTTTCGCCTTCTCATTTTAGCTAGCTAACGGAGGTTTCCGATAAGCCATTGCCCAGAACATACTGCATGGAAGTAGTGAGCTGCTTGGGCTGCCCAATGAAGGAATCATTTCTGGCCACTCCCAACTGAATGGCTATCAGAAACTTTCCACCTCCAAGGACAGTCCCATGACCCCATGTTTTTACCAAACATATATTTGTCGCTAGAATCTATTGTATTTTGAACTGTGATTTCAACCAACTAACATACGAATTATAATTGTGAACTAATTAAGTGGATCCATGTATGCAAAATAGTATGAAAGACTTTTTTTAATGGATTTTATTATATATGCTATTGGGTGGAAATGGAAGCCCTATATTTTAGACTTTGATTGACTTAGTTCTTGTAACCAAAATAGGCTCTGGTAATCAAAGTTGCCACTGTTAATCAAAATTGACACTGTTAGCGAAAGTTGCCACTGTTAACGAAAGTTGCCACTGTTAATTAAAGTTCCCACTATTATCCAATGTTGCCACTGAGTGAGAAATATTGAAGATAACCTGATCCTTATTGCTTATTGGCTAACAATTCATGCAGTACTTGAGGAAAATAAAGGACACGACTAATTTGATTTACCTTTGTGTGAAACGTGTAGACCTTCATTACATCTACGGCCGATGATGTTGGTGATGCAGCCACTCCATGTGGCCTAAAGGCGCTTGTGTCATTTGGCCACGTTTCTGCCTAATGGAGTCTTGCTCGAGTGGAGTAAATTGTAAAATTAAATTATGTTAAATTAAATAAATTGTAACGATTTTTTTCATTCGTGTTCTGCTGGATTAAGACCATTACCAACCAAGCGGTATACATTAGCCCGATGTTGTTCCACAGGATGTGTGTGTGTATGTGTGTGATTGTGTGTGAGGAATGAAGAGCAAGGATACTCTTATAGAGGTGGTTGTTAAAGTGGTGGAGTGCCTTTGGTGGTGGGGTAATGATGGTGGGTTTAGTGCCTTGTGTCTCATGCATTGCGCTCACTCAAGTGCGACATGTGAGTCCTCCTAAAGCAACTGAAAGGGTTTAGTGTGTGTTCCGCATACCGAACGAAGGAACATACTACATACGTATCACGATACGGTTCCGCACTGACACACTCAGTGTGGAACACTTCAAATCAATTGAAATGTTGATATGTCGTCGTCCACTTATCCATACCGAGAACGGTGACGAGAACTTTCGTAACGTAACGCAAGTGTTGCAAGTATGTTAGTTAAGTGTATCAAAAAAAAAAGAAGAAATCTACTAGCAAAGGATATACGGCAAGAATACCCCATCGCACACTCACGCAAAAATCCACAAACACAGACATGCACACACACACACACATAAGGAGTCTCATCAGTTGTACTAAAATGTTGCTATACACTAAGTTGTAGTAGGACCTCTTATCACTACAGCGAACCAGTAGTAGTCATTAGTTGCCAACCATAAGGAAAATGTATGATTCTTTAACTGAAATCTTAAATCTTTCATTTACAAAATGATTTTTTATATTATTTGGAAAAAAAAAATTCAAAATTTTTTACACCAGTTGACCCACCTGTTTATAACGACGACTGTGCAACTGAGGTCCTTTTGGGTTGTGTTTAATTAAAAGTAGTCCAGAGCAATTTTTGAAGAGTTTAACTAAGACATCTTTATTATGCGTTTTGACTTTTATTTATCACGGGGTCGCCGTTGGCTGTGGTGGCGGTTCTCATCCTTATCGTCCACATTGCAACCACAACCGCAACCCAACGGGACGAGAACGTATGGTCGATGTATTATCAACGCGCGTTAAAGTAAAAAATCCTCAAGTATCCTTGAGAATGCAAGCGCTTCACCGAGTTTCCACCATCATCAGCATTAGTGACAGCAGCATCATCATCAACAGAATCATCGCCATCGCCATCGCCATCAACATCAACATGTCAATGATGATGATGATGATGATGACGTCGACCAGACCCTCTTCCTGAGGCTGGGGTTAACGTTGGTTGCAACTGCTACCGCTTCATGTACCCAGTACTTGTAACAACTCGCAGCCTCTCAAATGAAGTTTGCTACATTTTCTACTGCCTAGACTCTTGTCCCGTGTCCTCATCCCTCTTGCCAAAGCCTTTATTTTTTGAAGGATTTCCACTTTCAAAAAAATCTTTAGCAAAAATATATAAAATATTTTTTTTGTGATTCTTCATGTTAAAACAACACACAAGTGCTTTAAAAGTAGCAGGATTTAATCACAGCCCAAAGAAGCACAGTAGATAGAAATCGATAATAAAACGGAAGAATCATGAAAATAGAGCGGTCATGTATTATAATGGACTAACAAGATTAAGAAATATCCCCTACTCGTCTAGATGATGTGTCGGGTTCAGAAAGATCTTGATATTTAACATCAGTAGTCTGTTCTGATTTCTTGCCATCCTTGAACAACGATGACAACTTGTTTCTAAGTGAAGAAGTTGTTTCTACTTCTTTATGCTCCGCCCGATTTAACAATTCCGCTTCGCTGCTAGCAGTACTTTCAGTTCTAACATACCGAAGATCCTCCAAATCCTATCGACGCTCAAATGAGTTACTCTCATAGGCCTGTAAAGATGAAATATCGCATAGCAGACGCCCTTCTGCTAGATAATGCTGGGCACAACGCTCAGTAGACGCTTCCTCTTCGTAACAACTGTTGCAAAAATCATCTCGCATAACTTTCAGTCTCTGACACAAGCACTGAGAGCTTGGGCCTACACACACTGGGCGAAACCATCAATTTAGCTCGGATTAATTCAATTTTGAAAGTGAATATTGGCGCCGATATTGCTTTGCATTCGATTACTAATAGTATATCCGATAGGCCAAAAACACTTTTCGTTTTGATTTGCTCTTGATATTCGCACAGCTGGACGGCGTCAAAGTAGCAGGTGTTTGCATCGGCTGCAGTCAAAAGCTTTCCCCCCCGTTTTTGGGTGCCTGCTGCAAACTTGTGCCAAAAATATTTAAACTAAAAAAATTAATAAAGTGAGTGTTTATAATTAACATAAAGGGTATGTATTTACTAAAAGTGTTGTTTTCGTGACCTGTCATTGTGTTTTGTGGCGTCTACCTGTGGTTATTAAAGATGCAATTAAAATTCAGTGTTTTCACTAAAATATTAAACTTTCGTGGACTGTAACTTTCCAGTGCCATCCTGTGCCATTCTAATTTTGTGTTCTAACAATTGTATAATGTATTGTGATGTGAACAAACCAAAATGTGTATCCACCTACGTCCACCTAATAACTGGATTACTTTTTGACGTAGAATACGTCTTACCTTACGGTATGAGGAGTCATGTCACGTTTTTATTGTTGTAATCTTTATTTCATTGAATTTGAGGAAACGGCTAGATGAATTTTTTTAAAATTTTTTTTGTAGGTAAATGAAGATGTTATCTTTCGTTTGATATACATTTCATATTGGTTGATATATTTCTAGTATTTTAATTTCTCATATGAAAATTGTTTAAACACATACACTCAAACATATGTGTGGTGTTTGGTTGAGTGTTTTTGGTTGCTCAACATTGCTTAGGAACATGTAAACAAACGAACAGCGAGCTAATGTTGCTTGGCAACATGTATCTAGTAAAAAGTGAAACAAACAGTAAGCTAACGTAATAAAGCTTTTTTGCGAAAGCTTCAATAAAGCTGTTGTAACAATAATTTTGAATTGTAAAGCGTAAAGCTTTCTGCAGCCAGCACAAGGTTATACAAGGGCCGGTAAAAGAAATGCATCTATGGTGGTATCTTCGATGGCTTCCGATGAAGAGATGCCTAAAACAATCAAAACTTTCATTCAATCTGACGACAATAAGCCTACTAAATATACAGCAGAGGAAGCCTTAGCCCTTTATATTGATGGTGGTAACACAAAGAGAGTTTACATGGACTTAATGTGTGGCACAAAACAAAGGATGATGTTCTAAGGTCTGTAATGAAACTTTGTTATCCTAATAGATTGCAAGTCTCTGATCATTCTTTCGAAGTAACCTTACAATCTTTGGTTGATCACACAGTGGCCAGATTGTTTACTGCGCATAGGCAAGAGCTGCAAATTACGGATAGTAATAAGGCAGCAGAGATAACTGCCATATATAAATGCGGTTGTGATGGGAGTAGTGGCCATGCAACATATCGACAGAGTTTTGATAATACTGATGCTTGCATGATCGACCAATACATGTTTGCGGTTTGCTTGGTACCTCTACAAATAGTTTTTGGATCTATGGTTGTTTGGCAAAATACGAAACCATCAAGAACTCCTTATTGCAGGCCATTGAAACTACTTTGCCAAAAGGAATAAGCTGAATTGGTTATAAGCGAAGTGCAGAATGTCCAGAGGCAAATTGCTCAAATACAGCCAACTAGCCTTGAAAACTTCACAGTACGCCATCAATTTCATATGACTATGATTGATGGGAAGGTGTTTAGTGTTGTCGCAACTCGTCATACCAAAAATGTGGAATTTGTGGAACTTCACCGAAAAACATGAATAATTTGGAGACGATAAAAAATGTACCGTGTAAAGAAAATCTATATGAGTGCGGTTTATCCACTCTCCACGCATGGATTCGTTTCTTTGAATGCATTTTGCATATTGCTTACAGAATTCCTATTAAAAAATGGCAAGTCCGCAGAACGGACACGGAGATTGTGGATGAGAAAAAAAAAATCAATGAGTGTTCGAACTCACGGATGATGTGTTAACACCTTTTTGCTACACGGTACCTGTTCGATTTCTATGAACACATTAGTAAATGTTACATTAGAAAATAAAAAATAATAGTTTTTTTGAATACACCGGGCAATGCTGAACATCAAATGACTCGCTTTGTTTGGCCATAGCAACAACAACGAAACAACCAAACACACAACATCAGACATACGTTGTCCGAAGTAGCTGACGTATACGTGTGTCACATAACCACATGTTTGCCATATCAACAGCAACGAAACAGCCAAACACACAACATCACACATACTTTGTACGAAGTAGCTGATGTATTAGTGTGTCACCATAATGTCGACTGCGCAATCCCAGCTTGCAATTGAAATTTTGCGTGGCTATGCTTTATATCTCGGTTCAACAACAGCAACAGACACATGTACATACATACATTATTATGTTAATACATACGTTATAGACTACAGACACAATTTCCTTTGCCTCACCCCTGCCACACCACTCTTTCATTGCTCTCTTGCTCGCTCATTTTTGTTTAACATGCCATTATTCTCTTTCGCAGTCGCAGAAAATCTGGTTTTAGCAGCAGCATAAAATCTGGTTTTAGCAGCAGCATAAAACTTGACTTTGATAGATTTAGTCCCTATACGCCGCTATAGATGTTAACACATCAAAAACAAATTCAAGAGAAACTCAGGCAAGAAATGTCTATATTAGTTGATATACCTTTGCCTGGATCAGGTACAACTAATAATGGAAACACAGAAAGAAAGCTTTTCAATAGGCCAGAACTAGCTGCACATATAACTGGTGTGAGTTTTTCATTACTTCATCGTTTTGGAGTCATCTTACGTACCCTGGCTTCTGGTTTTGAGATAAACACAGATGCATTCCACCTGTATACATATGCTACAGCAACCGTATTTGTGGAGATGTATCCATGGTTTTATATGCCTGCATCTGTGCATAAAATTTTGATGCATGGTGCTGATATAATAAGACACGTCGCTCTTCCAATACGTAAGTTTTATGACGATTTCTTAACTGCATAAAAAAACTTGCATCCAATTTTTATACATGGTGCAGATACATACAATTCATATTTCCCTTTGAACAGGCATGTTTTCAGAAGAAGCTCTCGAAGCGCGAAATAAAGATTACAGGAAATTCCGATCAAGCAATTGTCGGAAAAGTTCCCGTAAAAACACCATGCAGGATTTGGGGCATTCGCTTTTTATTTCTTCAGATCCTTGCATAACCAAGCTATCGAAAGGCGCAGCTAAGTCTCCGAAAAACAATGAGCCTTTACATAGAGATGTCATCAATCTTCTGTTGATTAATAGTATAGAAAATTATATGTCGCATGATAGGGTGTCAGGCAGTGAATAATTATTAACTTTGAAAAATTAAATAAAAATTTCCAACTGATTTAAAAATTATTTCTTCACTAATTCTTATTTGTGGATATTTAATCTGTAAAACAAAATTTATTTGACGACAATCAAACCGTTTTTCAGGAAGTTATTAATTAATCCGAGAACCAATGAAATCGTAAGACGATTTTCTTTCATTTGAGTACCAACACACAGGTTGCCCTAAAGAAACCTCAACATTTATTGCCCTCTTCGCCACTGCCACTTTCTGTTCATCGTCAGACACTGCAAAGGCATCATTACTGCCAGCTGTGTCAAGTCCTCATCATCATGTACAGTCCCGTGTACACTCGATGTATTATCCATAATCTCTTGATGTTTATCCAGCTTCCGCGAGTCCCCATATCCATCCTGTGGTACTTCAATCGATGTAGTGTCAACAGCCTTGTATTCCTGATTCTGTTTATAAATCCTTGGGGTTATCTGTCAAAACCCAAATGAAACCACGCCACCGCATTATATTAGAAGTCCTCTTGACTCTTTATTTAGAATAAACTTCGCGTGTCTACAGTCACCGTACCTACCTCTTCCAATCGACCTATTTTCAATTTCTATCTAGAAAATTCGGGATTACTATTCCTGGGAATATACTCAATGGTTTCCACGTCGGGTTGAGTACATTCATGGTTTCAGATATAGTTTTGAATGTGAGTTCTTCTCTTCGAACAAAATCGTCAGAATCGCTCGTCAGAAGTCTATCGACCACTTATCTCCAAACGCTAGTAGTTTAGCTCAGTCTTGGAGTCAAGCTGCCATAGCGGCATCGTGAAGTTGTCGGGACCAACGTATATAGCGAGTAATGCGTCCATAAAATATTTTTATTTCCTAACCTTTTTCGATAATAGACACTACCAGGTTGTTCGTCCTTCCGCCGATTTTCCAATTCTGTCTTGGAAGTTCGGCATTACTATTTTTGAAAATGTCCTTAATGGTTTCCACGTTGGGTGGATTGACTACGTTCCCATCATGTGTGCTGGGATTGGATGGGAGGTCATGCCACCTAACAACATCCAGTGGCTCCAATTTTCGTCAAAGTTGACGACTGAAGTAGGTCCTAACATATCCTTTTGTATGTGAACGCTTTTTGAGGGCAATGAACCCATAAAATATGTTTGTTTCTGCCTTTTTGACCTTAGTCGGTAAGCACCATTACCATTTCGTTTGCCGTTCCGCCGATTTTCAAATTCTGTTTGGAAATTCGGGATTACTATTCTTGAGATTGTGCTTAATGGTATTCACGTTGGGTGGAGCACAACTTCCATAACAACTTCCAGTGGCTATGGCCAACCTTTTTCAAGTCCGTTCGGTAAAAGGTCGCTGATCTTCAAACACTATTTGTTTAGCTCTGACTTGGAACCAGCATGTGTCGTAGTATCGTTGAATAGAACCTGGTGTATACATTCGGAACTCAACGTATATGGTGAACAAGGCGTCCACAAAATATTTTCATTTATGCCTTCCTGTCCTTATTCGATAACCGCCATTACCATTTCGTTCGTTCTTCGACCTATTTTCCAATTCTGTGTTGGAAATTCTGGATTACTATTCTTGAGAATGCCCCTAATTGTTTCCATTTTGGGTGGAGTAGCTGGGATTCATGCATGTTCCCTGGGCTTGGATAGAAGACCCTCCAACAAAACAACTTCCAGTGGCTATGACCAACCATTTTCAAGTCCGCTCGATGGAAATTCGCTGATCTTCAAACGCTATTAGTTTATCTCGGCCTTGGAACCAGCATGTGTCGTAGCATCATTGAATAAAACCTGGCGTCTTCTTTAGGATCTCAGCGTATAAGGTGAATAATGCGTCCACAAAATATTTTCATTTATGTCTTTCTGTCCTTAGTTGATAACTTCCATTACCATTTCGTTCGTTCTTCGACCAATTTTCCAACTCTGTCTTGAAAGTTCGGAATAATAATTTTGAGAATGTCTTCAATTGTTTCCACTTTGGGTGGAGTAACTGGTATCCAGCCATGTACCCTGGGTTTGGATGGAATGTCCTCCAACATAACAACATGCAGCCCGATGATCTCGGCAATGGAACCAGCCCGTGTCGTGACATCGTTGACTAGAACCCGGCGGCCCCTTTCGGATCTGAATATATATTGAGAACAATGCATCCATTAAAAGTTTTGGTTTGTCCTTTGGAATTATTAGATCACCCCACTTTTATCCATAATCGCCAATACCAGATCGTCCATTACAACCTTACTAAAGAACGTTAGACCAGACTTCCAACTGATCTTAAGCCCCCTAATCTTAAGCCCTTGGTGATCATCGTGCAGGCGAAGATTCTTCTCCGCTTGTACCAATGTGGACACATGCAGTTCGCTCCGTAGTAGGCCGCTGATCTCCAAACGCTATTAGTTTAGCTCGGTCTTCTAACCAGCCTGTGTCGTGACATGGTGGACTAGAATACGGTGTCTTCTTTCGGATCTGAACGTATATTGAAAACTATTCATCCATAAACAAATTTCAATTGTCCTTTGGGGTTGTTGCATCATCCTCACCTTCATCCATAACCGCCAATATCAGATCGTCCTTTACAACCTTACGAAAGGACCTTAAACCAGGGATCCAACTGATAACCGTTGCGCACTTAAGCTACTGGTGCTCATAGGGTAGGCGCAGCTTCTTCAATGGTAGTGTACGCGGCTCTTGGCTTGAGAACGTGGGTTTGATCCCTGCTCTGACCACCTTAATCGCCATGAAAAGCCGTCTGAAAATACCGTTCGGAACCGGGGGAAAGCTGTAGGTCAATCAGTGAGTGAAAAAATGAAACGCGCACAGCTGACTGGTTGTGAGAAGCTCTCCCCCTTGTTTTTTGCCATCGGAATTTTCATTTCCGCGAGTGTTGCAGAGTTGAAGTCGCCACACCATACTCCGCTATACCTTGGCAATAACTTTGCCGAAGATCTGTTTTATACTGAGACGCCCAGGTATCAGTGAGGCACCGCTATTGAGGTACCCAGATTGGGGCAATTAGTTTTGAGTAGAACCGCTATTATGATATTGGAGAAAGACAGCGTCGCTCTGTGGGCAGTGGGCAGACACTTCTGTTTACAATTTGAATTTTCAATTTGAGTGTCCTTTGTGGGAAGGTACTGAATTAAGGCCGGCATCATTTTTCCATAATACAGAATCTTGTCTGGACATATATGTACCTTCTATATTACGGCGACGGTCTCTGCCGTTCTTAGTCGGAGACTGCATATTCTTTACAGCTCACCTACATACTTGCAAGCAGTCCAGCTATCAACCACTTTCTGGCCACTATAGTAGCCTCAGCTTAGCCGAGGGTATCTGCCGTAAGTACCTACCATCGGTCCCTACCATTGATACTTAGCATAAACACCCATTGTAAGTACCTGTCGAAGGAACTAACCTCATGCGTATTTCATTTCCCTACGACTTTACCTTGTTTGACAATGCATAGATCCGCATATTTACACTGAACCTACCGAGGTTTGTATGGTGTTATAGCACCTCGGATATAAACGATCATTCTAGGGTGAACCGTTTAATATTGTGCAACTCCTTGTAACACAAACCTTTCGGGGATGAATGTATTACGGATGTTTGAGAGGGGCATTGGACCTAAGCCTGTGAAACAGTAGCAAAATATTTCGGCGTCTTAAAATGTTCATATAATTAAAAATGTTTAAAATTGTTTTCCCCCAAACACTGTGTCTCTCTTGCCCACCACACTCGTACACTCCTTATGAATACATCATGGCCCCTGATGCCTTATGTGCCTCTCTCTCCTTCCCATCCCAGCCACCTTCATACACCACTCAAGAGTCCTGGCTGCAACATGATACACTTCAAATATTGATTGTGGTTTATAGAGGGAAAAAAATCAGAGATGTTGTTGTTGTTTCTTTTAAAGATGCGGAAAACAAACTTTGGTTTGAGATTACCAAAATTGAAATTTGTTAAAATAACAAATTTTCAAACCAAGGAATTGGAAAAATAACCCAACTAACGAAGTCACAATTAGATGACATCAATACGCGGGCCAGCAAAATAGCTCCCATGGACGCTTGCTACATTTAGTCCACGGGCCACATTATGACGCCATTGTCTGACATTTTTCAAACACCAGATGCTATTTGTCACACATTCCAGAAAACTGTTAGTTACAATTTCTATTTGTTTGTTTTTTTTTTTTGGGGAAATTTTTTAGTTAAATAAATGTTGACAAAGTGGAATTTAAACAGTTTTGTGTGATTTCAATTTAACAAACATAAGGAAAACTTTTAGACATTCTTAAAAAAAAACAGCATTTTAAGGCAGCACCCCTACTTACCCAACTGCTTAGACGAGCACTCTGTAAACTTGGCGTGCAGCTTGTTTCCTTAGTCTTTGCTAGTTTTCGTACAACTTCATTGCCACTTTCTCCCTCTCTTCTCTAACACACTCGTTCCCAAATTTCTGTTTTGCTCATCCACACACAAAAAATTCGCGGCGTGAAGAAAAACTTTTTATAACTTCCTTTTTAATCTTGGCAACAAATTTATGTACACCTTTACATATGTTCACCTATGGCCCCCGGAAGTTGCAGGCTCAAGTGCCAAAGTTTGTGTTCACATATGTCACAAACACACCACACACTCACCTCGTATATCCTTACAACACATATCCTCTGACGGGATGCTCTTGAAATATCCTTGTAATCTTTGAACGTGTGTCAGCCAGACATGAGTTCTAACGCGTCGTAACGCGTTTGGTCGTCTTCCCTGTTAATCGCTTTTCCTGGGGTTGAAAAAAAAACCAGTGAAAAACTGAGTACTTTGTTAGATTTTGACACATGCAGTAGGAATTTGATTTGGAAACCTATGCAAAGAGGACGACATGCGGACAGACAGGACGATTTCTTTGATGTAAAGAGTTAAAGGCAAAGTAATAATATTTCGAATATCTTATTGTGGTGATGTCCTAGGAAGTCATGTGTTAGGGAAATTAAGGTAATATTTCTTGAAGATACGATATGATTCATGCAGTGCAGGATGTTTTTAAGGATATCGTTAGAATCCCCAAATACTATGAGATTTTTTGAAAGGAAGGGAAAATTGTTTACCGTCATGTTGAAAATTCGCTGGAGATTGAGAGAGCTACGCGAGAGGAATTTTTTAAAGAAGACTTACCGGTGATTTACCTTGGTTTTTTGGACCTAGCAGTGTTGTCAGCTCTGTGTATGGTGACTGCTGGCCAAAATAATAGGGATTGACCAAAATCTAATTAAATCTAGAATGATGAGATACATCCGATATGCTGTGCCATATTACAGGGCTTCACTCTATTTTCTTTACTTCCCTTGCTAGAACTAGAGAATTAATTACGGTGTTAGGTTATGTGTACACGCTGAAAAATCCGTGTTTTTGTTGCTGTTGTTTAGATGCAAATACATATAACATGTTTGTCGCAAATATACTATACTTGTGCCTAAACACATTGTGTTTGCTATTCAGTACGACATGTTTCGACGCTCAACGATTAATAGGCTATAATATATGTTTTTGAGACCCAAATTTGGGGTTTTTTTTTGTTGAAAACCGCTAAAAACAAAAAAGAGACAGACAACAAAGAAACAAAAACGCAGCAGATCTCCAATTCTTGAAAACAATGATTGCAAACATGTAGCTGTTTCCTGCAATATGTTGCTGTGACCGTTATTTTTCAGCGTATATATATCAGACATCATATTACCTCGCTACCTGTCCAAAATTTGGCAACCCTAGGCTCGCGAGACGGCTCTCAGATTCGGGAAGTTTTTAGCGAGCCAGGAACAAAAGTTTAATATGCCAGCACCTGAACCGCAAACCATGGAGGTGGTTCTTAGAGTTCGCCGGGATTTCCGATGTCGACCAGCAGACCGCTGGATAGAGTGATTCTCCGAAATGGGTGCGTAATGTTATGGAATGTTAAGATATTGCAACGGCTTCTACATCTGACCAAGCAGACAAAAAGCTTCGCGCACACAGCTGTAACTTTGGCCTAAAGTCATTTACAAAGGTTGTAAACGACGAAGGAACTGATACATGCTATTTTCATGAAGTGAACATTTCCTTAAAGAAGTTCCTTATCGCACGTTGCGGGATGGGGGCTAAATGAGAAAAAATTAAACATTTTTTTAACACTATTATGCTACAACCCAGTATTATCAACTATATTAGGTACTTTTGGTTTGGTTTGTGTCTAGACTAACATATGTTGGGGAATTTCTTGTATAATGGGAAGATTTCTAGGTGTGACCTGTAACCAGTACTTAGTATATATTGTAGTTTTGAACTCAATGAAAAGTAAATTTAGAAAAGCCAAAGAGAAAGAAGTTTTAAAAAAAACATTTTCTTAAATAAGTGTCATTTCTTAAAAAATAAATGTCACTTGTCAAAAAAAGTAAATTTTCTCAAAAAAAGATACCTATTAATTTTCGTAACCAAAGTATCTTTTCTTAAAAAAATACCTTATCTTAAAGAAGTACCTTTGCTTTAAAAAAAGTAAATTTTTGTACAAAAAGTACATTTACTTTAAAAATGTAATTTTGTTAAAAATAAGTACCTTTTCTTAAAAAAGTACATTTTCTTACAAGAAATTGCATTTTCTTAAAAAACTAAATTTTCATGTTTTCAATAATTGTCCGGTTCAAGATCAATAAGTATTAAAAAGTAATTTTTCTATGAAAAAGTACATTTTAATAGAAATATTAAAAAAAGAAAAATTGTGAAATTTATCATTATGGTGGATGGTTGGGAATAAAGCTATTTTAATGCCCTCCCAGGCATATCATCAGCTCCCTTCTCCACAAGTATTTAGGTATATCATCACACATTATAGGGATAAATAAATCTCAAGTAAGCGAGAATTGTCTAAACTCCTACTTGTGCGAAAACATCCACAACAATATGATTCCTATAATGTGTGATGATATACCTAAATACTTGTGGAGAAGGGAGCTGATGATATGCCTGGGAGGGCATTGAAATAGCTATATTCCCCCCAACCATCCACCATAATGATCAATTTCACAATCTTTCTTTTTTTAATATTTGTATTAAAATAATGTACTTTTTCATAGAAAAAGTACTTGTTAATAGTTATTGATCTTGAACCGGACAATTATTGAAAACATAACAACTAAGAGATCGAATAATGTAAACGAATATAAACTAAATTTTCTTTAAAGAGTAAATTTTTTGGGAAACAAAATAACTTTGCTTGAGATAAGTACCTATTCCTAAAAATGTACCTATTCTTGAAAAAAAGCACCAATTCCCATTTCTTAAAAAATATCTTTTCTTCAAAAAAAATACCATCTCTTAAAAAAATTCCTTTTCTAACAAAAAATATTTTTCTTAAAAGTACATATTCTTAAATATAAAATAATACCTTTGCTTTTCTTGGGATAAGTAGCCTTTCTGAAAATAAGTACATTTTCTTAAAAAATAACCTTTGCCTAAAAAGGGTACCACATCTTTAAAAAGCTCCTCTTCTTAACTTTTAATACAAGAAGAACTTTTCTTTAAAAAATAACTTTTCGGGAAAATATAATAATAATTTTCTTATAAAAAGGACCTAAAAATATAATTTTTTTGAATACATTCTATTAAAAAAATGTTCTTAAAAAAAGTGTATTATTTTCCAAAATGTATCTTTTCCTAAAAATCCATTTAAATTATCGTATTTTGCCACGGGCGCCTTAGGCATGTTGGAACTAACTAGTACATAATATATAGCGAAAGAAAATTCGTTTAAACCAGGAGTCCCAGACACTACATGTGATTTTTATTTCTTTGTTGTCTGCATCGTATTTCTTTTCGTGGTTTTCAACAAAAGCCACATTTGGGTCTTAAAAACATATATTATAGCCTATTAATCCTCAATCATGTTATATTGAATAGCAAACACAATGAGTTTGGGCACTAGTATAGTATATGTATTTGCGACAAGCTACAAACACGTTATATTTGCATCAAAACAAGACCGACTTTTCAGCGTGTAGTTGGATTATGGGCAACGGGCAGGAAGACGGAGTTATCCCGAAAGAGAAATGAAAATGTTTTGTAGATACATTGCCCTCAATATACATACGTTCAGATCCGGAAGGAGATGCCGGATTCTCCTGCCAGATTTTAAGGCGCAGGCTAAGCCCAATGCCGTGCTAAACTTATACAAAATTATTATTCCCTTGAATGGATTGGGGAGACCTTCTCACAATCAATATGCTGTGCGCTTTCTAGTTTTATACCCACTGATTTGGACCTACAGTTTTACACCGGTTCCGAATGGTATTTTGAGAAGCTCTTTCATGGGTAAATACTTGATAGTGTCGCCGTCACTAAGCGAGGTGGCAGCCGTCGAATGAAACTTAAGGTGGTCAGAGCAGGAATCGAACCCTCGTTCCAATGTACAAGAGCCGCGCAAACTGCCATTGCACCACAGACGGCCAAGTATTTACTAATAGCATTTAGAGATGTTTTGAAAAAGGTTGAATATTGTTCAGAGGGAAGACCTCCCAACCAATCCCGGATACATTCTCATATCCCAGCTAATCCAGCCGACGTGAGAAATTAAGCACATTTTCAATGACTACAATCACAAACTTCCAACATAAACGGAAAATCTGTCAATTAGAAGAGGTAGAGGGTATCTGTTAACACAAGATGGTGATTCTAAATAACGAGTCCCTGGATCTTCTAAAACAATCTGAGGGGGCAGAAAGCCCAACAGATTTATAAACGATATCAGCAATATGATACTGTTGATATCATATCATTTGTGAGTGAGACACTACCACAGGATGAAGATGGGAACTCAAGGAAACGGAATACATATCAAGAGGCTATGAATAAGGTATCGACTATAATTGTGTCAGGAACCATGTACATTAGATAGGGTCGGAAAAAAAAGTTTGGGGAGTCGCACTCTAGAGTTAAAGACTAAGCCATAACAAATCCGGGACTACAAACAATTTTTTTTCGCGCACCCTAAATACGGCCGAATCGTTTTTTTTTTGTCCTGCGTCGTCATTTGAAGTCAGATTCGAACGAAATGAAAACCATTGTTTTTGTTTTCACAATAGCTACATTTTCTTCATACACAACTTTTTACTTTGACGTCAACTTTGACCTGTAACTTTTTCTACAGCGTTTTCTACCACCCTAAGTGGGACAATTTTTATTATATAAATAAAGACATTTTAAAATAATGCAACTTTCTCTTTTACTGTACCCACTTTGTAGCTATTGTGAAAACAAAAACAATGGTTTTTACCTCGTTCGAATCGGACTTCAAAAGACAACGCAGCACAAAAAAAACCAATTCGGCCGTATTTAGGGTGCGCGAAAAAAAAATTTTTTTTTTGGTCCCGGATTTGTTGTGGCTTAGTCTTTAATTCTAGGGTGCGACTCGTCCAACTTTTTTTTTTGTATGGAGGCCGACCCTATCTAATGTACATGCTTGCAAACAGTATTTTCGTGAATTGAAGATATGATGCTTTTTGTTTCTTTCGTGTGTGTCACGTTTTTGTTTTCAGCAGTTTTCAACAAACAAATCCTCATTTGGTTCACAAATACATATATTATAATCTATTAATCATTGTGTCCCAAACATGTTATATTGAATAGCAAACACAATGTGTTTGAGCACAAGTATACTATATTTGCGACAAGCTACAAACACGTTATATTTGCGTCCAAACAATAAAAAAAGACAAATTTTTAACAGTGTAGAGAAACTCGTTTATTATAAACGAAAAGTGTGTTCATTTGTTTGTAACAAATGCTTTGTTTGATTTGACAAATATTCGTTTGGCTCAATATTATTTCCCAAACGAAGTTCATTAATCTGTGATTTCATTTGGTCATAACAAAATTTGTCTTTGCGTGTAGATGAGTCTATTTAAGTTTCTTAAATTATTTCTTAGATAATTTACAATTGAAAGTGAAACTTAAATTTTCAAAATACTTAATCATTTAGATTTATAACTTTAATATCCTCAACTCCCAGGAGTGCAAAAGGATTTCTCTTTCCCCCTCCACAGAAACACACACTTATGTATCCCAATATGTTTTATGCCATTCACACGCGAATTCGCATACGAATTGAGTACAGAAGAAATAAAGTCAACAAAAGTCATTCATACTCATACAGCGCAACCCCTTTTTAACTTGAGCAAATACCAGAAAGCAGCTGATAAATATGATTCGGCTCGGCATATAAAAATATACCACCCCAAACCCCTTTGAGCTGTACACCCACTAAGTAGTCCCCGAACGGGTGACTTGGTGTATTTGTACATGTCACATCAACGCCATAAACATGAAATCATGGACCTAACTAAGCCTGTGTTGCAGTCATACGACTCTATAAGGCAGGCAGTAGCATCATCAACTTCAGCCTCATCAGAAGCAGAATCAGGCAACAACAGCCTCATCATTGTCATAATCGTAGTCCTTACGAGCGTTGTCATCTTCATCACCGTCACCGTCATCGTCATCATCATCGCCGCCGCTTTATTTATAATCGCGAACAGTATAAACAAACTCATTTGCCTGGCAAAGGTTTTGCTTCCATAGGTCCTTTAGTTCTGTGAATCCGAAAATTGTTGTTGTTGCCGCCCTGCTTAAAGCAGCTGCTTAAAAACGATTTCAACTGAATTCACAGCGATTCCGTCTGCGTCTTCCGTTTGCTCCTGTCACAGGATTGTCGTTGCTTCCTATGTCTCTCATCATTCTACATTTCTCTTACGAATTTTCAGAGAGGGGGAGTTTTCTTGCACACACACTCACCCAGCAACATCCTTTGCATCCTGTGAACGAGTGTTGAATGTTTATGGCAGTTACCGCTGCCACTGCCATTGTGGCTGCTGTTGTTGTTGCTGTGTTTTACACATTTTCGGTTAATTCCTTTGGGAACCACAATATTATTTTATAGATTTCTTCCTACGCTGGCGTATGAATGAATTTTTGGCAATTGCTTTAATTCACAACAAAAAGTTAACAACAAATTAATGATGTTTTTGATGCACAGTGGGTGAAAATTCCATCATTTGGGGTAAATTTTTAGTAAGACTACATTGTAAAGTAGAGATGATTGAATGGTTTTGCGACAGTTTGTGTATGCCACTAAAGCACCAGCTCTGTAATCTCGTTATCGCCGGAGCAATTCATAGCTCATTGGTACTAGTTCCTTTACTAACCCCAAAGTAATGCAGAGGAGTTACAGTTCACACTTTCCTGTATCTGTGAAGTGCAGAAGGTAGATGACTAAACACACATTTGGAATGTTTGTGCCAGAGAGGTTTGCTGGTTCTTTATGGGTAGCTAGGTACGAGGTGGATCAACAAGTTCGTGACTTTTTGAATGAAACACAGTTTTTTTTTGCAAAAGAAAAAATATTTTTCAACATAATCTCCTTTTAGCTCAATACACTTAGTCCAAAGTTTCTCCAATTTTGATATCCCTTCCAAAAAATAGGATTTTTCGAGGTCCATAAAATAGGCATTTGTTTGACCAATAATTTTATCGTTGGAGCTAAATCTCTTTCCACCGATCCATTTCTTTAGTTTTGGAAATAGGAAATAGTCACTGGAGGCTAAATATGGAGAATATGACAGATGAGATACCAATTCGTAGCCCAATTAAACAACTCCAAACAATCCTTTGAAGTTGTCACACTATTACGTTTATATTCAATTGAGAGCAAACGCGGCACCCATCTTGCAGACAGCTTTCTTAAACCCAACTGATCATTTGAAATCGAAACCACACTGCCATATGAAATGCCTATGGCACCAACAATCTCACGCACTTTTTATGGTCAATTGAGGGCAAACGCGGCACCCATCTTGCAGACAGCTTTCTTAAACCCCACTGATCATTTAAAATCGAAACCACACTGCCATATGAAATGCCTATGGCATCAACAACCTCACACACTTTTACTTTGGGGTGTATTGACCTCATTTGGCCGTCCAGAACGTTCAGCGTCATTTGTACTTGTGCGACCGCAACGAAAGTCAGTAAACAACTTTTTTTTACCATTGAAATCGATGGTGCAGAGTCCCTGTAATATTTATCAAGCTTTTCCTTGGTTTGATTGACGGTTTTTTTTTCGCAAAAAATAATATTTAATGAGGACTCGAAATTCACTTTTTTCCATTTTAAAAAAATTCACGAGGTTGTATGTTTTGAACAGCTGTTAAACGCCAACTGGATGACGGAACTATTTGATGAGAGCAGTGTTGCATTTCATATAACTAGGACGGAAGTTCGAAAAGTCACGGACTTATTGATCCGCCCTCGTAGTTGGTTAGTTGAAACTTTAGAACAATATAAGTTGGCTTCTTAGTACTAGCTACATAACAGTAGAATTATAGTATAGAAAGAGGGCAATTGCATATCACGTAGCTCATCCCCATAGTCACCTGTTGTTTGAAGCAGCTAGTGGTGGGTGGTTGTTTTGCAGTCAGCGTTGTGAAGAGCTCTGCCACAGTTATATTCGTAAAAAGTTTCACCTCTTTCAAATAAACTCTATTTTCTGTTCCTGGAGATTCTGCTCTGTGTTGACCCTTAAAATCTACTTTGAATTTCTTTCAAAGACACTGCCTGTGATACAAAATAATTTACCCCAGAACTTCAGACCTAAGGGGCACATTAAACGTATTGTGCAGCAGAGTTTCTAAAAATATAGATAGAGGTTTATTAACCTTAAGATGATTATGTGGGCGTTCCAAGGCACATTTGGCCCCCGATAGCAACTCAATCGATTTATCAACAATAAAAGGATCGATGAAGGGTTATTGCTACATATGGATTTTGTGCCTTTTAAAGTTAAATATGTTTGCAACTCAACCGATTGCGAAGGTTTAAAAACGATGTGTTGTCTTGGGCATGTATGCGCACAAAGAGTCACCAACCTATAATAAACACCGAACGTCCTTCCCGTGGCCCAGTAGTACAAAAAATTACATGAGGTGTCAGGGGACACCCGATTGGAACGAAGTTACTTTCGGTATATATTATGTACCAGATAGTTCCAACACGCCTAAGGCGCCTGTTGAAAAATACGATAATTTAAATGGATCTTTAGGAACAGATACTTTTTGTAAAATGATAAATTTTTTTTTAAAAAATGTGTTATTTATTGAATGTATTTTAAAAAAAAAGTATATTTTTAGGTCCCTTTTGTAAGAATATGTATTTTATTTTCCCGAAAAGTTCCTTTCTTTAATGAGAGGTACTTCTTTTATTAAAAGCTATTGTTTTTTTTTAAAGAAAAGCTGCCATTTTTAATAAGAAGTTCTTTTTGTAAGAAAAAGCCTAAGAGTATGAATTTATTTTACAAAGAAGTACTTTTTTAAGAGCAGGTACTTTTTAAAGGAGTTGTACTCTTTTTAGGTACAGGTTATTTTTTTAAGAAAATGTACTACTTACTTTCACAAAGGTTACTTATCTCAAGAAAAGAAAAGAAAATGTATCATTTTACTTTTAAGAAAGGAATTTTTTTAAGAGAAGGTATTTTTTTAAGAGAAGGTATTTTTTTTTAAGAAAAGTTTTTTTGTTACGAAAAAACATGTACAATTTTAAGAGTAGGTACTTATCTCAAGAAAAGTTATTTTGTTTTACAAAAAAGGTGCTCTTTAAAGAAAAGGTAGTATTTTAAGAAAAGGCAATTTGTTGTAAGACAATGTACTTTTTTACGAAAAGGTACTTATTTAAAAGGTACTTATTTTGTTTAAGAAACGGTACTTTTTGTAATAAAATTTACTTTTTTAAGCGAAGGTACTTCTTTAATATAAGTACCTTTTTATTGGGTTCAAAACTACAAAATGTAATAAACATTCTCCACCTAGACAATTTCCCATTAAACAAGAAATATCGCCCCATATGTTAGTCTAGACACAAACCAGAAAAAAAAGTGTAAGAGTAAGTGTGCTGCCAAATGTAATTCCATGCTCAGGGTTGTGTGTCATGGATTTGCTAGTCTTGCACGTTGGCTTTTCTAAATTTACTTTTTGTTGGGTTCAAAACTACAATATGTAATACACAGGCTCCATCCAGAAAACTTCCCTTTAAACCAAACCAAACCAAAATTACCCAATATAGTTGATAATAATAATATAGTTAAAAAAAGTTGTTTACAATTTTTTTCATTTAGCCCCCATCCCGCAATGTGCAATACGGAACTTCGTTCCAAAAATATTGTTTTGATTAGAATCAGAGTAACTAAACCTACTGGGCTTTGGAAGACCCCTAATGATGTATTTTATACACGCTGACAAATCGTAATTTTGTTCCTTATTTAGATGCAAATATGACGTGAATTTGGGACTTGTGGCAAATATAGTATACTTGTTTCCAAACACATTGTGTTTGGTATTCAATATTACATGCTTGGTACATAATGATGAATATGTTATAATATATGTGTTTGTGATGCAAATACAGCTTTGGTCGCGATACAAATATAGATGTGTTTGATGAACTGCTTACATATTTTTTGTTGTCGTTATCCTCTGTCAAGACCAAAATAATAAAAGAGTGACCAAGAGATATTATTTTCAGTCTAAGTTAATGTTATTGCGAGTGTATAACTGTACTTTTGTATTATTCTTTCGATCAGTGATTCATATATATTGCGGGATATGCGTGTAAATAAATTGAGTGTTTCTTATGCCGGCTGATCTGCATTTCATGCATTCAGTGGCCAATTCTTCGATTGGGAGGAAACGCACGAATGCTTCGACGTAAACATATTGATGTTTGGGAGGAAACGCGCGATTGCTTCGACCTAAGTATATGGATGTTTGGGATGAAACACCTATATGACTACACGTAAAACTATGCATATTTGCAAGTAATGATGCTGATGTTTGTATTTATATATAGTGGGTTTAGGACTTTCAAATGTGACTATTTGGAGTGTGTTTCAAAAATATACATGGTTCCTGCAGAATTTACTTGAGAGAATATGTTACACTGAAAGAAATTCTTTAAATAAAATCGATGATAAATGTTCATCACTTGTTCTGCATTGAATTGATGACAATGTTCACAAACTCATTGAAAAGGTTTGTCAATTTGTAGATTGTTGCGTTTCTTCACCTTCTACAATAGTCTTCGTCATTTGAGATTAGAAGTAATTAGTGGCATCGATTCAAAATATGCCGTAGTAATGGAAAAATAACGAGAAAAAAAACTAGCAGAAACATTATACACGATACGAGCATTTTCTATGTGTTCTTATACCTTGTTCTTGTGGATTTTTTACAATGAAAAGTAGTGCAAAGAATTTGGCTACAGATTAGCAAACAATTTACATCAAAATGATGACCAATTAAAATTGATGACAAACGTTCATCAAATTGATGACAACCTCACATCAAATTGATGAAACATGCGCAGGAAATTTATGAAAAATTTACACCAATTTGATGTAACGTTGTTGCTGAATCAACATACACTATTGATGAAATATAGATGAAAGATTGATGAAATGTTTTTCATCAATTCAATGAAATGTGTCGTAGGTTGGAAAATGAGAAAAAGTTACGTCAAACTGATGAAGGAGTTCATAAATTTGATGAGGCTTTCTTTTTCAGTGTACATACGCCATTTTTTCAGCATATACAGATGACACTGTTTCATTTCACACTGACCATGGGTCAAATGAATTGTAGCTTTATGAGCAATTGCACAGCAAATATATTACCAATGGCAGAGTTTTATGATTTGTTAAATATCGCTAAACAAGTAGACAAATGCTTACTTAAGGGGGGAATTTAGACCGAAACGCTCAAATTTTCCTACAAAAATCTCAGATAAACATACTTTGTTTGGCAAACTTAATTGAGGCAGACTAACATTTGTTGCATCAGACAACTATATCCAGACTAGACTATAGACTTTGTATAGACATTGAATCAAACTGGACATTTTCTTTGTATAGACATTTTCTTTGTAAGCATATAAAATCGTTTCAGAGAACCACAAACCGTTTGCAACAAACGATGAATGGTACCATATTAATGGAGATATTCACACTGCAAGCTTGCAAGGTCTGAAGCATTTTTCCAAGTGAATAATGTTTGGTTTTGTTAAAATAATAGACAAGTCGGTAAAGCACTTTCACTAGCATGACTAGTTTCGAAGTCCGCGATAAGTTCGTTGTCAGCTAATCCAACTACTCTGTCTGAATTTAGATCGTCAGTTGGAAATTAGCTATTGCGAATTAGTTCTTGAATTATTTTTGGAATCAATCATGCTATTTCATTGTGACAAATACATAAAATCGTTAGTTAGAACCGAGAAACAAGCAACGATGTACGTTGTATCTAACCTATAGACACGTTTACTATAAATGAAAAATGTTTTTTATTAACTGTTCTTTCGTTTACCTCAAACGCACTATATTAAGTTCAACCTCGAAAACTTTTACGAGGAACGAAAAATGTTTGCGGCAAACGGGTTTTCGCATAACGTAAATTGAATATTTGTGTTGATAACTAAATTAGCTTTTTGGTCATTTCAGTGTAATAGCAATGGCATATGATTTATTTTGGAGGCAATTGTAGTGTAGTTTTGTTTTACCTACAAAATATATTAATCTGGATTTATAAGGCTTAGATGTGCAATCTACCAATATTTTTACCCAAAAAAATATTTTCCTATTTTCACGAAGATTCCCTGAGATGCAAATGAGCCGTGGAGTTCAGCACTCTCAAGCCACAAAGGTCGAAAGGGCCCAAGGTGCCCAGTTGATCGTCTCAGGGTTAAAATACATAGTTTATATTTTTTATAGCTAAAGCTTCCAAGTTGCCCAGTTGACTATTATCTTAAAATACCTAGTTTATATTTTTTATACCTACACGCTGAAAAATCTGTGTTCTTTTGGTGTTGGGATGCAAATATAACATGTCTGTAGCTTGTAGCAATTATATTATACTTGTTCCCAAACACATTGTTTTTGCTATTCAGTACAAAGTGTTTGGGTCACAATGATTATTAATAGGCTATAATATATGTTTTTGAGAACCAAATGTGGATATGTTTGTTGAAACCTCGTAAAATCAAAAATTACATGAGGTGTCAGGGGACACCCGGTTGGAACGAAGTTCCTTTCGCTATATTTTATGTACTAGTTAATTCCAACACGCCTAAGGCGCCCGTAGAAAAATACCATAATTTAAATGGGTCGATAAGAGAAGATAATTTTTGTAAAATTATAAACTTTTTTTAAGAAAAATTTAAATTTAGAAAAATTTTTTTAAAAAAAATAGAAAAAGGTCCGTTTTGTAGAAATATGTATTACATTACATGTACAGTTAGTTCTTTTATTAAAAGCTAATGGGTTTTTTAAGAAAATATACTATTTTTAAGAAGAAGTACTTTCTGTAAGAAAACCCATAAGAGTATGAATTTTTTACCAAAGAAGTCCTTTTTCTAAGAACAAGTACTTTTTAAAGAAGTGGTACCCTTTATAGGAAAATGTTAGATTTTTAAGAAATATATTGGTTACAGGCTCCACCTATAAAACTTCCCATTAAACAAAAGTAACATATCATAAAGTAACTATGGTATAGAGAAGAACATTTACTCATGGAGTGGAATGCCAACAAAGAAAACGAGTGAAGCGCGTCGTTTCTCTGTTCTCTCTCTCTCTCTTACTCTCTTCGTTGAATATTTCAATACACGAGCAATTTTCTGATGATGTTATTGTATCTAACTATAGAAATTCCAAGCATATTTAAATAAAATTACATAAACTGTGTAAAAAAAAAAACAGCAGGCAGTTGTCCGAGGCCTGCAGGCTGTGTCAGAGACACGGCCATTAAGTTTAAGGTAGAATACGCTATCCGATAAGACAGAAAACATATATAACAATAAATGATAAATGATAAACGTCAACTGTCAGCTGCTGTCAAACAGCATCAAGCAGCATTGTTATTTTGCTTACTTGGCAGCACTTTCAGTTAAAATAAAAATGTATGAATTAATTTTTTCATATATTTTTTATAATTATATATCCATGTTAAATTCAAATTCACATTTCACATTTTGTTTCACTTAAATACATAAGTAAATATACGAAATTTCAATATTTCATCAATCAAAACAACAGCCGAAGGTTTGTGTCCACACTGAAACAGCAGCATAGTTTGTGTTCACGCTACAAACTCAAACACTCAACCAAACACCACACATATGTTTGAGTGTATGTGTTTAAACAATTTTCATTTGAGAAATTTAAATATGAGGAAGATATCAACCAATATGAAATGTATATCAAACGAAAGATAACATCTTCATTTACCTACAAAAAAATTTTTAAAAAAAGTCATCTCGGCGTTTCCTCATAATCAATGAAATAAAGATTACAACAATAACAATCTGACATGACTCCCTATACCGTAAGGTAAGACGTATTCTACGCCAAAAGAATGAAATAATAAAGTTATGGCGCGGGAAAGAAATGCGTTTGAGTGAATCGCGTCAAATTTTTTGGTTCTCTTCCACTGGGGTTGCCAAATTTAGGTGGTTTTTTCTTCTCTACTTGTACCAAAGACGATTTACAATTAGACGACCAGAAGCTGTGCGCAACTTAGCAACCCTGGTAAAAGAGAACCAAAAAGTGCTAGGAGTTCACTCAAACGCATTTTTCTCTCGCGTCATATCTTGCTTATTTCATACTTTTTCCATAGTTTATGTAATTTTACTTCAACATGGTTGGAATTTGTATAGTTATATACAATAACACTATCAAAAAGCTGCTCGTGTGTTGAAATATTCATTGAAGAGACTAAGAGAGAGAGTAGAGAAGTACTAGGGTTTCACTCGTTTTGTTTGTTGGCATTTGAGTGAAGAGAAATTTTGACTGTCTACTTGTACATCCTTTTTGAACATATGTTGTCTGCTCATCCCAACATATGTTAGTCTATTCACAAACCAAGAGCAAAAGTGCCCAATATAGTTGATAATACTGGGCTGTAGCATAATAGTGCTAAACAAAGATGTTTAAGTTTTTTTCATTTAGCCCTCATCCCGCAACGTGCGATAAGAAACGTCGTTCCAAATTGAAAATTTGTCCAACTTTTTGTGTGTTTTCTTTGTTAGGTCGGCTAGTATTGCGATCACTCTCGTACAATAATTTAGACACATTCCATGATAAATCTACTCCATGCAACCCCTGCATAAATGCAATATTCTCACCCACTGTGCCAATAAAATGATATGATAATGATTACAATGACGTTGATGATAATAATGATAACAACAGCAATCATAATGATATTCTTCTTGGTCTTAATGATGAAAATGTTGTTGTACCAACGACGACATTCAGTTCACAGTACCATATCAGGTTGTTCCAAGAACCCAAGAGGGAGTTGGATTGGGTGTTAACAGCGACAATTGCTTATAAATTAAATTAATGACTTGCTGATGTTGTTGCTGCTATTGCGGCTGCCTTTTTCTAGTCCTTGCCACCACCATAAGGACACCCTTGTACTCGTCCTCCTCCTCCTCCTCCTCATCCACCGCCTCCTCATTCGACTGCACCCTTCACACGCATTGTCTGTGTGTTTGGTTATTCCTGTGAAAATTTGAATAATTGTATTTGAATTATTGTTAAGAATGTAAATCAAGTTTAAATGTTTTCGTATCATTTCACTTTCACTTTCACTCTTTTTTTTCAGGGGAATTTGAAGGGGGAATCTGACAAAGATGGGTTTTGATTGGTGTGAACAGTGGGTTTGATAGGTGTGGAAACTAGGACTGGGCAGTGATTTATTATCAAGGATTTCTTGGATATAACTTAAAGAGAATTAAATTGTATAAAGTAAATTGAGTACATCCTGTTAACTTCAATAGTTTCGAATCAACTACTCAGATTAATTAAAATTCTCGGATGGAACAGACACAAAATACACCTACCGTCTATCTAAAAACTACTTTTTATCAGTCTACTAATTTTGGATATTAGCGCAGATGTTGTTCATCTGCGCTAATCTTCACTGCAGAAAAAGCTTCGTCACCTTGCCAAAAAGTGTCGTCGAGGGTGAGCTAACGTATAAATTCATCGCCACAACGTAGAAATTAATTGTACAAATGCCCAGTTTCTTACATTCGATGATTTTGTCGTTGCTGCGATGAATATTTGTGTTGGCACGAGAATTTATAGGTTAGCAAGCATTCGATGCGACTATTCGGCAAAGTGATGATTTTTTCTGAATTCACGATTGCCATCGAATGCCTTTTTGGCTGGGTGCTTTAAAAAAAAAAAAATTCTCATCAATTGTGCTCATGATTCCTGCTGATGACTTAGACATCATTGGACGAAATCTGCGGCAATGTGGGTTTGGCACTAAACGAGAACAAGACAAAATCAATGGTTTCAACAAGCGAACATCCACCCGATTGGAAGAAAGGGTGATCGTTGATAACCGTTATAACCGACATAAAATGAAGCAATAACGTCGGCCTGGATATCGAAAAGAGTATTGTGCTTGCAAAAAGATGTTATTTCGGGTTATAGAAGCACTTTAGAGCAAAGACCCTCACTCTAGAAACGATACTGGAACTATGTCTAACTCTCATAGAGGCGCAGAATCCTCGTTCATAGATGAATCTTCACTGGGAGTCTTCGAGAAAAAAATGCTCCGAAAAATATGTGGTCCTATAATAGAAAACGGCCTGTATCGACGACACCGACTTAGTTATGCGTATAACGCATTTACGCTGCGTAGGCCATGACAGTTGATTGGATTAGAATGAACCACGAAGGAACGAAGGACATCGGAAAATAGGACAACCTACACTTCACTGGAAAAACCAGGTGGTGGATTGCCTGCGACAGCTTGGTGTTACCATTTGGGTCAGGTTAGGTTACAGTGACTGTGTGTATCGAGTATATACCCATGAAAAAGCTTCTCAAAATACCGTTCGGAACCTGTAAACCAATCAGTGAGTATAAAACTAGAAAGCGTACAGCTCACACAAGCGCACAGCACAGAAGCTTTACCCAATTCCTTCATGGGATGTAATGGCAAACCATTTATTTAATTTTTATTTACCCACTTATACCCAATTAGTTTCAGAAGTTGACTGAGTTCAATACTCCCCAGTTCCTGTATTCCGTCAAAAAGGGCTTCTAAAACTTGTCCTCCTTATGTTTGTCGAGACTGGGCAATGTAGGAGATAGTATTCAGTGGTTTCCGCTATAAGTTCGTCGTCACAACTATGACAGTAACGCTTATGCTGTATTCCCCTGTAAACCAATCATCCAGTGGCCGGTTATGACTTCTGTTATTCTAGTTTTTGTATTGCTGTTCAGAATCATCAGGAACTCGGATCTCTTACTAGGTCCTATACCCCGTGATATGCGACAAGTAGTGAGTTCTCTTCAGTTTCTATCTGCCTCCTCCTCCTACTTCAAGTTTCTGTTACCCACCATTCTTAGGGGATTTCATTCACGTTTCGTCCATCCGTATTTCCACTTGAACCTCTCTTGGCTAGTTCATCCGCGGCTTCGTTTCTGACTATATTCGTATGACCCGGAACTCACTATCAGAGAAAGTATTGTCGTGGCGCCGGTCTCGTCTAGCAGACTTATTCTTAATTTTGTAGTCCTGTTCAGAGTCATGAGGACTTGGGTTCTCTTACCGTAATATCTAGGCCATATACCCCGTGATACGCGTCAAGTAGTGAGGTCTGTATAGTTTCTATCTACCTCCTCTTCTTTCTTCCGGTTTCTGTTACCCAACACTCTTAGAGAGATTTCAATCATGTTTCGTCGTTTCCGGCTAAATTCATATGATCCGGAACTCACATTAGGTGAAGTATTGTCTCGGCACCAGTCTCGTCTAGCGGACTACTGCATTCACGAACCACTATCGATCTTTTCTCCTCTAAGAATATAACCCATATTGACGCATGACTGTCGGAGATGACTAGACTAACCTCTCCGGGCTAGTTCATCCACGGCTTCGTTTTCAGCTATATTCGTATCACCCGGAACTCAAACAAGGGAAAGTTTGTAGTGGCGCCAGTCCCTTCTATCAGACTCATTCTGGCTTTTGTATTCCTGTTCAGAGTCATCGAGGGTTTCTTACACTCATCTCTGAGCCATATACCCCGTGATATGCGACAAGTAGTGAGGTCTGTCTAGTTTCTGTCTACCTCCTGGTGGAAATGGCGATAAGTCCAGAGGATTTCAATCACGTTTCATCCATCCGCATTTACACTTGAATCTCTCCTGGCTAGTTCATCCGCGGCTTCATTTCCGCGTATATTCGTATGACCCGGAACTTATATTAGAGGCAGTATTGTCGTTATGCCGTGGCCGTCGGTGGTGCAATGGTTAGTGTGCGCGGCTCTTGTACATGAGATCCTGGGTTCGAACACAGCTCTGACCACCTTCAAATTTTCTTTTGGCGGCGGTCACCTCGCATAGTGACGGCGACACTATCGAGTATCTAGCCACGAAAAAGCTTCTCAAATTACCGTTCGGAATCGGTGTAAAACTGTAGGTCCCAATCAGAGAGTGAAAACTGGAAAGTGCACAGCTCAGTGATTGTGAGAAGTTCTCCTCAGTCCCTTTCATGGGATGTAATAATGGGAAACCATTTATTTATTTATTGTCGTTATGTCGGTCTCGTCTAGCAAACTCCTGCATTCACGAACCAGTATCGATTGGGTGTCCGAGATGATTGTCACACTCTTCGGTTGTGACATGTAGTGAGTTCGCTCCAGTTTCTGTCTACCTCCTCCTCCTTCCTCCAGTTTCCTCTCACCTCTCCTAGCTAGTTCATCCGCGGCTTCGTTTCCGGCTATATTCGTGTGACCCGGAACTCACGCTAGGGAAAGTTTGCAGTGGCGCCAGTCCCTTCTACCAGACTCAATCTGGCTTTTGTATTCCATCAGGAACTCGGTTTTCTTGCCATCATATATAGATCCTATACCTCGTGATATACAACATGTAGTGAGTTCTCTCTCCAGTTTCTGTTCCCCATCACTTTTAAATGGAGTTCAATCCCGTTTGGTCCATCCGCATTTCCATTTGAACCTCTTCTGGCTAATTCATCCGTCTAGCAGACTCCTGCATTCACGAACCAATATCGATCATTTCTCCTTTGAGGATAGAACCCTTATAGCCGCTTGGCTGTCCGAGAAGATTGCACACTCTTCCCAACTATAGCGTGATTTCGTAACTAACGACATGTGTTTGATATTGCCACTACTTCCGCTTGGAAAACAGTGAGAACCTTTGATAGTGTTATACCCAGTGACATTCAGTAAACCCCAGCTCCCTGTCCACTATCTGTCCGTAAAAGTGTCTATGTTAATATCCGGCAATGGCAAGTGGTTCTTCCACTCTTTTCTATGAAGTTTTGAAGTTTTTTCCGGAAATTCAATTGAAAGAGACAATGTGAAGATCGAGTCGGTTGGAGAACCATGTTATCCTCATTTTGTAAGGCTCTTGACCCCTCTGGGTTGTTTCAGGTCACCTATGTGAGTAATTAAATACTAAGAGGTGTGTTAACACATTATCAAGGTGGTCACTGGAGTGTTCCGAAGCGCGATGTGAACTGTTTTCAGAATTGGTCTTGAAACTAATGTCTGGTTTCACGGCATATGTGGCAAGTAGCGCTGACTGGTTCAAAGATGTGGTTGTTGAGATAATGGGCCTCAATTTCTGGTACCCAATAGTGAGTGTTCATGGCCCGATTGATGGTTGGTTTCCAATGGCCTCAATTTTAAACAACTATGTGCCGATAATGGTGGCCATCGGTGGTGCGATTGTTAGTGCGCGCCCCTCTTTTACATGAGATCCTGGGTTCGATCCCTTCTCTGACCACCTTAAATTTGGCAAACAATTTAAGGTGGTCAGAGCAGAGCGGAGACCGAAATACATTTTTTTCAGCGGCGGTCACCTCGCATAGTGACGGCGATACTGTCGAGTATTTAGCCATGAAAAAGCTTTTTCCGATCAGAACCGGTGTAAAACAATAGGTCGCAATCAGTGAGTATAAAACTAGAAAGCGCATAGCTCACTGGTTGTGAGAAGCTCTCCCCAATTCCTTAATGGATCTAATGGGTAACCATTAACTTTTTATGTGGCGATGATGGCAGCGCTTGAATCATTTCGAGTTGCTCTTCAGCTCAAATATGGCAATTTTGTTTATTGACGTAGCAATTAAGTCGGCAATAGGCTATATCGCTGGAAATTTATTCCAAAACGGTGGACAGTCTATAAACAGGAACGCAGTGACTGAATCGGAGATGATGCGGGGTGTTTCCGTGATAAAGTTTCACACAATATTGAACAAAAACGCAGTGGCAGATGGTTGGTTGGTTGAAGAGGCTGCAAGACAGCACGCTGTCTAACACACTTAGGCTAAAGAGACCATTGTGATACCTTCAGCTTCCTCTGTAGCAACTATTCACTAGTCGTCTAGCCAATTTGCCCTTTCAATGAATTTGTCTATAAGACCTACATGAATATCCTGTAGGGCTACGGTGCTAACTAGATGTGTTCCGAATATCCTATTTCTCACTCCTGCCAAAGCAGGGCAATCCAAGAGAAGGTGTTTCGTCGTTTCCTCGTCCTCTTCCATGCAGCATCTACAGAGAGTGGAGTTTCTATGTCCCAATATTAGGGCGTGTTTTCCTACAAGACGATGTATCGTAAGTGTTCCTATCATTGCGGATAACCTGTCTCTCGGCAAGATAAGTATTTGCCTAGTCCTCTTACTGTCCACCTGTGGCCAGAGGACCCTGGTTTGTGTGCAAGTTGAAGTAAGTATCCACTTGTCCTTGAACATAATATCGGCCCACTGCCTGATCTGCAAACGGCAGGTATAGATTGGCATACTAACACCTTCTTTTGCCGGAAGAACCTGTGCCGTAGTATCCTGTCTAGCTAACGCATCCGCTACGCAATTGCCTGGAATGTCGCCGTGTCGCTGTGTCCCGGTACCCAGATGAGCCTGATGTCAAAATACTCTGCCATCACCCTAAATAATGAGTGGCATTCTTTCACCGTCAGGGACGTAGCAAAAATGGCTTCCAGGGATTTTATGGCAGCCTGGCCCTCTGTGTAGATACATATTCTCCGGAGGGTTGTAACACTACTTTTCAGTAGTTGGCGGTAATTTCCATCTGAAATACACTACAGTAATCAGGCAGCTTGAAGGAAATATTTACATTTAGGTCCGGTGAATGACCCCATAGCCTGCTTGCTAGTCCAACTTCGATCCATCCGTGAAAAATCTGATACTACTGGTGTCCATTTCCAGTGACTTTTCCCAGGTATTCCTGTTCGGAATAGAAGTCCTTAGATTTGTCGCAGGTAGAAGGTACGGGAATAGAGTTGATCCGGTGTAGTAAATCAGCGTGTCCGGAATGCCCCGATATCATAACGCCACAATCTGTGATTCTCACCAGGGATGTAGCGGCTGCCGATTCGGCCATGATATCAGGAGTACAGATGTTCAGGATAGCACTAAGTGCAGTACCTGACGTCGTGCCCATTGCACCACTACCGCTAGTCAATGCTGATCTTTGAATTTTCATTAAGGAATTCAGAATATATTTATTTTGGAGGGACCTCCACCAAACTACGGTGCCATAGAGAAATATTGGTCTGACTATTGCCGTATAAATCCACATGGTGATCTTAGGAGACAGTCCCCAGCGCTTTCCCATCGCCGCTGTACAACAGTAAAGAGCAACAGACGCCTTTTTCACCCTCTCCTCCACATTCGGTTTCCAAGACAGTTTATTGTCGTGAATTATTCACAGATACTTGACCTTTACCGTCAACTGTAATTGCACTCCATTAGTTCAGTTCAAATGCGGGTATTTTATATTTCCGAGAGAACAAGATAAGCTCGGTTATAAGTGGGTTAAATGATAGTCCGTTGTTAGGGGTCCACTACGAAATCAGACTAAGTAGGCAGGTTGTACGAATGCTGAGCAAATTGAGGTTTCTACCGTACAGATGATAGCAATAGGCAAAGACCTGACAGCACAGTGGAGACAGCACAGTGGAGACAGAACTCCCCCTTGCGGTATCCCCCTATTAACGTTCCTAGCAATTGTAACACCACCCTATTCAGCTTTGACGGATCTATCCACCAGAAGCTTCCCAATTAGGCGTGCCACTAAGCTGTCGACTCCTAGATTCTGTAACGACCTGAGAATCGCTGAAGGTTGAATGTTATTGAAGGCTCCCTCGATGTCCAGGAAGGTCCCCAGAGCGAAAACCTTATTCTCAATTGGCAGTTGGTCATTTTTATCTGTTGTAAGATCTTGTGGAATGTGGAAAAACTACCACTGAACGAATCATATTATTAGCACAATAAAATAGAATATTATTAAATTCAACTCAATAAGATTCAATTTTCCGTTTATAACAATCAAAATTATCAAATTCATACGTTTGTAATATTAAAGTAGTGTGATTCATTGTTTTAACGAAATAAAATATTAACTTGAAGTTTCGTTGTTTGAACGACAATTTGTATAAAGTTAATAACGAAGTATTTTTCAGTTAGTTTATAAATAATTTGTATTAGATTGCCCACAAGTTTCCTTTCCATCCCATTGTGGGAAACAGTGTGCTTGAGATAAGTATAATAGGACCTATAATTATTTGTCCTTGTTAAGGTCGCTCGAGTAGACTCCTTCCCTCCCGTTCCAGAGTGCCAACAAAATATGATTGATTTGGGTTTAGGATCTATTTTCAGTTTATTATTTATAAAATTCGCCTAATGACATTGGCAATGGGTGCCTACAAGGATAATTACTTCCAATGAGAGAGACAGATTGAGAAAGAGAGAGAGAGAGAGAGAGAGAGGGATAGACGGAGATGATTTGCTTTTGTAGAATTACAACCTCCAGGAATCATTATAAAATTGTACACAAAATTTAAGCTTTAATCCCAATTGCCTTGAGATTCATCAACTCTTTGCAGTTTTCAATTTGCAAATCCATCAATGTTATGGCCTTTAAATTATTCCTCATCTCTTGTTGCGTAGGAGTTTGATGAGTGTGACCCCAATTTCAGGATGCTAAGTAAAAGTAAATGACTAATTACTCCCGTTTTCCTTAACAACAATACAATAACAATGACAATTAATAATGTCCTTTTTCAATATCTCTGTGTGTGTGAATTCAAGGGTTCTCCATCGAAATTTTCAAAGTAATTTATCACCGGAATTTTGCATGCATTGCTTTTATTGCGGCAAAGGCAATGAAAGAAAAGGGATGTTGTACGCATGTCCCACCTCGAGGATATAGCCACGAAAATTCGTGCGGAATTGAACGGTATCGAGTACGATGAAAGATTCTTTTGTTTTTATTGGATGAGTAGAAGCATGATGACACTGTTAGTGCCGTTGTTGTTGTTGTTGCAAGAATGTATGATACAAGTGTACCAACACTGAAACAATTTGAACGAACTTCTTGCAACAAACACTCAAACAATTGTGTCTGACTTTGCAAGGGGGCAGGTGGCTAGAGTTTGATAGCAACTTTCGGGGATGTGTTGTAAGTGGGGAACCCCCTCCATTCAAAATTTATAATGGAGCATGCGCTTATTGGTAAAGAGCAAAGCTCGCTTGTTACCGCGAATTCTCATCGGCCTCTCTCTCTCTCTCTCTCTCGCGTATTCCACTGGACGCTGAAGAGCACCATCGAAAACAATAAACTCCATTTTGATAAATTTTTCATTTGGCTGTTAAGCCAAATATGTTAAACAACAATATTGAGGGTTTGTTTTTTTCTTTCTTTCTTTACTCTTTCGCTTTGTTGTGTTCCACGGTGTTTTCATAGTCCCCTCCCAATCCGCCTGAAAATTTGTAGTAAAACATTTATAAGATTTATCCAAAAGTTTTGTGCAACCAAAAATAAAAACAAAAACAAAATTCAGTTTACACACGTCAATTCCTTTATATACAATTGAAGTTGAAACAATATTTACAGGATTCGAAGGTTTCAATATTTTTTGTGGTTAAATATCCCTGGGGGGGTTTTAACGTTTGCTTATGAATGTGCAAAATATCAGGTTGGTTAATTCATGGATGTTGCCAACTAACAAAAAGTTATACAAAAATTTAAAGCTAGGAAGGATGTACTTCAATGTGTCAAGTTATATTTAAATTTAATTTTATTGGGTATTCACAACCCAGTTAGGTTATGATCCTTACACATCATATACATATAACACATTTATTTAACCTTGACGATTCGTCACATTTTGTCGCCAGTTGGTTACATCAAGTTTTATAAAAAAATAATTCGTTTGAAACAACAGTAAATTCGGTTGATTCAACCGAATCGTAAATGGAATCTCCAAATTTCTTACGATGCAATAAAACCGCAAAAGTTTTACTAAATTCGGTTTGAGCCAATAACTTTAAATCTGAAAAATTCAGTTCGGGCAAACTCATTTAATAAATTGGTTGGTTGAGACAACCAACAAAGTTAGTTGTCACAACCGACAAATTTTTTGAAGACGTTTGACCCAACAGAATTTTTGTGTTGCAATGAAACACGAAACGAAGAATTTTTCTACTTATATATTTCCCTTGGTTCTTAAAAATCAATAGGCTTAGTCGTGCAAGTGCAGTCCTCAAATGAAACGAAATGTTCATATAATTCTAATGAAGCGCTTACTTCGAGACACTTTAGACAACAGCTTGTTGCGTTTTATATGTTAATAAAAAATATGGAGGCTGTTAGAAGTGATAGATAATCTCAACTCGTACGAACTTACCCAGTCTGACTACTTAAATAGAAGAACATTTTCCTTTCAATTTGATGCTGCCATTGCTTTCTTGTATGACACGATTCTGGAGCACACACAAAAATAAAGGGCGTCTCCGTAAGAATGCATTTTTCGCCTAAGGCACCCGTTGAAAAATACGATAATTTAAATGGCTCTTTAAGAAAAGATACTTTTTGTAAAATGATAAATTAGTTTAGAATTTTTTTTTATAAAATGTATTTTGTTTTAAATGTATTTATTTTTTTACAAAAAGTATTACAAAAAAACAAGAAATGATCGAATAATATAAACACAAACGGATATAAAAAGGTATATTTTTTAAAAAAAATACATAGTTTTAGGTCGTTTTTTAAAGATAGGTACTTCTTTTATTGAAAGCTAATGGCTTTTTTAAGAAAAAGTAAAATTTTTAAGAAATTGTACTTTCTGTAAGAAAACGTCTTTTTTTTACAAAGTACTTTTTTTAAGAACGTGTACTATTTAAAGAAGTGGTACTCTTTTTAAGAAAAGGTTATTTTTTTAAGAAAATTTACTTATTTTCAGAAAGGCTACTTATCTTAAGGAAAGAAAATGTATTATTTTATATTTAAGAAAAGGTGCTTTTAAGAAAAAGAATTTTTGTAAGGAAAGGTATTTTTTTAAGAGAAGGTATTTTTGAGAAGGAAAGGTTTTTTGTTTTAAGAAATGGAAAATTTTTTTTTGAATTAGTTTTTGTTTTCATGGATAGGTACATTTTTAAGAGTAGGAACTTATCTCAAGAAAAGCTATTTTGTTTCACAAAAAAGTTCTATTTAAGGAAAATTTAGTTTTTTAAGAAAACGAAATTTGTTGTAAGAAAAAGTACTTTTTCTAAGAAAATTTACTTTTTTAAGCCTAGGTACTTTTTGATATTAAATTAGTTTTTTGAGAAAATATATTTTTATACGAAAAGGCATTTATTTAAGAGTATGTTCTTTCTTAAACTTCATTCACATTGGCTTTTCTAAATTTTCTTTTTATTGGGTTCAAAACTACGATATATACTAAATATTGGTTCCAGGCTCCACCTAGAAAAGTTCCCATTAAACAAGAAATTTCCCAACATATGTGAAAAACACTTCAAGTATTTCTTTTTTCTTTAGTCAGTTGACATAAGCCTGCGGATAAACTTGGACGCGCTCGCTCTCTGTTATCTCACAATATCCTTGAATATTATCAACGAAGTTGGTCGAAATATTGGAAAATATTAATAAAATTGTAAAAAGTAATACTGGAAGTGGTTTCTTTTTATTCTTATGACCTTAAGTCGAAACAACTAAAAACCAAAAATTACTTTTTTTAAGAAAAGGTACGTTTTGTAAAAAAATTACTTTTTAAAGCAAATGTACTTCTTTAAGATAAGGTATTTTTTTAAGAAAATGTATTTTGTTTAAGAATATTAATAGGTATTGTTTTTTTTTGAGGAAATTAACTTTTTTTTAATAAAAGGCACTAATTTAAGAAAATGTTCGTTTTTAAACTTTTTTCACTTTGGCTTTTCTAAATTTACTTTTTATTGGGTTCAAAACTACAATATATTATAAATATTGCTTACAAGCTCCACCTAGAAAACTGCCCATTAAACAAAAAATTTCCCAACATATGTTAGTCTAGACACAAACCAAAGTAAAAGTATCTAATAGAGTTGATACTACTGGGTTGCAGCATAATAGTGTTAAACAAAAGTTGTTTAATTTGTTTTCATCCGGCAACGTGCGATAAGGCACTTCGTTTCAAATGCCCATAACTCAGAAACGGTGCGTCTAATCGCAAAAATTATAAACTGTTTACCTCCATAGGAGGCTTTAGGCAATGCATGTTTTTAAAACGGCATTACGTTTCTTTAAAACTCGCTAAATTAAAATATTTCAAATAAAAATCACTAAAGTGCCCTTATGTCTATATTTCGGAAACAGATCGTACAATAGAACAAATAATCAATTTTTTCGGGTTTCTAAGGGTTTTTTATGACTTTTTAAAAAAATCCCCGAAATAAAAAAGTAGCTAAAACTCGGAAAAGGTGCGCCCAATCGCAAAAATAATTAATTTTTTAGATCCGTAGGAGGCTTTACCAATGGATGTCTTTGATACATCACTGGATGTCTTTGAGACATCATATCACCCATTAACCCCGAAATACGAACTCTGGTGGATAGCGAGGAGGTGAGGACGCACACGGGTTTGTAAGCAATAAATTCTGTATTTATATGTTTTTTTTGTATATAGGGAAAGGAACTTTATTCCAACCGGATGTCCCAAAGACACCTCTATACTTTTAGAAGTCCTTGCTCCAAACAGACATTATTATATTTGCTTCGTTATTCATTCTTCTTTTAGCGTTATTTTACGAGTATTTATCTTCAATAAAATAAAATTGCTTTTAATTTCTGATAGTGGTTTTCTAGATATTATGATCAAGATATAACCTTTAATAATTCACAAATATTTGATAGTCATTAACTTTTCGCGGTTACGAAACAGACTGCGTCGAAAAATGCCACGAGCTGTCTACCTGTAGCACTTACAACTCTTAACAACTCGGAGTCCAGCTGCTTTCCAAACAAATTCTAATTTCCAGAATGCTCTACAGTTATCGAGTACACAAACCCTCTTGTGTAATGAGTCAGAACGCCATCTAGCAGCATCTGGAATTTATTTTCCACAATGCTCAATAGTTAGCGAATTCATCAACCTAGTTTTGCGTGTCGACAAACATATTTTTATTTTTTCTAGAATAACAAACATTTTTGCAAACATTCTTTTCCGCTGTGCATAGTAACATATTTCTTTGAGTGTAGCATATACAACACGTGCTCTATACCCAAATAATGAAATGGGGGACATTCATCCACACATCCCGAATGCCCCCAGGCTAAAATCCGTATACACACATTAAAAAATAAAACTCATCATAACATGCGAGCAGATTTCTTTACCAATATTTTGCTTGCATACTTTGGGATGTCACGTTGTCAAATTACTTTTGTAGAAGTTTCGACGAAAAATGACATAAAATTGTTGTCAACGCGTTAAAAAAGTATTACGTGTGACTAAAAATCTGAAATTAATGCCACTCCATAAACGAATGTCCTTGCGGAGGTCACGACAAGAATTGAAGGGATTTTGTAGCAGGATACAGATTATTAGTTTACGGTTATGCTTTTGTTTGTGATACTATTATTGTATCTTTGAGTAGTTGTTGTAATTTGGAGATACTCGTGGTATCACTCGAATGTGGGACAATTTATTGGAATATTAAGTATCAGTGTGACCAATACTAAGTGTGTCATGATTCACAACTGAAGTGGGACGATCATATCAATACATACCATCTCTTTGGGTTATTACTTTTTTAGGTTATCTTTTGAAATTATAAATATTTCGCTTATTGTTATGAATTTCCGTTTGAAACTATGGAAATTCAAATTATGGAAATGTAAAGTCTGAATTTAATATTTTCAGGCTAAATTCAAAATCTAATAGGTAAATATACGAAGTCATAATTTCAAGTTCAGTCTAACCATTTAGGATTCTTTAAATAAAAAAAAATCACATGAGGTGTCAGGCGACCCCCGGTTGGAACAAAGTTCCTTTCGCTGTATATTGAAAAATATGATAATTTAAATGGTCCTTTAAGAAAAGATACTTTTTGTAAAATGATAAACTTTTTTAATAATTTTTTTTTTTAGATATTTTTTTTAAAGAGTATATTTTTAGGTCTTTTCTATAAGAATATGTATTCTAATTTCCCGGCAAGGTCCTTTTTTAAAGAAAGTACTTTATTAAAAGCTAATGTTTTTTTTAGGAAAGGTACTATTTTGAAGAAGTACTTTCTGTAAGAAAAAGCCATAAGAGTATGACTTTTTTTACAAAGAAGTGCTTTTTTTAGAACAGGTACTTTTGAAAGAGGTTGTACTTCTTTTAGGATAAGGTTACTTTTTAAGATAATGTACTTATTTTCAGAAGGCTAATTAATTATCTAAAGAAAAGAAAAGGTATTATTTTATTTTTAAAAAAAGTACTTTTAAGAAAATGAATTTTTGTTAGAAAATTTATTTTTTTAGACAAGATATTTTTTTTAAGAAAAGGGTTTTTTTAGGAAATGGGATTTTTTTAGAAGTGGTTCTTTTTTCCAGAATAGGTTCATTATTAAGAGTAGTTATTTATCGCACGAAAAGTTATTTTGTTTCACAAAAAAGGTACTCTTCAAAGAAAAGATATTTTTTAAGAAAAAAAAAATTGTTGTAAGAAAATGTACTTTTTTAAGAAAGGTACTTAGTTAAAAAACAGAAAAGGTACTTTTTGTAAGAAAATTTACTTTTTTTAAGCAAAGGATAAGATAAAGTAGTTTTTTAAGAAAAGGTACTTTGTTAAAGAATATGAGTAGGTATTTTTTTGAGAAAATTTAGTTTTTTAAGAAAATTCTCTTAGTTAGTTTTTAAACTTCTTTAACTTTGGCGTTCTACATTTACTTTTTATATATAGAATATATACCAAGTATTTGTTACAGGCTCCACCTAGAAAACTTCCCATTAAACAAGAAACTTCCCATTAAACAAGAAACTTCCCCACATATGTGAGACTTCTAGTTAGTCTAGACACAAACCAATGCAAAACTCAACAATATGGTTGATAATAGTGGGATCTAGCGTAATAGTGTTAAAACAATTTTTTTTATCATTTAGCCCCCTTCACTCAACGTGCGATAAGGAATTTCGTTCCAGAAATTTTTGGTAAAGATTTATACATTTTGAACAGAAATTAATTTTAATAAAATTATTTTTATATTACTGAACTTTAGTTTAAATTTGCAATTTAATTTAAATTTATATTAAACTTTAAAAATTAGACTGAAATAAAATGAAGTAACAATTTAATTAATTAATTAATTATAAACTCAGAAAATCCCTACTTTAAAAATCCTAATATCTCATATAAATTTCAATTCGAAAGCAAAAATTTTTGGAACGAAGGTCCTTATCGCACGTTTCGAGATGGAGGCTAAATGAAAAAAAATTAAACAACTTTTGTTTTAACACTATTATGCTACATCCCACTATTATCAACCATATTGTTTACTTTTGCTTTGGTTTGTGTCTAGACTAACTAGATGTCTCACATTGTATGTTGGGGAATTACTTGTTTAATGGGAAGTTTTCTAGGTGTAGCATGTAAGCATTATTTAGTATATATTGTACTTTTGAACCCAACCAAAAGTAAATTTAGACAAGCCAAAGTAAAAGAAGTTTACAAAAATAACATTTTCTTAAATGAGTGCCGTTGCTTAAAAAAAGTAAATTTTCTCAAAAAAAAAAAAAAAAACATATTCGTAGTCTTAAATAAAGTACCTTTTCCTAAAAAAATACCTTATCTTAAAGAAGTACCTTTGCTTGAGAAAAGGAAATTTTCTTACAGAAAGTACCTTTTTTTAAAAAAAGGAATTTTTTTAAATAAATACCTTTTCTTAAAGCAGTAAATTCTCTTACAACAAATAGCATATTCTTAAAAAACTACCTTTTCTATAAAAGGTAACTTTTTTTGTGTAACAAAACAACTTTTCTTGAGATAAGTACCTACCAATTTTACAAAAAATTCCAATTTCTTAAAAAAAAACATTTCTTCAAAAATTACCTTCTCTTAAAAAAAATACCTTACCTAACAAAAATTCACTTTCTTAAAAGTAAATTTTTTTAAAAATAAGAAAAGGAAATTTTCTTACGAAAATTAACTTTTCTTAAAAAAATGATTTTTTTAAAAAAAAGTAAAACAGTAAATTCTTTTACAACAAATTGCCTTTTTTTTAAAAAAAAAACGTTTTCTTTAAGAGTACCTTTTTTTTTTGAAACAAAAAAAAACTTTTCTTGAGATAGGTACCTACTCGTAAAAATTTACCTATTCTTGAAAAAAGGATCAATTCTAAAAAAATTCCCATTTCGTAAAAAATAACTATTTCTTCAAAAAAATACATTCTCTTAAAAACATTCATTTTCTTACAAAAATTCGTTGTCTTAAAAGTAAATTTTCTTAAAATTAAAATAATGCTTTTTCTTTTCTTTTCTTGAGATAAGTAGCCTTTCTGAGATAAGTACATTTTCTAAAAAAATAACCTTTTCCAAAAAAGAGTACGACGTCTTTAAAAAGTACCATACTCTTATGACTTTTTTTTACAGAAAGTACTTTTTCTTAAAAATAGTACATTTTCTTTAAATAAAACATTAGGTTTTAAGAATCGAAGTACCTCTCTTCAAAAAAAGGACGTTTTCGGGAAATTATAATACATATTCTAACAAAAAGGACCTAAAAACATACTTGTTTAAAAAAAAAACAGTCAATAAAAAAAATTATACTTAAAAAAAGTTTATCATTTTACAAAATGTATCTTTTCTTAAAGATCCACTTAAATTATCGTATTTTTCAACGGGCACCTTAGGCGTGTTGGAACTAACTGGATGAAGACGAACCAGCACGAAGGGTTTTCGAAACCGAAATCGAAGGAAGACGAAACATAGGAAGACCAAGACTCCGCTGGAGGGATCAGGTTGACGAATCCCTGCGTACACTTGGTATTGCCAACTGGAGAGATAAGGCAAAAGATCGAACTGGTTGGCGAAATATATTATCTTCGTGTTGTAAGGTCCCTGACCCCTCGGGGTTGTTCGAGACCGGATAAGTAAGTAAGTAAGTAATATAGAGCGAGATTAACTTCGTTCCAACCGGATGTCCCCTGACACCACACGTGATTTTTGAAATCATGGCAATGCTGGTGATTTGAAATTTAGGATACTTGTAGAAAAGGATTGTGATTAAAACTCATCATTGTGGATATATAGCAGATATTAATATATTTTTTTCCGAACGAATATTGTGACTAAGATCTAAATAGTTAAAACAGAAATTTAGAAAACTGAAAAATAAATAAAGTCCCTCTTAAAGTTTTTATATTTTTTACCCACAAATTGATTGAAATTTAGAAATGCGTATTAATACCCAAGAGACTACAATTTTAAAAACTTCTTAAAACATAATTCACGCCATTTTTAAGAAAGATATTAATTACTGATCTATGTGGGATAATTTTTTTCGCCGCTGGCATTTGAACTCCCGTTTTTTTACTGTTTTGATTTCAATTCACCCTACTCCACTTTACATACAATTTCTCTGACAATTTAAGGAAAAATACAACAAATAAAATCTGTTAATTTTCTCATGATTATAATAATGATAATCTTCTCTCCAAGAGTCCCAAAAGCATAACAGCAACCCCCGCCCCTGTGTATTAATTGCTAATGTTGGTCCCTCCCAGTAAGACACTCAAAGGCTCAGCGGTATCAGTAGATGGGATAGATGACGGACTGAATGGGAAGGCTGGCTGGCCGGCCAGCTGAATTCGACGGCAGCTATGGTGGTGGTGTCATTAGTATCCACTGTTGTCCACCGTCCCATTGCATGTCTGAGTATCGTAATCTGTCAATTTGATTTAATTGCATTTAATGGTTTCTTAAAATCAAATTAATCACTTGAGATTTCTCCATGTTTGCATGACGATTAGGGGAATACGAGTATCATACACAACCAGATAACCACAAATTAAATGCCATAATAATTTCGAGATTTCTAGTTCAGAAATAACAGCGGAAATATTTGTTTAATTTCATTCATTTTCATTTAACTATTTCCAATGAGTGCAACAACGAGCAGCGTGAACCACTCGCATTCTCTGGCATTTCAGGATGTATTGTGGCAGGCGAAATGCTGAGTTTGTTGGTTGTTGGTCATTAATTCATTCATACTAATAGTAGTACGAGTATTTTGGGCTGATGTTGTTGTGTCTTTTAACTTATATTTAGATTTATCTACGTATCTACATATGTATGCATATAGGTTTGTATGTGATTGCCCAGATTTTCCAGATTCTATTGTGATTTTTATATGGTTTATATGACAACAATAACCAAAATGTCGTTTACATTTTCCGTCTGCCAACAGGCAATGTACTATGTACTTATTTGTGTGCGAGATGCACAGTGATTTGGATGAGATCTGAAATTTAATCGATTTTATTCTAAACAGTGGTAATTTTATACAGCTCCCTTGTACACACTGCAAAATAACGGCCCCAGCAACATATTGCAGGAACCATGTCCATTTTTGCAAGCATTGTTTTTGTGAATTGAAGATCAGTGTGTTCAGCAGTTTTTGACACACATACATATAATATAACCTATTAATCACTGTGACCCAAACAAGTTATAGTGAATAGCAAACACAATATGTTTGGACACAAGTATACTATATTTGCGAAAAGCTACCAACACGTTATATTTGCATCCAAACAACAACAAAAAATTCAAGGTATACATATATAAGTTCTGGTACATATTTTGTTGGTTGGTTGAAAATGTTGCAACACAGCACGCTGTCTAGCACACTTAGGCTAAAGAAGCCCATTGTGATACCTGCAGTTTCCTCTATAGCAACTATTGACTAGTCGTCTAGCCAATTTGCCCTTTCAATGAATTTGTCTATAAGACCTCCAGGAATATCCTGTAGGGCTACGGTGCTAACTAAATGTGTTGCGAATATCCTACTTCTTAGTCCTGGCAGAGCAGGGCAATCCAAGAGAAGGTGTTTCGTCGTTTCCTCGTCCTCTTCCATGCAGCATCGATAGAGAGTGGAGTTTCTATGTCCCAATCTTAGGGCGTGTTTTCCTACAAGACGATGTCCCGTAAGTGGTCCTATCATTGTGGATAACCTCCCTCTCGGCAACTTAAGTAGTTGCCTAGTCCTCTTCCTGTCCACCTGTGGCCAGAGGACCTTGGCTTGTTTGCAAGTTGAAGTAAGTCTCCAATTGTCCTTGAACATATTATCGCCCCAATGCCTGATCTGCAAACGGCAGGTAGAGATTGGCATAGTTAGTTAGTTTGAAAAGAGGGGTGCGGTGTTGAGTGTTCAGAAGGAGCACACTAAACCTTCCCATGTCAGTAAGACATACACTTAAGCCGCTAAGTTCGACCTGTTGTGCGCTCTAAATGTATCCTACTACTTCACTATATCCCTTATAGGAATTCGGTGCTATTCACGAAATTCCTTAGTTTGTTCCAGTCCATACCCACAAGTTTGGTCATGTCCGGTATCGAACTATCCGAAAGATATCTGGATCTAGCTTGTGTGAAGGCCGGGCAGTGGCATAAGAAGTGCTCCAACGTCTCATCGTCCTCCATGCATGCCCTGCACTCACTGTTCGCCACTAATCCAATACGGTACAGGTGGGCCCGTAATCCCGAGTGCCCCGTTAAGACTCCCATCATTTTGCCCATTTCGGATTTTCCCAGTTTCAGCAAACCTTTTGTCCTCAATCCATCTTGGTCTCCCCATAGGATCTTGTCGTCCTGCCTACTGATTCCCGGTTCCACTGGGCTATATGTGCCGACTCCGCCAATTTACTTAACTCAGCCTTCGTCACCCCAAAGGGTTTCGCTCCATCTAGGCTCACCGTTTGGATTTCCCTGGCTTTCTTTGCCAGGAGGTTCGCTCTCTCGTTGCCGAATACTCCGCTGTGCCCCGACATCCAGATGATGTTGAGTCTGCCGTGCATAGAGTAATCGTTTATCACCTTCTTTCAGTCAAGGACCGTTCTAGATTTGACAGTTTCCGATGATATTGCCTTTATTGCCATTTGGCTATCTGTGAATATATTTGCCTCGGCTGGGATTGTATTATCGCCGAGCCATTTGATACACTCCGTAATCGCCCGAACTTCCGCCTGAAAGTTCGTATTATGATCCGGGAGGCGTAGGTGGGATTCGGTTGCTGGATTTTCAATGAAGAATCCTAGACCCGTTTTTCCCCCTAGTTTTGAGCCATCCGAGTAGCAGGAAGTCCCATTTGACATTGGTGTCAGGGTCCCATTCTGCCAGGCGTCTCTAGTTGGCGTTATGGTCACGCAGTTCGCCGTAACCCTTATCTCGGGTATTCGGTCAGATTCACTCGTATCTTGCGTGTACCAGACTAAGGCCTCAGTTATCCGTTGGTGTTTTGACGTGAGATCCCTGTTGATCCATTCACCTGAAGCGTGTAGGCGTTTTGCCGCAAGGGCAGCCTCGTATTTGGTTCTAATCTCGATTGGCTCGATACATAAAATAGTCTCCATGGCTCTTGTCGAGGTTGTCCTTATTGCACCGCTGATACCAATGCTACATTTTCTCTCAACTGCCATCCACCATACTACAGAAGCATATGTTAGTACAGGCCTGATTACGCTTCTGTAGAGCCAGTGTGTCATAGTCGGTTTGAGGCCCCATTTGGACCCTTTAGCCCTTCTGCATAGCGACCAGCATCTGTAGGCCTTATTATCCCTTTCCTCTATGTGGTGCTTCCAATTCAGTTTCCGATCTAAGATTACTCCTAAGCATTTAACCTTATCGGATATTTTAATCGCCTTTCCCAAGAATCGTGGCTCTTCATAATCTGAGATTTTCGTCTTCCTTGTGAATAGATATATATCCGTTTTGTCCGGGTTTACATTTAAGCCCCTTGGCTGTGCCCATTCATACGCTATACTCAGTGCCCTCTCGGCCTCTCTGCATAATTGGTGGGGGTTCTTTCCCTTAAGAAGTATTATAACGTCATCTGCGTAGCAGATTGGTTTAAGTCCTTCGGCGGTAAGTTTCCTTAGGAGACTGTGTATTGTGAGGACCCATAGGAGTGGTGATATAATCCCTCCCTGTGGAGTTCCACGTTGTACTCTGTCTCTAATATTTACCTCATGGGAACCACAGTTTATCCATCTATTCCTTAGCATATGGTTGATCCAGTCTTTTAATGCCCGGTCCACCATAAACTGGTCTAAGGATTGGATAAGTGTTTCGGTCCGGACATTATTGAACGCTCCCTCAATATCTATGCATTGAGAGATTGCTGTATGTAGTAGGTTACCTCATGAAGTGCGGTATCCACTGATCTGCCTTTGACATAGGCGTGTTGTCTAAACTTCAGCATATCGCTCGGTATTCCACTTTTTACCATGTCGTCCACTATTATCTCCAGGGTTTTGAGTAGAAACGAGGTGAGGCTAATTGGTTTATAAGCCTTTGACGTTGCATAGCTTGCTTTTCCAGGTTTGGGTATGAATACTACCCTGGCCTCCTGCCAGTTTCTCGGTGTGTAGGCGTATTTTAAGCATGCGGTAAAAATTCCTGCCAGATGGGTAATTATTTGGTCAACCCCATGCTGTAGGATAGCCGGGAAAATACCATCCGGTCCCGCCGCTTTATATGGGGAGAAGCTCTTTATAGTTTTTTCAACCACTTGGTCCGTAATGATTGGCGACTGATGTACTACATTCTCACCTTGTGACCATTCCTCTGTGGGATCCGCGTTCCCATTTGGAAAGTGTGTATCCATCAGGCGCCTAAGTGTTTGTTCCATTGTATCCATTCTCTTTCCCGTATCATCTACTAGCGTTTCCGCCTGTACGTGGGTCTTAGAGAGGAATTTTTTCATCTTCGACATGTCGTTGACGCTATCCACCTGTTCACTGAATAGTCTCCAGGAGTTGCGTCTCGCTGTTCTCAATAATGCGTTGTATTCACTGAGGCTCCTCTTGTAGTCCTCCCAGTATACTGGTGATTTCTTACGCGTGGCCCTGTTGTAAAGTCTACGGACGTTCTTCCCTAGATTTCGTATTTTTCTTGGGCCGATAACCTTTCCCGAAGTGGGCAGCTGTCCTCGAAAGATTTTACTAGTGCTTGCGTTGTCTTTGTCACTATGTCGTCTAGTTCGTCCCTGCTAGAGTATTCGAGCTGAGGGTGATCTAGTCGATTCCTAACCAGGCTGCCGAACTTTGTCCAGTCTGTCTTGGTCCTATTTCGGAAACATATCGGTTTCGGTGGTGGCCGTGTTATCCTGAACCTAATGTATCTGTGATCCGAGAATGAGTGCTCATTTGAAACCCCCCCCCCCCCATTCGTGAATCTCATCTATCAGGTGTTCAGAACAGATTGTAATATCTAACACCTCCTCCCTAATCTTGTTGACAAAAGTGGATTTGTTCCCAATATTCAGTGTGAAAAGGTCGTTAGTATTCAAATATTCTACTAGGGTATGACCCCTACGGTTACAGTTAGTACTACCCCACGACGTGTGGTGAGAGTTAGAGTACCTATTAATACTTCGTTACCTGTCTGTTTGGCCCTATCTACCAGTCGCTGTAATTCCGACGCAGGTAGTGGTGTCGGCGAATCATATGGCAAGTATACTGATGCCAGGTATATATTCCCATCTCCCTGTTTCAGTACTGTTGCATCCGATGTTGACAACTCTGGGGAGAAGAGAAAACAAAGGATTTTATGGCATAAGATACATACGGACGGGAACCCGTCTTCGTATAGAATAGTTGGTAATTAATATGATTTAATCCAATAACCTTGTCTTTAGTGGTCCAAGGTTCTTGTATTAAAGCAATGTGTATTTTACCTTTATTAATTTTATCCAACAGAGCGTGGGTTGCCGTCTCGCTCCGGTGGAGGTTAATCTGGATGACCTCTAACATTGGTCCTCCAGTAACCGATCTTCTTGGGAGTTGATGATGCATTCGGCCACTTCCTCCTTCTTATTTTGCGGTGTCTGCTCCGCCGAGCCTCCACTCGCTTTATCGTGCTTCGCATCCTCCGGCTGTGTTCCTCCGGTCGTCATGCCGATTGGCACTTTGCCAACTTTGATGTAGACAGCTTTGGTCACAAAGAATACCATACCTTTAGTCTTGGCAAGACCAGCCATGGATGCCGGGTCTATTCCGATCACAAGGAGAGTGCCCTCCTGCCCCTCCTCCGTGTGGAAAACGACCCATTTGTCCACGGATAGTCCTGCGTTTTGCTTGCCAATGACTTTAAGTATGGCGTCCGATGCAAACTTGCTGCCCCATCCTTTGATGTATACGGTAGCCTTCGTCAGCCTTGGGATGTCCTTCCTTACTAGGGTTAGCTTACCGCCTTCCCAGGGGGCAGAGATTTCATCCACCAGCTTCTTTAATGTGTCCGCACAGTGTTGTGAGGCCAGCTGTAAAGTGAGTACCTCCCCTTTGAAGCCGCTGCTGACGACTTCTATGGGAGGTCCACTTTCGGCCTTCATTATATGGTCCACCACGGTTTGGTGCTGCTTATCCGGTATTGAGCCAGTTAGATTTCCGCTGTCAATTACTGCATTGCAGAGATCGTGAAGTAGTTGCCTCCTTGCTACCTTTGCATAGGATGGCGGTTCTTTGCCTGTGTTCGCATTCAGCTTCCTCTTCCGAGTTGGATAGGGTTCGTGTTTACGCGCCCTTTCCTTCTCGGTTTATTTGGCTGATGTGGTCGCCTTTCCAGTAATCGCATCGGCTTTGCTCCTATTGTCTCCGGAGCTCTGTTGCATACCCAGGATAATATGGGGTTTGGGCGTCTCCGAATTACCAGATGACGGGGAACACTTTTTCCTCTTTGCCATTATTTTGACAGTGTTCTGCTCTTCAGGTGATCGGTTTATCTTCTCAGCCTCTGTTGAGGTCGAGGAAGGCACCGACAGGTCCTTAGGAACGTCCTGTTCTTCGCCAGACTAACACCATCTTTTGCCGGAAGAACCTGTGCCGTAGTACCCTGTCTAGATAACGCATCTGCTACTCAATTGCCTGGAGTGTCGCTGTGTCCCAGTACCCAGATGAGCCTGATGTCAAAATACTCGGCCATCACCCTTAGTAATGAGTGGCATTGTTTCACCGTCAGGGACGTATCAAACATGGCTTCCAGGGATTTTATGGCAGCCTGGCTGTCTGTGTAGATACATATTCTCCGGAGGGTTGTGACACTACTTTTCAGTAGTTCAGCAACCTCCAGTATGGCGGTAATTTCCGCCTGAAATACACTACAGTGATCAGGCAGCTTGAAGGCGATTTTACATTGAGGTCCGGCGAATGGACCGTAGGCTATGGGGTCCATGTCATGCTCGTCCAACTTTGATCCATTTCTGACAAAATCTGATACTACTGGTGTCACCTTCCAGTGACTTTTCCCCGGTATTCCTGTTCGGAATAGAAGTCCTTAGATTTGTCGCTGGTAGATGGTAGGGGCCGTCGGTGGTGCAATGGTTAGTGTGCGCGGCTCTTGTACATGAGATCCTGGGTTCGAACCCGGCTCTGACCACCTTCAAATTTTCTTTCGGCGGCGGTCACCTCGCATAGTGACGGCGACACTATCGAGTATCTAGCCATGAAAAAGCTTCTCAAATTACCGTTCGGAATCGGTGTAAAACTGTAGGTCCCAATCAGTGAGTGAAAACTGGAAAGCGCACAGCTCAGTGATTGTGAGAAGTTCTCCCCAGTCCCTTCATGGGATGCAATGGGAAACCATTTATTTATTTATTTATTTTTTAGATGGTAGGGGATACAGTAGTCCGTTTTTATGGGAATAGAGTTGATCCGGTGTAGTAATTCAGCGTGTCCGGATTGCCCCGATATCATGACGCCACAGACTCTGAATCTCACCAGGGATGTAGCGGCTGCCGATTCGGCCATGATATCAGGAGTACAGATGTTCAGGATAGCACTAAGTGCAGTACCTGACGTCGTGCCCATTGCCCAACTAAAGCTAATCAGTGCTGATCAAGGAATTCAGAATTCCACCAAACTACGATGCCATAGAGAAGTATTGGTCTGACTATTGCCGTATAAATCCACATGGTGATTTTAGGAGACCGTCCCCAGCGCTTTCCTATCGCCCCTTTACAGCAGTAGAGAGCTACAGACGCCTTTTTCACCCTCTCCTCCATATTCGGTTTCCAAACAGTTATCTTTCTTGACCTTTTCCGTCAACTGTAGTCGAAACCAATTAACTGACGGCAGTTCAAATGCGGGTATTTTATATTTCCGAGAGAACAAGATAAACTCGGTAGGCTGGTTGTACGAATGCTAAGTAAATTGAGGTTTCTACCCGTACAGATGATAGCAATGTCATCGGCATAGGCAAAGATCTGGCATTCGGCTCTGTCCAATTCAAGAAGCAGTTCATTGACAGAAGTTAACCATAGTAGTGGGGACAGAACGATGGTACATATTTAAACGTCGAAGAAAAATGAAAGGAAATGTCGTTTACATTGTTATAAACGATCTTGTTTTAATCCAACATTTGTATACTAGACTTTGACTGCAAGCATAACAACGTTTGCAAGCAAGTATAAAACGAACAAGTATTTATACACACACACACCCAAACACTCAATTTTTATTTACTAGTGAGAGAACAGAGATAAAGGGTGATCATATCGCCCCTAACTACAAAAATTTAAAAATGTAAAATTTAAAAATTGTTCAGATTGTTACATTTAACCAGTATAGAAATTGCAGTCGGGGAAACCGGCTTAAACATACCCTCTCCCTTGGTCATCAGTTGGGTTCAAGTTCCATTAAAGAAGATTTATATATTTCTGAAGCTGACCAACTTTTAGTTACTCCGAATAAAATAAATAAATGGTTCCCCAGTACTTCCCATGAAGGGATTGGGGTGAGCTTCTCACAACCAGTGAGGTGTGGGCGCTTGATTAAATTGAATTTATTACACCGGTTGCGAAGTGTATTTTCCAGAAGCTTTTTCATGGCAAAATACTTGATAATGCAGCCGTCACTAAGCGATGTCGAAAGAATGTTAGGTGATCTGAGCAGGGATCGAATCCACGTTCTCATGTACAATAGACGAGCACACTATCATTGCACCTCCGACGGCCAGTCCGAATGGGAGTGATGAATTCGTCCATATTCAATATTCATTAGCCAATTGATGTTGCCCAAAATATTATCTAATTCCCACGTTGATTAGGACCTGTTGTGTGTTTGAGGATTTATCGTGGCTACCAGCCAATTGTCCGCCCAACATTTGTATCGGGGGGGGGGGGGAGGGTGCGAAAATGGGCGTGGCAAAGCATTACATATTGGAACGAAGTTCATTATCGCACGCTGCAGGATGGGGGCTAAATGCAAAAAAAATAAACAACTTTTGTTTTAACACTATTATGTTACATCCCAATATTATCAACCATATTATTGAATTTTGCATTGGTTTGTGTCTAGACTAACTAGATGTCTCACATATGTTGGGAAATTTCTTGTATAATGGGAAGTTTTCTAGGTGGAGCCTGTAACCAATATTTGGTATATATTGTAGATTGGAACCCAATAAAAATTAAATTTAGAAAAGCCAAAGAGAAAGAAGTTTAAAAAAAGAACATTTTCTTTTCAAAAAAAAAACAAAAATATACATATATTCATATTCTTAAACAAAGTACCTTTTCTTAAAAAAAAACCGTATCTTAAAAAATATCTCTGCTTAAAAACGTAAATTGTCTTACAAAAAGTACCTTTTATTAAAAAAAATATTTTTGTTTAAATACGTACCTTTTATTAAAAGAGTAAATTTTCTTACAACAATTGCCTTTTCTTAAAAAACTAAATTTTCTTTAAAGTGTACCTATTTTGTGAAACAAAGTAACTTTTCTTGAGATAAATACCTACTCTTTGAAATGTATCTATTCTTGAAAAAAGGACCAATTCGAAAAAAATAGCATTTCGTAAAAAAAAACCTTGCCTTCAATAAAATACCTTCTCTTAAAAAAATACCTTTTCTGATAAAAATTACTTTTATACTCCAGGTACTCTTAACTGTTTTTAACACCATTTCTTGTGATATCTTGAGAAATTGAGTAAATTGTCTTAAAAATATAACCTTTACCTAAAAAGTGTACCACTACTTTAATAAGTACCTGTTCTTAAAAAAAGTACTTCTGTGTAAAAAAAAGAAATTACATGAGGTTTCAGGGGATACCCGATTCCTTTCGCTATATATTATGTACTAGTTAGTTCCAACACGCCCGTTGAAAAATACTATAATTTAAATGGAATAATAAAAGAAAATATACTTTTTGTAAAATGTTAAACTTTTTTAAGATTTTTTTTTACAGAATGTGTTTTTTTTTCTTTAAAGTATATTTTTAGGTCCTTTTTGTAAGAAGATGTATTATAGTCTCCCGAAAAACAAATTTTTTAATGATAGGTACTTCTATTATTAAAAGCTAATGTTTTTTTTTTGTTAGAAAAGGTACTATTTTTAAGAAGAAGTACTTTCTGTGCGAAAAAGCTATACGAGTATGAATTTTTTTACAAAGAAGTACTTTTTTAAGAACAGGTACTTTTTAAAGAAGTTGTACTCTTTTTTGGAAAAGGTAATTTTTTAGGAAAATTTACTTATTTTCCGAAAGGCTACCTTATCTCAAGAAAAGAAAAAAAAGTATTCTTTTGTTTTTAATATATTTTATATATTGAGTTATGTATTTATACAATGAATTTTTGTAAGAAAATTATTTTTTTTTAAAAGAATTTGTTTTTTTTTAATAAAAGGTTATTTTTTTAAGAATTGGGAATTTTTTTAGAATTGGTCCTTTTTTCAAGAATAGGTGCATTTTTAAGGGTACGTACTTACCCCAAGGAAAGTTACTTTGTTTCACAAAAAATTTACTCTTTAAAGAATAGGTTGTTTTTTAAGAAAAGCCAATTTGTTGCAAGAAAATTAACTTTTTTAAGAAAAGGTACGTGTTTAGAAAAAATTACTGTTTTTAAGAAAAGCTACTTTTTTTAAGAAAATTTACTTTTTTTTAAAAAGGTACTTTTTAAGATAAGGAAATTTTTTTTTCAAGAAAAGGTACTTCGTTTAAGAATATGAATAGGTATTTTTGTTTTGTGAAAATTTACTTGTTTTAAAAATAGACACTTATTTAAGAAAATTTTCTTATTTAAATTTCTTTCACTTTAGATTTTCTAAATTTATTTTTTCGGTTCAAAATTACAAAATGTAATAAACAGGCTCCACCTAGAAAATTTCCCATTAAACAAGAAATAACCCCCCATGTGTTAGTCTAGACACAAACCAAACCAAAAGTACGAGTGTAGGAGTGTAAGAGTAAGTGTGCTGCCAAATGTAATTCCATGCTCAGGGTTGTATTTCATGAATTTGCCAGTCTTGCACTTTGGCTTTTCCAAATTTACTTTTTATTGGGTTTAAAACTACAATATGTAATATACAGGCTCCACCTAGAAAACATCCCGTTAAACCAAACCAAAAGTACCCAATATAGTTCATAACATTTCATAGTACAACATTTTTTCATTTAGCCGCCATCCCGCAGCATGCGATAAGGAACTTGGTTCCAAAAAGTTTATTATTTTACAAAAAGTATCTTTTCTTAAAGATCCTAAATTATCGTATTCTTCAAAAGGCGCTTTAGGCGTGTTGGCACTAACTAGTGCATAATATAAATAAATAGATACTCGTAGAGAAAGGAACTTCGTTCCAACCAGGTGTGTTTTTTTGTCATTATATGGTGACCGCAAACAACCCCTGTGGGGTATTTTATATTGTTGGAGGAGGTGGGGAGGGGTAAATGCATCTTCACAAAAAAAGTTTGACAGTTGCGTAATCAATTTTTCTATACTTCTCAGTTAGAGCTCCTGGTTTTAAAATTCCAAAAACCATTGGTCAATACACGCACATGTAAATATAACATCCCAGCTAACCAAACCTTCAGAATTTGTTCAGAATTCTGTACGACAATCGGCAAAATGTTCCGATTTAGGATCAGAATTCTTACCGAGTTCGTAACGACAAACATATGAGAGGGTTGACACGAATTCTGAACTACTACTCTGAGGAAATTCTGATGTTTTTTGCCGACATTTTCAACCGATTTCTGACCGAATTCTGAACTGGAGTCTTGGGAAATTCGAAAGGAAATTTCGATTTCTCGGATCGAATTCTGAACGATTTTGTTAAGAATTCTGGCAGTAAGTCTTATTGAATTCTGATTTTTTTGCCGATATTTCGAACCGAATTCTGAACGAATTCTGAACGAATTTGGTCAGAATTCTGGCATTAAGTCTTATTAAATTCTGATGTTTTTTGCCGACATTTCGAACTGAATTCTCACCCAATTCTGGGTAATGTCTTTATAAATTCTGAGGCTTTGTGCGACGCTTCGTTGCAAATTTGTTACTAGTGTCTCAATTATTTCTGAAAAGAGCGGTTGTTTTAAATATAAATTTGTCTTATTTAATTTTTTACATTCGAAATGTGGAAACAAATTTTAATTCTTATTTTCTTTTTTTTCTGAAGGCTTGACGAGACATGTTTAAATAAACAAATTTATTTAAAATTATTTCTTTTTCAAACAAGTTATACCAAAACCTGTTAATATTTTTTTATAATTTTAATTGTCACTTTTTTTTTGCTGATACACGATAAGAACTGTAGCCCTGAATGCTTAAAGAGAACTAAAAACATCACTAAACTACAATGCATAGAAAAAAAGACAATTACTGTAAACGTAAACAAAGAAAAAACAAGAATTTGAAATATAAAAATACCTCAGCCAATCAGTTAAGAATTCCTCCAGAATTAGTTCAGACATTTCTGAACACAATAACAATAACTGTAAAATATGAAGCAAATTGTAAAAGAATAGACTACCTCAGATAAATAGTTCAGAATGTGTTGCGAGCTCGTTAAGAGAATTCTGAACAAAAAATTAATAAAAATCCCACAGACAAGTCTAACAGAATTCGGGCCGAATTCGTTCAGATATTTCGGAACATAATAAATAAAAAATCCTCAGCCAAATCGAATAGAATTCGTAACGATTTCGGTAAGACTTCCCGATAGAGTTCAGATATTGTTCAGAATTGTCGGATATCAGACATTGTCGCAAATTTGGTTTACTGGGATGCAGTTTCCATTATATTAAACGAAACCACTGTGCCGGAGCGTACAAGTATAAAGAGATTACTGGCTCTCTGTGTGTGTCTATGTAAAATGGGCGAGAAACGATGCCATTTGCCTTGCATTGTTCTACTTTCCGCATTGTTTAACCAGATCCATAAAGATTTCCCTTCCATTGTGCGACGTGAGATGATGTCTGTTTTGTTTGCATGTATGTATGTGAACATAAGTTCATGGACTTGTGTGTGTATGTGTGCTTATTGTCTGGGGTCAGTATGCGGGTCAATAGCATTGATTTTATGTGTGTTTGTTGTATCTACGAGTATATAAATCTACTCGATCCATGTATGATGTATGCATGATGCATTGTTTGTTTGTAGTGTCCCTCTGCGTCGGACGGACAAAACGTCCTAATTATGCGTAATTTTTGGGACACCCAACCAACCAACAACATCCACCAATGTCTGACTGACTGGCTGACTACTCGTATTCACACATGTGAAAATCGATGCATTGTGATGTTGATGCTGATGATGATGCTGATGACCTTCTGTAACCAATCGAGCCTGAGGTTCAAGTTCACTTTGCATGCGGGAGATTTCTTCTTTTGGGATTCCTTTTTGTGGGTTTTCATTGATTTTTCTCTACTACTCTCATTCAAATAATAATTAATTTGAATAGATGTCATTGTCATTTGTAGTGTTATCAACAATAACAACAAATATTGTACATATCTTTTTGTGTGCTTCCCATTATCTATGAATCGGAAATAATCGATGTATTATTCCACCCATATCTTTGCGATATCACACAACAAATGACCATTAGAATTGTGATTTTGGGATTTCCTTCCCAAAAATGAAAAAAGAAACAACCAAAATTGATGAACAAATTCTACAAAAAATAACACAAAAAATAAAAGTCCCTTATAATAAAATTTCAATAAAAAAAAAGATTACTAGTGCCCAACCATAGTGGTCATCAGGGATGATATCAAGAATCCCCCTTTCTTGTTCTCCTAGTGGCCGCTCTTTATCTGTGCACAAAAGTCATTCCTCCTTTCTAGCAAGCAACATGAAAAATCGCAATACACATTCCTTGAGGAAATTTATAGGAATTCCCGGATATATTTTTTATTATTATTGAAAACATACAAAATTTATTGTTATTGGACAGTTATTTTAATATTGGTTATTAGTTACGCCCTCAGAGGAATTTGTGTGTTTGTCGCTTTATGCAACGAGAAAAGGACATAAAATCGAATAAAATGTAGAGATGCTTTCTATGTTTTTTTTAAAAAAAAAATACAGCTTCTAATGACATTCGGGAAATTATGTACTGAAAAAGGAAACCAGTGAGAGTTAGTTTTAGGATTTTCCAAGGTGGACGATTAATTGTGACGAAAATTGAAGGAAAATCTTTAGGTCGAAGGTTCGAGGGGATTAACTTCAAGACCATACCAATACAACCAACTTTAGAACATGGAAGTGGGAAAAATAATCATGACGTCAAAATTCTGTATGGATAATATGTAAACATTAGAAATCATGAGGAAACTTATGAAAACCGATAGCTCGATATGGAGGAAACTTTTCGAAGTTAAACTTTGTGTTCCTTCTCAAATGAGGCTCGTCATTCTGGACACTGACGGACTACAAATACGCAGTGAAATTAGGTAAAGTTCTTACCGAACCAGTTGACAGATACTAGACGAGGCTTAAGAAAAATCCATATCTTATCGCGCGATCTCTTCAACATTTTAATTTAATTAAGATTATACTTCGAAAAAGGTTGCAATTATGGGGATATAATTAGGTAAATTCTGTAAGTTTATTACAGTATTTTCAAGTATCGAGAAAGAATCAGTAATAGAACTAAGACCCAACACTCACAGAACATTATTTATGGAAAAAAGGTTGTCGCAACAGTAAATGTGTCTGTTGTCACCGCATTACAATTGCTACAACCCTGGGTAACCCATTATTATTGAAGATGGGAATGGATAGCGATCATTTACCCATTACCCACAGGGTATGGGGAAAATATTGCGTAGGTTTACCCACGTCGATGTGGAATTACCCATCACCTAGTAATGGGAAATACAATAGATGGCTATAATGGGTACCCACGGCGAAGGGTAATGGGTTACCCAGGGTAACCCATACCCATTTTTGATCGAAAATATGAAAAAATTTCTATATCTCGGAAACGGAGCGTTCAATCGGAAAAATAACCAATTTTTCACGATTTCTAAGGGATTTTCATAGAGTGGTCCAATACGTATGGAAGAATTTTTTTTCAAAAAATCGCCAAAATAGGAAAATCGCTAAAATAAAAAAGTGTCTATAACTTCGTTTCCGAGATATAACGGAGTTTTCAATAAGAGCGCTACAAAAGTTTTTTTAAATAAAACAAAACCGGTTTTAGATACCAATGAAAGTCTTTATTCCTGTGAAAGTACGTTCGATGCCATTATATATGGAACTCGATTTCTTTTGCATGGCCACCACGGGCACGCTTGCAGAAGTCCAGACGCTGAATCCAATTTTCGACGGTTTTCACGCATAAATCGGCCGATACTGCTGCAATTTCACGTTCGATATTCGTACGAAGTTCATCAATCGTCGCTGGCTTGTTGGCATAGACCATAGACTTGACGCAGCCTCACAGGAAATAATCTAACGGCGTCAAATCGCACGACCGAGGTGGCCAGTAGACTGTGTGGCTTGTGGCGCCGTCCTGTTGGAACCACATGTCCTCCAAGTCCATATTATCCAATTGGGGCCAAAAATATTCGGTTATCATTGAACGGTAGCGATTCGCATTCACAGTAATGTGCCGGTCTTGATCATCACGGAGGAAGAATGGCCCAGTGACGCCGCCGGCCCATAAACCGCATCAAACCGTAATTTTTTCGGGATGCAATGATGACTCATGGATTACGTGTGGATTGCTGTCTGACCAATAACGCATATTTTGCTTATTGACGAAGCCATTCTGCCAGAAATGATCCTCATCGTTGATTGTTGAGGCCTCTTAAAGTTGGCCTCTTAAAGTAAAAGTAAAAGCGATTTCTGTAAACAAAAGTGCCGCCATATTGAAAAAATCCATTGGTTAAAGTACACAATTTATTATTTTTGCGATTCGACGCACCGTTTCTGAGTTATAGACACTTTTTTATTTTAGTGATTTTCTTATTTTGGCGATTTTTTAAAACAAAATTATTCCGTAGGAATTGGACCACTTTATGAAGAACTCTGAGAAAGCAGAAAAAATTTGCTATATTGTCGATTGGACGCTCCGTTTCCGAGATATAGCAATTTTTCATATTTTCGATCAAAAATGGGGATGTGTTACCCTGGGTAACCCATTACACATCGCCGTGGCTAACTACTCATAATTTTCCACATTACCCTGTGGGTAGTGGACAATCGTGATGGATAATTCCCAATCGTCGTGGTTAACTACCCATTGTTTTCCCCATTACCCTGTGGGTAATCGTGATGGGTGATTTCCCATCGTCGCGGGTAGCTACCCATTATTTTCCCCATTACCCTGGTGGTAATAGTGATGGGTAACTCCCCATTGTCGTGGGTAACTGTGGGTAATGAGTAAACGATCGCTACCCATTCCCGACGGCAATAATAACCCACGAAATACGAACCCTATTCGAGACCGGATAAGTAAGTAAGTACGTATGGACAGATTCACATAAAAAATTATCAATATTTTGAAGCGAATAATCTTCTGTTGTTGCCCCAAATACAATGTAACCAAAATTATTTACAAACTTTCAACTTTCAACGATTTTCAATGTTGATTTTTTGTAAACATTATAAACAATGATGTCAACATATGTTACAAAAGCAAAACAAATAAGAAAAGAAACAACATTTGTGGCTTTCTTGGAAATCGTTAAAAACAGAAAGCAGTTAACTTTGTGAAATTTTTGTGAAATATACCCCACTGTGCGATTTTCAATATTGATATACGGCAATAATCCTTGACTCCCTGCCTATAATTGGGTTTTTACAGAAGTTTACAATTTTTACTAGATCAAAAGATATTGAATTTTGGCCGATGGAAATCGATTCTGAACCACTGTACGTCGTGTGAACCGAACCACAAATTGTGTGTACTGTATCCTGACATTGACGTAGTTATGTGAATCAAAATAACGCTTATAGTCGTTGATGGAATATTCGGATGCAACAACCGAATTTGATACCAAATTTGATGCAACAAACATGAGGAGTCCAAACTTGGTTGCTGCAACTTATTTCAATCCACATTCGGTTGTTGCAATCGATTGGAGTCCATTGTCACAATTTAACTAAAAGAACAAACATAGTTGAAATCCTGTTGTCAGAACCGAATCTATTAGGAAACGAAGTTGTTTCAATCGAATTTCAGTTGTGGTGTCTAAATTCAGTTGTGCCATCCTCAACCTAATTCAATGGCATCAACCGAATCTATGGTTACGACAACCTCCCGTTTTAGCCGAAATTGTAATAAAATACAATTGGCGGCACAACTGGAAATTCAGTTGACACATTGATTCAATTATGAATCGACGTTTTACCCGATTCCAGTTGTGGGGACTATACTCATTCGCGATAAACCCAATCCAGTTGTAGCAACCGCATTTTAGTGGCAGCAGCCGAATATACGGTTGGTTCAACCTCCAGCTTTAGCCGAAATTATATAAAATTTTATTGAATGAACGAATATAATTAGAAATGCAGTTGTCTCAACCGAACCAATTAAAAAATGAGTTTGTTTTAATCGAATTTTAGTTCTTGGGTCTAAATTCAGTGATGGCAACGCCAATTTAGTTGTAACAACCACAATTTGGTGGTAACAACTGAATCTACTGTTGCTACAACATCCAGTTCTCACCGAAATTATATAAAATTTAGTTAATGGAACACAATTGATTCAATTAGAAATCGAGGTCGTTTCAACCGAATTTCAGTCGCGGGGCCTAAATTCAGTCGGCACAACCTAAATTTAGTTGTAGCAACCGCAATTCGGTGGCAACAGACGAATCAACGTTTGCTACAACCTCTAGTTCCAGCCAAAACTATATAAAATATAATTGATGGAATCAATTAGAAGGAAATTTAATTGTTACAACTGAATTAGTTGCGACTCGAGGTCGTTTCAACCGATTTTTAGTTCTGTGGACTAAATCCACTCGTCTAGTCCTCAATTCAGTTGTGTCAACAGCAATTTGGTGACAACAGGCGAATCTGCGGTTGCTACAACCTGCAGAAATTATATAAAATTTAATTGATCGAACTAATATAATTTAAAATGTAGTTGCCACAACTAAATCAATTACGAATCGAGGTCGATTGGACAGAATTTCAATTCTTGGGCCAAAATTCAGTTGTGCCACCTCAATTTAGTTATAGAAACCGCATTTCGATGGCTACAGTTGATTTTACGGTTACTATAACCTCTAGTTCCAGCCAAAAATATGTAAAACTGAATTGAAGGATCGAATATAATTGGAAATTCAGTTGCTACAACTGAATCAGTTGTGACTCGAGGTCGGTTCAACCGATTGGTTGCTACAACTAGAAGATTCTGCTGAAATTATATACAATTTAAGTGACGGCACGAATATAATTGGAAATTCCGTTGACACAACAGAATCCATTACTAATAGAGGTTGCTTTATCCGAATATCAGTTGTGCGGACAAAATCCAGTCGTAATGTCCTCAAATCAGCTGTGGCAACTACAATTCGGTGGCAACAACCGAATATACGGTTGCTACAACCTCCAGTTTCAGCCAAAATTATATAAAATTGAATTGATGGAACGAATATCTAGGTTTTTTTAATCGAGTTTCAGGTTTTGGCTGTAAATTCTGTCGTGCCAACCTAAAACCCAAATTCATTTGTGACAACCGCATTTCAGTGACAGCAACCGAATACACGGTTGCTATAACCTTCAGTTTCAGCCAAAATTGTATAAAATTAATACAAAAAAACGAAACGCGTTATGAATCGAGGTGGTTTCAGCCGAATTTTAGTTGTGGGTCTCGACTCAGAATTGACAACCTCAATTCATTTGTGGCAACCGTAGAAACCGCTGTTGCCACCGAATGGTTTCATCCGAAATTATATGAGATTTATTTGATGGCACGAATATAAATGGAAATTCAGTTGTCACAACTGAATTGTTGTAGAGATTTATCTACCTTCAACCGAATTAAATTTTTGAGTGTTAATCTTTGTCGTGCCCACATCAATTCAGTTGTGACAACCGCACTTCGATGGCAACAGACGATTCTACGGTTGTTACAACTTCCAGTTTCAACTGAAATTATATAAAATGTAGTTGATGACACGAATATAATTGTAAATTCAGTTGTTACAAGCGAATGAATTACGAATAAAGGTTGTTTCAACTGAATTTCAGTTGTTGGGTGTAAATTCATTCGTGCCAACCTCATTTCAGTTGTGGCAACCGCAAAGCGGTGGCAACAGTCGATTTAAAGGTTGTTACAATCTTCCGTTGCAGCCGAAATTATATAAAATATAATCGATGACACGAATTTAATTGGAAATTCGGTTGTCGCAAATGAATAAATTAGTGATAGTTTGTTCCGATCGAATTTCAGTTGTGTGGTCAAAATTCAGTTGTCACAAATTCAATTCAGTTGTGGCAACCAAAATTTAGTGTTGGCAACAGCCGAATCTACAGTTGCCACAATGGGAGGTTGAAATTAGTCTAAAATTATATAAAATTTAATTGATGGAATGAATGTAATAAGAAATTCAGGTGTCACTACTGAATCAATTGCGAATCGAGGTTGTTGCAACTAATTTCAGTTGTGGGCTCCAAATCCAGTAGCCATAACTTCAATGCAGTTGGTTGTTGCAAAGATTGTTGAACAGAAAAATAGGCAGCGCCATCTATGGTTTTACTAATCAGCCCTCGTATTTAGCCCTGGTATTTAACATATTTAAGTTGACATGAGAGTATCTAACGTTTTCATAATTTCCATAAACTTTTATCTTAACCCTCGCTTTAAAGTGTTTTATGTTCTAATTAATTCCTGTTTCATTACAGCCCTGTCCTTTTCCTCTAATTCGAAGTACAAATTCTTCTCATTTTATTGCTCATTGCCTTTGCATTGTGTAAAATACGCAGAAGAAGAAGAAACTTTAATGACAGTACCTGACCCCGACAGTGATTTGTCCAAAACAATTTCCTTCCTTAATCGCAATGAATATCAAAAGCTTTTATCTCATCCTCCAGCTTCTTCTCCTGCCTCTGCTACCACTCCACGGAGCCACTTCAATTCTCACTCGCCCTGGTCATATGATATCATATACAGCAGGCATCCTGGCGGTAATCGTAGCCCACTTACTTGTCTTTTGGTTTCAGTTTCTTGGCTATTTTTTATGGAGCGTGTTCTCATTCCAGAGAACTCGTATGGTGTAGGAGTGTGTGTGTGTTTGTGTTTTTAGCTACTTTGCGCCATTTGTTATTTGGTCATTTTTGGTTTGCAAACAAAAGCGTAGACTTTTTCCGTTTCTCTCCTTTACCTTTCTCGTCCTCCTCCGCCTGCTGCTCCTCCTCCCGTATCTTTGTGGATGAGCCGAGCATAAAATACATAAAAAAAGAAAGATAAATTAGGAAAATATCCTGAAATCGTTGTGTTGCTGCTGATATTATGGGGTAGATAGCTTAGCGAGCCAGCCATTCCCTTAAATACAGCAGACAAGATGGACCGAAATAAAAACAGATGAAAAGTTGAAGGTATTTCTTTTTTTTTCGCTTACAAAGTTGTAAGCTAGTGATGTTAACGTGTATTTTTGTGGCCATGTTTCCAGATCCATTAGATAGGAAGCTCACAGCCACAGCAGCAACATGACGATGACACGTTGCGATACAAGGAACGCCAAAAAAAAATTCGATCAGGAGTAGCAGGAGTAGCACAAGAAGAAAAGGAAACTCAAGCCATAAATTAAATGTTTGTATAGCACAGAATACTTCTAGAGAATTTTGGATACCCTCCATTAAAGGAAGGGCAATTTAGCCTGTCAACTGATTGGCAACATAACAACAACAAATTTCATAATTTTAAATATTTTGATTAAAAATAATACGCTAGCATTTTTGTCCACTGTCCAACTTTTTCATCTCTCTCATGCCCCTCTGCCATTATTTATTATTTAAATACAATTGATGATTCACTTACAGGTAATTTTTTCAATAAGGATTTTATGAAGGATCGTGCTATCAAACCAATTACACAGTGCAACACGAAAAAATATAACCATATACGGACACCACAACGTGATAAAAGACCAACAAAAACAGTTTTGCCCACAGTCATGCACTTTTATTTTATGGGCCCCCAAAGATTTGGGGCCTCGGTGTAATTTTCGCAAAAAAGTGATCATTTTGTCAGGCTCATATCTTGCAAACCGTTCGGAATTTTGATTTACTCTCTGAGGGAAAGTTGTAGCTCTTGTCATGAATAATTGAATTGTGAACATATAAAATCACTTCATCTTCAAGATCAAAATCGCAAAAAAAAAATTTAAAAAATTCGATTTTTTTTTACTTTTTTTCCCCTGTTCAGGTCCATAGGTAGCAAACCTTTAAAAATTCAAGAAAACAATCAGCTATAGAAATGTACTTAAGATCTCAGTAAACAACTTTGTAGAACATATGAACTTCCTAAGAATGATTCTAGGAATGATTCTTATATTGTGTGCTGCGTCCCTTGTTAAGTGTGCTGAGCTTACTGCTTTGCCGGTGCTGCTGCGGTCGGTGAGATAGCATAGTATCTCAATGTTGAAGTAAACGGTGTTAAGAATCATTCCTAGGAACTTCATATGTTCTAGAAAGTTGTTTATTGAGATCTTAGGCAAGTTTTTGTAGTTGATTGTTTCCTTGAATTCTGGACGGTTTGCTACATATGGAGCTGAAAAGGGGGAAAAAAAGTAAAAAAATCGAATTTTTTAAAGTTTTTTTTTTTTGAAAAAAGGTAAAAAATTAAATTTTGTCAAGTTTTTTTTGCGATTTTTACCTGGATTTTATTTGTTCTTCTTTATGACACGAGCTATAACTTTGCCTCAGAGTGTAAATAAAAATTCCGAACGGTTTGCAAGATATGACCCTGACAAAAAAATCACTTTTTTGCAAAAATGATACCGATGACCCAAATCTTTGGGGGCCCATTAAAAAAAGTGCATGACTTTGGGCAAAACTGGGATACACAGGTCTTTTTTTTGTCTTTTATCACATAGTGGTGTCCGTATATGGTCATATTTCCGTGATTTAAAAAATTACACACAGTGGTATTATTGCTTGACATTTCGTCATCGAATCGTCACCGTATCGGAAATGATTGAAAAAGATACATTGTTTTCGACCAACATTTTGTGCACCGATAAGCGCCATTTTTGGCTTAATGGCTGTATCAAAAAGCAAAATTGACGGATTCGGGCTGAAGAATAACACAAAGAAGGTGAGTCAAGTGACTGAACAAATTTGCGCAAAAAGCAGGAAATACTGGGTGTTTTTTAGAGGTTAGATATTCCATTTACGATTAAACGGTCATAAATTGGTCAGATCTGGCAACACACTATCAGTTGAGCTCAGTCTGATTTGACCATTTGACCAAATGACCAGCAGTCAGTCAACAGGAAGTCAACACACTGTTTTATTCCAATATTCTGTACAGTGATGAGGCTCGTTTTTGGCTCATGTCAATAAGCGATATTGCCGCCGCTAGGGTGAAGAGGTTTTGCGAGACACCGTTACAACTACAAAACCACAACCTTGGGTGTGCTTTATGGGCCGGTGGAATCGTTTGTTCATACTTCTTTCAAATTGAGACCTTCTTTAACGTAACATGAAGTGGTAATCTTTTTAGGAAAGGTTATTTTTTTTCAAGAAAACGTAATTATTTTCATTAAGGCCACTTATCTCAAGAAAAGAAAAGGTATTTTTTTATTTTTAAGAAAAGGTACTTTTAAGAAAAGGAATTTTTGTAAGAAAATGTATTTTTTTAAGAGAAGGAGTTGATGTGTTAACATCTATATTACTCACTTTTTGTCATAACATGGAACATTGATGCCTTCTGAAACATTGTTGCTTTTTGTATTGTTTTATGTTAGAACATTGTCGAAATGGTGCCTTTATATTGAAATATTCTATAAAGAGATTAAGACTCGTTGATGCTCTTTTACTCAGACTCTCTACATGAGATCGGAAAAGAGTGCAATAAGTTCTCTATACAATTCAATACTTATTGTCGTCGCTCTGTCTATGACAAAACAAAAACAATTATTTCACAGACCTAAATATTGCTTTATTTATTTTAACAATCTTACATCTAACATTAAAGCAGATGTGAGAAAAAAGAAAGTGCAATAACACAAGATTAGAGATCAAACGGAGAATTGTGCTTGCAAATAGATGTTATTTTGGTCTAAGCAAGCAGTTTAGAGATAAAGCCCTCTGTTGAGTAACAAAAGTCTAATTGTACTAGACTCTCATACAGCCTGTCTTGCTCTATTGTGCAGAATCCTGGATCTTAGCGCAATTAGACGAAACGTCTGTAGGAGTCTTCGAGAGGAAAATACTCCGAAAAATATATGGCCCTATAGTGCACAACTGCGAGTATCGGCAACGCATGAATCATGAGCTTTATCCTGACATTGACATAGTTAATCGGTCAAAATAACGCAATTGCGCTGACTAGACCATGTGAGTGAAATGGATGAAGACGAACCAGCACGAAGGGATTTCGAAGCCGAACTCGAAGGAGACGAAAAATAGGAAGGCCAACACTCCGCTGGAGGGATCAGGTCGACGAATCCCTACGTATACTTGTTATTGCCAACTGGAGAGATAAGGTAAAATATCGAACTGGTTGGCGAAATATGTTATCTTCGTTTTGTAAGATTCCTGACCCCTTGGGGTTGTTCGTGACCCGATAAGGAAGGAATAGCAAAAGAGCCTTCAGCTCAAAAACTATTCTTTTTTTATTTTCCAATGTAATACGATATTTACTAATGTGTTCATAGAAATCGAGCAGGTACCGTGTAAAAAAGGGGTTAACACATCGCTGTGAGTTCGAAGACTCACTGATTTTTTTTGAAGAAAAGTTTTTTTTTTAAGACATGGGACTTTTTTTTAGAATTGGCCCATTTTTCAAGAATATGTACATTTTTAAGAGTAGGTACTCACTTATCTCACCCGCGGCATTTAAATTTTTTTCACTAACCGGAGAAAACTTGATATCTTACAGCCTTAAAGGAAATTACAACTTTAAACATAACGAGGATCTAAAACAACTAAATTTAAAAGTTATTTTGTTTCACAAAAAAGGTACTCTTTAAAGAAAAGGTAGTCTTTTAAGAAATTCAATTTGTTGTAAGAAATTGAAATTACTTAATATTATTTTATACTTATTTTAAAAAGAATTACTTTTTTTAAGAAAAGGTACGTTTTGTAAGAAAATTTACTTTTTTTAAGCAAAGGTACTTCTTTAAGAAGAGGTAATTTTTAACAAAAGGAACTTTGTTTATGAATATGAATAGGTATTTTTTTTTTGAGAAAATTTACTTTTTTTAAGAAAAGATACTTATTTAAGAAAATTGTCTTTTTTGAAACTTCTTTCATTTTGGCTTTGCTAAATTTAATTTTTATTGGGTTTAAAACTATAATATATACTAAATATTGGTTACAGGCTCCACCTAGCAAACTTCCCATTAAACAAGAAATTTTCCAACATATGTGAGACATCTAGTTAGTCTAGACACAAACCAAAGCAAAAGTAAACAGTATAGTTGATAATGAGAATGTTTGTTTTTTAAAAAGTATATGTTTATGTATTATATATTATATATATATATGTATAATATGTTTTATATTTTCCCTAAAAGTTCGTTTTTTAAAGATAGGTACTTCGTTCATTAAAAGCTAATGTTTTTTTTTAAGAAAATGTAATATTTTTAAGAGGAAGTACGTTTTGTAATAAAAAGCTATAAGAATATGAACTTTTTTTTACAAAGAAGTACTTTTTTTAATAACAGGTCCTTTTAAAAGAATTTGTACTCTTTTTAATAAAAGGTTATTTTTTTAAGAAAATGTACTTATTTTCAAAATAGCTACGTATCTCAAGAAAAGGTATTATTTTATTTTTAAGAAAATGTACTTTTAAGAAAATGCATTTTTGTAAGAGCAGTATTTTTTTTATGAGAAGTTAGGTTTTTTTAAGAAATGGGTTTCTTTTTTAGAATTGGTCCTTTTTTCAAGAATAGGACCCGTAAGGGAAATGATGAAAGAATAGGTACAGTTTGAAGAGTAGGTACTTCTCTCAAGAAAAGTTATTTTGTTTCACAAAAGAAGGTATTCTTTAAAGAAAAGGTAGTTTTTGAAGTAAAAGCAATTTGTTGTAAGGAAATGTACCTTTTTAAGAAAAAGTATTTATTTTAAAGAAAATTCTTTTTAAAAAAAATTTACTTTTTTATATTTATTCGCCCTTTTTAATTGGTACTTTTCCATTCTATATTAGTCAAGATCAAGACCATCTATATCTCAATAAATAGAGATATAGTTTTTTAAAAAAGAATATGTAAATTTTGCAAATGCATTCTCATCATTCCTGGCAAACAGTATATCTGTTTTAGATCTCGCCATAGATCTTCGTCAGCGGCTTTTTGGAATGCTGCTTTTGAAAAATTCATCAAACTAAATGCAAACGAATCTAACTCATCTGAATTGAGAATTTTTCACTATGCAAGTGTTCGAAAAATATCGAAAGCAAAACATACAAGAAAACATTTGCAAACAACTTCTTTCCATCTCCAGAAAACCATCGGTCCCCATTAGAAATGATTTTTGTTTTGTATTGCCCGTTGATCCGTCGTGCTCTACGTTCATCGGGGATGATTTTTATTTTATTTATTCGACCTTCTTATTGGTACTTTTCCATTCTCAAGACCATCTATATCTCAATAAATAGAGATATAGTTTTTTAAAAAAGAATATGTTTTGCAAATGGATCCTCATGATTCCTGGCAAACCGTATAGCTATTGCAGATCTCACCACAGATCTTCATCAGCGGTTTTTGGAATGAGACAATTGAGAATTTTCCACTTTACTATAGCTCTATTTATTGAGATATAGATGGTCTTGGGCTTGACTAGTAGAATGAAAAAGGTACTTTTTGTAAGAAAATTTGCTTTTTTAAGCAAAAGTATTTCTTTAAGAAAAGGTATTTTTAAAAATATGAATAGGTATTTTTTTTTTTACAAAATTTACTTTTTTTAAGAAAATGCACTTATTTAATAAAATTTTATTTCTTTTAAACTAGAAAATTTAAAATTAAACCAGAATTTTACCAACATATGTGAGACCTCTAGTTAGTCTAGACACAAACCAAAGTAAAAGTAAACAATATAGTTGATAATAGTGGGTTTGTAACATAATAGTGTTTAAACAAAAGTTGTTTAATTTTTTTTCATTTAGCCCCCATCCCGCAACGTGCGATAAGGAACTTCGTTCCAATAAAATTTAATGTTCAATACAATCAAAAAAAAAATTAACAAATGGAATACGTTGATTTAAAAAACAGTTATTTGAATTTCTTATTGGAGCACAATTGGTGCACCACCCTGTATAATAGCTTAGAGTTGTACTCACGAATAAGTTGCACAGATCTACATGTTTGCTACAGTAATTATAGTTAAGCCGTTGAAGAGATCGCCATTTGTTACACCTCATTAGGTAAGGATTGGAGCGCGCTAAGGGCTTTACGGATATTGTCGATGAAGATCTTTCGATTAGCAAGTATGCTAAATGATATGCAACACATGGCGATCTCGTCAAGGGCTTAAGATATATTGAGATATAGAGAGAGACTTATAGAGAAGTTCAGTCGTTGTAGATTCAACTGGATTTTAGTACAAAACGTCCCTTTTTTTAGTTTAACGTTTTTACAAAATTTGTAGGGATAACAAAGTCGTCTCAATCTCTAAAAATATTTATCTTTCTTTTAAACCTTCCTAAGAATGTTCGAAAAATATATTAATTGTCCAGTCATACACATACGCGGAAGTGGCTTTTTACTACGTAGAATAATACCACTCTAACTACAAGTTTGTGGTCAGGACCCTGTTATGTGTGTGTGTATTTTTTGGTGTAGTTGTTTGTTGCAAATAGGTATTTCAACAGATTGTCAAGTACTACTATGTGGCATATCAACAAACAAACATCAAAGACAGATTGCTACATGTGTACAAATAAATGTATGTCCTCGCAACAACTCATCCTGCCACCAAATGTGACCGACCCAATGGATAGATGGATGGATGGATGGATGGAGTTTGGTTGCCAAGAACTTCAAGTGGTTTCTTATTTTTATGTATCGATGACACACAGCGTTTTGCAAACGGAAACGTATGTCAACACAGTTCAACAGATTAACAACAAAAGTAAGTACTAAACCGCCCGGTTGCAAGAGGGCGAAACTCTACAATTTAGTTGCAAAAACGAGTAGACTCCCTTTGGTATCAATGTAACCACTTTGATATTGTCCTGCCTCATGTGGTTTGCTGGAAACGCAAATGCAAATGAAACTCTCTGAACTCAGTGGGCTGCAACAACCACTTAACAACTGTTTGCCTTTAAACTTTATTTTGCGTAGATTACACTGGATTACATCTGTGATGAAACCGAATGTCAACCATCCACGAAAAGAAGAGAAGATGTTAATTTCGATAAAATAGAAAAAAAAAATATCCGCCATTGGAAACCCGGTACCTTTAAAATTGTTCCAAAAATTGTTATCTCTTGCCGGCAATCATAACAAATTAAACCTGATTATGAGTAAATGTATTCCTGTTCCCAACAAGAACTATCGTGATAATGCTCATTATGATTATGGCAAGGACAATCATCATTTGTGTCCGAGAAAATTACAATCAGCTGGAACTTCCAAAGATTACTTATGGTTTTGCGGTTCATAGTACACACATTTCATACACGACACACGTCATGACGTTGCTCTAAGGGTTCCTTGTTCCCCTCAGCCGAGGTCCTTGCATCGTCATCTCTTGTGACTTTGTTCTTCACTCTTTTTTTTTTGTTATGGGGTATGAAAAATTAATTTGGTTTGGTGGTTGAATATAATTATGTCACATTAATATTATGAAAATATTTGCCAAGGTATTTGTCACAGTGTTTGCGAGGGTGAGAATGTGAAATATAGTTGAGGGAGGATAACTTAACAACGCAGCTGACAATTTTAAAACCACATCCTTTTGGTGAATTTTCAATTAAGGTCAGTGATGAGGATAAAAATCACTCAGATATTTAAATAAAAGGTGATTAAATGTTGGATACACAGAATTGAATGAACTAATAATTGGTATTATTAATTACACAGGATTGCACGAATTATTCATTCGATCAGTAAATTTTAATTATTTGCTTTGGATAAAATATTCAATGTATGAAATTCTAAATGAAAACAATCAATATTATCCATTACTCAAGATTCCAGGAATTATATACATTTGTAACATTATTTAATTTAACAATTATTTTTTATAAAAAATTTTATACAAAAAATTTATTGTGAATAAAGTCGATATCGAATACAAATCGGCTCAAGATTCCAATATTGTTTTGTCTTTAATTGCAATTGCAAAAGCGACTCTGCCAGAAAATAAGTATGATGGTATTGATATTGGGGTAACGAACAAGCAAGCAGTTCGTCGTCGCAAAGAATATTGAATAGTATAGAGAACTCATGGAACGAATTGTATGACTGAAAAGCACCAACGACATCTGGCGAATGATTCAAAAGGTATTACTCTCTTTTTGCCATAACTGGGTCAATTCATAATTTTGATGTGAAACATTGATGCCTTTTGAAACATTCATGCTGTTTGTATGATTTTATGTAATAACATTGTCGAAATGGTGCAATTATATTCAAATATTCTATAAAGAGAATAAGACTCGTTTATGCTGTCTTACTCAGACTCTCTACATGAGAGTAGAAAAAGAGTGCAATAACTTATCTATACTATTCAATACTTTTTGTCGTCGCTCTGTTTATGACAAAACAAAGACAATTATTTCAGTCAGCTAAATATTGCTTTATTTATTTGAACAATATTACATCCAATGTTAAAGCAGATGTAAGAAAAAAGAAAGTGCAATAGCAAAAGAGCCTTCAGCACAAAAACTATTCTTTCTTTTATTTTCCTATGTAACGTTTACTAATGTGATCATGGAAATCGAACAGGTACCGTCTAACCAAGAGGTGTTAACACATCGCCCGTTAGTTCGAACACTCATGGATTTTTTTTAGTATTTAATTTACTTACTTACTTATCCGGTCCCGAACAACCCCGAGGGTTCAGGGACCTTACAAAACGAAGATAACATATTTCGCCAACCAGTTCGATCTTTTGCCTTATCAGGGTTCAGGGACCTTACAAAACGAAGATAACATATTTCGCCAACCAGTTCGATCTTTTGCCTTATCTCTCTAGTTGGCAATACATGGCCTAGCCTGCATAATCGCGTTATTTTAATCCGCTTAACTATGTCAATGACGGGATAAAGCTCATACAGCTCATGGCTCTATTGCACTATTTAACAATTTGTTAATTCAAACATTAATATTTCAAACTTAATGTAACTAAAATCGATACTATCCATTACACAAGACTACAAGATTTATGTTTTTATATTTAATTAAATAACAGGGTGTCTCTGTAAGAATGTACGTTTAAATTTAGTTCAAATTTTGGAACGAAGTTCCCTATCGCACGTTGCGGGATGGGGGTTAAATGAAATAAAATTCAGCAACTTTTGTTTTAACAGTATTTTGCTACATACCACTGTATCAACTTTATTGTTTACTTTCGCTTTGGTTTGTGTCTAGACTAATTAGATGTTTCACATAAATTGGGAAATTTAGTGTTTAATGGTAAGTTTTCTAGGTGGAGCCTGTAACCAAAATATAAATAGTATATGGGATAGTTCAAGGTAAAAAAAGGTAAAAGATAAAAAAAAATATTTTTCAAGTGACATGTTGCAAATTTTGATGAAATTTAGTGGAAAGCAAGCCTATTCCAAGAAAAGCTCAATCCCAAAACTGTAGCTTGTTTTTGAGCTTTTTTGTGGGTTTTATAAGCTTTCAAAAGAATCAGTATCTTTTTTTTATTTTCAAATAACTCGAAAATGGTAAAAGCTAGACTTTTGAAATTTTCCACGAATGTTAATAAGTAAATTGGCTTTAAAAAAAAATTTTAAAAAAAATTTAAATTTTATTTTGCAAATAACATGTTTTCTTCAAAGAACTTAGCGTAGCAAAAAAGAGCCATCCGTCGACTATTTGTAAAAAAAATATATTTTAAAGTGGCATTTCTTGCAAAATGAGGGAGTTATAGCTGTTTTTGTAAGCCAATCTCTCAAATTTCAATACAAGAAAAATGCTCTAAATTGTTAAAAATTCATATAACGGGTTTTTCAATAAGACGACTACAAAAGTTTTTTTTAAATAAAACAAAACCGGTTTTAGATACCAATAAAATTCTTTATTCCTGTGAAAGTACGTTCGATGCCATTATGTATGGAACTCGATTTCTTTTGCATGGCCACCACGGCCACGCTTGCAGAAGTCCAGACGCTGAACCCAATTTTCGACGGTTTTCAAGCATAAATCGGCTGATACTGCTGCACTTTTACGTTCGATATTCGTACGAAGTTCTTCAATCGTCGCTGGCTTGTTGGCATAGACCATAGACTTGACGTAGCCCCTCAGGAAATAATCTAACGGCGTCAAATCGCACGACCGAGGCGGCCAATCGACTGGGCCATTTCGTGAGATAACACGTTCACCAAACTTGGTTTCCAATAAATTGATTGTGGCATTCGCTGTGTGGCTTGTGGCGCCGTCGTGTTGGAACCACATGTCCTCCAAGTCCATATTATCCAATTGGGGCCAAAAATATTCGGTTATCATTGAACGGTAGCGATTCGCATTCACAGTAATGTGCCGGTCTTGATCATCACGGAAGAAGTACGGCCCAATGACGCCGCCGGCCCATAAACCGCACCAAACCGTAATTTTTTCGGGCTGCAATGATGACTCATGGATTACGTGTGGATTGCTGTCTGACCAATAACGCATATTTTGCTTATTGACGAAGCCATTCAGCCAGAAATGAAATACAGAAATTGGACGTAGCGCTCTTAAAGTTGAGGCCACTGATTCCAAATTTCGGTAGTAAATTTTAATAATTTCGACTCGTTGTTGGCTCGTATTTCTTTCCATGATGAAATGGCAAACCTTACTGAAGAGAAATGTCAAAAGAGCGGGGAAAAATATGGCGTCGTTTGCTGTCCCTATCGATTTACTTTTGTAGCGTCTCTGTTGAAAATCCCTTTACATACATTCATACACTCTCTTTCTGCCGATCACTGATTTAGAGCATTTTTTTTGTATTGCAATTTGGGAGGTTGCCTTACAAAAATGACTAGAACTCCTTCATTGTGCACCTTACCGACATGCCGAGACCCGCGAAATCTTTGGAAAAAAATGCCACTTTAACATACATAAATTTTTCTCACGAAAGTTGAAGGATGGCTCTATTTTGCTACGCCAAGTTCTTTGAAGAAAACATGTTTTTTGCAAAAAAATAAATTTGAATTTTTTTTTTAAAGCCACTTTACTTGCGAACATTCGTGGAAATTTTGAATTTGAAAAAACTCAACAAAAGCTCCAATTTTGGGGTTGAGCTTCTCTTGGCATAGGCTGACTATCCACCAAATATCATCAAAATCGGTGAGAAATCATTTGGAAAATATTTTGTTTACCTTAGACTACCCCCATATATTGTAGTTTTGACTACAATGAAAGGTAAATTTAGAAAAGCCAAAGTGAAAGAAGTTTAAAAAAAGAACATTATCATAAATAAGTGCTTTTCTTAAAAAAAGTAAATTTTCTAAAAAAAAAACCTATTCATATTTTTAAACAAAGTACATTTTCTTAAAAAAAAGTACCTTTCTAACAAAAATTAAATTTTTTTAAAAAAAGTATTTTTTTAAATGGTACCTTTCTTAAAAAAAGTAATTTTTCTCAAAAAAAAATACCTATTCATATTTTTAAACAGTAAATTTTTTTTTTAAAAAGTACCTTATCTTAAAGAAGGACCTTTGCATAAGAAAAGTAAATTTCCTTACAAAAAGTGCATTTTGCCAAATGTTTTTTAAATAAGTACCTTTTCTTAATTAAGTAAATTTCTTAAAACACATTGTCTTTTCTTAAAAAACTACCTTTTCTTTCCAGAGTAAATTTTTTGTGAAACAAAATAACATTTCTTGAGACAAGTACCTACTCTTAAAAATTTAACTAATTTTGAAAAAAAGGACCAATTCTAAAAAAATCCATTTTCTTAAATACAAAAAACTTTTCTTCAAAAAATATCTTCTCTTAAAAAAATTAATTTTCGTACAAAAATTCATTTTCTTACAAAAATTCCTTTTCTTAAAAGTAAATTTTCTTAAAAATAAAATAATACCCCTTCTTTTCTTTTCTTGAGATAAGTATGTATGAAAATAAGTACATTTTCTTAAAAAATAACCTTTCCCTAAAAAGTGTACTTTCTATAAAAAGTATCTGTTCTTAAAAAAGTACTTCTTAGTAAAAACAAATGCATACTCTTATGGCTTTTTCCTACAGAAAGTACTTCTTCTTAAAAATAGTACATTTTCGAAAAAAAAAGCATTACCTTTAAATAAATGAAGTATCTCTCTTAAAAAAATTACTTTTTCGGGAAAATATAATACATATTCAAAACAAAAGGACCTACAAATATACTTTAAAAAAAATACATTCTATAAAAAAAAACCAATGAGTGTTCGAAGTCACGGGCGATGTGTTAACACCACGGTACCTGTTCGATTTCTATGAACACATTAGTAAATGTTAGTGTGTTAAATGTTACAGAGCGTTCAGTCATATATATGATGACGTTTCATTTAAATAATATTAATACTCAAAACCACATGTGTCATTATTTTGTAGCTTAATACTTTTTGTTTCATTCCCGCAAAAAAACAAAGATAATGCAAAGCAATAGTGTAACTTTACATCTTAAAAGTTACACCCAAAAAACATGGTACCTGATGTTTTTAAAGCAAAATAGCTCACAATTTGCTGAACCCAGAATCGCAATATTTTGCAAATAGTCATTAAACACTCTGAACTTCATTTTTAGGTGGTGACAGCAGCAATTTTTTTCACCCACTCTTAATGTACATCATTCGTTCCAGGAAAGAAAGTTGAAAATAAGTGATTTTCTGAATTCACATCCTCCGATTTTGTTTATATTGACAACAGAGAGACTCTATGGAGCCATTAAGAGAATCCCATTATCAGATATTTGAAATTTAAAAAACTCGCGATTTTATTCGCGTTTTTCATTTTTGAAAAACCTAAAAAAATGAAAAAAGTTTGGAGAGCTATATTTTTTTAAGTAGATGGACTATTTCAAAAATTTAAAAAGTTTCTGAATGATACGGTTGTCTATTTGTAGAATCCGTACTCTAAAAATGAGGGCTTGATTTCAGAAATGCATTTTTATAGCAACTGCACTTTTTGAATGCATTTTCCACTTCTTTTTCCCCCTATGATTTTAAAAAATTTAACATCATTGCAAAATTCAGAATTTTTTATAAAAAAGGCAAGTAATCTTTTTTTGGGACAAGGCAGCTTACTATTTGTAATGATTTTTTAAAAAAAGACTTACTTGATTTTTCATATAAAAAAAAATAAAATTTAATTTTGTTTAGGATTTTGAAAATGTTTGTACAAAATATGAAAGATATTTATTTGGTATGTAACTTTGAATTGCTATATTTTAAACAGTTTTTGTCGCATTACTATTATTTAAAAAGTTACTGTAAGGTATTGTTGTCATTTAAAGTGTGTTTTTCTAAAATAATGCTGATTGAGAATAATGCGAATGCAATTACTTGTAATATAAATGCTATTTTTGGATGCACTTTGCAAAAAATTCTAATGTACAGAAAAAAAATTGTTTTTCTTTTGAGTTTTTTGTAAGTAGGCTTACTTTTTGATGCCAAATACTTATTCCTAGGAAGCTACATGCTACTAGAATTGGATGATGAAATACTTCTTCCCTATTTCATCATGTATTGTGTTCAGCGTGTATACACACCTATGTACACAATTGTACAGATGTGTGTACAATTCTGTGACAAGCAAAAGTAGCAAAGATCGAATCAAACTATTAGTTGGAAATATAATAGCGGTATTCATGCAAACGTGAAAGCCGAGAACGTTTGCTCAGCGCAAGTTTTCCTCGCACCGTTACATGAGGCACCAGGTAAAGTTGCTCAGCGTAGTTGTGCTCAAAACCATATCAGCTGACCAAGATGGATACATAAGGTGGTAGCAGAAGCAATTGCATGTATTAAGTATGTGTACTTTTTCTACTGTTCTAGTGCTATCACCTTATTTATCCATCCTAGTCAGGTGACAACGAAATGTCAAAAGTTTACACGTTTCTCCATCCCACGTTTGCGCAGAAAATTTGCCTCGAAAACTTTCCACTTTTGAGCAAGTCGCTTTGTATGGGAAATTTTTTTGTTTTGACGTTTGCTGTGCAAGTTTACGATGTTTTCGAGTTTACGAGGTTCTTTCGAGCTTTCATGAAGACCGCTAATATATGAAATATTTCACATGTTTTTTTTAAAAAATCATTAAAAATAGAAAAATTCTTTGTCCCAGAAAAAGAGAACATTTATTTAATAAATACTATTCTAAATTTTACAAAAATGTTTTTTTTGAAAATCCAAAGGGGGAAAACGCACTGCAAAATGCACTTTAAAATTGCATTTGCATACAATTTTTTTTTATAGTGGTAACTTTTAAACTGCAAATCATAAAATAGACAAAAACAGCTTTCAGAAACTTTTTAAATCTTTGAAAAATTCGGTCCACTTATGGAAATGTGGCTCTTCAAAGTTCACTACGTTTCCCATTTTTTTAACTTTTTGAAAAATGAAAAACGCTAATAAAATCGCGATCTTTAATAATTTTAAAAATCTAAAAACGCAAACGTATATTTGGCTCCATAGAGTCTCTCCGTGCAAAATTTGAAGAAAATCGGAAGACCTTCGGTCAGATTTGTGGCGTTTTCTCACGGAATGAATGACATACATTGTGTTATGTTCGTAATCTTACAAGTAGCAAGACTTCGACTTTTAAGACGACTATTCGCTGCCGCTATGACCGTCGGTGGTGCAATGGGTAGTGTGCGCGCCTCTTGTACAGGAGATCCTGGGTTCGAACTCTGCTCCAACCACCTTAAAATTTCTTTCGACGACGGTCATCTCGCTTAGTGACGGCGACACTATCGAGTATATAGCCATGAAAAAGCTTCTCAAAATACCGTTCGGAATCGGTGTAAAACTGTAGGTCCCAATCAGTGAGTGAAAACTGGAAAGCGCACAGCTCAGTGATTGTGAGAAGTTCTCCCCGGTCCCTTCATGGGATGTAATGGGAAACCATTTATTTATTTTTTTTATTCGCTGCCGCTACATTAATACCATCATACTTATTTTCAGGCAGAGACTATTGTTTTACAACAACCACATATTATTTTCAATGCTAACGTTGCATAGCTTCGACGTAGATAACGCTGTATGTTGTTTGCATGTGTTGACTTTGTTAGATTATATCCTACCCATGCCTATATATGGTAACAAATCAATAAAATAATATTTAACCCACTGAAATAATTGTTTTTGTTTTATCATAAATAGAGCGACGACAAAAAGTATTGAATAGTATAGACAACTTATTCCTCTCTCATGTGGAGTCTGAGTAAAACAGCATAAACGAGTCTAATTCTCTTAATAAAATATTTCAATTTAAATGCACCATTTCGACAGTGTTATTACATAAAGCAATACAAACAGCATAAATATTTCAAAAGGCATCAATGTTTCACATCAAAATTCTGAATGTACCAAGTTATGAAAAAAAGAGAGTAATACGTTTTGAATCATACGCCAGATGTCGTCAGTGCTTTTGAGTCCTACAATTCGTTCCATGAGTTCTCTTTTGGCGACGACGACCTGCTTGTCAGTACCATCAATACTTATATTTAGGCAGAGACTATTGTTGTCCAACAACCACGTATGTGATGCTAACGCTGTGTGTTGTTTGCATGTGTTCAAATGTTAACACATCAAAAAAAAAAATTTTTCTTAAAAACCTTTATCATTTTACAAAAAAGATTCTTTTCTTAAAGACCCATTTAAATTATCGTATTTTCCAACGGGCGCCTTAGGCGTGTTGGAACTAATAAGTACATAATATATAACGAAAGGAACTTGGTTCCAACCGGGTGTCCCCTGACACCTCATGTGTTTTTTTTGTGTAAGTGGCAGCTCTGAAATTTTGCCAGCTTTCACATATGTTTATTCCGATTATTAAAAATGGAGCGCTTTATAAAAGAACATCGCGTTATAATTGTGAAAACTTATAACAAAATTTTGGAATGTTATGCTGAGACCACTCGCAAACTTCGAAGAATTTTCAGTCGAGAAAGTGCACGTAATGTGTCAACCATTCGAAGCGTGGTCAAAAAATTTGAAGAAACTTGGTCGGTTATGGAGAGTAAGACTCCTGTGCGTCAACATACCGGTCGGTCTCTTGAAAACATTGCTGCTGTAAACGAGAGTGTCGCCGAAAACCCGAAAACATCAATTGGGCATCGTTCTCAATAACTTCAAATTTCACGAAGCACTACACACCGAATTTCGACAAAAAACCTCCAAACAAATTTCAGCCAACTCAGGCGCTCAAACAAGCAGACCATGGAAAGTGCCGGCAATTCGTTCAATGGTTAATGGAGCAAAGTGACGTCAATGCCAATTTTTCCAACATAAGTCATCTTCTCCGATGAAGCGCATTTCCATTTAAATGGTTTCGTGAATACACAAAATTGTCGAACTTGGGGCTCAAATATTGCTCATGCAATCCATGAAAAACAAATGAACTTACAACGAGCAACTATCTGGTGCGGATTTTGTATCAGGCGGCGTGATTGGACCTAACTTTTTTGAAAATGAGTTCGAAATTGCAGTCACTGTGAACGGCATTCGTTACAGGAACATGCTAACGGAGTTCTTGTGGCCGCAACTGGAGGGCATGGTTCTGGACGATATATGGTTTCAGCAAGATGGCTTCACCTGCCACACCGTGCATGAAACAATCGATTTAGTGCAGGAACGATTTCCAGAGCAAATTATCTTAAGAAATTCTAATGTCAACTGGCCACCAAGATCATGCGATTTAACGCCGTGCGATTTCTTTCTTTGGGGTTTAATAAAATCTAGGGTTTATGTGAATAAACCGGAAACAATTCCTGTTCTCAAATCCAAGATTCAGGGCGTCATCGGCGAGATACAGCCACATCTCTGTGAAAAAGTCATAGAAAATTTCATGAAAAGCGTAATGGTCTGTCATCAGAGCCGTGAGAGGGATATTTTATTCCATAGTTAATTGGAACATGTGTTCTTTACAATCCAGTACAAAAATTACAACTTTCTCAAAAAATACATGTTTTTATTTTAAAATCAAAAAGTGCATTCCTTAGCCTTTAGTAGCCTTTATTTACACTCAGCAAATATAGTTTGCATTAACAGCAAAAAAAAGTTTGCTACTTGTCACTAGGGCATACGGATGGGCATGTGAGTAATTCATGATGACAATAACGGTTGTCAGGAAAATAAGATGGTCCATCATATGCGAATATTGTTACGCTACTCCCATTTATGCACGCTTACGTGAACAAATTTGTATTCTGCCCATGTTCACGCGTGATTCACGATAATCACGAGACTCGTGCTCATTTTCAGTGGGCAATTTGTCTGTTATTCCAGCAAAGATACTGCCATAACAATGAACTTCTTTCAGTATTGATAAAATACCGGACAAAATGTTTGCGAAAACAACAAACATATGTTTGCTGAAACAACAAAAACATGTTTACTAAAACAACAAACATATATTTGCTGAAACAACAAACATATGTTTGCTGAAATAGCAAGTATGATTGACGTTCTCTTTTCAGCAATATTTTGTGAATATTTCGTTATTTTGTGTGTACAGATTTCTGTCGATTCAAAATAGTTATGCTTTGAGAAACATTTTGATTTCTGATTGTCCGAAAATGTAGTCGGAGGAGTAATAGGACTCCATCTGAACTTTAACCATCATTTATGACTCTCACCTACTAGACATTCGATAAACCTCCTTAAAAACATTTCTTTGGCTTCACTGTCTTTAGGAATAGGAATATATTTTAGTGTACCTATACATGCATATCCTTAATATATTTCTATCATTGCTGTCTTTGGGGAATTCCACCACGATGAGGTTTCAATATTACAATTTTCAATTTTAATAAATCATTATCTATGATTTCTACTGAGATGATTATTCTACTCCTGTTCCAGACATAACAAAATTTAAGACACAATTTCCTCTACCACCTCCCATTCCAGTACAACTATGTTATAGCCAATATCCAGCCTCGATGAAAAACCAAACCGAGAGCAATTTGTCAATATAAAAGGACATACTTTATATACTCGCATTTTTTTAAAATCGGCACAAAGGGACTTTATTCGATGACATGGTGAAATTTTCAATTTTAAAGGTTTTCTCTCATTCTCAGTTGTAAGGATTCATCCGTTGATCACACACACTTCTGTATTATTATTATTATCCTGTGTATGTTATTATATTAACAATATTCATATTGACTGAGAAATACGGCTCGTGTCTGGTGGGCTTGCTGGCTGGCTGGCAGGCCACGTTGCAGATTCCAGTCTATGGACATGTCCTTCCATTGAAAATCCTAATCACCCAGTCACATTTCTAAGGCTGCTGTTGTTTGCAGTGGTTGCCATTCATATTTGAAACGTAATTGTCCTATAATTGTTACCTTTTCACGACAGAATACTTTTTAATGTTTATTTTGATGTTATTCCTCTGAGAGTGAATGAAAACGAAAATGCAAGTAAAAAGTATTAAATTTGTCAATAAATTGGCAAAATTGACGCCAAATTGGTTAACAGTAATTTAAATGCATAAAACGCTTGATTAATTAAAATTTTATTATAACATTTTGAGATAATTTACTTACAAAGAACTCCTTCGTTGTTTTGATCAAACATTGGTTAATAGGAATCCAAGAATTCATAGCTTGTTAAAACACTTCTTCACAAAATATCTCCTTGACCCATCGTACAACTGGCCACAGCAACGAGGACTGCGTTTAATCCTGAATAATATCAACTTATGTTTATTAGAGAGTAGCAACAAGCTACTCTGTTTCAAAACACTATGCAGCTTTATCGTCAGCAACTCTATTTGCAAAATATAACGAAACACAAATCATGAACATGAACTGTTTGATCGTAGGCGAACGAATACGAGAACATTCGTTGCTTGGTATGCGTAAGTTAATATATAATCGTTTTGCTCTTCGTTCCTGGTGTACCGTTCTCGTACGCTCGCGAGGCATGTACCAACAGAACCAACGAAGAATTGATTTGTTCATATGTGATTTCATCTGCAGATATTGAAAAACTATAAACGAATAAAAACTATAAGTAATAAAAAACCAACCATTTTTCAATTCGAGAAATGTACATGACTTCTAAGCTTGTAGTATGAATTTCTCATACATTAACCAAAAAATAAACGAATAACATTAAATACATCCAAAGTAAAGCAGTGTCGGCACAAAGAAAAATTTGTCCTGTCATTCGCTCTGTGCTGTGATATTCGCGTTTTGTACCGAACGTGTTCAGGGGGCTATGGACGCCGGTCACTGAAACCTTGGGTGAACTAGAACAGGTTGTGTTAATAAAACAGCTAAGTTTGTTGTCGTATGACCACAACTCACAAATTCAATGCATTTTGTCTTTGTACTCATTTTGTTCATATAGATCTGTGTTGAATTTGACAGTTAGGAACATAAAACAAAATTACTCTTATTGTTGATACTTCCGTTGTAGCATTCACTTGTTTCCACCCAAACCTTCATATACTTACCTGGAAACATATTCGTGTTTCCTCTCAAACCTAATAATGGTGAGAAACTAATAAATAGTTATTGTAATAGTAAAGGCTCGGGTTGTTGCTCTTTGCAGTGTCTATCCTCAAAATCGTTTATCGCTTTGTTAGCACACATATGTACACAAATCCCAAAGCAATATCACAAACCATTTAACGAGTCCGAGACCCTGTTTGTTCTATTGTTCACTGATCACAAATGTTTTCTACTAATATAAAATTGTTCACATCATACTTACTTATCCGACCAAATGCTTTTGATATTTTCTGTCCAATGAACCATTGACAACTGAATGCATGAATCTAAAACGCTATCCATCACTCAAACTAAGAAACACACACTTCATCTGCAATTTACACACACATTCAGGAATATTTATGAGTCGTTGACTGAAAGAATATTGCAAAACTCCAGTTACTCACATACAGCATACACTGTGAATAATCTCTCGGTGTACCTCTTTTATTCTCTTTATCTCGAGAGAGCATAAACAGTGCAACAAACCCAGATGTGCTTGTGTTACAGACACAGATATATTTGGATCTCTTTTATTCTCTTGCTCTCAACAGAGCATAAACAGTGCAGCCAACATAGCTATATTTGCATGACAAACAAAGATATATTTGGATCACAAACACATATATGTTAACATATCCATGGTGTTGCGTAAAAAGAGCCAATCTGCATTTTTTTACGAAGGCCGATCTGATTTTGTTTACCTTGTCACGACAAGTCAAAAGGGCGAAACTGCTTGGGTCTATCTGCAACGAAATAGGTAGATAATTATACTGCTCGAAGAACCCAACCATAACTTTCTATAGCCATACCCATTTTTGCTACGTTATAATCTATGAATATCTTACAGACAATTGGAAACAGCAGATTGGCCCTATTTACGCAACACCATCGATATTTATCATTGTGACCCCAACATGTAATATTGAATAGCAAACACAACGTGGTTGCACACAAGTATACCATATTTGCGACAAAGTGCAAACACGCGTTATACTTGCATCCAAATAACAACAAATACAGATTTTTCAGCGTGTACGTTCCGCTGAAGGTTATACCGGAAAAAACAGGAAATCATTTGCTTCGATGTGCTTCTTCCACGAACAATGTTTGTTGGATTTAGCTCTCGTCTTGAAAGACCCATACGTCCAATTTCTGTTTTGTTTTGGGCTCATATGTTTAGGTCCATGATTCGACAGCTGTGACGATGTTATCCACTGCATTTGAGTTACCGCGGTTGTATTTTTTCAGCATTTCTGTGCTCCAATCGACTCGAGCCTGTTTTGGAGCATTCGGCAAATTATTTGGGATCCAACGAGACAGATCTTTTTCACGGCGCAATAAACATACAATACCTTATAGATGCTTGTCATACTAACACGGATGCCTCAGTTTCACGGTATGTCGTATGTCGATCTTGCTTTATCAGTTCATGCACAGCATCGATGGTCTCCGGCAAAACGACCGAAGTTGGACGACCTTCACGAAATTCAACCTGGATCGAACGGCGTCCGAGACCGAATTCTTGGTATCAGCGATTTAGAGTGGTTAGTGATTTTTGATGGTGCTTAAACACCAAAAGTCGATACAAGTTGATTGAGACACTCGTGTCTCGATAATCCGCACCGAAAATCGTGAAAAATCATCGCGAAAATTTCAAACTTTCCAATGGAATTTATAGTTTGCATCTGGCAATACTAGTATTGCCAGGACCCGACATATAAATACCAACCCTCTATGAATCGAACGACGTGCCAATGAACGTGCTACTCGAGTGTAGATTGAGAGAGCGAGGAGTAGCGGCAGGAGGGCCACGGAAGTCATCCTGTGAAGACGCTGGATGGTGATTGCATATATTTCTACCATCCCCCGCGAAGTCATGCTTAACAGTAGTTTCACGGACGAATGTTATTGAAGTGTATAGGGGTATGATTTAGTTAACACATATGCGCGAGAAATTCTACATAGTACATGCTGAGTGTAATATCTAATTTTAATCTATCAAGCCCACAACTGCGGTTCCCCGACAGAAAAGCATAAGCATTTCTGGAACCGTGGCTATTTCCTAAAAATTGGACACATTTTCCCAACCACTTAGATATCATTTAAATTAAAGTAAATCGAATTTGTATTCTAACCCTACTCGCTGGAAAAAACCCGCCTCTGTAACATATTCTCCCAAACATATTCTGCAGGAACCATGTATATGTTTGGAACACACTTCAAACATTAATATGTTTGCAAGTCCCAAACTGAGGTGTTTTTAAATGCCAACATTAGCATGTTTACTGACAAATATGTATGCTTTTACGTGGAAACATATGCGTTCTTCATCCCAAACATCCAGATACTTACGTGGAAGCATTCTCCTGTTTCCCCCAAATCTCCATATATTTACGTGGAAACATATGCGTATTTTCTCCCAAACATAATAATATTTAGAAACGAATTATTCTTTCTTTCTTAATTTCTTATAATTAATTTTTTCAATATATATCCACATTTATAAATAATTAATACAAAAATTAAAATTTTAAAATTACCCTTTTTATATTTACTTGCATTGAATGCATTACTTTTTTTTTGAAATGAGAATCTGCTGCACTTTTGCTTCTCGTTTCTTTGTTGTCTCTCACGTTTTTCTTTTAAGAAGGTTTCAGCTATGCGCTGGTTATCACTATGCGGTGGTACACAAACAATATACTTATATACAAATCTAGTTCATGCAAGACAAGCGTGTATTAATTACTTGTGTTTTTTTTATATTTCACAAATGGGCCGCCATTCCGAATTTTTCAGTAGAGGCTCGGGTAGGATAAGGAATTCACGTTGTTGTCCTTTCCAGTTTCTTTCCTCAAAAACGTTTCTCATTTTGGTAGCACCCTTAAATATATGCGAAACACATACACAAAAACCAAAGCAACATCACAAACGATTTAACCGTCCGATCGTTTGTTTATTCTTTTTTCACTGATCAAACGCTTTTGATATCCTCTGTCCGTTGAACTATTGACAACTGAATACATGATATTAAAACGCAATACATCAGCCAACATAAGAAACATTGGCTTCATCTGCAATGTACTCGCATATTCAGAAATATTTATGAATCACTCACTGAGAGAATTATGAAAAAATACAGATACACACTTACAAGATAAACTCTCACGTTGTCCATCTTTTATTGCTCTCGAGCGAGCATAACCAGAGAATAGACAGTGCAACAAACACAGCTGTAGTTGTAGCACAAACACATGTATATTTGGGTCGCAAACACATATACTATAACCTATTAATCATTGGGTCTCAAACATGTACTATTAAATAGCAAACACAATTTGTTTGGGCATTGGGCACAAGTATATTATTGTTATAGATATTTGCATTCAAACAACAAAAAACGACAGAATTTCCAGCGTGTATACCCTTTAACATGACTCCTACGTGATTTTGTTAGCTCCTCTCTTGTCATGCCATAGGTAATTGAATTGGTCAACAATTTAACACACAATTGAAGGAAACCCTTAACTATTTTCAAACCTTTTCTCCCATTCACTGTAAAGTAGAAAATGTTAGTGTTGCCACTTCGTTCGCATTGTTGTTTGGCTACCCTTTCCTTAATATACTTAATGTTATTCAATATTTTTATGGCCAATTTACTAGTCGATTTGTTCTCATTTTAATGGGTTTCCAACGACTATTGGCTGTTGTTCATTTCATTTATTGTTGCCGGATGCAATTCCTACAAAATGATAATTTATGATAATGATGCTTCCGTCGCCTTAATATGATTTTAGAATAGTTCCATTATCAAACACTCCTCAACAACTGGTGGAATAGCCCATGCCATTTCTATCCTCAGCATCATCACCAGCATTAGTAAGTGTTATGGACATCGTCAACCTCTTCCTCATCATCCTCCGCAAAAGCATCTATTTTTGTAGCTTCTACAAATTGGTGTTGTTGGCATAAAAAAATCACTGTTCATCTGTTTCCCCCCCCCCCCCCGGCTATTGATAATATTGGGCTTCTGATGGGAGAGTCGATGACAATGATGAAGTCGTATGGGATTTGGTGCTGGTGTTGTTATCGTTCGCGTATTTATTGATAATTTCCTGCCGGTCGCTCCCCGTCCGAAATCATTTACGCTTGTCGCATTCGATTTTACTTTGAATTCCGTTGAAAGCTCAATGGCGCGTGGACTTAGCAAGCGGCAAACCCGGAAGCATTGACATTTTCCGATGATGACTGTTGCTGTTGCTGCATCTCTTATAGTTGCCATTGTCATTTTTGTAACAGCAACTCACTCAGCCATTGCATCAATAATCGTGACCAGTGCTAGGAATAATAATCACCCAGAAAATGGGATATGCATTAGAGTGGCTTTGCCTCCATTCTCCCGTCATCAGATCACTCCTCCCGTCCCCCCGCCCCTTCCCTATCTATTCCCTTATTTGTTATAGTCTAGGCCAGACATTATGAATGCATTTATTTTTGATAATTTATGACATCCTTTTTGCCAACAACAATACCAGTATCCTTTGTTGAATAGAAAATGTTCTGTTATTATGCCTCCGCTTGCGGGGAGATCAACGCGCAGGAGTCAGGAGACAGTCAAGGAAATCTATGAAAATGAATGTGATACATACATCCATAACTCGAGTGTCATACAATGGCACATGGCGTACATTAATGACCTTGAAAATTAGTTCCTATTTTGCGAATAATTACAAACAAAACTTCATGTGATTGTATGTCTATATAACTAAAATTATATTGTCGCACAGTGGGCGACTGTTAAGGGAACTGGAATTTATTGTCATAAAATTGGTTTATGTACCCGGCTAGCTTGCGAAATACGGTTCGAACAGGGATTTTATGCCGGCGGACGCAGTGGATTCGCAGTAATTGCTCCTTCTTTTAAACAGAATATCCAATTTTGTGGACGAAATATTTAGAAGCATTAGCAGAATTGGAAGCAATTATAGAATGTCTAGACAGATACGACTTTAGTTTACCATCAGGACACTTATGTTTCTGTCCAAGCTTGATAACATAAAATAAATGAAGGAATTATCGTACAGGTAAGTACAAAAATCGGTACTTTAACAGCCAGGATTAATGATTGGCAGCAGATAGTTTTGAAGTTGCGCTGGATCTTCATTTATATATATATATATGCTTCTCTACACGCTGAAAAATCTGCGGTTTTTTGTATGCAAATATAACGTATGTTAGGAGGTCGTCGCAAATATTATATTCTTGTGTACAAACGCACTGTGTTTGCTATTAAATATTACATGTTTGAGACACAACCATTAATGTGTTATAATTTATGTATTTGCGACCCAAATACATCTGTGTTTGTGATACAAACACAGCTGTGTTTGTTGCACTGTCTATGCTCTCTTGAGATCAAGAGAATAAAAGAGGGGCAACGAGAGGGTCTATCTGGTAAGTTGCATGTATTCAGTCGTCAATGGTTCCTCGGACAGAGAATATCTAAAGCGCTCGATCAGTGAAAAAAGAATAAACAAAGGCTCGGACGGGTAAAAGACGTGCGATGTTGCTTTGATTTTTGTGTATGTGTTTTGTATACATGTAGGTACATATGTGTGCTACCAAAGTGAGAAACGATTTTGAGGAAAGAAACTGGAAAGGGCAATAACGTGAAGCCCTTTGTTTTATCAAGCCTTTACTGAGAAAATCGGAACGGTAAACTATTTTTGAAATATAATAAAAGAAGACACAACTAATTAATCCACGCTTGGCTTGGCTCGTCTACCAAGGCATAGTGATAACCAACGCACTGTTGGAACCTTCTGAAAACAAAAACGTGAGAGACAGCAAATAAAGGAGTAACAAAAGAGCAGAAGATTCTCATTTCATGAAATGCATTCAATGCAAGTAAATGTAAAAAGGGAAGTTTTCAATTTTTTAATTTTTTGTATTAGTTATTTATAAATATAGATATATATTGATAAAATTAATTATAATAAATAAAACATATGTGTTGAAATCAAAGAATAATTCGTTCCTAAATATTATTATGTTTGGGAGAAAATACGCATATGTTTCCACGTAAGTATGTGGAGGTTTGGGGAAAACACGCGAATGCTTCCACGTAAGTAAATGAATGTTTGGGATGAGAACGCATACGTGTCCCCGTAAAAGCATACATGTTTGCCAGTAAACATGCTACTATTTGCATTTAAATACGCGTGAGTTTGGGACTTGCAAATATATAAACGTTTGAAGTGTGGTCCAAACATATACATGGTTCCTGCGGCATATGTTTGGGGGAATATATTACAGAGACCGTTTTTGTGGTGTGGTAGCTTTATTGGAATTACATGCTTTCAGGGTCCGGAATTGTAAATGCCAGGAAGGCTTTACGAAACTGTGGAGACTGCGGTAGGAAGCTCATGAGACTGGGGATCATTCGTCTATAAAACCTGAAACACAATTGGTTCTAGTAGATTAGACGATTGAGTATGAAAGAATGGACAAGGAGTACGTCGACGTCTTTGTGAAGGGAGTAGTATTGCCTATTGCAATGGAATAAAGCTATAAGATGCGAAAGGAGACGAAAGGTAAACCATTGACATAGGTATTGATTTCAGCCAACTACTTCTTTCACTACCATCTACCACTTTCATAAGTATACCATCCTCAATGGATAGTTTAGAGCGTATATGAGAGTCGTTTGTCACCTGAAGGGCATGTGCAGTCCCCTCAGTAAATATAATTCTATTAGAGTTTGATAGAGGCTTTCTAGGGGCAGAGAGGGAAGTCGACCACAAATTATGGAACGCAGCGGCGTTGTGAATAATTGAATCGGTGGCCGTGTCTGAGATTTTAAAAATTCAATATTTTCGGCGTCGGATTTGTTTTTTCAGAGGATTCTACTTCTTGGCTGGTGTCGTTGGTTTTGGCAATTTTGGGACTCGTTTTTCTTTTAAATAACTCGAACCTATAAAATCGGCTGTGCCGGCAGAATCAGCTGTATCGGTCAAATAGACTGATATTTTTAGCCGACGCGAGCAGCACAAATAGTCCGCGGCATGAGGTCAACAAATTGTCGGCGACGTCGCATTGGCACATTTTCTGTCAACTATCTATTTCTTCTGATCTGGAGAGTATGTGGTATGTTCCTCGCCCGCGCGTATTTACCTTGGTCTAATGGTAGACTACTGGCGTAGTTTTATATTCCACGGTCATTAAATCTGGAGAGAGAGTATTTGAAACATCAGCCTATCCCAGATAATCATCTGTGTAACATCAATTGCCTCAAAGTTGACTTTTCGGTCAATAAGGCAAAGAAGACGCTGCTAGAACTAGCGAGTCTGGATCTTGCTGGACACAAGGTTGAAGCGGTTTTTGGCAAACAGTCGCAATAAGGTGAAACAGCAATGCGTGTGCTTTGGAAGGCATGTGTATTGCATTCATTAAATATAACCATGTTGGAGCTTGACGGGAACCCTCCAGGGGCAGACAACGAAGCCGACCACAAATTGCGGGCGGCAGTGGCGCTGTAAATAATTGAATCGGTGGCGGTGGCTGAGATTTTAAAAATTTATATTTTCGGCGGCCTCGGATTTGTTTTTTCAGCGGCGGCTGGTGTCGTTAGTTTTGGCAGTGGTAGGACTCGATTTTTCGGACCTATAAAATCGGATGTGCCGGTAAAATCGGCAGTATCGGTCAAATCGGCTGATATTTTTGGCCGACGCCTGGAGCTGAAATAGTTGCCGGCATGAGGTCAAATAATGTTCGGCGGCGTCGCATCGGCATTTTTCCTGTCGGCTATATTTTCTAACTTGGGTTGTCCAAAAGCTATTATGTGCTTTCATGTAATGGCCGTGTTAATTTTGGTACTGTGCAAATTGTGTAAGGAGGGAAAATACATGAGCAAAATTTCAACGGATCATTTATTAAAGCATTGGATATCGAACCGATTGAAAGAGGACTTTATTTGAATCTCGAGTCTAAATACGACTATAACGAACTAATAGGACAAGACTCAGGGTCATACTAAGACTGTGCCAAGTATATAAAAAGGAGGAATGAACTTCAGAACTCACTGAATTTGAGATACTTGTGCTTTGCTAAAGCTTTCTGTTGGAACTGATGCTATTTGCGACTCGCATTATGCTGAGAAGTTTGACGGATTTGTGTACGGAATATAAAGGCTGAATTCCAAAGGACCAATGACAACGAATTTCTACGAGAATGTATGAATTCCTTTCAAGAACTATATACCTAGAAGTGTGTCGTGGCTTAATATGTACTCTTAGGTGATCTTGCTAATATGTAGTCTGTGATTTCAGGTCTAGGATGCACGGATGCACAAGAAGGACCAAGAAGAGTGGTTCGACTAGGTTTTGCATTGGCGTGCTGGAGGTGATGTTGCCTATAAACAAACCTTTCCTATATATATGTTCAGATTTTGATAAAGGATAAATGACTGAATAGTAAAGGACAAAGCTAAAACTCCGGTACAAACCCAAACGCAAGCAAATCGTTCAAGTGAAAACTTAGTTTTTACTCCATCTAGGAAAACCGAATACAACCATCACTGAAATCTATACCAACAGCAACCCATGGAATAAGAAGGAGAGACTTGCAGTATACCATTTAGTTCGGAGAAGTAACGGAAGCTCTTTCAAGACCCAAGAGATCAAGGATTCTTCTGTTATAACTTTTATGTAAGATCTCTGAGTATATAGTTAGAGCCTGAAAAAACAAAACCACAAGCGGTTCGTAGACGTTTTCCTGTTGGAACTGCCGAAATTAGCTACGTTTAGCATCATACCTTTAATAGGAAAACTTTTTCAAAGCACGTCGAATGAGCAAAACAACTGAGTATAATAGAACAAGTCAGCGGGGTGTTTGAAACCTCGGTTGTTCGAAGACTACCATCTGAAGCTATTAGGCACTCCACGTCAGGTGTTTGGAAATCACCGTTCGTAGTTTCTAATCTTCGCATTACTCGTTTCTACTCAAAACAAAACTATATATAAAAGTGTACTGATCTTCACGGAAAATATTTTGAAAAACAATAAAACCATTTCCAATGATAAACGATTGTTTTGTTATTGCTGGACCCGAAATATAAATATCTACCTCGTGCTTAAATAATTCGATAATGCAAATAAAGTTATTATATTCCCATTCCCACATAGTTATACTGGAACTGGTGAGTAATCAGTACCACGGATGTTGTCGTTCATGGCAGTCGGTGGTGCAATGAGATTGTGCGCGCCTCTTGTAACAATATGAGATTGTGGGTTCGATCCCTGCCTTGACCACCTACAACTTCTTTCGACCTCGGTCACCTCGCTTAGTGACGGCGACACTATCGATGAGTATTAAGCCATAAAAAAGCTTCTTAAACTACCGTCCGAAACCGGCGTAAAACTGTTGGTCCCAATAACTGGGTATGTAACTAGAAAGCGCACAGCTCACTGGCTTTGAGCAACTCTCCCCAATGTCTTCATGCGATGTAATGAGAATCCATTATTATTTTGTTGTTGTTATTTTCCATCTTAGCCTTAATCACCTTTTTCCCCCACTGTGCGCAGAACAACATGACTTTGCACTTAACTACAAATATGCATATTTATTAAATAATTATAATTTATAGAATAATAGTAAATAAATTATTATTAAAATGCAATCATATTATATTGGCCAACAATCCCCTGGACCCATACGAGACATGATGACAAATCGCCGCAGGTTGTTTAATAATTCAATTCGCATAATCGATGGCAACCGATCTATGTGTGTTGACCATATTTATCCTGTATCCGTTAGACAACACAATTTAAATCAATGCAGCAGCGTTCAACATATTATGTGTGGAATTTTTCATATATTAATAATTATAAATATTGATTATAAGCTAAATTTTATGGAATCAATAAATCTTTGTTTGTGGCTTCTCTCTCGAAAGATTTTTTTTCCTTTTTGCATTGACTCACGCCTCACAGGCGGTGGGGAGATGATGTTTGAAAAATTATGAATATTTGTTGAAGAATTTGAACGTGATTGAGGCCTGGCTGACTGATTGTTATTGTCTTCAGAAGTATATGCACGTATATGGGCTTTATTTACTCTCCCCCACCTACCGTCACCCCTTTTTGAGGCTTTATTTTGTAACTCATTCCACTGCCATTGTTAAATGACACATGTCCTTGTGGCAGCATTACAACAAATAAATAATATTTTGCAACAATGAGTAACAATAGTAATTTACCGCAACCTTACATTGTGTCACGTATTACGTTTTCACGAATCCCAATCCATTTCATGATTCATCGAATTGTATGTGCAGTGGCGCATATTTGGTTCAAAGTGAAATCTTGGACAACAAAAAGGAGTTGTTTTGGAATTGTTCGCGTCCCGAGGCAACCTTGAATATATTAATACAATAACTTTCTGCAATATCATACCGGATGAAGTAGTAATCTACAATATTAGTACATTTTAAAACGATTACAAGGTCGGTCTCACAAAATTTTAAAATCGTATTCGGATTGGTCCTAAGTATCCGGCTTGAAGGATAACATACACATATTGTCATTGTTCTACTAGTATCCAGTTACATCAGTTTGAAGACATAGTCAAGATTAAGTGCAGTATTACAAGTCTGAGGTGCAAAGTTTAGTGTGTGCGACTACTTCACATTAGGTGCTGGTTTATATCAAGGTTTTACTTATAGCTTCAGACCTAGATCACCGTCATCGCTTGTAATTTGGAAATTTTGATAGATTGGAACTTGCGGGCGAGTTTTAATGCAAGATTGCAATCCGACGAGCTGCATGCTTTTTGCAAAGGGAGATCTTGAGAGGCAGCTCTCTATACACTTGAGGGGTACGTAGCGAAATTGACTGCGAAGGAGTACACGATGGTAGCCTTTCTTGTCATTAAGGGTGCGTTCAATAATAGCACGCATAGTGCAATAGAACTTGAGCTATGGACACTCGACTTGGATATTAAGGAGCTAATAAACATAATGATTGCCAGGACTTACAGCCGAATTAGACAATGCTCTAATACATACTCACCGAACTTATAGTTTGCAATCTGGTTGTACCGACCGTAAATTTCAATGTTGCTACCGAATTTCAGTTTCCGCAATCGAATTTCAGTTGCCACAACTGAATTGCAGTTGCCACAAGGGAACTGAGTTTGTAACAAATTAAATTTGGTTGAGTCAGCCTGTAATAGGTTGTGGCAACCTCTATTGCGGTTGTGACAACCTCTAGTTCGGATGTCATAACATCTAATGTAGTGGCGACAACCTGTAAATTCGGTTACGGCAAACTCAAGGTTTTTATAGGAGTAGGTAAACCTCAAAGAGGGGTCTTGTCTCTACTTCAATGGAACAATGCGCTAGAGGGAATGAGGGCCACTGTCGTGAAATTGGGAAAATAAAACAATTTGTATTTCGTATGAATTACATTTTATATGTAATAGGGTGATTATTCTCACTTGGTTTTTTAGGTGTCCAGGTCCTGGTGCGTTTGAAATAGCGGATTCAGAGGAATTCTGGATGGTGTCAAGTGGAAATAGTCCCTGGTATGTTGAGGTTTATATGTAATAGGGTGATTATTGTCAATTGGGTTTTGAAGGTGTTCAGGTCCTGATGCGTTTGAAATAGCGGTTTCAGGGGAATGCATGCTGGATATAGTCGAAAGGGAATGGTCCCCGGTATATTTATGGACGGTTTATATGTAATAGGGTGATTATTGTCCCTTGGTTTTCGAAGGTGTTCAGGTCCTGATGCGTTTGTAATAGCGGTTTCAGGGGAATGCTGGATGTAGTCGAGTGGGAATGGTTCCCGGTAAATTTATGGAAGGTTTATATGTAATAGGGTGATTATTGTCACTTGGTTTTCGAAGGTGTTCAGGTCCTGATGCGTTTGAAATAGCGGTTTCAGGGGAATGCTGGATCTAGTCGAGTGGGAATGGTCCCCGGTATATTTATGGAAGGTTTATGTGTAATAGAGTGATTATTGTCACTTGGTTTTCGAAGGTGTTCAGGTCCTGATGCGTTTGAAATAGCGGTTTCAGGGGAATGCTAGAAGGAGTTAAGTGGGAATGGTCCCTGGTAGTTTGTTATACCAGATTAGTTCTCTGTAGGAAGCTTGTGACTCGTGTGTGGATCTCCTCTGGGGATGCTGATTTGTTTAGGAGTTCATATTTCTGGTAGGTAAGATGTTTTGTATTAGCGTTGATTTCTTAAACGGTGGGTTTTGAGTTTTCTGGGGGGGATGCCTGGTGTTGTTCCCATGACGCCGGCACATAGGCCCAGGGTATGATCACTTGACCAGATTAGGGATGACCAAGTTTTTTTTTTGTTAATAGTCCAATGTTCTCTTGTGAACTTATCTTGTACAAACAGCAATAATGCTCTATAGGATTCTAGTGTGGCTGCAAGTGCTTGAGAAGCCTACCTATTTTTTACTACTCAGGAGGATGCTCTGCTCATGAGTTGCCACCGGTGAACATTATTGTGAAGCATGTTGCTTCAAAGTCTGGTATCAGGCTGAGGCATCTGTCACGGTCGAGTAAGGCATGGAACATGCGTTAAAGAAATTTGACGGGGAAATTTAACTAAGCGTGAACCTGCCCAAGTTTACCCTATAGTCTGTACACTATATTATTACACTATAGTTTGTACATATACTCGGGTCGCCTTTTTTGAAGGTATTACTCCAATCATGCTACACATCATTTTCACCTTTCCAGTTCATATCCGCCAGCCGTAAACATCTCAGTGGGTGGACCATCAGCACCAACGGCTTTGTTGTTCTTCAGTCGGAAAATTGCTGTTCTAACTTCGCTGTGATTAGAAGGAGCGCAGTCGACGCCATCGTCCTGTATTTGCTCAACACCGTCATGTACATTGGAGTCTTCTGGGACAAGTAACTCAGAGAAGTGATAATGTGGAGAGTACGAGTATCTGTGACCATAGTCTAGTCCTTATCTCTACATAAGGGGGGCCTTGATATATTTCCCATGGTTTGGCTTTGTAACTTCCGGCAGAAGTTTGGGCCTCATCCTTCCTTCTGTAAGATTCAATTTGTTCACTGTCGCCCTTTTCTTCTTAAGTTAAGGTCTTAAAATTTTTCTCCTCTTCTCCATATACTGGTCTGTCGCGGCTCGCATTGCAACAGACAGAAGCATTGCCATACGTAAAGCGATATTTTTAATCACTGGCCATGCGACGCTCTTCATCGTACAGTAGTTTGTCGTTACGCAATGTTTCATAACCAAGTACGGTCTCTGCAGCAATTCTCATAAATGTCAGTTGCCCCAACCAAATTTCAGTTGCCACAACTGAACTGAGTTTGTCACGAAAGAAATTTGGCTGAATCAACTTGTAATAAGTTGTGGCAATCTCCATTGTGATTGTGACCACCTATAGATATTTTCATCACTGGCCATGCGACGCTCTTCATCGTACAGTAGTTTGTCGTTAAGCTAGCTTTCATAACCAGGTGCGGTCTTTGCAGGAGATTACATAGAGTGGGACAAGTACTTCCACTGCACTTCAGTACCCTCAAGTACCCTTATGGATGTCATTATCTTGGAATCTCGTACTGCTGACAATCATGTTTTCCGCTGCGGCAAAACCTAACAGTGTCATTTCGTTATCAGTAGCGATGGCGTGTGGACTGCATTTACCCATGGTTGGTTCAAAGACATTTTCCCTGCCGACTGTAGCATTAAAATCACCTAGAACTATCTTAATGTCATGGCCAGGCCAGGGGTCGTATGTTTCCTCTAGGTGCTCATAGAACATATCCTTGGTGTCATCGTTTGTGTCTTCTGTCGGGGCATATACAAAAGCTACCGATATATTAAAGTATTTCCCTATTATGCGGATGTCACTCACGGTGTTGAACCTAGATAGAAAACTAGAAACCCACCACCAAATTCATGATTTTTCCTGTGCCAGCAGTAGTACTCGTATATGCCACAGTACTGCTTCTTTGTACAGGCATGAACTGTTGATCGCATCGTCTGGATGGAATTAATGCCAGCCTTATAATTCTCGAGTACATCTGCCAGTTGGATACACGCTGAAAACAAACGACCTCTGTACCGTATTCTCCGAAATATATTCTGCAGAAACCATGTACATGTATGGAACACAGTTCAAACATTCATATGTTTGCGAGTCCCAAACATACTTGTATTTAAATGCAAAAAATAGCAGGTTTACTGACAAACATGTATGCTTTTATGTGGAAACATATGCGTTCTTCATCCCAAACATCCACGCACTCACTTGGTAGCATTCGCGTGTTTCCCCCAAACCTCTATATACTTGCGTGGAAACATGTTCGTAATTCCTCCCAAACATAATATTTAGAAACGAATTATTCTTTCAATTTAATATATTTGTATTGTTTATTATAATTACTTTTATCAATATAAATCCGCATTTATAAATAATTAATACAAAATACTTAAAAGATTTTCAACGGCCCTTTTATAGTTACTTGCATTGAATGCATTATTTCTTTTTTTCATGAAGTGAGAATCTGGTAGTCTTTTGCTTCTCCTTCCTTTCTTGTCTCTCACGTTTTTGTATTCAGAAGGTTTCAACTATGCGTTGGGTATCACTAGGCGTCGGTACACACACAATGTGCTTATATACAAATCTTGTGTTTTTTTTATTATACTTCAGCAGCGATTTTCTTAGTAAAGGCTCGGACAGATAAAAGGCTTCATGTTGTTGCCCTTTCCAGTTTCTCTCCTCAAAATCGTTTCTCATTTTGGTAGCACAAGTACAAATATACGAAACACATACACAAAAGCCAAAGCTTCATCACAAACCATTTAACCAGCCGAGCCTATGTTTATTCTTTTTTCACTGATCAAGCGCCTTTGATATCCTCTGTCCGATGGACAATTGACGACTAAATACATGAAACTTCATCTGCAATTTACACGCATATTTACTTTTACTTTTATTGACTATTTTACAACCTCATGAGGTCAGACGTCTTACACATATTAAATTAAACAAACAAATTAAACAAATTTCAACATATTCTTCCAACTGGCTCTATCCTTCGCCTTTTCTCGCCAGTTGGTAACACCAAGGATACGGAGGGATTCTTCTGCCTGGTCTTTCCAGCGGAGGCTTGGTCGTCCTCTTTTCCTGCTTCCATCGGGTACGTTATCAAAAATCTTTCGCGCTGGCTCATCTTCGTCCATTCTGATAACATGGCCTAGCCAACGCAATTGGCACACTTTGATTCGTCTAGCTATGTCCACGTCAGAATAGAGACTATATAGCTATGCATTCCAGCGACGTCGGTACTCGCCGTTTTCCCTAACAGGCCCATATATTTTACGGAGAATTTTTCTCTCGAAAACTCCCAGGTGTTTTTCATCCTCTTGCGATATGACCCAAGTTTCGGAGCCATATTGCAAGACAGGTAAAATGAGAGTCTGATATAGCTGGACTTTTGTCCGTTGAGAGAGGGCTTTGTTCCTAAACTGCTTGCGGAGCCCAAAATAACATCTATTTGCAAGCACAATTCTCCTATCTATCTCCAGGCTGACGTTGTTGTCCTTGTTCACGGCGGATCCAATGTAGACAAATTCATCTACCACTTCAAAATTAAATCGGTTGTCAACGTTCAAGTGCGGACCCAGTCGAGAGGTTTCTCTAGTCGTTGACACCATCAATTTTGTTTTGCCCTCGTTAACAACATGACCCACCTTTGCTGATTCCTTTTCGATTCTTGAAAATACTGCAGTAACCTCTCACAAATTTAGCCCAATGATATCTATGTCGTCAGCATACGTCATCAACATATGGCTTTTCGTGTTAATGGTCTTGTTCGTATTTACTGCAGCCTTTCTCACTATTATCTCCATTAAGATGTTGAAGAGATTGCACGAAAGTGTGTCGCCTTGTCTAAGTCCTCGCTTGGTACAGAATGGTTCAGTGAGGCCTTTCCCCACTTTCACTGCTGATTTGGTGTTGGTCAGCGTCATTCTACAGAGGCGGATCAGTTTTGTCGGAATACCAAGTTCAGACATAGCTTCGTACAGTTTTCCCCGTATGGGGCTATCGAAAGCAGCTTTGTAATCGACAAAAATGTGGTATGTATCGGTTTGCTTTTCGTGGGTCTTTTCCAGGATTTGGCGTAGCGTGAATATTTGGTCAGTTGTGGACTTGCCTGGTCTAAAACCACACTGATAAGGTCCAATCAGGTTTTCAATAATTACGGAATACGCATATTACGGATTATTTATGGACCACTGACTGAGAGAATAGTGCAAAATACCGATACACTGTAACAAGATAGACTCTCTCGTTGCCCCTCTTTTATTCTCTTGTCTCGAGAAAGCATAAACAGTGCAACAAACACTTCTCTATTTCTATCACTAGCACTGCTGTATTTGTATCACAAACACTTGTATATTTGGGTCGCAACCACATATATTATAACCTATTAATCATTGTGCCTCAAACATGTAATATTGAACAGCAAACACAATGCGTTTGCACACAAGTATAGTATATTTGCGACAAGCTACCAACACGTTATATTATAAACATACGTTATATTTACATCCAAACAACAACCAAAAATTACATGAGGTGTTAGGGGACACCCAGTTGGAACGAAATTCTTTTCGCTATATATTATGTGTTAGTTAGTTCCAAGGCGCCCATTGAAAAATACAATAATTTAAATGGATCTTTATGAAAAGATACTTTTTGTAAAATGAAACACTTGTAAGAAAAAATTTTTTTATAGAATGTATTTTTTTGAAAGAAAAGCTATATTTTTAAGTCTTTTTGTAAGAATATGTATTATATTTTCCGGAAAAGGTAATTTTTTAAAGAGAGGTACATATTTATTTTTTAATAAAAGGTACTATTTTTAAGTAGAAGTACTTTCTGTACTTTCTTTATTTTATTAAGAAAATTCGTTTATTTTTAGAAAGGGTACTTATCTTATCTTGAGAAGGTATAATTTTATTTTTAAGAAAATTTACTTTTGAGGAAAGGAATTTTTGTAAGAAAAGATATTTTTTTAAGAGCACGTATTTTTTTTCAAGGACAGGTTTTTTTTAAGAGGTGGGAATTTTTTTTAGAATTGGTCTTTTTTTCAAGAATAGGTAAATTTTTATGAGTAGGTACGTATCTCAAGAAAAGTTGTTTTGTTTCACAAATAATGTACTCTTTAAAGAAAAGGTAGCTTTTTATGAAAAGGTAATTTGTTTTAAGAAAATGTATATTTTTAAGAAATATTTTTTAAAAAAAAAAATACTTTTTTTTAAGAAAAGGTACTTTTTGTAAGAAAATTACAATATTTAAGCTTTTTTTAGATATTTTATTCTAAGAAAAGGTACATTGTTTTAGAGTATGAATATTTTTGAAAGAATATGAATATTTTAATTTTTTTTGAGAAAATTTCCTATTTTAAGAAACGGCTTTTTTTTAGACCATTTTCTTTTTTTAAACTTCCCTCACTTTATCTTTTCTAAATTCCTTTTTCTAGGATTCAAAACTACAATATATACTAAATACATATTAGTTACAGGCTCCACCTAGTAAACTTCGCATTAAACAAGAAATTTCCCAACATATGTGAGACTTCTAGTTAGTCTAGACACAAACCAAAGCAAAAATAAACAATATAGTTGATAATAGTGGGCTGTAACATAATAGTGTTAAAACAAAAGTTGTTTAATTGTTTTTCATGTAGCCCCTATCCCGCAACGTGGGATTAATTCATGAACTTCGTTCCAAAACGACAGGGTATTGAGCGGGTAGTGGCACCGGATCTGTAGAATGTTCTAAACATTCAAATATATATCCGTAAATCGTGTTCCTTACAACGTTTGCCGGAGTCGTCGACAAATAGGGGAGTTTTATGTTTATCATTTTCATCTTGTATTTTCATTGCCATAATGACGGTGGCTGAAGGCGGTCCCAGTCCACCGTGGTTTCCATCCACATAAGCGAATTTGAATCAGATTTTTATATCCTCTAATTTGGCTGAGTTTGTATGAGGCGAAATCATTCCGGCAGTTCTACATTGATCATCCTGCGAGCGAAAGCAACAAGCAGACTCCAGAAATCAGGGCATCATTACATAAATTCTCTACATTGAGCAAACGCGGCATACACCTAACAAGAGTTTGATAATTTCCTATCCTATGAACAGACAGGGGAGAGCTTCTCTCAATGAGTGAGCTGTCCGCTTTCTAGTTTTACACTGCTAGGGAACTAAAGTTTAACACTGAATCTGATTCTAAGAGAGGTGACCGGCGTCGAAGTAAATGTCGCCACGGACGCGTCGCTACGACGGCAACGGTTGTGGATAAATTTTTACACAAATATATTTCCTCAAATATGACATTTGAAATATTTATTTTCTCTAGGGATTTGACGTTAATTCATGACCGCATGAAATGAATATTCGCAGAAAAGGACCAATCAAAGATCAGCATTTTTGAGGGTTAAAATAGATAATTGCGAGGTGATGTAAATACTTCTTTTGGTAAAGTTTAAATTAGGTTTTACATTTGCATTTGTTGCCTAGGCCACGGGACATGTACTTTACTATAAGGTATATTGAATACTTTACCCCTGAATATAATCATAGGCCACCAAACCCGAAGGACCATGAACAATGGATTTACTTGGTAACACTTTTATAAAATCCCAACTAAAAGTCATAAATCACTTTTTCACACCCTAAAAATACAATTTTGTCTAATTTTCCTGTTGATAATTTTCTAAGGATTATCACTAATGAAAATTTCGCTTATTAACGTTAATTTGAATTTTGTTATATTTTGAGTTGTATTTCTTCTCATCTTCTTCTGTCGTTTTAGCTGTGTTTGCCAACCAACTTTTGGACAGCAAAATATTAAGGTAATATGGCGGAAAAAAAACCAACAAAAAATAACCGGATTTCCTTTCTTTTTGGCCATATTATCCACATCGTTGTCGTCGTAGTCGTCCGTCACCTATTGTGGTAATCACCATCATCTATTTAACAAGTTTTTCAACGGTAAAAAGATGTATAGAAATTTTTCGGAGAAAACAAGACCGAGCTAAGAAGGTATTCATCTAAACTGTTTTTTATTCGGTTTGTTAAGGAGGAAGTGTGCGAGAGCAGTTGCAAGTTGTGAAAGTTTTCCACTAACTGAATGTGGTTACTGCTTTTCTTTAAGCACTTTTTTTTGTTTGTTGTCGTTTCTGCTGCTGCACTCGTATTCAGTTGTGGCCACAAAAGCCTTGTAAAGTTATGCACAGTGGGTGTAATTGGTTAGGTCAAATTATATTTCGCAAAGACACTGGGTTATTAAGCTTGGACTCAGATGACTCATAAACAGGATCACCTTGCCATTTTCGAATTCAAGAAGCTACAGTTTTACGACGATTTCGATCAGTTTATGGGGAAATCCAAAGAAATTTCATTCCAAAGCAGTTGTCTCTCTATCGTGCGGCCTCTTCCACATTTCTTGAGTTGCGAAATGTGTATACTGCCTAAAAAGTACTTTTATTTTGATCGTTTGGATGTCTGGACTGTGTTGTAAAGTAATCACGCCATATCTCCAGTGGTTGATTGGATGCTATTATCACCTTACCATCAGTTATTACAGTACTTCAGTATTAAAGAGCACACTCTGTAGAGGCTACCTGTATTTTCAGTTTGCTCAATTTGTTCATCTCTATCGTTCAGATACTACACTACAGACTACACCACTACACCGGTAGTTTGTAGATTGTAGTCGGTAGTGTGCAATCTGTAGTCATTAGTTTGTAGTTTGGTGTATATAGTCTGTAGTCTATAGTCTGTAGTTTGTAGTGTGTTGTTTGTAATTTGGAGTCTGTAGTGTACAGTTTGTAGTCTGTAATCTGTAGTTTCTAGTTTACACTTTGTAGGCTGTAGTCTGTGATCTGGAGTCAGTAGTGTTTAGTTTACAGTCTGTAGTCTGTAGTTAGTATTCTGTAGAGAATTGTCTGTAGTCTGTAGTTTGGAGTATGTTATCTGTAATCTGTAGTCTGCAGTATTTATTCTGTCGTCTGTAGTCATTAGTTTGCAGTCTGTAGTTTGTGATCTGTAGTTTGTTGTCTGTAGTGTTAAGTCTGTGCTCTGCAGTCTGTAGTTTGTAATCTGTAGACTGTCATTTATTCTGTAGTCTGTAGTCAGTGGTTAGGAGTCAAGATTGACTGGGCTTTCCCAGGTTCGAATGGACTTAGTTTTTGAAAATAAATTCTGTTCATACGGCCCACCTGAATTCTTGTTATTTTCAACAGGTTTTCAGACAACGTGGGTTCAACAAATTTTTGCTCTTCTTTGTCAGAATGGCGGTAGGTTGCCCTACTAGGTTGGGGATGTACCAAGGTGCCTGTGCTCGTTCGTGCCAACGAAGAACAAATATTGTATTGCCTTCCAGTCATAACACCGCCCCCTTCGATATAACCGAAAGGCGGCCGCTGAACCTGTCGGGGTTTATTAGGTTATTTTATCAACTCTCAGCATCGAGATACGAATATTTAACCTGGCTATCGTCTTTTCGCAGCAATCGATTGTTTTATCCTAATTAAGGTGCAGCATTTTTTCTTTCCTGAAGTATAGACATTTTCTCCCACTGTTGCCCTATAATTGTCCAGTTTAGTTCCTAGGAATGCTGAAGTTTTTTGCGCTAATTTCATTCCTTGTTTCTTCTCTGTTTTTTTTTTTTCAAGTAAAAAATATAGTTTTGTAAAAATTTTGTGAATTTCCTCTTTTCTGCTCTTTGAAACATTTCCTAAGACATTCACTCGTTACTTTTCACTTCTACCACAAGGTCCGCCATATTTTTGCCGTAGACTTTGGACTTGGAGGGGGAGCTTCTGGAGAGGGTCTTTAATCATTCTTATTAAATCTTTTTAGAGCTGACGCCATTTTTTTCTTTTCGCAAAACTTAAAAATGAATTCATAATTAGATGACACCATCCGTGCGTAAATAATTTCTTCGTAACGCACTTGTGCTACAGCTCCTTAGTCCTTTTCTTGTACACCATTTAGGGTGAGGAGAGGAGTGACATTTTTCGTTACTGCCATTGGTCTTGGGTGAAAAGAGTGAACGCGTTAAAGTTGAGCTGATTTCTTGTTTGCAACTTTTTCTTCTTCACTTCCTGTTGGCTGCCTTCCTTTTGGGTTTCGTTGCTGTTACTTGGATTCAGATTTCATTCTCATACGCTAGGATCAAGCGCAAAAAGAGGTGGCAGTGGCGGTGAACAAATTCCAGCTCTTCTTAAGCAAAACTTGGCGAAATTGAAGAAATTTCGTAGTAAAAGTTGTGGAATAATAAAAAAGTAAAGACAAAGTAAAGGAGGGTGTAGGAGTTAAGGGGTTGAGGAACGAAGAATGAAGGACGAAGGGCGAGAAACTCTTGGTAGTTGGTGTGGGTGAAAAAGGAATAGAGGTTTGCTTTTTCTTAACATGTTTGTTTCTTTATCGCGCTTTTTGCAAGTGGCAAAGTTTTCTCGTTATAAGTTTTGTAGCCTTTGTGAACACGCTTTCTAGTTTACAAAACTTTCGTTATTCACAAGGAATGGCAATAGCAATAGCATCACTAGCATCAGCACCGGTGCACCCTCTATCCCATCAGACAGGCCTTTTTGTTGTCTTTCATTTCGAGCGTTTTCAAACAATGGTCCATATACCCCCATCCGCAATATACCCCTATCCAGGCAAACAGGAGTCCTTGTTATCTACACACATACATTTGTATTTTTTTCTTTTGGAAAATATCATTATCATTGGCATTGGTACAACTTTTGTGTTGACTTTCTTCCTATAATTTGCTTAAAAAATCTCTGTTCCTTCAATTCTTAATGCGAACCTTGTTACCCTTATAACATTTGTAGTCACAGAAAGAGAGTGCTGGAGGATGCCACAGATAAGGTCCTACAACTCAACATCACCTTATCCTGCATGGCATAGAAAAATATATATTTATTATCAACTACAAAAGTGTACTTTAAATTCTTGCAAATGAGCATCGGTATATATGACACTAGAAGTTAGTACTCGTAGCAGTAGTTGGCCACAATAACCAATTGTTGGCGCACAACTGCTAAAGGAAACTTTTCATCCATTCTCAGGGATTAGGAAAGGAAATGCTCTGATTACACGCAAAAAAGAAACAGTAACCAAATTTAGCGCGAATGTTTCCGGTTGTAGGTATTTTTTTTTCATTTCTCAAACGAGACCACAATAATAAAAAGATGTTATTACCTGTAATAGAATCTTTATGTATGGATGGTGTACAGTGGGCGAAATATATAAATTTGGGAAAAGGCTGGGCCATTACGTTGTGATACTATTAATACCATGTAGAAATAGAATTCAAATATTACAGGTGTCTCTACAGGCGACACTCTACCTATCTTGTAGTTGGTTGGAGGCAATCTTCAGGGGCTGCCTTATGCTGAAAGTCATTCCTAGCATTTGGAAGCAAACCAAAGTGGTTTTCGTCCCCAAAAGCGGGCAAATGGTCTCATGTCAAACCAAAGGACTTTAGACCAATCAGTCTATCATCCTTTGTTCTTAAGACATTCGAAAGGTTACTGGACATTCATGTTCGAAGTAATCTTCCACAGAATCTACTATCGAGTTCTCAGCATGCCTATATCAAGGGCAGGTCAACTGAGACGGCTCTCCACTCTATAGTCAGCATAATAGCAAACTCTCTTGAGAATAAGGTCTTCGCTCTAGGGACCTTCTGGACATCAAGGAAGCCTTCAGTAACATTCAACCTTCGGCGATTCTTAGTTCGTTACAGAATCTAGGAGTCGACAGCTTAGTGACACGCCTAATTGGGAAGCTTCGGGTGGATAGATCCGTCAAAGCTGAATGGGGTGGTGTTACAATTGCTAGGAACGTTAGCAGGGGCCCACCGCAGGGGGGAGTTCTGTCTCCACTACTATGGTTAACTTCTGTCAATGAACTGCTTTTTGAATTCGACAGAGCCGAACGCCAGGTCATTGCCTATGCCGAAGATATTGCTATCATCTGTACGGGTGGAAACTTCAATTTACTTAGCATTCGTACAACCAGCCTACTTAGTCTGATTTCGATCTGGACCGCTAACAACGGACTATCACTTAACCCACTTAAAGCCGAGCTTATCTTGTTCTCTCGGAAATATAAAATACCCGCATTTGAACTGCCGTCAGTTAATGGGCTGCAATTACAGTTGACGGAAAAGTTCAAGGATCTGGGAATAATTCTCGGCAATAAACTGTCGTGGAAACCGAATGTGGCGGAGAGGGTGAAAAAGGCGTCTGTTGCTCTTTACTGTTGTAAAGGGGCGATAGGAAAGCACTGGGGACTGTCTCCTAAGATCGCCATGTGAATTTATACGGCAAAAGTCAGACCAATACTTCTCTATGTCATCGTAGTTTGGTGGAGGTCCCTCCAAAAGAATATATTCTGAATTCCTTGATGACAATTCAAAGATCAGCACTGATTAGCGTTAGTGGGGTAATGGGCACGACGTCAGGTACTGCACTTAGTGCTATCCTGAACATCTGTACTCCTGATATCAGGGAAGAATCGGCAGCCGCTACATCCCTGGTGAGAATCAGAGATTGTGGCGTTTTGATATCGGGGCATTCCGGACACCCTGAATTACTACACCGGATCAACTCTATTCCCGTACTGTATCCCCTACCTTCTACCTGCGACAAATCTAAGGACTTCTATTCCGAACAGGAAGACCTGGGAAAAGTCACTGGAAGGGGACACCAGTAGTATCAGATTTTTCACGGATTTTTTAAATATCTCCTTCAAGCTGCCTGATCACTTTAATGTATTTCAGGCGGGAATTACCGCCATACTGGAGGTTTCTGAACTACTGAAAAGTAGTGTCACAACCCTCCGGAGAATATGTATCCACACAGACAGCCAGGCTACCATAAAATCCCTGGAATCCATGTGTGCTACGTCCCTGATGGTGACAGAATGCCACTCATTATTTAGGGTAATGGCAGAGTATTTTGACATCAGGCTCATCTGGGTACTGGGACACGGCGACACGGCGACATTCCAGTCAATTGCGTAGCGGATGCGTTAGCTAGAGAAGGTACTACGGCACAGGTTCTTCCGGCAAAAGAAGGTGTTAGTATGCCAATCTCTACCTGCCGTTTGCAGATCAGGCAGTGGGCCGATATTATGTTCATGGACAAGTGCAGACTTACTTCAACTTGCAAACAAGCCAGGGTCCTCTGGCCACAGGTGGACAGGAAGAGGACTAGGCAACTACTTAACTTGCCGAGAGTCAGGTTATCCACAATGATAGGAGCACTTACGGGACATTGTCTTGTAGGAAAACACGCCCTAAGATCGGGACATAGAAACTCCAGTCTCTGTGGATGCTGCATGGAAGAGGGCGAGGTAACGACGAAACACCTTCTCTTGGATTGCCCTGCTCTGGCAGGACTGAGAAGTAGTATATTCGGAACACATTTAGTTAGCAGCGTAGCCCTACAGCATTTTCCTGTAGGTCTTATAGACAAACTTATAGAAAGGGCAAATCGGTTAGACGACTAGTCAATAGTTGCTATAGAGGAAACTGCAGGTATCACATTGGCCTTCTTTAGCCTAAGTGCGCTAGACAGCGTGCTGTCTGGCAGCCTTTTCAATCAACCAACCTACCAACCAAGGGGGTATCAGTAAGATTGGACTTTTTCATTTTAAAATAATTTTATTTTTCATTTTTAAATATTTGCCGAAATATTTGTGATATTTGTATGTGTTAGGGCAATGTATCAAAGTGAATACATGCAAACAACGCACAGTGTTAGCATCACATACGTGGTTGTTGTACAACAATAGTCTCTGGCTGAAAATAAGTATATAATAAGTATGATTGTATTGATGTAGCGGTAACGAACAAGCAAGCAAACGGTCATCGCCAAAGACTATTGAATAGTATAGAGAACTCATGGATCGAATTGTATGACTCAAAAGCACTGGCGGCATCTGGCGAATGATTCAAAACGTATTGCCCTCCTTTTGTCATAACTTGGTCCATTCATAATTTTGATATGAAACATTGATGCCTTTTGAAACTTTTATGCTTTTTGTATTGTTTTATGTAATAATATTGTCGAAATGGTGCATTTATATTTAAATATTCTATCAAGAGAATAAGACTCGCTTATGCTCTTTTACTCACACTCTCTACTTGAGAGCGGAAAAAGAGTGGAATTAGTTCTCTATACTATTGAATACTTTCACAACAAACACAATTATATCACTGAGCTAAATATTGCTTTATTTATTTTAGCAATATTACATCTAATATTAAAGCAGATGTAAGAAAATAAAAAGTGCAATAGCAAAAGAGCATTCGACACAAAAACTATTCTTTTTTTATTTTTTCCAATGTAAAATTTACTAATGTGTTCATAGGAATCGAAAAGGTGTCGTGTTCTCATATTTATATACGCTATATGCTATCTCATATTTATATATGTATAACCACGTCATTATTATCTTTGATCTGAGAGTGCTCCGCGCTCACACAAGAACTATTCGCTGTCGCTACATCAGTATGTGTTTCTTTTTCGCTGTGTGACAATCTGTGTTTCGCATTCGGACAAATCTGTGATTTATATAGGGGTGGGTCCCCCTTTTTCATTTAGGAGTATGAAAAATAGATGTTGGCCGATTCTGAGACTTGCCCGATATGCACACAAAATTCCATACAAATCGGTCCAGCCGTTTCGGAGGAGTTTAACGCCAAACAACTGGGATCGCAGTCGGGCAAACTCAGTCCGACAAACTGTGTTTGGGTGTGTTCACTTTGTGAGTTAAGTCCCTAACATCACTAAGTCCCTACTGGATGTTAACCGATCAAAAGTTCTTAACACATCGCCCGTGAGTTCGAACACTCATTGATATTTTTTATCGCTCACTAATTGGGACCTATAATTTTTCACCGGTCGCAAACGGTTTTTGTATACGCTTTTCCATGGCTTAATACTCGATTGTGTCGCGTCCATAATCGGTATGATTGTCGTCGAATGAAGTCTAAGGTGAACAGCGCATGGGTAGAACACACGTCCTCATGTATAAGAGTCGCGCTTACTAACCATTCCACAACCGACGGCCATAGTAGACAATAATAACGAAGTGAAAAATTTTACATTAGTCAACTAATATTGACTCCGAAACCCAGAACAGCAGCAAATTTCCATTTTGAATTTCAGTCCGCTGTGTTGGTGGTTTCTTTTCCAAATTTGTTTTTACAACTGGTCTCTGAAAAACAACCAATCACCTAATTGACATTTAATTTAAATTAATGATCCTTCCATGTCACGATAATTTTTTGCAAGACGGAATGTAACAAATTCTCTTGAATGTCAGTACATCATCAAGTTGGCCTAAAAGCTAATGATGACACCCTGCATTCACACCACTAGCAGTGATAAACGTTGACGCGGCACCAATCGTCTTTTGGTAACGATTGTGGTTTTGAGGCCTGTTTAATCGTTTTTGTACCAAATGAAGTTGACACAAATAATCTGACCACTTGGAAGACAAAACAATGATTGATTTTCGTCGACGAAAATGTTTCAATTCTTCAAATTTTAGCCCTTTTGTATGGATGTTCTCAGTCATACAAATGGACAAACAAGTTTTGTAAGACACATGTAATATTGCCGCCAATATTCAGTTGACTTGCCTTAAACTCTGAGCTGTCAGCAAGGGGACATGAATAATTAAAAGAAGAGCAAATGCCTGCATTCTTCCCTCTCGCCAGCAAACTTGACATACATGACAATCAGTCATCCATAACCACGGCGTGTGAGACGTTTGGAGATGAGTGGTGAAGGCAAGTGAATCACCACCGTTCTGCCACAAACCCGGGTTTAAGTATTCGTAGATTTCATCATGCATGCCAAATGCATAATGCATATATCGTCCTCATCCTCATCGTCGTTGACGTCGTTGCCGTCGTCATTTTATTAGGCGGAGACTAATTTACTTTCTCAGCGCGTCTCAGTTTGATAATTTTTCCTCATTTCACACTTTTGAGGGCTTCAGTTCAGTTAAAACGCCTGGCAAGTGCGTTTCAGATACGAATTGAGAGCGATTGCCATACTTGATGGTATTCAAAATTTTGCAATTCACATAAGATGTTTTACATGCAGGAAATCGTATGGATTTTCGTTTCAAAAATAATGTTAATGTTGATGACTCTGGAGACTGGGGAGATGGAAAGGTAGTCATTTAATATGTTGATTTGTTTTGGAGCAATGCAGTGACGGAATATGATGTGGGATTATAAGTGGTTGGTGGTGTTCCTTACGACTGAGTTACTATGCAAGTACAAATGCATACTAGAATGCAGGTTACTTCCAAAATTTTAAAATCAATGTTTTTATTTTATTTTTCTCTGCTCGACAGAAGCGTGAGTCCACATTTTTGTCACATGCTTCACAAGAAAAGAGAAAGAGAATACTGTGGGAAACTGAAATACACACCTCCGAGTACGTAAATTTCGCATCAGTCCGACAGACTGGCTTAGCTGTATGTCCAAAAATGGAACGGGAGACTATGTACCAAAAATTCGACTATCCCTTGTCAACCCAATCCAAGGTCTGCAATTCGCTTGCACCTACCAATATCATCTGAGAGTCGACCTGGTAGAGTGTAAAAAACTCGCAAAATCTGTCAAAAAATTAGATATACATTCAGATCTTGCATTTTGTAGGAGTCGGTGGTGCAATGGTTAGTGTGTGCGGCTCTCGTACATGAGAACGTGGATTCAATCCCTGCTCTGACCACCTTATAGTTTTTTCGACGGCGGTCACCTCGCTTGTGACACTATCGAGTGTTTAGCTATGAAATAGTAGCTGAAAATACCGGTTGGATCCGGTGTAAAACTGTATGTCCCAATCAGTGAATATAAAACTGGAAAGCTTACAGCAGATTCTCTCTCCAATCACTTCATAGGTTGTAAGGAGAAACAATGTTTTGTTATTAAATATTTTGATAATTCAGTTCATTTAATAGAAGGGGCTTGTAGTCGATCAGCTTTAACAAAGTTACAGAATCCAACTCACCACCTTAAATAAATTGAAAGCCACGTTAACTACTCGGCTATAACTCTGTTTCGAGCACATTCTAATTTATATAATCTTAATGCCAGTAATGGGTCGGTGGTATTTAACTTCAACTCGCATTCACAGAAGTTATTACCATTCCGTCTCCATATTCGACAAAGGTTTTTATTATATCACGACTTTTTTTTATTATATCACGACTCTTTTTCTTGACTCTTTCGTGCCTAGCCTTCGTTTCCCAGCTCAGTTGATTCCGACTACTTCATTCCTGGCCTTTGACTCATTGTCTGAAACAAAGTTTCAACTCACTACCTTGAGTAATATGACCCTGTCGTTACATATGCGGTTACAACTCCAACTTCAACTCTGAAATCCATCTCCAGTTCACAGATCCGACGCAAACTCGGATTTATGGAATTTAAATTTTTGTAACATTTAGTCGATATTTTCTAGAAAATTGTATACGCAAAAGTAATTACAATTGTTTACTATATCACGATTATTTCATTAATGACTCCATCGTTCCTGACTATTTCGTTCCTGAGTCTTTCGTTCTTGATTCTTTGAATCTTGAATCTTTCCTTTTTGATTCTTTCGTTCCTGACTCCTTGGTTCCTGACTCTTTCGTTCCTGACCGTTTGGTTTCTGAATCTTTCGTTTCTGACGCTTTCGTTCCCGATTCTTTGGTTCCTGACTCTTTCGTTTTTGACTTTGTTGTTCCTAACTCTTTCGTTTCCGACTCTTTCATTTCAGCTTCTTTCGTTTTCCTGACTATTTCGTTCCTGACTCTTTCGTTTTTGATTTTGTTGTTCCTGACTTTTTCGTTTCCGACTCTTTCGTTTATGCCTCTTTTGTTCCTGACTCTTTCGTGTCTGAGTGTGTCGTTTCAGACTCTTTTGTTCCTGACTCTTTGGTTCTTGTCTCTTTGGTTCCTGACTCTTTGGTTTCTGACTGTCGTTTCTGACTGTTTTGTTCGGGGCTCTTTCTACCCAAAAGTATTTACAATTCCGTTTCTCCATATAGGAGACAGTTGTTTACTTTTCACGATTATGTCGTTAATGACTCGATCGTTTCTGGCTCTTTCGTTCCAGCCTCATTCGTTCTTGATTCTTTGGGTCCCGACTCTTTCGTTCCTGACGCTTTCGTTTCTGACTTTATTGTTGTTGACCCTCTCGTATCTGACTCTTTCGTTTCAGATTTTTTCGTTCCTGACTCTTTGGTTCCTGACTCTTTGGTTCCTGACTCCTTCGTTCCTGACTATTTTGTTCGTAGCTCGTTCTACCCAAAAATATTCTCAATGCCGTTACTCTATATAGGAGATAATTATCTACTATTTCTCGATTATTTCGACAATGACTCTATCGTTCCTGACTCTTTCGATCGTGACTCATTGGTTCCTGACACTTTTCTGCTAGGCTCCTAGTTTCTTTACCCTCTCGTTTCTGACTCTTTCGTTCTTGACTCTATTGTTCTTGACTCTTTAGTTCCTGACTTCTTCGTTCTTCACTCTTTCGTTCCTGACTCGTTTGTTCGTGGCTCTTTCGTTCGCTGCTCCTTCGCTCCTTCCCATTACATTCATTGAATAGATTGTGAACAGCGTCATATTACCAAAGGTCTGCTAACGTATGAAAAAACGTACATCCCTATTACATACGTGCCATGAATGGATAGGGAGACCTTCTGACAATCAGTGAGCTATTTTTAGAGTAACTTGTTTTACAGTCTCTGATTGGGAACTACACTTTTTAAGAAGTTTTTTTGTGGATAATTGGCTTCTAGGGCCAAAGTTTTACACCGATTCCGAACCAATACACTTTTCAGCACGTTAACCATATTTCACATTTCACAAACTTTTACATTGACCTGCGTCAATACAAGGAAACTTTACATTTAGTATTAGACCATGTATGCAAATATTCTGTGATGATTTATTCGGTAGGAAATAATTTTTTTTATTCAGGAAGAAAGAGGAACTGTTGTTGAGCAATATGAGGAATATCGCCATTTTGCCAATTTCGAAATAGCTCTAAGTTGTCTGTCCATCCATACCAAATGGTGTGATGGGATTTCTTCATCAGCGTCGTTGCCAATTAGGGAAATTGTGCGCTATTTCCAATTTCGTATGAGGGAGAGGGGTTTTGGGGGAAATCTACTTATTGGCACAAGTGTAAAAAATGAACACTCGTTCTGTCTGCATGCTACTTACGAGGGATGGGCAAATGGATGGAGGTTTTGGAAGATTGAATGTGCAGTTCCACGCAGTTCGAGTATATACTATATGCAAATGCCATTTTATGTTAAGAGGAGATAAGAGGAGGAAAACGGAACTGCTTAAGACTTCACCTATTTTTTGGCGCGAGCCTTTGGTTGTTGATTTGACGGGAGGGACAGGAAAGATTTGCTTTTCTCTAACTAACCACCTATGTTGGAGGATGTGGTTGCTGTTGGCAGCTGGCCCGTTGTACCCAATTTGATGCGCGTTAGAACTATTGAAGATGATGAGAATTTTTCCATTAGCAAAATGGAGGCTATTCCTGATTTAATGAGCCATGCACTAATGGATTTCATGATTCGGATGATGACGATGCTGGGGATAATGACTACTGGGATGTTGTTGAGAGCTCCGGTGCTGGTGTTGATGTCCTTTGACGATGGTGGTAATGTTGATGATGTTGCCGGTGTTCATGACAATTATGGCAATGGTGATGACGATGATGATGCTGATGACGAGGACTATGATTCTAGTGATTGTGTTTGCCTGGTTGGCTGATTGTTTTTCTCGAGTTGTTAATATAATTGTGGTAGTCCCACTAAGGATAATGTGTGTTTGGTTATTAACACACATGCCCGTTTTCTTCGTCCTCCCGGTGTAATCAAAGTAATGCAATGCACGGCACATACGCACTTGAACATTTATCCATCCGTTGAAAGCAAAATGGCGCACAAATTAGCGTTTTACATATGTAGGACAATTATGGCGATTATTACACTTTTGAAGAAAATCGCATTGTACCTCTATTGTTTAGCATTTAATGGATATTTACAGATTCTTTTTTGTTTGTGTACTGAAGACCATTTGTGTCTTCAATTGTGCATATAATTCACATACTTGAGGTAAATAATGATGCACAGTGGTTGGAAGCTGATGAAGTCTTGACAGTTAAATGAGGATATGCTGACGGTTATAAAAGTTGAATATATGTAGATCTTACGAATATCATCCTCTTCACCAATATCACATGTGCCAAATCGCTTTCCTCATATGATAGAGTTTCGTCTAGGAACTCATTTCTTACTTCGAAGTTGTGTCCGTAATAGATATGACAGCTTTGAATTTATCGTCTCTCACTACTCGCATTTTGGAGTTGTCAGTGATGGGTTGAGAGACTGAGTTATGGTTGAGCAATTTGGTGATACATTTCTTACTTTAAGATTGGGAGGTTATAATACGATCGGAGAACAATAACTAATTGATAGTAACGCGTAACCTCTGACCTACAGCCTCATGAGGAAATTTTTCAAAGTCGCACCTGATGCCAGAAATCTTTCAATTCCTTAAGATTTCACAGCTTTCAGTTCATTTAAACACATCATTTCCCACATCAGATTTGAAATCGCGAAAGTCTTGGCAGTTGAATGTTATAGGTCTGTCCTGCTAGTTGCGAGAAATAGGTTATGACTCCTGGCTCACCGTAAATATTTTCGAAATACGTCGAAAGATTTACCAAATCTTTGGAAATTCCTTAAAGTGCAAACTGCCCCCATTAGTTGTTATTCTAACTCATGAGTACGTCCCTTTCATGAGCACCTCTCATCACCAATGTTTCATGAGACCAAAAGCAATTATTACGGCAAACATTTCACTGTCAAATCTCAAGGCGGGATTAAAACAGCGATCTTCCGGCTTAAGAATAATAAAGCCGCTGGTGCGGATGCGCTACCCGCTGAATTTATTAAGGCAGGTGGCGAAGGAATGCTAGCCCACATGCATCGACTTATATGCAGTATGGGGAAATCTATGCCTGACGATTAGACTCTCAGTGCATTATGTCCTGTATTCAAAAAGGGTGATCCGTGTGTCTGTTCCAACTATCGCGGTATCAGTCTTGCCGAGCGTATTATGTGACAGACTACAGCCAATTGTTGAAACTCTATTCCGTTACTCTATATAGGAGATAGTTATTTACTATTTCATGATTATTTCGGCAATGACTCTTTCGTTCCTGACTCATTCGTTTACGACTCTGTCGTTCTTGTCTCTTTGGTTCCTGACTCTTTCGCTTCTGACTTTGTTATTCCTGACTCTCTCGTTTCTGACTCTGTCGTTTCCGAGTCTTTCGTTCCTGACTCTTTGGTTCCTGACTCCTTCATTCCCCACTCTTTTGTTGCTGGTTGTTTTGTTCGGATCTGTTTCTTTAGAAAACAGTTGTTTACTATTTCACGATTATTTCGTTAATGACTCCATCATTCCTGACTCTTTCCGCCATGACTCATTGGTTCCTTACTCTTTCGTTCTTCTAGGCTGACGATTGGAGTGGTAATCCGTGTGTCTGTTTCAACTATCGCGGTAACAGTCTTTTATCCATCGCGTATAAGGTCTTGCCGAGCGTATTATGTGAAAGACCAACGCCAGTTATTGAAAACCTGATTGAACCGTATCAGTGTGGTTTTAGACCAGGCAAGTCATCAACTGACCAAATAGTCACGCTACTCCAAATCCTGGAAAAGACCCACGAAAAACAAATCGATACATACCACCATACTGTCGATTACAAAGCTGCTTTCGATATCCCCACACGGGGAAAACTGTACGAAACTATTTCTGAATTTGGAATTCCGGCAAAACTGATCCGCCTCTGTAGAATGACGCTGACCAACACCAAATCAGTAGTGAAGGTGGGGAAAGACCTCATCGAACCATTCTGTATCAAGCGAGGGCTGAGACAAGGCGACACAGTTTCGTGCAATTTATTCAACATCTTAATGGAGATAATAATGAGAAAATCTGCAGTAAATAAAAACAAGACCATTAATTTGTCTACCTTGGATCCGCCGTGATCACGGACTACAACGTCAGCCTGGAGATAAATAGAAGAAATGTGATTGCAAATAGATGCTATTTTGGGCTCAGCAAGCAGTTTAGGAGCCAAGCCCTCTCTCGACAAAAGTCCACCTATCTTAGACTCTCATTTTACCTATCTTGACATATGGCTCCGAAACTTGGGTCCTATCGCAAGCGGATGAAAAACACCTGGGAGTATTCGAGAGAAAATATATAAATAAATATGTGGTCCTGTTAGGGACAACCGCGATTACCGGCGTCGCTGGAATTAATAGCTATATAATTTATATTCTGCCATGGACATAGCTGGGTGAATTAAATTAGGCCAGTTGCGGAGGCTAGGCCACGTTATCAGAATGGATGAAGATGAACCAGCGCGAAAGGTTTTCGATAAAGTACCCGATGGAAGCAGGAAAAGAGGACGACCGAGACTCCGCTGGAAAGACCAGGTAGAAGAATCCCGCAGTATCGTTGGTGTTACCAACTGGCGAGCAAAGGCGAACGATAGTGCGAGTTGGAAGAATATATTGAAATTAGTTTAATTTTTTTGTTTAATTAATACGGGTAAGACGTCTGACCTCATGAGGTGGTAAAATAGTCAATAAAAGTCAAGTAAAGTTGGGAGTGAGTCAGTGAGTGAAAACTGGAAAGTGCACAGCTCGGTGATTGTGAGAAGCTCTTCCCTATCCCTTCATGGGATGTAATGGGAAACCATTTATTTTTTTAAAGTCATTATCTGGGACTCGGGAATCGGGATAAAGTTAGCTGGAAACTTTTCAAAGTCATACCTGATTCCTAACATCAGGGTTCGTATAGCGTGGGTAATGCGTTACCTGGGTAACCCATTATTATTGCCGTGGGGAATGGGTACTGATCATTTACCACAGGGTATGGGGGATTACCCTTCACGATTAGTAATGGGGAAAATAATCGGTAGTTGATCGAAAATATCAAAAAATTAGAAAAAAAACAGCAGACAGTTGTCCGAGGCCTTCGGCCACGGACTGTCCCTGCAAGCTGTGTCAGAGACACGGCCATTAACTTTAACGTAGAATACGCCATCCGATAAGACAGAAAACATATATAACAATAAATGATAAATAACAGACGCAAATAAATTTGATTATTTGAAAGTTACTTTTGATAATATGATAGGAGAAATAGGATAAATATGTTTTTAAATTAACATTGAAATTTCTCGCAAAAACTAAGTCAATGGTTGTGTTATCAATAGTTGTGGGAGCATCGTTTCGAATATAATCCAAATTAAATGAATTGGATTATATTCGAAATCCAATAGTCCAATAGAATAGTTTTTATTTTAATTTACTAAACGTCAACTGTCAGCTGCTGTCAAACAGCATCACGCAGCATTGTTATTTTGCTTACTTGGCAGCACTTTCATTTAACATGAAAATGTATATTTTCATATATTTTTTATAATTATATATCCATGTTAAATTCAAATTCACATTTAACATTTTGTTTCACTTAAATACATAAGTAAATATACGAAATTTCAATATTTCATCAATCAAAACAACAGCCGAAGGTTTGTGTCCACACTGAAACAGCAGCATAGTTTGTGTTTACGCTACAAACTCAAACACTCAACCAAACACCATAGATACATATGTTTGAGTGTATGTGTTTAAACAATTTTCATTTGAGAAATTTAAATATTAGGATGATATCAACCAATATGAAATGTATATCAAACGAAAGATAACATCTTCATTTACCTACAAAAAAATTTTTAAAAAAAGTTATCTCGCCGTTTCCTCATAATCAATGAAAAAAAGATTACAACAATAACAATCTGACATGACTCCCTATACCGTAAGGTAAGACGTATTCTACGTCAAAAATTCTTTATCACGGAAACGGAGCGTCCAATCGAAAAATAACCAATTTTGCCATATTGAAGTCATCCATTGGTTAAAGCCATTGGTTAAAGACGCGACGTTTCCGAGTTTTAGCCATTTTTGAATTTCAGCAATTTTCTTATTTTGGCGATATTTTGGAAAAAATATTGAACCAATTTATGAAACAGCCTTAGTTGTTTAGTTATTTTTCGATTCGACGCTCCGTTTCCGAGTTATAGACTTTTTTTTAATAATTTTTTTGTATTTTCGAACAAAACTAAGGATGGGTTAAAAGTGGGTAAGATTTTTCCTACGCCGTGGATAACTACCTATCATTCTTCCCATTACCCTGAGGGTAATGAGTAATCGTGATCGGAAGTTCCCCATTGTCGTGGGAAGCTACCCGTTATTTTCTCCATACCTTGTGGGTAATGGTTAAACGTTCACTATACATTCCCCACGGCGATATGATCAAAATGATCAATGCTGTTGCCGCAATCAAAATTTTACAACAACCACAACAACTAAAATTATTTGCCATTTGGTTGTTTGGGCGATTTGCACTGGCCCGCAAGATCGCCCGATTTAACCGGTCCAGACTTATTTTGTGGGGTTTTTTGAAGTCCCGTGTTTACGTGAACAAGCCTGAGACCCTGGAAGCCCTCAAGGTCAACATTCGACACGAGTGCGAGAATCTGTCGCCCGAAGTTCTCGCCAAAGTGATGAAAAATGCCATAAAACGAGCCCGTATGGTAATCAATTGTGACTGCGCCCATTTAACCCATATCATCTTCTAAACTTAACCAATAAAATTCTAAAGGTTCAAATAAACATAATCAAAAAACAGAATCGAAGTTTTTCATTTAGAAAAAAAAAATGAGAGCCAAACAACAGCTGATGACTTCTTTTGAAACACCTTGTACAAATGCTATTTGAGAAAAATACAATGTTCGAGAGGAGAAAATTGACCCTTTCGTGGTGTCAAAAATCGAAATCATACACATCTTCATAAGACATCTTCGGTGAATCTTCTACAACGCATGTGACCTCAGCTAGAACCACTTGAATATATTTGTAAGGCCCATGTAGAATCTTGGAAATAATCAAAAAATTCATTGATTCCTATACAGACTTTTCTATTTCATGTAGCAACTTCTGGAGCTTTTCCCCTCTAGATTAGATCTAATTCCGTAAAAATCTTATTGCTAGTTAAAATATCTTCGTATTAGACCGGGCCTTCGTGTCCATTCGCCACACAGTAGAACTTAATGCACCATTGAAATCGAGGGGATGTCTTCTTTCACTTAAGTTGTTTCACTCTAAGTTTTCGATAATATTATAGGCCCTACTTGGATCCCATCGGCCGTCGGTGGTGCAATGGTAGTGTGCGTGGCTCTTGTGCATGAGGACGTGGGTTCGATCCCTACTCTGACCACCATAAAAGAAAAATTTCTTTCGACGGCGGTCACCTCGCTTAGTGACGGCGACACTATCGAGTATTAAGCCATGAAAAAAGCATCTCAAAATACCGTTCGGAACCGGTGTAAAACTGTAGGTCCCAATCAGTGAGTGTAAAACTAGAACGCGCACAGCTCACTAGTTGTGAGAAAGCTCTCCCTAAACCCTTCATGGGATGCAACAGGAAACCATTTATTTTATTTGGATTGGATCCCATAAACACACAAAATGGGTGAAGCTGCGTACAAGACGGATATCCTGTGACTATTTCCTTTCCATTGCGCATCCATACATTGCGTTCGTTATTTTAGATTTTAAGGAAATTTCTCTCATTCTAACAATTTATTTGCACTCTGAGAACATTTGGTAGGTTAAGACGAGATGTAGTTTTTCCCCAAGATCTTAATTTCTGAATTTATTATCCCAAGATCTCGGCCTCCATATTAAATAGTTTAAACGTGTTTATCTTCCAGATACTGATGCCCTTCGTTAATGAACGATACAAATAGATGTAGTCGATTTTGAAATCTGTGAAAACGAAGAATTGCAGAATGCAAATATGCATGAACACTAAAGGTAAGAACATTATAATAATTTTGACTTTTTGTTTAACTTTTTGAATGAAACACAGATTTTTTAGAAATAAAATTATTTTTCAACATAATCTCAACAGAGTCCCCATAGTATTTATCAAGCATTTTCTTGTTTTGATTGACGTTTTTTTCGTAAAAAATAATGTTTAACTCGAAATTCACTTTTTTCCATTTTTAAAAATATGCACGAGGTTGTATGTTTTGAACAGCTGTTAAACGCAAAGTAAGTGACGGAACTTGCTCAAAATTTGACAGTAGTCTATTAACAGGTGGTACTTGATGGGAGCAGTGTTGCATTTCATTATAAGTCACTGACCTATTGATCCGCCCCTACAGCTTACGGTTCGTTACAATGCGGTTGTTTATTTAAAGGATATTTTTAGTTTAAAGGACTAGCATGTTAATACTAAATGCAATCTATTAATTAATAATAGTCCCGAAGCCTGTTTTCCCTATTTAAAGGTTATTCATGCCTTTGATCAATATCAGTCATCGCTCAACCTAATTTCACATCTGGAAAAATGAAGTTACAAACATTGGTCCTTCGAGCCGGAATATTGGTCCTTCGAGCCGGATCAATGTTTGTCTTATCACCTGTCTTACGTTATGGACAATTGCCGCAGGAAACATGTCCGCGTTTTAAGTAGTTTCATAAAATTGTGGGTGGTGCAATGGTTAGTGTGCGCGGTTGTTGTACATGAGATCCAGGGTTCGATCCCTGCTCTAACCATCTTAAATTTCTTTCGGCGGCGGTCACCTCGCATGCATAGTGATGTTGACACTATCGTGCATTTAGCCATGAAAAGGCTTCTCAGACTACCATTCGGAACCGTTGTAAAACTGTAGGTCCCAATCAGTGAGTATAAATCTAGAAAGCGCACAGCTCACTTGGTTGTGAGAAGCTCTACACAATTCCTTCATGGGATGTAGTGGGACGAAATTTATTTGTTTTCAGGAAACCTCTGCATCTTTGGTTTTCACTGGCTTCCTTAATCTTTTACATTCTGTCCTCCTGCTATGGCGGCATATTTGGTGTTCTTGCAACTCCGGCTGATCGATATGGCTGTGGCGTCTGTGGCATTGACACTGTGGATAGTGCCCCTTTTGTGACATCGATTTCTACACCTGGTTCACGATTTGGTATACTCAAATGTGGTGTAACTTCTGCCGAATCAGTACGTCAATCGAATCAACATTTCAACTGAATCAGCATCTCAAACGGTATTGCCAGATGCGATATTAGGCTGCTGTCTATCCGCTGTTGCTCGGTGGCATGATGGAAAGTATTTGAGGTGAATTGAGCTGCATTTAGGTTCTCGTTAGAGCCGGATTCAAGTTAACCTTCATTGTTTTGGCTACTACTTGATCTATGGTGGGTTGCTATGGAACCATGTTTCGCCCGGTACTTACGAAACGGTACACTAGCACTTCCAGATTGAGGCGAAAAATAGCCAGACACTCATTCGCAGTTATTAAAAAAGATTGAGTTTGTGGTTGGAGAATGAGCAAACGCGGCACCCAACTTTTTCACACCAATGCGATCATGCAAAATGAAAACCACAGACCAATATCTTATGGCAATGGCTTCTATAATGTGGGGTACATTCAATTTCAATATCCCCGCAAGGTTTATGTCGTTGTTTTTTCACGATTGTTTCGGATGGAAAATTGTTTTTCGGAAATCCATTTTTTGCGCTTGAAGCAATGTTATGACCTTTTTCGACCCACTGTCATTTGAAGTGGTAATAACGATGCAGTGATTGTGTTTCTGTCTTAAGTGCCACAATATACATTTGCCTTGGTTCATTTTATGAGGATTTTCTCAGAAAAAAAAATCATCCTTATTATTGGCCATTTTAGAGCCTCCACCCAAATTCATATCTTTTTAGAATCCATTTGGCGGTTATACAGAAAACAAACAACTAACCAACAAACAAATACACAGAGAGAACAGACGTCTCATTACATGCGAAATTAAATTTTAAATGTTTATTTAATGCATTTTCTCATAACAGCCCTGAGGGGGTTCCCACAAAAATTCCAACTACCACGAGGGGTGCATAAATGTCTATGGAGTAGCCAGTCATCAATATGAAGTTTGATGGCTGGCTGACTGGCAGATGGGGGTGAGGCTTTAATTGAATTGACTTGTGTGACGGGTAAGGGCGTTCTTGTCAAAACATATCAAAATATTATCCTCCGTCCTAGAAAATGCTGAAAAAATCCAATTGAAATCTCCCAAAATAAAAAGCCCATTCAATTTATATTTTTGGTATTCCACATGTTTGTTCGTGGTAATACCGCGGCGGTTGGTCTTTTTTTTTTTGGTTTGTTTGGTCACAACTCATTTAAGAAACCCACAAACGCCGCTAAGGATACATATTTTCATTCACGTCCTAAACCAACCGACCGGCTGTCCAATGCCTTAAGGTCTAAGATTTGTGTTGACGTGCGTCCTTTGGCCTTTCCTTTTTTTGGTAACATAAAAATATTTAGAATTTAATAAGAGAAATGTCGACTTTGCATCACGTTGAGCTTTCAACGTCGCCGTATCCTTAAATACGGTTTAATCAAAAATCCATTCACTGAAATTGCGTTTCAGTTCTTCCCTCTCTCTCTCTTTCATATTTGTGCCTCACATTTGGGAAACATTAAATAAAGAATATTTTGGTTTTTATTTGAGAAATGTTAACCTTTTTTTCAACAATTAACTTTAGAGACTAAAAAAGGGAGCAAACATTTCCCCGAGTTCCCATAATTTCTTTGAGCCGAGTAGCATGGTGTCCTCTAGGTATGGACTCAATTAAAAATGTATTTACACATATAAGTTTTACAAACTCATACTACACACGAGATTTCTGGTCTCACGGTCTCATTGTTTGAACCTGCCTCAAAACCCAGAAATTCCCCAATCATTTATTTGCACATGACCATAAATTTAAAGCTTAATAACGAAGCCAACCCAGCCCCTTCATCGTCACTGGCGCTTTACAATCTCCAAAAGGATGAAGCGAAAGCAAATACAAATACAGCGACTGGTCCTAGTTATAGCAGTATTAAGGATGCAACATAAAAAGGATATTGGAAAGTACACGCTGAAAATTATTCGGCCCTAGCAACATATTGCAGGAAACATGTACATGCTTACAAGCACTATTTTCATGAATTGAAGATTTGCTGCATTTTTGTTTCTCTGTTGTCTGTCTCGTACTTGTTTTTAGCGGTTTTCAACAAAAAATCCCCATTTGGGTCTCAAAAACATATATTCTAGCTTATTAATCATTGTGTCTCGAACATGTTATATTGAATAGCAAACACAACGTGTTTGGGCACAAGTATAGTATATTTGCGACAAGCTACAAACACGTTATATTTGCATCCAAACAACTATAAAAAGACAGATTTTTCAGCGTGTAGTAAACAGTTAAACTGGTCTTATTCAAACTTTATTAACATTTTAGAAAATTTCGACAACAATTTGAGCACAAGCAGCATTTCTAAATTATCAAATCAGCTTTAATAGTTATAGATAGTTATAGAACAAAACACAAAAATTAGCTCAAAAGGCCGACAAGTAGCACTGTGATTCTTCAGCACAAAGGACCACATTTCAGCCTTCTCGTCCTGGCTTTAATAACAAAACCCACTGGACATAAATCTAAAAAGTAAGGGAACAACCCAGAATTGTAAGAAAGTCACTGTTAATTCTGAGCACCCAACACGAAGGACTACATTTCTGAAATCACAATGTGTCTCAAATATCAAACTTTTATTTCGATCTAAGTCGACACAGTTGCTTGCAGTATAAAAATCCCTACAAAACTCCCAAAATTCATACTTACTTAAATATCCGGTCTCGAACAACCCCGCGGGGGTCAGGGAAACACGACGATATCATATTTCGCCAACCAGTACGATCTTTTGCCTTATCGCTCCAGTTGGTCATAGCAAGTGTACGCAGGAATTCGTCAACATGATCCCTCCAGCGGAGACTTGATGTTCCTAATTTTCGACTTCCTTCGAGTTCGGTTTCGAAAACCCTTCATGCTGGTTCATCTTCATTCATTCTACTGACATGGCCTAGCCAGCCCAATCGCGTTATTTTGATCCGTTTAACTACATATGACAATGTCGGGGCATAGCTCATACAGCTCATGGTTCATGTGTCGCAGATACTCGCCGTTGAGTACTATAGGGCCATAAATATGTCCGAGTGTTTTTCTCTTGAAGATCCCTACAGCTGTTTCGTCTGCTTGCGATAAGAACCAGGATTCTGTGCCATAAAGCAAGATATAAGACTGTCCGTGGAGGTGGAAAGTTTCTGATAGCCATTCACTTGGCAGTGGTTAGAAATGATTCCTTCATTGAGCAGTCCAAGCAGCTCACTACTTATCACTACTTATCGGAAACCTCCGTTAGCTAACTTGAGGAGAACGTGGAACAAATGAGCAGTCTGATTGGTTAAGCGATCACTGATATACCTCAGGTTTAGTAGGTGACTTTAGTGTCACTGAAGCTGATCAAGCTATCGGGCATATTCTTTTGCCGGTAGAAGGCGGATGAGCCAAACATATGGGCCAACGGCGGATAGAAACCAAAAGAAATATATCCAGGTTAAACATATTGCATCTTGGGCTGCGTCTGATCCATAATGGGCGGCTGCAATAAAATATCCTGGCAGTAGGTACAATTCAAAAACCCGGTGGACTGGCACCGCCACCGCCACTCTGAAAAAACCGGCCGCTGTAACACATTCTCTAAAACATATTCTACAGGAACCATGTCTATGTTTGGAACAAACTTCAAACATTCATATGTTTGCAAGTCCCAAACTCACTTGTATTTAAATGCAAACAGTAGCATGTTTACTTGCAAACATGTATTTGTTTACGTGGACACATATGCATTCTTCATTCCAAACATCAACATACTTACGTGGAAACTTTCTCATGTTTCCCGCAAACCTTCATATACCTCCGAGGAAACATAAGCATTTCCTCCCAAACGTAATAATATTTAGAAACGAATTATGCTTACATTTCAATATATGTGTACATATATTATTTTTGAAAATTAATTTTATCAATATAAATCCTCATTTATAAATAACAATGTGTGTAATTTTTTAAGTCATGGAAATGTAACCAAATACGGGCACCACTACGGGATAAAAAACCAAACAAAAGGCCCGTGTCTCCTAGTTTTGCCCAAAGTCATGCACTTTTATTTATGGGCCCCCAAAGAATTGGGTCCTTTGTATAATTTTTGGAAAAAAAGTGATCATTTTGTAAGGCTCATATCTTGCAAGCCGTTCGGAATTTTGATATCCTCTCTGAGGGAAAGTTGTAGGTCTTGTCATAAATTGTGAACATATAAAATCAAAAAAAACTTCATCTTCAAGGTCAAAATCGCAAAAAACTTTAACAAATTCGATTATGTTTTTTAACTTTTTTCCCCTGTTCAGGTCCATAGGTACCAAACCGTTAAAAATTCAGGGAAACAATCAACTACAAAAATGTACCCATGATCTCAGTAAACAACTTTCAAGAACATATGAACTTCCTAGGAATGAGAGTAAATCCCTCAGAGAGTAAATGAAAATTCCGAACGGTTTGCAAGATATGAGCCTTACAACATGATCACTTTTTTGCAAAAATGACACTGAGGCCCCAACTCTTTAGAGGCCTATAAAAAAAAGTGCATGACTTTGGGCAAAACTGGGAGACACTGGTCTTTTTTTTTGGTATTTTATCACGTAGTGGTGTCCGTGTATGGTTATATTTTTTGGTGTTGCACTGTGTAATCAATCAAAATCAAAAGATTTAAAACGGCCGTTTTTACATTTACTTGCATTGAATGCATTATTTGTTTTTTTTTGTTAAAAAAATCTTTGTTCTCTCACATATTTGTTTTCAGAAGGTTTCAACTATGCGTTGGTTATCACTATACGTTGGTACACAAACAATATACTTATATACAAGTCTAGTTCATGCAAGCCAAGCGTAGATTAATTACTTGTGCTTTTTTTTATTATATTTCACAAAGGGACCGCCGTTCCGATTTTCTTAGTAAAGGCTCGGACAGGCAAAGGGCTTCACGTTGTTCCCCTTTCTAGTTTCTTTCCTCAGAATCGCTTCCCATTTTGGTAGCACACATACATATATACGAAACACATACACAAAAACCAAAGCAACATCACAAACCATTTAACCGACCGAACCTTTGTTTACTGTTTTTTCACTGATCAAGCGCTTTTGATATCCTCTATCCGATGAACCATTGACGAGTGATTAACCGAAACTTAAACTCCATACATCAGCCAAAATTAGAAACACGGACTTCGTCCGCATTTTACACACACATTCAGGAATATATTATTACTGAAAGAATAATACAAAAATACAGATACACAGTTACAAGATAGAGTCTCTCGTTCTCTCTTTGGTATTCTCTTGCTCTCGGCAGATCATAAAGGGTGAAACAAACACAGCCATATATTTCTATCATAAGCACATATATATTTGGGGCGCAAACACATCTATTATAACTTATTAATCATTGTAATCAGTCAAACATATAACATTGAATAGCAAACACAATGTGTTTGGACACAAATATATTATAATCGAGACAACCTACAAACACACGTTATATTTACATTCAAACATCAAAAAGCGACAGAGTTTTCAGTGTGTATACATAAACAAAAAAGAGACAACAAAATTCCCAATATATTGAAGTAAATGCAATACAGTGCCCGCCGCCGCGTACATCACGCGCGCCCCTTCCACCAACACCATCTATACAGATATGCCAGAAAAGTGAAGTATCTGAATATGACACCCATGAGGAGTCGGCTGAGTTCCTCTGTCTTTAGAAGGGCGAAAACCATGATCGCCCTCCTTATCGTATCATTTGAGATGACGAAGTCTAGACATATATCACCGACTGGCTGTTGCTGCTGGTCCTGCTTCTCCAGCCGGCAAGAGAGCTGTCATTAGTAGTCTCAGAATTTGCTCGATTCCATTCATTTTCCTTATAATCAACCATTGTTTCGGTCTGCATATGGGTTTTCCACAGGTATTGTTTAATCTTAGAAACATTATTAACGTTATCATTCTATCCACTAAATAGTTTCCAGAAGCACCGTTTCATTATCCATAACACCATGTTGTACTCACCGAGATTCCTATGATAGTCATCCCTGTGTTAATTTTTTCCCTTCCCAGGTGCGCAATTTTAGAGCCTACGCACTGTTTTACCTATATTTTGCGAAGGCGGGTTCCCTACGGTGATTGCCAAGCAATACCATCACAAAGTTTAAATCATTCGGAGTCGGTGAAAAGCCGTTGGTCCCTCACAGCGTATCTACAACTTGAACCTGGATTCGGGCAAAGAAAACGCGAATTTATAGTAGAAATCAAACGTTAGGCGAGTTAGGGTTATACAATCAGGCAGGGATAGATCTAATATGACCATTTTGTGACCATTTGAATAAAACATATTTTATTCTGTAAAAATAGTTGTATTTCTAATCATAGTTTCTTATAGCTCGACAAATTTAGTCCAAGGATTTTCAAGGTTTGATAATCCTTCAAAATTATAGCTTTTCTTTAGGTCCTCGACCCATTTCATCAGGTTTGGAAATACAAAGTAGTCAAGTGGCCGTCGGTGGTGCAATGACTAGTGTGCGCGGCTTTTGTGCATGATATCGGGGGTTTTATTCCTGCTCTGACTATCTTACATTTCTTTCGATGGCTGACACCTCGCTTAGTGATGGCGACATTATCAAATATTTAGTCAGGAATAAGTTTCTCAAAATACTGTTCGGAATCGGTGTAAAACTGTAGGTCCTAATCAGTGAGTGTACATTTAGAAACCCCACAGTTCACTGGTTGTGAGACACTCTCCCGAATCCCTTCATGGGATGTAATGGGAAACCATTTTTTTTTCTGGGGCTAAATCCGGAGAACATTACGGACAAAGTAGCAATTGGTAGCCCAATTTAGGGATTTTTGTCATGGCGACTACATACCTGTGCGGCGGGGCATTGTCATGGTGGATGATCAGCTTTTTCTTCACCAAAACTGCGGTCGCCTTTTGCTTCAAAAAAATTTCGAATCTGTCCAACAGCTGCGAATAACATTCCAAAAAACTGTCGTCAGGGCCTTGTAGGCCGAGATACACACTTTGGCCTTCTTTGGTACACGTTCACCAGATAAGTTCACTGCTTTGACTATTCCTGTGCATCTGGTGTATTGTGGTGGAACCATGTTTCGTTCACGGTTACAAAACGATGGAAAAACCGCATTCCGAGGTTGAATATCGCCAAACACTCCTATGAAGTGGTCACATGGTTGCGCTTATGGTCGAGTGTGAGTAAGCGCGGCACCCATCGGGAGGAAAGCTTTTCATGTCCAAACATTGCATGTACATTTTTATGGAGCCACTTAGTTGAGATGCCTATAGCCTCAGTCACCACACAGTAGAAGGGTTCAAAAGGGCTACTCGCAAAATGGGTGCCGCGTTTGCTCATAATTCACCACTACAGCAATTGCGTTACTACGTCGTTTGAATGTTCCGCATTATACGCCGGCAATGCGGACGGGTTTTACCAAATTTCACAGTCTCATTCTCATGTTCGATGGAGGTGCCAAAAACAGGAATGCTCATGACTGATTTGCTCGCGATATAACTTTAAATGAAAAAAATGTATAGAGAGTATAGATGCCACAGGGATATCGTATGTTTGATTTCTGTCTCTTCTGTATCAGTAGAAGAGTTCGAAAGAGCTACTCGTAAGATGAATGCCGCGTTTGCTCATAGTTCACCACACCAGCAATTGCATGACTACTTCATTTGAATGTTCAGCGTTTTACACCGGCTATCCGGAAGAGTTTTTACCAAGTTTCACAATCTCATTTTCATGTTGGATGGCGGTGCCAAAAATAGGACTGCTAATGACTGATTTGCTCGCGAATAACTTTAAATTAAAAAATTTATAGAGATTGAAGATGCTACAGGGATGTCGTATGTTTGATTTCTGTCGCTATTATATCAGTAGAGGAGTACGGCCGTGGGTGGTGCAATGGATAGTGTGCGTGCTCTTCTACATGAAATCCTAGGTTTGATCCCTGCTCTGACCACCTTAAATTTCTCTCGGCGGCGGGCACCTCGCATAGTGACCGCGACACTATGGAGTATTTAGCCATGAATATGCTTCTCAAAATACCGTTCGGAACCGGTGTAAAACTGTAGGTTCCAATCAGTGAGTATAAAACTAGAAAACTGAGAAGATGTCCTCAATTGCTTCATGAGATGTATTGGGAAACCATTTTTGTTTTGTTAGAAGAGTACGAAAAGGCTACTCGCAAGATGGGTGCCGCGTTTGCTCATAATTCACCACAACAGATCGCGTGGCTACTTCGTTTGAACGTTCAGCGTTGTTCACCGGCTATCCGGACGACTTTTTACCAAGTTTCACATTGTCAGTCCCATGATCGACGACGGTCCAAATATTCACTTCGTTCTTGATTTCCCGCGTTGCAACTTTAAATACCACAATGTAGGGAGAGAGTGGGCACTACTGGAATGTCGTACGGCTTATCTCGTTCGATTTTGTATTAGCAGATCGGTATGAAAGAGCTACTCTCAAGATGGGTGCCGCGTATGCTGTTAATAGAGAACACAAACAATCGCGTTAATATTTCAGCCGTAATGCGAACGTGCGGTTTCATTTCACAACCGTAGACGAAACTTGGAATCATTCCACAGAAAAACAACCAAATTAGCTGTAATCGATGTTATAGGTTGGCACAATCACAGTAGGTGTCACCACACCCGAATTAGAGGTTTTCACAAACGTATTAGAATTTGTTACAACCTACTATACGGGGCTTCAACCGAATTTCAGTTGGGGAGACAAAATTCAGTCGTGACAACTTCAGTTCCGTTGTCGCACCTAAATGTTCGGTTGAGGCAAAGAATTTTCATCTGCTGCAACTTCTTTTCAAACAAGGGTTTGCTTCAAACGAATTCAAGTTGTGGGGACTAATTGATACTATAGGGGCTCCAATCGAATTTCATTGGTGGGGACAAAATTCAGTCGTGACAACTTCAGTTCCTTTGTGGCACCTAAATGTTCGGTTGTTGCAACGAATTTGTGGCTGCTGCAACTTCTTTCCAAACAAAGGGTTCGTTTTAAATGGAACCTTTAGTTATAGCTGCAATTCCAGCATCGATTGCTCTTTAAGTGACCATCGCTATTCCTGTTTTACATACCGCATGACATCTACAACTGTACACACACCATTCACGTGTCCATGGAGTAAACGACACATGCGAAAATATCAAATATTGTACCGCGTGAGATGGCCTTCCAGCCCGCCGTATGCGAAGCTCAAAGACCGTGTGCCATTGGAGGAGAATGTGCGCCAGCAGCAGCCAGCTAACGGTAGCAATAAATCGCTGAAAGCAAATAAATCACAATACAACACAAACAAAATGCTACAGCAACTGGAGAAGCTTTATAGCATACAGACTTGGAGCTCTGGCTTCCCATTCGCTCTATGTTGATCCACTACGACAAACATATTTTCACAAACTCATGCTTCAGTTAATCCTTCTGCTACAGCACAAAAAACAAGGATTTTTATAATCGAATGCATGTGAATTTTGCGGTAAAAATTCCAACATTTGTGAGAAGCCGAATGAACCAATAATGATGATCAGCGCCAGGATATAAAATCGCATTACGCGTCCAAAGTTCGCCAAAGGATAAGAGAAAATTAAAGCATAATTTCTACAACTTAAATGTACGAGGAAACATCAAAAAGGCTGACCTTTGTATATAAATTGTCTGCAGAGTCAAATGAGATTTCTCGGAACAACGGAAATTCTCGATTTATGGTCAGCCAAGCAAGGATCCAATCCTAAAAGGATAAATAAACGCCACAAAAATTAACGAGCTGCAAACAACACATACACTACGCAAATATATTAAAGATAATTTATGAGCTAAAACTGGAAACATTTGAGGTCTTGTAACCTAACAAACAAATGGGAAACGGTTAACACCCGTGTAACATGAACATCCTTTAGAAGATCACACCATCCAATGTGATAACAAGGTAACCTCAAAAATGTTAATCCAAGCAGCCAGCCATCCAGCTAGTAGGATACAATAAATTCTCTGTCTCCTTTAAGATATATGGCGGGGCAAAGATGTCAACTGTAGCACCACCCTTAAAATCCAACCGAAGTTAGTTACGCTACTCGAATTTTAATACATCCTAGATAAGTCTAGCGGTGGTAAGTAACAAACCCATACTACCATCTAAGGGTTGAATTTTTTTTTTGCTACCAGCAAAAAGGATCTGCTTATTCTTAGCGGAAAAATATAATTTATTTATTTGTTCATCTACGATTTACAGCCCATAGATCATCTTTAAGCAACCCTGCGCAATGAATAAATCTTCACTCTAAGAGAGAATTTTACTTAAACTCCGAAATTATCGTAGAAATCTCTTTTAGCTTCCCTGTTCCATTTAAAGTATATCCCATAAATTATGAACCCAATTCATTTATATTTGTTCCTTTAGTCAATGAGTGTTGATTTATTACCCAATTCCGCAAAGAGAAAATAACAACAAAATATGAGTTACCAATTTTTATTGTTCCCATTTCAAGATCATGTTCATGGTATGTCTATCTATGAATAGATTTTCTTCAAATTCTGAAAGGAAACTTTGAAAACCAGAAGACTTTCGCATTTTAAAATTCCAAATATGAAAATTAATACGTTTATGATTTATCTGCCCCACGAGAGTTGAAACAGATGTAAAAGTATTACAGCGCAATTGCACATCCGGCGAAGGAATATTGTACACGACCAGTCTAATCCCATTCATCTATTGCACTCTACAGGACGAAGGTCTTAATCCTTAACCAGTTACTTGCATTAAATTTACTATAGTGAGAATTTACCTACACGTGTCCTCTTTTTCTATTGGGAACAAACTTTACGCATTTCGTTCGTAGCCAACGTTGAAAAAAGCAGCCCCAGAAACATGTTGCAGGAACCATGCATATGTTTGCAAACACTGTTGTCATGAACTGGTTATCAGCTGCTTTCTGGATGTTCTTTGTTGTCTGTTACGTTTTTGATTTCCGTAATCTTCAACAAACCGAGCCACATTTGGGTCACAAAAAACTATATTTTATCCTCCGGATCATTGTTTGGACACAAGTATACTATATTTGCAACAAGCTACAAACACATAATATTTTCGTCCAAACACCAAAGAAAAAGTTACATGAGGTGTCAGGAGACACCCGGTTGGAACGAAGTTTCTATCGCTATATATTATGTACTAGTTAGTTCCTACACGCCTAAGGTGCCCGTTGAAAAATACGATAATTTAAAAGGGTCTCTAGGAGTCGACAGCTTAGTGACACGCCAAATTGGGAAGCTTCTGGTAGATAGATCCGTCAGAAAACTGAATGTGGTGGTATTACAATTGCTACGAACGTTAACAGGGGGACACCGCAGTTATCAGCTGCTTTCTGGATGTTCTTTGTTGTCTGTTACGTTTTTGATTTCCGTAATCTTCAACAAACCGAGCCACATTTGGGTCACAAAAAACTATATTTTATCCTCCGGATCATTGTTTGGACACAAGTATACTATATTTGCAACAAGCTACAAACACATAATATTTTCGTCCAAACACCAAAGAAAAAGTTACAGGAGGTGTCAGGAGACACCCGGTTGGAACGAAGTTTCTATCGCTATATATTATGTACTAGTTAGTTCCAACACGCCTAAGGTGCCCGTTGAAAAATACGATAATTTAAAAGGGTCTCTAGGAGTCAAAAGCTTAGTGACACGCCTAATTGGGAAGCTTCTGGTGGATAGATCCGTCGAAAAACTGAATGTGGTGGTGTTACAATTGCTATGAACGTTAACAGGGGGACACCGCAGGAAGAGTTTTGTCTCCACTATTATGTTCAACTCTGTCAATGAACTGCTTCTTGTATTGGACAGGGCCGAATGACAGGTCTTTGCCTATGCCGTTGATATTGCTATCATATGTACGGCTAGAAACCTCAATTTACTTAGCATTCGTACAACCAGCCTACTTAGTCTGATTTCGAACTGGACCGCTAACAACGGACTATCGCTTAACCCACTTAAAACCGAGCTTATCTTGTTCTCTCGGAAATATAAAATACCCGCAGTCAGTGGGATGCGGAAGGGTAAAGGAAATTTTGCTTTTTAAGAAAATTCAATTTGCTGTAAGAAAAGTACTTTGTAAGAAAAGGTACTGATTTAAAAAAAATTATTTTTTCAAGAAAATTGCTGTAAATTATCAAACGTCCGGCTTAACTTTGTCTTATTCAAGAGAATTACATATGTATGTTTCATTTCCATTTCATTTGTACCTACTCTCATTGGATACTAGACTATGTTAATGATTTTACTTGGAGGCACCTAAGCCTGCAACTCTTGTTTAAAAGTGTGATTCGATTTCATCCTCCGACGAATGAAAACGTTAAAACTAAAGCGCTCCCCCCTTTTCATTTAATAATCTAATGAATTAGAAAAAGCATTAAGCCTCTAACTGACCTTAGGGACCTTAGAGGCTACTGCACTAATTCTGAGAACGAGTACTGACGAGGAGTAGCGATTTACATTAAGAGGGGAATAGTTTTTCATACTGTTTCAACGTCAGCTGCTCCCGACCTTGTTGAATATGTTCTTGTCGAAATTAAAAGTAGCAACGGTAAGCTACTTGTGGGCGCAGTCTATAGACCAAATCGGAACATTAGTTTTGATTTATTTGTTTCCAATATAGAATCATACTCCATTATGTATGACGACATCCTAATCGCAGGCGATTTCAACTCTAACATACTAATTGAATCCAACTTAATCGACAAATTAATACCCCTCAGCCTCTCTCCTGTTAATTCCATCTTACCGACGCATTTTTCTTCTACCCGAAATACCCTACTTGACCTGTTTTTAGTTTGTGGTACTTCAAAAGTCCTAATATATGACCAACTTACTGCTTCTTGCTTTTCAAAACATGACCTCATTTTCACAACATATGACTTCATGTTATCCATTACTGAAGAGTGTATTACTTTTAGAGATTTTAAAAATATTGATCTACATCTCTTGGAAGAAGAGTATTCCAGAATTGATTGGGGTTTAATATACTCGATGATGTCAGTTGATGAACAGATATCTTTTCTTGAGAAAAATCTGGAGTACTTATTCAATCTGACAGTACCTCTCAAAACCAAAATTGTACGACACGGTAGACGTCCTTTGATTTTTGATGAAATGGTAGAGATTTAAAATCGTTGAGTTTCATGAAATTTACCGAAGATTAAGAAAACTTGCGAACAAACTTATTAAGAGTGCAAAATCTAAGTATTATGCCGATAAATTCACTACTGCTGTGGGGTCTAAGAAAAAGTGGCAAATTATTCAGGAAATTGGTATTGGGAAAAGTTGCAAACACGTTCCTATTGATGTAGATGCTAATAAGATTAACGAAAGTTTTTTGAACATACGCTTGACTAGGACAGATGTAGAATTTTATAAAGAACAGCAGTATACTGCCACTGAAACTTTTTCTTTTGCTGGTGTCAGTCAATCTGATGTGTTAGCGTCCTGTTTGTCGATCACATCTAATGCTGTTGGAATAGATTACATGCATTCTAAATTTTTTAAAATGTTATTGCCGAAACTTCTGCCAATTGTAAGATGTATATTCAACAAGATACTCTATACTAGTCATTTCCCCAGCAACTGGAAGAAAGCTAGAATCTTACCTATACCAATATCTATCTCTGACTACAGGCCTATTTCAATTCTGACATTTCTTTCAAAAGCATTTGAACGTATTTTACATAATCAGATATTCGACTACTTGGACTCCAGATCTCTACTTACGGACCGTCAATCAGGTTTTCGTAAAGGGCAGAGTTGCATTACTGCTCTAATTTATGTTGCAGAGGATATTAGAAAGGACCTTGATGAAAGCAGAATTACCTTTTTAGTACTATTAGAACACTCCAAGGCCTTTGATACGGTAGATCATTCGATTTTGTGCACTAAATTAAAATAACAGTTTAATTTCTGCAGTACTGCAACACGTTTAATTGAATCTTACTTGACAAATAGGTACCAATAGGAAGTCAAAATCGTCAATGCTATCAATAAATCGAGGTGTCCCACAAGGCTCAATCATTGGGGCTTTACTTTTCTCTATGTATGCAAATGATCTGCCAACTTATCTCTGTGAATGTAGCGTACGTATGTACGCGGACGATGTTCAGCTTTACTTAAGCTGCGAGCCGGAACATATTGATCAATGTGTTAGAACCCTGAGTCAAAATCTTAACAGAGTAAATCGCTGTGCATCGGGAAATGGTCTTGCCATAAATCCCGGAAAATCTAAATCTATTGGAAAACGTTCAATATTGCCCACACAAACTCCACAAATTATGCTTAATAATCAGAAAATCAAAATCGTTAAAACTGCGAAAAACTTAGGAATTATTTTTAACTCCAGCTTAACATGGTTGGATCATATTAATACCATATGTGGACGCACTTTCTCAATGCTCAGAAATCTATGGCAAACACAATATTGTACCCCCATTGGAATTAGAAATTTACTAGCCAAAATGTATATTATGCCTGTTTTATTGTATGGTAGCGAACTGTTTGCTAGCTGTGATTCGCAAAGTAGAAGAAAACTTAACGTTACTTTCAATAACGTTATACGCTATGTTTACGGTTTAAAGAGATACGACCACATTTCGTCTTTTTCTCATCAGCTTTGACAATTTGCTTAAGATAAGGGTATTGGTTTTTTTACCCAAAATCATCAACACAAAACAGCCACTACACCTCTATAGATGAATTTCATTTAAAAATCGAGATAAAACTGAAATTTTGAACCCGACCACCTCAGATATCGATGAAATTTTGTTCATAGCTAAATTTGATCAATACAACAAACAAACTCTCATTTTTAGAAATAACTGTTTTGGTATTTTTTGGGCGTGGCACAGCGGGAAAGTTTTCGAAAAAACGCGAAAATGGTCGAAAAGAGCTCCATTTAAACTACAATAACTCAGAATCGGCTGAACCGATTTCCATGATCTTGGCAGCATTAAAAAGATATTTTAACAGGCTTTATGACACGGTTAAAAAAAAAAGTTTTTTATATAATTTTTTAAGTAGTGTCACTTCTAGTAATACGTACCGAAAGTTTTCGAAATAATTCGAATAACAGCGAAAATATCAGGTCACATTCTTACACATTTACAAAATAGTTCAACAATTCTAACAGTTTTTAAATGTTTACAAATAAAAAACCATCAACAATTGTTTATATTATTTGCCATGTTTTTATTAATTTGTGTTTTATTTTATTTACATTTTTTTTAAGTTAATTATTTGTAAGAAATTTTGCGCTAAAAAAACTAAAAAAGAACCCATTTTTATTTTTTCATATGGTATAGGTGAAGGATAAACCTTTCTAAAAAAATACTACACTGTAAAAAAACCCTTGATTTTTTTGGTTTTTTCGTTAGTTAAAATTTTTTTTTGTTATAAAATTTTTTACAATGTATTTTTTTATTTTTTTTAAACGTGTCATAAAGCCTGTTAAAATATCTTTTTAATGATACCAAGATCATGGAAATCGGTTCAGCCGATTCTGAGTTATTGTAGTTTAAATGGAGCAAAATGAATTTTCCTGGGACAATGTTTATTTATTTTACCTGTAAATATGAAATATAAGGGCAATTACTAGAAGTGGCACTACTTAAAAAAATTATATAAAAAAAACTAAAAGAGAACCCATTTTTATTTTTTGATATGGTATAGGTGAAGGATAAACCTTTCTAAAAAAATAATACGCTGTAAAAAAACCATTGATCTTTTTGGTTTGTTCGTTAGTTAACATTTTTTTTTGTTATAAAATTTTTTACGTGTCATAAAGCCTGTTAAAATATCTTTCTAATGATACCAAGATCATGGAAATCGGTTCAGCGGATTCTGAGTTATTGTAGTTCAAATGGAGCTCTTTTCAACCATTTTCGCGTTTTTTCGAAAACTTTCCCACTGTGCCACGCCCAAAAAATCGCAAAACAGTCATTTCTAAAAATGAGGGTTTGTTTGTATTGATCAAATTTAGCTATAAACAAAATTTTATCGATATCTGAGGGGGTCGGGTTCAATGCATCTCGATTTTTACATGAAATTCATCTATAGACGTATTACTTTCTCCCGTTCATGTAGAGGAAAGAAACTTAATTCATTGAAATATAAGACTCACACTTCAGAATGGCAGTTCTTCATAAATGGAATCCGTCGCTGGAACACGCTCCCAAATAATATACAGCTAATAAATAATGTACTGCACTTTAGAAATATTATTACTGATCTGTATTCTTAAGTTTTTGTTTTTTTTTGGTTTATAATTTTTGTTGAAACTCCTTTGATGGTGATTTTGACTATTTTCCTTTCCTACATAATTATAACGGAATTAATTTTCTTTTGTGTTTCTTTTAATAATGAATATTTTTCTTAAATTTGATTATGTTACATGTTTCCATGCTAATTGTTATTATATTTATGTTTAAAACAAACGTAGAATACGTCTTACCTTACGGTATAGGGAGTCATGTCAGATTGTTATTGTTGTAATCTTTTTTTCATTGATTATGAGGAAACGGCGAGATAACTTTTTTTAAAAATTTTTTTGTAGGTAAATGAAGATGTTATCTTTCGTTTGATATACATTTCATATTGGTTGATATCTTCCTAATATTAAAATTTCTCAAATGAAAATTGTTTAAACACATACACTCAAAGATATGTGTGGTGTTTGGTTGAGTGTTTGAGTTTGTAGCGTGAACACAAACTATGCTGCTGTTTCAGTGTGGACACAAACCTTTGGGTGTTGTTTTGATTGATGAAATATTGAAATTTCGTATATCTACTTATGTTTTTAAGTGAAACAAAATGTTAAATGTGAATTTGAATTTAACATGTATATATAATTATAAAAAATATAAATCAAATTGATTTGCGTCTGTTATTTATCATTTATCCTTACTCTTTTAATTTAAAAACATATTTATCCTATTTTTCCTACCATAAGCTTATGTATATTATCAAAAGTAACTAACAAATAAATAAATTCATTTGCTTATGTTATTTATCATTTATTGTTATATATGTTTTCTGTCTTATCGGATGGCGTATTCTACGTTAAACTTAATGGCCGTGTCTCTGACACAGCCTGCAGGAAGGCCGAAGGCCTCGGACAACTGTCTGCTGTATTTTTTATTGGGTTTAAAACTGCAATATATACTAAACATTGGTTAGGATCCACCTAGAAAATTTCCTATTAAACAAGAAATTTCGCAACCTATGTTAGTCTAGACACAAACCATAGCAAAATTACCCAATATAGTTGATAATACTGCGTTGTGTCGTAATAGTGTGAAAAAATAGTTGTTTATTTTTTTTAATTTAGCCCCCAGCCCGCAACGTACGATAAGGAACTTCGTTCCAAAAACGCATTTTTCATCGTGTATACGTTTCTTCCTATTTTCTTCATATTTGCTAAAAGAACAAACATTTGTTTGTTGGAATAATAAACATGTGTGCATTCAATTTCTTTAATTTATGTACATGACCCGAAAGAATATATAGACGATGCGACGAAGAACATGATCTGTGATCGCCAATGGTAGGTAAACTCAGTCAATATGTCAGCACTTCCGAGAACATATTTAGGCTGACAAATTTAGCTGAGGCACAAAACGTGGCTGTCAGTAGTATCCGATTGAAACTCAAAGACATACACGAGACTACTGGATATCTCCTTATCATACGAGTACAACAATGAATCTGAATAATCACTTGGTAATTGATGTGAGACACTCTTCCAGGGCAATAAACATCCCAATCAGTAAATGTAAAACTAGAACGCGCACAGCTCACTGGTTTGTAAGAAGCTCTCCCTAATCCCTTCTTAGGGTGTAACGGGAAATATTTTATTTATTTTATTCATTTAATATCGATTCCGGTCACTACGTTGTTGCAGCAGAGGTTCGCACAAGACGAACCAGAATAAAACTAAACGAAACCAGAAACCACAAAGGAGAGTGGACAAGCTGATTTGACCAGAGATAGTCATATTCTACTCGAATAATCTCACCCTATTACGCAGCGCGGAACGCTCCCAACACTAAAGCGCACTGGAATAAGATTTCCCAATCTATAAACTGTGCAAAATCTCGTGCTACGATACGTTTATGAGTGTCGCATGACAACTGATGAAATGATCGCTTCACGTATGACAACGCTTCAGTCACTTGCAACGCAAGATTCGACATATTGTGTTATAAGGTGAAAAGGGGAGAGGTAACCCTTCTAAAGAAGCGGTTGTATAGAAAACGTGATGGTGAAACCTCGTAAACTTGAAGAAGCATACCGGCAAATTCTACCAAATGGTAAAATCCAAACTAATGGCCATGCCCAGGTCCCCCTTCGGAAAACCTAGTCCTAGGTATGTATAGTAGGGTGGAGTGAAATTAAAGATAAATTCGCACTCGGAAAGAGGTGTAGTTTGGGATCTTTAATATGGAAAAAAAAGGAAAACATTTTCCAAAATAATTTTTTTTAATTTCTCCATGAGCATCAACATTTGATGACTAGCTCATGAGTTATAGCAATTTAGATTTGTTATTCTCTTTGAACTGACTTCAAATGTCCATTTTGACGAAAGCTGAAAAAATACGTATGTTAGAAGGCGTGTATCTTTTGAACCCCAGAACTGATTTTGGAATTTCTGGTTAATAAATGTTCCAAATTTTGCTACCAATCAAAATCGCTTATGGAGACAACCAAAATAAATGTTACGGTCGAAAACTGGCAAAAATAAAATAAGACAGTGCAACACGAAAATATATAGACATATACGGACACCACTACGTGATAAAAGACCAAAAAAAAAATGACCCATGTCTCCCAGTTTTGCCCAAAGTCATGCACTTTTTTTATGGGCCTCCAAAGATTTGGGGCCTCGATGTAATTTTTGCAAAAATCATTTCGGAATTTTGATTTACTCTCTGAACAATCAACTACAAAAATGTACCTTAAGAATCATTTCTAGGAAGTTCATATGTTCTAGAAAGGTGTTTAGTGAGATCTTAGGTACATTTCTTTAGTTGATTATTTCCTAGAATTTTGGCCGGTTTGCTACCTATGGACCTGAACAGGGGGGAAAATGTTAAAAAATCGAATTTAGTAAAGTTTTTTGCGATTTTGACTTCGAAGATGAAGTTTTTTGATTTTATATGTTGCCATATTTTGACAAGAGCTACAACTTTCCCTCAGAGAGTAAATCGAAATTCCGAACGAATTGCAAGATATGACCCTGACAAAATTATCACTTTTTTGCAAAAAAAATCTTTGAGGGCCCATAAAAAGAAATTGCATGACTTTGGGCAAAACAAGAAGACACGGGTCTTTTTTTTTGGTCTTTTAGCACGTAGTGGTTTCCGTATATGGTTATATTTCCATGACTTAAAAAATTACACACATTGTAAGCGAAATGATCCCTTCTTCAAAAAAATTGAATTAAGATAGAAATCGACACCAAAGCTACAAATATTGGTCGTTCATTCTCTTCTTTGTTTCAAATACTTTTGTTTTGTACTGAATAAAGTCACACTTTGAAATTTCGAATAATTTGATTCATTAATATTTGGGGATTTTTTTCAAATCAACGTCAAAATAGCGAACATTTCCAAATTTCAAGGGTGTGGCGCGACCTCAAAACTGTTTTAAATATTTTGTTCTTATTTTCCCCTTTTTAAGGATCCAAAACTACATCTATTTCCGAGGGTGGAATTTTCAAATTCAAAAGAATTTATTTTTTCACTCCCCCCCCCCCACTATGTTGGTGATAAGCAGAGACCATTTGTGTGCATTACATGTTCCAGGAGAATCCAATGTCGTTGAGGGAGTTGATCAAGCAGAAGTCGAGGGTACCGATTGCCCCTCCAAATCTAGGGGGATCCAAAACTACAACTATTTCCGAGGGTGGAATTTTCAAATTCAAAAGAATTTATTTTTTCACTCCCCACCACTATTTTGTTGATAAGCAGAGACCATTTGTGTGCATTACATGTTTCAGGAGAATCCAATGTAGTTAAGGGAGTTGATCCAGTAGAAGTCGAGGGTATCGATTGCCCCTCCAAATCTAGGGGGAGGTCAGAATAACAATTTCCCGGTTTAAAAACAGCAAGGCCACAAGTGGTGATGCACCATCTACTGAGGTATTCCAGGCAACCGGCGATGAGCTGGCAAGGTGCATGCATCATAATCTGGCTAAACGAATGCATGCCCAGCTATTAGTGTCCGATTATTAAAAAAGGTAATCAACTATTGCCGCGTGATGTTTCCATCCATTACATACAATACCTTCTCATGCCTAATGTATGAAAGACTAAGCTAATTTTTCCAGACCTGATTGGCTTTAGATTTATCTGTGTGGCTTTAGATTTAGAAAATCCAAAACTGATCAGATATTCGCATTCCGTCTAATTCTGGAGCAGACACTAAAAAAGCAAATAGATACCAGCCATTTAATTGTGGCTGCTGTAACAGATTGTCTGTTTCCACTCGTTCTTCCTTGGAAGATATGAAAAACAAAATTATGAATGGATCTCCTATGTTTTACTGGAGCTGGCGGTGGGGACCTGGAAAAATTTTGCCACCTCCATGGATCTGTCCTATAGGTCCACTGGGGGCAAATTAGTAGGCCCATCTGGACAGTTGAAAATATCAATAGTGTCATGAGGGCTTTGTAGGCAGTGTGGGCACTGATCTAATATGCCTGGGATTATCCTTGATATGTATGAATTCAGAATAGAACTCCAATCAGATCTAAAATGTGGTAGTTTAGTTCTGGTGCTCTCAAATAGTTCTCATTATCTGAAATTGCGGGTAGGTGTTGATTAAGGCCATTTTGCTGGAAATGTTTGAAAATGCTATCGACAGTCTATTGACTTTTTACGGAGTAACGTCTTAGATGTCCGTACAGTAGCGCCTGATGTCGTTCCGGATGTGACGAGGAGGTGGATTCTGCATCACAATATGATGGTTGCTGCAACTAGGCAGATGGCAAGGCAAAAGAACTGTCCAGTCAACGAAACATGTTGTTGCACTGACAGCATCTTGGTCTCCTCATGTAAGTAATCCACTTCTGCTATTTGTGCTGCGGTTGCGATTTGAATACATACTGTATTGAATAGCAAACATAATCTGTTTGGACACAATTATAGTACATTTGCGACAATCTACAAACATGGTTTATTTGCATCCAAATAACAAAAAAAGAGACATAGTTTCTAGCTCGAAGTGACCGATATGGTTAAAGTGGGTAGATTCGATAAAGTAATTCAGTTTAATTACCCCCAATAATGTAGACACTTTCCATTACAACTGTGTAATTTGAATCGAAGATTCTGTGGCTCTTCAACTCGGATTAAAAGTCCTTGATTACTAGCCTAGTAGAATAATTAAAGTCAAAACTAAAGAAGAACAAATCCTAACATTTCCCTTCTCTTTACCCTGCCTAATCCTCCGGAACTAGTAGGTACGTACACTTTGAAAACCATCGGCCCCATCAAGGTATTGCAGGAACCATGTACATATTTGCAAGCATTGTTTTAGTGAATTGAGGAAGTTTTGATTCTTAATGGGTTGTCACGTTTTTGTATTCAGCAGTTTTCAACAAACAAAGTCACATTTAGGTCACAAATACGTATATTACAACCTATTAATCATTGTGTTCCAAACATCTTATATTGAATAGCAAACACAATATGTTTGGACACAAGTATACTATATTTGGGACAATCTACAAACACGTTATATTTGCATCCAAACAACAAAAACAGTTCAATTTTTCAGCGTGTATCACGAGCAAAACATCAATTGGCACTTCAAGTAATACCAATTTAATTGAACACATTTGAGACAGACACTTCCATTTTTCCCACTCTCATCTGCACTGAATTAATAATTGCCACATTTCAAATCAAACACGAAGAACAACAAAATCTCATATATGAATTCAAGTATTGATGATGTTCCTAAAAAAATGCATTCATCATCCATGATGATTTCAATCATCACCGATGATGATGATGATAATGTTTGATAACATGACGTGACGCCATGTGAAGTGCAGTGAAAAACAAAAGGATTTTCCCGCGACATCAGCAACAAATACGGGTGTTGCAATCAAGTGTTGTTTAGTTGCAGATTATCCGCAGCAAAATTGTTGCATTATTAAATGATGACAATCGATGTTTACTTATTAATCGGCATACAAACACATGGAGCCTGGCATCTCTATGACGTATAGCATCGGGCATATTCATCGTCATCCTCCTGAACGCCAGCAGCATAATCCTTTCTAAACTGGCGGAGATGAGTGTCGTAAAAGACACTACCATGGCTGGCAGGCTGGCAGTATGATGTAGCTGAAACAATAGGAGAATTATGGTATGCCACTCCTGTGGAAGGTGGCTGGGATATTATGTAGTTGAAGTGTCCAAAAACATGGATTTACTTTTCTCTTCTCGCCTGGATTTTTCGGGGGACAATACTAAGTTTGGTCCTGTGTACAAATATAGTTTTAGAAATATTTTGGAAACCTACACTTCTGGTACTGAGTGTTAGTTTGCTTGTTATGCTTAAGTGTCTGAGCCGATTTAAGTCGAGGATTTCCATGTGCGCCAGGCAACAGGGTGTTCTTTGCTAAACCCATCCTGCCGCAAACTCATTGCCTGGCTGCTGATGCCTTGGTGTCTCTCTATCTCCCTTTCCGTCTCTCTTCTATGCAGTGGTTTAGTCGTTTTTATTAAGTTCACCACGGGAATCTTTAATCTCAATGGACTTTTATCTGCTTACATACGTTTTGCTGTTGACATATCCTTGTGCAGCAGATGTCCTGACTTGTATTTGAATGAAAAAGCTCTTGAAAATTCCTAGCACATGTATGCCAACGGAAAAATTATTTAATATTGCCTCATTTGGTCGTGTACAGGAGTGGTACCATAATCCCACCAACTCTAATAGAGACGAGATGGTGCTGACTGTTGCCGGGTGGGGATGATGATACTACATATGATGCCGATGCCGATGACGATGCCACTGCCACAAATGTGAATTTAATTTAGTCGTTACCCAGGGCATTGTCTCTGGTATATTAGTGTAGTTCTGTAATCTGTTCGAAATATACGCCCAACGCATAGTAAAGGGGGGGTGTGAAAAGTGCTTATGATTGGGAAATGGTTAAACAAATACATGTATAAGCCTCTATAGGAAGCTTAGGTGAGCTTAAGGATGGAAGCCTTGGGCCTTCATAATATGTGGTGGTGTCAATGAGCCTGGCATGGATAGAGTGGCAAGCATTCTGACTCTCCGTGGGCATATAAGTTAAGAGATGTTTCGGTAATCCAACTTTGATTAAGTAATTTTTTTGCTTACCATACACTGGTGTCAAAATCCTGATTATTATATAACACAGAGGCAATTATTAACAGGGGTACAAGGCACAAGGATTGGATGGATTTTTAGGTATTGATGTCACACAAGCTAATAATGTTAACAGAGAGAGAGAGAGAGTAAAAAGTCGATATCAGAGCAGGCAAGCCAAAATCCAATGACATCTGTGGTCACAAACAATAACAGCCTAACTCGAGATAGGACAAAATTGAAAATAAAAAATTTGAGAAGTCACCGTGCTAAAATAAGCAACTCTTTCTTGTTAAGAAGTAAGTAAAAGAACTCGTTTCCTTGTTATCTGTAACAAAGTTATCACAGAAACTCCGAATCCTGATTTCCAGTAAAAATACTAAACTTTAAACTGCTCTCCTTGAAAAATTTTAGAATCGACTTAGGCTGTTATTGTTTGTGACCACAGATATTAAGCTTTAGACTCAATATAGGCAAAATTGCATTCGGAGTTTGTATACCAATTGATGATCTACCAATAGCTTCGGATCTGGCAGAGGATTGGATCATCTGATGATGAACTTGTCACAGACTTCTAAACCAGTTATACCATTGTGTGTGATTCCCGGAGAACTTCTTATTCCAAAAATAAACAAGAATTCTTTTCCACAAAGGGAAATGTTTCCGTCCACTTAGCTATTATAGTATGATATTTATATGTATTATAAATCCACAGGAATCTTTTCCTTCCAATGGCATCTTAAGGATATAGTTGCCTCTTTGGAACCTATTTTCAACAGGCGCGCTTTGAAACTAAAACTTCCCTATATGCCCCCTAGAAAGCACCTAATCCGAGACTGTTTTTTAAACAAAACTTAATATGACTGTAAGTTAGTCTAATCATGGTCAAGGGAGCGTATGAGTTATTATAATTAAAACCACTATTTCAAAGGAGTAGCAGCCTGAATTTTGTGGACCTCTTGTAAACAATATCCCATGAAAGTTTATATTGAAATAGTTACTGCAACCTACCTGCCAAAATCCAAAAATACTAAACTTTCCAATCAACAAAATTCAATCAACAAAAACAGATTAATGGACCTTTACCCGATGAAAGTCCGTTTCCAATTTTTGACCGTACAAGGACAATATTGTCTTTTGCTAATCCTTTGAGATTCAGTCCAACATAAGACCCTAAATTTTTTAGAATAGCGTAGAAAAATATTCACATTACCCGATAGCTAATTTAAACAAAATTAAAAAAAAAAAAATATTGTCAGGTCGGTGATGCGTATGAGTGATAATTATTATTAATAACACAGTGCAACACGAAAAAATTTGACCACTACGTAATAAAAGACAAAAAAAAAAGACTCGTGTCTCCCAGTTTTGCCCAAAGTCATGGAGTTTTTTTTATGGGCCCCAATGATTTGGGGCCTCAGTGTCATTTTTGCAAAAAAGTGATCATTTTGTCGGGCTCATATCTTGCAAACCGTTCGGAATTTTGATTTACTTTCTGAGGGAAAGTTGTAGATCTTGTCATAAAATCAGACAAACTTCATCTTTAAGATCAAAATCGCAAAAAAAAAACTTTAACAATTTCAATTTTGTTTACCTTCTTTCCCCTGTTCGGATCCATAGGTAGCAAGCCGTTCAGGATTCAAGGAAACAATCAATTATCACGTAGTGGATTCAAGGAAACAATCAATTATCACGTAGTGGTGTCCGTATATGCTTATATTTCCATGACTTCAAAAATTACACACAGTGTAATATTTAGGAGTAACAGGGTGACGGCTTTATACAAAAATATTCCAGGAAGAAAGGATTGAAATCGCTTTGATTGCCAACAAGCTAAAATCTAATGATACAAAACTATCGAAACAAAAGTTCATAGCAATACAAAATTTCGACATTATTGTATTTTGACAACCATTGGCAACTCGGTGCAATCAAAGAGCGACAGGTGTTAAACCTTAATTTCTTAAAATAGCCTAGAAAAATATCCACATTCCCCGATAACTAATTTAAACAAAGATAAAAAAAAAAATTTCTTGTGGGGTCGATGATGCGTATAAGTTATAATTATTAAAAATATTATTTAGAAGTAGCAGGGTGACCGCTTTAAAAAAATTATTCTAGGAGGAAATGATTGGAATCGCTATTGATCGGCAAATACTTCAAAATCTAAAGATACAAAGCTTTTTAGTCAACAAAATCCAGACAAATCTTAATGACCTTTCCCTTAAACAAATTCCATCTTCAATCTTTGTCGTCTAAGGGTCCAGATTGTCTTTTGGACAACCCATTTAGAGAGGGTCCATCGTGAACGCGACTGATGCTGAAATTTAAATTTCATAAAATGTGGTCTATAGAAATGCCTATAACTAAAGTTTTCAATCTTAAATAAAATTTAGTGTTAAATGGTGTCTTAGTAACATTGTAATTGAAATAATATTTAACAAATTTTTTTTAACATTATTATGGTACAACCAGGGGGTTTCTATGGCACAGACGATTGAAAAGGTACTAGGGAAATGATGTAGATTGAGAGACCAAAGAAGACAGGATCTAATTTTAAATAGTGTTTATTGATACTAATGACAGCTACATTATGTTTTATGATGTTTGCATTGAACGGAAATACGCATTTCCTTTGATTTCTGTTTCTGTGTAAAATTTCTAAAATACAGCAGCAAATAAAACTCGATGGAATGGCCTACTACCTCGTCATCATGAAGAGGCACCGAAGAGTGTAATGGAAACTCTTAAGCTTTACTCTATGCTACAACCCAGTATTATCAACTATATTGGGCACTTTTGCTTTGGTTTGTGTCTACACTAACATATGCTAGGAAATTTCTTGTTTAATGGGAAGTTTTCTAGGTGGAGCCTATATCCAATATTTAATACTTACATAATTATATTGTAGTTTTGAACCCAATAAAAAGTAAATTTAGAAAAGCCAAAATAGAAGAAGTTTAAGAAAATAACATTTTCTTAAATAAGTTCTCAAAAAAATGCATATTCATATTCTTAAACAAACTACATTTTCTGAAAAACTACCTTATCTTCAAGAAGTACCATTTTCTTTAAAAAAAATTAAATTTTCTTGCAAAAAGTAAATTTTCTTAAAAAAGTATTTTTTTAAAAACAAGTACCTTTTCTTTAAAAAGTAAATTTTCTTACAACAAATTATCTTTTCTTAAAAAAATGCCTTTTGTTTAAAGAGTACCTTATCTGTAAAATAAAATAACTTTTCTTGCGATAAGTACCTCCTCTTAAAAATGTACTTATTCTTGAAAAAACGACCAATTCAAAAAAAAATCCTATTTCGTAAAAACAAAACTTTCCTTCAAAAAAAAAATACTTTCTCTTAGAAAAATACCTTTTCTTACAAAAATGCCTTTCCTAAGAAGTACTTTTCTTAAAAATCAAATAATACCTTATCATTTCTTGAGATAAGTAGCCTTTCTGAAAGTAAGTACATTTTCTTTAAAAAATAACCTTTTCCTAAAAAGAGTACCACTTTTTTAAAAAGAACCTGTTCTTACAAAAAAAGTACTTCTTTGTAAAAATAAGTCACGCTCTTATGGATTTTTATTACAGAAAGTACTTCTTCTTAAAAATAGTACTTTTTCTTAAAAACAGCTTTAGATTTTAATAAAAGAAGTACATACTTCTCTTTAAAAAATTACCTTTTCAGGAAAATGTAATACATATTCTTACAAAATGGACCTAAAACTATAAATTTATTTAAAAAAAAATACATTCTATAACAAAAAATTATTAAAAAAGTTTATCAATTTACAAAAATATATATATTCTTAAACATCCGTTTAAATTACCGTATATTTCAACGGGCGCCGTAGGAGTGTTGGAACCAGTTAGTTCATAATATAGACCGAAAGGAACTTCATTCCAACTTGGCTTCCCCTGACACCTCATGTAATTTTTAATTTGGTGTATTTTTTTTGTGCAAGTGGCAGCTTTGAAATTTGGCAGCTGTGACATATATTTATTCCGATTATAAAAAATGGAGCGCATTACGAAAGAACAACGCGTTACAACTGTGAAAAACTTATGAAAAAAATTTGGAAAGTTAGGCTGAGACCGCTCACAAACCTCGAAGAATTTTCAGTCGAGAAAGTGCACCTAATATGTCAACAATGGGAAGAGTGGTCAACAAATTTGAAGAACTGGGTCGGTTATGGACAGTAACACTCATGTGCGACTACGTACCGACCGGTCTCTTGAAAATATTGCTGCTGTAAACGAGAGTGTTGCCGAAACCCCGAAAACGTCAATTCGGCACCGTTCTCAACAACTTCAAATTTCACGAAGCACTACGCAGCGTCATGGAGCACAGTGAAGTCAATGGCAAGTCTTCAAAAAAAGTAATCTTCTCCGATGAAGCTCATTTCCACCTGAATTCACAAAATTATCAAATTTGTTGCTCAGAAAATCCTCACGCAATCTGTGGCTGTCGGTGGTGCAATGATTAGTGTGCCCGGTTCTTTTACATGACATCCGGGGTTCGAACCCTGCACTGACCACCTTAAAATTCCTTTCGGCCGCGGTCACCTCGTATAGTGACGGCGGCACTATCGAGTATATAGCCATGAAAACGCTTCTCAAAATACCGTTCGGAATCGGTGTAAAACTGTAGGTCCCAATCTGTGAGTGAAAACTGGAAAGCGCACAGCTTAGTGATTGTGAGAAGTTCTCACCTGTACCTTCATGGGATATAATGGAAAACCATTTATTTATTGGCGTAGAATACGTCTTACCTTACGGTATAGGGAGTCATATCGGATTGTTATTGTTGTAATCTTTATTTCATTGATTATGAGGAAACGGCGAGATAACTTTTTTAAAAAATTTTTTTTTAGGTAAATGAAGATGTTATCTTTCGTTTGATATACATTTCATATTGGTTGATATCTTCCTAATATTTAAATTTCTCAAATGAAAATTGTTTAAACACATACACTCAAACATATGTGTGGTGTTTGGTTGAGTGTTTGAGTTTGTAGCGTGAACACAAACTATGCTGCTGTTTCAGTGTGGACACAAACCTTCGGCTGTTGTTTTGATTGATGAAATATTGAAATTTCGTATATTTACTTATGTATTTAAGTGAAACAAAATGTTAAATGTGAATTTGAATTTAACATGGATATATAATTATAAAAAATATATGAAAAAATTAAATCATACATTTTTATGTTAAATGAAAGTGATGCCAAGTAAGCAAAATAACAATGCTGCTTGATGCTGTTTGCCAGCAGCTGACAGTTGACGTTTAGTAAATTAAAATAAAAACTACTAATCAAAATGGCACCTACACGAAATACAAGAAAGCACCAACAACAACAACAACAAAAGTAACTATCAAATAAATAAATTCATTTGCTTATGTTATTTATCATTTATTGTTATATATGTTTTCTGTCTTATCGGATGGCGTATTCTACGTTAAACTTAACGGCCGTGTCTCTGACACAGCCAGCAGGAACAGTCCGTGGCCGAAGGCCTCGGACAACAGTCTGCTGTTTTTTGATAATCAATAAAACCAGTACCTCGTTTCTGTAGTTCTCGAATCGAAAAAGTTTTCACATGAAACATGTGAATTGAAACAAAACCGCTACGAATGTGTACAAAAAATCGCTTCTCACATATGACTGTTTCTACATTTGTTTTGCGAAAACTTTCTGTGACGTACTCCTTTTTATAATCCATGAGAAACAAATGTACCAACAACTGTCTGGTTCGGAGTTTGGTCAGGCGGCGTGATTGGGCCTTACTTTTTTGAAGATGAGGCCGAATTGTAGTGACAGTGAACGGTATTCGTTACAGGAACTTAATAACGGAGTTCCTGTGGCCTCAACTGGACGGCATGGATCTGGACACAATCGATTATTTGCAGGAACGATTTCTAGAACAATTTATCTCAAGAAATTCTGATGTCAACTGCCCACCTAGATCATGCGATTTAACGCCGTGCGATTTCTTTCATTGGGGTTTAGTGAAATCTCGGGTTTATGCGAAAGAATTCCTGACTTCAAATCCGAGATCCAACGCGTCATCAGTCATGGACAGCCACATCTCTGTGAAAATGTCATTGAAAATTTCGTGAACTTAATCGGAGTTGTCATACTTAATCGGAACTGTCACAAAAAATATGTGTTTTTCTTTTAGAATTAAAAGGTGCATTCTTACTGAGACACCCTTGTAAAATAATACATGAATTAAAAATATGGAATCGTTTGATAACAATTTCACTATACAAGTATGTGACTGTGTGGAAATGTAATAATTATCATTTCGTTTCATGAAAGCAACTAGAAATATACAGGGTGTTTCTTTTAAACTGAGACGATCAAATATCTCGAAAAATAGCCACTCTACGGAAAAAATGTCCATAATCAAAATTTAATCATACCGCGGGGGAAATACATTAGTGCAAAGAAAATAGTCCCCCCCCCCCTGGGTCTTTGTAGGTGGGGCGGGGGTAACTTTTAAACTAAGATAGGAATCCATATTTTTTATTACAGATACGGATTCTACGACTAAAAGTACGTATGATTTGAATGAAATATTTTGTTCGGTTCATGATATATGGCGTTGTAATCGACGAAATTCAATTTTGTCAATTTCTCCTTCCTAGAACACACGCATTCGATTGTGCAATACGGTTGAAATAAAAAACATCATCGGTATGATTAAATTTTGATTATGGGAATTTTTTCCGTAGAGTTGATATTTTTCGAGATATTTGATCGCCTCAGTTTAAAAGAAACACCCTGTATATGCATATAGTAACATATGTATGCATTAGTTATGATTGTTGATATTTGACTACAAACTGACTAATGGTACCTCTTGCCAAAGAGCATATTGATATTTTTATAAATACGAAATTCGGTTGCAGCGTTCTCTGTCGATTTGATCTTCTCCACGCACTCTTTCAATACTTTCGCTTGACGATGAATGTCGGTCATTTTGATCATGATCATCATCATCATCATCTGTTAACAAAATTTCGGTCGTCATTACCTAAAAATGCAACTAATCTGTGGCTACACAGTGGATGAATATATGCTAACTTTTGCCGACCAGCTGTCAGTTTCTAGGGACAATAATGGCTATCAGGGTTGCATTTTGTGAAAACTGACATTTTCATATTAGAGTTAGAGGGCAGTTATAAAAGTGCTATGAGTGAACAATTGACTAACGACTGTCTAAGCCTAAAATACATTCAAGTTAGACACTCGTTGAACATTATAAGAAAAATATTAAACTAATTGTAGGTGTTTAATACAAATATTCTCATTACATCCGATGAAGGTATAGGGGAGAGGTTTTCTAAATGAGTGAGCTATTTGCTTTATAGTTTTACACTGATTAATTGGGATCTACAGCTTTTATACCGGTTTCAAACGGAATTTTAAGAAGAATTTTCATGGCGAAATACTCGAGAATGTCAACATCACTAAGCCAAATGACCGCCGTCGAATGACATGTAAGGTGCTCACCGTAGGGACCGGACCCCCGAGCTCATGTACAAGAGCCGCCCTCACACCAATGCACCACCAACGGCCACAAGAGCCAAAAATATATTATACTGATTATGAAGAAATCCAAATGAAGCAGTTGGTTGAAAATCGAGCCGGTTGCAGAAACATTGTATCCTTATTTTATAAGACACTTGACTTCACTGGGTTGTTTGGGGCCACCTAAGGAAGGAAGGTGGTTGAATGAGCATTAGGCGGGGTGTTCCTGATCTGTAGAATTAGCGATAAATTAACATTTTCACTAGGTTCCGATATTGAAATGACAATAATGAAACGTAGGCTCCGTATCTTTTGTAAGAAGTGCTTGTTTCTTCCATTTAGTTTTTCCCGAGCGCAAAATCATTCAAATTTTTAAATCCGATGAGGTGCCAGGGGACACCAGGTTGGTACGAGGTTCCTCCCGCTATGCATTATGTACTAGTTAGTTGCAACACGCATAAGGACCCGTTGAAAAATACTATAATTTTAATGGATCTTTAAGAAAATATACTTGTTGTAAAATGATGAACTGTTTTTAAGAAATTTGTTTTATAGAATGGAATTTTATCCGTTTGATTTTGTATTATTCGATCTTTCAATTGTTATGTTTTTCAAAATAAAATTTATATTTTTAGGTCCTTTTTGTAGGAATATGTATTATATTTTCCCGAAAAGGTTGTTTTTTGAAGAGAGGTACTTCTTTCATTAAAATCTAATGTTTTTTTTTTTTAAGAAAACGTGCTATTTTTAATAAGAAGTAATTTCTGTAAGAAAACGCCATGAGAATATATATTTTTTTTTACAATGAAGTACTTTTTTTAAGAACAGGTACTTTTTGTAAGAAAATTTACTTTTTTAAGCAAAGGTACTTCTTAATTGAATGTGTCAGTTGCCAAATCGATTAACTCCATCAAAAAATACCTGTAGAATCATAAATTTTCGCTGGGTTTTCTAATTCCACGTTCATTATAAATGCAAACTGACATTATATATTACTTCACTACAGCTGTATCTATTATATAGTTAAATTCAAAATGAACTGGGTACATTAGTTTAACCCACAGACACTAACACACCAAAATTTTGGGAAAGTGGAGTTAATCGATTTGGCAACTGACACATTCAATTATTAGGTGTTTTTTTAAGCAAAGGTACTTCGTACATATTAGGTATTTAAGGTAAAGGGTTTTTCAATAAGAGTGCTACAAAAGTTTTTTTTTAAATAAAACAAAACCGGGTTTAGAAACCAATGAAATTCTTTATTCCTGTGAAAGTACGTTCGATGCCATTATGTATGGAACTCGATTTCTTTTGCATGGCCACCACGGGCACGCTTGCAGAAGTCCAGAAGCTGAACCCAATTTTCGACGGTTTTCAAGCATAAATCGGCCGATACTGGTGCAATTTCACGTTCGATATTGGTACGAATTTCATCAATCGTCGCTGGCTTGTTGGCATAGACCTTAGACTTGACGTAGCCCCACAGGAAATAATCTAACGGCGTCAAATCGCACGACCGAGGCGGCCAATCGACTGGACCTTTCCGTGAGATAACACGTTCACCAAACTTGGTTTCCAATGAATTGTTTGTGGCATTCGCTGTGTGGCTTGTGGCGCCGTCGTGTTGGAACCACATGTCCTCCAAGTCCATATTATCCAATTGGGGCCAAAAATATTCGGTTATCATTGAACGGTAGCGATTCGCATTCACAGTAATGTGCCGGTCTTGATCATCACGGGAGATCAATATATTTGGGGCCAAAAATATTCGGTTATCATTGAACGGTAGCGATTCGCATTCACAGTAATGTGCCGGTCTTGATCATCACGGGAGAAGTACGGCCCAATGACGCCGCCGGCCCATAAACCGCACCAAACCGTAATTTTTTCGGGATGCAATGATGACTCATGGATTACGTGTGGATTGCTGTCTGACCAATTGTGCATATTTTGCTTATTGACGAAGCCATTCAGCCAGAAATGAGCCTCATCGCTGAAGATGATTTTCTGATGAAAATCCGAATCATTTTCAAGTAGTTGCTCAGCCCAATTCACGAACATACGACGCTTATGGTGGTCAAGCGGCTTCAGTTCTTGCGTCAATTTGATCTTGTAAGGATGTAGGTCAAGATCTTTTCGCAAAATTCGCCACAACGACGTCACAGAGATGCCCAACGCTTGAGAACGACGTGTGAGAGACACATTTGGGCTTTCTTGAACTGAAGCCTCAGCGGCAGCAAAATTCTCGACACTACGGGCACTTCTTTGTCTCACTGGCACGGAAAAATTTTGTACTGTGCCTATGGATTCAAATTTTTCCACTAGACGCTTAATTGTTGATCTGATAGGACGATTATGACGACCATAAATTGGACGTAGCTCTCTTAAAGTTGAGGCCACCGACTCCAAATTTCGGTAGTAAATTTTAATAATTTCGACTCGTTGTTGGCTCGTATATCTTTCCGTGATGAAATGGCAAACCTTACTGAAGAGAAATGTCAAAAGAGCGGGAAAAAATATGGCGTCGTTTGCTGTCCCTATCGATTAACTTTTGTTGTTGAAAAACCTGTTTGAGAAAATCAATAGGAATTCTTTTGAGAAAGCTTACTTTTTTAAAAAAAATTTTTTTTTAAACTTCTTTCACTTTGGGTTTTCTAAATTTACTTTTTATTCGGTTCAAAGCTACAATATGTAATAAACGGGCTCCAACTACAAAATTTCCCATTAAACAAGAAATATCCTCCCATATGTTAGTCTAGACACAAACAAAACCAAAAGTACGAGTGTAAGGGTAAGTGGGCTGCCAAATGTAACTCCATGCTCAGGGTTGTATTTCATGCATTTGCCAGTCTTGCACTTTGACTTTTCTAAATTTTACTTTTTATTGGGTTCAAAACTACTATATATAATACACAGGCGCCACCTAGTTAACTTCCCTTTAAACGAAACTAAACCAAAAGTACCCAATATAGTTGATAATAGTGGGTTGTAATAATGTAGTTAAATAAAGTTGTTTACAAAATTTTCATTTAGCCCCCATCCCGCAACGTGCTATTAGGAACTTCGTTCCAAAAGTATTTTTTATAGGAGAGGGTATTTTATTGAAGAAAAGTTTTTTTAAGAATTGGGAATTTTTTTATAATTGGTCCTTTTTTCAAGTATAGGCACATTTTTAAGAGTAGGTACTTTTGAAGATAGGTACTTTTGAAGATAAGGTGTTTTTTTGAGAAAATTTACTTTTTTTTAAGAAAACGTACTTACTTAAGAAAATGTTATTTTTGATGTGTTAACATCTATAGCGGCGTATAGGGACTAAATCTATCAAAGTCAAGATTTTATGCTGCTGCTAAAACCAGATTTTATGCTGCTGCTAAAACAAGATTTTATGCTACAGCTAAAACCAGATTTTCTGCGACTGAGAAAGAGAATAATGACGTGTTAAACAAAAATGAGCGAGCAAGAGAGCAATGAAAGAGTGGTGTGGCAGGGGTGAGGCAAACGAAATTGTGTCTAGAGCGTATGTATTAACATAATAATGTATGTATGTACATGTGTCTGTTGCTGTTGTTGAACGGAGATATAAAGCATAGCCACGCAAAATTTCATTTGCAAGCGCATGGGCTTGCGCAGTCGACGTTATAGTGAAATACTAATACGTCAGCTACTTCGTACAAAGGATGTGTGATGTTGTGTGTTTGGCTGTTTCGTTGCTGTTGATATGGCAAACATGTGGTTATGTGACACACGTATACGTCAGCTACTTCGGACAAAGTATGTGTAATGTTGTGTGGTTGGTTGTTTCGTTGTTGTTGTTATGGCCAAACAAAGCGAGTCATTTGATGTTCCGCATTGCCCGGTGGAAAGTAAGCCTATGCCAAGAAAGGCTCAACGCCAAAATTTGAGCTTTTTTGTGGGTTTTATAAGCTTCCACAAGAGTAAGTATCGTTTTGTTTATTTTCAAATAACTCGAAAACGGTGAAAGCTAGATATTTGAAATTTTCAAAGAATGTTCAGAAGTAAATTGGCTTTAAAAAAAAATTTCAAAAAAATTATTTTATTTTTGGAAGAACTTAGCATAGCAACAAAGAGCCATGCTTCGTTTCTTTTGAAAAAAAAATATATTTTAAAACGGAATTAGTGCCAAACCTTCTGCGCGGTTCGGCATATCGGTCGGATGCAAAATGAGGGAGTTATGGCCATTTTTCTAAGGCGACCTCCCAAATTTCAATACAAGAAAAAAGCTCTAAATTGTGAAAAATCCATATAAATTCATTCACACTCTCTTTTTCTGTCTACCACTGATTTAGCGCTTTTTTGGAAGGTCGCCTGACAAAAATGGCTATAACTCCCTAATTTGGCACCCTACCGACATTCCGAACCACGTAAAATGTTTTGGAAGAATGGCGCTTTAACATATTTTTAACACATAACATATAGTTTTCAAACAAATCGAAAGATGGCTCTTTTTTGCTAGGCTAAGTTCTTTGAAAAAACATGTTTTTTGCAAACAAAACATTGATATTATATTTTTGTAATATTTTTTTAAGGCCAATTTACTTGTGAACATTCTTAGAAAATTTCAAAAGTCTAGCTTTATTTGAAAATAAAAAACGATACTGATCCTTTTGATGCTTATAAAACCCGCAAAAAAGCTCAAAATAGCTCCAATTTTGGGGTTGAGCTTTTTTTTGGCACAAGCTAACTTTTCATCTAATTTCACCAAAATCGGTGATATGTCACTTGGAAAATATTAGTTTTACCTTGGACTACCCCATTTACTAAATATTGGTTAGAGGCTCCACCTAGAGAACTTCCCTTTAAACAAGAAATTTCCCAACATATGTTAGTCCAGACACAAACCAAAGCAAAAGTACCCAATATAGTTGATAATACTGGATTGTAGAATTATAGTGTAAAAAAAAGGTTTTTTAATTTTATTTCATTTAGCCACCATTCCGCAACGTGCGATAACGAACTTCGTTCCAAAAATATTTCAATATAGCAGAACTTATCGTATTTCTCTTTGGGTCAAAGTGAGCCAAAGGACAATAGGTGTATATATTTTCCATATTTGCATGCAGACAAAAACCGAAAATTAATAAAAGAAACGGCCAAATCACAGTTTTCCGCGCCGTCGAGGATGTCATAAAGATTCAGCTTTATAATTTGTAATTTAGAGAAAAAAAATTGTATTTGAAATATAAAATTGGGTCATTTTGATTCAAGGAGTGCAGAATCCTAGAAATCCAAGAATCCTTGGTATCCTCGCAACTACCAAACCCATTTTGGATATATTAATTCCTGGATTCTAGATTCCTAGCAAATATTAAGCGTGTAACACCTGTATCTCAAATATTTTACAGACAATATTTTCTTGGCCTAGGCGGGTTTGGTTTTTTAATATTTTTTTTAACTTATGCAGCAACCCTTGTTCGATTTTCTATTGCTTTCGAATTTGGCTGGGTTTTAATTAATTTCGTAGATGTGAATTTTACGCGAAATTGAGTCAATTGTTCAATTCCTACCGGTACTCGATTACAAGAGTAGAAATTAATAAATTTCGCCACTGGGGGTGGCAATGAGGCAGTCGCCTTTTAATACATAATAAAATATAATACAAGATTTCTTGACAAATTCATTTAGGGGTTAGAATGGATATAGAATATTGGAAATTTTCAATTTTGCGCTTGAAGTTGTAATCAAATTTAAGTTCTTAACCCAACCAAGGAAACTAAGATTCTTTGATGGTGCTAAAATAGAGAAAAAAAGTCTCGTCATTTATTTAAAACATTGCCGTCTCTATAAAACACTATTAGTGTTACATGTTTTATTCATGTGTGATTTTTCTCTGTGTATGCTTTAGATTTCTTTCAATGAACCAACAACGAATGAATTCATTAGAATTTGAAGCTTAAGATGTGAACTCTATTGTATGGTAGCAATGAAAAGTCATTAAAATAATTAAACCTGAGACCAAACTGCCAAACTGTGATATCAAACCGAAAAGGATTTCAACGACATACACAGAAAAGATTGTAGCTTGGCAATAGCAACGGCGATGGCAGCAACTGCAGCCGCAGCAACGCCAGCAACATCATCAGCAATCATCAAATTCATTAAAAGTTACTTAAAAAATCCTCTTATGTGTCACATCTGTTAACTCATCTGCAGAGTGAGCAAAGAATGACGCCACAGAAGGCAAGAAAAAAAAACAACTCTCATTAAACCAGGCATAAATAATTAACAAAACAATTTATTTTCAAGGATATATGGATAAACAGAAGAAGCACTGCTTGTGGTACCAGCTGGTATGAACTGTGGTGAGCTCTTCTTGTTTTTCTTCTTCTTCTTCGTGTGCAGCACATGCACATGGAAGGTATGGCACATGGAACGGTGGCATTATAAACAAAATAAACCAGTAATTGCTGGCTTATCCTTTGACTGTTGCAAAAAAAAGAGGAAAACCAAAACACAAAATCAGATCAAAAACCACAATATTTCATATAACTACAATAAGGGCCAAAAGTGTAGCACAGTTTCTGAAACTTACTAAAGAAGTTGTCCTCACTTTTAAGCTTTAATCAATTAAAATATTTAAAATTAGGAAATATATCCTGGTATTACAAAGATCGCAGTTAACAGCATCGAAAACACTGTGTGTAATTTTTGAAGTCATGGAAATATAACCACATACGAACACCACTACGTGATAAAAGACCTACAAAAATGACCCGTGTCTCCCAGTTTTGCCCAAAGTCATGCACTTTTTTTATGGGCCCCCAAAGATTTGGGGGCTCGTTGTCATTTTTGCAACAAAGTGATCGTTTTGTCAGGCTCATATCTTGCAAACCGTTTGGAAATTTGACTTACTCTCTAAGGGAAAGTTGTAGCATTTATCATTGAGAACATATAAAATCAAACATAACATATAAAATCAAAAAAATTTCATCGTCGAGGTCAAAATGGCAAAAACCTTTACAAAATTCGTTTTTTTTTAACCTTTTCCCCCCTGTTCAGGTCTAGAGGTAGCAAACCGTTCAAAATTCAAGGAAACAATCAGCTACAAAAATGTACCTAAGGTGTCACTAAACAACTTTCTAGAAAATGTAAACTTCCTAGGAATGACCGTTTACTTCAAAATTGAGATACTATGCTATCTCACCGAACGCAGAAGCATAGGCAAAGCAGTGAGCTCAGCACACGCAACAAGGGATACAACACACAAAATAAAAGCGACACGACGTTCACATTTTCCTTGTTTCCTTGACTTTTCAACGGGTTGCTACCTATGGACTTGAACAGGGGAAAAAGGGTAAACAAAATCGAATTGTTTAAAGTTTTGACATTAAAGATGAAGGTTTTTTGATTTTATATGTTCAGAATTTTTGTTCTCAATGATATGAGCTACAACTTTCCTTCAGAGAGCAAATCAAAATTCCGAACGGTTTGCAAGACATGAGCCTTTTTTGCAAAAATGACACCGAGGCCCCAAATCATTGGGGACCCATAAAAAAGTGCATGACTTTGGGCAAAACTGGGAGACACGAGTCTTTTTCTTTTTGGTCTTTTATAACGTAGTGGTGTCCGTATATGGTTATATTTTTTCGTGTTGCACTGTGTAATTGTTGCATCTGGGTTAGGATAGATTTTGGAAACAGTCGATGAACATCTTAATTGGGGGTTTCAGTCTATTTGCCTGTCACGAGTTAACGACATTAAGAACTACCGCAGAACCATTTAGTTTTCTTCAAAAATCGCAAGACCCTGTCAACGCCCATTCGAGATTATTCCCCATAAGTAGGACACCATTGTAGAATTCCTACTGTTGCACATTGGGGGATTTTTCAAAAAATCAAATGGAAATACTTGAGCCGTTCCCAAAGGGCTAGGCCGATCTATATACAATTTCACATGGGTGTAGCCGAGGTGTTAAGCTATTAAAATTGAGATATTGAGCGCCATAAACACTATCGGAGCCGCACAGTGGGTGACCAAAGTTGAGCACCTAAATATTTTCACATAACATCGCTTGAAGCAACTGTGGGGAACTTCTCACAGCCAGTGAGCTGTGCGCTTTCTAGTTTTACACACACTGATTGGGACCTACAGTTTTATACCGAACACGGTTTTTGATAAGCGAAGTGACCTTGTCGGAAAGAAATGGAAAAAACCTAGAGCAGGGTTCGAACCCACGTTTTCATGTACAAAAGACGCGCACACTAACCATTGCACTACCGACGGCCAAAATTTGAGGACCTAGGCCTTCATAAAAATTTGGGCACTTTTAAAACTTTGAATTTTGTTTTTCTTGAAAATATTTTTGTATACGAATTTAGCGCTACTAAAAACCCACAGATAAATACTGCGGACAATTTTTATTTTGCTCGAATAAAGGTTGATTTTTTTACCATTTGGTTTTCGAAAGTTGAAGAAAGCACAGAAAAAGTGAAAAAGTGTTTCGTATGGATCGATAAATTTAGATCATCCCACCCATTTACTTTTCATAGATTATTTCAGGCAAATGTTGCCCACGGCTACGCTTCACGTGGTCAATTCCGAAACTCCAATTTTGTTACGCCTTTTCCAACATTTCGGCCAGTATCTCACCAATAACACGTGTAATGTTGTCATCCAAGGCAGCAATCGTTGTCCAGGTTAGCTTGTCCATATACTTATAGAAGGAAGACTTCACGTAGTCCCACAAACAATAGTCTAGCGGAGTCAAATCCATGAACAAGGCGGCCAATTAACAGCGCGCCATAGATTAATTGCTCACCAAACTCCCCTTTGCTCAGAGGTCCAAATTTACTGATTCTCACTGACTTGGGAATAACCACAATAATTCCTCTCTAGCTGTGCCCAAGCAGCTAAATACTTTCGGTCTTATACCAACTATTCCCCGGCCATTAGCTTTAGAGCAACCGCTTTACAGCTACCTAGAGTTAGAAAGCATTACAACCATGTATCCTGAATGGTCAGAGAGACATCTCCGGAAAGTAGGTGAAAACCGCTGAAGCATGGTTGCACCTAGGGATTGGACGCTGAAATAGCATACCCATCATCAATCTATGGGACGAGGGTTAGTAACGCACATCCTCCGAAATCTAAGTTGCTAACAAATCGTTAATTAAACATCCTGTGGGCGCTCTAAGCCCCAAGGGAGTTAGAGGAACACAAGTAAAGGCTGTCTCAGTATGAATTCATTTTAAACTAAAAACACGTATTTTGTGAGATAGTTGTGATTATTTTAGTGGAAGGAAAAACAGACATATTCCTATTAAGTATGGAATAAGAGAAGCGTCAAATGGCCTCCACGGCTCTGATGACAGGCTTTTCATGAAATTTTCCATGACTTTTTCACAGAGATGTGGCTGTATCTCACCGATGACGCATTAGATCTTTGATTTGAGATCAGGAATTGTTTCCGGTTTATTCGCATAAACCCAAGATATCACAAAACCCCAAAGAAAGAAGTCGCATTGCGTTCAATCGAATGATCTTGGTGGCCAGTTGAAATCAGAATATCTTGAGATAATTTGCTCTGGAAATTGTTGCTGCAATAAATCGATTGATTCATGCGCGGTGTGGAAGGTGGCGCCGTCTTGCTGAAAATATATGTCATCCAGATCCATGCCGTCCAGTTTATGCCACAAGAATTCCGATAACATTATCCTGTAAAATCGTTGCTGCCATAAATCGATTGTTTCATGCGCGGTGTGGCGCCGTCTCGCTGAAACCACATGTCGTCGAGATACATTCCGTCCAGTTTATACCACAAGAACTCCGATAACATGATCTCGTAACGAATTCCGTTCACAGTCACTGAAATTTCGGCCACTTCTTCAAAAAAGCAAAACCCAATACCGCCGCCTGACCAAAATCCGCACCAGACAGTTGCTTGTTGTGGGTGCATCTGTTTCTCATCGATTGCGCGATAATTTTCAAAACCCCAAATTCGAGAATTTTGTAAATTCACGAAACCATTCAGATGGAAATGCGCTTTATCGGAGAAGCTGGTATTTTTTGAAAAATTGGCACTGACTTTTCTTTGCTCCGTTATCAATTGAACGAATTGCCGGCTCTTTCCATGGTCTGCTGGTTTGAGCTTCTGAGTAAGCTGAATTTTGTACGTATGAAGGTGGAGGTCTTTTGTCAAAATTCGCTGCGCAGTTCTTCGTAAAATTTGAAGTTGTTGAGAACAATGCCGAAGCTATTAATCGTTGTGTCCCAAACATGTTATATTGAATAGCAAACACAATGTATTTGGACACAAGTGTATTATATTTACGACAAGCAACAGTCATGTTATATTTGCATCCAAACAACAACAAAAATACAACTTTTTCAGCGTGTATCATTACGGCCATCAAGTGTTTGATAAAATGTGGTCTAATGATGCTTCCGGCCTACAAATTTCAGGTTCAATGAGTGAATGAATGAAAGAATTTTTCTGGGTGCATTGGCGGCTCTTGTAGAGTCTCTATCTAGCTGGTCTTCGGATGAAATACAGCAGTTCTGTTTATTAAGTAGTTACCTATTGAGCCAAAAATGAGCTACGTCGTTGAAGAAAATTTGGCAGTGGAAGAATCTGAGTGGAATAGTGCTGAAAAGTAGTCTGTCCACAATTTGAGCGCACACTGCTTATCTGCCAACAGATGCCCATTCTCTTCCTTGCTGGTGGGCAACCCATTATCCGGCCCATCATTCGATCTTCTTACTCTCTGCAAAAATTTTGGGTCTACTCAGTTTTACATAATTCAAGGGAGTCGGTGGCACCTTTACAAATATTGTTTAAATATTTTCCTTTGAGATGTATCACCACATCGTCTGTGTCCGAGACGCAGTTGAAGTCCTTTCTAGTGAAAACAGAAACCGACGGAGTAGAAATCATGGGAATGGATTGAAGGCAAACCGAGGGTTGTGGTATTATCATCCCCGCCTGTAAATCATGAGAACTTTACATTTCTCTAATTTGCATGTCCAGGAAAAATTAAGTGTAGACAATTAGAAAATTTTGTGAACAGAAGATGCGATATTCCCAACAATTTTCGTTGATTCATATGGGCGGATCAATAAGTCCGTGACTTTTTGAATGAAACACGGTTTTTGTAGAAAAAAATTATTTTTCAGAATAATCTTCTTTTACCTCAATACACTTAGTCCAAAGCTTCTCCGGTTTTTGTATCCCTTCCAAAAAATAGGATTTTTCGAGGTCCATAAAATAGGCATTTGTGTGATCAATATTTTCATCGTTGGAGCTAAATCTCTTTACACCGAGCCATTTCTTTAAGTTTTTGGAAATAGGAAATAGTCACTGGAGGCTAAATCCGGAGAATATGGCGGATGATGTACCAATTCGTAGCCCAATTCATGGAATTTTGCCATTCAGACAACAGTCGTGCTTTATTGTCAATTGAGAGCAAACGCGGCACCCATCTTGCAGACAGCTTTCTTAAACCCAACTGATCATTTAAAATCGAAACCACACTGCCATATGAAATTCTTATGGCATCAACTATCTCACGCACTTTTACTCTTCTATAGGCCAATACAATATCGTGGATTTTTTCGACATTTTCGGGTATATTGACCTCAATTGGCAGTCCAAAACGTTCAGCGTCATTTGTACTTGTGCGACGACAACGAAAGTCAGTAAACCATTTTCTTTACCATTGAAATCGATGGTGCACAGTCCCCATAGTATTTATCAAGCTTTTCCTTGGTTTCATTGACGGGGTTTTTTCCGCAAAAAATAATGTTTAATTTGCACTCGAAATTCACTTTTTTTCCTTTTTAAAAAATTGCACGAGTTTGTATGCAATTATCGGGAGGTTGTGGGTTCTGTGCCAAAAGTTGCGCGAGATTCCCTGAGTAGGCTGTGGCTACCTCTGGTAATTGCAGCTTTCCGATGTCCAGCTTCCTCTGCGTCTGGTTTCGTATGATTTTCGCTCTACTTAATCTTGTGCGAACCTTTGCTGCTACCAGGCAGTGATCAGAATCAATTACATTATCATTTGATATATTTTACTATGTACATCGTGCACAATCATATGTGTTCTCGGAATCAAGCGGTCAAGGCATCATATTTCGTTTAATGCGGGCGCCAGGAGCACCCATTCTCTTTAACGCAGTAGCGACCTAAATTTTCATCTCTTTACAACCGGCACATACTTTTCAACACGTTTACACTTTGCCTGGCGAGACCCACTTGGTGGACTTTAGCATCCTCGGGACATTGCGAGAGATCCTCACTTTTTTGGTCAGTAACCCGATTGCTGCCCCCACTACTAAAGTGGAGCGAACAGTTATTATTTGTACGCACAGGTAGGTGTTGGATGACAAATGGTGTGCTATTACTTTGTCCCCAACTGCATTTATGGGCAATACACTGCAATGACTTTACTCGCTTGTGTACATACGCTTGGAAAACATGGAACGAAAAGAGGGTCTATGCCTACCAGAGTTCCATCCACCACAAATCAGATATCTAAGCCTTTAAAGCTTGTCCCCATGAACAGCGAATATACGTACTACATATTTATAGGGCTGTACGTTAGTATACATAGTTTACGAATCATTAAAAACAAACAATCCTTTCAAGCTTTTGCATTGGTTAAGCTGGGCTAGGTTGATGGAAATCATCATTCAACCTCATCATCATCCTGTACAAAACGTAACATCACATCATTAGTGGACATCGTGTAAACATTTTGAAATACTTAAACATTTTCTTTTCATTTCTAACCATCAGCACCTATACTCTGCTAAATATGAAAACCTTCATGCATCATATGAATCGGTGGATGCACGTTGCAATGGCTTTGGATGGCGACAAGTCAAGGAGAGACCAAACAAACTCCAGCGCCCTCACCATTTTGATGGGACTTTGTGGTGTGTGTTTTGGGTCGTAATGGTTGCACGTGTGTTCATTTGGCCGCAAACACTTGTAATTAATTGCAATAGCGGGTTTTATGAAAGTAAATACCTCCCAGTCCATCTGCCATGGACCAGTACAACATGTAGGAGTTCCATAACGCCTTGATCTACTCCTATCGATAGGATGATGTTGTCGGACGACAGACTTGCTATACTTAAGCAAAAACATAGAGGGAGAAAGAGAGAAAGTTTGAAAACCCATTAAACCCCCTTCACTGAACTAAAAGCCATTTCAAAGAGTCGGTAGACTAACAACCTGAAGTGAGGATGAAACGCTTCGCAAGGATCCGGAAATTGAAAATACCTTACATGTGATATAAAATTCAACTGTACAAAAGGGGGGAAACAGTTGTTGGCATAAAAAGCCGGTAACATGCTTTTAAATTTTCTCGACAGTTTACATTTCCATATTAGCTAACAGATAGTTTTTCCCTATTTCAAATATATTATTTTTTTTACACCACACCTGTAAAACAATGTCCTTTGCATTTCTCCAAGCTCATATGAATTCTGTTTGCCAGGGTATGAGTATTGTCATTTCTCAACACCTCTCTAATTGACTATCAGACCGCGAGCTCTCATCAACACTCTGATACACTTGACATATTTCAATGTCCTTGTTGTGATGATGATGGTACTCAGGCCAAAGGATTGTTGTTATTGTAACCATTCCCAACTACTAGAAATTGCATTGCATTCCATTTGCCCAGGGATTTCATCTATATCACTTCGAGTGTATTAAGACAAGCTAGAGATGGCAGCTTAATGGTAGTGGAGAGTTCAAAATTGTGTACACTTTGGGGACAGTATAATTCGCAAAGTTATCATCGAAAAAACAGGGATATTAGAGTCCTTTGCTTTTGATTGGCTGTCAGTCCAGAAGAATATTGGTAATCTTGTTTGTTACTCCTAGACTTATAATAGTAAAAGTGCATGAATACTGTAGAGGGGATCTAGGATTCACACTCCTTACTTATCGTTTATTTTGTGTACGGCCAACAGACGCTGAGCCATTACAAAAAGATGAAATGAATAAAAGTGTTCAGAACCGAAGTAAAACAGTTGAGAAAAGAGAACATGCGTATAGAGCAATTGCTTAGAATTGTGTTGAGTCAGAAAAGGTTAAGATAAATCATAGTGGTTCTACTCAAAAGTGGGCCCCGATTAGGGTGTTATGTGTACCATCCCTACGGATAGTTTATGGTCATTTCCACGGTTATTTCCTGCCGCTACGAGAGTATCAGGCCTACGACCAATTTCTTGCCGGGGAATATGGTGAGTAGAATCCAAATCAACCGTACTCGTACGAATCATATGGAAAATAAAACTACAAACAACAACAACACAAAGGGGGATATGGTGAGTAGAACCCAAATAAACCACACTCGTGGGAATTATGTGGGAAATAAAATTACAAACAACAACAACACAAATATCGAGAGTTGACGGAAACGCCACCGATGCAAATTTGTCGAAGTCCGCAAATATGAATACAATTGAAGCGCGACCAGATGTCAGATCTGCTTTCCTCGTTCCTGGGAGAATATAAAAGGCGCATCGTCAGCAAATGACACAGTTTGTCTGATAAATATGTCGTTACGCCAGTCGTAACTGCAGAGCTGCATTTGCCATCTTCCAACAAGAAATCATACGATCGTCAACAAGATCTAAGAACTATTAAGAAAAATTTTAATATCGACCAGCAGTCACTCCCTGCTAGACCGACAGACTATCTGACATATGTTCGCAATGTTATAGAGAGTCCAGTTATTGCAACGATTTTCATATCGGGGCAAGCGAAGAAGACCCATCGCTCACCCAGATCAAAAAAAGGTTAAGGTGATCAATTGGAATTATGATCAGAGATTATTTAGTGAGGTTTTAAAGGATGACCTGCTAATGGCAGTGATCGACAAAGGGATGAATGGAAGCATGCAAACATTAACCTAAACATATATTGGGATCAAAAAAGCCGTGTTAGCCTAGTAGCGTTTGGAGATCAACAATCGGTAGGCTACTGCCAAGCAGCTTTAAAGAAAGCAGGAGAGCTGTGGCCGGCGGAGGCTCATTTGGACGGAGGCACTTTCTTGCTTCCCGGCCAATGTACCTGTTGTAGAAACCATAGAGGATATTCTCAAGGACAGCAATTCAAATCTTCCAACTCACAATTTGAAAATCGTTCGCTTTGAAGTTGCAGATGGTGTTCGTTGAAACAGAATCGCAAATACGAGGCGATATAATATAATTATAATATAATTAAAGATTCAGTTGTCACAACCGAATCAATTATGAAACGAGGTTGCTTCTACCGAATTTAAGTTGTGACGACTAAATTCGGGTTTGATAACCTCAATTCGGTTGTGGCAACCGCAATTTGGTGGTAACAAGCTAATATAATATAATTGAAGATTCAGTTGTCACAACCGAATCAATTTTGAAACGAGTTTGCTTCAACCGAAATTCAGCTGCGACGACTAAATTCGGTTAGGCCAACCTAAATTCGGTTGTGGCAATCGCAATTCAGTGGCAACAACCGAATATAATATAATTAAAGATACAGTTGGTACAGCCGAAACGAGGTTGCTTCAACCGAATTTCAGTTGTGACGACTATATTCGGTAGCGACAACCTCAATTCGGTTGTGGCAACCACAATTCGGTGGCAACAACCGAATTTATGGTTGCTACAACCTCTTTTCAATCAATTAGTTCTCTGGGTGTAGAGTCATAACGAGCAGGTTCTGGCTCAAGTAGTTGCGCAAGGCCTTCGGCTGAACAGTGGCTAATGTGCGCTACTGTGGATACTGCAGGTTACAGGATACTGCGGGTTCTACGGGTACTGACATCATATGACGTTTAACCTCGGCTAATGGCAGCGAGACAATTAATCAATTTGTCATAAGAAAGCTTCTCATCGAATCGGTGGGAAACTGTAGGTTCAGATCATCGATATCTGAAACACAATGCACACACAACTACTATTAAAGTTTCATCAATATTATAATTTGGTTTTTATCTTGTTATGTACACTTTTGAGCCCCATTGGGTACACACTTACGAATGTCAAATGCCATCCCTATTAAAGGACATCAAAAGCGTTGAAAAACAGTTGCAAACAACACCAGCCATCATCCAAGCCAATCCAATCCAACACGACCCAACCAAACCATCAGCAAACAAAACGCTTACTTTGTGATGGAATTGCAAGAGCAAACCCATTCATCCGGTGTGTAAACAATTCGCAAGCTTCAACGCTTTGATGTTTCTTCTATATTAGCAACTCTTCCGCTATTTCAACATAACGAAAAAAAAACACCTCAACATAAAACAGAAACGAAACCAACCAAACGTAAAACGGAACTCAATCTCTTACTCAAATCTTTGTGGATCATTCCCAGTGTCATCCGAAGTTAATGTTTTTGTTGCCAGCGACTATGATGGCACCAAAGTCTAATCATTCCTTTCCATTCTTGCGGGCGGAATCCTTGAACAGTAATGGCGGCAAAGGGTCCTTTGATGTGACAAGTTTTTTTCTCTGTGTGTTCTTTTAGGAGTCTTGATTTTTTTCCGGAAAAGTTGCGCGACATGGAATAGCTTTGTTTAGCATAATCACCTCTTATAATGGTGGTAATAAAACCCAAAGGGTGTAATTAATCGATGTTTCAATTATGATCTCAAATGATGATGAGAATAATCTTTCGCCCTACACAATAACCCAGGGGCATATGAATAAAGAGTTAATAATGTAGCAAAAATTTTGATTCTTAAGGAGAAATATATCGATTTATTACTACGAGAGACAGCAGGAGCTTTTGGTGCTACTTTCGCCAAAGGAGGTAATCATGTTTGTGTTAACACCATATTGTCCTAGATATCAGAATTTTCTAAGATATTAGATGAGAATTCTTCTGGATCTCTCTTCGACATATCAGCGAAATTTCCAGAATTTATTAAGATATAAAGCCAGAAATGTGGCCGTCGGTGGTGCAATGGTTAGTGTGCGCGGCTCTTGTACATGAGATCCTGGGTTCGAACCCGGCTCTGACCACCTTCAAATTTTCTTTCGGCGGCGGTCACCTCGCATAGTGACGGCGACACTATCGAGTATCTAGCCATGAAAAAGCTTCTCAAATTACCGTTCGGAATCGGTGTAAAACTGTAGGTCCCAATCAGTGAGTGAAAACTGGAAAGCGCACAGCTCAGTGATTGTGAGAAGTTCTCCCCAGTCCCTTCATGGGATGTAATGGGAAACCATTTATTTATTTATTTATAAAGCCAGAATTCGGTATGACACTTCGGGATTGCCCTTCAGACTTCACACTATTACAAATCCGAATTCGATTATATATATTGTCTCAAAACAGAGTTCGTGTCGCATCCGTAATCGATACATTTTGCTGACTTTCGGATCGAATTCTTCGCGTTTGGATTGCTGCGCACATTTTTCGCTTTGTACATGTTCAAAAACATATTGTATGTTTGCCACAAACATTTTGTATGTTTGCCACAAACATTTTGTATGTTTGCCACAATTTAATTTGAAGGTAAATTAAAGTTGGTTTATGGATAATATGGACAACTTTAACAAGAAATCTCTTCATTTTCGAGAAACGTTATAAGTGTTGCGATCAACGTTGTCCTAGCGTTAGAAATCAATTATTTTTGCGGGAAACGAACTTCAAAAGATTTTTTCTTAGTATGGGTCGAGTTGCGTAGCTGCTTGGAGGTGGAAAGTTTCTGATAGCCATTCACTTGGGAGTGGCCAGAAATGATTCCTTCATTGAGCAGTCCAAGCAGCTCACTACTTCCACGCAGTATATCCTGGGTAATGGCTTATCGGAAACCTCCGTTAGCTAGCTTAAGTGAGAAGGCGAAACGAACGAGCAGACTGAGTGGAAATGCGATCACTGATATGTCCCACGATTATTAGGTGAGCCTGTAACTGAAGCTCTTCGAAGCAGTGGACATACTCATACCCCTGGCCAACGGCGAATTAAAATCAAAGAAACCTAAATCCAGTTTCGACACACTGCATTCTGCTCAGCTTCTGATCCGTAATGGGCGGCTGAAACATAATCATCCTGGCAATAGGTAAAATGCATTGACAATGAAAATAAACAGAGAAAATGATGAACAAAGAAACCCCCTAACTGTTGACAACCCTCGCAAACGTTATAAGGACCACGATTTAAGGATATGTACCTGGAATGTGCGAACGCTATACTGGACGGATGTCACTTTCCATCTGGCGGATATCCTGGGAGAATATAAAGCTGACATGACAGCGATCCAGGAAATGCGATGGACAGGATATGGTTGAACCAGAGAAAAAACTGCGATATTCACTACAGCTGCCATGAGTGAGAGCTCGAATTCTGGCGTGGATTTATAGTTGGCAACAGGCTGCGACACCTAGTTTCAAGGTTCAATCCAGTGAGTGAAAGCACAGCCACAATTCTCAACAATATTTCAACATCTCGTTAGTATGTGTGCACGCACCGGCAGAGGATAAAGACGATGAGATCAAAGAATCATTTTATGAGCCTTTGGAGGAAGTATACGAACGCTGCCCCGACCAGGACATTAAGATTTTCCTAGGCGATTTTAATGTCAAATTAGGAAAGGAAAGAGACTTTCGACCAACCATCGGTAATCACAGTCTACATGATACCACTTCCGATAATGGAATAAGACTGATAGACTTCGCCGCTCCAGAGAACATGGTAGTTAGTAGCACACGATTCCAACATAAGGACATTCATAAGGGGACCTAGATATCTCCTTATCAGCGGATCACTTGGTAATAGTTGGCAGGCACTGTTCTAGTGTAATGGATGTACGTGTGATTCGAGGTGTCAATATCGACTCGGATCATTACCTGGTGGACCCAAATATATATGTGTTTGTGCTACAAAAACAGCTGTATTTGTTGCACTGTTTAAGCTCTCTCGCGAGCAAGAGCATAGCAGAAGCACAGCGAGAGAGTCTATCTTGTAAGTGTGTATCGGTATTTTTTGCATTATTCTTTCAGTCAGTGATTCATAAATATTCCTGAATGCGTGTGTAAATGGAAGACGAAGTTTCATGTATTCAGTCGTCAATGGTTCATCGGACAGAGGATATCAGAAACGCTTGATCAGTGAAAAAAGTTGGTTTTTGGTTTGATGTTTGGACTGAAGAACGCGTATGTGTACACGTAAAAGCACACATGTTTGCCAGTAAACTTGCTACTGTTTGTAATTAAACACACGTGTGTTTGGGACTTGCAAACATATTAATGTTCGAAGGCTGTTCCAAAAATATATATGGTTCCTGCAGAATTTTTTTTGGGAGAATACAGAGGCCGTTTTTTTCAGCGAGTGTCCACATTTGTAGATAGTCCCATTTTCAAGTAGTAATAATTTAATACTGATCAATGCGATACTTTTGTCTAAAGAAAATGGAAAAGTTGTTCGCTTTAGTTAAAGATTACGACGAACTTAATGGCGCAGCTGTCTGTAGGTTAAGTAGTTTGAATTTTCGAAAAGGTTGGCAAGTTTAGAAGTCAGCTGCAAGATCTTTGTTTAAGGTAAAGGTGACATCAGCTAAACTTCTTATACATAACAAAAATTAGTTGACATATTCCCAGATGAAGAAGATCGAAATATTAGAGGATTAAAATTGGGAGGATTAAAATATTGATAGTCCCTAATTTCCGTTAAATTCCGAAGGAAATATATTTGTTGCATTTTGCAAAAAAGTTCACTAGACCAACTCGATGCAGTGTTGCAACGCCCATTTGACGGTTTAATTATGGTTGTCTGTTTAGTTAATTAAATTATATGATTGTCAGCTGGCACTCGTATATAAAGTACTCAAGGACCTATGACTCTTTTGAAGTAGTTAACTTCTGTGCAGCAACATGCTGGTGCTACAAGATCTGTACGACATCGCCATCATCATGAACAGCCACTCGGAATGAAATTTTTGCAATAATTGTAATAAGGCGACAAGTGTGAAACGCCAGCCAGACATTTCTACCGAGTTACTCAAGTCTACGTGAGCTTTGTGGTACATTAAGGTAAATGCGGAAAACAAAAATCATGATACGAAGAAGCAAACGAAAATATCAACAGCACAAGAACACAAAACACAAACTTCTTTATGAGTCACTTTTCTTGTTGTTTGAAAATGTTTTAATTACTCATTGGAGTCCTTTTTGAAAAGTTGATGCAACGTTAAGGATTGTTGCAAGGATCCACAAGTCCTATCAACGTATGAATTCTACATGAACCAATGCCATCATAGCTTCGCAGCCATCACCAACAACCGCCACACTTTGTTCATCCTTCTTGGAAAGAAATGGAAAAAAGTTGAAAAAGTCTTTACAAAGGACGATACACACACACACACACACACACGCATATAGTTAAAAGCCATTTTGTCGCATTACCCCATAAATGTGTTGGAGAGCGTGTGTATGTAAAAGTCGGCGAGTGACTTCATATTTGTTAGAGTCTAAGTTTTTCATGCCATAGTTGTGGCTCACACCCCCTTGCCAGCATTTGGCCTGTTTAGTGCCGCCCGTTGCAAGTGTTGGGTGAGTGTCATGTGCCAAGAGAGCAAATTTTCGAAATTATAAAAGTTTTTCATCAGCGTACATTAGCACGAATTAGAAAAACACAAACAAACCCTAACTTTGTTGAAATCACATACACGCTGAAAAATAACGGCCCCAGCAACATATTGCAGGAACCATGTACATGTTTGCAAGTATTGTTTTCGTGAATTGAAGATCTGCTGCTTTTTGTTTCGTTCTTGTCTGTCACGTTTTGTATTTCCCCACATTTCAACAATCAAAACAACATTTGGGCCACAAATACAAATAGTAAAACCAATTAATAATTGTGTCCCAAACGTGTTATATTGAATAGCACACACAATGTGTTTAGGCACAAGTATACTATGTTTGCGACAAATTACAAATGTTTTACATTTGCATCGAAACAAGAAAAAAATAAAAATTTTTCAGCGTGTACATACTATGTTTAAAACCACAGTGGATACCCTATAAATTGAATACCCTCTCTGGCAACGCTAGCTAATTTCATAGAAATTAAAAGTGTGCAACAGCTGTTTTTGTGAAACCGGAAACCTTTTACAGTCACTGAAATAGTTGGAGTTGTCATAGCATATTATAGTTTTAGCAACTTAAGTTTAGATTGAAATATATACAAATAAATTTAAAGTAACAGCTTTTCCTTGTTCTTCCCTTAATGGCCAGTTTTTCGGTCAGTGGTGATCTTCGTTTCTTAGTTGAACTTCAAATTACTGACTGTCGAAGTGACAAATGAAGATTGTATAAAATACATGTTTCATATTTGCATATTTGTAGACATATGTTGAGTCTAGATCGTTAAATTGTTGCGCCTATATAGTTTTTTACACATTTTTGTTAAAATGCCTTCGATTTTATGCATCTATTTCCTATTTTATATAATTCCATTTTGTTTGTTCCCCTTTGTTGTTTTGGTATTTATCCCAAAACACGCGTTTTTTCCAATAAGAATACAAGGATTGCGATATTAGTTGACAATATGGCAACTTACATTAACTCACCACTGAAAAACAAAATTCAAAGTTAACCTCAAATTAACTTAGAATTAAGATTAAGTAATCCGATAGTTAACTACCCACTTAAAAACTGGCCATAAGTCACTCATTATTCCTTTTGACCTCGAGGTGATTACCACAAAAATACTCTCAGTGGGTGTGTTTTGCGTTATTGATTCTATGCATGGATGCAAATGTGTGAAAAAAAGTTTAGGGCAACCCTACATAATTTTAATTAGCAAACGCGCATTCTCCCGTCCACTCTCTTCTGTACGAGTACTCCAACTACGATTCCAAGTAGATCAGGTGTAGCATCGACACCCCCTGGGCAATTTAAGCACATGCCACCAGCAACATATTTCAGTAACCATGTACATGTTTGCAAGAATAGCTTTCATGAATTGAAGATGTGCTGCTTTTTGTACCTTTATTGTCTGTAACGAATTTGTTTTCAGCAGTTTTCAATAAACAAAGCCACATTTGGTTCACAAATACAATATTATAATATTATAAACTATTAATCGTTGTGTCCCAAACATATTATATTGAATGGCAAACACAATGCGTTTGGACACAAGTATACTATATTTGCGGCAAGCTACAAACACGCTATAGTTGCATCCAAACAACAAAAGAAGACAAATTTTTCAGCGTGCATAGCTAGCAAAAAAGCATAAATTGTTACTACTGATCTACACCCACTGAAAAATTAACAGAATTAGTAGTAATCGAATTTGGACTTAGTCACAATCACATTAGATGTCATAACATCCGCATTAAAGGTTGTCACAACCACATTAGAGGCTGTCACAACCTACTAGGAGTCGCTTCAAACGCATTCTAGTTTTGGGGACTACATTCAGTTGACCGGTTCGGCTTCCATATAATGGCGATCTCATCCAACAGGCGTCTCTTACAATGGAAACTAGTAGTGATATGCTGTTCCGCGTATTTTAAGAACCGGTCTGGTTCCTAGAAGAACTGGGTTTTTGGACTGGTCCCGGTTCTCAGTAAATTGCTGTCCCAAAGAGGCTTAACCGAAAAATATCCTATTATAAGAATATAAAATTTGATAAAAATACACATATTCTGTCGAGTCCAGTTCCGAGAAGAACCGGGTATTTGAACCGGTTCTCAGCAAATTTTTTGTCGAGTCCGGTTTTGGGAAGATCCGGGTATTTGAAGATATTCCGGTTCTCAACAAATTGCTGACCCGAAGAGGCTTCAGTGAATTATCTTATTATAAGAATATAAAATTTGATAAAAATACACATTTTCTTTCGAGTCTGGTCCCGAAAAGAACCGGGAGTTTGGATCGGTACCGGTTCTCAACAAATTTTATGTCGAGCCCGGTTCCGAGAAGATCCGGGTATTTAGACGGTCTCGGTTCTCAGCAAATTGCTGGCGCTAAGAGGCTTAAGTGAAATATCTTATTGTAAGAATATAAAATTTGATAAAAATACACATTTTCTGTCGAGCCTGGTTTCGAGAAAAACCTGGTATTTTGATCGGTTCCGGTCTTTAGAAAATTGCTGTCCAAAAGAGGCTTAAGTGAAATGTCTAAAAAAAATTGATCAAAATACGCATATTCGTAACCTCACCCAATGGTTAACACTTTTGGTCCTCTTATTTTGGTTCCGTTGTGACGATTCTTTTCAACCCATTTCTCAGTTCCTGTAGATTCCTTTTTCGGTCTTTTCGGGAACGTTTTCAGTTCGTTTGGACCCACCTTTCGGTTCCTGTGAGCCCCGGTCCGGTCGATTCTCGTAAAGAACTGATTCTTCCGAACCAGTTCCTCGATTCTGTGCATCACTGGCAACTAGATTCATAATGAATTATCCCAAGCAAACATTTACATATTTTTTCGATAGCACTAAAAAGTATGCAATAACACAGTGGAACACGAAAAAATATAACCATATACGGACACCACTACGTGAGAAAAGACATACAAAATAGAGCCGTGTCACCCAGTTTTGCCCAAAGTCATGCACTTTTTAATGGGCCCCCAAAAATGTCATTGTTGTAAAAAAGTGATAATTTTGTCAGGCTCATATCTTGCAAATTGTTTAGAATTTTTATTAAGTCTCTGAGGGAAAGTTATAGCTCCTGTTATAAAGAAAAAAACTTGTAAACATATAAAATCAAAAAAACTTCATCTTCACGGTCAAAATCGGAAAAAACTTTAAAAAATTCGATTTTGTTACCATTTTCCCTTGTTCATGTCCAGAGGTAGCCAACCGTTGAAAATTCAAGGAAACAATTAACTACAGAAATGTACATAAGATCTCAGTAAACAACTTTATGGAACATATGAAATTCCTAGGAATGATTCTTAATACCGTTTAGGTAGCGCTTAGGTAGCGTTTAGGTAGCCGCAAAAGTGGAAAATTTCCCGAAAATTTTTTAATTTCACTGTGTGAAATTTTTTAAGTCATGCAAATATAACCATATACGGATACCGCTACGTGATAAAAGACCAAAAAAGAAGAGACTCGTGTCTCCCAGTCTCTCACTTTTTTTATGGGCCCCCAAAGATTTGGGGCCTCGGTGTCATTATTGAAAAAAAATGATCATTTTGTCAGGCTCATATCTTGCAATTCGTTCGGAATTTTGGTTTACACTCTGAGGGAAAGTTGTAGAAAGTTGTAAAATTGTGAACTAGGATACAAAATGTTTTTGGCGGTTTTTCACGGGCTCGGAAAGGAAAAATTTTTTTAACTTGACTGGAGGTGATCTTTGATATATGCCGTTGACTTTGCGAAAAGTTTTCGTGACCCGGTGTAATATTCACTCTTCACAACCTCAATTCGGTTGTGGCTTCTGCAATAGGGTGTCAACAACCGAATTTGTGATTACTACAATTTTTGTTTGAAGTAATTAGTTCTGTGAGTGTTTGGGCTCCAGTTTACGCTTCGAATAATTTAAGGTTCCTTCAATTTTTCTGCATAAGTGTTCGATAAGTCAATGTATTCTAGAAAACCATACAAGGAAAAAAATACAGTAGATGTTTTAGCGCAAATTGTCTGGGGGAGAAAGCTCAAGAGAGGAAAATAAAAAAGCCCTGAAGTTGAAGGGACAGTGTAAAATCCAAACCAGCGAAAAATGTATGGCTGCAAATCGAAATCTTGGCACAGAAATACAGACTGTACCAGGGATATTGAAATAGAGTTGCTTGTCCTATACTGAATCAAATTTCTTCGCAATACGAAAGATTCTTTATTAATTCTATGAAGTGTTTTGGAAGCTTCACAGATTGATTTTGTTACACAGACCTGTATTTTGTAAATGGCAGGTTTCAGAACAATGGCTGATTAGGATCTGTGGCTATACGGAAGATTCTTTGTTAATACAAACTCGGGTTGCCAAAATTATGAGAACGAAAAATATGATTCTTATGACGACAATGGCAAAATTTGCTAAACGAAAATTTGCCGGAAACGAAAATTTGTCTCAGTAAGAATGCACTTTTTCATTTTATGCTTTTTTAAATTGGCTGAAAAATATGCTTTTTTTTAAATTGGCTGAAAAATGGCTGCAAATTTTAAATTTTTTGTTGTTTGGATGCAAATTTTAAATTTTTTGTTGTTTGGATGCAGTAGTATACTTGCGTCCAAACACATTATGTTTGCTATTCAATATAACGTGTTCGGGACACAATGATTAAAAGGTTGTAATATATGTATTTCTGACCAAAATGTGACTTTGTGTGTTGAAAACTGCTGAAAACAAAAACATGATAGACAGTAAAGTAACAAAAAGTAGAAGATCTTCAATTCACGAAAACAATGCTTGCAAACATGTACATGGATCCTGAAATATGTTTCTGGGGCCGATATGTTTCATCGTGCATTAAACGAATTGCCAGCTCGTTCCATGGTTTGCTGGTTTAAGCTCATGTGTAAGCTGAATTTTGTACGCATGAAGTTGGAGGTCTTTTGTCAAAATTCGCTGCATAGTGTTTCGTGAAATTTGAAGTTGTTAGGAACGATGCCGAAGTGATGTTTTTATCGGCGACACTCTCGTTTACAGCAGCAACGTTTTCAAGAGACCGACTGATACGTCGACGAACAGGAGTCGTACTGTCCATAACCGACCCAGACTTTTCAAATTTTTTGACAACTATTCGAATGGTTGACATATTAGTTGCACTTTCTCGACTGACATCTCTTCAAAGGTTCCGAGGGGTCTCATCATAACTTTCCAAATGTTTCTAATCAGTTTTCACAATTATAACGCGTTGGTTTTTCGTAAAGCTCTCCATTTATAATAATCGTAATAAACATATGTGACAGCTTCCAAATGTCAGAGATGCCACTTGCTCAAAAAAACACTCAATTTAAAAACTACAATCTTACTGAGATACCGTTTATATAATACTTGTGTCCAAACACATTGTGTTTGCTATACAATATTACGTGTTTGATACACAATGAATAATATGTTATAATATCTGTTTTTTCGGTTGAAATACAGCTTTGTTTCTGATACAAATACAGCTATGTTTGGAGAAATATTTACTTAATTTTTGTTTGCTTCTATGTTTTCTTTTCTAAATAATAAAAGAAGGAGAAAGAAATAAAGTTTAGGCCTTGCAAATATAGGAATATTTGGGGTGTGTTCCAAACATATACATGGTTCCTGCAAAATGTGTTTACGAGAATATGTTACAGATGCTGTGTTTTTTGCGTGTGCTATCATTTCGAGAATTTCCTTGGATACAAATATAGATGTCATATAGATGTTTGTACATATGCCGGTTCTATCAAGCCATATGCATATGTATATGTGTTTTCCCACATATTTGTTTGTTTGTATTTGTGAAAATATCCTACAAATATGCACTTTTTCTTGATATTTACCCGCATTGCGATATAGTTTTTCTTTAGTGCTGCGCTTGTTGTTTTCCATAATGAAAAGGTGAATTACACATATTTGGCCGTTGTTGTTTTTGTGTTAAGGCTCTTAGCGTTAATGGGACTGTTGTTGTTGGGCGTTGTTGTTGTTGCGTTTTCATGTGCGACAAAGTGCAAATTGACAAAGGACCAAAAAATCCTGCCGCTGATGATGATAAAACCAACAACACGAACAGCGATTGAGGTTTTCTCTCTATCTTCCAGTGATTTCTTGGAAAAGGCTTAGTTAGCTGCATCATGCTAGTAGTCGTATGTATGTAGGAGATCATTTAGTTAACTGAACTTTGGCACTACAAAGCAATGAGAAGATGGTGAAGAAGGAGGACAAGGAGAGAAGTTTAATGGTGGCAACATGATGCTCGCAATGCCAATGAGTATTCTTATAATGCTGGCACTGCAGCTGATGATGATGTTGTTATAGATGTTGGTGGGAGGCTTCTTAATGTGTTAGAGTTAAATAGATCCCTATGGGCTGTTTTAAGCACTTGATGCACCAGCTAATGAGTATGTAAGAATAGGGACAATAATCCAGTGTTGTGTTTGTGAGCTATAAAGTGTTCCTAGGAGCATAGAGGCGTAAAACAACAACAACAACAAGGACGACAACGACACCATCATACTTCTCATCTTCATCCTTCTCAACTCGTCGTCGTCGTCCTCATCATCGGCGTTAAGGGATAAAAATAAGGAAAACATTGCAATTAATTATGTCTAAATACGTTTTTGTCGTTAATTCAACAGCTATGCTGCTACTGCTTTTACTTAAGGATGCTGACTCTGTTGATGGCTGACGATGTTGTGAGTAGATCCTTTGAAAAAAAAAGCTCTAGGGGCGCTTTTAATTAGCGCTTAAAAGCGTCATCAACGCCAACATCAGCACCATCATCACAGCCTCTTCAGTGATTCATTGTGTTTAATTCGTTCACGGCAATCACGCATTTTGGCACCTCCTGTGAGAAAACGTGCAAAATTAAAGAGTTGCAAGGATACTACAAGGACTAAATTTAAATTTAATGCATAAGGAAGAAAGTTTGAGTGTATATTACTGGTAATGCCAAACATTAAGTTGCTGTGTATCACAGTTATTTTTAAAATTATAATCAAAATATTGAATTCAATGTCAAATAGATTTGTTTAAACAAACAACCTGTTTTCAATCAGTAGATGATCGATTGGGCGTTTTCAGATCTTTCAAATTCAATTAAATTTTTGACCTGATAGTCCCATAAACTCCTCGTTTCAAATGGCAGCCAAGTGAGCTCAGGCAATCTTCACCATCTCTCATATATATTCAAATCAAACAGGCGGTAGACAACCCAGTGAGCTTTGCAAGGACCGTTGTGTGCCGTGTTGTATGGTATGGATCATCTGTATTCTTACATGCTAATGAAGAACAAATCCATTATTGTGTTGTCGCCCATTGCTCTAGTCTGTCACTACACGCAAAAAAAAAACGTTTGTTGTTCGGTTGCCGCAACAATACTTTGATTGATTTGTGTTAATTTATTAATCGCAACCGTTCATGTAGTTCTCGCAAATAAACTCATATGTGTATCACGTTGTTGCACACGAGTTCTCGTTTGCATCAAACGCGTACAAAATTGCAGTTGCCGCAAATTTAAAAAAACGTTTGCGATAACTGAACTTAGCCATTTTTCTAATGAGAGCACAGATTACGAAGAACGTAAATTTCTCTCATTCTGTCGATTGTATTCGAAGTCTTTTCCACTCGTTTGACATACACACTCACGCATACACATAAAAGGGATCACACACTCTAATGCTTCTACCTTGTTAATATATCTTGGATGAACAATTGACGCGTTGTAGTTTGCTGCGCTGTTAGTTGATATTTGAAAGCAAGGCGAGACAGACGTATAACAAGACAGTGAAAAAATAGACAAAAATTGCAACTGTTTTTAAAATAAACTTTATGGGTAAAACCAAAATCATAAAAGTTGAAAATTTAAACAAAAAAGAGTTTATGGAAGCCATAAATAAAAGCTTTAATTACAACTCGGTTGCTGTAACCGAAAGAACAGTTGGTGGAACCGTCTTCGTTTCTCGCAAACGTTTTTTCAGCTCTAATTTTTCATAACTCTTTTACTGCAAACGTTTTTCAGTTCTCGTTTCAGTTTAGGAGCAGCTACAACTCGGTTGCTGTAACCGAAACAACAGTTGGCGGAACCGTTTTTCGTTTCTCGCGAACGTTTTTCCAGCTTATATTTCGTTTGCTGCAACATTTTTCGGTTCTCCTAAACGAAGTGACGTGGAGTTCGTTTCTCTCAATATAGTTTCCAAACGAACTTCAGTTATCTGAGATTGCGTTTGGGAGGAATGAGTTTTTCTTTGCGTGTACCAAAACCCCAATCCAATCTTAGACTCTAAACCAACCAAGAGGGCGTCGATTCCATGGAATTGTGTATAGCTGCACTTGCCAATGCGGTGACTCATGTGAACATTGAAACGCTTGAATACATTGCTACTCTCGGGAAAACCCGAAAACATCGTTCTCAAAAACTTCAAATTTCACGGAGCACTACGCAGTGAATTTTGACAAAAGTCCTCCACCTTCATGCGTACAAAATTCAGCTTACTCATGAGCTCAAACCATCAAACCATGGAAAGTGCCGGCAATTCGTTCCATGGGAAATGGAGCAAAGTGAAGTCAATGCCTATTTTTCAAAAAAATCATCTTCTCCGATGATGAGCATTTCCATCTCAATGGCTTCGTGAATACACAAAATTGTCCAATTTGGGGCTCAGGAAATTATCATGCAACCCATGAGAAACAAATGCTTCCACAACGAGCAACTGCCTGGTGCGGTTTTTGGTCAGGCGGCGTGATTGGGTCCCATTTTTTTTTGAAGATGAGGCCGAATTTCAGTGGCTGTGAACGGAATTCGTTACAGGAACGTGATAACGGAGTTCTTGAGGCATGAACTCGACGGCATGGATCTGGACGATATGTGGTTTTAGAAAGACGACATAACCTGCCACACCGCAAAGGAAACATTTGATTTATTGCAGAACGATTTCCAGAACAAATTATCTCAAGGAATTCTGATTTCAACTGGCCACCAAGATCATGCTTAAATCGCATGTGCGAATTCTTTCGATGGGATTTTCTGAAATGTCGGGGCTATGCGAATAAACCAGGAACAATTCCTGAGCTCAAATCCGAGATCCAACAGGCCATTGGTAGAGATACAGTCATATCTCTGTGAAAGGTCATAGACAATTTCGTAAAAAGAGTAATGGTTTGTCACCAGAGCCGAGGTGGCCATTTGACAGATATTTTATTCCATACTTAATCGGAACATCCCGTTGTTACCGGATGCGCCTGAGAAAGGTGGGTACATTAATCCATAAGGAAACGTGTTCGTTTAAGATCAATCAGCCTAACTTGCAAAATTTCCGGATGTCGCTGAAAAAGGTGGTTATATTAATCCATAACGCAACGTATTCGTTAAAAATCAATCAGTCTAACTGCCAGAATTTCACCTAATTCCGCTATATATATATAAAGAATTTCCGCTATACAAAGATCCTAGATATTGCTTCTTCCTCTCACAAAAACCCGGACAGGACATCCACACATCTTCTACAGTTGTCATAAACTGAGATCCCACATATAAACATGTGTCTGCATTTTAAATAGTGCACAGTAGACCGGGTCGGCCTCCATATAAAATAAAAATTACCCAAAATCGAAGACAAATATTAAAGATCACCTCGAGACAATTTCAAAACCAATTTTCTTTTCCTTTCCGAGCCCATGAAAAACAGCCTAAACCGTTTTTTCGTAGTTTGTTTTTGTCTATGGCTCGATCGTAACACACAAGACATCGCTTTATAGGTCTGGACGAGTACTACATTTATCCTATAAATATTGCTGACGTACGGCAACATTTTCTAATGAAGGCCTCATTGAATGCAGTTTCTACCCCTAAACTTTAAAATTTTTTTCTATGATTAAAGCCCTTTAACAGTCAAGAAGATTCTGGTTTGGATGTATACAGTTTCATTCAAAAACAAAAAAGTTACATGTGACAAGATGTATTTACAGCATTAATATAAATATTTTTCATGATGTGTCCAGTATTACCGCAAATTATTGCATACTTGTTGGCGCTATCGAAAACAATTTTAAATCAAAAGTATTACATACTTTTTAGCGCAAATTATTGCATACGTTTTGGCGCTAGAGACGATTTTGACTTTTTTCACGGGCTCGGAAAGGAAATTTTCCTGGTTTCGATAATATACCGAATGTTTTACTAAAGAATCTATCTGAAAGGGCTGTAAACGTACTATCAATAAGATGTAACAGTTGCATTAAATTACATTATTTTTCAAATGCTTCCAAAAAAGCCAAAGTTTTTGAAGTTCATCATAAACCTCATAAGCTCAGGAACAGGCCGAGCAATTACATACCTATAAGCCTTCTAAGCAATTCTTCGAAAAACTCATCCATCATAGAACCAATGACTTTGGTATATATAATTATATATATTATAATAGCAAAAGAGCAATTTGGTTTCAAACAAGATCGTGCCTATATCAAATCAGTAGAATTAAAAATAAAATTCTTTCAAACAAACGCACACGCTGAAAAATAACGGCCTCTCTCACATATTTTCCCAAACATATTCTGCAGGAACCATGTATATGTTTGGAACACACTTCAAACATTCATATGTTTGCAAGTCCCAAACTTACTTGTATTTAAATGCAAACAGTATCATGTTTACTGACAAACATGTATGCTTTTACGTGGAAACATATGCGTTCTTCATCCCAAACATCCATATACTTGCATGGAAGCATTCGCGTGTTTCCCTCAAACCTACATATACTTACGTGGAAACATATGCGAATTTCTTCCCAAATATAATAATATATAGAAACGAATTATTCTTCGATTTGTATGTATTATTTATTATAATTAATGTTAACAATATAAATCCACATTGATAAATAACACTACGCAACAGCCAAAATGCACAAATAAAGCCACTATTTTTTTTTGATGTACTATGGTCCCCCAATTACAAAAATGGTCGAAATTTTAAATTCTATGGAAAATTTTTTTTTTTTAATTTATTTTAGTAAAATTGTCCATTTTTGAAAATCTTGTTCCACAGATATTGACATAACTCAAGAACGATAGATCGCACTTTGTTAGTAAATACACCAAAAAAAAAGTAATTTCAATACCTACAAGTTTTGTTAACACTATTTTTTAGCCTGCATAAGAGTTTCGGAGTTATCTAAAAAGTTGTTGTGAAAAATTATGTTTTTCAGCCAAAATTTATGGATTTTTTTTTTTTGAAAAAATCAGAAAAAACCTTAAATGGTCAAAAGTGATCAGTTTAGCACTTTAAGACTAAAGTCTGACCTGTTATGAATAAAATGAGACATTTCTTAAGAAAATCGATGGATAACTTTTGATTTTATTTCGAATTAGGTGAAGATATCCCATTTCGTCAAGAATTTGGAAATTTTACAATTTAACCAAAAATGAAAAACAAATGAAGAAATAATTTTTTTAATTAAATATTTATTTATGTATTTTTTTGTATGTATTTATTATGTAATAAGTTTTACAAAGTCAAATAAATAATTATTTAATAATATTTTATTCTAGAAATGATTTCGGGTTCTTTTTTGCCTGCTGTGATTGTCAGGGTTTGTTTCTCTTATAAGGAACCAAATATAATCACCCATCATATTCTCGTTCCACAATCCCTGATACCGTTGCTCCATAGACTTAAGTTCTTGATGAAATCGCTCACCATGCTCGTCGCTTACATCACCAAGGTTTGGCGGGAAAAAGTCCAAATGCGAATGCAGGAAATGTATTTTTAGAGACATATTTACGCCGATTTTTGAATAGTTACTAAGTAAATCACGAATGATTTCTTTATAGTTTGGACTGCGTTTGTTTCCCAGAAAATCCGAAACAATTAATCGGAACGAACTCCACGCAGCTTTCTCATCTGATGATAAAAATGTCTCAAATTGAGTGTTGGCGAGTAGTTTTCGGATCTGTGGACCATCAAGAACGCCTTCTGAAATTTTTGCCAGAGAAAGATTTTGGAATATTGTTCTTAGATAAGAGAACGCTTCACCCTCTTTGTCTAGTGCCTTAATAAAGTTTTTCACCAATCCAAGTTTAATATGTAATGGTGGCAAGATTATATTGTCCTTCTTGACGAGAGCCATATGTTGTATATTCTCCACGCCTATTGTGTTGTTGACTCTTGGCGGCCAATCCTTCTGCACGTAATGCTTGTGTCGAGCTCGACTGTCCCAGAGGCAGAGGAAGCAGCAATGCTTTGTAAAACCACCTTGCAGACCTGACATTATGGCAACAACCTTTAAGTCGCAACAAATTTTCCAATTGTGATTTTCGTAGTTTATATTTATGAACAATTTGGTCATCGTTTCGTAAGATTCCTTCATATTCACGGCGTGTGCAATGGGTATCGATGGCTTCTGATTGCCATTGTGCAGTAACACGGCTTTAAGGCTTTCTTTGCTGCTGTCGACAAATATCCTCCAATCACGTGCATCGTATGTTTGGCCAAGCTTATCGAAAAGTCCATGAATGTCGTAACAAAAGCACATATTGTCTTTAGTTGTAAAAAAGTTGGAGTACGGCTTATGCCGGGTACGGTAGACTGTTGTACAGATATTCCTTTCTAATAAATTCTTATCTCTTAAACGAGATGCAAGAAGCTCAGATTTTTCTTTCGGAAGTTCGAGGTCTCTTACCAGATCATTTAGTTCGGCTTGAGTATACAGCTTTGGAGCCAAACTATCTGCTTTGTAACTCACGCTTGAGGTCGAGGGTGATAAATCCACTTGATAACACGCTGCATACGTATTTTCCGGAAATTGACTTCCATCGACATACAGGACTGGAAGCGTATACCCAGCACCTGATCTCGTGGGGTAAGACCATCGCATATGTTTTCCGAAGCCGCTTTTTGTACTTAAGCAAAAATAGCAATCGGTTTCGTGGCTCGCTGTTTCTCTCCATTGCATAGGGTTTGAAATTTCCAAGTGTCGTCTGTAAAATTTAAGAAGTTTGAAATTAAAAATATGAAGAATTCAAAATATAATTAAGAAATACTTACTTAAGGGTTGAAGAGCATCGACTTAACATTGGTCGACACGAATGGCATATCGAACTCGGTGCCCAATATTTGTTAGTACTTTCCGGATATATATTATAGCAATCTTTATATTGTTCTTGTAATTTATCTGAGAAAACATATCTCTTTTTCTCGGTGGTATATTTTCCGCACACGTAACAAAATAAATTCGGGTCGTTTCTGCACGTAAAAATTCTGCATTTCTTGCTCATTTTTGGTAGAATTGTAAAATTTTGCACAAAACACGGATATAATTAGACTTTTCACTTTCGAATACACTTGTTGAATGACAATGAAACGATACTTGAACTGTTATTTATACTGCGTGATAGTCTGATTGTCATGTGTGTTTTATGTTCGTGTTGCGCTTTTCAGGTACAACTGGGTTTTTACAACACCCTTTTTTAAAAACTTCTTAAAAAATGTTTCTGAATGGGTGTGATTGTCATGTGTGTTTTATGTTCGTGTTGCGCTTTTCAGGTACAACTGGGTTTTTACAACACCCTTTTTTAAAAACTTCTTAAAAAATGTTTCTGAATGGGTGTGATTGTCATGTGTGTTTTATGTTCGTGTTGCGCTTTTCAGGTACAACTGGGTTTTTACAACACCCTTTTTTAAAAACTTCTTAAAAAATGTTTCTGAATGGGTGTGATTGTCATGTGTGTTTTATGTTCGTGTTGCGCTTTTCAGGTACAACTGGGTTTTTACAACACCCTTTTTTAAAAACTTCTTAAAAAATGTTTCTGAATGGGTGTGATTGTCATGTGTGTTTTATGTTCGTGTTGCGCTTTTCAGGTACAACTGGGTTTTTACAACACCCTTTTTTAAAAACTTCTTAAAAAATGTTTCTGAATGGGTGTGATTGTCATGTGTGTTTTATGTTCGTGTTGCGCTTTTCAGGTACAACTGGGTTTATTTGACTTTGTAAAACTTATTACATAATAAATACATACAAAAAAATACATAAATAAATATTTAATTAAAAAAATTATTTCTTCATTTGTTTTTCATTTTTGGTTAAATTGTAAAATTTCCAAATTCTTGACGAAATGGGATATCTTCACCTAATTCGAAATAAAATCAAAAGTTATCCATCGATTTTCTTAAGAAATGTCTCATTTTATTCATAACAGGTCAGACTTTAGTCTTAAAGTGCTAAACTGATCACTTTTGACCATTTAAGGTTTTTTCTGATTTTTTCAAAAAAAAAAAATCCATAAATTTTGGCTGAAAAACATAATTTTTCACAACAACTTTTTAGATAACTCCGAAACTCTTATGCAGGCTAAAAAATAGTGTTAACAAAACTTGTAGGTATTGAAATTACTTTTTTTTTGGTGTATTTACTAACAAAGTGCGATCTATCGTTCTTGAGTTATGTCAATATCTGTGGAACAAGATTTTCAAAAATGGACAATTTTACTAAAATAAATTTAAAAAAAAAACTTTTCCATAGAATTTAAAATTTCGACCATTTTTGTAATTGGGGGACCATAGTTCATCAAAAAAAAATAGTGTTTATATTTGTGCAAAGAATTTTTTTCATTTTGTTGCGTAGTGTAATTAATACAAAAAATAAAAAGAGTTAAAACGGCCCTTTTTCCATTTATTTGCTCATGAAATGAGAATCTGCTGCTCTTTTGCTTCTCCTTTCGTTGTTGTCTCTCACGGGTTTGTTTTCAGAAAGTCTCAGCTATGCGTTCATGCAATACAAGCGCAGATTGATTACTTATGTTTCTAGTTCATTCAAGCCAAGCGTGGATTAATTACTTGTGTTTTTTTTTGTAAAGGGTTTTTTAAATAAAACAAATACCAATGAAATTCTTTATTCTTGTGAAAGTACGTTCGATGCCATTATGTATGGAACTCGATTTCTTTTGCATGGCCACCACGGGCACGCTTGCAGAAGTCCAGACGCTGAACCCAATTTTCGACGGTTTTCAAGCATAAATCGGGCGATACTGCTGGAATTTCACGTTCGATATTCGTACGAAGTTCATCAATCGTACCTGGGTTGTTGGCATAGACCATAGACTTGACGTAGCCCCACAGGAAATAATCTAACGGCGTTAAATCGCACGACCGAGGCGGCCAATCGACTGGGCCATTTCGTGAGATATCACGTTCACCAAACTTGGTTTCCAATAAATTGATTACGGCATTCGCTGTGTGGCTTGTGGCGCCGTCCTGTTGGAACCACATGTCCTCCAAGTCCATATTATCAAATTGGGGCCAAAAATATTCGGTTGTCATTGAACGGTAGCGATTCGCATTCACAGTAATGTGCCGGTCTTGATCATCACGGAAGAAGTACGGCCCAATGCCGCCGCCGGCCCATAAACCGCACCAAACCGTAAATCATGGATTACGTGTGGATTGCTGTCTGACCAATACCGCATATTTTGCTTATTGACGAAGCCATTCAGCCAGAAATGAGCCTCATCGCTGATTGTTGAGGCCGCTTAAAGTTGGCCTCTTAAAGTTGAGGCCACTGACTCCAAATTTCGGTAGTAAATTTTAATAATTTCGACTCGTTGTTGGCTCGTATATCTTTCCATGCTGAAATGGCAAACCTTACTGAAGAGAAATGTCAAAGGAGCGCGAAAAAATATGGCGTCGTTTGCTGTCCCTATCGATTTACTTTTGTAGCGTCTCTGTTGAAAAACCCTTTATTTCTGATTTTCTCCGCAAGAGGCTTGGACAGGCAAGAGGCTTCACATTGTTGCCCTTTGCAGTTTCCTTCCTCAAAATCGTTTCTCACTTTGGTAGCACACATGCATATATACGAAACACATACACAAAAACCAAAGTAACATCACAAACCATTTAACCGTCCGAGACTTCGTTTATTCTTTTTTCACTGATCAAGCGCTTTTGATATCCCCTGTCCGATGAACCACTGACGACTGAATACACGAAACTAAAACGTAATCACAATGTGCTTCTTTAGCTTAAGTGTGCTAGACAGCGGCTGTCTTGCAGCCTTTTCAACCAACCGACCAACCAATAGCCCTATCGCAATGAATTGATTTATAAAACAAAATTGAACAGCTCATATTTTCTATTAAAGGTAACGAATGACACACATAACTAAGACCTAATGCCAATTTAACCACTGTTGATTCAAGCTTCGTTACCCTTTTTACATGATTCTTCCACGCTTACGTTAGTGTGTTTTTCTCTACGGATCCCATGACCCCCACAAGGATATTGGATAATCTTATTCTTATAACAGACTATAACAATTTGTCCTAAAATAACATATTAACACCTCCTGTGATATCTCGTTAAAGTGTTAGTTTTACAAATCCTTATATACCAATTAAATTCGGTTTGCTCCTGTTTATTACCTTTAAAGGATTTCTTCATCATTGCCAACAAACAAACATGGTGAAGTACAAACTTCTCCTGCCTCTCAGAGGAAATTCACTGTGAATGGCCAACCCTCATTGTTATCATAGGGCAATTTTTAATCAATTGAATGATTTTTGGCAATGGCTCCCTTCCGTTTCAAGCAAGAAAGGGGGCAGGCGAGTTATAGTTTGCGAATGTTTGTGCCGGAAATGAATTGGTATTTAATTAATAGTTTTACCCTGATTAAGATGGTACAGCCCCTTGTGGTGCTATGGACTGTGATGTGAGTGTATGTTTTGACCTAATGATGAAGTCTTACGGCAACAGGCAAACAGATGCTGCTGCTGCTGTTTCCATACAGCCCAATGGTTAATGATTATGCAGGGGAGGAGAAGAAACGACGTTGTCGATAATGTTAATGGTGGTTTATGTTGTGCCATCTTTTGGGCCAGCGGAAATCAAATTGAAATTAACGTCTGTCGTCCACGTCCTCGTAGCCATCATCCCAGTAGTTTGCTGTTGCTTTAACTCAACGTGGTCTTTGTTAATTTGATTGGATTCTGATGAGGAGGCGTTCTAGTTTACACGCCCCCACACATGTTCGTGGCATAACAATCAACTTGAAGCATTTGGTACGCACAAGTATGTATCGTCGTTCGCTGGTGTTGTATGCTACATGATTTGTTCCAACACAAGTGATTGCTGAGATTTATGCTTTCGCTACTGCTGCTATCACGCCGCAATAGTCACAACATCCCCTCAAGAAAGTCCTTTGAACGTCATCGTACACATGGGATGCGAGTGATTTTTGGTTGCTATTTTGATTGTGTAAAGTAATCACGTCGTTGTTTTGCTTTTAGGGTTTTTTTTTACCATCTTTTACAATTGCGAAGATTGCGAGCGTGCGTGTGTTTTAGGGGTTATATTATGTTTGTCCGAAATCTTTGGCCAGAATTTTAATTTCCATCTCAGCTTACCAGTTTCAGCATGCAATAAGGGCACAGTGGGTGGAGAGAATCGTCAACATTGGAGGATGCTGAATGCTTTCTGAATTTGTATATCTTCAATTGAAGTTGTCAAGAACATAACGGAAATGCTTAGTAAGATCTGACATAGTTCATAGTGGAAATTTGTTAGGTTTAATCGGATTTTAGAACGCACTGCTAACGACCCGAAATCGGAGTTTTCTAAAAAATGGTTTGTAATGGTTTCCCATTACATCCTATCAAGGAATGGGGGAGAGTTTCTCACAACCAGTGAAGTGTATGCTTTCTAGTTTTCACTCACTGATTGGAAGCTACAGTTTTGCACTCGATAGAGCCGCTATTCTAAGCGAGGTGACCGTCGTCGAAAGATTTGTAAGGTGGTCAGAGCAGGACCCACATTCCATGTACAGGAGCCGCTAACACTAATCATTGCACCACCGACGTGAATTAATAGGCAATAAAATCACTTTGACTATGCCTGTGAACAATGGCAGAATGAGCGGATGTTTTGCGGATCCTCACCAGCGTTTGTCCTACGGAGTTAGAAAATCCCAGATCAACAGCGGGCCAGCGATCCACAACTATGCAGATGGATCTAGGATGTATGGGAGATCAGTAATTGGGAGTCTTGTCAAGGGGAAACTAACCACAAGACTGCGTGCAATGGCAGAATGTATCTACTAGAATTTTCCAAAAAACCGGCATTTTCAAATAACCGGTATTCGGGATATACGAAAAATCACTTTGCGGAAAATCGGTTTTCGGTCTCACAGAATGGGAATATCCGGCGAAACCGGGTAACTTTCGGATTTAATTACGGAAATTTTTCGGTTTTTAGTTTCGTATGGAAAACAATATTTTAAAATTTGTGTAAAAAAATTAACACAAAATCAACCCAGAATAATATTTTTTAAAAATTTTACATTAATAATTCCATTAATTAAAGTTAATTCAATTCATTTCGAGGCAATAATTTCAATTAATTCAATTCAATTCAATTCAATTCAATTCAATTCAATTTAATTCAAATCAATTCAATTCAATTCAATTCAATTCAATTCAATTCAATTCAATTCAATTCAATTCAATTCAATTCAATTCAATTCAATTCAATTCAATTCAATTCAATTCAATTCAATTCAATTCAATTCAATTCAATTCAATTCAATTCAATTCAATTCAATTCAATTCAATTCAATTCAATTCAATTCAATTCAATTCAATTCAATTCAATTCAATTCAATTCAATTCAATTCAATTCAATTCAATTCAATTCAATTCAATTCAATTCAATTCAATTCAATTCAATTCAATTCAATTCAATTCAATTCAATTCAATTCAATTCAATTCAATTCAATTCAATTCAATTCAATTCAATTCAATTCAATTCAATTCAATTCAATTCAATTCAATTCAATTCAATTCAGTTCAATTCAATTCAATTCAATTCAATTCAATTCAATTCAATTCAATTCAATTCAATTCAATTCAATTCAATTCAATTCCATCAATTTAGTCCAAGTCTAATCTAAGTTAGTCGAATCTAGTCTAATTATCTTCTTAAGTGGGGTTGTTTGCAGATGGTTTCCAGATCAACGGCGGTCGAGGCATCCACTGCTGTACTGTCATCTAAGACTAATATCAGAATATGTATGGGTCTCTTGATCGACAAAAAACTAAATACAAGGCTGTCATTCTTACTTACATGCTTAGGTGACCTCAAAGTCTTTCCGCGAAGTCTGTGTCACCCTATTTGTCGATGTCCTTTGAGTATGTTTTCGAATACCTTTCGCATTAGTTCATTCTGATCCATTTTGTTGACATGGCATATAACGACATCGATATCGGGATATAGATTATACAGCTCGTGGTTCATCAGCTGTCTATACTCGCTATTCTCTATTACAATACCATATATTTTTCTCTCGAAGTCTCCCAGTAATGTTTCATCAGCATGCGATGTAACTCAGAATTCTGCGCCATAAAGTAAGACAGGTTGTATGAGAGTCTGATAGAGTTGCATCTTCGCTATCTCTGAAGTGCTTACTTAGATCGAATTAACACCTGTTTGCAAGCACAATTCTCCATTTGATTTCTAGACTGACGTTATTGCTAATGCTTACAGCAGATCCCAGTTAAATAATTTCGTCCACGACCTCGAAAATATAACGGTTATCAATGTTCACCTTGTGATCCAATCGGGTGGATGTTCTGCTTGTTGAAACCATTAATTTTGTCCTGTCCTCGTTTACTGCTAAATCCACAAGCATGCCTTAGCTGCATACAATATCAAATCAACTCACCAGCCCTCCGAAATAGAAAATCGACGGGTTTCCAATTATATATGCCATGCGGATATGACCACGGACGGATGATTGCCAAATCTACAGCAGACAAGGCATCAATTGCGACACAGGCGGGTGTAGGATAAATAGGAGAATAGGAATTGGTGTTTTTAACAAGATCAATCTGAGAACAGGGCTCTCATATTGGAGGAAATTAGTACACGACTGTCATAGCTGCGAAAAAGAGAAGAACGGATCTCCACGGATTATGGATCCACCTATCAGCACACCGAAATAGAGAACCCACAGTATTCGAATCTGTTATCCCACAGAGAAGTGTATATGATTACAAAATTCACTGCGGATGATACGCGACAATCTCTGGAGTCGGTTGTGACAACCTCTAAAATCGATTATAAGAATCTTCAAAGTTGGTTGTGGCAACCTCTGAAGTCAGTGGTGACAATGTCTACAGCCGGTTGCGATAATCTTTAAAGTTGGCAGTGAAAAAGTTTGCAGTAGGTTGTGACAACCTCAAAAGTCGTTTGTAACAAACTCTGGAGTCAATTTTGACTATTTCAAAAGTCGGTTGTAGCAATCTCTAAAGCCGGTAGTGACAGCCTGTAAAGTCGCTTATGACAACTTGTTAAATCGTTTGTAATAACCTCCGTAGTCGATTGTGAGAACCTCTTAAGTCGGTTGTATCAACTTCCATTGTCGGTTGTAACGAACTTTGGAGTCAGTTTTGACTATTTCTAAAGTCGGTTGTAACAATCTCTTAAGCTAGTAGTGACAACCTGTAAAGTCGCTTATGAAAACTTGTAAAATGGTTTGTAATAACCTCCGGAGTTGATTGTGAGAACCTCTAAAGTCCGTGGTATCAACTTCCATAGTCGGTTATAACCACCTCTAAAGTCAATTCTAACAGACACTAAAGTCGATTTTGCAACATCTAAAGTCTGTCTTCACAATTATTAGAATCAGTTGGGACAAATACTATCGCTGATTGTGACAACCTGACCTTATAAGTTGTGGGCACCTTTATAGTGGGTTGTGACAAGGTATAAAATTTGATGTCATAACCTGTAAATATAGTAGAAGCCAGTAGTGGCAACTTCTAAAGTCAGTAGTGACAACCTCAGCCAGTTGTGGCAATCCCTAAGGTTGACGGTGGCAGTATCTAAGGTCGGTTTTAACAACCTCTAAAGTCGAATATGACTAAAGTTGGTTATGGCAATTCCTAAAGTCGATTGGAACAGTCTTTAAAGTTGGATTTTATAGCATCTTCAGTCGGTACTGACACTCCGTAAAGTTGTTATGGACAACCTCTAAAATGTGTTGTGACAACTTCAAACTACCACTCTTTGCCACCACTAAACTTAGTTGTGGCAACGGCTAACGTCGGTTGTGACAACCGTTAACGCCGGTTGTGGAAAACTCTAAATCTGTTACGGCTAATTAGGATATCGAAGTCGATTGTGAGAACCTCTAAAGTCGGTTGTATCAACTTCCATAGTCGGTTGTAACGACCTCTAAAGTCAATTCTAACAGACACGAAAGTCGGTTTGGCAACGTAAAGTCTGTCTTCACAACTATTAGAGTTGGTTGCAACACACATTACCGTTGATTGTGACAACCTGACCTTATAAGTTGTGGGCACATTTAAAGTGGTTTGTGGCAAGGTGTACAATTTGATGTCATAACCTGTAAAGATAGTAGAAGCCAGTAGTGACAACCTCTACAGTCAGTAGTGACAACCTCAGATGTCAGTTGAGACAATCTCTAAAGTCAGATGTGGCGATCCCTAAAGTCGGTTTTAACAACCTCTAAAGTCGAATATGACTACCTCTAAAGTAGGTTATGGCAATTCCGATTGGAACAATCTCTAAAGCTGGATTTGATAGCATCTTCAGTCGGTACTGACACTCCGTAAAGTTGTTATGGACAACCTCTAAAATGTGTTGTGACAACTTCGAACTACCACTCGTGACCACCACAAAAGTCAGTTGTGACCACAGCTAACGTCGGTTGTGATAACCTTTACAATTCATTGGCCGCTACAATTGATCGGGATCTCAGTCTCAGAACTGTCAACGCCGTACCGTCCAGCATCTTGATAGATAGTAAGGACAAAAATATAGATTATTTGATGCATCAACATAAACATGGAATTATCAGTGATAATCAAAAGTAACGCTGACGTTAGAAACGGGCTGCCGAAATTGAGGGAATTGAGGGCGACCAGAACATTAATGGTCTTTCGATGTTCCAATCAAATGGAAAATCAGATTAAATTCATTGGCAGCACAGTTAGCTGCACCATGAGGTAGCTGCACCACTCCATGACATTTTGTAGGACTGACTGGATAAAAAGTCTACAAGTCTTAGGTATATATAAAATTACCGCGTTATATCCAAACACTCGTCGAAATAGCTTAGGAATAGCAAATAAAGAAAATACAAGAATTTCCTAAAAATCGCAACTTTCTCCCACTGTGTGGTATCGAACAATACAAGTAATCATACGTGATGGTGATTTCAAAAATGTGATGATGCGTCGCCTGAATCAAACTGATTCTCCCCTTGTAATAGCACTTCATAAAATTAATAACTTGATAGACTGTTAATGTTTCTGGTGAACACTTGCCATCTACCAAAATTCTGGAAGAGTATGAATGAATGACAAAAAATAGCTAAGATTCCAAAAAAAATATACCTTCATTCAGAAAGAAAGGAAGACCTACATACGGAGTATTCCCTTGTCCCACAAATATGCAAAAGGCTGCTTTTGTAGAGCATTGGGTATGTGTATGAAGCATCGCTCATTGTGACGAGACCGGAAGTGCTATTGTTACGCGCACATTCGCTTGACATCATCTCGTCGTCCTCATCATCATCCACTTCCACAGTCAATCAGCCACTGGGTTTTTGCGTTACTCCCTAGTGAAGGTTAAGGGAGTTAACGCCTTCGTCCTGTTTCATCAACTCCAACTTCAGCTCCACCTCTTTCTACTTTTGACTGCCTTTTGCTTTAGTTGTTGAAAATCAGTTCAAGTGCATTATGTTTTGAGTCTGATTCACGTTTTCCACAATTCTTAGTTGAGTACAGCGTCAGAACAAAAATGTGGCAAGGTTTTGTAATTTGCGCTAGACATTCTCCAAGGATTTAATTAAAATGCCTTTTGTTTAACGCAGGAGCTCTTTGTCCTGCACGTACGTACGTAGTATTGAATTTAGCGCCCGCAGAGCACCTGTTTGACCAAACCTACTGATTAACTTTGATTGGAAATGAGATGGAAAGTTTAGTACACTAACATGATTTTTGATTTGAAGGTCTTTTGTTCCAAAGTTTAGCACGTAATTAAGTAAAATGATTCGAAAATGGAAACGTGATACTATACGTGAATGTCCGTTTGCATATTACGCTTGCATATTAAGCTTGCTGTGCAATCCAAAGGCGTGACCCCCATCGGTCCAATAGATTCTGATAACGATTTCAAAGGTTGATGTTGTGATGGTTTAAGTTGGATGTTATGGATCTTGAGATTGGCACATAAGTAATTTGTGGCGTATGCTCGTTCACGCTTGTTCACGCGCGATAACGCTTTTTTCGTTTAACGCGAATTTTTTCAGTGCTGCAATGAAATTTGTTCATTGCTTTAATAAATTTGTTTTATTGGTTCAATGAATTTGTTTCATTAGTTCAATGAATTTGTTCCATTAGTTCAATGAATTTGTTCATTGCTTCAATGAATTTGATTCATTGCTTCAATGAATTTGTTTAATTGGTTCAATGAATTTGTTTCATTAGTTCAATGAATTTGTTTCATTGCTGCAATGAATTTGTTTCATTAGTTCAATGAATTTGTTTCATTGGTTCAATGAATTTGTTTCATTGCTTCAGTGAATATGTTTCATTGCTTCAATGAATTTGTTTAATTGCTTCAATGAATTTGTTCATTGCTTCAATGAATTTGATTCATTGCGCTTCAATGAATTTGTTTCATTGGTTCAATGAATTTGATTCATTAGTTCAATGAATTTGTTCATTGCTTCAATGAATTTGATTCATTGCTTAAATGAATTTGTTTCATTGGTTCAATGAATTTGTTTCATTAGTTCAATGAATTTGTTTGATTGCTTCAATGAATATGTTTCAGTGCTTCAATGAATTTGTTTCATTGCTGCAATGAATTTGTGTCATTACTTCAATGAACTTGTTTCATTGCTGCAACGAATGTGTTTCATTGCTGCAATGATTTTGTTTCATTGCTTCAATGAATTTTTTTTCATTGCTGATCCAGATAGGAAATCACCTACCAAGCGGGTCCAGTCTCATTCGGAGATTTCCATCCTTTTAAAGTCAGACTTGTGGTAGGATTGATTAGACATGATTCCGAGATGGCAATCTTGTCGCGATGAAAAGAAACTATACCAGGAATATAATGTGTTTGTGAATCCACACTGATGGCTCCAAGATAGATTTAAAGGTTGGTTTTGGATTCCATAGGGATAGAGCTGATGAGTGGTCGAGATTCGGGTCAATCATGAATATTCCCCTGAGTCACCTGCATGATTATTCTACGGACAAAAACTCTTCGATAAATGAGCAGTAGATGGTCTGTGGGTACAAAAATGAGGAGTACTAAATAAATTTGGGAAAATTATTACCTAACTTGTTGGATATACTGAATGTCTATGTCTGGAGGGTATTAGTATATAGTAGCTGGTCACTGGGCATAGTTCAGTAGGCAGAGGCGCGTCTAGCCTAGAAATCTCTGTTCATTATTAATTCAGAAGTTGTGCAGTTTCAGAGGTCATATAGAGAAATTCGCGCAGCTCCTATGCTGCTGTTAGGCGCTTTATGTGTGTAGGAGAAAATTCCTAAACTATAGGAAATCATATAGTTTGACACCTTATATCCATAACAAAGAGGAAAAGACTCACGTATAAGTATATGAGGGATATTTATGTATTAGAAATTAGTTCACCAATGACAACTGTACCTATAATTTTTAGTTACATCTGGAACAAACGAGGTGGCCACTTGACTTAAATGCTCCTTAACCACTACAGGTCTTACTTTTGCTTGAATTATAAGAACGAATAATGAAAACACATGATACAACATCTGGTTATCAAATGCCAAATTGTGGAAATAGTGACAGGCACTGCTACCTTACCGGGGAAAGTTTTGAAATTCAATTTGGGAATTTGGGTGATTGGGAAGAAGTTTTCTCAATCCATCACCAATGTGCCTGTCGGCCATCGGTGGTGCAATGGTAGTGTCTTGAATGACCAATCAAGACGTCTTGTGCAGATGTCTTGTATTTACATGTCTTGAAAAACAGCAAATGCTTTTAATGACCAATCAAGACGTCTTGTGCAGATGTCTGGTATTATACAAAACTGTAGGTCCCAATCAGTGAGTACAAAAATAGAAAGCGCTGCAACGTTGGTAGCGTACATGTCTTGACTGACCAATCAAGGCATCTTGTGCAGGTATCTGGTATTCTGTAGAACAGTAGGTCCAAAGAAGTGAGTGCAAAGCTAGAAACCCCCACAATATTGGTACCGTACATGTCTTGAAAACCAGTAAATGTCTTGATTGACCAATCAGGATGTTTTGTGCAGATTTCTGGTATTTACATGTCTCCCAATCGCTTCAGGGGATGTAATGGGAAATAATCATGATATTTAAACCATGTGCCTTCTGTTTTAAATCTGACTAATCGGAACCTATAGTTTGACACCTTATTCCAACTAGTATCTTCCTAGGATATTGACAATGGCTAGTCTTCTATAATGCTCGCAGGAGCGTTATTGCCGTTACCATAAGAAGTCAAATGTCTACAGTTTGGGGTCACGACCTGTAAACCCACATTCGCACACTCTCTGTTTGACTCCACCGACAGCGTCACATAACAAAAGTTACTTGGCGAATGTCCTGGCTCTTCCAAATTTCTGCCTTTGCTGGAAGCGGAAGTAGGTCCTTGTGGATTTCGATATACTACCAAAAAAAAGATTTCCCATTACATCTCATGAAGCGATTGGTATGAGGTTCTCAGAACCCGTGGGCTGTGCGTTTTCTAGTTTTACACTCACGGATTTCAACCAACAGTCTTACACCGATTCCGAAAGGTATTTTGATGACCTTTTTCATGGCTAAGTTCTCGATATTGTCGCAGTCACCAAGCGAAGTAACCGTCGTCGAAAGAAATGTAAGGTGGTACGAGCAGGGATCGAACCCACTTTCTTATGTAGAAAAGTCACGCACACTACCACTGCACCACCGAAAGCCACTAAAATATATAACCTGGTTATTTCGACAGGGCACCTCTTGGACATAAGAAGCACTGCTTTGACCAACTCATATTTTTTCGACGACCGCCAATCTGCTTAGTGAAGTCGAAAAACTGGAGTATTATCTATGAAAACAGTTTCCCAAAAAATCCTTTCGGAATCGGTGTAGAACTGTATTCCAAATCAGTGAATGTTAAACTAGAAACGGCAAAGCCCACTAACAGCGAGAAGCTTTCCGTTGTCCCTCTATGGGAAGTATTGGGAAAATATATATTTTTTTGTTTAGCAACCATACAGTTTGCCATCGAGTCACAAAGGAAAATTTACAATCGGCGTTTCCATGGCTATACGCTGAAATATAAGTCTTTCTTTTGTTGTTCGGATGCAAAAATAAGGTGTTAGATGTTTGTAGCCGTTATATATATATATATACTATACTTGTGCCCAAACACATTGTGTTTGCTCTTCGATATACCAAGTTTGAGACATAATGATTAATAGGTCATAGTATATGTTTTTGAGATACAAATATGACTTCGTTTCTTGAAAACCGCTAGAGACAAACACGAGACGGACAACAAAGATACAAAAAATCAGCAGATATTCAATTCATGAAAACAGTGCTTGCAAACATGTACATATTTCCTGCAATATGTTTCAGGAGCCGTTTTTTTTCAGCGTGTAGCCTTCGTTGTGCTGTCACTAATCATAATAATCGTCATCATATGAAATCATAACTTGCCAGTTCGGGCTTTGAGATTGTGCTCCTACATGCTGAAAAAGAAACGTCTCTCTAATATGTTCTTTCAAACACATTCCACCATGTCTATGTTTGGAAAACAGTCCAAATATGGAGGAGCTCATTGAACAATACGATAATTTAAATTGATCTTTACGAAAAGATAATTTTTGAAAAATTATAAACTTTTTTGAAAAAAAATTGTTTTTGTAGGATGTATTTTTTTTTAAAGTATATTTTTAGGTCCTTTTTGTAAGAATATGTATATTTTCCCGAAAAGGTTCTTTTCTAAAGAGAGGTACTTCTTTTATTAAAAGCTAATATTTTTTTTAAGAAAAGGCACTATTTTTAAGAAGAAGTTTTTTCTGTAAGAAAAAGTCATAAGAGTATGCATATTTTTATAAAGAAGTACTTTTTTTTATGAACAGATACTTTTTAAAGAAGTGGTACTCTTTTAAGCCGCATTCACAATGCAAGCGACAGTTTCGTTTCTCATGCCAACCCGTTCTCACACACAGAATTTCACATAACGCCTTTTCGTTTTTTTTTTTACAAAAATTTGTCGCCGAAGTTCGTCTATTTCTACTCCAGCAACACATTTGTTCGAATAAATACTCGTAATATACTACCAAGCGGTAGATGGCGCTGTGCTTCGTATTTCATTTTCAAAGTAAAAAACATCTTTGAAAATTGAACCCATTTGTGTTAAAAGATGCATTGTAAAATGTAATTGTATCTATAGAATCTTTTAATTGCAAATATGTTTAAATACATAAAAAAATTTTAATATTCAAAATACAAACCTGGATGTGATATTTGCGACGTTTGAATCATGATGCAACTAATAAAGATTGTGTTATAAGAACAACTTAAATTATTTGCTTTTCCTTCTATTCATTACATGAACAATCAAATTCAAATGTATTTGGTTTGTGTAATTTCTGGCTTACTTTTATTCTTGACATATGTACGTTGGTGTTAACCTGGACACGAAAGCAAAATATATTTGATTGTTGCCTTGATATTTTGGCCGTAATACTGGTATCACCTGTTAGAAGAGACATCTCGATTCGACGTAAACTATTGCTTACATTGCGAACGCCTATTAAAAATTTTGAATGCATTGTGATTCCGGCTAAATTTGTCGCCGAAGTTGGTCTATTTCTACTCCAGCAACATATTTGTTCGAATAAATACTCGTAATATACTACTGAGCGGTAGATGGCGCTGTACTTCGTATTTCATTTTCAATCTTAAAAACACCAATGAAAATTGAACCCATTTGTGTTAAAAGATGCATTATAAAACGCAATTTTATCTGTAGAATATTTTAATAGCAAATATGTTTAAAAACATTAATATCAGTAGATGATATCAGTAGATGGCAAATTTAATTTTCTTCACGGAAATATTATCAATCTTTACGACTGTGCTGACCCCATTAAAACTCGGATTATTAAGGCTCAATCCAGACCCTGGTTTTGTGCAATGGTAAAAGATGCTATTAATATTTGTTGGAAGAATACCGTGCTGCTAGGACTGACGTAAATCGGAAAATTAGAATGGCCAAAACCGAATATTACTGTCGCCAATTTAGTTCTGCGCTGGATGCCAAACGGTAAATATTGGTGTAGGTAAAGAGGTGAAGGATAATAATTGTCACTTGGATGCTGACTCTTTAAACAGATCATTTTCTAATGTACCTAATATTCCAGTAGATAAAAACTACTATAATTTTGAACAGCATTTTCATAATGAGCAACTTGGCTTCGAATTTGCTTGTGTAGAACAAACGGAAGTTTTATCCAGTATATTAGCTATGAAATCGAACTCTATTGGTTCTGACAACATTGATCCGAGGTTTCTTAAATTAATTATACCCTCTATTTTACCCTATGTTACTCACATTATCAACACAATAATTACGACCAGCACTTTCCCAACAATGTGGAAACACGCCAGAATAATACCAATACCGAAGACCAACACTGAGTTTAGGCCCATTGCAATTCTCTGTTTTCTTTCCAAAGTCCTGGAAAAGTTACTTCATAAACAAATGAGTGCACACATTTATTCTAACTCATTAATGCATGAAAACCAGTCTGGATTCCGTCCAGATCATAGTTGTACTAGCGCATTGCTTATGGTCACGGAAAGTCTTCGACAAAACTTAGAGAACCGCCATAAATCTTTTCTGGTTCTTCTGGACCACTCTAAAGCCTTCGACATAGTACACCACACAGCTTTGTGTTCAAAGTTAAATGTTTTTTTTTCTTTTTCATCTACTGCCGTCAATTTAATTCAAACCTATCTTTCTGGTCGTTCCCAATCTGTTTTCACGAAAAATACCATTTCAAATATTTTGCCTATCTCACGAGGCTCGATTTTGGGACCTCTGCTTTTTTCAACTTATATAAATGACTTACCACAACAACTGTCATACAGCGAAGCGCACTTATATGCTGATGATGTGCAAATCTACTTAAGTAGTTCACTATCTTCAATCATCGAATATGTTGAAAAATGTAACTATGACCTTTCTAATATCCATGACAGCCAATGGACTTGCTATTAATCTCAGGAAATCAAAATGTCTTGTGGTTCACTCCAGAGCATTTAACAGTATCAATTATAATTTTGATATAGCAATAAGTGCCGATAAAATTGATATCGTCTCGCAGACTAAAAATCTAGGAATCATTTTAAACAGGTCACTCACCTGGTCAAACCATATTAACTCAGTTGTTGGACGAGCTTATTCGAAGTTGAGAACCTTATGGTCTTCTCAAGCATATACCCCTTTTCATATAAGAGTACTCTTGGCTAAGTCGTACATAATGCCCGGAACTTCTATACGGCTGTGAACTTTTTGCAAACTGTGACTCGTCAAGTAAACGGAAGCTTAACGTCATATTTAACAATGTTATTAGGTATATCTACAGTCTGAAAAAATATGATTCTGTACACCAGTTCGTTAAATCACTTTATGGCATTTCCTTTGACAACCTGTTGAAGACTAAAATCCTCGTCTACGTTCATAAAATAATTTCTAAAAATATACCACTTTATCTTTTTCGACAATTAAATTTTACTAGGTCAAATAGAGGTAGAAATATAATACCCTTAACACATCGCTATCTTTTTTCTGAATGGAATTGTATGGAAATAACATACAAATTACACAGTGCAACACGAAAAAAAATAACCATATACGGACACCACTACGTGATAAAAGACAAAAAAAAAAAAGACCCGTGTCTCCCAATTTTTGCCAAAGTCATGCACTTTTTTTTTTATGGGCCGCCAAAGATTTGGGGCCTCGGTATCATTTTCGTAAAATGTGATCATTTTCTCAGGCTCATATCTTGCAAACCGTTCAGAATTTCGATTTACTCTCTGAGGCAAAGTTGTAGCTCTTGTCATAAAGAACAAAAAACTTCACCTTCCAGATTTTTTTTACCTTTTTTCCCGTGTTCAGGTCCATAGGTAGCAAACCGTTCAAAATTCAAGGAAACAATCAACTACAAAAATTTACCTAAGATCTCAGAAAACAAATTTCTAGAACATATAAACTTCCTAGAGATGATTCTTAACACTGTTTATTTAGCACGCAAAAGTGAAAAATTTGCCGAAAATTTTTTAATTTCATTTTTTTTACCTTTTTCTCCTGTTCAGGTCCATAGGTAGCAAAAAATTAAATATGCCTGGCCAGAACCATGTGTTTGTCCAAGGGTTAACACCGTTTAGGTAGCGCTTAGGTATCACGCGATCATGCCCCGACAGCAGCAGCACAGGCAATGCAGTAAGCTCAGCACACGCAACAAGGGACGCAGCACACAATATAAAAGCGACACGACGCTCACATCGAGGCATTACACAGCGCGACGTCAACGAGAGCTCAGCGGTGAAAGTTATAAAGTGAAAGTGAAAGTAAAAAAAGTGAAAGTGCTACAGTATAATTCGCACACAACATTGGCAACTGACAATTTCAATATGCAGTGTGAAAATATTGATTTATTTTGCTACGTTTGCGGTCATCAAACCAGAAAAAAACATCTACAAGATTTCAGAAGGAAAAGAATCTTTTAACTAGTGAATTCAAAAGTGCATATACATTGTTTTTCGACGAAGTGGACTTGACCGGTGAAAATTACACACCTAATACAGTGTGTCGCCAATGTTATAACAATCTCATGGCATGGTTGAGTGGAGGCAGAGGTACTATGAAGTATTGTAAGCCGGTAAACTGGATTAATCGCCCAGGTGATCATGATGCAACCAGTTGCTATGCATGCGTAAATTACACATGTCGTCTAAATCGACATTCTGAGAAGAACAAAATTTATAAAGCAACTGCAACAGCCACACTACCAGTGCTTGCACCTGAAAATTTTGTATCACCAAGGCCGCCAACTCCAGATCGTACTACAGAATTTACAGCAATGAGTACAGCAAGTGGTGTTACTTATGAAGATCCATTTGATACCGATTATGAGCCCCAACAGGGAAGAGATGGACCACAATTAATAACACAAATGGAAATGGATTTTATTGTGGCCATATTGGGATTATCGCAGCGACTTGCAATATTTTTGACAGCTTTTTTAAAGCAAAGAAAACTCACACATTCTAATGTTAACTCTACGGCGTACCGCAAACGACAAGATGCTCTACACTTTAAATGATGACAATTCGTTCGCTTACTGCAACGATATAAAAGCTTTGGTGGTAAAAATGGGAATGAACTACATCGCTAGTGAGTGGAGATTATTTATTGATGGTTCTGTTTCAAGCTTGAAAGCAGTCTTGTTGCATGTGTCGAACCGAAAACCTTCCATTCCGCTAGCAATGGGTATCAACATGAAAGAAAGCTATGAAACATTGAAAGATATAATGGAAAAAATCAAATATTACGAAAATAAATGGAAGATTTGCTGTGATTTGAAGGTCATCAACATTTTGCAAGGGATCATCGATAAGGGCGGCTTCCCAAAATTCTTTTGTTTTCTTTGTAATTGGGATTCACGCTCACCTCTGAATCAATTCCAATGTAACTCGTGGAGGCCAAGAGGAAGTGTGGATGAACAAATACAACAACATAGACTGAAGAATGCACATGGTTCTGGCCAGGCATATTTCATTTTTTGCTACCTATGGACCGGAACAGGAGAAAAAGGTAAAAAAATGAAATTAAAAAATTTTCGGCAAATTTTTCACTTTTGCGTGCTACCTAAACAGTGTTAAGAATCATCTCTAGGAAGTTTATATGTTCTAGAAATTTGTTTATTGAGATCTTAGGTAAATTTTTGTAGTTGATTGTTTCCTGGAATTTTGAACGGTTTGCTACCTATGGACCTGAACACGGGAAAAAAGGTAAAAAAAAAATTGAATTTTTTTTATGTTTTTTGCGATTTTGATCTGGAAGGTGAAGTTTTTTTGATTTGATATGTTCGCGGCCCATAAAAAAAAAAGTGCATGACTTTGGGAAAAATTGGGAGACACGGGTCTTTTTTTTTTTAGTCTTTTATCACGTAATGGTGTCCGTATATGGTTATTTTGCCATGACTTAAAAAATTACACACAGTGTTATCAGCAACGCTCAAGAATTTAGGTCCCAAATTCATAAATATTATAATACCGAATGAAGTCTAGTCTGTTCCCCTGTCACTGTCATTTTTGCTTGTTTCTTCCTAAAAACTTTAATTTTACTCTTACTATTTGTTCTTATATGTCATATAATTGTTTAAATGTCCTCTTCTTTATTCCATTTTTATTAGTCCACATATCTAGTTTATTAATTATTAATTAACTAAATTTAATTTATTTATTTATTTATTTAATTTATTTATAACATTGTTTTATTCAAATATACTAAAATTTATAATTCGTGTACTTTAATTATAAGACTTGTTCTTGTTGTGCATGATATCCAATAAATAAACAATACAAACATTTTTTAATATTCAAAATACAAACTTGGATGTGATATTTGTGACGTTTGAATCATGATGCAACTAATAGAGATTGTGTTATAAGAACAACTTAAAATATTTGCTTTTCCTTCTGTTCATTACATGAACAATCAAATTCAAATGTATTTGGTTTGTGTAACTTCTGGCTTACTTTCATTGGTGTTAACCTGGACACGAAAGCAAAAAAATATATTTGATTGTTGCCTTGACATTTGGGCCGTAATACTGATATCACCTGTTAGAAGAAACATCTCGATTCGAAGTAAACTGTTGCTTACATTGCGCACGCCTATTAAAAAAAATTCTTGCATTGTGATTCCGGCTTGTACGGAAATTGTTATTTTTTGTAAGAAAATGTACTTATTTTCAGAAAGGCTACTTATCTCAAGAAAAGAAAAGAAAAGGTATTATTTTATTTTTAAGAAAAGGTACTTTTAAGAAAAGGAATTTTTGTACGAAAAAGTAGTTTTTTAAGAGGTGGTACCTTTTTGAATAAAAGGTTGTTTTAAGAAATGGGATTTTTTTTGATTGGTCCTTTTTCAAGAATAGGCACCTTTTAAAGAGTAGGTTTTCATCTCAAGAAAAATTATTTTGTTTCACAAAAAGGTACTCTTTAAAGAAAATGTAGTTTTTTAAGAAACGGCACTTTGTTGTAAGAAAATTTACTTTTTCTAAGAAAAAGTACTTATTTAAAAAAATTCCTTTTTTTTAAGAAAATGTACTTTTTGTAAGAATATGAATACATAGTTTTTTTTTTTTTTTTAAATTACTTTTTTAAGAAAAGGCACTTATTTAAGGAAATGTTTTTTTTAAACTTCTCTCACTTTGGCTTTTCTAAATTTACTTTTATTGGGTTCAAACTATAAGATATACTAAATGTTGGTTACAGGCACCACATAGAAAACTTCCCATTAATAATTAATAATTGGTTTCCCATTACATCCCATGAAGGGACAGGGGGGAACTTCTCACAATCACTGAGCTGTGCGCTTTCCAGTTTTCACTCACTGATTGGGACCCACAGTTTTACACCGCTTCCGAACGGTATTTTGAGAAGCTTTTTCATGGCTATATACTCGATAGTGTCGCCGTCACTATGCGAGGTGACCGCCGCCGAAAGAAATTTTAAGGTGGTCAGAGCAGGGTTCGAACCCAGGATCTCATGTACAAGAGCCGCGTACACTAACCATTGCACCACCGACGGCCACAACTTCCCATTAAACAAGTAATTTCCCAACATGTGTTAGTCTAGACACAAACCAAAGCAAAAGTACCCAATATAGTTGATAATACTGGGTTTTAGCATAATAGTTTTAAAAAAAAGTTGTTTAATTATTTTCCCATTTAGCCCCCCTCCCGCAACGTGCGATAATGAACTTCATTCCAAAAGGTGATCGAAAGTCCCCTTTCAATTTTAAATTGTTTCCTATGCTGGAATGGCGGTGGGCTTTCTTAAGAAATTCGGAATACTTAGATTTCAGGTGAATTCACAAGGTCCACATTTATATGTAAAACTAAAAATCTTGGTAATTTCGTTAGGTTCAGGTTACTAGGGTTACTACCGCACCCATAATCACGAGGATTCTGAAAATCAGCAAAAATCCTCCTTAACATGTAATTCTTTCCATTTTAAAGTATTGCAGGCTTCAATGTATCATGTTCCGTTTAAAGGCACCAAGGTTAAGGAAAACTATTTATCTATTTGGAGAGGAAGAGAAAATTGAGAAAAAACATTAAACTTTTCCATTTTATTGTAACATTTAACCTCTGGTCTTACGAGTACATAACTGTTAATGTTTTTTCAGAAAAACAATATTTGTTTTCCAACAAACTTTTCGTTTGTTGATTGTTTAACAAAATTCCCCGAGTGACTTTATAACCTCTTGCTCCTGCTGCTGCTCCTGACCATACACTCCCACATATATCATGGATGCATCCACCATTTTCTGTCTGGATGCTGAAACCCCAAATATTTCCCGCCACATGTTGTACAGACAATAACAGTTTGGAGTAGCAGGAAAAAGTTTTTCCTTTACATTAATCTCACACGCTTTTAAACAAATAACATATTTATTATTGTTTTTCTCGGGTAAATAACACAAATAAAAACAAGTTAACTTAATGGCTTTCGAAAGTCCGTACAAATGTTAGAAACAACTTTCAGCTAAACTTCCAGCCACTGTTCACTACAAATTCCCATTAAGGATTTTGCTCCTATTTCAATGTTGAGTTGTATTTTGAAGTAACAATTTATTAAATTGCCGGTAAAACAAGCACAAACACCTCCTTACAAGGATAAAAAAAAACAACAACACAGACCGAGAATTGTGGTCTTTTAGAGAAGTAGAGTAGGAGGAGTAGGGATTTGTAATGAATCTTTATCTTTGGTTTTGCTTTGATTAGTCTATCATTTTTCCATTCAATGAATCGAAATCATTGTCGGCTTTTACTGTGCTATCAACAACAATGACAACATGCTCCCCATAACGGAGGCATCGTGGCAGCAGCTCATGGCCGCATTGTCTAGAGGGGAAGGCGTATACTTGTTGTGCCATAATGATGATAATAATGCTCCTCGTTCCCTGGTATATCCCCAACCGGAGACGTTGGTGTGCCATGTGCCCAATGCACTTGTTACGTTGTGCTTCGTTTGTGCTGCTACTCTGCTTTTATTTTGAAATCTCACCATTAAGGCGGAAATGCCGTAACGCTTATGTTTGCCCAAGTTTGAGTTTGATCCTGAAATTGTGACTACGTTTGTCTGTCAGCCAGTCAGTGAGAAAGTCTGGTAGTCCTTGAGCATATATTGTGGTTTATTCATCGCACAGTTCACAGCAGTTGAATTGCTGAAGTTAGTATTGCAGTGTTCACGCTTGTTTCATTTTAACTTTCACAGGCGTCAACGAGCATAACTGGTGTGCATGGAAATGCACAGTGGTTTAGAAGAGTTGATAGATGGGACAAATGTAAATCGTCAGGCGAATTTATATCGGAAGTAAGCATAGACGTGTTACACTCAAATATCACATTAACTCAACTCTCTGAACAAAGTCATTCACGATCATGTCATCTTCAGATATTTTGCTTAAATCAGGAAGTGTTTTTCATTACAAGTCAGATTAAGTACTGGCAGAAATCGCTGACCGACTCAATTTGACCTTTTAGTTCAGAGTCCGCGAGAGTTAATGTGGTTCTCGACGTGAAGTCCTTAACCACAGGTGAGTGGAGTTTCAATAATATTACGAGTCCAATCTTTGTCTAGCTAATAGGTCTATGAACTCTTTCCAATTTTAGTTCAACTTGCATTCTGTCGGGATACCGACGTATAACCTCTTTAGAAGCTAATAACTCCATGGGATCATCATCACTTTCATCAATTCAATTAATCAGTTCTTCAATTTGAAGAAAGTGCATTTCTTCACCTTTTCCAGCTTCATTGAATTGATGATATTTTTTACATCAGTCGTTGTCATTGGAATTTGGAAAGAGTTAGTGGGATCGATTCAAAGTATGGACGTAATATTGAAAAAATAAAGGGGAAAGAAAAAGAAGTAGTAGAAATTTTTAAATAAACATAAGTACATAATGTAAAATAGTGCAATGGACAGAAAATATTATCCGTGCTATATGAATTCGTCTTATTCCAAGTTCTTATGATTTTTTTACGATGAGAAATGGGCCAACTATTTTGCCTACTGATTACCACACAATTTACATAAGAATTGTTACCAATTTACATAAAAATTGTTACCAATTCAAAGCTAATTTTTGACAAATTTACATCAAACGGATGACAACATAACGTGTAATTGTCGAAAATGTACTGCAAATTGATGAACAACTTACTTCAACTTGATGGCAAATTTACGTAAAAAAAATATTTTCCCATAATATCCCATGAAGGGACTGGAGAGAACTTCTCACAATCAGTCGGCTGTGCGCTTTCTAGTTCTACACTCAGTAATTGGGACCTTCAGTTTTACTACGGTTCCGAACGGTAGTTTGAGAAGCCTTTTCATAGCATAGTACTCGATAGTGTCGCCACCACTAAGCGAGGTGATCGTCTTCGAAACAAATGTAAGGTGGTCTGACCAGCGGTGGAACCCACGTTCTGACGTACAAGAGCCTCGTACTGTAACCATTGCACCACCGACGACCACATCAAATTGATGAAATATTTACATCAACTTGATGTAATATTGTCGTTGAATCAACGTAAATTTTTGATGAAGTATGAATAAAAGATCGATGAAATTTTCTTCATCAATTCAATGAAATATGTCGTAGGTTGGAAAATGAGGAAATGTTTCATCAAATTGATAAAGGAATTCATAAATTTGATGAAGCTTTTTCTTGCAGAGCAGGCTTTCTATATAAATGGTTTCTGCATTCAGAAGAAGATACTTGTCGCTAATCATTCCGGCGGCGTAACTCAGTATGCAAACTTCCGCAGTAGAAATGATATTTACACGACGATTTCAGCGACTCTTCTATTTGTAGTTCTTTCGAAGAATTTTCAGAATTTACATCTATCTTAACTACAGCCTTCTCCGAAGACTACGATATCGTTGGATTCAGAGGCAATAATTGTGGTTATATCATCCTGTGGGTTAGTGGTATACACAAACGAAGAGGCAGAGGATTCAAAGCACAGGTACTTTGCAGCGTGACCCATTTCTGGACACCAAGTAGTCCTTTTGGTCCTACTGCTGTATGAATTTCATGTTCATACAAAAGTTCGTAAGTCGTAAAATCTGCAAATTAAAAAATATGGTTTCCCATCACACCCCATGACAGAATTGGTGAGAGCTTCTCACAACCAGTGAGCTCTGCGCTTTTCAATTTATACACGCTGATTGAGATTAACAGCTTTTACACCGATTCCGAACGGTATTTTGGCTAAATGCTTGATAGTGTCGTCGACACTATGCGCGGTGACCGCCTGCGAAAGAAATTTAAGGCGGTCAGAGCAGGGATCGAACACAGAATCTCATGTGCAAGAAGCGAGCACACTAACCATTGCACCACCATTGCCAACAAACAAGGTTTCTATTATTAGAGATGTGTTGGAGCCGAATTCCGCGAAAGCGGGATAACGTTAGGGATAAGGCCCTATCGCTCAGATGTTCTCCTTACACGTTATAATTACATTGGGTTTGCAGTAGCTGTGATCTCAGTGTGAAGTGTTCAATAGGACAGGCATGCATCGTCAAAGTTTGATTCTGTGGAGCTTCATTAAACCCCGGGACTTGTTCCCATTCGGGCCGTCCAATAGATCATTGCTCCTGCTCTCTTTGGATAAATCCCATACTCCGTGGCGGGTTATCCTTGTCCATTTTTAAAATTCGGCCTTTTTGATTGGTAAGTTTCTGCGTTACCCAGGTTTATCTTTTTCTAGTCGTAGCTCCAGTTCCACCGATTTTTCCCCAGCTACCACATTAGCCGAGAGTCCATACGCCAGCTGTAAAATAATACCCCCTCCCAGCAACATATTTCAGGAACCATGTACATGTTTGCAAGCATTGTTTTCGTGTATAGAAGATATGTTGCTTTTTGTTACTTTATTGTCTATCACGTTTTTGTTTTCAGCAGTTTCCAACAAACATACCCTCATTTGGGTCACAAAGACATGTGTTATAACCTATTAATCATTGTGTCCCAAGCATGTTATATTAAATAGCGAACACACAATGTGTTTGGGCACAAATATACTATATTTGCAGAAAGCTACAAACACGTTATATTTGCATCCAAACAACTAGAAAATGCAAATTTTTCAGCGTGCGCTGAGAGGTTGCAAATATTGGAACAGTTTCTTGGGTATTCAAGGTCTTTATAAAAAAAGACCTACAAAACCGATCAATATTTATTTCTTTACCGAAGCAAGTCCTACCTTCTTAAGGCCATTATCACAATACCTGTTTGGGGCTAACTAACATATAAATTCCATACAAACTGGCAGCTAAAACTCTCAATTCGCTTTATTTGTATGATAACTGGAGATGGTGAAAATGGGGGTTAGTCGAAGAAACATGTTCCTGTGCTGGTCCACGCAAGAATTTTAGTGCCGCTAGATCTTGTCTTGCTTCCAGATAAGAAAAGGGACAAATCGAATGACTGGCATAAACAGAGCACGTTCAGAACAATGGCTAGTTCACACCAACTGAAACTCGCAAGTCGGCTTCTGCACGGCAAACACACGCAGGGTTAGAGTTTCGCAAAAGCTTCTGTGTTTAGCAATGTTTTCAAGATTGGAGTGGTTCCAGTCATATTTCATTTAATGCGTGCCCTACGCCTTTGGTCTTTCTTTATGGAACTAATGGCGTGGGTTCTAAAAATCGATTGGTGTATGCAAATGTCTTTAGGGCTTTAATGGAGCAAGAAATATTCCAGTTTATTGTGGTTCATTTTCTTGTCACTTGCAGGTTGAAACTTCTTCCAGATACGATTAAAAGGCTAGTGCTTGTTTTAACCTTTCTCCACTCCTTTCAGGGAGTAGAACTGAAATCTTAGTTTGAAATTGAATTGAAAACTTAGTTAAATACAACAAGTCCTTCGAAACCACTATGCAAGATTAGGAACAAGTGTGACTGTATGCGTGTCTTCGTCTCCGATTATGTCTCCACGCTTGTTTTGTTTTATCCTCATTCGTTTTACAGTGCATTCCCTTCCAGTGAATCTATCCTTCCGTGTTCGTTTCCAATCCATGTCGCTGGCAATGTAACATTTGCCAAAACCTTTCGCGTTCAGTTTGTACCATCATTCAGTCAATTGTGTCGTAGGTAAATGATAGTCATAATTCTTTCCATTCGGACGCTTCTGAACACGATGATGTTGATTATTTGCAATTCTTGTGATGCTGTTGTTGATGACGACTGTTGTTGTCGCCAGCGAACTGATGAGGTCTTAAGAGGAGTTTAAGGAACTGCTCTTAGAGTTGCAGGTCTGCTGGCTTGCTTGCTTGGTTGATTACGTACTCTTCAGGGTATGTGTTCAAGTCTGAAGTACCGTCACAAAGTCCTTAAGCTTTGTCGTGGTACAAACACCAAGAGAACTTTAATTTTTTGATTTTCCTCTTCATTTTTTCTTTTTGGAAGGGATAAGTGGTTGTCACAATTTCCTGCTAGGAAAGGGAATGGCCTTAAGAAGCGTTCTAACCTTGAACGTGGTACTCGTATTTTGAAAGGCTTTTAGATGGAAAATTAAAATGGAAAATATCCAAGGGACCTACTGGAAATAAAATATTGTTTTCTAACGCGATTTATTATTGAGGAAGATTACGATATTCAAGACTTCCTCGCATACCAAGTTATTAGGAAATTTGTTGTCAGAATACTTAATTTTTATTAAGGGATAATTATTTACCCTCTCTAGGGTTACTTAACCTAACTAAAAATCCTTCCTCGATTTCAGGAAATCGTAATCAAAACCGTATTCCCAGATACTCCCATAAGGTCTGACGGGATTTAAAAGATTAGTGTGCGCCTAACAATGTTGAAAATCACCTTGTGTGAAACAGGATAAGAAGGAAAGGGTGCGAGACCGCGTTGAAATTTGGCCATCCCTGAAAAACATGATTTACTATAAGTTTTAGGTACAATGGGAAACCTGGGACCCAGAGACATTTTTAGGATTTTACGGTTGAACCATAACGGGCTGTTGTTTAGTAATAATTAGGGTTCGTCTTTCGTGGGTAAGGGGTAATACAATATTATTGCCGTGGAGAATGGGTAGCGATAATTGGCCCTTCACCCACAGGGTATGGGTCAAATAATGGGTACCGACATGGGTACCATTATCCTCAGTGTAATGGGGAAATAATGGGTAATAACCCACGACGATGGGGCATTACCCATCACGGTTACCCACAGGCTAATGAAGAAAATCACGGGTAGCTACCCACGACGATGGGGAATTATCCATCACGATTACCTACAGGGTAATAAGGAACATAATGTGTAGGTATCCACGGCGATGGGAAATGGGTTACCCACACGCTGAATAATAACGGCCACTCTAATATATTCTCCCAAATATATTCTGCAGGAACCATGTATATTTTGGGAACACACTTCAAACATTCATATGTTTGCAAGTCCCAAACTTACTAGTTTTTAAATGTAAACAGCATCATGTTTGCTGGCAAACATGTATGCTTTTACGTCGAAGTATGCGTATTTTCCCCCAAACATAGAAATATTTACAATCGAATTATTCTTTGATTTCAATGTAAAGCGTGATCCATTTCGAGGTTCCCTACTTTTTTAAAGAAAAAAACACAGAAAATTCAAATTGAATGAGGAATGTTTATTATCATTTGAAAGAACATTCTTTGGCATTTATTTTTTGAAGATTATGTCTATCAAATGTTGGCCGTGGCTACGTCTCAGATGGTCCATCCGTTGGATCCAATTTTCGATAACTCGTTCGAGCATTTCGGCTGGTAACTGGCGAATGACACGCGTGATGTTTTGCTCCAAGGCCTGAATCGAAGCGGGTTTGTCCGCATAAACTTTAGACTTTACATATACCCACAGGAAAAAGTCTAAAGGTGAGATATCACACGATCTTGGTGGCCAACCGACCGGGCCGAAAGTGGAATTATCTGCTCACCGAAGTGTTCTCTCAATAAATCCATTGATTGATGCGATGTGTGGGAAGTGGCGCCGTCGTGTTGACACCAAATGTCGCCGAGATCACGAGTTTCAATTTCAGGCATCAAATAGTCGGTTATCATGGCACGATAACGGTCGCCATTGACGGTTACGTTCACACCGGCATCATTTTTAAAGAAATATAGACCGATGATTCCACCGGCCCACAAACTACACCAAACCGATGAAGTGGCAGCTGTTGAATCTCTTCAGGTTGCTCTTCGGCGCAAATGCGGCAATTTTGCTTGTTTACATACCTATTGAGCCAGAAATGGGCCTCATCGCTGAACAAAATTTGGCTCGAAAACGTCGGATCTTCTTGCAACTTTTCAAGAGCCCATAGAGCGAAGCGATGTCGCTTGGGAAGGTCGGGCGGCTTCAGTTCTTGTACAAGCTGTATTTTGTACGCTTTCAATTTAAGATCGTAAAATGCGACAAGTCGCTCCATACGTCAGTCCGAGTTGCTGCGAACGGCGCCGGGTCGACTCTCCGCGGTCTTCGTGTACACTTTCCTCACGGAACGGTAATTTTCGTAATAAAGTTGAACGATTTGTAAACGTTGTTCAGGCGTAAGTCTTTCCATGACGAAACAATACTAAACAAAAATAACATGACAGCATGACACGACTCCCGTGACTTCGACTCACACGTGATCTGTCAAAAAAAGGCTATTGAAAAAGTGTGTCTACTTGGATCACCCGTTGTATGTATAGATTATTTATTATAATAAATTTTAACCATATAAATCCATATTTATGAATAATTAATACAAAAAATTAAAATATATAAAACGGCCTTTTAACATTTAGGTGCGTTATTTGTTTTTTTTCATAAAATGAGAATCTGATGCTCTTTTGCTTCTTCTTTCTTTGTAGTCTCTCACGTTTTTGTTTTCGGAAGGTTTCAGCTATGCGTTGGTTATCACTATGCGTTCGTACACAAAGAATATATTTACAAGGTGGCGCAAAAGTAATCATCCGATGTTTTTTGGCTGTAATTTAAAAAAAAATTAAAAACTTTGATTCTTCTTGTGGATTATTTTTATTTGGTCTTTTAATTTTTTTTACATCAAGTCGAGAATATGGTGTCATGTAAATGGCCGCCGCCACAGTTGATTATCATTTGAGCCCTTTTTATGGCATTTTCCATCACTTTGGCCAAAACTTCCGGCGATACGTCCTCACATTCTTGACGGATATTGTCTTTAAGAGCTGCAAAAGAAGTTTGTAGCGGTCAAATCAGGCGATCTTGCTGGCCAGTGCAAATCGCCAAAACGGGAAATTAGGCGCCCGGGAAATGCATCCTTCAGCATATCGGTTGTGGCACGTGCAATGTGTGCCGTTGCACCGTCCTGTTGGAACCACATGTTTTCCAATCCCAATTCATCAAGTTGCGGCAAAAAGAACTCGTTGATCATTGCTCTGTAGCGCTCTCGGCGATTCCATGACATCGACGGCGCTTCCATGACATCCTCGGCTACAGCAGCAATATTCTCTGCAGAACGGCTACTCCGGGGTCTGCCACGCCTGGAAGCATCTCGTGTTGTGCCAGTCTCTTCGAGGCGAGCGTCTAAACGTCGCAGTGTTTCACCAGTAGGCGTTGGACGGCCAGGAAATCTGCGACGAAATTCACGTTGTGCCAAAGTCACCGACCGATTATTGGTCAAATAAATAGTCAGCAATATTCCGCGTTCTGGAGCAGTGTAGCGTAACATTGTTTATTAACGTGTATTTCGCATGTGTTTACTACACAAATGTCAAAACAGAAGTGACATTAGGGGCCAATCGCAAAATTTATAGCATTTTCTGATAGGAGGATTACTTTTGCGCCACCTTGTATATACAAATCAAGTTCATGCAAGCCATGCGTTGATTTCAGAAATGGTCCGCCGATCCGATTTTCTCAGTAAAGGCTCGAACAGACAAAGGACTTTTCGCTGTTGCCCTTTCCAGTTAAAAAAAAATGGTTTCCCATTACAGCCCATGAAGGGACAGGGGAGAGCTTCTCACAATCACTGAGCTGTGTGCTTTCCAGTTTTCACTCACTGATTGGGACCTACAATTTTGCACCGGTTCCGAACGGTATTTTTGAGAAGCATTTTCATGGTTAAATACTCGATAGTGTCGCCGTCACTATGCGAGGTGACCGCCGTCGAAAAAAATTTGTAAGGTGGTCATAGAAGGGATCGAACCCAGGATCTCAAGCACAAGAGGCGCGTACACTACCCATTGAACCACCGATGGCCACGCTCTTTCCATTTGCCTTCCTCAAAATCGTTTCTCACTTTGGTAGCACACATACATATATACGAAACACACACACAAAAACCAAAATAACATCACAAACCATTTAAGCGTCCGAGACGTTTTTTATGATTTATTTTTTCTCTGATCAAGCGCTTTTAATATAATCTGTCCGATGAAGCATTGACGACTGAATACATGAAGCCTGAATGCTTCATCGGACAGGGAATACAATACATCAGCCAAAATAAGAAACACTGACTTCATCTGCAATTTGCACGCACATTCAGGATTATTTATGACTCACCGACTGAGAGAATAATGCAAAAATTCAGATACACACTTACAAGATAGATTCTCTCGCTATTCTCTCTTCCCTTCTTTTATTCTCTTGGTCTCGAGAGAGTATAGACAGTGCAGCAAACATAGCTGTATTTGTATCACAAACATAAATATGTGTGGGTTCCAAACACATGTATTCTCACATATTAATCATTGTGTCTCAAACATGTAATATTGAATAGCAAACACAACACACTTTATATTTGCATCCAACCAAAAAAAAAAGTCAGATTTCCAGCGAGCAGGGAAAATATGAAAATATTTCTATAGCTCGCAAACGTAGCGTCCAATGGGAAAAATATACAACTTTTGGCGGTTTCTAAGGGCTTCTCAGAAACTGGTCCAATTTCCGTGGAAGATTTTGCTTTCAAAAAATCACCCAAATAAGAAAATCACTAAAATGAAATAGTGACTATAACTGGGAGACAGTGCGCCCAAAAAATAAATAGCTTAATTTTTCGTTTTCAAGAATCCTAGAGTTGAACGTTGGCCAGGTAACTTATTGCCTGGTGTTGAAGGCACAGAAGACATGTGAACTAGAGTTCGAGCTTGGATTGGCACCAGACTGAGCTTCCTTAGGGAAATATAATAAGGGCTTGATATTTTACTGAGGTTGCTAGAGTTTGGTGCTTGATACGAGAACCATTTTGCACGGGACTAAGAATACGTTTCTAAATAATGTGCGGCTTTATGTTTAGGCCATTAATATAGGTTGTGGCAGAATGAGGACGTGTATATATAATAAAGTGTGCTTTCTTCTCAGGCAAATCAACCATTCAATGGAAGAAGCAGTCTAAGGTCTGTAATACATCAGACAAACCTGGCACTTTTTGGAGGAACTGCCTAAGGTATGGTGCAATTTTAATAGGGTTCTTTAAAAAGATTGTGATGTTTAATTCATTGCAATTACATCCACTTTACAAGGGTCGCACTGTTTCTTTGATATAGAATGGGGATAATCCCCAGATAAAACAATTGTACAGCACACGTGACAACTGACAGCAGCATCACCAGTTTGTATGGCCAGTATATTTCTGCTTGAGTCCCTTTATCTTTCAGGCTCTTCTCGTGTCGAATACTAGTTACGATTTAAACGAGTACCTTGATGTATAGTCATGTATAACACACGCTGCAACTGGCTGCAGCGTCACCAGCAGATATCATATGTTTTACTTCTCTGGTCGATCTCTACGGTCTATGATCGATCTCTACGACTATGTTTGATTAGATACCCACCACACTTTGATCTCCTAGTCTAGAGAATCTGGAACGGATTTATCGTTAGGGTACTTCATAGCTGAAAACTCACCTCCTGACAAAAATAGTGTTGGAAAGTACAGGAAAGTTGAAGTCTGGTATTTTGGTTGAAGAAAGCACTTCCGCTTAATATGTGATTAAGTATTAGGTTGAGTCATATTTGAATTCTGATTTATTTTTCCTGTAATTAAATTTAAATGTTAAAACTACAAATTAGATAAAGTTGCTTGCCTGTCAAATATAGCGCCATTGCATGAATGCATGATGATGTGTGAGGTAATGCGCCTCCATTTTGTCTACTTTGTCACTTGGCACTCACATTGCAACCATCCAGTCACTCCCTGTAAAACGCATATTCTGCTCAAGGGGGAAAAAGTTTTTCCATATAAAATGTTTGCTACTTTTTCATTAATTCAACTTTTTTTTTCTATACACACATTTGTATATTTATGTTGCACTCTGAGTTTTATCATCTTTTTTCAGTTCGTTTTTTTTTTGTTAATTGAAGAGTGCGCGACTTTGATAATGTTGTGACTCTCTGCCTCAGTAGTTATTTTCATTCAGTTCACTTACCTCGTCCTCGTCCTCCTAGAATACGACACATTTTTCGACAATGCAGAATATGGCTGTGAAACAGATGATGATGGATGGAGCCGGGGGGTCCTGTGATATAACGAATTTTGCTAGTTGATTGTTTGTGTCTGTTGGCCCGTGAGACTGACTGGCTGACTGCTGTTAACTGTCGCGAATGTGATTAAATGTGTGCTGGAGATACAAAACGATTTCGAAACTTAATTAAAATTGCAAAAGTTTACAAAATGTACGCCCGCACCGCCCGCCCATCTCAAGCGAGTAGGCAAGGTTCTATCCCTTATAATTTTTGTCAGAGTTTCTCTTGTAAGTTACAAGAAATTCAATAAATTTTTAAGTTTTTCTTAAAAAAATGTATAGCGTTGTTTAATTCCCAAACACTTCTTCTTCCTTAACCTTTCGCCATCTACCTTCTTCGTACTCTTGGGTTGGTAACGCAAAGATTCGAGCTGCGATCCAAAATAAAAAAATTACGCACAAACTTTCTATTTTAATTTAAGAGTTTCAACATGACGTTGCGTCGCGTCGCGCCGCTTCGTTCGATATTGTGATGATGGCAGCCATCAGTTTGACGATGCTTTATTTACGGCGTGGGGGATATTAAGCCAAAAAATTTCCCCAATTTAATTCCAACATCATCAGCATCATCTGGAGTACGAACTCATCGTTTTCTCTTAAGTATACAATATAATCAACGGGCAAAAAGTATTTTTTATATGTAGAGCAACACAGCAATGGCATCCATCCAAACCTTTAGCCAGCCAGCCGTCTATCCAACCAACCAGGCCAACCAACCTCTATCCATCCATCTATCCATCTTTATTCGCGTACAAGCATCGACTCATCCATTCAGCCAGCCATCTTCCAAAAACTCATCATCATCATTACAATCTCATCCTTAATACACCGCGCGTACATTATCTGAGTTTGTTTGCTGCGCATAACCCATCGTAATGACTACTAGCCCCTTTATTTTAATGAAAATTGAAAACTTCCCTTGTCCTTCCAACTAGTACGCCAGGATCCTTGCCGGTTCCCAAAAAAAAAAACAAGAGAATCATATTATTATTATTAAGACAGTTTATTGATTCCTTTTAAAAGGAAAACTTTTGGCAGGGCAATAAGTACAAAAAGGCATTGTAAAATATTCTAGAACATTTACCTGGAATTACCATGAAATTGTGGGAAAAAAATTTTGTTAAAATCCAAATAAATTTTGAAAATTTGTAAAAATGTCAAAATTTTTAAATTTAAAAATTTACGACCTTATTCATGAAAGTTGTGAGAGGTTTGAGAGACGATTTTTGTATGATAAATAATCTCTCAAACCTTTCATAACTTTTTAAACTTTTCAAATTTTTAAAATCTTGTCTCAACTGGCTGCAACGTCACCATCATGACTGGTTACATGTTTCAATAGAAATGTTATGTTTCCTTCTTTTCCACCGAATCTTTGGACATATCGAAGGGTGTTCCATGGCAAAACACCTTTATAACACTCGTTGCAGCTGATTGCAGCGTCATCAGCATTATATCGGTTTTGTAGTCCAATCTTGCAACAACTTCTCACTGGACGAGAAAGAAGAATGTCTCCTTGTTATAGGAAAAAAGATTTTCTTCAAATCCAAATAAATTTTTAAAATTTGTAAAAATTAAAATTTAACAAATTTTTAATTTTTAAAATTTGTAAACAAAATTAAATTTAAGAATGTAAATTTTAAAAATTTAATTTTAAATTTTTAAAACTTTGTATCGAACGGTGTATAGAGTCTAGTCGCAGCTGTCTGCAACGTCACAATCACTATCATAAATTTTTATATGTTTCCCTAGGTATGTTATGTTATCTTCTTTTGCACCGAATCTTTGGACATATCGAAGAGTGTTCCATGGCAAATCACCTTTAAAACACTCCTTGCAGCTGACTGCAGCGTCATCAGAATAATATCGGTTTTTGTTCATCAAGGGCTTCTACAATCTGTTTAATTTTTGTAGTCCGCTGTTGCACCAACTTCTCACTGGACGAGAAAGAAGAATGTATCCTCATTCTAGGAAAAACATTTTCTTAAAATCCGAATGAATTTTTAAAATTTTTAAAATTTTAAAATTAAAAAACTATAAATTTTTAAAGTTTATAAAAAAATAAAATTTAAGAATGCAAATTTTAAAAATTAAATTTTAAAAATTTTAAATTTTTTAAAATTTATATCTAATGGTGTATTGAGCCTTGTCAAAATTGGCTGCAACGTCACCATCATGAATGGTTATATGTTTCCCTAGGAATATTATGTTGTCCTCTTTTGCAACGAATCTTTGGACATATCGAAGACTGTTCCATGGCAATACACAATTTTAACACACGTTCCAGCTGACTACAGCGTCATCAGCATTATATCGGTTTTTGTTTACAAAGGGCTTACACAATCTGTTTCATTTTTCTAGTCCGTTTTTGCATCAACTTATCACTGGACGACAAAAAAGAATGTATCCTCCTTGTAGGAAACAAGATGTTCTTAATAACCAAATAAATTTTTAAAATTTGTAAAAATTTAAAAATTAAAATTTTAACAAAAATTTTTTTTAGTTTTTGAAATTTGTAAAAAAAACTTAAATTTAAAAATTTAAATTTAAATTTTTCAAATTTTTACAAATTTATATCTGACGGTGTATAAAGTCTTGTCACAACTGGCAGCAACGTTACCATCCCCATCATGGATAGTTATATGTTCCCTAGGAATATTATGTTATCTTCCTTTGCGCCGAATCTTTGGACATATCGAAGAATATTCCATGGCAAAACACCTTTTTAACACTCGTTGCAGCTGAATGCAGCGTCATCAACATTATATCGGTTTTTGTTCGTAAAAGGCTTCAACAATCTGTTTCTTTTCTATACTCCCCTCTTGCAACAACTTCTCGCTGGACGAGAAAGAAAAATGTCTCCTCCAAATAAATTTTTAATATTTGTAAAAATGTAAAAAATTTAGATTTAAAAATTTCAATTTTGAAAATTTAAAATTTTTCAAATTTTTAAAAATTTACATCTAACGGTGTATAGAGCCTTGTTACAACTGCCTGCAACGTTATCTTCTTTGCACCGAATCTTTAGACATATCGAAGAGTGTTCCATGACAATATACAATTTTAATACACGTTACAGCTGACTGCAGCGTCATCATCATTATATCAAAGGACGAGAAAGAAGAATGTCTCCTCATTGTAGGAAAAATGAGCTTCTTAAAATCCAAAACAAATTTTTAAAATTTGTAAAAATTTAAATTTAAAAAATATTAAATTTATAAAATTTGTAAAAAAAATTTTAATTTCAGAATGTAAGTTTTAAAAATTTTTAAAATTTTTAAAAATTTATATCTAAAGCTTTATAGAGTCTTGTCGCACCTGGCTGCAACGTCACCATCATGAATGGTTATATGTTCCCCTACGAATATTATGTTGTCTTCTTTTGCACCGAATCCTTGGACATATCGAAGACTGTTCTATGGCAATATACACTTTTAACACACGTTACAGCTGACTGCAGCGTCATCATCATTATATCTGCCTTTGTACTCAAAGGGCTTGAATAATCTGTTTCATTTTTGTAGTCCGCTTTTGCACTAACTTCTCACTGGACGAGAAAGCAGAATGCATCCTCATTGTAGGAAAAAGATTTTCTTAAAATCTAAATAAATTTTTAAAATTTGTAAAAATTTAAAAATTTTAAAATTTAAATTTAAAAAATTTTAAATTTAAAAAAAATGAAATTAAGAATGTAAATTTTAAAAATTTAGTTTTAAAAATTTTTAAATATTTATATCTAACGGTGTATAAAGTCTTGTCGCAACTGACTGCAACGTCACCATCATGAATGGTTGCAAGTTTTCCTAGGAGTATTATGTTATCTTCTTTTGCAACGAATCTTTGGACATATCGAAGCACGCTTCCATGTATCTAACGGTGTATAGTGTTTCGTCACCACTGGCTGCAGTTTCACTATCGCCATCATGAATGCTTATATGTTTCCCTAGGAATATTATGTTATCTTCTATTGCACCAAATCTTTGGACATACCGAAGAGTGTTCCATGGCAAAACACCTTTCTAACACTCGTTGCAGCTGGCTGCGGCGTCATCTGCATTATATTTAAAAAGGGCTTCAACAATCTGTTTCCTTTCTGTAGTCCCCTCTTAAACCAACGTTCCACTGGGCAAATTTATCTAACGGTGTGTCGAATTTTGACACAACTGGCTGCAACGTCACGAAGGGCTTCAATAATCTGTTTGATTTTTGTAGTCCGCCTTTGCACCAATTTCTCACTGGACGAGAAAGAAGAATGTCTCCTCATTGTGGGAAAAAAGATTTTCTTAAAATCCAAATAAAATTTTAAAGTTTGTAACCATTTTTTTATATCCAAATAAATTTTTAAAATTCAAATTTAAAAAAAAATTTTAAATTTGTAAAAAAACACTAATTTTAAAATTTAACCACGAGCTAACGAGATGCAGCATTAGCCAAACCGTAGGACTATTTTCTGTGCTCCAAGTAGCTCAAGGTCTTTTCTACGCCAGTCTGAGATAGTTTCCCCAAATCCCTAAATAGATAGGATCCCTTACTAGACATTCTCCTGGCGGTTTGTGGTGGACAATTGCAGAGAAAATGTTCAATGAATTTTTCCTCTCCCTCAACGCTACAGTTTCTACGGAAGTCATTTGGCCTGTCCTCTAGTCTTACCGTATTCCTTCAAATCAAACAGTACTCCGTCAAAACTGCAACATATATTGATATCTTAGGCCTGGCGTCACTATCGCGTACTTAGCCATGAAAAAGCTTCTCAAAATACCGTTCGGAACCGGTGTAAAACTGTAGGTTCTGACCAGTGAGTGTAAAAGCTAGAAGCTGCACATCTCACTGATTGTGAGAAGCTCTCCTCAATCCCTTCATGGGATGTTATGGGACACACTTTTTTAGGCCTGGCTTGAAAAAGAAGGTTCACGGATCTCCTGATCTCCGCTATCCCCCAAATATGTCTTGAACGTACACACTGTGTGCCTCTCGTCCACCTCTCCTGCATCATTATATAGAAGTGTTCTTACAGGATATGCTTAAAAGTCAGTCTCGAATTGGGCCATCTCCTCCGCTCTGAAGTTCCGAGGAATACCCCGGTGCCCTGGCAACCACATTAGGTGAATATCGTATTGCTGGTCCATCTCGTTAAGAGATCTGTTACAGTCCTGGGCTGAATTGAGGAATACAAATGCCACGGTCTTGATTGTCACCTGACTGTCGGAGAATATATAGATCCCACTAACTACTGGACTATTATCCCTAACCCTATTTGGTTACTTCCGTAATAGCCAACATATCTGCCTGATATACCCTACGATGATAAGGTTGCCTACGATATAGGGACAGCCCTAATTCCTGATATTAGCCCAGTACGCCACCTGATCAATTATTTCCAACACATTCGTTTGGAAGATCACGAATCCCTTAACAACAGGAAGTGATTGGTTCAAACAATCTCACAAACATATAGCAGGAACCATGTAGATGTTTGCAAACAAACAAATCCACATTTCGGTCACAAATGCATATATTATAACCTATTAAACATTGTTTCCCAAACATGTTATATTGAATACCCAACATAATGTGTTTGGACACAAGTATACTATATTTGCGACAAGCTACAAACACGTTTTATTTGCATCCAAACTAGAAAAAAAGGCAAATTTTTCAGCGTGCACATTTCAGGTTTGTCAGCAATTTGGATTTTGCAAGACCTGCTTAATATTAAACTGATTGCCATCTAATTAATTGGTGCCATGCAGTGGATATGAACACTTTTAACTCGTCAACATGTGTATCTATTAAAAGTATCAATATTAAGTTTAACATCTGTTTATTTGGCTGTGTCCTTAAGTCCTTTGACAAGGAACGTAACTTCATGCAACGAAACTAAAGAAAATTATCACGTACATTATTTCAGGTCAACGTGAATTTTTTCTCTCTCTGTATCCTTCTCTTATTTCTTTCATGCATCAAACTCACTTTACAGGACACTTTTGATTACAAGCCAAAAAGGATGAGGTCAGGCTGGCTGGGTCATGTCGTATACACGTCGTATACATGAACATACAAATTCCATTTGCCACACCGGATGCAACTTTACGCACTGCTCTTTAACATGACGTCTCGGCGCGGCGCGACGTTGGCCAAGATCGAGGCCAGGGTCCTGGGTGAAACAACGGAAGCAGTTTGCAATTGTGATTAATTGCAAACAAAAACAAAAACGACAATGAAGACAACAACATCCATGGTGGGAAGGACACAGAAACTGAAATGGACATTACTGCTGGTCACTGTCCTGGAAAGCTTTCAACATCCCATACCATATCTGGCAAATGAAGTTTAATGCTAAATGTCTGGCTTCCATTAAACAAATGTTTCATTTTCCTGAAAAGCATTAAAATAATGTTGAATATCCATCAGCAGCAACATTTAGAATATTTGAAATGTGAATTTAAATTGGCACCGTAGTCTCGGGTCTCTATGGCACAGAGATTTGAATGTTGCTTAAGTTAGATAAAATTTCGTTCCGAGTCGCTCGTCCGAGACGGACGAACAAACCTAACAAACAATTTGTGGCAGGGATGAGGTATAGTTTCTATTTTAGCATTTTTGTAATCAGTTAAATGCACGTTTCCACTTGGATAATCAAAACTTTATCAAGATTATTTTGCTGATACCTTACGAGGAAGATTGTGCTGAATTCACTTTAACCAATCCACAATCAAGCAAGCAATACAACAGCCAACCCAACCATCAATACACACAACCTTCTTCCATTTACCTCGACTACTGTTTGCAGCCGCTCCTCCCCGCCCCCACATTCTTTGGCATCATCATGCGTTTATCAGGGTCCAAAATTGAAATACCCTTTCGGTGTATGAATCGTAATACGGACGAGTGCGTCGGAGTGCGTTCAAAGAAAATCAATCCCAACTAAGCCAAATTATCATTAAATTCATCAGTTTGGATGCGTGTGTATGTCAACTGTAGATATATCCTTGCGTGCAAGGATATTCCGTAAGCGTATATATTTAATTTGTGAGTGTCTGTGTACATAAGGTAAATAATCAAAGGGGGAGTTTTATTGGGTTTGGGTGGTTTAGCTGATGTCGATGATGCTGCTGCTGATGATGATGATGCTGCCGCTGTTGCTTGATTTAATGTGATATTAAGAAGCGCGAAGATTAGATGATTGCTGCAATATGTTCCAAATACTCATCACGTTGTCAGGGTAGCCACGGAATATCCCCGGTATCTTTGGCATATTAACTGCCAGCACTCATTTGTTGACTCGCTTATACGAGGCACAGTGGTTTGTAAAGGGGTTTTTTTTAGATACAAAGCCAAACGTGGGTAAAGTGCCACAGCCCCTTACAAAGGACTAAATTAACGCTCGAGAGGTTCTGTAGTTATATTTTGCAGCACAAGCATTAGTTCAAGCCACTAGCGGAACATGTACAGGACTGTCCTAGCAAACCTGCAGGCTGACGTCTGCTTCTGTTGCTATTTGGAAGCACCTATATCGTGTTTGTAGCTTGTCGCAAATATAGTATGCTTGTATTCAAACACATTGTGATTGCCATTCAATATCAGATGTTGGAGGGACAATAATTAATATGTTATAATATGTTTTTGTGACCAAAAAATATGACTTTAGTTGTTGAGAACTCCTCTAAACAAAAATCACATGAGGTGTCAGGGCACACCCGGTTGGAACGAAGTTCGTTTATTATGCACTAGTTACGTCCAATACGTCTAAGGCGCCTGTTGAAAAATACATTAATTTAAATGGATCTTTAAGAAAATATACTTTTTGTAAAATAATAACCTGTTTTTAAGACAAATTTTTTTTATAGAATGTATTTTTAAAAAAAACTTTATTTTTAGTTACTTTTTGTAAGAATGTGTATTATATTTTCCCGAAAAGTTCATTTTTTAAAGAGAGGTACTTCTTTTATTAAGATCTGATGTTTTTTTTTACTTTCTGTAAGAAAATGTACTTTCTGTAAGAAAAGCCATAAGAGTATGAATTTTTTTTTGCAAAGAAGTACTTTTTTAAGAACAGTTACTTTTTAAAGAAGTGGAACTCTTTTTAGGAAAAGGTTATTTTTTTAAGAAAATGTACTTATTTTCAGAAAGACTACTTCTCTCACGAAAAGAAATGAATATGTATTATTCTATTTTTATGAAAAGGGACTTTTAAGAAAAGGAATTTTTTTAAAAAAGGGTATTTTTTTAAGAGAAGGTTATTTTTTTGAATAAAAGGTGGAATTTTGGAATTTTTTTTTTAGAATTGGTCTTTTTGTCAAGAATAGGTACATTTTTAAGAGTAGGTGCTTATCTCAAGAAAAGTTATTTTGTTTCACAAAAAATATATTCTTTAAAGAAAATTGAGTTTTTTAAGAAAACGCAATTTTGTGTAAGAAAATTTATTTCTTTAAGAAAACGTAGGTACTTATTTTAAAAAAATCCTTTTTTAATGTACTTTGTTTAAGAATATGTATTTTTTTTTTAGAAAATTAACTTGTTTTAAGAAAAGGCAATAATTAAAGAAAATTTTCTTTTTGTAAACTTAGTTCAGTTTGGCTTGTCTAAATTTACTATTTATTGGGTTCAATATTTTTATATGTTTTTTGCAATATTTTCACACTGCATATTGAAATTGTCAGTTGCCAATGTTGTGTGCGAATTATGCTGTAGCACTTTCTCTATAACTTTCACCGCTGAGCTCTCGTTAACGTCGCGCTGTGTAATGCCTCGATAAATGCGTCGTGTCGCTTTTTATTATGTGCTGCGTCCCTTGTTGCGTGTGCTGAGCTTACATCTTTGCCTGTGCTGCTGCGGTCGGTGAGATAGCATAGTATCTCAATGTTGATGTAAACTGTGTGAAGAATCATTCCTAGGAAGAACGTATGTCCTAGAAAGTTGTTTATTGAGTACATTTTTGTAGTTTATTATTTCCTTGAATGCCGAACGGTATGCTACCTATGGACGTAAACGGCAGAAAGAAGGTAAAACAATTGAATTTTTTAAGGTTTTTTTTTTTTTTGCGATTTTGACCTTGAAGATGAAGTTTTTTTGATTTTATATGTTCTTTATGACAAGAGCTACAACTTTTCCTCAGAGAGTAAATGAAAATTGTGAATGGTTTGCAAGATATGAGCCTGACAAAATTATCACTTTTTCTGCAAAAATTACACAGAGGCCCCAATAGTTTATAAATATTATAAATTTCAATTGCTGTAATATTCACTCGAATAGTATCTCAAAAATTGTAAATATGTAGTTGTAAAAGCAAATGAATAATAAACATGATTATACAAATTGAATTGAAATTGGGGACCCATAAAATAAGTGCATGACTTTGGGCAAAACTGGGAGACACGGGTCCTTTTTTTGTCTTTTATCACGTAATGGTGTCCGTATATGGTTATATTTCCGTGACTTAAAAAATTACACGCAGTGAAATACTGGGTTGTAGCATAATAGTGTTAAACAAAAGTTGTTTAATTTTTTTTCATTTAGCCCCAATCCCGCAACGTGCGATAAGGAACTTCCTTCCAAAACCTTACAAACAACAAAGAAATAAAAAAGCAGCACATCTTCAATTCTTGAAAATTACTCTTGCACGTAAGTAAATGAATGTACCAAACATATGAATGGTTTCTGCTTGATGTTAAAAATAAAATAAATGGTTTCCCATTACATCCCATGAAGGGACCGGGGAGAACTTCTCACAATCACTCATTGATTGGGACCTACAGTTTTACACCGATTCCGAACGGTATTTTGAGAAGCTTTTTCATGGCTATATACTCGATAGTGTCGCCGTCACTATGCGAGGTGACCGCCGCCGAAAGAAAATCTTTTTTAAGGTGATCAGAGCAGCGTTCGAACCCAGGATCTCATGTACAAGAGCCGCGCACACTAACCATTGCACCACCGACGGCCTTGGTTTTACAGACACATTTTTTGTCAACGTGTGGAAGACTGGCCTGGAAGGAAATCCGAAAAATAACAGACATCGTACTCATAGACGAAGAAACCGTAGGTTCCGAATATTGCGTCATTGTGCCAGGTAGTTGATAAAATTACGCCGGAATGATAGCTTAAGACCATTTGGGACAATGCGCGACAGCCCGCTGAAAATCAGTCTCTTTTTTCTTGTTATGGTACAAATATTACGTGTTTGTAGCTTGTGGCAAATATAGTATGCTTGTGTCCAAGCACATTGTGATTGCTGCTCAATATTACATGTTGGAGACACAATCATTAATATATTATAAAATATGACCCTGCTGAAGAAAGCTCACCTAGTGTATCAAATTCCATGAATTCACTTTTTTGTAAAAAACCTTAAATTTTCATATGACACCACTCGGAAGTCTCAATAACATTGGGAAATAATGGAAAAATTGAATTATATAAAACAGTAAAACCCACTTAGTGTGTGCAATTTTAATTACGGGGTAACTTTAATTGCGATTTACTCCAAAACTTGTTATGGCACACTAGGTGGGTTTTCCTATTCATAGTCACATATATTTTATTTGATCCAACTATGGTTTTGTTTGTTGAAAACCGCTAAAAAAACCTGGCAGACAATAAAGAGTCAATAAAGCAGAAGATCTTTAATTCATGGAATAATGCACGCCAGTTTGTTTTAGCTTGTGGAAGACTGGTCTGGAATGAAATCCGAATAATAGCAGACATTATACTCTTTGACGAAGAATCAGTATGTTCCGTAAATTGATTCATTGCGCCTAAGTACTAAATAGTTATGCTAGAAAAATAGGCAATTTGGGACTGGTCGCGGCGGGAATGTTCGTTGAAAGATTAACCATATGTATAGCACCAGCGAAAGCCATAATGACCTGTAAAGAGGCATTCCGCTTCTTGATCTACGCACCATCGTTTGATGACTAAAATAATCCCGCAACTGAGTATTATGACAAAAATATAGTGAGCCAGTACAGTAGTTTGTATCAGGGGTACCTCAAGCACAAGCCTTGACTAAAACCCTTACAAAGGCTACCCTCCTTCTCTTGACACTATATGTGCTGGGCACGCACATATCGCCAATGTCAACAATCCACCTAAGACATTCTTCGTAATGGGTCACTAATTAATATGGGCAAATGTTAAAATGTCGGCGGTGCAACGGTGGTGTGCGTGGTTCTAGCACAAGAGAACAGAGATTCGAACCCTGCTTTGACCACCTTATTTTTCTTTCGACACCAGTCACCTAGCATAGTGACGTCGACACTATCGAGTACTTCGCCATGAAGAAGCTTCTCAAAATACCTTTCGGAACCGGTTTAAACTGTACACGCTGAAAAATTTGCCTTTTTTATTGTTTGGATGCAACTATAACGTGTTTATAGCTTGTCGGAATATATACGTCTTTAATGCACACTCTACGATATTTCACTGGGGTAACTTCCGGACCTGGTAAGCCTTGTACGACCCTCGGCAGGTTATGCCATAGTTGAAAAGTGTATACTCAGGAGTTTAGAACGCTGGCATCGGATCTGTCGCTGTTTCATGGAAAGGACTCTTTCGAACGGCAGTTTGTTGGGTGAAGTAGGACAGACGACGGGTACAAGGGAGTCAATGTTGGTGACTTGAAAAGCTGCAGGACACTTCGGAGGTACGGATGTACGTTGTCTTCTGCTGTAAAACGGTGGTATGCAGGGATCAGAGGGGCAGGCCTGACTGTCACGTTAGGGCGGCCCAATCAGCCTTCTTTGGGAACGAGACTTCACAGTATGTTGATTATTTCAGGACGAGATAATCATACGGCAAATCAAATGCAAAGAGAACGAGGGATAAAATTATCAGGCAAAATATCGTCAGGTTACTAAATCGCATTCCCACAGTCAGGGTGTCCCCGATCGTGTGTTCAGGATTTATCGATGTCTAGGTACTAGGTCAGATTCCCTCAGGCAGGGTGTCCCCGAACGAATATCCAAACACGATCACTACACGATTAAATATAAAGATAACGAGGGCTAAGGCTACTAGGCAAAATATCGTCAGGATACCAAATAGGATTCCCACAGACAGGGTGACCCCGAACGAGTATACAGGATTTATAGCTGTCTAGGTAATTGCTCGAATTCCCTCAGGCAGGATGTCCCCGAACGAGTACACAAATATGATCACTACAGAACTAAATATAAGGATAACGAGGGCTAAGGCTACTAGCAAAATTTGTTCAAGAGAGCCAAACCAGATTCCCACAGGCAGGGAGTCCCCGATGGAGTATGCAGGACTTATCGCTGTCTAGGCAATAGCTCGGATTTCTTCAGGCAGAGTGTCCCCGAACGATTATCCAAACAGGATCACTACAAGATTAAATATAAGGATAACTAGGGCTAAGGCTACTAGGTAAAATATCGTCAGGATATCCAAATCGGATTCCCACAGGCAGGGTGTCCCCGGACTTATCGCAGTCTAGGCACTAGCTCGGATTCCCTCAGACAGGTTGTCCCCGAATGATTATCCAAACAGGATCACTACAAGATTAAATATAAGGATAACTAGGGTTAGGGTACTAGGCAAAATATCGTCAGGATATACAAATCGGATTCCCGCTGGCAGGGTGTCCCCATCAAGTATGCGAACAGGATCACTACAGAACTAAATATAACGATAGGGAGGGCTAAAGCTACTAACAAAATATGGTCAGGATAACCAAATCCGATTCCCACAGGCAGGGTGCCCTCGATGGAGTATATAGGACTTATGTCTGTCTAGGCACTAACTCGTATTCCTTCAGACAGGGTGTCCCTTAACCAGTATCATAAGAGGATCAACACACGATTAAGTGCAAGGATAACGAGAGTTAAACTACAGTGCAAAGGCTCGTCAGGATTCCAAATCGGATTCCCAAAGGCAGGGTGTCCCCGAACGAGTACACAAACAGGACAACTACAGAACTAAAACTACAAGCTACTATGACTACAAGCTCTAAAGTTGTATGAATGAATGTCAAGCTATGTCCAATTTTTGATCTTTAAAACCACTGTTAACGGCTGCACTGTTATGTAGTCTCTGTCTCAGCATACAAGCCGAAAGATATTGAGTTTGTGTAACCAAATTAAATTATCGTTCAGCAGGATACATTTTACATCCCTTCCTTGTTTTACAGCCCAAAAACACACACACACACGCAATGATAGTGGGGTAGACTGGTTACCACGGTACAATGGTTGCATCCTCATCATTGGACTTTCTTTGGCAAGCAGTAATAGTACAACCTACAAGCTATCTATGAATCCCCGTATGCACGCGTCTATCTTCTTTTCTCCATATTTCTCTGGATGTGAGTCGGTACGGCTGTGTATGAATGTCCTTGTGTTTTTGGCTTCTATTCCAATCAGATTGTTTCCGTTGTTGTATATCCTCAACATCATCCTCCTCGACATCAGCTACCGTGTTAACTTGCATCGTCCCCCCGTTTTACTTTTTGGCTATGGCAAAGACACAGCCAGTCAAGTCAATCAGCCCTTGTGCCACCATATGTTGGTGCTGATAATGTCGAATAAACGCTGGAATCATTGTTGAGATTGAATTCGTATTAATACGTTTGACCCCCGGGCAATGCCTGCAACAGCCAACGTGCGCCTGATTAACATATGTCAACAGAATTATATTGAAATTTCATTGTCACTGCCTTCATGGACTTCATTATTGTATTATGTTATGACGGAATGGTTGGATGAGATGGTATTGTACATGCTCCTTCATCTACTTCTCTAGATTTTTTGTTTCTTTTAGAGAGAGTACTTTCGTTATTCTTTTTATCACGACATTTGTTCACATGTTGCTTTAATGAAAATTTTATTATCTTCAGCTTATTTTTTTATTTCCCTTCTGCCGGCCCCCCTTCGCCCGGGGAAAACGTACGTACGTATTTAAATTGAATTATGTTCTTGAGTGGCTAAATTGAATTTGAAAAGTGCAGCGTTCTGCTAATATGGTTATGTTCGGATTTGAACTTTACAAGGAAAGTTGAAATATATTGGGAAGCGGAATTGAATTAAATGCTACAGGAGGAGTTAATAATAGGCAGGAACTATACAGTTTTATAAAAAATTTGTTATTCTCCTTAAATACATTGCCATTAAAGAGGGTACCAAAATCCATTAGGGTAATGATTGGCAATTACATATGTATATTAACATAAATATTGACAAAAAGAAGTTAAATATATCAGCAGGTCAGAATATTTCTGAATTAACTCCTCACCTCATATGGATCACCTTTTTGAGAGGTTTTAAATTTAAACATAGATCTTTCTGACAAATAATACGAAATAGACCACCTTTTTGAAAGGTTTTGAACATAAACATAGATCTTTCTATCAAATGATACGAGTGTGTGTCAAAACACGTGGATTTTGTAATGCAGGACAGATGCAGGACCTGATTTTAGTTACAACGAAATAATTCTATCGCACAACTTCCAAACAGTTCAATATACTAAACTTTTTCGAAAGATACCCAGTTGTTCAAGTGCAATTGCTCAAATTGCCTTGCAAATCTCAAACGATAGATATTCCTACTCGAATTCGTGCAAATATTAAGCAAATTGTCTCTAATGATCTTCCCGTAACCCAGACAGCTCACACTTTCTGCATATACGATAATCATGCTAATAAGTCACGGCGGACGTTCATACTTATAATGCTTTTTGTCAGTCTAAGGTCAACATCAATTAAATATCTTGGCAGCACACGAAATTTTTAATAAAATAGCAGCAAAATAATTAGTGCATATTTTTGCATATTTTCGCATAAATGCATATTTTTGCATAAATGCATATTTTTGCATATTTTGCTATTAATGCATATTTTTGCATATTTTGCTCATACTGCATAATTAACTGTTTATTTTACTAATAAATATGTTTTTGCAAATTTTGCGAATGAAGCATGCTCCAATTTGACATATTTGCGAACACTGCTTGAAATCAACAAGTTTTCAATTTAAAACAAAAAATTGGAAAGAAATTATTTAAGGGTTTTTATTTTGTTAAATTTGTTGTTTTTGATTTATTTTTTATTTTATTTATTTGTTAAACTATATTCCTAAAAATAACACAATGTGGTATCTATAGCCAATCCGTATTTTATTTTATGAATTCAGTGGAAATTACATTTCAATCCCGTCTTCTGGAGTCTCACAAACCAGTGAGCTGTGCGCCTTCTACTTTTACACTCACTGATTGGAATCTACAGTTTTACATCGGTTCCGAACAGGTATTTTGAGAACCTTTTTCATGCCTAAATACTCGATAGTGTTGCCGTCACTAAGCCACGTGACCGCCGTCGAAAAAAATTTAAGGTGGTCAGAGCAGGAATCGAAATCACGTTCTCGTGTACAAGAGCCGCATATACTACCATTACACCACCGACGGCCACGTGGTGTCGAAAAAGCTTGTAGTTATGTCTGCAGTTCACTGTTGGTGCAGTGGCGGGTGTACCCGGCGTTCGTGCATGAGAACAGGAGTTCGATCCCTGCTCAGACTACCTTACACTTCTTTCGTAGACGGTCACCTTGCAACATGTATATGTTTGCAAGCACTGTTTTCATGTTATCATTGTGTCATTGTTGTCTATCTCGGCTTTGTTTTTGGAGGTTTTCAAAAAACAAAGCCACATTAGGGTCTCAAAAACATATATTATAGCATGTTAATCATTTTTTCTCAAACACGTTAAATTGAATAGCAAACACAATGTGTTTGTTCACAAGTATACCATATTTCCGACAACCCACAAACAGGTTATACTTGCATCCAAACAACAACAAAAATACAGATTTCTCAGCGTGTAGTGATGGCGACATTATCGAATACTAGGCCATGAAATTGTTCCCAAAATAGCATTCGGAGCCGGTGTAAAACTGTAAGTCCCACTCATGGTGTATAAAACTAGAAAGCGCACTGCTCACTGATTGTGAAAAGCTCTCCCCAATCCGTTAATGGGACGTAATGGAAAACCAGTTATTTTTGATACATCAGCCGTCTCATCATTTTAAGGCAACGGGCTTCACAGGTGCATATAACAACGTCAACTACTTTTTCCATTTATAACAAGTGCTGCATTTCGAGCTATTTTTTCCAGTAGCGGATTTAAGATAGATCAAAAAAATACCATGGCTTTTTTTGTCCAGTATTATTCACACGGAACAGATTTCATGTTCGAAACAAAACTAATTGTTGAAGTGCAGGTCGCTGACTCGAATTGTCTGACTTAGCTCAAGTGATAGAAGCTACTATATGAAGTCAAAGGGTAATAAATAAATTGTTTATAGTATTCTTCCCATAACCCCGACAACTCACCTATTCTAGTTGAAGTAGTAGTATAATTATAGATATGATAGCGTAGCTAATAAGAAAAGGCGAACATTCGTGCAATACATGTTTTCAGTCAGTTTAAAATTAACATGAAGTAAATATCTTGGCAAATCACAAAATTTCTAATCATATAACAGCAAAATGATTAGTGCATATTTTTGCATATTTTCGCATAAATGCATATTCTTGCATATTTTGCTATAAATGCATATTTTTGCACATTTTGCTCATACTATATGATTTCTGGTTTGTTTAGCTTTAGAACAAATATGTTTTTGTGCATTTAGCGAATGCAGCATGCTTCTGTTTGACAAATTTACTAACACCGCTTGCAAACAACGAATTTTCAATCTTAAAAAAATCGGAGAAATATTATTAAATTTTTGTTAAATATAGCCGAATTACTTTAGATTTTTAAATTATATTCCCAAATACACTGTTAACTAATGTTTATTTTATTGTTTACGGAATTCATTGGAAATCGAATTTTTATTCCGTGTGGGAATCAAAATAACTTCGAATTCTGTCACCAGTTACAGAATTTTAAGACAGCTGTCTTCACAGGCTGTATAATCACGCGAACAATTTTATTCTCTTTATAACGGGTGATTCAACTGGATATACTTTTTCTAATAGCGATTTTATTACAGATCAAACTTTCGAAATGACATGGCTTTCTTGTTCAGTATTATGTGTCGTTTTATCACGGAAAGACTTAAGGCGGGACAGCATTTACAAAATATTCGGTTGTATAGTGAAAGGCAGTTTTCTACGAGGAAAAAGTATTGTGCGCGTAGAACAACTTCTGGTTCACATAACCTGTAATTTGAAACCCAATTTCTAATATGGGACAATACTCTATATTTAGTGCGTTGTGAAGAAAATACAGGGGTGGAAGGTAAGAGAGTTCGCGATGATCGTAATGAAACGGTTCGGCGCCATTCTCAACAGATTGGATTATCCTATACAACCACTTGGCGTATTTATTCTAAGAATCTTTGATTAAGGGCATATGAAATTAAACTCGTGAATGAATTGAAGCGTGCTGAATTGTCATAGTTTTAGCTTTTGGACTCTTAAAGTTCTTGAAGATGATCCATTGTTTTCGACTAACACTTTTTTAACCGATTCATTTCGTTTCTGAATTAAAGGCTATGCCAATAAGCAAAACTCCAAGAGGTTCAAGAGCTGCCAGTATATCCAGACAAAACAAAGGTTTTGTGTGGTTTCTAGGTTGGTGGTTTATAGGTATTCAAAAATTATGCCGGTCGGAATGAGGCTGTGAAGAGCGTCTATTGTCATGCAAGGCAATGGACTACTTTCGGCCTGAAATTGAAGCCGGACATCTCGCTGGCACATGGTTTCGACTATACGACCCGACATAAACACATCCTGTGAATCCAGGAAATTTTTATTTTAACCAATCGGTGAACAGTTAATTTCCTGCTGTGGCCTGGCGAATAGGCGGCGCAGATTATAGGATATCACACCTCTTCACTATTTCCTTTCCGGGATACGTAAAGTACAACGCCCGTCGTGGGTTGAAAGCCAACTTACTTGCATTATTCGCCAGAAATCACTTATAATGCTCAAGCGTATCATCAAATGAATTGTTACGGCTAACATTTCCAAGAAATAATTTTTAAAACATTAATGTAAAATATTTCGCATTTGTATGATAACGAAGACTACCCGAAATACATTTGATATTTTTACCTATAAATGAATCACCCATTCATTTTGTGTTTAATGAATTTTAATTTAGCATTTCAGCAAACAGTGGTATTGGCTTTTTTCATTTATGTTTTTTGTTAAACAAAATTGTCCTTACATTTCTAGGAATAACGTTCCAGTCTGTTACTACTACTCGATGATGTCAACTAACCGCGACTTGAAAAACGCTGCCCGCTGTATTTTTATAGTTTATATACCGCGCATCACCAAATTGCCTCCATGATCATCTTGGACATTCCAGAATACTCCCTAGCTAGTGAGTTCATCAACCTTATTGAGGATGGAGTTATAGCGCCATCTGTAATCGCCTAGTATTTTGAGCAATTCATCATAGCTAGCGAATTCACCAACCTTTTGTATGAGAATCTGCAATCAATATGCTTCAAATTCACCACGTATTCATGAAAATTCCATTCCACTAACTTGACAAATCTATTAGAAAAATTGCTGACATTTAAATGTCAGTTGAAGATATCCTTTTTTTATTATAGTTAGCGAATGGGCGCGAGAAAATTTGCCCACATTCAGGAGAGACTTATTTGCAGAGCGTTTCCTGATCGATGACGACAGAAGGCATCCATTGCTAAAAAACAATGTTTCACATTACAAACCATGATGGGATTGGGTAGGCCTTCTCATAATCAGTGAGCGCTGCTATTTCTAGGTTTATGCTCACTGATTGGGACCTACAGTTTTACGCCGATTCTGAACGGTATTATGAGAAGCTTTTTCATGGCTAAGTACTCGATACTGTTGCCGTCACTAAGCGAGTTGACCGCCGTAAAAAAAAAATAAAGGTGTTGAGAGCAGGTATAAAATCCACGATCTCATGTACAAGAGCCGCGCACATGACTATTGCACCACCGTCGGCCACTGCTACACTGGCGTATATAGGACATAGTGATGAACGGAGTAGGGCTCTTCATCGATGACCTACACATTTAACGGTAGTTCGCTTTGCTGACCACAACATTGTGTTTCAGGCAGAGATTAAGGCGATTATGGAATGTGTAAGATGACTAAACGATGAAAGTGGAACCACTGCTGTGAAAGTATACACCAATAGTTAATCGGCGACCTATACGATATGCTAGATCATTTACGGTGCTCTAATGCCAAGAGGAGATAAGCAACTTCTGAACCACTGCTACACGCAAATAAATAAAACGTTTATTGCACGGTTGCCACAACAATACTTTGATTGATTTGTATTAGTTTATTAATCGCAACCGTTCAGGTAGTTCTCCCAAATAAACTGGTGTATTGCAAATGTGTCTCATGTTGTTGCAAACGAGTTCTCGTTTGCATCAAACGCGTACAAAATTACATTTGCCGCAAATTGCAAAACGTTTGTGATAACTGAATTTCGCCATTTTTCTAAAGAGAGTACAGATTACGAAGAACGTAAATTTCTCTCGTTCTCTAATTCTGTCGCCTGTATACACAGTTTTATCCACTCATTTGGCATACGCACACACATAAAAGTGATCACACACTCAAATGCTTCTACTTTATCAGTATATCTTGGATGGATAATTGACGCGTTGTAGTTTGCTGCGAGTTTAGTTGTTATTTGAATGCAAAGCGCGACATACGTGTAAATAGACAGTCAACAAATAAACAAAAATTCCAACTTTTTTTAAAACAAACTTGTAAAAGTTGGAAATTTAAACAAAAACGAGCTTATGAAAGCCATAAATAATAGTTTTAATTACAAGTCGGTACGCTGTAACCGAAAGAACATTTGGTGGGACTGTTTTTCGTTTCTCGCAAACGTGTTTTCAGCTCTAATTTTACTTTAAACGCAAACGTTTTTCAGTTCTCGGAAACGTTTTTTTAGTTAGGATCAACTACAACTCGGTTGCTGTAACCGAGGGAACAGTTGGCGGAACCGTTTTTCGTTGTCGCAAATGTTTTTTAAGCATGTATTTTTCATAACTCGTTTGCGGCAAACATTTTTCGGTTCTCCCAAACGAAATAACATTTATGGCTTAACAGTAGTTCGTTTCTCCCAACTACAGACCCCAAACGAGCTTCAGTTATCTGAGATTTCGTTTGGGAGGAACGAGTTGTTCTTTGCGTGTAACCTTGGCATCATATGAATTACGCGGCATCTTGGGAAATGAAAGGCCCCACTTCATTTGTAGCCAATAATAAACCATATAAAATAATAGATAACATCAGATGGGAGGAGAGCGATAAAATCCTGTTGATCGACTTGGATGGGAACAGGCCCAGAAAACTTATGAAGCTAGACAAACTCGAACTGAGCCGTTTCATGCATGTCGCTACTAGGCACTCGTCTCTACTGCCTCCGCATAGTGTTGAGCAGACCGTTGTAATTGACTGTAGGACTTGCGTGGTGGACCGCGAAACAATGTAACACTCTGTTTGCCATTTCCCCGCTCTTCAAGAATTAAGACTCCAATACCACTCAGACGATACAGTACCTAGTTTGGAAGAAATGCGGAGAACAGATTCGACAACGCAGAGAATATTTGTACGCATCACGAGAGTTTATGATTTATTTCGGGAACGCGAAGTGCACACAATAGAAATACCTAATGGATGAAGGGAATGCTCAAGAATGGGTCCTGAATGGAGGAACAAATGCATCGAATCCAGTTTCATCACCTAACCTAATCACATATAGCAATAAACATATTTAAAGGTACAAAAATTAGGGGATTTGTATGGAAGGTTCCTGGAGAGGCGTGGCCATAATGCAAATATTTTAAATCAAACTAAGTTTTCCAAAATTATAAGCCCGGTTAAATTTTAATTGGGATCGTAAAGATTTACGGCAGTAACTAAATTAATTACCCCGCCAGAATGTGGCTCAAGCGTTTTAAAAAAAATTCAAAACTGTATTTGGCCCAGAGATATAAAGGATGTATTGATATCAGTACAGTATTTGCCTGTATCACAGAATATATCCCTAAGATCGAGGGTATACAAACGGATATACCACCTAAAATATTACACAGATATAAATCTCTGACGTTGATACAATGGTTCACACCTTTCGAATCCACAGCTTGTGGATCTTTTCACTTTCTTTGTTGTTTTTTTTTTGTTTGTTGCGTCCCCAAAAGGATGTTGGTTGTTAGAATTAAAAGATTATCATTGGTTAATGTCACGAATTGAGTATGACATTTGGAATTTGTGCCCTAATTTCGATTACATATTTCCCATCGTTAAATCCTCTGTACCCTAAAAATATGTTACAGTCTGAAACGCCACCGTGGAGAGCTTAATCAGTGTATCCCAAACGCGCATAACTGGTATGGCAATTCTGCCCACTCCATATATTATCTTGCATTGCCACACAGGAGAAGTTGCCACCCGTCTATAACTTCGTCTTGATTATTTCTGCAAACTGCATTTGTTATGCAAATTTTATTCAAATGTTTTTTCTACTTCCTTTTTGTATGCAAAAGAAGCACATCCTCTTAAGTATGCCCTTGTGCTGAAGAAGTTCAGTTTAAAATTCAAATTTTCTGTTATCAAAATATGTCGGTACTAAAAACTCATTAAGATGTGCCACTTGTTAGGCAAACGTCGAAGTGAACAAGCGACACAGCGAATGGAAAGTGGCAAGCGGCAGGCTAATTGAAAAATTATAGCAAAAACAACAACGAGCAGAGAACAGTAGAACAGAGTAGAGTACAGTGGAGTAGAGCAGAGTAGAGACATGGGCCAAACGCGGTATTGTAATCAACTCGTGCCACTTCAAGTCCTCATACCATGCGCTGCACATAGAATTATAATATTACAGCAAACGACAGCATCAACATCAGGGTGGTGGTATCAGGGGCAAAAGCGCCATTTGATGTGAAAGCTTGTTGAGTTCAACTGGGGCTAGTTGATGTACATTAATGAATGAAGCCGACCAACTGCTCTTTTGCTCCATTAAAAACGAGAGTGAGTGAGTATCGGCGTCGCGGACGGTCTCACTGACCAACCACTTGCTTTGGTTGATGATTGCCCCTTTTTGCTTTGGTTAAACTTAAAATAGAAAACAACGATTGAACTGTAATTGCTGAGAGGTAGGAGAAGTAGGGGTCGAGTTGGGGGCAGGGAACGGGTATAAAAAGCCAGTGATTCACAAAGAGTCGCAAACAAAATTAAATTTCGAAAAAATGGCAACAGTTAAGTGGCACAGGAATAGCAACAACTCTTTGGCCGCGGCATGTTACACTATCGTGCTGATTTTATGGACTATACAGTGAACGAAAAAAGTTTGGTCTTTCTGGTCAAAGTTTGAAAATCTTGCTTCAATGTTATGAAAGCGAAACTCTTTCTTACGCCTTAGACAAAAATGGCAATCAGAATATGAAAGGCCAACAATTTGTCGCGGCGAAAGTTGAAAAGGAAACCAAGATACGGAATGCCAACTATCCGAAAATTGTCCATGGATGGCAACACTTTCAAAACTCGACTCGTAATTCCCTAAATTTTACACTTCAATCCGTGAAGGTAAAAGGAGGAACTTTTAGCAAACAGTTTTCCGATCAGTTATGCTTTGAGTTCTATGCAACTCGTTTGTGTTCCGATCAGAAATTAAGTTCAGGATCCCTGCAGAAGATGCGACCATCAAGAGAAGAATGAGAGTGTCGAACTTCTGATATGCTCCTGACCCTTATTGTGCGTGAGTAGGAGGCAGTGCAATGGATAGTGTGCGGAGCCCTTGTACACGAGAACTTGGATTCGATCCCTGCTCTGACCGCCTTACATTTTTTTCGATGAGACGACGGTCACCTCGCTTAGTGATGGCGAAACTATCAAGAACTTAACTATGAAAACGCTTCTCAAAACACCGTTCGGAACCGAAGTAAAAAGTGTAACTCGCAATCAGTGAAACTAAAACTATGCGCCGAAAAATTTGTCTTTTTTTGTTGTTTGGATGAAAATATAACGTCTTTGTAACTTGTTGCAACTAGAGTGTACTTGTGTCCAAACATATTGTATTTGCTATTCCATATAACAAAGTGTAGGTCGCATTCAGTGAGCGTAAAATTACACGCTGAAAATTTTATCGTTTTTTGGGGTTTCTACGCAAATATAACGTCCTTTTAGCTTGTCGCAAATATAGTATAATTGTGTCCAATCATATTATGTTTGCTATTCAATATAACATTTTTGGGACATAGTGATTAATAGGTTATATATAATACGTGTATTTGTGACCCAAATGTGACTTTGTTTGTTGAAAACTTCTGAAAACAAAAACGTGACAGACAACAAAGACACCAAAAGCAGTAGATCTTCCATTCACGAAACCAATGCTCGCAAACATGTACATGTTACCTGCATTATGTTGCTGGGGCAGATATTTTTCAGAGTGTAGAAAGTGCACAGCTCACTTCTCGCGCACAGCGAGAAGCTCTCCCCAATCTCTTCATGGGATGTAATGGGAAACCACTTTTTTTAGTAGACAATATTTAGAGTCCTATTCCGTTTTTGAATCTGTCGCATATTCAGGGAGTTAAGCTCAATGAACTTGGGTTATTTTTGCGGAGCACAAATTGGTTCATTAGCCCCGTTGAAGTCCCATTTTAGAACACAGTGTTGGGTATAATATGGCTTGAACGCGCTTAAACCACACTGGGCCAATTGTAACCATGCAATGGTTTTCATTGGATTAATTGTTGTCAATAGTGACATCCCCAGTTACCTACCCTAACGTAACCTTCCGATGAAGGTACAAGGGCCCAGATCAATAATTAACCAATCATTGGGTTATAGCTTTATAACAGGCCTATAATTCCCCAGACAAAGCGGTTCCAACAACTATTCTTGAACCTATTCCGCTTATCTAAGGATGTAACTGCTCCCTTGACGATCGTTTGGTCTCTCGAAAACCTCGATCTAAATTGATTATACAAGTTCACAAAGAATTATCGCAATAGAACGATAAGTCCATGTGTTCATGGATACGCTGCAGACAGTTGCGCCACGGACTGTTAAAGACTGCTATCAGGAAAACAAGATGGTGCATTTTGGAATTCATTGTAAACCCAGTTTCTCTATGGAACTCAAGATATGATTGATGGGGAATGTTGCAAAACAATATTGGGAAAAAAGAGCGCTCCTTTACTGGTGACGCCGCAGGCAGTTGCATCGCATGAAACCAGAAACCGTAGCATATAATTAGGATGAATAGTATCATTTTTTCCAAATTAATTGAATCGGAAAATAAAAAAGCAAATTGGAGGAAGTTTATCTCACGCAACAGGAGAATGTTATGTCGGAAGAATAAACTTTAAGCCCGACTAGGTCTTAACCCACAGTCCAACACTCGGTTTAAGCTTTTCAAACATTAAACCACATCCTGTCTAAAATCTGATGCATGAATCTTTTTAACTCTACCCTGCCGACCTTAACCCTGCAAGTCCATCAGTACGCAACTCTTTCTTGTTTTCAATCCTGGAGATTGCTGTTCTTACATCTTTCTATTTAAATGAAGGGCATTTAATTGCGTCATCTTCAATTTTTACCATTTCAAGGGTTGTGTTGCACACTTCCGGAAGAGGTAATTTTCATTCTTCATTCCGATTCTCATTCTTTCACTCTGACGTAGATTGCCGCAAAACAATATTAGAAAAAACGCTCTGCTCGTGGTAACGCTGCGGACAGTTGCATCGGGTGATTCAAGATAACGTATCATATGTTAAGGATGATGGATAACATCATTTATAGATGAATAAATCGGAAGTTAAAAGTGGGTATGATAGAAAGCTTGTTACAATGACATGTCCAATTAGAATTGCAACAATTGGCTTAAGTCTCTTATACATTAAGCTTGAAGGCACCTTGTATGCAATGAAGAATAGGTTAACTCATGCTTTCAGCTAATCAAATCCTGTCCAAAATATGATGCATATAACTTCGCCGCCGACCTTAAATATCTCCACTGGTAGTCCAAACACATTATGTTTGCTATTTAATATTACATCATAGTAAACTAACCAAGTAGTAGCAGTAGACGTTGTTGTTGTTGTAGGCAGCAATAACAGGTATTTTGTTTTTGTTTAAATCGCTTAAGTTGTCAATCTATACACGTAAGTATACCAACAACACTGGAAACCAAATGGAACAAAGACAAAGTACATATGAGTTTCACAGTTGAAACGATCAACCACAATGAAAAAATTGAAAGCATCTGTTCTAACGAGTTTACCTTCCTTATTTTATCATGTATTACATGTTTGAGACACAATAATGGAAAGGTTATAATGTATGCTTTTGTGACCCAAATGTGGCTTTGTTTGTAGAAACCTGCTGAAACGAAAAACGTCAAAGACAAATTCATGAACACAATGCTTGCAAACATTTACATGTTTCCTGTCATATTTTAAATAAATAAATAAATGGTTTCCCATTACATCCCATGAAGGGACAGGGGAGAGCTTCTCACAATCACTGAGCTGTGCGCTTTCCAGTTTTCACTCACGGATTGGGACCTACAGTTTTACACCGATTCCGAACGGTATTTTGAGAAGCTTTTTCATGGCTATATACGTGATAGTGTCGCCATATGTTACTGGGCTCATTTTTTTCAGCATGCATGCGTTCATCTCAGCATATCCACAACGTGCATACGTTATCACCTCAGCTTATCACCTCTTCTGGGTCCATCTTAAATAGTCACCAATGTGTTGTTTGTTTTGATTAGCCGTTGCTCCCATTACTCCTCGATGCGATCTGCATTACAATTATGCAAAAAGTAATGCAGTATTTGTTTTTGTCCACTACTACTTTCGTAATATTGCCGTTGTGCCCGTAGAGCAAAGATGGGCGATTGATGGGACACGTCAACACCTTATTACAATTACAATTTTGTGACACAGAATGTATGCTACTAATTTCCGTTGCAACACCTTAAAAAAAGTGATTAATGTATTGTTATTTTGTTAAATGATGTTCTCCCATTACTCCTTAGTGAGCTCTGCATTACATTTAGTCAACAAGTAATGCAGTATTTGATTGATGTACAAAAGTAATTCTCATCGTTTGTCTATATTTCCACCTTGTAATGCCGAGCCACAAAATTCGAATATGGTTTTCCAAGATTTTCTTTTTTACCAGCAACTACTTCATATTTGTTATCGATACCTACTTTTTGGAATCACGATAATTTAAACTGCTTGGCCATCATTGGCAATCGACGTTAATGACGAACGGCAGGTAGGAAGGAATCTTTAAAGCTCTACATCAAATACTACAACCTCAACTATGATGGCCTTTCCAGCGTTTTAATTGAGTCGAGTCCTAACCATCATCATCAACGCCATCGCATTCAATCCCTCTCCTATCCTCTCCAGCGGATGGCGTTCGCTGTTATTAATTTTCGAGACAATGATGGCGGACAAGTGGTTATGCTTGCTCTCGTTTATACCACTGATAGTAGTTACCTTGTGCCAATGCTTTGAAGGTTAGCAAGGCAGGGGAAAAGGAAGGGCCAGCCACCTTCCTACTCATCAAAATAGGGGATTTATTGGTTGGTTGCCTGGCTTGCTGTTAAGGACCGTATTCCATGTAGGTGTGGGTGTGTGTGTGTGTCAGTGAAATTCAATTCGTATTTATCCTGCGTTTATGCTAGTGTGTGTGCAGCTGAATGAATGTTCTTAATCCGTTTATCTTGCTTCGTACACTGATGGACTTGAAGCTCCTGCTGAATGTTCGTACATATATAAATAGTACAAGAGTTTATATTTGTGTGTGTGTGTGTGTGAGCGAGTGTATTCGTTTATGTGTGTGTGTGTGTTAGTGTGTTCCAATTTTCAATTTGCTCTTCCTGCCACCACATGCCACAGACAAAACCAAAGCATGCCAGTCCGACCAGGGTAATCCTTTTTGTGGAGACCATTAGCCCCAGTAGACGGTAAGTGAGTCACTGCTGGTTTCCATTGCTTGTGATGTTCATAATGTTCTTGTTGCTGTTCTTGTGTTGTTGTTGGCGTTGTTGTTCTTGTTGTTTTTTCCAATTTACTATACTTCATTCATTCCACTTTCTTTGTAGTGTCCAGGCATCCACTACGTCTTCATCTCAACACAAAATGGCGGACCGACCAAAACGAAAAACCAGTTCAATGTAACGTAACGCTACACGTAAGCCATGCCAAACAACCACTCAATTCCACAACAAGCCCCTACCCCCCTAAAAGTATGCCACAGTATCGTTAATACTGAAAGTGTTTTTGAAGAAAGCAGCGGATCGTACCTAGAATTAGAAAGAAAAGGGCCTCTTTATAATGATACGGTCTCTCTAACAAAAAACAAATGGTTTCCCGTTACATTCCATGAAGGTATTAGGGAGAGTTTCTCACATTCCAATGAGCTGTGCACGATCTAGTTTTTCACTCACTGATTGGATCTCACAGTTTTGCACCGATTCAGAAGGATATTTCGAGAAGCTTTTTCATGGCTAAATACCCGATAGTGTCGCCATCAATATGCGAGATGACCGCCGCCGAAAGGAATTTATGGTGGTCAGATAAGGGATTGAAACCAGTACACTAACCATTGTACCACTGACGGTCACCAGCAGCCAGTTGATGAGCACTGTGAATTGCATGCTAACATGGATGCGTCTGAGGTAGTAAGGTGGCAACCGATACTAAATCTCATCAAACTATTAGGAAGTTATTTGTTTCGTCTTAAGAACATGACAGATAAAAACAAAAACCTAAAAATCAGGTCAGTCAGACTGTATTACGAATCCTGGTGATAGGTAAAATGCAAAACTCCGAGAGACTGGTCTTGCCCAACTTCATCGTTAGAAAAAGATTGCACAAAATGTTAACAAATTAAATTAAATTGTTAACACCTAAATTAAGACTGAAATAGAATTTTTGATTAAAACAACACAATTCCTTTATAAAAATACACAATATTTATCCCAATTTTTAACAAGTCTGTTACAAGTTTTGCATTCTGATATGCAAATTCCGTTGTTGCCTCAATTGCAATTAACAAGTTAACTGTATTCATGTAATTCTTATAAAAAACATGAGATAAAAAATGGTTTCCCGTTACACCCCATTCTTGTTTTACACTCACACCGGTTCCGAACTGTATTTTGATAACCTCTTTCATGGCTAAGTACTCGATAGTGTCGCCATCACTAAGCGAGTTGACCGCCGTCGAAAGAAATTTAAGATGATCAGAGCAGGGATCGAATCCACGTTCTCATGCCCAAGAGCTGCGCACACATCATTGCACCACCAATTGCCGCTGAGATACTCCCGAAAATACGAAGAGCACCCAGCAGATCGACCAATTATCTTCAGTGAAATTTCAGAAATGGGCTATAACTTAACACAGCTTAACTTCCTCAGGACAATAATTCATTTAAGCAGCGTTTCTTTCGAAGTAATGATAATGTGATTCCGTCAGAAGTATTTTGTTGCTAAAAAATTTTTGATGTGTTAACATCTATAGGCGCGGGTAAGGACTGAACTCACAAAGTGAACACATCCAAACACAGTTCGTCCGTCTGCGATCACACAGATTGTTTGGCCTGAAACTCCTCCGAAACGGCTGGACCGATTTGTATGAAATTTTGTGTGCATATCGGGTAGGTCTCAGAATCGACCATCATCTATTTTTCATGCCCCTAAATGATAAGGGTGACCCACCCCTGTATAGAACACGGATTTGTCCGACGGCGAAACACAGATTGTCAGACTTCGAAAAACACACACTGATGTAGCGGCAGCGAATAGTTGTCTTGTGTGGGTGCGGAGCACTCTCAGAGCAAAGAGAATAATGACGTGGTAATACGTATATACAAATGAGATAGCAAGAGAGCAACGAAAATTGTGTGAACTTGTGTAGCGTATGTACGAACATAACAATGTATGCATTTTCTATGTTTATTGTGGGTATAAAATAAAAGGTATTAAGCAAGAAAATAATGACACATGTGTTTGCACTGGTCTTTAAATAATTTTAATTATTAATATTATTTAAATGTAACGTCATCATATGATTGAACGCTGTATTTTATTTTCCAATGTAACATTTACTAATGTGTTCATAGAAATCGAACAGGTACCGTGTAACAAAAAGGGTTTAACACATCGCCCGTGAGTTCGAAGGCTCATTGGATTTTTTTTTCGCATTTCGTACTTTGTTCGCTGTCTGCGAATATTCGTTCGTGCGTGCACATTTGTGTGTACGGATGTTTAAAGAGGTGTGTGTATGTTCGTTAAGAAATCTTCGTAGATAAGGTGTTGATTTTTCTGTGTGTTCTTCGTAGGTATTGCATTTAATTTGTCGTGGTTCGTCTTGTACAGTGTCGTTGTTGTTGCGAAAATGAGATGTGGAATCTTCACTGGTACTAATTGAATGGGCCATGAGCACGCACGATTCACCAAATATGACGTCGACGTGCTAAACCGCACCACTACCCTCAACAATGAAAGCTCCCCACGGGACTACCGTAAAGAAGAACTTCGCGGGATATGGCTGCAATTTATGCGAACCCTTTTAAGGATGCCTCCTGACACCACTTGCGCTCTTTCGATTAAGTTCCATCCATCTGGACTCCCCAACACACGTTCGACTATTGCTCAATATTAAGTCGCATGTCGGTTATATTCTGCAAACCTGCTGCAATTGCTTTAAACAAAGTGTTTTAGGCGTTATCTTCCGAATCCTCATACGCCGGGAATGTAGGTTAGCTGGTATATCCGAATGAGTGCAGATATTTTACAAAGCACCCATTTCCAGTTAAAAATTGGTTCAAGTACTCGTAGTAGTTTATTTCTCCGTGCCGCCTCTGTGTCCACACTGATATGCTCGGGATAATAGTAACCGTTCATCTACCCTTCACTGGATTTTGTCAGCGATTTTGGCATATTTTAATACAGTTCGTACGCGCTTCCCTCTTTACTCTTTTCGGTAATGTTGGGTTCTCCTGGCGTATATTACATACGAGCCTCATTGTTACGATATCGGGTTGAAATAGTAAGTCCTCATCTCGTCAGCTATAATGTGGAAAAGCATAGCAGCAGCCGAAGTTTAACCTCACTGCGGTTAGGCGATTTGACGGCGCCAGCTAAAGCCAGCATATAGTACAACCGAAGACACCAGAGTCGAGATCAGTGCCCTTCTTGGACTATTGGAGCATCCAATATTTGGCACGATCTATGCCATATAAGCCGGGATCCCTGCCGAGTTTTCCGCCGCATAATGCACGACGTTATATCCAGTTTAGATGGAGTGTACGATAGGATCTCCAAGCCAGATCTCCTCCACTTCCAGCTGAAAATAAGGAACAATTTTCTTTTGTGTCCTGCCAACTCCATTCTTAAAATTTCAGAGAAGAGGGCCGATCCTTGTGGACCACAGCACCATTATCGCTGTTATGTAGCAGTGTGTGGTTAGAGAAGTTTGATCAAAATAAGAACCAGAATGTACAGAAATAGGTGTCTGCATACTTATCAGGGCAGATTTTACATGCCCTTAATAAGCCGAGTATACGGCATTCTTCACGTCGAGTGTGATCGCCGCGCAATATGTTACGACTTGGCCTCTGATTAGTAATGTGCGGTTCCGAGTATCTGGTTCTGAGTAGAACCGGGTATTTGTACCCGCTCCGGTTCTCAGCAAATTGCTGTCCCAAAAAGGCTTAAGTGAAATATCTTATAAGAATATAAAATTTAATAAAAATACACATTTTCTGTCGAGTTCGATTTCGAGACAAACCGGGTAATTGGACCGGTTCGGAGAAGAACCGCGTATTTGGAACGGTTCCGAAAAGAATCGGGTATTTGGACCGGTTCCGGTTCTCAGAAGATTGCTGTCCAAAGAGCCTTAAGTGAAATATCTTATAAGAAGGTAAAATTTGATCAAATATACATATTTACTGTCGAGTCCGGTGTCGAGAGGAACCTGGTATTTGAACCGGTACCGGTTCTCAGCAAATTGCTGTCCCAAACAGGCTTAAGTGAAATATCATATCATAAGAATATAAAATTTGATAAAAGTACACATTTTCTGTCGAGTCCGGTTCCGAGAAGAACCGCGTATTTGGACCGGTTCCGAGAATAACCGCGTATTTGGACCGGTTCCGATAAAAACCGGGTATTATGGCTGGTTCCGAGAAGCACCGCGTATTTAGGCCGGTTTCGAAAGGAACAGGGTATTTGCACCGGTTCTCAGCAAATTGCTGTACCAAGCAGGCTTAAGTCAAATATCTTATCATAAGAATATAGAATTTGATTTTCGTTCCCTCACCCAAAGGTAAAAACCCTCGGTTCCTTTGGAAACGAGTACTCTTAGTCAGGAACCATTTTACGGTTCTTTTCAACCCGTTTTTCAGTTCCTGTAGAATCGTTTTTCCGTCTTTTTGAAACCGTTTTCGGTTCTTTTGAACCCATTTTTGGTCCTTAAAAAACATTTTCGTTTCATTTGCACTCGTTTTTCGGTTCTTGTACGCCCCAGTCCGGTCGGTTCCTGTAAACAACCGGTCCTTTGGTACCAGTACCTCGATTCCTTGCATCACTACCTATTATGCTATCTTTATCATGTGATTCATTGCAGCAATCGCCGAACGTGACTTCTGAGTCCGTGTTGGCAATCAGAGAGGACTCCTCTGTCCTCCACAATTTTTATCAAACGATCAGAAATTATTCTCTCCAATATTTTGTCAACCGTGTCCAGTGGCCATATGGACCGGTACAAATGGGAACGAAGCCGAAAATTTCGAGTACCGTATTCAACTTGTAATATTCAGAAATCTCCTAAGATCTATTTACCCCTAGTTCGTTGTTCTAGAAAAATTTCACACTTTATTCGTACCTTTCATGGCCAAGTGCCGGATATTCGCAAAATAGGTGATATACTGGCACCTTCTTATTCGATTCCCTGCTGCTTTCGCAGTGTTTATTGAGAGGAAGATAGAGTCTATCTGTTTGTTTCTCGAAATTTGTTCCCATTGGGATGAGTACCGAGGCAGGTTTAACATGTCTTGAGGAAGATGTCCTGCCTCCTGGTGATAGAAGCTTTCAACGCCTTCTTAGGTGTCTCAACCGGGAGCCTTTCCATAATCGATTTTCCTGCAGGTTGATATTATCTCTACCATGTTGATGGCCGGGATAATTTCTTCCTCTATAGGATGTTCGTCGTCAATAGCGTCTTGTACAGTGAGTGATTTCACACTCATGATGGCAGTGACAATGATGAAATTTATTTGTACACGTCGGTTGAGTCTGCGTAATTCTGTTTGGACTTAGTTTCCATTTTTGTACTCTTGTTTATGTTGTTGTTGCATTTTTAATTTTTCGTACAATTTTTGTAACTTTGTTGTACACTTTCTCTACTTTTCAGTTTTGTACATTTGTCCATACTTGTTGTACTATACGACGACGGGTACACGGGAGTCGATGTTTGTGACGAGATACTTCGGGGTACGGGAATACGTTGACTTCTGCTGCAAGACGATGGTAGGCCTGACTGTTATGATGGGGTGCCAGATCAACCTTCTTCTGAAAAAAGACGTATCGAAAAAAGAAATATCGAAAAAGAAGTCAGGATACCCAAACCGGATTCCCTCAGGCAGGGTGTCCCCGATCGAATACACACGACTTATCGCTGTCTAGGCACTGGCTCGGATTCCCTCAGGCAGGGTGTCCCCGAACCCATGTATTTAACAAAACGGAGTTTTATATCTAAACCAAAATAACTCCATATATAACTGTGTGATGTGGATGGAAACGAGTTTACGACTTCCATCCTCACATCTGTAGGTCCTACGCAGTGAGTCTACAAATTAGAAAGTGCTAAGCTGACTAATTGCGAAAAGTTCCTCCATCCCTTCATGAGATTCAATATTAAACTCAATAAATATACCTTTAAAGGCCTCTTCCAAATTAGTAGCCGACACCCTAACGCCTGAGTAACATTTCTGCATAGTGGGCGTTAGTATTTTTGGGTTGCATGGCATTTTGTTTTACCTCGTGCCATGTATTTACATTCCTTGCCTTTAGGGTGTATGGTCGAGACTCCCCTACAAATTTTCTACACAGTCGGTAGGAGTTCAATAAGTTTGGCATTTTTCGTTTGTAGCGCCCAGTACTTTGTTTTTGTGTGTGTATAGTTCGACTGTGCGGGTTTGTTCTTAACGTTGTTGGACGTGGCCGGTCTCCATAGACGACCAGCCATTGCTTACAATTTTTGTAACTTTGTTGTACACTTTCTCTACTTTTCAGTTTTGTACATTTGTCCATACTTGTTGTACTATACGACGACGGGTACACGGGAGTCGATGTTTGTGACGAGATACTTCGGGGTACGGGAATACGTTGACTTCTGCTGCAAGACGATGGTAGGCCTGACTGTTATGATGGGGTGCCAGATCAACCTTCTTCTGAAAAAAGACGTATCGAAAAAAGAAATATCGAAAAAGAAGTCAGGATACCCAAACCGGATTCCCTCAGGCAGGGTGTCCCCGATCGAATACACACGACTTATCGCTGTCTAGGCACTGGCTCGGATTCCCTCAGGCAGGGTGTCCCCGAACCCATGTATTTAACAAAACGGAGTTTTATATCTAAACCAAAATAACTCCATATATAACTGTGTGATGTGGATGGAAACGAGTTTACGACTTCCATCCTCACATCTGTAGGTCCTACGCAGTGAGTCTACAAATTAGAAAGTGCTAAGCTGACTAATTGCGAAAAGTTCCTCCATCCCTTCATGAGATTCAATATTAAACTCAATAAATATACCTTTAAAGGCCTCTTCCAAATTAGTAGCCGACACCCTAACGCCTGAGTAACATTTCTGCATAGTGGGCGTTAGTATTTTTGGGTTGCATGGCATTTTGTTTTACCTCGTGCCATGTATTTACATTCCTTGCCTTTAGGGTGTATGGTCGAGACTCCCCTACAAATTTTCTACACAGTCGGTAGGAGTTCAATAAGTTTGGCATTTTTCGTTTGTAGCGCCCAGTACTTTGTTTTTGTGTGTGTATAGTTCGACTGTGCGGGTTTGTTCTTAACGTTGTTGGACGTGGCCGGTCTCCATAGACGACCAGCCATTGCTCCTGTGTAGTTTCTCTCCATCTCCTCACAGAGCGTCAGAACATTTTTCATTGCGTTCTGTTGCGAAAATTGAAACTGTGCACAAATTGATGAAGCGAATTGTAAGTAGATTATTTTTGATTGATTTTTCGTTTCGTTTCGATTTCGATGTTTCTTTTTTGATCAGGCGATTTTCGTTGCCATTTTTTTTTTATTTTGTTGTTTGCCACGGTGGTATTTATATATTTATATTCGAAAAATGCTGAGTTTAATATGTGTTGCGGTTTGAAATTATTTGAAGAAAAGTTGTACCTGGGGAAAATTAAGGCCACGTTTTGAATTATAGCGAGAAAGGGGATTTCAATTTGGAGATGTACATATTTTACCAGCAATGTTGGCATATTATTTTTGGCGCTGAAAATCATAAAGGGAGGAAACACTATTGACCACTATTATTGCACCACAGACGGTCATACGGACCCATGCACGTAGCATCGATATATCTCCCAACTATATAGATGACACGTTTTGCTCCGAAATCCTTGTAGATGTTATACAGGAATTGCTAGTATAAGATGTGAAATCTTGTGAAATCACCGCGGGAACCTATCAAATTCATGAGTAAATCCAGGACAACCACAGTTGAGTTCGAAACTGAAATGAGAGCCTGGCTTGAAACTTCCTTTGGACAATTTAAAAACTCTTTGAAATTGGCAGGAAAGTAGACAAGCTGAGAGGAACTCTGGTGAATACATTTTAATGAGTTCTGGCCTCTCCATGTTAGAAAATCTAACTTTGAAAATCCCTTGATAATAGGAAGAATACAAAATATCCCCAAAACAGAAGAGACAGAATCAACACTAGAATGGTTATCGTGGGAAACTTTAGCGAGTACAACAACGTCCTGCGTACAGCGAAATGGAACTCTTTTAAATTATTTACTGAAACTATATAAACTTTTTACGGATATCGAAACTATTTACTGAATATGTCTCTAAAATTAAAAAAAAATATGCAGACCGGACACAGTAGAGCCATTGCTGAGCCTTTAAATGGCGTCCAGTGATCACAGCTAGTAGCGAAGATATATCCTCTCTTAGAGCGGATATATAGATCGCATATTAGACCGTAAACTTTCCATACCTTCTATAATTGGCATGTCTATGACTTTCGGTTTTAATCAGTGGAACAAGTAAGGTAGTTTCAAATCTAACGCTCCCTGAAATGTTCCTATGCTCCGGTGGATATGAGACTGTTAGGCAATCTGAGTTACACGCTGAAATATAACGGCCTCTCTAACATATTCTCCCAAACATATTCTGCAGGAACCATGTATATGTTTGGAACACACTTCAAACATTAATATGTTCGTAAGTCATAAACTCACTAGTGTTTACTGGCAAACATGTATGCTTTTACGTGGAAACATATGCATATTTCCCTCCAAACATAATAATACTTAAAACCGAATTATTCTTTGATTTATTATTTATATTACTATTTATTATTATATTATTTCGCTTCCAAAAACAAAAACAAACATTTTAGCATTTCAGTAAAATGGTCATAACTTTGGAACGGTAAGACCTCTGGGATTCGTTTAGGTCATTTTGGAAAGGCAAGAGGTATGGCTACATAAGTTACCTGCCATCTGGCTGAGCAAATTGAGGTTATGTGAATTTTTTTTCCCCATTTTTTTCCGAAAGTTCTGTATCTCGGCGATTTGACTTTTTTCTACCTTTTTTTTATTGATTCTGAAAGGCCTCTTAAAGACGTTTCCAACAAGAAGACCTTAAAGACCTTTCCTTTCAGAAGTTAGCAACTTTACCCTACTACCCTCCGACCGCCAATCCGAAAATTTTGAACCCGCTGCCATTTCGCACCCTTGCATTTTCGGACATGGTCCTAGTGGACTTTTCTTCATGAAATGAGCCAAGGAATACGCTGGAGAAATTTGTCGGGAACTTCCTGAATCACCCTGTATATGTATGTATTATTTATTATCATTAATTTTATCAATATTAATCCACATTTATAAATAATTAATTAAACGACATTTTTTTATATTAAGGTGCATTGAATGCATTATTTGTTTTTTTTATGAAATGAGAATCTGCTGCTCTTTGCTTCTCCTTTCTTTGTTCTCTCCCACGTTTTTGTTTTCGGAAGGTTTCAGCTATGCGTTGGTTATCACTATGCGTTGGTACACAAAGAATATATTTATATACAAATCTAGGTCATGCAAGCCATGCGTTTAATTCACAAATGGTCCGCCGTTCCGATTTTCTCAGTACAGACTCGGAGAGACAAATGGCTTCACTTTGTTGCCCTTTCCAGGTTCTTTCCTCGAATCGTTTCTCACTTTGGTAGCACACATATTTAACACACATAGACACAATAACCAAAGTAACATCACAAACCATTTAACGTCCTAGCCTTCGTTTATTCTTTTTCCACTGATCAAGCGCTTTTGGTACAATCTGTCGGATGAAGCATTGACGGCTGAATATATGAAACTAAACCCCAATACATCAGGCAAAACAAGAAACACTGACTTCATCTGCAATTTACACGCACATTCAGGAATATTTATGACTCACTGACTCGTTGTCCCTCTTTTATTCTCTTGCTCTCGAGACAGCATAGACAGTGCAACAAAAACAGCTGTATTTGTATCACAAACATAAAGATATGTGGGTCGCAAACACAAATATTCTATCATATTAATCATTGTGTCTCTAACATGTAATATTGAATAGCAAACACAATATGTTTGGACACAAGTATATTATATTTGCGGCAAGCTCCAAACACATTTTACATTTGCATCCAAATTACAAAAAAGAGAGATTTTTCAGCGTGTAGAGAAACGCTGCAGTTATGGGTAATTTCTGTAGTCGGGAACAGAGATTGATGAGATTATATTGCAACCTGACTGTCCGAGCAGACGTTACTACTCCTGACGGTGATTACGTTTCGTTCTTCTCCCTGAAATACACTGCAAGAATCTGGTAGCATTAGTGCGAAGTTTAGACACACCTCTTAAGAATAGATTACAATACCTTATTGTCCATCTAGTGTGGAATCATCAGTTAAGAAAATAAAGGAAACTTGCCCTTCAAGGCTTGTCTCCTAATCCACTTTTAACATGGATTACTTTAGACCCCTTAAAAACGGTGCTTGACCATGGGAATACAAGGATCTGGTAGCATTTGTGCTAGGTATAGACACACCTCTTAAGAATAAATGATAATACCTGATTTTACATATAGTCTAGAATCATTGGTTAAGAAAACTAATGAAAACACGCCCTTCAAAGCTTGTCTCTCTGGGATATTAGTGGAGAAGGTTCTCGACCCTTGGGCGTGGGTGTCATGTAATCCACTTCTAACATGGATTACTTTAGATCCCTATAAATTGGCTCTTGACCATGGGGACCGTGAATCCATAGCGAAAACTGTTTTCCACGAAGTGTTAGAATTGCCGCCGTTGGCGTGCTTAGCAAATCTAATGTTAACAGGTGAAGGATATTCCCCAAACCTAACTGAAATGTTCCCATGCTCCGGTGGATATCAGACTTTTAGTTCATCTCAGTTAGAGGAACGCTGCAGTTATGAGTAAATTCTGAAGTCGGTAGCAGAGATTGCTGAGATTATCTTGCAACCTGGCTGTCCGAATAGACGTTAGTACTCCTGATGGTGAATGTGTTTCGTTATTCTGCCTGAAATACGCTACAAGGTAGCATTTGTGCAAGGCCTAAACGCAACTGTTAAGAATAAATTCCAATACCTGATTTTCCATATAGTCCGGAATCATTATTTAAGAAAGCTAATGAAACAGGCACTTCCAGGTCTGTCTCTCTGGGATATTAGTGGAAAAGATTCTTGACCCTTTAGCGTGGGTGTCCTGTAATCCTCTTCTATCATTCATTACTGTGGATCCCTTAATATTGGTCCTTATCCATGGGGACCATGGATCCATGGCGTGCTTACCGCATGACATCCAACGAAGCCGCATGTACAGTTACGGAAATGATACCCAGAGATATTGTGGTGAACGAGTCAAGGAGATTGTACGAGGTAAAACAATTACGGGAACAGGAAATAACAGCGAGAGTTCGCGGAACCGAAAGAGATGATTCAATAAGACAGTGGAAATATAGATGAGATAACTCGCCAAATGGTAGACGATCGTACAAACTAGTCCCGAAGGTGGAAAAATTGATCAAAAGGAGTCTCGGGAAAGGGGACTACCACCTAACCCAATTTTTAACACGCCATGAAGGATTTAGGAAGTACGTATTTAAGTATGGACACGGTACTTCATCGATGTGACCAAGTTTTCCTAATATGGAAGAAGATGCAGAGCATGTTACCTTTAGTTACCCAAGATTTGAAGAAAATGGGAACAATTCAATCATCGAGCTAGGACATGATATTATCCCGGAGAGTGTTACAGAAATAATGTTGACCTGAGAGGAGAAGAGGAAATTGGTCCACAACTACTTATATAACCTCAGTTATAAAGAAGTTGCGCAGAGAGGAAGAAATACGAAAGGCAAGTAGGACAGCGGAGGAGCAAAACTGAAGTAGCCTAAATGGCATACCAGCTCCGTGAAGTAATGCCCTCCAGAGGCAGTCTCCCGGAGAGCGTGGTGCAGACTTCGGAAGGCAATTTAGTGAGTAGGCGGCACAAATGTGCTGAATCTCACATACTGAACTTGTTCATATCTTTTGGAGAATTTGCGCACCCAAAAAAAAAATAAAAATTGGCGAAAATTGTTCTCGGCAGATTGTTGGAATTGCCGCAGTTTGCGTGCCTAGCAAATCTAATGGTAACAGGTGAAGGATATTCTCGAACCCTCGGTAGGTGATGTGTGAATGTAACCCGTAATGCATACATTTATCATTCTCAGACTCGTTGTCAACTGCCTTAATTAGGTGGATTTTCCGGCACACAAATGACATTACTGTAAAGGAATATTGGGCGGCTAACAGCAGTCATGTCTGCCATCAGGTTAAGGCAACTCTCACAATTCGAAAATGGTCGGAGGTGGTCTTGGAACTATACTGGAATGTCCTTCCAATATCACACTCTGATACCGGAAAGAGTCTCCTGGAACACAGGAGTTCCTGCGGAAGAGGGATATGTGAAATTTTACGCGGATGGTTTGAAAATGAATGGCTACGAAGGCAACGGGGTCTACACTAGGGAACTGCGATTGTTCCTGCCTCGTAGATTACAACAATGCAACAATGGTTTCCCTTTACATCCCATGAAGGGATTGGGGAGAGTTTCTCACAACCAGTGATCTGTGCGCTTTCTAGTTTTTCAGTCACTGATTAGGACCTACATTTTACATCGGTTCCGACGCGTTTTCTTGGCTAAGTACTCGATAGTGACGCCATCACCGACCATCGTCGAATGAAATGTAAGGTGGTAAGAGCAGGGATCAGGGACACTAACCATTGCACCACTCGTAGATTACATGAAATATTACCTATTAGAAAAGTGACCGACTGACTGAAGGATAATACTCCAGCAGTCATTTGGGGTCAATGAGTCATTTGGGGTCAGGGCTGAGTTACAGGTTCCACAGGAATTGGTGCGTGTTGTCACGCCCCTAGCGACGTGTAAGCATATCGAATAGGGAGTGTGCGTCAAGGATTTTTTAGCCCATAGTATGTAGCAGGAGAAACATGGACTTTCTGTCTTTAGCTAGCCCCAAGTTATTAAAGCTTGATTCAACTTTGAAGGGACACTGCCTGAGTAGTAAATACGCGCCGAGATTATAGATCAAGGAAAATTATTCCTGTAGTAGCTGTAACGATAAGGAAGAGGAAGAATCCACTGAACAACTTCTCTTCACGTGTCCAGCAGAAGCGGGTAGGAGGATGTCCACTATGGGATCCTACCTATTTAGAGGCCTGGGAGAATTATCTCAGATTGGCGTAGACACAATCTTAAACTCCTTGTAGAAAACTAAATGTGTATCCGTTGGGGAACACTTAATCGTGTTAGCCAGCGGTATCACAAGGGTTAATATGTCAAATTAAGTCATTCATCGACTGTCACCAACACTTAACATAACCTGACATCTGCATATAAATCATCTTCGTGGATATGCACCATCAAATATAAGCCCAGTGTGGATTTACTGTCCAAATCCTTAGCATTTGGATTAGGATTACAACTGAACTTTCTGTCGAGAATCATTTAAGTATATGTTGCGTTATTCTTCAGGCAAATGTACAAACAATCTGGAGACAATATATCAACGTACGGAAACTTTTGGTTCCTGGGAAATATTTCGGTTGTTGTACTTGAGGACGTGGCTTCGATTGCTGCTCAGTCCACCTGTCCTATCTTTCAAATATTTAGCTATTTAGCTATGAAAGAGCTTCTCAAAAATGCCGTTCGGAACCGCTGTAAAAATCAGTGAGTGTAAAACGAGAACGCGCACAGCTCTCTGGAAGGCAGCAGCTCTCCCCAATCGCTTCGTAGGATATGATGGGAAATCATTCATTAATTCTAATTAATTCTGCTTTTCCAACCTGAGGAGCCTCCTGAGGCTCTCATTTAGTGCATTTATGTGTCAGTTATTCCCACTGTTCCAAGACGGTAACTACCAGGTCAAATGTAGAAAGATTTCTGCGGACGCCATGCTGTCGATCATTAAATATACAATTGATTTCGAGTAAATTGAAAAATCTGTCTTTTGTTGTTGTTTGGATGCAGATATAACGTGTTTGTAGGTTACCGCGAATATACTATACTTGTGCCCAAACACTTTGTGTTTGCTATTCAATATAACATGTTTGGGACGCAATGATTAGTAGGCTATAATATGTATTTTTGAGACCCAAATGTGGCGTGGTTTGTTGAAAACTGCTGAAAACAAAAACGAGACAAACAACAAAGAAACAAAAGGCAGCGGATCTTCAATGCATGAACACAATGCTTGCAAACATGTACATGTCTCCTGCATTATATTCATGCATTGTGAGAGCATGGGGTATATTGCAATTGGTCGGTAGTTTTCGGGGCTGTTAGGTTTGAGTTTTTAGGCACATTAGCAACCATATAAAGCAAAGGGAAGATACCAGCATGGTATGAGAGCCTGAAAAGGTAGTGCAAGCGCCAAAAATAAATATTTTAAATGAAGTGCTGGAATTGCATCTGGCTCGGGAATTTATATACGTCCAGTTCTGCAAGAACACTTTAAACTCCATGTGTGCGAAAAAATATACCAGACATTAAACTATATAAATTTCCGTTCACGGAGGTTGGTTGATTTGGCAATGAAGCGTGATTTACAAAGACTTCGGTCAACAGTTTCGCTTTATCAATCGGGTCAGTAAATATATGGTATTTGGTAATAAGAGTTGGTACAGAGGAAAAGAATTATATTAGTGTCCCAAACTGCACGCAAGGTTGAATTACACTGTGTGTAATTTTTTAAGTCAGGGAAAAATATAACCATATAAGACATCACTACGTGATAAAAAAAACCAAAAAAAAAGACCCATGTCTCCCAGTTTTGCCGAAAGACGTGCCTTTTTTTTGTGGATTTGGGGCCTCGGTGTCATTTTTGCAAAATGTGATCATTTTATCAGGCTCATATCTTGCAAACCGTTCAGAATTTTGAATTGCTCTCTGAGGGAAAGTTATAGTTGTTGTTGTAAAGAACAAAAATTGTGAACCCATAAAATCAAAGAAACTTCATCTTTAAGGTCAAAATCGAATATTTTTTTTTATTTTTTTTTTCTAATAGATAGCATAGTATCTCCGTGTTGAAGTAAAGAAAAAACAAATGAAATTGCAAAATTTTCGGTAAATTTTCACTTTTGCGGCTACCTAAACGCTAACTAAGCACTACCTAAACGGTGTTTAGAATCATCCCTATGAAGTTTATATGTTCTAGAAAGTTGTTTACTGAGATCTTAGGTATATTTCTGTGGTTGATTGTTTCCTTGAATTTTGAACGGTTGGCTACCTATGGACCTGAACAGTGATAAAGGTAAAAAATCGAATTTTTTTAAAGTTTTTTGCGATTTTGACCTTGAAGATGAAGTTTTTTTTTATTTTATGTGTCCCTTGTGACAAGAACTACAACTTTCTTTAAGAGAGTAAACCAAAATTCCGTACGGTTTGCAAGATATGAACCTGACAAAATGATCACTTTTTTGCAAAAATTACACCGAGGCCCCAAATCTTTGGGGGCCCATAAAAAAATTTGCATGAATTTGGGCAAAATTGGGAGGTACGGGTCTTTTTGTTGGACTTTTATCACGTAGTGTTGTCCGTATTTGGTTATATTTTTTCGTGTTGCACTGTGTTATAGAGGGTCATTCTTAACAAGAGTGGATAAAGAGGAAGAAGAGTGCAATTGTTTTCGAGATATGTGGCATGTGGTATCGTCTTGTTGAAACCACTTTTCGTCCACATCCACAACATGCAATTTAGGAACAAGTCTAGTTTAGTATGTAGCGACAGAGCACCATTAAGTGTTATTGCCCAACCAGACGTATTTTCGAAGAAAAATTGTTCTATGATGGCTCCAGCCCAAAATTCACACCAACCAGTGAAAAACTCTTGTTGCCCTTGTTTCTCATGTATTTTCTGAACCCCAAATGCGACAGTTTTGACGATTAACGAATCCATCAAGATGAAAACGAGACTCATCGCTGAAGATGATTTTGTTCGAAAACACTTCAGTATTTGTAAAATATTTCTCAATCATAAAAACGTATTATTCTTTAGTTTAAATTCAAATTTTTTATAACCCTGTACTGTCATCTGTCACGCTGTCCTTTTTTCTTCAGCAACAGGACTTCTCCTTCCACATGTCACGAAATTCCAATATTGTGGGGTTTTCGGCCACCCATTTCTTTACCTTTGTAACAGTGACTAAAGGCTCGTGCAATTCGTTGGAGAATAAAATAAATTTAGCAGGAAGATGCTGTTGATAAGTATTCATTGCAGCAACGAAGAAATCGTTGGATGTAGGAAACTGTTCATTGCTGTAATGAATATTTACATTGTAGCGATTAATTTTTTGTGCAAGCCCATTTTTGATTATACAATTCGTGGAGGTAACGCTTCTTTCCAGTGTTGTAATGGAAGGAATGTTCTCTACTTTATTTTAAATTACACCCCATGAAGGGATAGAAAAGGGGTTTACAATCAGTGAATTAAATTATAAAATTAAATTAAATCAATATCCTTCGAGTTACATGGAATCTTTTGGAGCATACGAAAGACAACGGCGGTATTAACTCAATCTATCACTCAATCCGTTTTATGTTCCATTCCATGTACATACATATCTGTGAGTTATAGACAATACAACATATCATATCGGGTGCCCGCGCTAAAGGCATCAACTAAATGGTTTGTGTCTTTTTGAACTGATGATGATGTCCAGTGAAGCGAATCAATCGAAGGATTAATATTAATAAACCGAAGCGTGCTGATATTTAATGATATGTCTCTGTCAACCAACCAACCATTCTAGCGCAAAAACCCAAGGAAATTCAAAGATAAAGAAGCCATCAAGGACAAAGTAAAATTTTTGCTATTTTTGACGACAGAATGAATGATATCACCAAAAAGGAAAATGAGACTTGGTGGAGATGCGAAGCATGATGGTGATGAGATGACGAGAACATAGATGATGGTGGGAGTCAGACATAGACACAGTTATGGAGGACATGTCATTGCGACCACACCATCATTTAGATAAAGCTCACAACAATCACAATTCACCCAGTGATAGACGGAATACATACGTAACACAAATGTAACTAATAGTTACAAGATGTAAGTGGTAGATAAAGGATCATAAACTCCTGTTTGCCAGCAACATTACCTTGTAACGTTACAACTACAACCATCTTAGTGTTGCTGTAGAATTTTGCGGACATCTATTAATGGAAACAATTGCACCGCTACTCATTCCTCCCATCAGGGTGGTGGAGGGGGAGGAGATTATTTCAGCGGGAAATTGTAGTGACATCAAATGTCATGTGGCCATGGCTTCCACCACACCTACTCGATTTGCTCAAGAACCCAAGGCACTTGTATGGTCTCACTAAAGACCACATCTCTGGGTCTTTGATTAAGTATCCAGCGAGTGTAAGGGCGTATTTTTTTTTGGCTGGCGAACCAGAGCGTATGCCTTGCACGTGTCTGATAGTTTCTAGACTCGTCAAGGCCTGCTGTGACGCACGCGTTCCATCAAACACCAATGATTTTGCACAAGACATTCGGAGAAGCCCTCAGACAGGCAGAAGGACAATACTGCCAAACATTCATCATGAGTCGTCAAGCTAATGCAGACAGTGGTCAATTAGATTTTGACTTTGAATATTTCGAAATTAACTCTTCTGGGGTAATAGACTCTTGAAAAAAGTATGGTAGGTATAAACGGAAGTCAAGCTGTATGTAACAGCTACATTGATACATACATGGGACCTCAAAATCACAATAGAAGTTCTGTCTTTTTTTTAAATTTGAATTACCTTAACTACCCAGCCAACCTATGGAGTCCGCAAGGTGCTCCGAAAGGAGTCCCAAAGTAGCATATCCTCGGGAGAAAACAGCATGATCAATTTAGATCATGCTGTTTTCTCCCGAGGGTTTATGGAGTGGCTTCGCGCGGACTCCTTTAAATGAGTATAGTTGGACTTCCCGAACGCTCATTTAGTTAACCCGCAAAGATTCAGCACAGACTCCATTTTTCGACTCTAGTTTTGAAAGAGCTCCGAGTTTATCTTTTTGGGTAATGGAAATAAATAAAATTTTAACTCTTCAATTACAATTTTAAAAAGTTGCATTCATTTTTGCATTTTCGGTAATTGAAGTAATGCAATTTAAAAGCTCTCATGCATGATATGATCAGTATTACACTAACATTATCGGGATATTTTCAAACTCTTTCCTTAAGCCTGCAGCGATAGCATGATGTTGTAGACTCTTTCAAAGTTGGCGATATTTTTGATGGTGAAAATACTTCCATACTACTATATTGGTTAACCCAATTTGATCCAAACATTGGTAGCCCTCAACATGGGTCGAACCGCAGTGTTTATTTCAAGTCGAAATCTGAAGTACAAACGTGCGATTGCAGGAAAGATACACGCTGATATATCTGTATCTTTTTAATATTTGGATGCAAACAAAACGTTTTTGTAGCTTGTCGCAAAAATACTATACTTGTGTCCAAACACATTGTGTTTGCTATTCAATATAACATGTTTAAGACACAATAATTAATAGGTTATAATATTTGTTTTTGAGACCCAAATGTGTCTTTGTTTGTAGAAAATCATTAAAACCAAAAACCGAGACAAACAACAAAGAAACAAAAAGGTAGCAGAACTTAAATTCTTGAAAACAATGCTTGCAAACATTTTGATGTTTCCTGCAATATGTTACTGGGGCGGATATTTTTCACCGTGTATTTGCCATTTATTGATATAGAGTGATATTCGGACATCTGCTGACTTGGTAGATGTAAAATATATAAATATTTGAAAGGTTCTGCTATAAATGTCCTTCAAATTGCACCTTCGTAATGCAGATATTCACATGAATCGGATAGGGTTATCCGAACCCGAACATTTAAGTCTAATGTAGTAAGTGTACAGAACCAATTTAGTGTTTCTCGGTAAACAATAATTGGGATAGGCCGAAAAGAGATCAAAATAGCATCCAAAGAAGTAAAAGAGATCCTATTAATACTTGTAGCTCAAGGAGGTCATTTTAATACTTGTATACTGAGGACAATGACGCCAGGTTCTCGGTGATGATAACAAAGAAATTGTATCCCAATGTTAAAACCAAACTGGAAAGCTGTTGGTTCTGAACAGTGTGTCCACAGATCGAGAATGCACAGATGCAAAGAAAAGTTTTAATAACTTCCAACCAAACCTCCAATAAATTAAATTCATTTGGGAAATGCATTTGCGGCAAATGAACATTTGTTGAATCAAACATATAATTTCGTTTGCCATTACAAAATTCAGCTTACTCAGGAGCTCAAACCAGCAGACCAATGAAAAGCACCGGCAATGTGTTCAATGGGTAATGGAGTAAAGTTAAGTCAATGCCAATTTTTCTAAAAGAAAAAGTCATCTGCTCCGATGAATCGCATTCCCATCTGAATGGCTTCGTGAATACACAAAATTGTCGAACTTGGGTCTGAGAAAATCCTCATGCAATCCCTGAGAAACAAATGAACACTCGGCGGCGAGATTGGGCCTTACTTGTTGTGAAGATGATACCGAAATTGCAGTGACTGTGAACGGAATTTGTTACAGGAACATAATAACGTAATTCTTGTAGCCTCAACTGGACTGCATGGACCTGGACGACATGTTGTTTGAGCAAGACGGCGGTTTGAGCAAGAGTCGCCCACACTGTCTGTTGCATTACAGACGGGCAAGAGAATTTTCGTTGCGGGGAAAATATCAGCATTTGCGTTTTTCTCCTGTGCGCGTATTGATTCTTAAAACAAATTATATGAGGTGTCAGGGGACACCCGGTTGGAATGAAGTTCCTTTAGCTACATAATAGCAAGTTCCAACACGCCTAAGGTGCCTGCTGAAAAATACGATCATTTAAATGGGTATTAAGAAAAGATACTTTTTGTAAAATGATAAACTTTTTTTAAGAAAAAATTTTTTTTTATAGAATGAATTTTTTTTAAAGTATATTTTTAGGTTCTTTTTGTAACAATATGGACTTATATTATATTTTCCTGAAAAGTTAATTTTTTAAGTGAGGTACATACTTCTTTTATTAAAAGCTAATATTTTTTTTAAGAAAAGGTACTATTTTTAATAACGGTACTAAACGGTACTAGTACTTTCCGTAAGAAAAAGCCATAAGAGTATGCATTTTTTAAAAAGAAGTACTTGTTTAAGAATAGGTACTTTTTAACGAAGTGCTACTCTTTTTAGGAAACGGTTATTTTTTTAAGAAAATTTACTTATTTTCAGAAATGCTACTTATCTCAAGAAAAGAAAAGAAAACTTATTATTTTATTTTTAAGAAATGGAATTTTTGTAAGAAATGGAACTTTTTTACAAAAATAAATTTTTTAATAGGTCTGTTTTTTTGAAGAAAGTGATTTTTCAAGAAATGGGATTTTTTTTTATAGAATTGGTGCTTCTTTCAAGAATAGGTACATTTTTAAAAGTAGGTACTTATCTCAAGAAAAGTTATTTTGTTTCACAAAAAGGTACTCTTGAAAGAAAAGGTAGTTTTTTTCAGAAACGGCAATTTTTAGTAAAAAAATTTACTTATTTAAGAAAAGGTACTAATTTAAACCAAAAGTAGGTACTTATCTCAAGAAAAGTTATTTTGCTTCACAAAAAATTTACTCTTTAAAGAAAAGGTAGTTTTTTAAGAAACGTCAATTTGTAGTAGGAAAATTAACTTTTTTAAAAAAAGGTAGTTATTTAAAACAAAAGTACTTTTTTTTAACAAAAGGTACTTTTTGGAAGAAAGTTTATATTTTTTGAAGAAAAGTTTTTTTTAAGAAATGGGAATTTTATTTAGAATTCGTCCTTTTTTTCAAAAATAGGAAAATTTTTAACTGTAGGTACTTCTCTCAAGAAAAGTTATTTTGCGTCACAAAAAAGGTAATCTTTTAAGAAAAGGTAGGTTTTTAAAAAGTACAATTTGTTTTAAGAAAATGTACTTTTTTAAGAAAAGGTACTTATTCAAAAAAATGTTTTTTTCTAAAAAGGGTCTTTTTTTTGTAAGAAAATTTATTTTTTTTAAGCACAGGCACTTCTTTGATGTAAGGTATTTTGTTTAAGAAAATGTACTTTGTTGAGGAATATGAATAGGTATATTTTTTTGAGGAAATTAGCTTTTTTTAAGAAAAGGAACTTATTTAAAAAATGTTCTTTTTTTAAACATCTTTCAGTTTGGCTTTTCCAAATTTACTTTCTAATGTGGTCAAAACTAAAATATATACTAAATATTTGTTACAGGCTCCATCTAGAAAACTTCCCGTTAAACAAGAAATTTCCCAACATATGTGAGACATCTAGTTAATTTCATTCTCTATGAGCCAAATCGTTAGTCTAGACACAAACCAAAGCAAAAGTAAACAATATGGTTGATAATAGTGGGTTAACAGTGTTAAAACAGAAGTTGTTTAATTTTTCTTATTTAGCCTCCATCCTGCAACGTGCGGATACGGAACTTTGCTCCAAAATGGCTATAACTCGAAAACGGTACGTGGGATCGAAAAAATAATAAAATTTTTACGTTCATGGGAGGCTTTAACCAATGGATGTCTTTAATACGACATCACTGTTTTAAAAAAGAAAATCGCTTAAACTAAAAGTTTTCAAATAAAAGATCGCTAAAACGCTTATGCTTATATCTCGAAAACTGAGCTTATATCTCGAAAACTGAGCCTCCAATAGAAAAAATAACTAATTATTGCTGGTTCCTAAGGGATTTTCAGAAAGTGGTCCAATAATTATGGAAGAATTATTTGAATTTTTTCTTTTTTGTGTGGAAGAAATACTCTTTTTGTAGAAATATAGAGTGACTTGGGCTTGGCTTATATTATATTATATCAAAGTATATTTTGCCACAATTAATGGAAATGTGGCCAACCATTTCAAAATCGACAAAATAAGAAAATCGCAAAAAAAGGCTATAACTGGAAAACTCCATGGAAAGCTGTAACCAACGGATGTCTTTAATGTGGCATCACTTTTTTTTAAAAATCGCTAAACTAAAATTTTTTAAGTAAAAAATCGCTTAAACGCCCTCATGTCTATATCTCGGAACCAGAGCATCCAATCGAAAAAAAATTACCAATTATTTCCGGTTTCTAAGGGTGTTTCATAAACTGGTCCAATTCTTATCGAAGATGTGTTTCAAAAAATCGTCAAAATACGAAAAACGCTAAAATAAAAAAGCGGCTATAATTCGGAAACAGTGCGTCGATTAGAAAAAATAATAAATTTATTACCTCCTAAGGAGGTTTTACACAATGGATGTCTTCAATATGGCATTTTTTTAAAAATCGCTAAACTACAATTTTTCGAATAGAAAATCACTAAAACGCACAAATGTATTAGTGTTTTTTTTTGACATTGACGACATCCATTGGGTAAAGCCTCCTAAGGAAGTAAATATATTATAATGTTTGCGATTGGACGAACCGTTTCCGAGCTACATCCACATTTGTATTTCAGCTATTTTTTTATTTTGACGATTTTTTAAAAAAAATCTTCCACACGAATTGGACCGCTTTATGAAAAGCACTTAGAAAATGTCAAAAATTTGTTATTTTTTCGATTGGAGATATTAACATTTTTATTCTGAGATATTGACATGAAGGCGTTTTAGCGATTTTTTATTTACAAAATTATAGTTTTAGCGATTTTTTTTTAAGTGATGAAATTATATTTTTTTTGCAATTCGACGCATTATGAAAAACCCTTAGAATCCCTAAGAAATTGGTTATTTTTCCGATTGGACGCTCCGTTTCCCAGATATAGAAATTTGTTTGTACTATTTTCATATTTTCGATGGGTAACTACCCATTATTTTCTAAAGTACCCTGTGGGTAATTGAGTTTAAGGGAAATTCCTCATTGTCATGGGTAGCTACCCATTATTTTCCCCTTAACCTTGTGGGCAATGGGTAATTCCCCATTGTCGTGGGTAGCTATCCATTATTTTCCCCATACCCTGTGGGTAATTCATTACACAGGCCACACGACGATATGTATTGGTTACGAACCAAATACCAACTCTGTCTAGTTTTCTTAAAAAATATGAAAAAATTACAAAAAATATATATATCTCGAAAACGGAGCGCCTAGTAGAAATATGGAAGAATTTTTTTTTAAAAAAATTGCCAAAATAAACAAATGGCTATAACTCCAAAACGGTACGTCGGATCGGAAAAATAATAAAATTTTTACATCCACACCACTGGATGTCTTTAATACGGCATCACTATTTTAAAAAGAAAATCGCTTAAACTAAAAATTTTCGAATAAAAAATCGGGCGTTTTAGCGATGCCTATATCTCGAAAACAGAGAGCCCAATAGGAAAAATAACTAAGTATTGCTGATTTCTAAGGAATTTTCATAAAGTGGTCCAATTCGTAAAGTTGTCCAATTGTTTGCAGCAAACGAAATGAGCAACTAAGTGGGGCGAAATAAATATCTATCTCAGTAAAGGTCTTGATCTTTTTCGGCTGATTTTTTTCGGATCATTTGTGCGAATTTCGACATCCACTTTGAAGGCAACGCCGAAGGGGATCCTTCAAGGGGTCCCCAAGAAATGCGTATATGTCCTGATGAATATCTCATCCTTTATTGTGATTGAGCAGCGCTGTTATATAGCAGAAAACAAGCGGAATTTGCGAGGTCCGGTACTTAGTTACCTATTGAGATAAGAAAACACACTGCTGACTTTCTAATGCATGAGAAAATGATCGTAATCGCTTTCGTTCATTTACCAACTGTTGTTTTTAGAAGGTCAAAAATGGGAACAGACTATTTTTTACAGACACCACATGGGTCTGTCCAGTCCAGTCCTCATCCTAGGGGCATATATATATTTATTTATTTTTATACAATTTCACAAAATTTTCATTTAATATTTCATAGGTACGGAAAGTGATTTTAATATATAAAACTAGCTGACCCGACAGACGTTGTCCTGCAAATTTTGTGCAAATACCGTTAGCAGGAGCAGAAATAATGGATTTTAAATTTGTGGTTCGTATGGGAGGTACCACGCCCCTTTGTCCAATTGGACCGAATAGTAAATCTAAACCCAAACGCATACAAAAAAATTTATTCAAATCGGTCCAGAACACACAACATCACACATACTTTGTACGAAGTATCTGACGTATTAGTATGTCACTATAACGTCGACTGGCTTGCAAATGAAATTTTGCGTAACTATGCTTTATATCTCCGTTCAACAACAGCAACAGACACATGTACATACATACATTATTATGTTAATACATACGCTATAGACACAATTTCGTTTGCCTCACCCCTGCCACAACACTCTTTCATTGTTCTCTTGCTCGCTCATTTTTGTTTAACACGTCATTATTCTCTTTCGCAGTCGCAGAAAATCTGGTTTTAGCAGCAGCATAAAATCTGGTTTTAGAAGCAGCAGAAAACCTGACTGTGTGTTGTTTGCATCTGTTGACTTTTATGGATTTAGTCCCTATACGCCGCTATTGATGTTAACACATCAAAAAAGTTACTTGGCGGACCAGTTATAAAGATAATCAACTTTTTTAATTCATTGGAAGTCTTCCCAATGACTCTTTTCTGATGCCAAATCCTTAACTCTGGAATACTCCTTGTAGCGCACTTTGCAATCGTTGAACTCTGCCTTAATGTTTCGTATCAATGACTTCAGTTTGTATTCAGGTTTTAAATCATTTCTAATGAATTTCTTTAATTTATTACGGTGTCCTCCGGATGCACATGGTATGGGTTCCAGGTTAATTTACATCTTCTGTGTTTTGTTTTTTTTTTTTTGGTCGCTTCGTACTCTGCTTTACTCTTTACTTTTACTCCTCCATTTCCTGTTATTTACCATAATAAATCGATTAAGATGGGGTGGTGGTTGCTCGGTTAGATGAGGTGCTAACTTGTCTGTGGTTTTTGGGTGGCATTGCCTGGAAGGAATTAATGACTGGGTGGGTGTAGTGATGTACCTTACTCATTGCCACCATCAAACTCGAGCTGGCTGGCTGGCTGATGGCATATTTAATAATCATGTTGCCCTTGGTAAGCTTTATGTATCAAACCATTCATGGCATTCCCTGCAAGTGCGGCGCAAGGCTTTGACACTGATGAGATTCATTATACAATATTTACTATATGTATGGGATGTAGACAGGACATAAAACTGAGTGAGTATGAGTAAGTGGAAGAGCGTGGAAATGAGTGAGTGATGTTGGTGCGTGTGTGTATTTGTTTGTCTCTAATGCCGATGACGTTGATTATTCTAATATTGTATAATAATTATTAACGTACGTAGGGCCAGAGGAGTTTTTCGTCCCTTTTTTTCGATTCGATTTCATTGCCTCTCTCCCCTTTCTTTACCCGTCCATCCATCTGTCTGTCCACCCGTTGTTCCATTAAATGCCAGGAGTTTGAAATGATTGATAGCTTTTTTGTGGTTGTACAGCGACGTTGCTGCTGTTGTGTGCTCATGTCAATCCTCCTATCATCAGCAACATCATCATTGCTGTTGCTGTTGCTGTTGGTGTTGTGTATCTGGACCTATGTTACCATAATAAATCTCCTTATACATTATACACTATATAGTATAAACTTTTCATTATTGTTTATCATTTGTGTGACATGCGATTGCAGAAATTTATATAGAGACAGAGCGAGAAAAAAAAGGAGAAAATAATAAATTTTAATATGGAAAACATCAGTTTGCGTCATATCAAAGTGTTCGTTCGCACCATAATTCCATTGCGTTGCGAAACATGAACATCACAAATTTATGCAGATATATACGAGGTGTAGTTCAAAAATATGTGATATATTACAATAACTACTATTATCATTGCAATATCCATATTTTCCAAACTACCATGTTTTCACTATTTTAAAAGGCTCATTTTCAAAATTGTATAAAAGAGAACATGAGACTGTCTGTGGAGGTGGAAACATATTCTGTGTAACATATTCTCCCAAAAATATTCTGCACGAACCACGTATATGTTTGCAATACACTTCAAACATTCATATGTTTGCAACTCCCAAACCCACTTGTGCTTAAATACAAACAGTAGACTGTTTACTGGGAAACATGTATGCTTCTAGGTGGACACATTTGCGTTCTTCACTCCAAACATCCATCTACTTAGGTGGAAGCATTCGTGCGTTTTCCCCAAACCTTCATATACTTACGTGGAAACATGTGCGTATTTCCTCCCAAAAACAATAATATTTAGAAACGAATTATGTTTTGATTTCAATATATATGTTTTATATATTATAATTAATTTTATCAATATAAATCCACATTTATAAATAATTAATACAAAAATAGCAGATTTAAAACTTCCCTTTTTACATTTACCTGCATTGAATGCATAATTTGTTTTTTTTTTCATGAAATGAGAATCTGTTGCTCATTCTGCTGAAAGCTGCTTCTCTCTCGGTTTTGTTTTCAGAAGGTTTCAACTATGCGTTGGTTATCACAATGCGTTGGTACACGAGGAATATACTTATATACAAGCGTGTATTAATTACTTTTATTATATTTCACAAATGGTCCGCCGTTCCGATTTTCCCAGTAAAGGCTCGGACAGACACGTGGCTTCACGTTGTTTCCCTCTCCAGTGTCTTTCCTCAAAACCGTTTCTCACTTTGGTAGCACACATAAATATGTACGACGCACTTACACAAAACCAAAGCAATATCACACACCATTTAACCGTCTGATCCTTTGTTTATTCTTTTTCACTTATCAGCCGCTTTTACATCCTCTGTCCAATGACCCATTGACGACTGAAACTAAAACGCAATACATCAGCCAAAATAAGAATCACTGACGTTATCTGCAAGTTACACGCCCATTCAGCCATATTTATACCTCACTGACTGACAGAAATCCGCAGTGAAAGTTGGTAAGGATCTTACCGAACCTTTCGAAACTAAGCGAGGCCTCAGGCAAGGCGACACCCTATCGTGCGATCTCTTTAACATCTTAATGGACATCATGAGAAAAGCTGCAGTCAATATGAATAAAACCATCAGCAGCAAAAGTCACATGCTGCTCGCGTATGCTGATGATATAGATATCATTGGGCGCACAATTAGAGAAGTTACTGCGGTTTTTTCGAGAATTGAGAAGGAGTCAGCAAAAGTGGGTCTGACGGTGAATGAGGACAAGACAAAATTAATGGTTTCAACGAACAGGGCCTCCACGCGATTAGACCAAAGCGTGAACGTTGATAACCGTTATAACTTCGAGGTAGTGGACGAATTTATATACCTCGGATCTGCCGTGAACAAAAACAACAACGTCAGCCTTGAGATCAAACGGAGAATTGTGCTTGCGAATAGATGTTATTTTGGGCTAAGCAAGCACTTTAGAGACTCTCATTCAACCTGCCTTGCTTTATGGCGCAGAATCCTGGGTCCTATCGCAAGCAGACGAAACATCTGTAGGAGTCTTCGAGAGAAAAATACTCCGAAAAATTTATGGCCCTATAGTGCACAACGGCGAGTATCGGCGACGCATGAATCATGAGCTGTATGAGCTTTATCCTGACATTGACATAGTTAAGCGGATCAAGATAACGCGATTGCGCTGGCTAGGCCATGTCAGTAGAATGGATGAAGATGAACCAGCGCGAAGGCTTTTCGAAACCGAACTCGAAGGAAGACGAAAAATAGGAAGACCAAGACTCCGCTGGAGGGATCAGGTTGACGAATCCCTGCGTACACTTGGTATTGCCAACTGGAGAGATAAAGCAAAAGATCGAACTGGTTGGCGAAATATGTTATCTTCGTTTTGTAAGGTCCCTGACCCCCCGGGGTTGTCCGAGACCGGATAAGTAAGACTGAGAGAATAATGCAAACATACAGATGAACACTTACAAGATAGACTCTCTCGTTGTCTCTCTTTTATTCTCTTGCATAAACAGTGCAACAAACATATCTGTATTTGTAACACAAACAGAGATATATTTGGGCCTCCAACACATATAAATATTATAACATATATTATATTTGCGACAAGCTCCAAACACACGTTATATTTGCATCCTAACAACAAAAAACGGCAGATTTTTCAGCGTGTACTACAGTTGCCATGAGAAAAACTCGAATTTGGTTGCGGATTTGTAGTTGTAGATGGGACAATCGATCGCAACATGGACGACGACATCGATTGCCCCCTCCTAACAAAGACGAGGTCTGAACAGCTATTGCCCGGTTTAAGAACTACAAAGCCACAGGAGCCGATGGATTACCGGTGGAGCTGCTTAAGGCTGGCGGCGATGAGCTGATAAGGTGCATGCATCAGCTCATTAGCAAAATTTGGTTAGATGAATGCATGCCCGGCGATTGGAGCCTCAGTGTACTATGTCCCATATTTGGAAAAGGTCCATAGCGTATAAGGTTCTATCAAGTATAATGTGCGAAAGACTAAAACCAATTATCGCTGACCTGATTGGACCATACCGGTGTGGCTTTAGGCCTGGAAAATCGACAACTGACCACATTTTGACGCTACACCAAATCCTAGAGAAGACACACGAAAAAGAAATTGACACCTATCATCTATTTGTCGATTATAAGGCGGCGTTCGATAGTAAGATACTGGAGAATCTCTACGGAGTAATGTCTGAGCTTGTGATTCCTGCAAAACTCATACGCCTTTGAAGGATGACCTTGACGAACACCAAATCCCCAGTGAAAGTTGGTAACCATCTTACCGAACCTTTTGAAGCTTTGCGAGGCCTCAGGCAAGGCGACACCCTATCGGGCGATCTCTTTAACATATTAAAGGAAATCATTATTAGAAAATCTCTAGTCAACATGAATAAAACCATCAGCAGCAAAAGTCACGTGCTGCTCGTGTATCCTGATGATATAGATATCATTGGGCGCACAACTAGAGAAATGACGGCGGTGTTTGCGAGAATTGAGAAGGAGTCAGCAAGAGTGGGTCTGACAGTAATTGGGGACAAGACAAAATTAATGGTTTCAATCAGCAGGGCCTCCACGCGATTAGACCAAAACATGAACGTTTAAAAAAAAAATAAATGGTTTCCCATTACATTCCATGAAGGGACAGGGGAGAACTTCTCACAATCACTGAACTGTGCGTTTTCCAGTTTTCACTCACTGATTGGGACCTACAGTTTTACACCGATTCCGAACGGTATTTTAAGAAGCTTTTTCATGGCTATAGTGTCGCCGTCACTATGCGAGGTGACCGCGGCCGAAAGAAATTTTAAGGTGGTTAGAGCCGGGTTCGAACCCAGGATCTCATGTACAAGAGCCGCGCACACTAACCATTGCACCACCGACGGCCACGACGTTTATAACCGGTATAATTTCGAAATGGTGAAAGAAATTATTTACCTCGCATCTCCCGTAAACAAAAGCAACAATGCCAGCCTTGAGATGAAGCCGAGATTTGTGGTTGCGAATATGTATGTATATGTTATTTTGGGCTAAGCAAGCTCTTTTGAGATACAGCCCTCTCTCGAGTAACAAACGTCTAGCTGCACCAGATTCTCACACAGCCTGTCTTGCTTTATGGCGCAGAATCCTGGGTCTTATCACAAGCAGACGAAACGCCTGTAGGATTCGTCAAAAGAAAAATACTCCGAAAAATGTATGGCCCTATAGTGCACAAAGGCGAGTATCGGCGACGGCATGAACCGTGAGCTGTTTGAGCTTTATCCCCACATTGACATAGTTAAGCGGATTAAAATAACGCGATTGCATCAGTCGAATGGATGAAGACGAATCAGCACAAAAATTGTTTGAGCAGCTCCGACCACCATGTGGTTTTTTGGCCGGTTTTGAGGCGACCATAACTCCGAAAACTAATTTATGCGTTACATCTGCTAAAAAAAGGGAGCCATGAAGCCCATTTTTTTTATTTTTAATCCGGGTCGTCTTTACACTTATAACCGTCACTGTGGCGTTTAATCATGCTATGGTCCGGGTGCACCGGAAATAATTGCCTGCGAAATATAAACGTTCCCACGAAATATCCTATCAGCAACATGTATTGAGCAACAGGTTAATGTTTGTAAAATAACTGTTACGAAGAAATGACCAATGCTCTGTCAACTCTTATTCAATTTCTACAAAAACGGAGAGATTTTTAGTACAAAACAGAGGAAAATATAGTTGTTAGTCAGTAGTGATGTGTTGATGGCCAATTTTGCAGCGTAACAATCTAAATTAGCTCCAGTCAAATTGAAGTCGTTTTGAAGTCGAAATCGATTTACCAGTGACCACTACACGCTAAAAAAAAACGGCCCATTTATGTGTTTTCAAGCATTTTTTCACGAGTCTACAACGTTTTTGTTTTCATCAGTTGTCAACAATATAAATCCATATTAGGGTCACAAAAACTTCTTAATCATTGTGACTAGCAACCACAATATGTTTGGACACAAATGTGCTATATTTGCCATTAGATGCAAATACGTTTTTTTTCCATCCAAACAGGAAAAGAAGGCAGATTCATCGGCGGGTATTATAGCGACATGGATGGAATGGAATCCTAACATGCATTCTGATATGCTGGCAATGGGCATAAATGTTATACAATAGGAGTTCGGAAAAGTAAGGAGTCTCTCACGTTTTCGTTTTCAGCAGTTATCAACAAACAAATTCATATTTGGGCCACAAAGCCATATTAATCATTGTGTCTCCAACAAGTAATATTGACTAGCAAACACAATGTGTTTGGACACAACTATAGCATATTTGCGACTACCTGCAAATACGTTTTATTTACATCCACACGTTCAAAGAACACAGATTTGTTGGCGGGTAAGCAAATGATGCCCAGGTATTTTTCTTCTGGCAAACAGCATACCACCTCTAAATGAAATTATCATTCTGATATGTTGGCAATGGGCCGAAAGGTGATGATACGAGGGCGGATCAATAAGACTTTTTGACTTTTGAATGAACCACAGTTTTTTGCATTACTTTTCAACATAATCTCCTTTTAATGCAACACACTTAGTACAACGTTTGTCCAATTTTTGTATCCCTTCCAAAAAAATATGATGTTTCGAGCTCCATAAAATAGGCATTTGTTTGATCAATAATTTCATCGTTAAAGCTAAATCTCTTTCCACCGAACCATTTCGCTAGGTTTGGAAATAGGGAATAGTCACTGGGGGCTAAATCCGGAGAATATGGCGGATGAGGTACCAATTCGTAGCCCAATTCATTTCATTTTGCCATTGAGACTACACACATGTGCACTAGGGTGCCCCATCAATTAAAAAATTTGTTTTGCTTAAGCTTTGTAGCGGTAAGAGATTTAGAGGACGCACAAGTCGACTTTCACGACTAAGGTACAACGTATTAATTTTTTTCGTAAATTTTGAATACATTTGTAAATAACGCTTTATATCATTTAAAATTCCTATGAAAATGTAAAACACTAATGATGCGCATTAAAAGACGTATAAACTCCAATTAATTTTGTAAAAACAAATTTTGAATTTGCGGTTACTGTTCCAGAGTTATACCATTTTAAAGCCTTTCACCCATTGCATGAAAATAATAATGTGTTTGCTGTTTTTGCATCGGATTTGCTTTAAACTTTTATGGAAATTTAAAATACTTATGATGCACTTTAAAATGTGGGTAAATTCCAATCAATATTGTGCAAACTTAGTGGACCGATTTAACGAGGATTTAAAAAAACCGACACCATATGACCAAGAAAAAAAGTTATTTTTCATCAAGATAATGCACGGGTGCACACTAGGGAGTCCCAAAAAATTTTTCTTTTTCGATCTTCATAGTTGCTCACGCTTGATTGGAAAGCTTATAGGGTAAAGTATTTTTTAAATTTTGCGGAAGAATTTTAGAGGTCGCACAAGTCGAATTTCCCCCAAAAATCGTGTATTCCGAACGTTTTTAGAATTTTATTTAAAACTCTGGCAACGATTTTCTTAGTTTGTAAGTCAACATTTTTAAGCAAAGCGTTCAAACTTTTATTGTTTATGCATAAACCACCAGTTTTGGCAATGATTTTGCTCAATAAGGTACCACGTATTAAATTTCTTAATAAATTTTGGATAAATTTTGTTAGTACCTCTTTATTTAAAATTCCTATGCAAATTACAAAAAAAACTAAAGATGCATTTTAAAAGACGCATAAATTTTAAACAATTTTGTAGAAAAAACTTTTGAAGTTGCGGTTACTGTTCCAGAGTTATACCATTTTAAAGCCTTTTGCCCATTGTATGAACCTAAAAAATTATAAACTGTTTGCTAATTTTGCATCGTATTTGCTTTAAATGTATATGAAAATTTCAAATAATAATGATGTACTTTAAAAGATGGTTAAATTCCAAGCAATTTTGTAAAAAAAAATTTTGAATTTGCAGTTACCGTTACAGAGTTATGCAACTTTAAAAGTCTTTACCCATTGTATGAACCTAATAATATTATAAACTGTTTGTCTTTTTTCACCGGATTTGTTTGGAACATAGCATTATTGAAAAAATCTACATGCGCTAAGTAACGGCAAAGAAAGTAAAAGAGAAATAAATGGCTAAGTAAAAGAGACAAAAATGGCCCCGGCAACATATTGCGGCAACCATATATATGATTGCTTGCAAACATATATATGTTTCTTGCAATATGTTGCTGGGGCCGTTATTTTCTGCGTGTAGCTATTTGTCGTTACTTAGCGCATGTGGATTTTTTCATGAATACAGTGTTTAAAGCAAATCCGATGAAAAATTGGCAAAGACTTAATATTAATAGTATTATTAGTTTCAGACAATGGGTAAAGATTTTTAAAATGGCATAACTCTGGAACAGTAACTGCAAATTCAAAATTTTTTTCTACAAAATTACTTGGCATTTATCCGTCTTTTAAAGCGCATCATTATTGTTTTAAATTTTCATAGAAATTTAAAGCAAATCCGATGCCAAAACAGCAAACAGATTATAACAATATTATCAGTTTCATACAATGGGTGAAAGGCTATAGAATGGTATAACTCTGGAACAGTAACAGCAAATTAAAAATGTTTTTCTACAAAATTGTTTGGAATTTATACATCTTTTAAAGTGCGTCATTAGTTTTTTAAATTTACATACGAATTTTAATAGTTATAAATCGTTACTAACGAAATTTATCCAAAATTTACTAAAAAAATGTAATACGTGGTACCTTATTGAGCAAAATCATTGCCAAAACTGATGGTTTATGCATATACAATAAAAGTTTGAACGTTTTGCTTTAAAAATGTTGACTTACAAACTGAGAAAATCGTGGCTATTGACCAAGTTTTAAATAAAATTCAAAAATCTGTCGGAATACCCGATTTTTGGGGGAAATTCGACTTGTGCGACCTCTAAAACTGTTCCGAAAAATTTCGAAAATACTTTACCCTATAAGCCTTCCAATCCAGCTTGAGCAACCATGAAAATCGAAAAAGAAACTTCCTTCCTTTTTGGGACTTAGTAATGTGCACCCGTGCATTATCTTGATGAAGAATACCTTTTTTCCTTGGGCATATGGGGTCGGTTTGTTTACATCCTCTTTAGAGCGGTCCAATAAGTTGGCATAATATTCGCCGTTCATTGTTGTTCCCTTTTGAAGGTAATCGATGTGGATTATCCTGCATGCATCCCAAAAAAACTGTTGCCATAACCTTATTGGCCGACAAACTTACATTGGCCTTCTTCGGAGCCGGTACACCTGGAGAAACCCATTGTTTAGACTGCGGCTTGGACTTCGGAGTGTTGTAATGGATCCATGTTTCATCCACACTCACCAAACGCCGCAAAAACTCCTTCGAATTACGGTTAAACAACTCCAAACAATCCTTTGAAGTTGCCACACGATTACGTTTATGGTCAATTGAGAGCAAACGCGGCACCAATCTTGTAGACAGCTTTCTTAAACCCAACTGATCATTTAAAATCGAAACCACAACGCTATATGAAATGCGTATGGGATCAACAATCTCGGGCACTTTCACTCTTCGATCGGCCAACACCACATCGTGCATTTTTTCAACAATTTCGTGTGTATTGACCTCAATTGGCCGTCCAGAGCGTCCAGCGTCATTTGTAATTGTGCGACCACAACAAAAATCAGTAAATCACTTTTTTACCATTGAAATCGATGGTGCAGAGTCCCCCTAGTATTTATGAAGCTTTTCCTTGGTTTGCTTGTCGTTTTTTTTTCCCCAAAATTTAATATTTAATGAGAATTCGAAATTAATTTTTTTCCATTTTTAAAAAAATGCACGTGGTTGTATGTTTGGAACAGCTGTTAAACGCAAAGTAAATGACGGAACTTGCTCAAGATTTGACAGTAGTCTACTAACAGGTGGTACTTGATGGTAGCAGTGTTGCATTTCATATAACTACTAGGAAGTTCGAAAAGTTACGGACTTATTGATCCGCCCTCGTACAATAGGGGTTCTGCAAAAGTAATTACATTGCATAGACTTAATTTTGCTGCGTGATTTTCCGTTTCTGGAATTCGAGGTATATTTTCTCTATAAGATTTGTCGTTCCCCTGTAATATCTGGCATTTTCGCAAATTAAGTTTCAAACTTTAAACAACGTTATATCTGAGCGTAGCAGACTTCACGTCTCTGAACAAGTATTTTCAATTCTCATTTCGAAAACTTCCCTTGCGACCTGCTCCTCCTTTTTATGTATCATTCATATTCCATGGCACTTTTTCCTCACTTAATGCATGAATAATTTTCTGTATAATTTTATTTCAATCATTGAGGCTTTGGCTTTATTCTGTGCGGGTGGGGTGGAGAAAAGGGCGAATTATGTTGTATATTAAAATACCTTCATCCTGGCGCTTACAGTGGTAACCTTTCAATCATAATTTCCATTAACGGAAGACAACCAGAGCCTTAAATGATTTACAAAGATCTAAACTTTAAAGCCGCTACAAAATTAACAAAATAAAGAAGAAATGAAAATATCTATCTTAATGCCAAAGAGGACATCGCATATCCTGCAAGCCAGAATGCAGCTGCTAACATGGCTGGTATGAGAATTATGGGTTATTTATGAGAGGGGCCGACCATGGTTGATGGCAGTGATACGAGTATGATGGTGGTCTTTTGGGGTTAAAAACATGGCCGTTGGCATTTGAAAATTTAATTGGCCGGACGTTTGGCAAACATACTCGAAATTATGTATGCATGTATTTATGGGCAATGCGAATATTTGTTTGTTTGTTTTCATTTATAAACGGACGTGTTTGTGTGTGTGCCTGCATGTGTGGGTAAAATGCATACAAACACAGCTCCTCGTTGATTGTGTTGACACAAGCAAATGTTGCATGCCACATAAAATGTCCTATTAATAATTAATAACCGCGTATAAACATTACGATAAATCACAATGTTGGCTTAAATGGGAAAGGAGGAAATGGCGAAAGGGGGGCGATGAAGATTGTGAAGGAGGAGGAGGAGGACGAGAAGCAGGAGGTTATCAACACCAGAAGGAAAAGAGGAGGTTAATACATAGGCGTAACTCTATAGATTTTAGCCACTACACACTCGACTACATTCTCTCATTATGTGTACAATCATAAGCAAGTGTTTGTGTATGCATAGATTGAATGTATGAATGCATCCTGGGGCCACTAAAAGGATACGTGATGGCGACATATTGACTTATACTTTCAACACACACACTCACACATTTACTTGTACATGCATGTACACTTATGTATGGCTATGTAGTAGTTTAATAAAAGATTCCAGAACTTCGTTTATTATGTTTCGTTTTTTGTTACCTTTTATTTTATCCTCCATTTGACTTGAAGCCCTTTTTGTCGTCATCGTCGTCCTTGTTTGTACTCGGAGAAGGTAACTAAAATATTGAAATTTTAATTTAACTTAAATGTCAGTTTTGTGTATAGGGTTATGTACACACATCACATACAGCATCATATTATATACCGATGTAGGCTGGCTCCTTATAGACTAATTTCTGCAGAGCAGTCGAGTTGCTGCCACATATACAGTTTCTGTTCAGCAGTAAAATATATCCTTATTGAAGAGTTAATATAATTTTTGTTGATTATTGTATAAAGAAAAGTTATCAAGAAATGTATAAGCTACAATTCTTTTCAAGACAGCTACCGCAATTTATTTACCTTTAGGCAAGAAATGACAAACATGTGAAATTTCTCATTACGTTTCGTAAAATAATCGATTTACAGTACGCTTTTCCTTAGAAATATATTAGAGGGAATTGTGAAATGGGAAAATAGCTACAATATTGTCAAAGGCTGTAATCCAATATTGCAAGCTGTTTAGGATTTATTGAAGTAAAATCTGAAATAGGGTCCTGACCCACTTCCAAAATTTTCTTCGGCCTGGGGAATTTTGTAATACCACGTCCAAGTATTTTCACAATTTTTTGGTTTGCTTGAGGCCCGAGACCCACTGTTATTATTGTGTTATTGAAAATAGTGCACTAGTAACGTACCCATAAAGGTCAGCCAAATAAAGGGTGTCTCAGTAAGATTGCACATTTTAAATTTAGCGCCATTTGTTTCTTGTGCCAATGGCAACTCTGAAATTTGGCAGCTGTTACATATGTTTATTCTGATTATTAAAAATGGAGAGCTTTACAAAAGAACAACGAGTTATAATTGTGAAAACTTATTACAAATATTTGGAAAGTTATACTGAGACCTCTCGCCAACCTCGAGGAATTTTCAATCGAAAAGTGCACCTAATGTGTCAACCATTCGAAGAGAGGTCAAAACATTTTAAAAAACTGGGGCGGTTATGGGCAGCAAGACTCCTGTGCATCAAAGAACTGGTCGGTCTCTAGAAAAAATTGCTGCTGTAAACGGGAGTGTCATCAATTCAGCAACGTTCTCAACAACTTCAAATTTCATGAAGCACTACTCCGTGAATTTTGACAAAAGACCTCCAACTTTATGCATACAAAATTCAGCTTACCCAGGAGCTCAAACCAGCAGACCATGGAAAGCGCCGGCAATTCGTTCAATGGGTAATGCAGCAAAGTAAAGTCAATGCCAATTCTGAAAGAAAAAACATCAATGAGTGTTCGAACTCGCGGGCGATGTGTTAACACCTTTTTGTTACAATGTACCTGTTTGATTTCTATGAACACATTACTAAATGATACATTGGAAAATAAAAAAATTGTTTTGGTGCTGAAAGGTCTTTTGCTATTGCACTTTCTTTTTTCTTATATCTGCTTTACCATTAGATATAATATTGTTAAAATAAATAACGCAATATTTAGCTCACTGAAATGGTTGTTTGTGTTTTGTCATAAACAAAGCGACGACAAAAAGTATTGAATAGTATAGAGAACTCATTGCACTCTTTCCCGCTCTCATGTACAGAGTCTTAGTAAGGGAGCATAAACGACTCTTATTCTCTTCATATAATATTTCAATATAAATGCACCATTTTGACAACGTTATTACTAAAACAGCACAAAACGCATAAATGTTTCTAAAGGCATCAATGTTTCTACTCTAACTATACTATTCAATACTCTTTGGCGACGACGATCTGCTTGTTTGTTCGCTGCCGCTACATCAATACCATCATACTTATTTTCAGACAGAGACAATTGTTGTACAACAAACTACGTATGTGATGCTAACGTTGTGTGTTGTTTGCATGTGTTCACTTTGATTGATTGCTCTACCCTATAGATGATACATGTTAACATATTAAAAACTCATCTTCTCCGATGAAGCGTATTTCCGTCTGAATGGTTTTGTGAATACATAAAACTGCCGAATTTGGGGCTCAGGATATCCTCATGCATTCCATGAGAAACAAATGCACCCACTATCAGCCACAGTCTGGAGCGGATTTTGGTCAGGATTGGGCCTTACTTTTCTGAAGATGACGCCGAAATTGCAGTGACTATGATCGTCATTCGTTGCAGGCACATGATAACGGAGTCTTTGTGGCCTCAACTGGACTGCATGGATCTGGACGACATGCGGTTTTAGCAAGACGGCGACACCTGCTACGCCGCGAATGAAACAATCGATTTATTACAGCAACGATTTCCAGAACAAATTATCACAAGAAATTCTGGTGTCAACTGACCACCAAGATCATGCGATTTAGCGGCGTGCGGTTTCCGTCTTTAGAGTTTTGTGAAATCTCGGATCCAGAAATAATTCCTGTGCTAAAATCCGAGATCCAACGAATTATCGGTGAGATACAGCCTGTGAAAAAGTCATGGAAAATTCAATGAAAAGAGTTACAGGAACATGATAACGGACTTCTTGTGGCATCAACTGGACGGCATGAATCTGGGAGACATGTGGTTTCAGGTAGACGGTACCACCTAGCACACCGCGGATGAAACAATCGATTTATTACAGCAACGATTTCCAGAACAAATTATCTCTAGGAATTGTGATGTCAACTGGCCACATAGATCATGCGATTTCCGTCTTTAGAGTTTTGTGAAATCTCGGGGTTATGCGAATAAACAAGAATCAATTCCTGAGCTCAAATCCGAGATCCGACGCGTCATCGGTGCAGTACAGCCATATCTCTGTGAAAAAGTCAATGTAAAATTCCATGTAAAGAGTAATGGTCTGTCATCAGTGCCGTGAGAGCCATTTGACGGATATTTTAGTTAATAGACCAATAAAAAATCACAAATATCTCAAAAAATACGTGTCTTTATGTTAATATGAAAACGTTCATTCTTACTGAGACACCATTTAGAAAACTATATTTTCTTCGTAAGCGAAACACAGAGTTGGCATTCATGAGCCTGAGCGTGACCCATAACTTTTTATCTAACTAGTAAATTTGAAAAATATTACTGAACAATTTTGTGAATACTATAGTGATACAAACAATTTTGATTACATTGTTACTTGGTATCAAAAAGTTTGCGAAGCCGACGATAAATATCCACGATAGCTGATGAAGGACAAGTCTGTGGTTTTCTGTAGGATTCAGATCGGCATGCGCATAACCATTTGCGTAAAGCTATCGAGATCAATTTTAAAATTGTTAATGAGAATTCATAAAGTAATATTGAGAAAACACAAATTGCTTTTAAGAGTCCGATATGGGCATTTCCACAGAAAGTCCTCGGCGGCCGAAGGCCTCGGACAACTGTCTGCTGTAATTTTTATATTTACCAACGGCATTTGATTCAAGTCCGTTTAAAAAAAAAACATTATGTTCAATTTTTTTAAACTTAATTTAATTTATGTATTTTAATTAATATTTTTATTGAAATAAGTTCTGCGATTGTTGAGAGGGCCGCCCTAAAATTAAAAAAGGTTTACCTTATCGAGTCTTCGCATTAGCATTCGAGCGTTGAGTGAAAGCTTTACGCTTTACAATTCAAAATTAATGTTACAACAGCTTTATTGAAGCTTTCGCAAAAAAGCTTTATTACGTTAGCTTACTGTTTGTTTCACTTTTTAATAGATACATGTTGCCAAGCAACATTAGCTTGCTGTTCGTTTCACTTTTTACTAGATACATGTTCCTAAGCAATGTTGAGCAACCAAAAACACTCAACCAAACACCACACATATGTTTGAGTGTATGTGTTTAAACAATTTTCATTTGAGAAATTAAAATACTAGAAATATATCAACCAATATGAAATGTATATCAAACGAAAGATAACATCTTCATTTACCTACAAAAAAAAATTTAAAAAAATTCATCTAGCCGTTTCCTCAAATTCAATGAAATAAAGATTACAACAATAAAAACCTGACATGACTCCTCATACCGTAAGGTAAGACGTATTCTACGTCAAAAAGAGACAATAATTGAACTGTCCGAAAATATAAACGGTTAATAACGGCGTGCTACGTGATGAAATGGAAAAGTAGTTTTTTGTGGAAATACCCATATATTTATAGAACTATACAGAATCTATCTCTAACCTAGATGTCTTTGCAGGACAACACTGATTGTTAGCAAATCCTCTGTAAATATTTAAACGAACTATTTTCTGACAAGCAATGCCTCTGACAAAGAGACAAACCATCGTATGATCGCTTTAAAATTTTGATATGGCTAAAAGAAGCAAATTTGCTATCCAAGACTAAATCCTTCAGCGGGAAAATCATACGTTGTAAAAGCAACCTTTAACCCGGTACTGAAAAAATTCATATACCCCAGCCTGTTGAAAAATTACCAGAAATTCACACAATCCCTACCCAGGGATTAGGGCTTATCCAACACCTGTTACTATTACATTTGCCGGACAGGCAAATATTAGCACCGTCAGCGCTCCTCCTAAAACATTAATCGCGGTGGATTACCAGTTCTTATGGTCACGAAACTGGGTAATATTATACCCACATCTTCCTTTGAGAGACATTGATCCACTCATACTCCAGACAGAAAGAATAGGAAGGGACGGATACCTGGAAATAGTGAGTAATTGGGCTTCTATACTAATACTAAACAGGTGTGTCTATGTTAGTTAGAAGTGGCTGTCACTGTTGACATACGTATTCTAATAATGACCATTATTATACCACTGGATGTCATGCTCCATGCCTAAGGCCGCCCTGTAAATAGTTTTGGAATTTGTTAAAGGGCGTTCCAACCATATGATATCCCACCGCGATATTCCAGAAAGTGACTGACGAAGAGACGCACATTAGTCCCTAGTGATCCAATTAGGTCTCTGACAACAGTCCTATGCTCATTCAGCTTAAGCCCGGCGGTCTCTGGTATATCCAACATGAAGTTAAATTGTAGATATATATAATTTTTCACGAAAGTCATGCCAATTGAATAAAATGCACTCTGGCTGGAACGAAACGTCATTACCCCTGTGATACCAATATTTACTCTGACAATCAGGCTGCTCTAAAATCCCTGCAATCTATATTCCTGACTTTGAAAACTACCCACAGCTGTCACACATGTCATAATAAATTGTTATCCACCTCATATGGGTGCCGGAGTACAGGGGAATTCTGGGAGACGATACAGCCAATAATCTGGTGTAACTAGAAGCTACCTTACCTGTTCTACTGAATCTGAAGCATTGCGGTATGCCACTTTCTACTTAGAAAGTCATTCTTACATCCAAAGCTCTCATACTGGCGAAATGACAGATGGTCTGGATGGAACTCCATCAGAGCCTGAGGTATCCATATTCACTCTGACTGTTCGGCGGCTAACTGCTAACCTCTGCAGTCTGTCTTTAATACTTTCAAATATGACCACCACTGCTGTGCATCTCTATATAAGATGATGAATCAGTTTGATATCCAGCTTTTAGTGGGGATGAGCTAGGGAATCTAGGGTCTACCTAATCTATTACACTGGATCTGAAGAATGTGCCATGTCGATATTAAATACGAAGATCACAGGCAGTTGAATGGCACATGGACTGGAGTTAAAAATTGTCGTTCGACAATTTTAGTATCCACACCCAGATAGTACATCTCTACGATTGTAGTTTAGGTGGTCATTGGTATAGGAATGGCTAGCATGAGAGACTCTTGTACACGAGTATGTGGAATCAGTCCCACTCTGAATCACTTTTACATCTTTTTGCGACAGTGACCTCGCATATTAACGGCGACATTATCGTACAATTCGCCATAGAAAAGCTTCCAAAAACATTTTGGGATCCCTATACACGTCTGCGTGCCAATTACAGAGTTTTAAAAATGGAAAGCCTATACCTTACTGATTCCGAAAAGCTCTTTCGTATCTCTTGAAGGCATGTACGAGTAAAAAAAATAAAATAAAATTTTCAAATTGATCCCATCCTACATCCCAGGACAAATTTTCTCAGAATTTTTGAGCTGTGTGGTTTCTATTTTATGACTCACTGATTGGGACTTACAGCTTTACACCGAGTCCGAGCGGTTTTTTTAGAAGCCTTTCGTGGATAATTTAACGATAGAGTCCCCATCTGTAAACGAGTTGGTTGTCGTCGAAAGAAATGTAGGGCGGTCAGAGCAGGGAAGAACCCACGTTCTCGGATACAAGAGTCCCGCATACCAATCGTTGCACCACCGATTGTTACGTAGCATATAATGGCGACTAGATATCATGCAATCGCTTGAGCGAATGTGTTAGCGAGACTAGGGACAATCTTATCCATTCCACTGGATCTAAATCGTCCTTCTTGAAACCAAAGCACTTTGACAGGTAAGTCTTAAGTGGTATGTAGGTACAAAATGTAGCCCCACAACTGATCCCCCAGCAGGTACGAATTTATAACCTACGACGTTAGAAAAATTTGATATCTACACCTAAAAGAAAATTAAGCCAATAGCTGTGATCACTTGTCACTGTTTGAAAGGCAGACTCTTGTCAATACTTAAAATCTCAACTCATGATTTCTGTAGATGCTAAGGAGTGAAAGACAAGGAACAGAGCTCATGTGCTCCTGCCCGGATTTTTATGGGAGGCAATAGGAATAGGAGACAATACTTAGGATTTTAATTAGTTTGTATGTTAGAGACATTGAGGCAGTTGAGCTAAATGATTTTACCAGATTTCGAGGATCACAAATTGGTTCGTCAGGGACAGACACTCGTCTAGAATTGGTATCCCAACTCATGATTTCTGTAGAAGCATATGGTTCTACCCTGCTTTTTATAGAATTATAAGAGAATATTTAGGTCTTGACCTCAAAGCCTCAACCTCAAAATGCTGGAGTTGTTTTTACGCCAACTAGGATATTTTCAGCTTCATCACATCACATTATAAAGCTGCATATGATATCATAGATGTGGTCACCATCTTATTACCCAAGTCATAGAAATGGACTGAGACATTAGCAAGACATAAAAATCTGCATGTCTTTTTCTGCACATGATTGCAGATTCCTGAGGCAGTAGCTACAGTATTCTAACGTTTCAAGGTTATTAACATCATAATATCTTCAGAAATTGTTGAGAACTTTATGAATACTTGTATATGCATAGTAAATGCCCATGATATATAGTACACCATCATGACTTTGCCCACCTTTAACGAGCCACCCTATTTTATATAAAGTATACTCAATACTATATTCGTTTATAATACAGTACAACCGTACGTCGCATCCATAAACCATATTTACCAACTTCACATAGAGCTGGGATGTAGAGGAGAAAGATACATGTATCATATTTTTTCTTACATTACATTAACAGTGCGTTTGAAATGAACGTATAACTCGATGTTTCTTAGTTTCTTAGAGACATTTTTTTATCTAGAAATATTAGATTTAACTGTTAATTATATATCGTCATACGTTTTCAGGTTAGCGACACAACTTTAACTCATTTAAAAAATGTTTACGTTAAATATTCGTCCTTTATTCCTTCAAGCACATACTTATCGGTTAATGTATCCGCGTACAAAAAAAAATTGATTTGCGTCAACACTTGGGTGTTTTTTCATTATGAATGTGGGCCCCTTGAAAGTGTAGCTCAATTAGTTTTTGGGGACATTTTCATTTTACTTGGGGTTCGTCTTCATGTTTTGGGGTCGCCGGCCGCCGATCACATTGCTAACGGATGACGACAATATCAAGTGAAAAAATAATATTCATCATACGTCTTGTATAGTAAACATATTAATATCAATCATACGTTTTGGTATACAGATTTCAATTAGATGTTGTCAGTCTCTTGGGTTATGCGCAAAAATAGAGAACAATATTGTAGCAATAGGCATCGTATAAAACCAGGCGGAATGGGAGTTGCAACTCGACATTCATATAGTGACAAACAAATGAAAATAAACGCCTGGATTTTTTTTGTAGGCTCGGACGTACTCCAATTGTGAGGCCCAATTTGCACTAATTTTTACAGCATTTGGGGCCGTATATCGGTAACATTGGGACGACTGATGTATTGAAATTGAACCATTGAATAAGCCTTGCACGTTGGTTGTGCGGCTTCAATTGTTGCAAGAGTGACATTGTATAAGCCCGCAATACAATATCAATCCGCATAATCTTTCATAAAGTGAATGGACAACGATCCAATTGTTGCGCACGATGACAGGTGGCCTCACTTGGATCTTCTTCGACGACACGTTCTACAGCAGCAACAATTTCTTCAGCACTGTACGCCGTATGTGAAGATGCGTGTTATCATTTAGAGTAAACGAGGTGAGAAAACGGTTCGTCTTAAACCGAATTTATTGTGCTAATGGACGAGTATGTCGACCAAAACCGAAGTACGCGATGCATTTCACAAACGTAGCCATGATTTTCGATATTTGCAGGCATTATTCTGAGCGGCAGCCTTTTTATGATGGAATGCAAATATAAAACACGTGACAGTTTATGAAAATGGTTGACACTGAAAAAAGTGTTGCCAGCTTTAAGTGCTTTTAAATTGGTTCTGGTGTTAAGTCTCTAAAATCAATTGTTGTACCAATTGTTGTTACCTGAAGAATAGCAGGTTTCGTAAAGGCTCACGAGCCGGCTCGCAAAATTTGTCAAATGTGTCTCAGCCGGGAGCCAATATTAATTTTTGGGCTCGCGGCTCCTGAGTCGGCTCTCTCTTTTGCGAGGACAGCAATTGGCTTTCGGCTTGCGAGCTTCGAGCGCGAGCTCCTGCCAGGTGTATTTTATTAGTTACGGTTTTATTTTTGGATTTTTCGGATTTTTTTATTTGAGCGATTTCTAGAAGAAAGTTGATTCAACAAAACCGTTAGAAACCACTAAAAATTCAAGTTATTTTTGCAACTGGTCTCACGGCTTTCGACATATTTGTCTTATTTTATTTCTTCCACATACAAAAAATTCCAAACAAAATTTAATTTGGGGTCGCAGCTCGTGAGCCGGAAGCACAGAAAATATTGGGTACTTTTGCTTAGGTTTGTGTCTAGACTAACATATGTTGGGAAATTTTTTGTTTAATGGGAAGTTTTCTAGGTGGAGCCTGTAACCAATATTTAGTATATCGGGTAGTCCAAGGAAAAAAAAATATTTTCCAAGTGACATGTCAGCGATTTTGATGAAATTTACCTATTCTTGAAAAGGGACGAATTCTAAAAAAAGGTCCCATTTCTTAAAAAAAAACCTTTTCTTCAAAAAAATAACTTCTCTTAGAAAAAATACATTTTCTTACAAAAATTTCTTTTCCTAAAAGTACCTTTTCTTAAAAGTACCGCTTGTTAAAAGTACCTTTTCTTAACAGTACCTTTTCTTAAAAATTCCTTTTCTTAAAAGTACCTTTTCTTAAAAGTACCTTTTCTTAAAAGTACCTTTTCTTAAAAGTACCTTTTCTTAAAAGTACCTTTTCTTAAAAGTACCTTTTCTTAAAAGTACCTATTCTGAAAAGTACCTTTTCTTAAAAGTACCTTTTCTTAAAAGTACCTTTTCTTAAAAGTACCTTTTCTTAAAAGTACCTTTCCTTAAAAGTAAAAATAAATGGTTTCCCATTACATCCCATGAAGGAATCGGGGAGAGCTTCTCACAACCAGTGAGCTGTGCAGTTTCTAGTTTTCACTCATTGATTGGGACCTACAGTTTTACACCGGTTCCGAACGGAATTTTTGAGAAGCATTTTCATGGCTAAATACTCGATAGTGTCGCCGTCACTATGCGAGGTGACCGCCGTCGAAAGAAATTTTAAGGTGGTCAGAGCAGGGATCGAACCCAGGATCTCAAGTACAAGAGGCCCGCACACTACCCATTGCGCCACCGACGGAGCTACCTTTTCTTAAAAGTTCCTTTTTCTAAAAGTACCTTTTCGACCCTTTTCTTAAAAGTACCTATACTTAAAAGTACTTTGTCTTAAAGGTACGTTTACTTAAAAGTACCTATACTTAAAAGTACTTTTTCTTAAAGGCACGTTTACTTAAAAGTACCTTTTCTTAAATGTACCTTTTCTTAGAAGCACATTTTCTTAAAAGTACCTTTTCTTAAAAGTACCCTTTCTTGGAAGTACCTTTTCTTAAAAGTACCTTTTCTGGAAATTACCTTTTCCTAAAAGTACCTTTTCTTAAAAGTACGTTTCTTAAAAGTGCCTTTTCTTAAAAGTACCGTTTCTCAAGAGTACATTTTCTCAATAATAAAATAATACATTTTCTTTTCTTGAGATAAGTAGTTTCTGAAAATAAGTAAATTTTCTTAAAAAAATATGCCTTTTCTAAAAAGAGTACACTTCTTTAAAAAGTAAAAGGTATTTCTTGGTAAAAAGAATCCTACTCTTATGGCTTTTTCTTACAGAAAGCACTTCTCTTAAAAATAGTACCTTTTTTTTAAAAAAAATTCGCTTTTAATAAAAGAAGTACCTTTCTTTAAAAAGGACCTTTTCGGGAAGTATAATACATTCATATTCTTACAAAAAGGACCTAAAAATATACGTTTTAAAAAAAATACATTCTATCATAAAAAATTCTTAAAAAAGGTTATCATTTTGCAAAAATTATATTTTCTTAAAGATCCATTTAAATTATCGTATTTTTCAACGGGCGCTTTAGGCGTGTTGGAATTAACCAGTTTATAATATATAGTGAAAGGAACTTCGTTTAACCGGGTGTCCCCTGACACCTCATGTGATTTTTTAATATCGTGTTTTTTTTTGTGTTTAATGGCTTAAGATTCCTCTCTCACACTTTCTTATCGAACCGAGTATACAATTCTAGAATTTATCCTAGTGAACCCATAGTTAATAGGGTATACAAAGTATCCCTACACCCCTTGGCACCCAACGTATGTGAAACCTTCCGTTACATCCGTTAGTTGACAGCAAACCTAATTGGTTTTTTGGAGAATTAATTTTCTTTCACGAGATGAAGAAGATGACGAAATTGGAAAAACATTCCTTTATACACAAAGGTCCTGTACCATAAGGTCCTTATTCACTCACTCACTCACACACCTCACACTAACAATGGGAGCCATCATATATTTCATATCTTTATGAAACAGTGATGCCAGATGGCTTGACACATTCAATATTAATTTTTTTTTTTTCATATTTAAATAAAATGTTAAAGAAATAATCTTGAGTGCTTTAATAGAATAAGGAGATATTCGAAAAGTGGAAATATTTGAAAACTGGAATGTTGATGCACTGGATTGCTTTAATACTTTATACGCTGTATTTAGAGCAAAGGGATATGTTGGTTTCAAGGGCAAAATTGATAGAAATTAAAGCTGTTGTTCGTTTTAAAATCTTAAATATAAAGGTCGATTCATCAAACTGCGTTAATGCGCTGGAAAAATATTCAACTGCCTTTAAATTGAAATTAATCATACGTATATTGTTTGGAATTAATGCAGTTAAGGGCCAAGATTCGTAATATTTATGAAAGTTTCTGAGACGAATACTGTATGGGATTTTTATAGGTTCCATTAGGGCCTAAATATTTAATTCACAGTAAAATGCATTCTTGAATTTAATGCTAATGAAAAAACTTTAAGACAGGATTGTATATATAACGTACAATTTATACGCCACTAAATTCTATGTTCCACTCTAACTACATTGCTCCTGGTGACAATTTGTGGGTTTCCATTTTATATGGACATAACATGTACACAAAATGTCGCTTAAAAGCCTTCCAACTCAAACTGTTACAATTCATACAAAATGTCCTGGCATACATAGCTGTAACCACATATACTCCTTGCACACAAACACATGCGAATGTGTATTATACGGCGGTCTGAAGTTGTTAATGCCCTTTCACCCTAAAAGGTAATATCGCCTGCTACGATATATGGCAACTGTGTGTGTGTACTTATTTACTTTGCCTTCCAAGAGTACTATGAAAACCAATCAAGTATGTTTGCTACTTTGTATATACATATATTGTACGCAAACATACTCATACATGGGGATGAGTAGATACTCGTACTCACTTATACTTGTCACTTTATGCTTAAAATTCTAATATTCTTAAAAATAGTCAGGCATCAGTTGTTGGTTGTATCAGGTTGGGGTGAGGAGAATACAGCTAATTTAAGAGACTATTTATATTTTTAATATACAAACAAAAACCAGTCAATTTAAATGTTATTTCCGTGTTGGACATTTCTAAACTATAGTGGTTTCATATAACAAAGTATGTAAGTGTAACAAGATCATTGGCGTGTTCTCTCCAGTAAGTAACATGAAGCTTCAAATATAGCTGATACTTTCGGGACGGCTTGCCTGTCCTCTCCTAAGGTTCCAGTCTGATATGCCTTTGAATTCCTTACGAACTGGTTCGATTGTCTTTCAAATGCCACAACATGTTTGCCGAAAATGCCACAACAGTTTATTCTATTGTTCATCCAATTATATGCATATTACCTGCATTGGCAGCAGCTTGAAACTTAAGCTGCTGATTGCCTTTTCCAAATTTACTGCAGCCTTCTCACGTATTTAATTAAAATACACATTTTCCCAATCATTCCTAGACAGGGGAGAGCATCTCACAATCAGTTCCTGGTTTTACACTCATTGATTTTGAACCGACATTTGGGACATGGGACTGACCGTGTAGATTGAAAGTTTCTGATTGCAACTCATTTGGGAGTGGCCAGAAATGATTCCTTCATAGGGCAGTCCAAGCAGCTCACCACTTTCTAGAAATATTTACTGGTCAATGGCTTATCAGAACCCTCCATTAGACTGACAAGGCGAAACGAATGAGCAACCTGATTGATTACGCGATCAACCGCATCACATTTTTTTCTCCAGTTTGTAACTCTCATAAATTCATCAACCTTATCGTCCCGGCAGAGTATTGGTCGTACTAGTTTTTGGTATCCGACGTGTGTGTCTTCCTAAACCTCTGAAGATAATATAACTTAGACAGCGTAATTTTTTAGCTACGTCGATGTCGGGATATAGTTACACCTCGTGGCTCATACGACGTCGTTTTTCACAGTTGTTTCCTATAGGGCCCCACATTTACCAGAAAATTTGTTCCTCAAAGGAAGCCAGTGGCTATTTCATCTGCTTATAATACTGCCGCACAATTTTTCATCATAATGCTGAAAGGATGCCCCATACACTGAGAAAACTAATTATTTGAATAGAGATAGATACAACTACAAATTGGACTGTAGCCACTGAATTGCGGTTGCCACAACCGAATTGATGTTCCCACGATTGCATTTAGTCCCCACGACTGAAATTAGGTTGAAGCAACCTCGCTGAATAATTCATTCGGTTGTGACCAGGGTTCGTATTTCGTGGGTAATGAGTTACCTTGGGTTACCCAGGTTAACCCATTATTATTGCCGTGGGGAATTGGTAGCAGTCGTTTACCCATTACCGACAGGCTATGGGGGAAATAATGCGTAGCTACCAACGAAATCGGGAATTACCCATCAAGATTACCCATTACCCTCAGGGCAATGGGTAAAACAATGGGGAATTACTTATCACGATTACTCATTACCCTCAGGGAAAAAGGCAAAATAATGGGTAGCTACCCACGTCGATGGGTAATGGGTTACCCAGGGTAACCCATCCCCATTTTTGATCGAAAATATCAAAAAATTTGGAAAAATCTCTATATTTCGAAAACGGAGCGTCCAATCGAAAAAATAACCCACTTTTGCTGGTTTCTAAGGGGTTTCCATAAAGTGGTCCAATGCATATGGAAGAATTTTTTTTTCGAAAAATCGCCAAAATACGAAAATCGCTAAAATAAAAAAGTGCCTAAAATTCGTTGCCATATTGGAGACACCCATTGGTTAGAGCCTCCCAAAGAGGTAAAAACATTTTTTATTTTTTCGATTGGACGCAGCGTTTTCGAGTTATAGCCACTTTTTATTTTAGCGATTTTCTTATTTTCTTTTTCGATTGGATTGGATTGGATTGAAATTCTTCCATAGGCATTGGACCACTTTATGAAAACCCCCTAGAAATCCGCAAAAATTGGTTATTTTTTCGATTGGACGCTCCGTTTCCGAGATATAAACATGAGGGCGTTTTAGTGATTTTTTGTTTGAAAAATGTTCCCCCTACCCTGTGGCTAATGGGTATACGTTCATTACACATTCCCCACGACGATGTGTATGGGTTACACATGCGGGGTAAATACGAACTCTGGTTGTGACAACTGAGTGGTTAATTATATACGTTCTGCCAACTAATTTTTTTACAATTTCGGGTGCAGCAAACGAATTTGGAAATAGTTCGGACGTAACATCAGAAATTGTTACCGATTTAAGTGCAACAAGCGAGTTTGATTTCAGTTTTGTTGCAACTCCAAAATGTGGATTAAAATCAGTCCCAATTACCGAATTTACCCTCAAGTTTAAGGGTTTAAGACAAATTCGGTCACTGTAACCGAATTTTATCTTTAATTATGTGGGTCCAACCAAATTCATTTTCAATTCAGTTACCATAACATAATTCTTTATATTTCAAACCGGACGTTTAAAGTTCTAAAAACAGATATTATATTACAAAAGTTAAAGAGTGCACAATTTTTGATGTCGTGGTAAAATCAAGACTTTTTTGTTCTTATTAAGAAAAGTAAGTAAACAAATTTTTCATCATGGATTTTCCGGTAGATCCTCGTGTTTTGCAGAATATGCCCCCATTTCACATTCTGCAGTTCAAGCATCTATCGACAGTTGAGACGAGGTATCCTTAGTCAGCACATAGAGCGGTCGAATTGTTGGGTCGAGGAACTAAATACACAAGCAAAACACGTCAGAATTAGTGCAGTAACCCATGATGGCCTGGACTTCAAAACCATGGTATATAAAATGCATTTTTTTTCCTTAAAGTTTACCTCATATAAAGTGCATTAGTTCTTCGGTTTGTAAATATACATATATGAGGACTAGCTGACCCGGCAGACGTTTTCCTGCATAATATTTCAAGCGATTTGTATGGGAGGTACCACGCCCCTTTGTCCAATTGAACCGAATAGTAAATCTAAATCACCCAGGGCGCCTCCCAAACTCATATAAACAAATTTATTCAAATCGGTCCAGAAGTTTAGGAGGAGTTCAGTCACAAACACACGTGTAGTAGAATTATATATATAAAGATATAGGAAAATGAGTCATCAGTAAAACCTTAAACAATTCTCACCAAATGCGTTTTTACTTAATATATACAAATTTCAAAATTTAGTTGGGACACCGTTTAAACTCGGTTGTGACAACCTCCAATTCGGTTGTATCAACCTCCAATTCGGTTGTGACAACCTCCAATTCTGTTTTGACAAACTCCAATTCGGTTGTGACAACCTCTAGTTCAGCTGAGGCAACCTCTGATTTGGATGTGGGAACTTCTAATTCGGTTGAGACAACCTTTGATTCGGCACTGATGCTTGTGATTCTGACAACATCCAAGACGGTTGTGACAACCTCCAATACGGTTGTGACAACATCTAATTCAGCTGTGACAACTTCTGGTTTGGCTGTGGAAACCTTTAATGCGGTTGAGACAACCTTTGATTCGGTTGTGATGCTTGTGATTCTGACACCCTCTAAATTCGGTTAAGACTAATTCTAATGTACGAGTATCTGTCGAATTTTTCTGTAGGTGTAGGACCAGGCATAAGTCAAGGCTTGTTATTTAAAAAAAGACCTCTAAGATATTTACCTGGTGCTTAGAAGGATAATAACGTAGAAGATTTCCCTGTCCCTTCGTGGGCTGAAATGGTGTGATAATTGTTTTTATAACGCGGTTTTGTCTTCGGCTGAAGTAGACTCAGTATCGACATAAAGATTCGCAAGAACTTTCGAAATAAAATGTGCGATTTCCCCGTTTATTAGTGAGAAATTCTAATTTTAATTCACAAAACTCTTAACTTAGCTCGAGTTACAGGTGCGGTGGCTGTTGATAACGAGTCGGATTGGTATCGGTCGAGTCGGACGTGTTCGGTCGTAATTCGGCCAGCGTTGGTGTCATTAATTAAACGGTGCTGAAAACCAAACTCGGGTTAGAGGTGCGTCGGAAGGGATCGTGTTCAGGTTGCTTGCACGGTGGTTGCAGATAATGGCCGAAGACTTTGAATTTTAGGTTTATATAAAGGGTTTTTCAATAAGAGCGCTACAAAAGTTTTTTTTTAAATAAAACAAAACCGGTTATAGATACCAATGAAATTCTTTATTCCTGTGAAAGTACGTTCGATGCCATTATGTATGGAACTCGATTTCTTTTGCATGGCCACCACGGGCACGTTTGCAGAAGTCCAGACGCTGAACCCAATTTTCGACGGTTTTCATGCATAAATCGAATTTCATCAATCGTCGCTGGCTTGTTGGCATAGACCATAGACTTGACGTAGCCCCTCAGGAAATAATCTAACGGCGTCAAATCGCACGACCGAGGCGGCCAATCGACTGGGCCATTTCGTGAGATAACACGTTCACCAAACGTGGTTTCCAATAAATTGATTGTGGCATTCGATGTGTGGCTTGTGGCGCCGTTCTGTTGGAACCACATGTCCTCCAAGTCCATATTATCCAATTGGGGCCAAAAATATTCGGTTATCATTGAACGGTAGCGATTCGCATTCACAGAAATGTGCCGGTTTTGATCATCACGGAAGAAGTACGTCCCAATGACGCCGCCGGCCCATAAACCGCACCAAACCGTAATTTTTTCGGGATGCAATGATGACTCATGGATTACGTGTGGATTGCTGTCTGACCAATTATGCATATTTTGCTTATTGACGAAGCCATTCAGCCAGAAATGAGCCTCATCGCTGAAGATGATTTTCCGATGAAAATCCGAATCATTTTCAAGTTGTTGCTCAGCCCAATTCACGAACATACGCGAACATACGGCGCTTATGGTGGTCAAGCGGCTTCAGTTCTTGCGTCAATTTGATCTTGTAAGGATGTAGGCCAAGATCTTTTCGCAAAATTCGCCACAACGACGTCACAGAGATGCTCAATGCTTGAGAACGACGTGTGGGAGACACATTTGGGCTTTCTTGAACTGAAGCTTCAGCGGCAGCAATGTTCTCGACACTACGGGCATTTCTTTGTCTCACTGGCACGGGAACATTTTGTACTGTGCCTGTGGATTCAAATTTTTGCACTAGACGCTCAATTGTTGATCTGGTAGGACGATTATGACGACCATAAATTGGACGTAGCGCTCTTAAAGTTGAGGCCACTGACTCCAAATTTCGGTAGTAAATTTTAATAATTTCGACTCGTTGTTGGCTCGTATATCTTTCCATTATGAAATGGCAAACCTTACTGAAGAGAAATGTCAAAAGAGCAGGAAAAAAATATGGCGACGTTTGCTGTCCCTATCGATTTACTTTTGTAGCATCTCTGTTGAAAAACCTTTTATTCACAGATCGAATTGTTTGAAAAGAGGTTGTAACAACCGTAACATTGCAATTGAATTGAGGTAGTCGTGACCGAATTTAGTCCCCATATCTTAAATTCGATTGAAGCAACCTCTAATAGGTTGTGGCAGTATCTATTTGGGTTGGCATAACTTGTGATACGGATGTAATGATACATAATGTGGTTGTGGAAATTTCTAAATTCGGTTACGGATAATTCGGTTATTTTTTCTGTTTGTGTACATAAGCTTTAATAGTCTGTTGGTTTTGACGTAACCGAGAATAAACGACGGAGGAGATCGCGCTCTGGTTAATGGTGAGGACGTAAGGGAAATGCCTTTACTGATAGACGTCGAGTTGTCGGCTTCTACGAGTAGATGAATGTCGACATTCAATTCTGGAGAGGTATGTATAGGTTTCTAATGATTTATGAAACGAGAGGCAAAGTCTTCATACAAGCAAAGGTTTAAGTTTCACGGAGAGCTACAACTTTGTACAAACTAAAGGGCAGAACTCACAAAAAAAGGTGCAGATACTCCCGAGGAGTAAAGCTGTGGTACATGCAAATGTGAAGTGACTATGTTCACGAGGAGCAAAGGGTTCGTAATCCCAAAGCAGAGGAGCCTATAGGTGGTAAATGTGCTGAAACTCACCAGCAGTAAAGCCTTTGTATAAATAAAGATTAAAAACAACACACTTGTAAACTATGTACAAATAAAGTGTAAAGTCTTGGTACCAATTCTAGTGCAGATTCCACCAGGAGCAAAACCTGCATATAAGGAAAGATGAATAAAGTTGAGCAACTCATAGTACTTATGTAAAGCTGTCGCATAGGTCCTTTTCGAATTAGTAAGGTTGGATGAGCTGTCCATAACTTGACAATGAACTACATATCGGATGTGTGAACGAACACTACATTAAGTGGCAGTCCATCACTTATACAGAAGTTGACATAAATTTAATGAGAATTGCAAAGACCACATTAAACACTGTTTACATCAATACTCGTATTTTGGTGTAACCTGGTGAATTCACATCTGCCATTTGGAATGTTGTTCGAATGTACTATTTTTGGGGCAAGAATGTTAAGTATTGTATTAGTGTAGTATTTTATTATTACATGATAATTTACAGAATTTCAATATTTATATGTGTCATCACGTTATAGGAGTTCAGTGTCGTTCTGCGACGAAATAAATAACAGCCTACCAGTAGCATTAAGTTGCATTATGGTTTCGTACCATTTCTTCCTTCTTAGTATTTTGATGGCTGCTTGCTCATCAGTGCTATATATGCACTTATTCGTAACGGCGTAACATGGTCGAAAGGGGTTGCAGGTCAGACATATACTTTACATTCCTCTTACATCGAGATACACTCAAATCAAGTTGTTAAACCTTTAATTAACTGTCTGGAAATTTCTAGAACCCAGTAGTCTTTGTTTTAAAATCGAATCTGGGTTTCAGATTTGACCTGAGGGACTCTTAAATTCATTGACTTACCAGTGAATAATGCAAAGACTTTTGCGGTACATTATTCTACTGATATTTGGAAGGTCCCTGCGGCATATCTTTTGTATGACAATATATTTGTTCGCGCATGACGAGGAAGAATACAAGCATTATCGGGCAGATGAGCCAGCCATTCATTCGAGACCTAGGAGACCAGCTTTTAACCCTAGGATAATCGAATGAATTATTTATTTTGGAGTTCATAAATCAACACTTCCACTTCTAAATTACGGTACATTATTCCACAGGGCAACTATAACGTGAAATCTATAACAAAAAAAGCTATACCGCAGGATAAATATAACTCAGTGATATAGTAACAACTCGCCCCACAAGCTCTACCACAATGTTAGTGTGCAAGAGGAAAAGAAGAACATGGAGGAAACAAAGTTTCTGCTCTTGTGTTGGAATTATGGACCTTCAGTGTGTGTTGGTGCTTAGGAATTTTCGATCGATACTAATTCTCATATGGAAATTGCATATTTGAGGTTGTAACGGATTTTTCAACAGAGACGCTACAAAAGTAACCCGATAGGGACAGCAAACGACGCCATATTTTTTCCCGCTCTTTTGACATTTCTCTTCAGCAAGGTTTGCCATTTCATCATGGAAAGATATACGAGCCAAAACCGAGTCGAAGTTATTAAAATTTACTATCGAAATTTGGAGTCAGTGTCCTGAACTTTAAGAGCACTACGTCCAATTCATGGTCGTCATAATCGTCCTACCAGATCAACAATTGAGCGTCTAGTGGAAAAATTTGAATCCACAGGCACAGTACAAAATGTTCCCGTGCCAGTGAGACAAAGAAATGCCCGTAGTGTCGAGAATATTGCTGCCGCTGAGGCTTCAGTTCAAGAAAGCCCAAATGTGTCTCTCACACGTCGTTCTCAAGCGTGGGGCATCTCTGTGACGTCGTTGTGGCGAATTTTGCGAAAAGATCTTGGCCTACATCCTTACAAGATCAAATTGACGCAAGAACTGAAGCCGCTTGACCACCATAAGCGTCGTATGTTCGTGAATTGGGCTGAGGAACAACTTGAAAATGATTCGGATTTTCATCGAAAAATCATCTTCAGCGATGAGGCTCTTTTCAGGCTGAATGGCTTCGTCAATAAGCAAAATATGCGTTATTGGTCAGACAGCAATCCACACGTAATCCATGAGTCACCATTGCATCCCGAAAAAATTACGGTTTGGTGCGGTTTATGGGCGGGCGGCGTCATTGGGCCGTACTTCTTCCGTGATGATCAAGACCGGCACATTACTGTGAATGCGAATCGCTACCGTTCAGTGATAACCGAATATTTTTGGCCCCAATTGGATAATATCGACTCGGAGGACATGTGGTTCCAACAGGACGGCGCCACACAGCGAATGTCACAATCAATTTATTGGAAACCAAGTTTGGTGAACGTGTTATCTCACGAAATGGTCCAGTCGATTGGTCGCCTCGGTCGTGCGATTTGACGCCGTTAGATTATTTCCTGTGGGGCTACGTCAAGTCTATGGTCTATGCCAACAAGCCAGCGACGATTGATGAAATTCGTACGAATATCGAACGTGAAATTGCAGCAGTACCGGCCGATTTATGCTTGAAAACCGTCGAAAATTGGGTTCAGCGTCTGGACTTCTGCAAGCATGCCCATGGTGGCCATACAAAAGAAATCGAGTTCCATACATAATGGCATCGAACGTACTTTCACAGGAATAAAGAATTTCATTGGTATCTATAACCGGTTTTGTTTTATTTAAAAAAACTTTTGTAGCTCTCTTATTGAAAAACCCCTTATATATTCGATTGATGATCTCAATTCAGACACAGTAATTAGGCATCTGATGATGAACTTGTCACTGAGTTCGAATCTGATTCGAATCAATCTCGTGTGTGTGGTTATCTAAATTGTCTATTATTCCAAAAATTGTTCATATTAGAAAAATGTTCTTGATTAGTATAAATTGGTATTAGTATGAACCTTTCAGACATCGGTCATAAATATTCAAATTTGATAACGTGTTTGTAGTTTGTCGCAAAAATAGAATACTTGCGTCCAAACATATTGTATTTGCTCTTCCACATTACATGTTGGAGACACTATGATTAATAGGTAATAATATAAGTTTTTGCTACACAAATATGGGTCTGTTTGAAGAGAATAACAGCGTGACAGCCAATAGAAGATCACAAAATCAACAGATTTTAATTAGGAAGACAACGCTTTCAAACTTGCACATTAGGGTTAGTCACTTTTTTAACTTTTTGGATATCACAATGATCTCGCAATTTGGTATAAAGCATAATTTTTTTTTAGATTTTTAAAATTTAAGATTTTTTTGTTTTAAACTTTTAATGGGGCTGTTATTACGAAACCGTGACAGTCGGTGGTGCAATTGGAAGTGTGCGCGCCTCTTGTACATGAGATCCTGGGTTAGATCCCTGCTCTGACCACCTTAAAAAAATTTCTTTCGGCGACGGTCACCTCGCATAGTGACGGCGACACTAACGAGTATTTAGCCATGAAGAGGCTTCTCAAAATACCGTTCGGAATCGGGGTAAAAAGTGTAGGTCCCAATCAGTGAGTGAAAAATTAGAAAGCGCACAGCTCACTGGTTGCGAGAAGCTTCCCCAATCCCTTCATGGATGTAATGGGAAACGGTTTTTTTGTACGCTCATTATGAACCTGTTGTTTGATTAATAATTGGTCATTCATTTTCCGACATATGGCATGAAATTTGTCTAATGAACAGTTTTGATCAAACTCTACATAAAAATCACTATATCTGGAGAACTAAATGACCATTTATTGAGCGAACAACAGATTCATGATCAGAGTACCAAACCTAACTAAGAACCACCAATTGAAAATGTAAATCGAAAACAACAGAGCGACCGCGACCTGTTTGTTTGAATGCTGGCAAACAACTGCATAAAAAGCAATATTTAGCTCACTGAAATAATTGCTTTAGTTTTGTCATCAACAGAGCGACGACAAAAAGTATTGAATAGTATAGACAACTTATTGCACTCTTTTCCGCTCTCATGTAGAGAGTCTGAGTAAAAGGGAATACACGAGTCTTATTCTCTTTATAGAATATTTCAATATATATGCACCATTTCGATAATATTATTACATAAAACAATACAAAAAGCATAAATGTTTCAAAAGTCATCAATGTTACACATTAAAATTATGAATGGACCAAGTTGTGACAAAAAGAGAGTAATACGTTTTGAATCATTCGCCAGATGTCGCCAGTGCTTTTGGGTCATACAATTCGTTCCACGAGTTCTCTATACTATACAATACTCTTTGGCGGCGACGACCTGTTTCAATATCATCATACTTATTTTTAGGCAGTGACTATTGTTTTACAAAACCACGTATGTGATGTTAACGCTGCGTGTTGTTTGCATCTGTTCACTTTGACAGATTGCCCTACCCGTTCCTATAGATGTTAACACATCAACAATTTTTTTATATTTTGAAAATTACAAACAAATTAAACGGAAAATATCTGGCTTGAGTAAAACTAATGGCATTTGGTGCGGAAGGTTTTTTGCAATAGCAAAAATGTAAATACACAGTTGTTCATATTTTTACAAGCCCTATATCATACTCCGAGGGCATTCGCCGCAAAAAAAATGTGACTAACCATAATGTACATGGTTCCGGCAATATGTTGCTGAGCCCATTTTTTTCAACGTGTATATTTGGTACATACATATACTTACTTACAAACATTGTTTTCATGGATTGAAGAATCGCTGCTTTTTGATGTCATTGATGACCGTCACGTTTCTGTTTCCAGGAGTTTTCAATAAACAACGCCGTATTTGGGTCGCAATAAAATATATTATAACATATTAATCAATCTCCAGCATGTAATATTGAAAACAATGTGTTTGGACACAAATATACTATATTTGCGAAAAGCTACAAACATATTGTATTTGCACCCAAATAAAAAACTGATAAATTTTCCAGCGTGTTCCGGCCGGTCCTTACTCTGAAATTCAATTTGCAATTCAACGTTTTTATTCACTTAACAAATTCCGTAACTTCGTCTGAACAAATTGTTCGAGCGGCTCTCCTCCAGCAGACGGAAATTTGTTCGCAGTGAAATATAAATAGTTTGCTTTACTCGAAAAATATGTTTGTCGCAGACATTATAAGTCAGTCAATCTTTCCACGACATTCAACAGAAAGGATGAGAGACTAATTTGTCTATAGTTCTAAGGAGATTCATGACTTGATTACCTTGAGTTGAATATAAAATTCACAAGTAGAATCATTCACTTATCTGGATCAAATGGTAGTCTGAGACAAGCCCTGTATGCGTCCTAAAGATCGGGAGTGATAAAGCTAGCAAGCTTTTGCAGCACAACTGTGAATATCCCATCTGGACCTGGGGATTTAAAAGGCGTAATTCAAAACAGTTTTTTTTTTTTTTTTTTTTTCAATTCAATTCATTTATTTTCTCGTGGTATATCAGAAACAGAAAAAACTGTTCTACATCGAGTATCATCTCAGATTCTTCTACAGTTCGTGGAGTGAGGTTTCAGAATGAGATCAAGTGTATCAGCTCTACAGTAACTCTATGACCTGTAATGAAGCGAAGTACCATGACGTCTGTGGATAACAATCGACACAAGCATGCTGCGTCATTGACTAGGGTGAACAGTAAACAATCTGTAATTTAATGGTGTTTGGCAATGACTTACCCTTTACAGGCAAGGAATTTAGTCGAAGCCACTGTGTGAACTTTCACAGTTTAAGTCTACGTTATCTTTCATGAGTTTGAGAGTATTTCAATACATCGAATATTCTCCAAGGATATTGAGATTACAGATATTAGTGTGAAGTATATAGGGCGAGGGCATGTATAGCTCGAACCGAAGTATAAGTACTTAAATTTCTGGATTATTTTAACTAAGATATTTATTTTCTTTAATGAATTTTATCCTTTCTTTGCAGGTGTATCCTTAAACACCCCTATTGAACCAGGTATTTAAAATATAAAAATTCCAAGCACTGATATATTGTCTAACACACTCCAAAAACATCTCAGATATTATTTAAATTTTATCAGGTTTTTAAAATTTCTTAATCTCAAACTTGTATTTTGTTAAACCCAAATACATATGTATAATTTAACATCCTGACAAATATAAATACATAGCAGAAAGGTCACCACAAAGGTTGCTAAAACCTCCAATTTTACTATTTGACAGATTATTACAAAACTAAACCATAACTTATAATTGCGTGATTTCATAAGACAAATTTCTTTAATGTTTAAATATGAGAATGTTTCAAGGGACTGGCAGCTTTTCACTGTACACACATACAAATCCTTTCTAAAGCAAAGTCCTTTCCTGAAATATCTTACACGCTAAATCGCAACCTTATATTAAAAAGACAAATGTTTGAAAGTCTGCGAAAGGTAACGGGCAGGTGCTGTAGTTGCCTGGTTGTATCTTTGGACTTCCTTATTCGGCGTGGGGGGAAGATGCAGGAAGCAAGATACACGCAAACTTTAAAAGTTGTCGTTTGCGTAAAGGAAGATGTTTTATTTTTATTTGGGTTTCTACTTCTTTATATATGTTTGCATTAGAATGGCTCGTGTTTGGTCATTATTTTACAGAGTCGACAATGATGAAAATAAATTGATTATGGTTTCAGTTAGACTATCTATATGGGGTATTAACCCATTTTCTACCACTAACCGATTCCGTTGAGATAACTTAATGATATTTTGTATGGTGGCTATTGAGGCTTCAAAAATCACAGATCTGAAAGATTTGAGTCCCTAAGGTGCCTAGGTTCCTGGAAATCAGGTGTTACAACGGTCGATTAGAGGTATCTTAGGTTTGAAAATAAAAAGAGAAGAATCCAGTTTTTGTGAGGAATTTTTTTGTAATTTATTGTTTCTATCAAACACATAATCGTACTCATGTTTTTCCAGGCACTGGAGCGAAGGTAGCTTCTTATCCGGTTTATTTTTACTATTCCTTTGACTTTTTTTGTGGTACGCAAATGAAGATCAGCAATTCTCAAGCGATTGGATCTTGCTGTCCCAATTGCTCGAAACTTGCGCTCATTTAACAAACAGAATAGGTAATATGACAGCGCAACAAATTTAAAACTACAGATGTTCCTAAGCCAATCTGCTTACTGTATGGAGTTGCATTGCCAGCATACGGCACAGCTTCATATAAATAGCCTGTATCCGAACATAGACACCAGTTTTTGAAACCAAACCGAATTGGCTTTCCCCGAATAAACATTTTACAGTTGTGCCTGCCGAAGTATGGTACCATTTGCTCATCGATCGATAATGAGTAGTAAAAATACAAAACTGTTTATATTTGACATTCAGGTCATCAATTAGAGGTCTGACTTTGGCAAATCGATCAGTGGTGTCAATACATATTGGTGTTATCCATCAAATGAAATACCTTTTTGATTGTCGTAAATTTATGACGCGACATTGCTTGCTTCACAATGGGAATGCCGAAATCTTGTTTCTCAGATCAGCATAGTTGAAGTTGCGGAAGTGAATGATAGCCAGAAAATATCTGTATTCCAAGAAAACGGAACATTTCTTCCGTCGTAATCTGCAGTACAACGTGGAGTTGTACCTCTTCTCATAAAGAATAAAAATTGCCAACATTCAAAATCAAAATAACTTCATCTTCAAGGTCAAAATCTCCAAAAACTTTAAAAAAAATGGATTTTTTTTACCTTTTTTCCCCTGTCCAGGTCCATACATAGGTAGCAATCCGTTCAAAATTCAAGGAAACAATCAACTACAAAAATGTTCGTATATTGTGTGCTGCGTCCCTTGTTGCGTATGATGACCTTACTACTTTGCCTGTGCTGCTGCGGTCGGTAAGATAACATAGTATCTCAATTTTGAAGTAAACGGTGTTAAGAGGCATTCCTAGGAAGTTAATATGTTCTAAAAAGTTGTTTATTGAGATCCTAGGTAAAGTTTTGTAGTTGTTCGTTTAATTGAATTTGGAACGGTTTGCCACCTATGGACCTGAATAGGGGAAAAAAGTTAAAAAAAATCGAACTTCTTAAAGTTTTTTGACATTGAAGATGAAGTTTTTTTGATTTTATATGTTCACAGTTTTTGTTATTTATGACAAGGGCTACAACCTTTCCTCAGAGAGTATATAAACATTCTAAGTGATTTCCGAGATATAAGCCTGACAGAATGATCACTTTTTTGCAAGAATGACACCGAGGCCTCAAATTTTTGGGGGTCCATAAAAACAAAGTGCATGACTGTGGCAAAACTGGGAGACACGGGTCTTTTGTTTTTTGGTCTATTATCACGTAGTGGTGTCCGTATATGCTTATATTTTCATGACTTAAAAAATTACACACAGGGAATTTTTCACTTATTCGGCTACCTAAACGCAACATTAGCGCTACGTAAACGGTGTTAAGAATCATTCGTATTCATATGTTCTAGAAAGTTGTTTACTGAGATCTTAGGTACATTTCTGTAGTTGATTGTTTCCCAGAATTTTGAACGATTTGCTACCTATGAAACTGAACAGGGAAAAAGGTAACAAAAAATCCAATTTTTTTTAAAAAATGTATTCTTTATGACAAGAGCTACAACTTTCCCTCAGAGTGTAAATCAAACTTCCGAACGAATTGTAAGATATGAGCCTGACAATATGATCACTTTTTTGCAAAAATGACACAGAGGCCCCAAATCTTTGGGGGCCCATAAAAAAAAGTGCATGACTTTGGGCAAATCTGGGAGACAAGGGTCTTTTTTTTTGGTCTTTTATCACGTAGTGCTGTCCGTATATGTTCATATTTTTTCGTGTTGTATACAAATTTTCAGGTGAAAAATGGCGGGGTCGATTTTGAATTTATTTCCATGGTTTCTTGGCAACATTTTCTTAGAATTTGCCGTCGATTACGTTTCTGCTGTACTCGTGGTCGTGTTGTAACATTAATTTTGAATTGTAAAGCGTAAAGCTTTCACACACCTCTCGAATGCTAATGCGAAGACTCGATAAGGTAAACCTTTTTTAATATTAGGGCGGCCCTCTCAACATTCGCAGAACTTATTTCAATAGAAATATTAATTAAAATACATAAATTAAATTATGTTTAAAAAAATTGAACATAATATTTTTTTTTAAACGGACTTGAATCAAATGCCGTTGGTAAATATAAAAATTACAGCAGACAGTTGTCCGAGGCCTTCGGCCAACAAATGAATTTATTGTTATATATGTTTACTGTCTTATCGGATGGCGTATTCTACGTTAAACTTAATGGCCGTGTCTCTGACACAGCCTGCAGGGATAGTCCGAAGGCCTCGGACAACTGTCTGCTGTAATTTTTTAGAAAAGGTGCTATTTTTAAGAAGAAGTACTTTCTGTAAGAGAAAGCTATAAGAGTATGAAGTTTTTTACAAAGAAGTACCTTTTTTTATAACAGGTACTTTTTAAAGAAGTGGTACTCTTTTTTAGAAAAGGTTATTTTTTGAAGAATATGTAATTACTTTCAGCAAGGCTACTTATCTCAAGAAAAAAAAAGGTATTATTTTATTTTTACGAAAAGGTACTTTTAAGAAACAGAATTTTTTTAAGAAAATTTACTTTTTTTAAGAGAAGGTATTTTTGGTGAAGAAAAGATTTTTTTAAGTGATGTCCATTTTTTTAGAATTGGTCCTTTTTTCAAGAATAAGTAAATTTTTAAGAGTAGGTACGTACCTCAAGAAAAGTTATTTTGTTTCACAAAAAAGGTACTCTTTAACAAAATACTTTTTTAAGAAAATGTACTTTTTTTAAGAAAATTTTAATTTTTTAAGCAAATGTACTTCTCTAAGATTAGGTATTTTTTGTAAGAAAAAGTACTTTGTTTAAGAATATGAATAGGTATTTTTTTGAGAAAATTTCCTTGTTTTTAAGAAAAGGCACTTATTTAAGAAAATATTCCTTTTTTAAACTTCTCTCACTTTGTCATTTCTAAATTTAGTTTTTATTGTGTTCAAAACTACAATATATACTAAATATTGATTACAGGCTCCACCTAGAAAACTTCCCATTAAAAAAGAAATTTACCAACATTTGTTAGTCTAGACACAAACCAAAGCAAAAGTAGCCAATATAGTTGATAATACTGGGTTGTAGGATAATAGTGTTAACAAAAGTTGTTTAACTTGTTTTCATTTAGATAAGGATCTTCGTTTCAAAAACAGCCAAAGCATCACAGCCAGTGTTGCTAATCCCCGCTGAACGCTGGTCACGTGTGGAGCTTTTACTTTTAATAAGCCCGGTGTTTATTAGGTCAAACAATGCCTGAAAAAAAATCAAATTTTAAAATTTCAACTCCAGATATATCGATAACTAAGATAGTTATCGATAACTTACTTTTGAAATATTATGCTTATTTGGAGGTACCTTATAAAACTTAGATATCAGATTGAGGGACCTTGGATGACGGACCTCGGATTGGCACTGTCTTGTTTTTAAATCGTCTGAAATCGGAGCACGTTAGCGGATTATTGTATCCTTCGTTTACAAATAGCTACGGCCGCGGCTAAATATCGCCCAAGAATCCATCATTATATGAATTTAAGCCGAACTAAGGCAATGCAATAAGAAGTAGCAGCGGCTTATTTCTAACTGTGTGCGCCGACAATATCGGCGGCGGCGCAAAATTAAAACTATCGAATGCGGCGGCGTGCCGAGTCGGCTCCAATCTCTCGCAATTACTTACTGTCAGAGGCTGCTGGAATCGTAGTTGGCATGCGTAGTTGGCTGTTGAATGCTAGAGTACTAAGATATTAATTTAGGTATTTCATTAAGCAAACCACCCACTTGTCATTTATGAGCATAAACACCAGCAATCGTTGATATTGATTGTCGTTTTATCGCCCTTCTTGATACCAAATAAGAAAGTAATTGAAGTTGTTCCCATCACTATCATGTTCACAAAATTGTAGACTAATATTTTTTCAAATTCATCAACCTGATAAAAAGTTATCGGTAAAGCTCATGCTCATGAATGACATGTCTTTTGTTCGCTTTAGCTTTTACACATCGTAGGAAAAATATGAAATACTTGTCACCCTATTTCATATAGAACATGTCCTGCTTATATTAAGTTTAGGTATTGGGAAGTTTTTACTTTCAACTGCAATAAATCATAAACACAGCAACGAGGACCACAAGGAGTTTTGGAACACTTTGTTGGTACGCCAGGATTCTTGTGTTTTTTTCGTCCATTTTTTGTTTGTTGCTAGTGCTGCTGCTGATATTGTTGTTGCTGTTATTGTTGTTTGTAATTTTCTGGCATTGTTTTGTAAGACAACACTTCCTGAGTTTACCTTCTCGCCCGACGTACTGGCATCATAAATTTCTTGAGTTAACACAATTTTATACGCGTCCTTTATCCCGCATTGTCTGTCCTTCTCTATCGTTCGTTCTTGTTTCTACAAAGCCATAGCCAAAGAAAATGGCAACCAAAAGCACTTAGCTGGGTACCAGCAGCACATCTTTGGTCCTAAGTTCCTGCCCAATTGCTGTGGCTCTGGTCCTGAAATACTATATATCATATATATTTAGTATCATAGTATATACTTATATATAAAATACCTACACACATACTAGCTAGCAAATATGCGTAGGCATACGTATCTAGTGGGGTGGGGCGTAAGGACATCTTAAGGAATTACGCGAAATCCTTAAAACAGCCACCCGATGTTTCAACATCATTTAAGGAATTGCCAGCAATTTGCAAGGATTTTCTCGCTGATTTGTGCGAGAGTGGGGTGGCTCTCAACGCATTATGTTTATGTATATGGGGGAATAATCTTTCGAATTTATATGCAGAGGAAACATAAAGTTTAAGCTTTAACTTGCGTCTTACGGTTGGTCCTTTTCAAGGATATCATGTGGTGGCACAAGGCGCTGCTGATTCTGTTAAACATGTTGTTGCTGTAGCTGAGAATGATGATGATGATGATGAGGATACTAATGCTAGTGCTGCCTGTTGTGAGTGTTTTGGCAAATGAGTGGGGAACATAAAATCCTGCAAAGTATGTCCTTAAAAACATTTTGATTCTGTTTGTTTTTGAGCGCTTGGAAATTATGTTTACTTAAGATTTTTAGGATAATTTCTCCGCTCCCTTTCTTATTTCGATGCTGGGTGCTTGACTGGTTGGTTGGTCTTCATGTTCGTGTTCTTCCTTCTTTGTGTCCTTTCTCAAGTAGTCCTTTTCTTACTTGTTCAGTTCGGGCTTTTTTGTTCCACAAAGAGATGTCGTCGGCGTCTGTGTGTCATCATGCAGCGCGGGGATTCAGTTGGGTATGGAGTAGTCTTAAGTCTTTTCTAGACATAAATAGTCATTAGAGAAATTAATTACAAACGGAAATTTATTAGTTAATATTTCATTGCGAATTTCTGTATTCCAAAAAAGTTTTTGAATTCAGGATGTGGAACATCAACTAGCGGCAGGAAGTCATAGGAATTAATGTAGACTAAATGCATTTTTATTGGTAAAAGCTTTTGTAGGATACAATTAGTTATAAGGAAGCATTTGACTTTAGGAAATTATGAGTAACAATTAAGAATCGCTAAATGAGTCGGTTATTAATATGTACCTACACTAATGGGGAATCATACACGTAAAGAAAACACATTTACAGCTACATTAACGTAAACAATTTTGCCCCAAAACTATATCGTTTGCTTGTTAGTCCCATGGTTGGCCACTAAAGTTAATACGTTTCCCGCAAGTGAACAAATTTTATGATAAAACTGGCTTCTTTTGTTGTAAACAAATTTTGATATGCCCCAAAAATTTGTATTATTTACTTCTACGAAAACTGTTTAATATAAAGGGAAAGTGAAATCTGTCATTATTTGTTGTTTGGATGCAAACATAACACGTGTTTGCAGCTTGTCGCAAATATAATATACTTGTGCCTAAACGCATTGTGTTTGCTATTCAATATTACTTGTTTGAGACACAATGATTTAAATGTAAAAACAAATGTGTTGGCGTCCAAATATATCTGTGTTTATGATACAACTACAGCCGTGTTTGTTGCACTGTTTATGCTCTCTCGAGAGCAAGAGAATAAAAGAGGGGCAAAGAGTTTGTATCTGTATTTTTGCATTATTTTATCAGTCAGTGTGTCATAAATATTCCTGAATGTGCATGTAAATTGTAGATGAATTCAGTGTTTCTTATTTTGGCTGATGTATAGCGTTTTAATTTCATATATTCAGTCGTCAATGGTTCATCGGACAGAGGATATCAACAGCGTTTGATCAGTAAAAAAAAAATAAATAAACGCTCGGATGGCTAAATGGTTTGTGATGTTGCTTTGATTTTTGTGAATCTGTTTCGTATATATTTATGTGTCCTACCAAAGAGAGAAAAGATTTTGAGGAGAGAAACTGGAAAGGTCAACAACATGAATCCCTTTTTCTACCTAAGCCTCTACTGAAAAATCGGAATGGCAGATCATTTGTGAAATATAATAAAAAAAACACAAGTAATTAATACACGCTTGTCTTGCATGAACTAGATTTGTATACAAGTATAATGTTTGTGTACCAACGGAGAGTGATAACCAAGCCATAGTTGAAACCTTCTGAAACAAAAACGTGAGAGATAACAAAGAAAGGAGAAGCAAAAGAGCAGCAGATTCTCATTTCATAAAAAAAGTAAAAGTAATCCAAGTAAATGTAAAAAAGGGAAATTTTAAACATTTTAATTTTTTGTATTAATTATTTATAAATGGGGGATATATATTGTTAAAATATATTATAATAAATAAAGAAAGAAAGAATAATTCGTTTTTAAATATTATTATGTTTGGGAGGAAGTACGCATATGTTTCCACGTAAGTATATGAAGGTTTGGGGAAAACACGTGAATGCTTCCATGTAAGTACAAAAACAACAGATTTGGGTCACAAATACGTATGTTATTACCTATTAAAGATTGTGTCCCAAAGATGTTATATTGAACATATATTGAACTTATGAATGTGAGGCACCAACATAGGCGTGGCAAAATCACCCTTGTCTTACTTGGTGACTCGCGGTTGATGACATGAAGCCTAATACCCAATTTCATTAAGATCGGAAGTGTGTCACGCGGCTTATTGCATTGACAACCCGTACGACCACCAAGCTTTTGTATGAGAGGTACCAGAATGGGCGTGGCGACTACGCCCATTTTCTCCAATTAAGTAGATATTTACAGATTATTAACCAATGTCTGAGTTGAAGCTCGTCACATCAATGAGAAAAAGGTTTTAGAGGAAACATTATTTCGTACTAATTTGTGTCGATTTGTATGGGAGGTACTAGAAGGGATGTGGTCAAAACGCCCGTTTTCAATCCCAAACTAACCTTGGACAAATAATAGTGACTGACAAAATTTCGGTGTGATCGATAAAGATTTACGTCAGTTATCGTGTTGACCAACCAGTCGGCCATCCAGACGGACATGGCTGAATCGTCTTAATCAGTCCCAAAACGAATTTCGACCAAAGATACTGTGGGTCAAATATGGCTCATTCTATGCGTTGCATTTTTTCCGTATTAAATGATATATATGAACAAATTGTCAGCGTGTACTGCTGGACAATCTCGTTAAAAGATCTGCGGCAGTCCTGGGCAGATATTCAAATCAGGCATACTGATCCCAGGGATTTAACTCACACAACCGTCTATACGAGGAAGTCCTTTGTTCCAGGAATCCGTTTCCGGTATGAGAGTGTAGTATTTACGATCGAATAGAAGTTACGCTTTCATCTAGTTGTCAGATGGAGGAGTATTGGTAATAACTTCCAGCCCTATTCCAAGACCGACTCCGACCGCTCTAGATAATACTAAGTAGTTAGCAGTCGGTGGTCCATTGGTTAGTGTACCTGGCTCTTGTACATGGGACCTTGGCTTCGATCCCTGCTCACACACCTTTACACTTCTAAGGACGACGGCCACCTCGTTTAGGGATGGCGACACCAACGAGTACTTTGCCATGAAAAAGTTTCTCAAAATACCGTTCGGAACCGGTGTAAAACTCCTGGTCGCAATCAGTGTAAAACTAAACCACTTCATGGGTGGGATGAGATTTTTTTTTAGATAATACGAAGTTACGAATGTTGCGTCAACAAAAATCTTTGATTTGTTAATATCTTAGTCTAATTTTGATATAGCGCTTTACCTACACTCGCGTCGCAACTGACTGCAGCGTGATCATTGGTGGTGTCGTTTCAATTGTGTCTAAATATATTTTTATTACATGTTGTCGGCGTACATTGACGAAGTGTGTAGTTTCTAAATTACTGCTTCCAGAGGAATTCAATTAAGATATCATGTGGCGGTGGTACCAATTGTCCCCCAACTGCCTAAGAGGAGTCAGTACAATAATTTGTCAACTTAAATGCATAAAGCTATAAATATTGATGAACTACTGACGGCGATGTTGAACGCAAACACTTACTATCATAGACAGTCGTTGGATTCTTGGTGAGCAAAATTGGACAGCATTCTGTTTCACTTAAAGAGAATTTGACGCAAAAGTGTTTGTCACTGTCACAATAGCACCCATAAAATATGCACTCTGAAATGCAATCCCGTTCCCACGGACACTGAAATGCAACCCTGGTCCCACAGACAATACAAATTTTATGCGCAATTTCAAAACATTAGGAAGGCCTGTTTTGCGATTTATTTACACACGTGATATGCGGATATTTCTTGGAGCGAAGTTCCTTATCGCAAGTTGCGGGATGGGGGCTAAATAAAAAAAATTAAACAACATTTGTTTTAACACTATTATGCTACAACCCTCTACTATCAACTATATAGTTTACTTTTGCTTTGGTTTGTGTCTAGACTAACATTTATTGGGAAATTTCTTTTCTAATGGGAATTTTTCTAAGTGGAGCCTGTAACATATATTTAGTATATATTGTAGTTTTGAACCCAATAAAAAGTAAATATAGAAAAGCCAAAAGGAACAAAGTTTAAAAAAAATAAAATTTTCTTCAATAAGTGCCTTTTCTTTAAAAAATTAAATTTTCTCAAAAAACAATACCTATTCATTCATACAATTAAACAAATTACCTTTTCTTAAAAAAAATACTTTATCTTAAAGAAGTTCCTTTGCTTAAAAAAAGGAAATTTTCTAACAAAAAGTAACTTTTCTCACAAAAAGTAACTTTTCTTACAAAAAGTAACTTTTCTTACAAAAAGTACCTTTTCTTACAAAAAGTACCTTTTCTTACAAAAAGTACCTTTTCTTACAAAAAGTACCTTTTCTTACAAAAAGTACCTTTTCTTACAAAAAGTACCTTTTCTTACAAAAAGTACCTTTTCTTACAAAAAGTACCCATTCTTGCAAAAAGTACCTTCTCTTACAAAAAGTATATTTTCTTACAAAAAGTACATTTTCTTAGAAAAAGTACCTTTTCTTAAAAACAGTAATTTTTTAAATAAGTATTTTTTATTAAAAAGGTACATTTTCTTGAAAAGGTAATTTGTTTTCTTAAAAAAATACTTATTTCTGAATCAAAATAACTTTTATTGAGATAAGTACCTACCCTTGAAAATGTGCCTATTCTTGAAGAAAGGATTAATTCCATAAAAGAAATTCCACATTTCGTGAAAAAAAAACCTTTTCCTTTTCTTACAAAAGTTCATTTTCTTAAAATTACATTTCTTTAAAAATAAAATAATACCTTTCGTTTTCTTGAGATAAGTAGCCTTTCTGAAAATAAGTAAATTTTCTTAAAAAAATAACCTTTTCCTAAAAAGAGTACCACTTGTACCACCTGTTCTTAAAAAAGAACTTCTTTGTAAAAAAAATTCTATCTATGATTATAAATGCCATACGCTGTAATATCTATCGATAAAATCTCTTAAATGAAAGTTTAGTATTTAAATAAAAACTGAATAAAGATGAATTATAAAAAAAGTAAAGTACTTACAGAAAGTACTTCTTCTTAAATGTGGTACCTTTTCATAAAAAAAACTTAAGCTTTTAATAAAAGAAGTACCTCTCTTTGCAAAAGGACCTTTTCGGGAAAATATAATACATATGCTGACAAAAAGGATGTAATGATATATTTTTTGAAAAAAAGACATTCCATAAAAAAAGTTTATCATTTTACAAAAAGTATCGTTTCTTAAGGATTCATTTAAATTATAGTATTTTTCAACGGGCGCATTAGGCTTATTGGAACTAACTAGGACAAACTAGTAAATGAACTTCGTTCCAACCGGGTGCCCCCTGACACTTCATGTGATTTTTTAATATCTTACCTCATTTTGATAAAGCGCTTTTCTTACACTCGCGTCGCATCTGACTTCAGCGTGATCTTTGGTGATGTAATTTCAATTGCGTCTACACTGAAATTATCGTCATTATATGTAACCAGAGGTCATTCAGGATGTGGGTCGCACAATTTTCTAAGTTGCTTCTTCCAGAAGAATTCGATGAAGATGTCATGCTCCAGAAGATGGATGGCGGCGGTATCAATTCTTCTCTAATTATCCAAGATAACCTCGTAATATCCAAGAGGTCAGTACAACAATTTGAGAGCCTAAACGCAATTAAGTTGTAGGTACCAATGAACTACTAGCGTTGCTGTTGAATGCCATGATTTACCATCATAAACAGTCGTTTGATTCTTAATAAAAATTGGACTGAAAAGAGAATTTGACGCAAAAGTGTTTGTCACTGTCAGTTCAACACCCATCAATAATGCGCACTGAAATGCAACCCTGGTCTTGCAGACGATACTAATTTTTTCCACAATTTCAAAAAAATTGTGCGAAAAATTTTTACGATTTGTATCACTCTCGGCACAGACTCTCAGATTAGCTGTGCCACACTCGCGTTTTTGACAGATCGTTGAACTAAATAGGATGTACAGTCAGTAGCTTAAAGGCCGGTGGTGCAGAGCTGATAATGTGCACGATCCGGGTATTTGGACAACATTTGTTGTAGAATTCCGTATACAAGATGTGCGAGAAGGAATACGTTCTAAGCCATAAGTTAGGGAATATTATTCGAGCTGCAATCCAGGCAATCCAGTCTACAGATGTTTAAGCATTTTTTTATGGTGGAGTGTATAGCTACGATATGTCATATAACCTTTTTTACACACATGATATGCGGATATTTTTTGTTGTACAAGTATTTTTCTTTCCACTACGCGCTTCAATTATATTTTTGTCTTTATGCTGTCGATCGGACTTACGATATGAACCCTCCTTAAGAACTTACAAATACAGTGATTCTCTCAAGTCTATTCGAATTTCCCTTTGACTTCCTGTGTCGATCATATCAAAATATTTATGGTGATTAAGAAAATTAATTGTTTTCCAGCAACTGTGGAATGCGAAAGGGTTGATGGCAATCACTCCGATGTTTAGTGACTTCAATCCTTTTCGGCATATTAAAGTCAATCTAGATGCAGGCCAGAATTCCCCACACATGCCTTTCAGATTATACCACCCTTCTCTATCCATCCATCAATTTATCATCGAAAATGTTTTTAATGTTTGTCTCTCTTAGGCAGAATGACTCGTGAACATGTTAATTAAAAACTGTGGTGATGATGGTCTTTGCAAATATTTGCTTTAATTGGTCCTTTGGAAGTTTCACCAGCTTCGAATATATTTTTTCTTTAGGAATTTCGACCTAGGACATTTGTTGTTGATGTATGCAGTATGTAACGTGTCATCGTGTATCCTTTTGATTTGTAGTAATAGAGGGAACAGTCAATGGATAACAAGTGCTGTTAAGTCAATAGCACGTCCGTATGCTGATCGGCACAGTGGGAGAAAATTATTGGGGAGGCTAATCAATTTAAAATATAGTGGTTGATGAAAATGGTATTTCTTCGTCGATAGCCCTAGTTTAGGTTAGGTGAGGTGTTAGAGGCAGTCGCAATCGATGAAGGTCTCACTTAGATTTATTAGTCCATTGCCAGACTAGAGGCTAACGAAATGAAATGTTATCCCCACCTTTGAACCATTTAGATTGCTCCAAGAAGCTCACGATATTGTCTTCTTTTCTCTAAGATAATTTCCCCTGGTCCCATAGTAGACATCATCCTGCTGGCTAGTGTTGGGCATATGCAAAGAATATGTTCAGTGGGTTATTTCACTTCCTCCACATTACAGCTTCTACAGAAGTCATTTACCCTCATCCTTAGTCTCGAGGTATGTCTACCAATCTGACAGTGTCCCGTCAAAACTGACACAAGTTTTTTGCCTGGCTAATGTCAACAGCGTCATGGATATCCTGCCATCCACTGAGGGCCAGATTTATTTTGACCGTATTCAACGTTGACCCCAACGTCTGCTGGGCTATTATACCTCAGGCAGTCGGGCAATTCTCAAATAGCCAAAATTTCAGCCTGATACTCGATACAATGATCAGTTAGTCCGCGGAAAAGGGACAACCCTAGTTCCACAGAATAGACTGACGCGTTGGATCTCGGCTTTGAGTTTAGGAATTGTTTCTGGTTTATTCGCATAAGCCCGGGATTTCACAAAACCCCAAAGAAAGAAATCGCAGGGCGAAATCGCATGATCTTGGTGGTCAGTTGACTTCAGAATTTCTCCAGATAATTTGTTCTGGAAATCGTTGACGCAATAAATGGTTTGTTTTATACGCGGTGTGTCAGAAGGTGCCGTCTTGCTGAAACCACATATCATCCACGTCTATGCCGTTCAGCTGAGGGCACAAAAACTCCGTTATCATGTTCCTGTAACGAATGCCGTTCATAGTCGCTGCAACTTCAGCCTCATCTTCAAAAAAATAAGGCCCAATCACGCAGCCTTACCAAAATCCGCACCAGTCAGTTGCCCGTTGTGGGTGTATTTGTTTCTCATGGATTGGATAAGGATTTTCTGAGCCCCAAATTCAACAATTTTGTGTAGTCACGAAGCCATTCAGATAGACAAGCTGTTCATCGGAGAACATGAGTTTTTGATCTGTTCACAGCTATAGGCACGGGTAGAGCAATCTATCAAAGTCAACACATGCAAACAACACACAGCGTTAGCATCACATACGTGGTTGTTGTAACTACAACAATAGCCTGTGCCTGAAAATAAGTATAATGGTATTGATGGAGCGGCAGTGAACAAACAAGCAGATCGTCGTCGCCAAAGAGTATTGAATAGTACAGAGGACTCATGGAACGAATTGTATGACTCAAAAGCACTGGCGACATCTGTCGAATGATTCAAACCCTATTAATCTCTTTTTGACATAACTTGGTCCATTCATAATTGTGATGTGAAACATTGATGCCTTTCAAACATTTATGCTTTTTGTATTGTTTTATGTAATAACATTGTCGAAATGGTGCATTTGGATTGAAATATTCTACTTATATAAAGAGAATAAGACTCGTTTATGCTCTTTTACTCAGACTCTCTACATGAGAGCGGAAAAAGTGTGCAATAAGTTCTCTATAATAGTCAATATTTTTGTTGTCGCTCTGTTTGTGATAAAACAAAAACAATTATTTCAGTGAGCTAAATATTGCTTTATTTATTTTAACAATATTACATCTAATATTAAAGCAGATGTAAGAAAACATGAAGTGCAATAGCAAAGGAACCTTCAGCACAAAAACTATTCTTTTTTATTTTCCAATGTAACAACTACTAATGTGTTGATAGAAATCGAACAGGTACTGTGTAACAAAAAGGTGTTAACACATCGCCCGCGAGTTCGAACACTCATTGATTTTTTTGAAAACTTGGCATTGACTTCACTTTGCTCCAATATCCATTGAACGTATTGCCAGCGCTTCCCATGGTCTGCTGGCTTGAGCTCCTGAGTACGCTGAATTTTTTTCGCATCAAGGTGGAGGTCTTTTTTCAAAATTCGCTGCGTAGAGCTTCGTGAAACTTGAAGTTGTTGAGAACGATGCCGAATTGATGTTTTCCGGTTTTCGCCAATACACTCGTTTACAGCAGCAATGGTTTCAAGAGACCGACCGGTACGTTGACGCACAGCAAAAATTATGTACAAGTAGGCAGTCAAAATGTCTCTTCACACTAATGTTAGTAAACAAATCGAGTGAACCTTAGCCATACTCTGCTCTCTCCCTTACTCTTTTCATTGAATATTTCAGCTTTTGATAGTGTCATTGTTTAAGTATATACCCAGCGGTGGAAGTCGCAAGGCCTTTCACAAATAAGACATGCGAAATGGTTCTTTTGTAATGCCTTCCTAAAATAAGGCCTGCGGAATGCATGCATTTTTTCATCAGATATAACCAAAAAGAAAATTTTTACAATTTTGAGAAATTTCTTTTCCGATTCTTTTTAACCGTAATTTAATTAGAAAATTTCATACAAAAATTATATTTTTTATTTAATATTTTTCAGGGTATTTTTAAAATTTTCAATTTGCAGTTGGGCGTGGTACAACTTTCTAAGATAGATACATACATACTTATAAATAAATATGTAGAAGTGGATTATGATTTTGTGATAAAATAAATTATTTTAATTTTGTTTTTGTTTAACAAAAATAAATTAAAGTAAATCCCTTCTAAGGCCTTCCTCTTTGCATGCCTTCTAAGGCCTTCCTTAGGCAATGGGCAAGGAAGGCCTTGCCTCCCAATCTCACGCAATGTTAAAAGGAAAGGAGAAGGTAATGTGTAGGGAAGGCCTTCCGTATTTTAAAGAAGGCCTGTTTGGTCATGATTTTAGGCCTTCCTTCCTACTATCAGGAGCTGGAAGACCTGTAATCATGACCCAGAAGGCATTCTATAGAATACGGCAGGCATTCCCTACACCTTACCTCTTCCTTTCTTTTTAACATTGCATGAGATTGGGAGGCAAGGCCTTTTATCCCTCTCTACAAGGAGGCCTTATGAAGGCCTGTAAAAAGAGTAGTTTTAGGACTTAAGTAAAGAAAATATATATGCAAATTAGTTTCATATTTCATAGTTATCCTTTAACAAATTGTAATTCTTATAAATTATTTTTTTTTTAATCTGCAGCCACATGAATCGAACACACGACCTTAGAACTTATAGTCGGACGCTTTACCTACAGGGTTATCGGACGTAGTGATTTTGCAACTACGAAATTGCGAACATGTGGAGAGACAGGTTTTCATGAACTACAGCTTCTTCTGGCATTCTTTTAAAAGGCATGTGGAAGCCCTATAACATCATGCATTTCGGAAAAAGGATTCCGCATGCCTTATTCGTGGAAAGCCTCGCAAATTCCAGCGCTGGGTATAAAAGTTCAAACCATATTGAAGTAAAATTGCACGAACTCTGCAAAATGTATCAAAGAATCAAGATATGATGCGAGAGAGAAATGAGTTTGAGTGAATTGTTACCACTTTTTGGTTCTCTTTTACAAGGGTTGCCAAATTGCGCACATCTTCTGGTCGTTTACTTCTTAATATTTTTGTCCACACGAGTCTTACTGTCCATAACCCACCCAGTTTCTTCGAACTCTGACCACCTTAAATTTCTCACGGCGGCGGTCACCTCGCTGAGTGATGGCGACACTATCGAGTATTTAGCCATGAAAAAGCTTTTCAAAATACCGTTCGGAACCGGTGTAAAATTGTAGGTCCCAATCAGTGAGTGTAAAATTAGAACGCGCACAGCTCACTGGTTGTGAGAAGCTCTCCCTAATCCCCTCGTGGGATGTAACGGGTAACCTTTTATTTATTTATTTAATATCTGTAAGAAAAATTTAATTTAAAATATTAATATTAATTTTTTTTAAGAGAATGTATTTTTTTTAAGAAAATGTTTTTTTAGAAGTGGGAATTTTTTTGAGAATTGGACCTTTCTCCAAGAATAGGTACACTTTTAAGAGTAGGTACTTATCTCGAGATAAGTTATTTTCTTTCACAAAAAATAACATTTTAAAGAAAAGGTAGTTATTTAAGAAAAGGCAATTTGTTGTAAGCATATATACTTTTTTAAGAAAATGTACTTTTTGGAGGAAAATTTAATTTTTTTAAGCAAATGTACTTCTTTAAGATAGGGTTTTTTTAAGAAAAGGTACATTGTTTGAGAATATGAATAGGTATTTTTTGAGAAAATTTACTTTTTTTTACGAAAAGGCATTTATTTAAGAAAATGTTATTTTTTAAACTTCTTTCAGTTTGGCTTTTCTAAATTTACTTTTCATTGGCTTCCAAACTACAATATATACTAGCTATTGGTTACAGGCTCCACCGAGAAAACTTCCCATGAAACAAGAAATTTCCCAACATATTATAATCTAGACACAAACCAAAGCAAAAGTACCCAACATAGTTGATAATACTGGGTTGTATCTTAATAGTGTTAAAAAAAGTTGTTACATATTTTCTCATTTAACCCCCATCCCGCAACATGTGATATGGAACTTCGTTCTAAAAATTACACTAAATACAAAAAGTGCATTCTCAGTGAGACACCCTATATTTTACCAAAGTTGAAAAAAATTTCCACAAATACAGTGTGATTGAAAATTTCCACAAATACAGTGTGTGATTCCACAAATACAGTGTGAAGAAACCACTTTTCTGTTGTTTTGGAAACTAATAACCTTTTCAATTGGCACCAGAAATATATTTATCGGCTGTATAGTTTGCCTACAATTCAATTTGAAAAAGGATATATTTTGCAGACACAATATATTTGCAATTTTGAGTGGCTGTACCTGTCATAATTTGTCTATGATTTTAAAAAATATTTCGGTTACTTAATCTGCGTTGATTTCTTTGACAGATTATTAGTTCACTTTACCAAATGCTTCTTTAAAATTTTAGATTTTTGTTACGCTTTTCGGGGTACAGCCCCACAGTGCGATGGTTACCTGCACGTACTGCAAGTAATTCGTACTGTACGACTTCGACATGAAATATTTAATAAGCTACTTACTTATGTGGCCTCAAGTAACACAGAGGTGGGCATGAACCGTTTGAATGAGAATAACATGTTTCTCCAACCGGTCCGATATTCAGCTATTCTCGTCTAGTTGGTACCACCAACCTCATGGACTTTTTTTCTTTATGACAAGAGCTACAACTTTTCCTCAGAGAGTATATCAAAATTCCGAACGATTTGCAAGATATGAGCCTGACAAAATGATCACTTATTTGCAAAAATGACACCGAGACTGCAAATCTTTAGGGGCCCATAAAAAAATAGTGCAAGACTTTGGGCAAAAGTGGGAGACACGCGTCTCTTTTTTTGGTATTTTATCACGTAGTAGTGTCCGTATATGGTCATATTTCCATGACTTAATAAATTACACACAGTGTTATGGGACCATATATTTTTCAAAGCATTTTTCTATCGAAGACTCCCAGTGATGTGCCATAAATAAAGATAGGTTTAATGAGAGTCTGATATTGCTGGGTCTTTGTTTCTCGAGAGACGCTCTTACCTCTGAAGTGCTTGCTGTAAAAATTGTTCTTTTATTGTTGTTTCAATGCAAATATAATGTGTTTGTAGCTTGTCGCAAATGTAGTATATTTGTGCCCAAACACATTGTGTTTGCTATTCAATATAACATGTTTGGGACACAATGATTAATAGGTTATAAGACGTGTATTTGTGACCCAAATGTTACTTTTTTTGTGAATCAATAAAATTGTGCTGTGTGTCACAATAAAGAAACAAAAAGCACCAGATCTTTAGTTCACGAAACCAATGTTTGCAAACATGCACATGGTTCCTGCAGTATGTTGCTGGTGCAGTTTTTTTTTCAGAATCGGTGTAATCGGTGACAATCAGTGACAGTTAAACTAGAAAACGGACATCTCACTGGTTGTGAGAACCTGTCACTTATCCTTTTATGGGATGTAATGGGAAAATATTTGTATTTATCAGGGATGAATCCAAACAATCGCTGATGAAGATTTGTGGCTAGATCTGAAATTGCTATACGGGTTGCCATGAATCATAGGAATACATTTGCAAAACTACTTTTTAAAAAACCTATATCTCTATTAATATAGATATACAAGGTGGCGCAAAAGTAAACTTCCGATGTTTTTTGGCTGTAATTTAAAAAAAAAAAAAACTTTGATTCTTCTTGTGGATTATTTTTATTTGGTCGTTTAATTTTTTTTACATCAAGTCGAGAATATGATGTCATGTAAATGGCCGCCGCCACAGTTGATTGTCAGTTGAGCCCTTTTTATGGCATTTTCCATCACTTTGGCCAAAATTTCCGGCGATAGGTCATCACATTCTTGACGGATATTGTCTTTAAGAGCTGCAAGAGTCTGAGGCTTGTTGACATAAACCCGCGACTTCAAAAAACCCCACAAAAAGAAGTCTGGAGCGGTCAAATCAGGCGATCATGCTGGCCAGTGCAAATGGCCAAAACGGGAGATTAGGCGCCCGGGAAATGCATCCTTCAGCATATCGGTTGTGGCACGTGCAGTGTGTGCCGTTGCACCGTCCTGTTGGAACCACATGTTTTCCAATCCCAATTCATCAAGTTGCGGCAAAAAGAACTCGTTGATCATTGCTCTGTAGCGTGGCAAGTCGTCTGGTCGATGTCGACGGCGCTTCCATGACATCCTCGGCTACAGCAGCAATATTCTCTGCGGAACGGCTACTCCGGGGTCTGCCACGCCTGGCAGCATTTCGTGTTGTGCCAGTCTCTTGGAGGCGAGCGGCTAAACCTCGCAGTGTTTCACCAGTAGGCGTTGGACGGCCAGGAAATATGCGACGAAATTCACGTTGTGCCAAAGTCACCGACCGATTATTGGTCAAATAAATAGTCAGCAATATTCCGCTTTCTGGAGCAGTGTAGCGTAACATTGTTTATTAACGTGTATTTCGCATGTGGTTACTACACAAATGTCAAAACAGAACTGACATTAGGGGCCAATCGCAAAATTTATAGCATTTTCTGATAGGAGGATTACTTTTGCGCCACCTTGTAGAATGGCCTCGAGCTTAAACAATAAAATTAAAAAGTAAAATATTTTTATTTAATTGTAGGAATCATACCCGTCCATCAGAGGTTTGGCAAATAAATAGAGTTCAAGGGATCCAATGCTAATCGCTTGGGCTCTATCAATTTTGAAATCGTCTAGCTGCAGTTTAGTTGTGTATAGGTTTGCCACAACAATTTTCTCCGAAATTTGGTCGGTTGTCTATTTGGATGGTTTGGGTCATACCAATTGTAACACTGTGGACTAATTAAATAATATTTGCAAATAATTAAATAAAATTTCGGCTCCATTTTTAAATGGTCTGAGTTTAAGGTTAAAATTCGTATATTTTTCCAAGAACTAAAGTACATAAAATGACCTCCCACTGTGTTTAGCCAGTTACCTACATACATATAGTCATCTTGCTGGTTTCTAAACCAATCCTGCATGTCTCTGGTATATAATAGGCAAACTTCCTAACACGGCTAAGTCTAGGCTTAGTTTTCGTGGAATATTTATGCTTCTGCTGGCGAGTCCCTTGATTAGGATATACTAAAGGATATGCATGTTTTTTTTGTATTTTTGTTTTTATATAAATATGCATATCTTGCTTTTTAAATGGATTCGATTCGAAAACCAGTTAACATTTTCTTTCATTGCACAGTCACTACTCGTCAGTAACAGATCAAATAACCCAACCAAACCACCCACCCACCAGCATTTATGCATCCATCCAACGAGTCATTTCATTTTATTCCATTCCAGCAATCCTTCATTGGTTCATTTAACATATAACGATGACGATGAAATCATCAGCCACGTCCTTACATGTATATCCTTCGTCGCTCCCACATCTCCACGTTTAAACTACGTTTGCGGATTTAGACGCGCTGCTTTCTTTGATTTGTTGGTTGGGTTTTTTCTCCATTTTTTTTTGACTCCCTGATGAAGTGAAACATTCAAGTTTCCTCCTGCTGTTAGTATCCAATTAAAACCGAAAATTAAATGTCAGTCTAGAACGGCAGAAACAAACCGCAACCAAAATCAGGAGAAGGACAAAAAAAACATAAAATATAACTCAAATACAGAGTTTGTGAATGCACTAAACAAACATCAGCCACCGGAATACAAAACACTATTGCTGAAAATATGAATGTGTGTGGCAAGGATCTGAATTTAAACCTTAATCCTTAAACAAATTCATTGCTGCTTCTAATAATATAATATTGGAAATTTTCAATTAAATTCCAAGCATTTAACCGAAATTTTATTGATTAACTAATGAGATCACCCTTGATAGCAATTGATTTCTTTTAGTGTATAAACTAACCCTAATCGATTGCCATTAAATTTGTGCGAATGTAGACTCTAAAGATGTTTACTCAGGAATGTTGTCATTAATTATGAATGTTTGACCTGACCTTCTATTGAAATTATTGTCGAAAAGTCAACAATTGAAAATCATTCATTAATTATTTTCATCCTACACTGTAGTTTTATAACTTGTGAGTCTTTTGTCACGCTCACTACAAAGACTCACCCCTTGTTGTTATTTATGGTTAACTCTCGACTCCTAATTGTTTTCTATGCGATGTCAGATGTCCTTTCGCCTTTAGACTTCTAATAAATAGTATTTGCGATGTTAGTTGTACAATTCCAAATAGCTAAGGAACAATTTGAAATCATCTAAAGATTTTTACATTAATCTACCGTGATTGACGGTTGATGGTTAAACTGATCAAAGCTGTAAGTTTGACACAAACGGCCATTAACATTTCCAATGTAACTCCAGAAAGGCTGGGACAGTAACAATCAGGACTTTGGAGGAGCATTTTTAAAATACCTGGCACTACTCCAACTCAAACATTTTTCAACGGCACGACTTCACTACGACGCCGACCTCAGCATTTCTTAAAAAACACGACTTCGACATGAAATATTACACAAGTTACTTGCTTACTTAAGTGGTCTCAAGTAACCCAGAGGGGAGCCAGGGCCTTAACGAAAGAGGGTAACACGTTTCTCTAACCGGGCCGATATTCAGCTTTTCTCGTCTAGTTGGTAACACCAACCTCTTGCAGAGAATCTTCCACCCGGTATTTCCAGTGAAGTCTTGGTCGTCCTATTTTCCCATGGCTTCCGAGTGCATCTACGCACACCTTTCGCACTGCTCCATTCTGATCCATTCTACTGATATGGCCCAGGCAGGGAAAACACTCGATGTCAGGATACCGATTACACAGCTGGTTCAACCGTCGTCGAACACGCCGTCTTCTAGCAACACTGTGTAGCAACACGAAAAAATATAGCCATATACGGACACCAATACGTTATGAAAGATCAAAAAAACAAGACCCGTGTCTCCCAGTTTTGCCCAAAGTCATGCCCTTTTTTTTATGGGCCCCCACAGATTTGGGGTCTCGGCGTAATTTTTGCAAAAAAGTGATCATTTTATCAGGCTCATATCTTGCAAACCGTTTGGAATTTTGATTTACTCTCTGACGAAAAGTTGTAGCCCTTGTCATAAAGAACAAAAATTGTGAATATATAAAATCAAACAAACTTCATCTTCAAGGTCAAAATCTCAAAAAATTTTAAAAAATTTGATTTTTTTCCTTTTTTTCCCCTGTTCAGGTCCATAGGTAGCAAACCGTTCTCAATTCAAGGAAACAATCAACTACAGAAATGTACCTAAGATCTCAATAAACAACTTTCTAGAACATATAAACTTCTTAGGAATGAATGAATCTTAACACCCTTAAGGTAGCGCTTAGGTAGCGTTTAGGTAGTCGCAAAAGTGAAAAATTTCCCGAACATTTTTAAGTCATAATTTTTTAAGTCATTTAAATATTACCATATACGGACACCACTACGTGATAAAAGACCAAAAAAAAGACCCTTGTCTCCCAGTTTTGCCCAAAGTCATGGACTTTATGACAAGTGCTACAACTTTTCCTCAGAGAGTAAATCAAAATTCCGAACGGTTTGCAAGATATGCGCCTGATAAAATTATCTCTTTTTTGCAAAAATGGCAACGAGGCCCCAAATCTTTGGGGGCCAATAAAAAAATTGCATAACTTTGGGCAAAACTGGGAGACACGTGACTTTTTTTTGGTCTCTTATCACAAAGTGGTGTCCGTATATGGTTATATTTCCAAGACTTAAAAAATTACACACAGTGTAAACCAACGCTAGAAGAGACAATTGAAGCCCCTGGTTGAAGGTGTTAACTCAATTTTTTCAAAACCAATATTTTCCTTCTTTTAATGTTTCCATGGTACATGATTTTATTTTCGATGGGAAAAAAGTCAACATCTGACAATTAAATTATTACAATTAAATTTTTAATTGGTTTAAATCAGATTCCATGGAAACATTAAAAGAAGGAAAATATTGTTTTTGAAACAAGTGAGTTAACACTTACTGCCACCAGGATCTTCAATTTCTAACAATATTTTAAAATTCTAACATTCCTTTGACATTCCAAGTCAATGTATCCAAATTACGGATTGAAATTTTTCTTCTCCATTTGTAAATATTGAATCATTACAGATTTCATACTTTTCCATTTCATACTAGTCAAAACCAAAACAAAACACGACGTTTTTTCCTTCATTCCTCGATATGTAACGATCACATGGCTGGTAATTTACAAGAGTCGCCAGCATGTCTGGCTATCAGGGTCTAACAAGTACCACAAGTAATAGACGTCTTTGAGTCTAGCAAGACAGCGAGCTAAACTACATGTGTGTCCGTCTATTTACCGGCAACTAAATTCTGCTAGACAAAGAGGCGCGTAGTTAAAACGCAAAAGCCAACAATTTTACAAACGGGAACTGGAACTAAAAACACATCAATCCTACTTCCCTGCTGCTCACAGCATCATCCATCATCTTTATGAATCGCAAGAAGAAACGCAATGAGTTGTCTCTGGTTGTGCTGTGCTGTGCGGTGCTGTGCTCTGAACACCTGAGCTGAGCTGTGCTGGGATTTGCGTTGCTGCGCATGTGTAACAACTATTTTGAGGAAATTGCGCATTAACAGCATTTAGGGTTTAAATTTTCAATTCATCTGCGACAAAAGGAACCCCCTGCAAGAAAAGAAGAAGAAAAGAATTAAGAATACAGCATGGTTTAAGGGTTTGACAGTCTTAGTACCTGTTGCAGGAATCTCTTTGAATCCTTTGTTCCTGGCACAACAAAAGGCTAGGAATTTTCTTAAGTATATCCTCGTTTGTTGTTTCTCTGTTACCTTCTCTTCTCTTTGAATGCCTCGTCTTATGGCTGCTGGCTTCATTATGGATAGCAATTTCAAGTACCGAAACAAAGATATTTATTTTGATATAAATTGTTGCACAAGGATATGGTATTGCTGATTGGTTGTTGCAAGGATATCAGGATGTATTCCTGTTTTTTTTTTTGTAAATATTTATTGTTTTTACACGATTACTTATATCACTCATAGCAAATTCTTCAGAATTCTCAATTCAATGCAATGGTTAAAAAGTCAGTTGCAGTCTTGAATTCTAGAAATAATAAGAAAGAAAATAAAAATACACAGGACCCTTTAATAATATTTAATGCATTATATTGTCGTCCTAATGACTTGTATACACAATTCCGTTGAAAATCGATATAACATAAAATGATGTCGTCTCCTCCTGTGGCTGAATTGACTGCTCGCTCTGTTGCTGCTGCGGCTGCTGTGAAAGGAAATTGCAAGATTTTGACGCATTGATAACTCACATGCTCAATGATGCAGTGCCACGTTTCGCCTGCGTTTAATTCTTCCACTTGGTGCCATTGGGTGGTTACAACAGGACACACACAAATGCTGCTGCAGTAAAAGGTGTTGCAGCTCGTAAATTATCTTTTATTTTTTTTTATTTTGTTGAACTTAGATGCAACGACACACTCATAAATCTTGTGGTGATAGTTTTTTTTTTTATGGCGATGAACATGCAACACATACGTTTACATATGTTTTTTGAATAATGAAAGTAGTAGTAGCATTTCTTGGGGAGATACTAACCGTGAGGCAGCACCTTTCCTCCGACCACCACCTCTCAACTCTAACCACCACTATCACCTTGATGTGAGGCTTTTTGTTATCACCGGACTTAACACACACACACACACACGATATTTCATAAACAAATCAGGCGTCATGTAGTCTGTATGTAGGCTTTGCTTCCTTCCAGGTTCATTTGATATTAAGACACAGTGTTTTGGGACTGCCCACAGGTCTGGTAGAATAGCAGATAGGTTTAACTATATAATTCCTAGAGCTGTTTGTCCATATGTCCTGTAGAATAAAAGGCCTTTTCGAACGAAGTTCCTTATCGCACGTTGCGGGATGGGGGCTAATTGGGAAAAAAACTAAAAATCTTTTTTTAACACTATGATGCTACAAACCAGTATTATCAACTATATTGGGTACTTTTGCTGTGGTTTGTGTCTAGGCTAAAATATGTTGCGAAATTTCATGTTTAATGGGAAGTTTTCTAGGTGGAGCCTGTAACCAATATTTAGCATACATTGTAGTTTCGAACCCAATCAAAAGTAATTTTAGAAAAAACAAAGTGAAAGAAATTAAAAAAAAGAAAGTTTTCTTAAATAAGTGCACTATTCTTTCCTAAAAAAAGTAAATTTTCCCAAAAAAAATACCTATTCATATTCTTAAACAAAGTAAATTTTCTTAAAAAAAATACCCATTCATATTCTTAAACAAAGAAAATTTTCTAAAAAAAAATACCTTATCTTAAAGAAGTACCTTTCTTAAAAAAAGTAAATTTTCTTACAAAAGGTACATTTTCTTAAAAAAAGTAATTTTTTTTACATTACTACCTTTTCTTAAAAAAGTACATTTTTTTACAACAAATTGCCTTTCCTTAAAAAAGTACAATTTCTTTAAAGAGTACACTTTTTGTGCAACAAAATAACTTAACTTGAGAAAAGTAGCTACTTTTAAAAATGTACCTATTCTTGAAAAAAGAACCAATTCCCAAAAAATTCCCATTTCATAAAAACAAAATTTATTTTTTCAAAAAAATTCCTTCTCTTCATAAAAATACCTTCTTTTCAAAAATATCTTTTCATACAAAAATTCCTTTTCTTAAAAATACCTTTTCTTAAAATTAAAATAATACCTTTTCTTTTCTTGAGATAAGTAGCCTTTCTGAAAATAAGTAAATTTTCTAAAAAAATAACCTTTTCCTAAAAAGAGTACCACTTCTTTAAAAAGTACCTGTCTTTAAAAACTGGTACATCTTTGTAAATAAAATGCATACTCTTATGGCTGTTTCTTACGGAAAGTACTTCTTCTTTAAAATAGTAAATTTTCCTAAAAAAAACATTATCTTTTAATAAAAGAACTACATATCTCTTTAAAAAATTACCTTTCGGGAAAATATGATACATGTCCTTACAAAAAAGACCTAAAAATTTATTTTTGGAACGAAGTTCCTTATCGCACGTTGCGGGATGGGGGCTAAATGAAAAAATTGTAAACAACTTTTTTTGTAACTACTTTATTACAACCCATTAGTATCAACTATATTGGGAACTTTTGGTTTGGTTTAAAGGGAAGTTTTCTAGGTGGTGCCTGTTTATTACATATCGTAGTTTTGAACCCAATAAAAAGTAAATTTAGCAAAGCGAAAGTGCAAGATTGGCAAATCCATGAAATACAACCCTGAGCATGGAATTACATATGGCAGCACACTTACACTCGTACTTTTGGCTTGGCTTGTGTCTAGACTAACATATGGGAGGATATTTCTTGTGTTATGGGAAATTTTCTAGCTGGAGCCTGTTTATTACATGTTGTAGTTTGAGCCGAATAAAAAGTAAATTTAGAAAAGTCAAAGTGAAAGAAGTTTAAAAAAATAGCATTTTCTCAAATAAGTGCGTTTTCTTAAAAAAAGTAAATTTTTTCAAAAAAAAATACCTATTCATATTCTTAAACAGAGCACCTTTACTTAACAAAATACCGTATCTTAAAGAAGTACCTTTGCTTAAGAAAGAAAATTTTCTTATAAAAACTACATTTTTTTAAAAAACAGTAATTTTTTTAAATAAGTACCTTTTCTTTAAAAAGTACATTATCGTACAACAAATTGCCTTTTCTTACAAACTAAATTTTCTTTATAGAGTACCTTTTTTGTAAAACAAATTAACTTATCTTGAGAAAAGTAGCTACTCTTAAAAATGTACCTATTCCTGAAAAAAGAAACAATTCCAAACAAAAATTTCCCATTTCTTAAAAAAAAAAAATTTTCTTCAAAAAAATACCTTCTCTTCAAAAAAAATAGCTTCTCTTAAAAAAGTACCTTTTCTTACAAAAAATCCTTTTCTTAAAACTAAAATAATACCTTTTCTTTTCTTTTCTTTTCTTGAGATAAGTTGCCTTTATGAAAATAATCACATTTTCTTAAAAAAATAGCATTTACCGAAAAAGAGTACCACTTCTTTAAAAAGTACCTGTTCTTAGAAAAAGTACTTGTTTGTAAAAAAAATGCATACTCTTATGGCGCTTTCTTACAGGAAGTACTTCTTCTTAAAAATAGTAACTTTTCTTAAAAAAAAACATTAGCTTTTAATAAAATAAGTACCTCTCTTTATAAAAGGACCTGCCGGGAAAATAAAATACACATTCTTACAAAAAGGACCTAAAAGTGTACTTTTTTTAAAAATATGTATACATTCTATAAAAAAATTCTTAAAAAAGGTTTATCATTTTAGAAAAAGTATATTTTCATAAGTGGCCGTCGGTGGTGCAATGGTTAGTGTGCGCGGCTCTTGTACATGAGATCCTGGGTTCGAACCCGGCTCTGACCACCTTCAAATTTTCTTTCGGCGGCGGTCACCTCGCATAGTGACGGCGACACTATCGAGTATCTAGCCATGAAAAAGCTTCTCAAATTACCGTTCGGAATCGGTGTAAAACTGTAGGTCCCAATCAGTGAGTGAAAACTGGAAAGCGCACAGCTCAGTGATTGTGAGAAGTTCTCCATAGTCCCTTCATGGGATGTAATGGGAAACCATTTATTTTTTTTTTATATTTTCTTAAAGATCCCTTTAAATTATCGTATTTTTCAATGGGCGCCTTAGGCGTGTTAGAACTAACTAGTACACAATATATAGTGAGAGGAACTTCGTTCCAACCGAGTGTCCCCTGACACCTCATGTAATTTGTTTTTATGAAAACTTTCCGTGTTGTTGTATTATCAGATTTGAGAAGAATCCTTTTCGGTTATAGGTGACCATAAGCTAGCAAAGTAGTTTAAGTACTTCCGATGGAATCAAATTTTCTTTACTTTCCAAGAAGCAGTATGGGTATATTTACTACTTCTAGAAGTGCTTCCAAGCAAAATTCAAAAAGTTAATAAAACGTCAATATATTTTATAAAATTAACTATATGAGAAACTGCCTTGTGGTTTGAAGCCACCTAAAACTATGTGCCATAGTTACAGGTAGAATTAAATGTAAAATTCCTAGGGTTGCTGGCAGATATTTCCCCCTCTGCCACTGCTTCACAATTGAAGCTCCTGGTGGAAGAGGGTTTTAACTCACTTTTTTCAAAAACAATATTTTCCTTCTCTTAATGTTTCCATGGTATCTGATTTAAAGAAATTATAAACAAATAATTTTAAAATTTAATTTTAATAATTTAAATATTAGACGTTGACTTTTTTCTTATCTAAAACAAAATCAGATACCATGGAAACATTAAAAGAAGGAGGAATATTATTTTTGAAAAATAATTCCATCAGGGGATTCAATTTTTCTTGTTTCTCCACAACCAGACCGACAAAAGATCGGGATTTGATTCTTTTATATTACGGGCAGCCATAAGCTGGCAAGCAAATTTAGTTTCTTCCGATGAAATCACCTAAAAAGATCAAGCTTTAATCCTTTGGTATATATATTCTATAAGTTGTATAAGAAAAGTTGAATGAAGATATTTCCATAACGTTGCAGTGTTGTTTTTCATAATTTTCCTTGTAGATTTACAGCCAAACCTAGAACGGATCCGGATGCAATCCTCTTCTTTTTCACGTGACTATCAGCTAGCAAACTAGTTTAAGTACTTCCGAAGGAAACGAATTACCTTGCAAGAAGCAGTATTTGCCAATGTATTACATCTACAAGTGCTCCTAAGTGGATTTCAAAAATGTAATAACAATATATTTTCTATAAAATTAACTTTATGAAAATAAGACTGTCTGGTATTTTGATTCTACCTAAAACCTTGTGTCATATTTACAGGTAGAATTAAATGTAAAATTCCTAGAACTATTTCCAAATATTTCCAGTGCAAAGAAGTAACTTTTAAATATATTTATCGTTGTTGCTCAAACTCGAACCTACAAGGTATCCGGATTAGATACTTTTCTATTATGGGCGACCATAAGATAGCAAACAAATTTTAGTACTTCTGCTGAAATAACTTAAAAACTATCAAGATTTAGTCCATTGTTATTACGGACGACTCTAAGCTAGCAATCAAATTTATGCACTTCCAATGGAATCACATTTTTATTACTTTGCAGGAAGCAGTATATGAACAGTTACTACTTCTAACAGTACTTCCAAACAAAATTGTTTTAATAATAAATATACGAAACCACATATTGGCAAAATCGTACAAAACCAGACGCAGAGAGTTAGATATCGGAAAGCTGCAATTACAAGAGGTAGTCACAGACTACTCAAGCAAGCTCTCGCAACTTTTGGTGCAGAACCCACCTCACACCGATAAGGATCCTGAAGCGCAGTGGAAACCAATTTCCAACTCTATAAAAACTTCCGCAACAACCGTACTTGGTTTTGAAAACCCCTTTCGCAACAAACCATGGTACGATGGAGAGTGTCGTACAAAAAAAGTCAATAATACCTGTAGGATTTCTATGAACACATTAGTAAATGTTACATTGGAAAATAAAAAAAGGAATGTTGTGCTGAAGGTCCTTTTGCTATTGCACTTTATTTTTTCTTACATCTCACTGCTCACTGAAAATATTAGCTCACTGAAATAATTGCTTTTGTTTTGTCATAAAGAGAGCGACGACGACCTGCTTGTTTGAATGGTGGCATTCAACTGAATAAAAAGCAATATTTACCACCTGAATAATTGTTTTTGTTTTTCCAGAAACAGAGCGACGACAAAAGTACTGAATAGTATAGAGAACTTATTGCACTCTTTTTCCGCTCTCATATAAAGAGTCTGAGTGAAAGAGCATAAACGAGTCATATTCTCTTTATATAATATTTCAACATAACTGCAGCATTTCGACAATGTTATTATATAAAACAATACAAAAAGCATTAATGTTTCAAAAGGCATCAATGTTTCACATCAAAATCATGAATGGACCAAGTTATGACAAAAAGATAGTAATACATTTTGAATTATTTGACAGATGTTGCCAGTGCTTTTGAGGCATACAATTCGTTCCATGAGTTCTCTATACTATTGAATACTCTTTGGCGACGACGACCTGCTTGTTTTTTCGCTGCCGCTACATCAATACTATCATACTTATTTTCAAGCAGAGACTATTGTTGTACAACAACCATGTATGTGATGCTAACGCTGTGTGGTGTTTGCATGTGTTCAGTTTGTTAGATTGCCCTACCTATAGATGTTATCACATCAAAAATCATCATGAGCTATAAGACACATTTTCACTTAAACGGATACCTTAAGAAGCAAAACTACCGCAATTGGAGTACTGAAAATCCAGAAATTATGAAAAGGAGAAATTATCAACCAAAAACGAGTCACTGTACTTCTCCAAAAATAATACCCGCAACGCTGATACGATGAGGTTAGGTTAGGTTAGAGTGACTCTGAATTCCCCCAAGGAACCTGACCCTAGTAGTAGTGATGACATTTTGAATAGCGTAACTGAAATTAATATACAGAAAAGAAAAGAATGTACCACACGCTAAAACAATTCGACCCCAGCAACTTATTGCAGGAACCATGTATAAGTTTGCAAGCATTGTTTTCAGGAATTGAAGAGCTGTTGCTTTCTTGTTTCTTTGTTGTGTGTCAGACTTTTGTTTTCTGCAGTTACCAACAAACGAAACCAGATTTAGATCACAAAACTATTGCTATTAATCATTGTGCTGCAAACATGTAATATGTTTAATTCTTTAAAGTAGCAGTTCTTGTATATTTATTGCTTCTACGGAAGCACTTCCAATCTACTTCCGAAACAATTAAATACAAGTTTTGAAAAAGTTTTTTTCTTTTTTCTAAGGAATAGTGTAGGTATATAAGAACTTTATACCATCTAAGATTTATTCAAAGTTTATGGTTTCCAGACCACAGTCCATCATCATTCATCAATATACTAGTAAGTTAAAGATCCAGTACCACTGTTCGCTACTTGTGTCGTGGCTGCATGATGGTTGGTATGGCTGGGTTCATCACTTCGTTGTTTATTGGGTTGGTTGGTTTGGTTGGGCTCAGCTGGATTTGCGTGCTCTATCGAAATTTGATTTGGCGCATCCACACGCACCGCCAAATCGATATCTTTCACTCTCTTGTTTACATGACAGTGAGTGGTCCGTCTGTCGGAACGTCCGTCCACCTAACGTTACTAAGCCCACCAAAAGACCTGAAGGAATAAATTCAGAGAATATCGTCGAGTCGAAGTACTAAAGCAAAGCGAAGCGATAGAAAATGAAGAAAAAGAAAGACGAAAAAGCGTATGAATGAGTGACTGCTGACATGCATTAACATCAAAACGATAAATTATGTCTGAAAGCTGACGACGATGAAAATTATGATCCGGACGAAACGGAACGTAATAACATAACGCACAATAACACCGCAAAACATTCACGTTCATCACGACGCTCTGATACTGATGATGATGATGACGATGGCGATGATGATGATGACGATGATAGTCATGACTTCCCTGACGCTCGCGAGCATGATGATGAATAACATGACAGCTGTACAATGCGCAAAAGAGTGAGACACCGTGGAAAAATTTAACACATGAACCTTTCGATATAAAATCCAAAAAAAACCTACAAAATTCATTTACTTAATGCGTATCGAACGATGAACGCTAACGCAACGCAAAAAAAAAAACGAAAGAATCTCATAAAACCTTAAAAATACTCACAAATTTATCAACCATTATTTATTTGAAACATGCAATCCGCTAAGGAACATTAGATACGAATACATTTGGTGATATTCACATACTTGAGGCCATAAACTATGTATCCAATCATGCAGTACTCGGCGGGGGTAGCAGTAATTGGTCTCATAAAATGTAGATAAATGTTTGTGCCTAATTCCTTTTTTAGTATGATGAATTTGAGAATATGGAAAAGAGGTGTGAAATTTATTATCCTTTAGCGTCTTTACCAGAAATTCCACTATGTCCGACTTACTTATTAAGTTGTACTGTAGACATATTATGGCTCTCAATTTGATTCCCAATGCCACTTGTGAAATTGAAATGAAATGCGTAAAATCAATACTATAGACTCTGAACTAACAGGTGGAAAAGAAGTTGTACCAACCGCATATTCGGTTGTACCAACCGTTGATTCGGCTGCTGCCACCAAATTGCGGTTTCCACAACTGAATTGAGGTTGACACGACTGAATTTATTCCACACAACTGAAGTTCGGTTGAAGCAACGTCGTGTCATAATTGGTTCGGTAGTGACAACTGATTTTATATTCTTTGTATCAGTGAACCTTTTCAACAGCAGAAAGATCTTTTCCTTCGTCAATAAGCAAAATATGCGTTATTGGTCAGACAGCAATCCACACGTAATCCATGAGTCATCATTGCATCCCGAAAAAATTACGGTTTGGTGTGGTTTATGGGCCGGCGGCGTCATTGGGCCGTACTTCTTCCGTGATGATCAAGACCGGCACATTACTGTGAATGCGAATCGCTACCGTTCAATGATAACCGAATATTTTTGGCCCCAATTGGATAATATGGACTTGGAGGACAGGTGGTTCCAACAGGACGGCGCCACAAGCCACACAGCGAATGCCACAATCAATTTATTGGAAACCAAGTTTGGTGAACGTGTTATCTCACGAAATGGCCCAGTCGATTGGCCGCCTCGGTCGTGCGTTTTGACGCCGTTAGATTATTTCCTGTGGGGCTACGTCAAGTCTATGGTCTATGTCAACAAGCCAGCGACGACTGATGAACTTCGTACGAATATCGAACGTGAAATTTCAGCACTATCGGCCGATTCATTCTTGAAAACCGTCGAAAATTAGGTTCAGCGTCTGGACTTCTGCAAGCGTGCCCGTGGTGGCCATGCAAAAGAAATCGAGTTCCATAGATAATGACATCGAACGTACTTTCACAGGAATAAAGAATTTCATTGGTATCTAAAGCCGGTTTTGTTTTATTTAAAAAAAACTTTTGTAGCGCTCTTATTGAAAAACCCGTTATTACTGAACTAAAATACCATTAAAGTGTGAACTGTCATAAAATCTGTACTGGAAACTTGCATCCAAATGAATCACCCGTTACGAATATATTATATTTAATAATACATTATATTATATTGCAGAATCTATAGATAATACGAGGGCAGTTTGGCAAATCCATGATTTTTAAATAAAAATCACATGAGGTGGCAGGCGACATCCTAAACGCTGAAAAAAACGGCCTCTGTAACATATTCTCCCAAACATATTCTACAGGAACCATGTATATATTTGGAACACACTTCAAACATTTATATGTTTACAAGTGTCAAACTGAGGTGTGTTTAAATGCAAACATTAGCATGTTTACTGACAAATATGTATGCTTTTACGTGGAAACATAAGCGTGCTTCATTCCAAACATCCATATACTTATGAGAAAGCATTCGCGTGTTTCCCCCAAACCTCCATATACTTACGTGGAAACATATGCGTAATTTCTCCCAAACATATTAATATTTAGAAATTTACGTTTCTTTCTTCCTTTATTTACTATAATTAATTTTATATATATCCACATTTACTCATACATATAAATAATTAATACAGAAAATTAAAAGACTTAAATGATTTTTACATTTACTTGCATTGAGTGCATTATTTGTTTTGTTTTGAATCTGCTGCTCTACTGTTTCTCCTTTCTTTGTTGTCTCTCACTATTTTGTATTCAGAAGGTTTCAACCATGCGCTGGTTATCACTATACGTTGGTACACAAACAATATACTTCCTTATATAGAAATCTAGTTCATGCATGACAAGCGTGTATTAATTACTTGTGTTTTTTTTTATTATATTTCACAAAGGGTCCGCCATTCCGATTTTTTCAGTCGAGGCTCGAGCAGAATAAGGGATTCACATTGTTGCCCTGGCCAGTTTCTTTCCTCAAAATCGTTTCTTGGTAGCACATATAAATATATGCGAAACACATACACAAAAACCCAGCGTTTGTTTATTCATCTTTCACTGATCAAGCGCTTTTGAAACCGTCTGTCCGATGAACCACTGACTACACTCAGAGAACTAATTGTTTGAGAAAGGGTTGCAGCAACCGTAAATTCGTCTGTTACCACCGAATTGAGGTTGCTACAATGGAATTGAGGTTGTCACGACCGAATTTAGTTCCCACAACTGAAATTCGATTGAAGCAACCTCGTTGCAAAATTGATTCAATTGTGACAACCGAATCTGCAATTATATTCGCTCTGTCAACTAAATTTTCTAAAATTTTGGTTGGAACAACCGAATTCGGAATCAATTCGGATACAACAACCGAAATTGGCACCAAATTCGGTTGGAGTGACTGAATGTGGCATCAATTCGGTTGGAGTAACGGAAGTTAGCATCAATTCGGTTGTAGCTATCGAATTTGGTATCAATTCGGTTGCAATAACCGAATCTAGACTTTTGTCGGTTGCAACGACCGAATTTGGCGTCAATTCGGTTGCTGTAGCCGAATTTCTCATTAGTTCTGTAGGTACAACCGAATTCTATGTATTTCAAACCTGACGTTAAAAATTCTAAAATCAAATATTATGTTAAAGAAAGATAAAGAATGTATAATTGTTTCTGTTCCGGCGATATCAAGGTTTTTTTGTGGTTATTAACAAAGGTAAGTGAAAATATTGTAATTAGGGGATTTGTACTCGTATTAAAATGCCTTTCTTATTTTGCAGAAAATATCCAAGCAGATATGAAGGAGTTTTCAAGTTTTTCAAGGTCGGTCGTTTGAGATATGCTGTAATCGTCTGTACATATGTACAACGGTTTAGGACCTAAGTGATGATGATGGATTTAAATGACTTTTTTTCCTCGCTTTGTAATATATGAGTACTGTAAAATAAATCATCACTTAATAATAAAAAAAAAGTTCAAAATTAATTTGTGACACTATGTAAATTCGGTTGTAACAACTTCTAATGAGGTTGTGTCAACCTCTAATGAGGTTGCGTCCATCTCTAACGAGGTTGCGTCCACCTCTAACGAGGTTATGTCAACCTCTCATGAGGTTGCGTCAACCTCTAATGAGGTTGTGTCAACCGCTAATGAGGTTGAGACAACCTCTAAATTCGGTCACGGGTAATTCGGCTGTCTCAAGCGAATTTTTCTGTGAGTGTACTGAATACATGAAATAAAAATGTGAAAAGCATTCAGGAATAATTATGAATCACTCACTGAGAGAATAATACAAAAATAGAAATACACACTTACAAGATGTACACACTCGTTTCCTCTCTTTTATTCTCTTGCTCGCGAGAAAAACAGTGCACCAAACACGGCTGTATTTGTATCACAAACACAGATATATTTGAGTCACAAGCACACATTTTACAACATATTAATCATTGTGTCTCAACCATGTCATATTGAATAGCAAACACAATGCGTTTGGGCACAAGTATATTATATATGCGACATGCTCCAAACACATGTTATGTTTGCACCCAAACAACAAAAAAAGACAGTATTATATACCAGTTAGTTACAACTCGTCTATGGCGTCCAATGAAAAATACAGTGATTTAAATGGATCTTTAAGAAAATATACTTCTTGTAACATGATAAACTCTTTAAGAAATTTTTTTTTCGTTATAGAATGTATTTTGTTTAAATATATTTTTGGTGTTTTTTTAAGAATATGTATTATTATTCTCGACTAAATATTATATATATTCCCTAAAAAGTCCTTTTTTAAAGACACGTACTTCTTTTATAAAAAGCTAATGTTTTTTTTAAGAAAAAGTACTAGTTTTAAGAAGAAATACTTTCTGTAAAAAAAGCCATAGGAGTATGAATTTATTTAACAAAGAAGTACTTTTTTAAGAACAGGTACTTTATAAAGAAGTGGTACTCTTTCTAGGAAAGGTTAGTTTTTTTTTTAGAAAATATACTTATTTCAAGAAAGGGAAAGAAAAGGTATTTTTTTTAAGGAAAGGTTCTTGTAAGAAAAGGAATTTTTGTAAGATAAGGAATTTTTTAAGAGACGGTATTTTTTGAAGAAAAAGTTTTTTTAGATATTGGAATTTTCTTTCGAAGTGGTCCTTTGTTCAAGAATAGGTACATTTTCAAGAGTAGGTACTTATCTCACGAAAAGTTATTTTGTGTCACAAAAAAGCTACTTTTTGAAGAGAAGGTAGTTTTTTAAGAAAATGCAATTTGTGGTAAGAAAATTAACTTTTTTAAGAAAATGTACTTATTTTAAACAAAATTATTTCTATTTTAAGAAAAGGTACTTTTTTTAAGCAAAGGTACTTCTTTAAGATAAGGTATTTCTTTTAAGAAGAGGCACTTTGTTTATGACTATGAATAGGTATTTTTTGAGAAAGTTTACTTTTCTTAAGAAAAGGCACTTATTTCAGAAAATTTCCTCTTTTTAAACTTCTTTCACGTTGGATTTTCTAAAGTTACTTTTTATGGGTTTCAAAACTACATGATATACTAAATATTGGTTACAGGCTCCACCTAGAAAACTTCCCATAAACCAGGAAATTTCCCAACATATGTGAGACATCTAGTTAATTCCTTTTTCGACGATCCAAGCCATTAGTCTAGACACAAACGAAAGCAAATGTAAACAATATAGTTGATAATAGTGGGTAATATGTAATAATGTTAAAACAAAAGTTGTTTAATTTTTTTTCATTCAGCTCCCATCCTGCAACGTAAGATAAAGAACATCGGTCCAAAAATTTCATAGATACTCGTATTATGAAGAATTTTCGTTCCGTATACTCTATCGAAAAATTTTATCGATGTTATGCTCAAATTAAATTCATTCCTTTACATAGAATCGATAAGGCTCTGTGGTGAAATGTGAAATAAGAACACACTTTTCCAGAATCATAAATACGCATTCTAATTTGAAAACAGGTTTCATTAAATCTACGACAATATTTCATAGATATTATGAACAACCATTAAGGCTTCGTTTCCATACATTCTATGAAAATGTGTCATCGAAATTATGATGACATTTCTATGAAATCTGTTTAACATTGTTTATTAAAACATTGTTTCAGTGCAGAAGAAGGCCTGATAACAGGTACGGAAAACATCTCATCACTATTCATATTTTGAATTTATGTTATATTTATAAATAAATAAAATTGTACTTAGTCATGAGATAACTGTTAGGCTGGTACAAAAAACATAAAGACTTTACATGGAGAGATACGAGAATAGAGATAAAGATATGAGATAAGAGAGAAAGATTGTATCCTGCTACTAGTCTATTTTAACCCTAACCTAAAGAGTTATAAATTCCGATGTGCAATCTCTAAATCTCTGAACCATGTCTACCCCAGGAATAATGAATAGGATAAACATCGCAACTTTTAGAAGGCCGTAGGAAGCCCTGAAGGCATGCCTTCTTAAAGAAGAGGGAAGAGGTTTTGTAAAAAAAATTATTTCCTCCAGATGTTTTTTTCGCATGTGGGCATACACTCAAGGAAAGAAAAGAAAAGCTATTAATTTATTTTTAAAAAAATTTATTTTCAAGAAATGGAATTTTTGTATTTTTTTACAATTGGTCCTTTTTTCAAGAATAGGTACATTTTTAAGAGTAGGTACTTATCTCAAGAGAAGTTATTTTGTTTCACAAAACAGGTACTCCTTAAAGAAAAGGTAGTTTTTTTTAGAAAAGGCAATTTGGTGTAAGAAAATTTACTGTTTTAAGAAAAGGTACTTATTTAAAAAAAATACTTTTTTAAGAGAAGGTACTTTTTGTAAGAAAATTTACTTTTTTTCAGAAAAGGTACTTTTTTAGGATATGGTATTTTTTATGAAAAGGTGCTTTGTTTAAGAATATGAATCGGTTTTTTTTTTGAGAAAATTTAAATTTTTTAAGAAAAGGTACTTATTTAAAGAAATTTTATTTTTTAACATTCTTTCACTTTGGCTTTTCTAAATTTACTTTTTATGGGGTTCAAAACTACATTATACATATACTAAATATTGGTTACAGGCTCCCGCTAAAAAACTTCCCATTATACAATAAATTTCCCAACAAATGTTAGTCAAAACATAAACCAAAGCAAAAGGATCCAATATAGTGGATAATACTGGGTTCTAGCATAATAGTGTTAAAAAAATTTGTTTTATTTTTTCATTTAGCCCTCATCCAGCAATGCGCGATAAGGAACTTCGTTACAAAAGTCAGGGAAAATTTCATGAAACGTAAAAATGGAGTGTCATCAGAGCAGTGGGGGCCACTTTGTTCCATACTTAATCGGAACATGTCTGCTTTACAATCCAATAAAAAATCACAACTGTCAAAATATACATGTTTCTGTTTTAAAATGAATGCGTTCATTTTTATAGAGACACCTATGTGTTTCAAATATGATATATTTAATAGCAAACACAATGTGTTTGGACACAAATATACTTGATTTGCGACAAGCTACAAACATTTTATGTTTGCATCCAAACATCGAAAGCAGACAAATTTTTCAGCCATCCGTACATTCAATCTACACGCCATCATTCCCATAGCGGCATGAGATTGCTAGATTTTGTCTCAGCGAGGATCATGGCTTTCAGTAGTACCAGATTCCAACATAAAGACATCATCAATAAGGCTGCTGGAACATCCGCGAATCAAAAAACGAAAAACCGCATTGATCACCTTTGAATTGATGGAAGACACTCTACTATGTAAGAATGTACAGAATTATAAGAATGTACAGAGATCGCACAATGGACCAAGTGATCTTATGATAGATAAATCTGTGAGACAATGTCAAATGTTAACAATGGATTGGGTACTGGTCATCTTTTCCACATTCGCGCCTGTTCACTACCTCGATTAGGATGGTGAAGAGATCGCATAATGGAAACTATACTTGTCGTAGCCTATTGCTAGTTTTCAGTTAGTACGATTAGGATTTTTCAAATCTTTCCCATGAACATGTTAAGAGACATTTACAACACTGCCTTTTCTCTCATTATACATATTAAGATGGTGAAGAGCAGTGCCGTACGCAGGGCCCAGCTTGATATTTAGATTGAAAAATAGCAGTAAATTCAAAAATCACCTATTAAATAAATAATTTCCCTATTAGAATAATAATCCCGCCCCCCCCCCCTGCGTGCGGCCCTGGTGAAGAGGTAGTTCGTTAGACTGTAGTCGGAATTCTTATTTGAAACAGAATGATGCTCGTATTTAGAAACTAATCCCAATTTTGTATTAATCAGTATGTGTTCTCTTTTTGTATTTCAACACTATTGAGTTCAAAATCTGATTCACTGGTTTCATATTATAATTAAAATGTTACAGTAGGGTAGACGGTTTTTTCCCTACGATTTCATCCTTATATTATCTATCTCTCTTAAGGTCCTTTTCAACAAATTACCTTTAATTATTCCAGTGTCTCTTCGCATTCATCATATCATTTCAATCATCGATCTAACCCAAATCACATTTTATAGAGATACTAAACAAGTGGCGATACATTCCAGAACAATTATAGCCACACAGAATATACTGCACATCCTTTTTCCTTTCAACACCTGGCAAAGGAAGCAACATGTTGTTTGCAATTACTTGTTGGAAAGATTTTAAATGTTTGGTTAGTAGACCGAAAAATATGAATCCCATATTTTGGCAATTACGGGGAAACAATTGAGCCGGTTTTTTAATATTTCAATTGTGATGCAGAAATTTATACAAATCCTTTGTTTTTTTATTTTAAGGAGGAGGACGAAATTAAATCATGTGAGAGAATGAGAAAATGTTGTTTTACAAAATAATGTTTCGAGAGGATTAACAAGCCTATGCACTACTTAGGAACAATTGATCCTCCTACTGACACTACCACCACCGGCATAGGCGGTGGATCTAGGAGCAACAACACCGTACGTTGGCCAGCAGATAGGGTCCTTTCGTTGTTTTAAAGGATATTTTTAGCAATGTTGTTGTGCTGGCTTTGTTTTTGTTTCATCTCCAGGTAGATGAATGAATCTGTTGTTGGAGAGATAGATCGTTCAAGCGAATGAGGGTTACAATTTTCGGTGTTAATCCTGCTGTACTATTTCAAAGATCCATAAACTATCCGACTCACCTACACACCAACACATAAGCACAGGATGGATTGATAGGTGCATGACACACCATGATATAATGAAACACCTGGCCCAAGGATCTGTTTCGTTTTCAGGGTTATCACATTCGGAGTTTATGGCATTGTTATGGTATTTGATTTTTTGTTTGTGTGCTGGTGTGTGTTCCAAGTTTGTCACATAGTTGCTGGAAGGATTTCCACAGAAAATCCTTTTTTTTGTGAATGTAGAGAGAGGTAGATAGAATAGGGATATTGAGCATGACTTGAATTTGGATTAAAACCAACCAGCCTTGTACACATTATTAATTTATTACCATTCACTTTAAGATTTTCAATTCATAAATAGCAATGGAAAATTGGAATGAAAAACTATTGATGCCGGCCTTAACAGGACATTCAAAACGAGAGAAATCAAACAGATGGCTGTGTTATGAAACGCGGCACGCGATCTTCCAAATGATCTTAATAAACAGATTCCTGTTTGCAGGACAATGGAATATAAATCATACATATACACAACGTCACTGATGAATGTTTAATTCATTGACTAGAAATTGAATCAAAACTATTTTATTTTTCGTTTCCCAAATGCTACGCGACCATTATCCTCGACCCTAAACATGAGTTCAAACAGTCTTTGATAAATATTTTCATATCTCTAAGATGTTTATTGATGCAGAGGAAAGAATTGTAAAGACTACGTTTTGTTTCAAGATGTTCCCTGGCTATTGTCCTTTGATTTACGCACGAGTTTATAAGAAATTGTCATCCTTGATAATTTATTTCCTCGGAGTTTAATGGCGTTTTATTCTTGGCCATTAAAAGGTGTGAAAACATAATATTTATCATGAAAATGTTTACAATTTCCATGAAGTCATACTCGATTATCATTTGAATCCTTAGCATTTCAACGCGAGTCGATCGTAAATATTTCTCTCGTAGTTACAACTTTAAGGATCTGTCGATTGTATAACACCTGGTCGTTTTCTACGGTAGTCTTGTTCTCCCTCCTCCTTATCAGCTTTCGTGTTCGGTGTTTTATCTGTTTCCTTTAGTTGTCGAAAATATTTATCATTGTTCGATATCTACATGCTGAAAAATATCGACCACAGCAACATATTGCAGGAAATATGTACATGTTTGCAATCATTGTTGATATGAATTGAAGATCTGCTACTTTTTTTGTTTCTTTGTTGTCTGTCTCGTTTTTGGTTTTAGCTCTTTTCTACAAACAACGCTACATTTGGGTCTCAAAAACTAATATATGTGTTTTCATTGTATCCTATCCCTATTAATCATTGTATCTCAAACATGTTCTATTGAATAGCAAACACAATGTGTTTGGGCACAAGTATAGATATATTTGCGACAAGCTACAAACACGTTAAGTTTGCATCCAAACAACAAAAAGAGACCCATTTTTCAGCGTGTACAAATCATTTTCGTTCATTCTAGTACCAACTAATAGAGAAGATAGGCAAGTGTAATCCTGCAATACAATACAGCAAAAGGCGCCTCTAATTGGAAAAGTACTCCACTGGCTCATAATACTTCGCGGATTTCGCCCAGGCCATGTTTGGAGATCATCATTCACCCAATGGTCTGCCAAAGTCTCAACGGCAAAACATAAACCAAACGTATTTAGTGAAGTACTCAGGTATAGACTCCCTGTGACAGTAATGTTGATGAGCCCTTCATCAAAAATGGATGGGGGTTTCGCCTCCCTTAACGCTGTAAACTATGAACTCTCTGGAGATTTCCCTGCCTCATATTCCATCATCCGTGACGCAGGCTGGCGGCAAGGCTGAATTCAGCTAATTTCGTTTGAAAACTATCGAACCGAGGTATAAAAAGAGAGAATTGCTTAGGGGAGGAAAGTTAGGCCGAGCACCGAAATAAATATCGGCAGTCATAAGTCGGTTATACGCCTAATGAAGTCACGTAACCGTAATACGGAAATTACACCGACCAAGATTAGCGCATTTGAAGGTAAACTCCGTTCACCCGCGCTAACCCATAAGATTACTCATACAATTGTAATCTGTAGAAACTGAAGATTAATTTTCAACCGCAACTCAAACTGCTGTACATTTTGATGCAACACTGTTAGTTACTAACATAAAGGAAGAAAATTTACTCATGGAGTGGAATGCCAACAAAGAAAACGAGTGAAGCGCGTTGTTTCTCTGCTCGCTCTCTTACTCTGTTCGTTTAATATTTCAATACACGAGCAGTTTTCTGATGATGTTATTGTATCTAACTATAGAAATTCCAACCATATTTAAATGAAATTACATAAAGTATGTAAAAAGTATGAAATAATCAAGTTATGACGCCGGAAAGAAATGCGTTTGAGTGAATCGCGTCGACCTTTTTGGTTCTCTTCTACTAGGGTTGCCAAATTGCTGTGGTTTTTTCTTCTCTACTTGTACATCGTTTTTGTTACTAACAAAAATGCAACCATAATAAAAACATACATAAAAAATCAACTGTTTGACAGATGGAAGCCGATCGAAAACATTCCGACGCGTCGCCGCCACCAAAACTTGTTTGAAACTCACGCCGCCGCCGATATATTTAAATGGCTCTTATTAGTTTGAACTGTGAGCAGATTTTATCGACTGGCCCGATATGACTCTCTGGTCCAATTTTAAAGATTCACTTATTTCAAAAACATCCCAAATTTGCACAAAACTGTCAAAACCAATAGCCTTAGCCTTATTTTTTTTGTTGTGCCGCCGTCTTCGATAATTTTGTCTTGGCGCGTAGTGTGTCTTGGCACGGAGTTGCCAACTGAAATGTCAATTTGATCTTGAATTGGGCGGTGTAACCGGTAAAGATTAGAGCACAAGTTTATCGCTAACCTGTCCGCGATAAACGGCGGTGTAAATGTGGTATAATCTTCCATCTGCCAACTTGAATTATACAACATTTGAACAACTCGGAAAGATTTTGGGCGCCAAGTCATGTCTGTCATTAACACCGAAATACTTACGATTCTCAGAAAATCTTAAGGGTTAGTCTTGTTCAGCTACGGTTAGATTCATCTAAAGGTATGTAAGAGCTACCATGGAGCCAAGCGTAAAACCAAAACCTGCGAAGTTACACCGAAATTGGACGGAGTGGAAGGCAATAACGCTGATGTGAAAACTCCGGTTGATACTGCAGGAAAGGCCACAGCATTGTATGAATCCAAGTTCATTGAGGAGCCTGCAAATTGAGTTCTGAAAGATAACAACGGCGTTTGCAAGCATTGTTTTCCTGAATTGAGGATCTGCTGCATGTTTTGTTTCTCTGATGTCTCTCACGTTTTTGGTTAAAAGCACCTTTCTATAAACAAAGCCGAATGAATTTGGGTCAACAACACATATGTTATAACCTATTAATCATTGTGTCTCCAACATTTAATATTGAAAATATTGAACAGCAAACACATTATGTTTGGATACAAGTATACTATATTAGTTTCAAGCTACAAACACATAATATTTGCATTCAAAAAATAGCAAAAGATACAGATTTTTCAGCGTGTGTATAAAGCACCGAAAAATTTGTGGATTTAAGACCCCTGATTCGACACTTCTGACCAGATTTTCACGCTACGCCAAATCCTGGAGAAGACTCACGAAAAACAAATCGACACCTATCATCTATTTGTCGATTATAAGGCGACCTTTAAGAGCCCGATACGGGGGAAGCTCTCCTAAGCGATCTCTTTAACATCTTACTGGAGATTATTATGAGAAAATCTGCAGTTAACATGAATAAAACCATCTGCAGCAAATGTCATCTGTTGCTCGCGTAAGCTGATGATATCGATATCATTGGGCGCACAATGAGAGAAGTTGCTGCGGTGTTTTCGAGAATTGAAAAGCAGTCAGCCACAGTGGGTCTGACAGCACATGAGGACATGACAAAATTAATGGTTTCAACGAGCAGGGCCGAAATGTTGATAACGTTATAATTTCGATGTTGTGGACGAATTTATATACCCCGGATCTGCCGATAACAAAAATAACGACGTCAACTTTGAGATCAGGCGGAGAATTGTTCTTGCGATTCAATGTTAGTTTGGGCAAGCAAGCACTTTCGATATAAAGCCCTCACTCGAGTAACAAAACTAGAGCTATACCAGAGTCTTACTCAAACTGTCTTGCTTTATGGCGCAGAATCCTCGGTTTTATCGCGAACAGCCAAAACATCTGTAGGAGTCTTCGGGAGAAAAATAGTCCGAAAAATTTATGGACCTATAGTGCACAACGGCGAGTATCGGCGACGGACGAATCATGAGCTGAATGAGCTTTATCCTGACATTGACATATTTACGCGGATCAAAATAGCGTGATTGCTCTGGGTAGGCCATGTCAATTCAATAGGCGAAAACGAAGCAGCATGAAGGGTTTTCGAAACCGAACTCGAAAGAAGGCGAAAAATTGGAATATCAAGACTCCGCTGAAGGGATCGGATTGATGAATCTCAACGTACACTTGGTATTCGCAACTGGAGAGATAAGGCAAAAGATCGAACCGGTTGGCGAAATATGTTGTCTTTGTTTTGTAAGGTTCCTGACCCCACGGATAAGTAAGTAAGAACATTTTACAGAACTTCATTTAAAACCATAAATTATCTTAAATTTGTATTAAGTTTGAGCTCACTCTCTATTACACAACAACACTCCAGACCTGCATTTACCCATGTCTATAGTTTCAAGTAACAAAATAAAATAAAAAAAAACTTTGAAAAATTACAAAAACAGGAATTAAGGAAGTCATCAGCAACAGCACATCCAGCCCACCCGCCATCACCAACGTCAACATCCTTAGCAGTATCCTCATCAGCATCGGTCAGCAACTTGCAGCAAACAAATAAACAAAAATCTATGTTTGTTTCACTTTATACATTCAAAATTCCTCCTACTTTATTTGCAAATGCATATTAGCCTCCTTGCCATACAGGACATTCACACACATCACATATCCTTGCAACATATGAATGTATGATGAGATTGTTGTACCTTAAATCATCAACTACTACTTTGCATATGCCTTCAGGTCATGGAGGAAAAATACATTCAGTAAGCTGTAAATTGTGTTCTCCAGGACACCCAAAAAAAGAAGATAGATGTAATAACTACCAACAGTCCTAGCACATGAATAACTTTACTTTCTGGACCATATCATTGTATCGAATCGAAAAACAAAAACAAGGGAAAGAGAGACAAAAAGGAGTTAAAGAAGAAAAACATAACAAACGTTGGAAAACATCTGGAAATGCAAAACTCGTACGAAGTATTATTCGCAAAAACAGTTATATCCACAAGAAAGGACAATTTCTACATGGATTGTATGGCACTGGGTGGCATAGATAAGTCACAGAAGAAAATTTTGGATTGGTTACGCTAAAGGAGAGATTGATAGACCAAAAAGGCATAAAGTCCATCCTGGGCTTGTGTCTCTGCTACTTAGTGTTCGTAGAAATTCCATGAATACGTGATAGTCGAAGGGGGCAAGATTATAACCCCACAAGAAAAATGATTTTATGATGAAGAGTGCGGCAAAGCTGTAGCCAGATGCGACGCATTTACTTTTCTGATTCCAATTCTATGCCAATATAGCAGCCAGCATCTTCAATAGAACTGATCCTTAAATAAATAACACTGTGCGACCCCAAAAAAATGATGTGGTTCTGTCAACGGATTCTGGTAGAAAGGTCTAAAAAAATATACGTGTATCGGTGTTTTGCCAGATCTGATCAGAATTTTTTTTAGGGCGGGTCAAAGTTTCCGCCACTCGGAACTTTCCTGCGACATATAGGCATGCAAAATTGTGTGTTCCTTACTTCTGACGTACAAAATATGTTCAGAAGTTTTATAGAAAAGATTCAGATGAACATTTTTGTGAAACAAATTAACCCTCTAACTGTCACGTATAACCATAATTTTTACTTTTTTTGAAAACTCGCAAACAACTGCTCCAAAATGTTCTACAAATATTATCGCCATAAAATTTCATTATATGTGTCCGAACTCTTAGCCCAACTGCTAAATAATAAGCAAAAAGTAACTGCCTTCTAAGGGTTAATAATGAATTTTGTCAGTTTGCTGTTTCCATTAAAAATAGTCCACATAATACAATGAATTTTGTCATATTTCATCTTTTATCTAGCACTACAACACACAATTTTGAATGCCGATACGTCGCATGGAAAGTTTCGAGGGGCGGAAACTTTGACCCGCCCTAAGAAAAATTCTGATCAGATCTGGCAAAACGCCGATACATATTATATTTTTTTAGACCATTCTACCAGAATCGGTTGACAGAAACCCATCATTTTGAAAAAAAATCCAATTTTGTCTCAAAGTGGAATTATAAATGATATGAATGATATAGAGAGAGTCACGCTTTAGCCAGTTGCAACTTAAGCACTTTGGTAACCCACATCGACTTCATATTGCTGGAAAATCCACAGCAAGATAAAGGGTTCTCTGAAGTAGAATGTGCTAACACTATAGAGTTTAAGATAACACTGATAAAAAGGGGAGATGGGAAATACCCAGGCACCATATTTGTAGCATAAAAGCCTGTGCTTTTAGTAGTAAAGATCCTAAGACAAAGAATTTTATGATTTGAAATGTGGCGACGCTGTTGGCAGTTGTAACACAAGTTGCGATGCTTGGCTATACGAGAGACGTCTGCATATGGAAGTCCATAAAAAATTCATGTCTAAAGATAATATCTCGCTCCGAAAATTTCTGATATTTGGGCTGGTGTGATATGGACGTAGGATGTTGGAAAGAATTGGTTTAATACTACCAGATAGAGGCAATTGTTCAAACCAGCCAACAACGGCATTTAATTTTTGGGTGCTAAGATTGTTGTGTTAAATACAACACAAATGTATATGAACAAAAAAATATAACAAAAAAGTCCAAATATGTTAAAATTTCATGGTTCTCAACCAAACCGATATGGCAAATTTAAGTCAACAGTTCTTGTAACGCCACCTGGTGTAAGCCGACCAGCTCCTATCACACCGACCGCACCACGAACATTGTGATAGGAAAAGTCAGATGACTCAAATTTTCTGTCTTTAAAGAATTACTCTATGGGGAAGTCAATGTGAATAATAAAGACGTCATGGAGTTATTTGGTAGATCGGTAATGAACCAACAAAATATTTGGGAAACATTCTTTCACCCTGTGACCTATAGCTATTTACAAGTAAGTTCAAAACTTTCTATATTGAACCCACTATATATCACCTTATCTTCAAACGCACTGTAGTACCTTCATTTGCATTTAAGTCATTGGTCCTGCCGAATCATTACTATGATATGTAGGTTCTACTACAAATACAGAATAGTATTTGTGCTTCTACTGCATGTTAAATGCCACATGCTGCATACATTTCAAAAGGCTGAAATTGCCACAGATACATGTTTCCATGCAATCTCAGTGCGATATAACAAGGTCCAGAGATCAGAGACTTCATTCCATTCTTATATGATACAGTATGTTTAGACAAAAGTATATTTTGGAAACACCAACTTCTCCATTTGACTTCGTTTGTATCTATCTGTATACGTTATTCAATTTTATTTGGTGCTCATGTTATGCAGGACATTTCAGGATTATAGTCTGTTAAAAGGACTACACTTCATTTTAGATTTCTGCAGGCTTATTAGGCAGATGCTTAACAAAAATGTTTGGATTTAAAATATATCTAAATATTTTGAGATGCAGTTTCATATTAACTACAACTATTAACAAAGGGTGTATGTATACTGTGTCGCCCTTTCAAAAATCTGGCAACCTTAGTGTCAGTTGCAAGTATGATTTGCAACTTTTGTGCGACATGGGTTACACGGGATGCGGCGTTGAAAAATATACGGTCATTTCGTGATTGTGGTCAGTGCACGTTGCCAAGATATTGATTAGCCCTGTTACTAGGCTGTTATAATCGAATTATTAGACAGTCCAAGTTTTTTTAAAAGTCAGTTTCACTCTGGTCAGTCATAGTTTGCCTATCATTTATTTTTGATGTGTTAACATCTATAGGGCAATCTATCATAGTGAACACATGCAAACAACACACAGCGTTACCATCGCGTATGGGGTTGTTGTACCACAATATATTCTACCTGAAAATAAGTATGATGGTATTGATGGCAGCGAACAAACAAGCAAGTCGTCGGCGACAAAGAGTATTGAATAGTATAGAGAACTCATGGAACGAATTGAATGACTGAAAAGCACTGCCGACATCTGGATAATAATTCAAAACATTTTACTCTCTTCTGTCATAACTTGGCCCATTCATAATTTTGATATGAACCATTGATGCCTTTTGAAACGTTTATGCTTTATGTATTTATTGTTTTATGTAATAACATTGTCGAAATTGTAATTTTATATTGAAATAATCTATAAAGAGAATAAGACTTGTTTATGGTCTTTTACTCAGACTCTCTACATGAGAGCGGAAAAGAGAGTGCAATAAGTTCTCTATACTATTCAATACTTTCTGTCGTCGCTCTATTTATGACAAAACAAAAACAATTATTTCAGTGAGCTAAATATTGCTTTATTTATTTTAACAATATTACATCTAATGCTGAAGCAGATGTAAGAAAAAAGAAAGTGCAATAGTAAAAGAGCCTTCAGCACAAAATCTATTCTTTTTTTTATTTTCCAATGTATCATTTACTAATGTGTTCATAGAAATCGAACAGGAACCGTAAAACAAAAGGTGTGAACACATCGCCCGTGAGTTCGAACACTCATTGAGTTTAAGTTTTAAGTATCAAACTACGACACTCTAACAATGGAGCCTATATTAGCACATCTTTACACATGTATTTAATAGAGGATATGAAATAAATATGCTGCATATAGGAATGAGATGAACTAACATTTTCCCACAGTTCTTAAGCAAGTTAAGGTACACATAGAAATTGTGGTAACAATTTCAAATCCCAAACGGATTTAAATTTACACAGTTCCGATCCTTCAAATTTTAACGAAATCTAAACTCCTTAAACGATAATTATTAGTTTCCTAGCACTATTGCAAAACAGGTTAGCAACTGCTCCAAGTGGTCTCGGCTTCAGCAGATGATAATATATATTTCTCTGCTAAGACTTTACAGTTCTCTAAAACGGCAATAGGGGAAAATATTTGTATTCATCGCATACAAGGTCCTCTCGAGTGTAATGTGCGAAAGACTAAAGCCGTTTGTTGCTGACCTAATCGTACTGTATTAGTGTGACTTTGGGCCATGAAAGTTAACTATCGCCCAGATATTCACATTACGACAAATCCTGGAGAAAACCCATGAAAATCAAATCAGCGGCTAACACCCCTTTGTAGACTATAAGGCTGCCTTAGAAAGCCCGAAACGGGGAAAATTGTACCAAGCTTTGTCGGAGCTTAGTATTGCTCCTAAGCTGACACGACTTTGTCGAATGACACTGATCGACACAAAATCCTCAGTAAAGATTGGCAAAGATCTCACCGAATCACTTGGTACGTGGCGAGTCTTCAGGCAGAGCGACACTCTTTCATGCGGTCTCTTCAACATATTAATTGAGATCTTCGTGAGAAAATCTGCACACACTGAAAAATTTGCCTTTTGGATGCAAATATAAGGTGTTTGTAGCTTGTTTCGCAAATGCACAACACTTGTGCCCAAACACTTTGCGTTTGCTAGTCAATATAACATGTTTGAGACACAATGGTTAATAGGTTATAATATATGTTTTTGAGTGTCACTTTGTTTGTAGAAAACCGCTACACGCTGAAAAATAATGGCCCCAGCAACATATTTCAGGAAACATGTACATGTTTGCAGGCATTGTTCTCATGAATTAAAGATTTTCTGCCTTGTTGTCTCTTTGTTATTTGCCTCGATTTTGCTTTTAGCTGTTTTCAACAAACAGCAACATTTGGGTCTCTAAAACATAAATTATGACCTATTAATCATTGTGTCTCAAACATGTTATATTGAATAGCAAACACAATGTGTTTGAGCACAAGCATAGTATATTTGCGGCAAGCTACAAACACGTTATATTTGCATCCAAACGACAAAAAAGGGCTGATTTTTCAGCGAGTAAAAACACAAACGAAACTGACAACAAAGAAACAAAAAGGCGGCAGATCTTCAATTCATGAAAACAATGCTTGCAAACATGCATTTGTTTCCTGCAATATGTTATTTTGCAACGTGGATTCAACACGAATGAAACTTCCACTATCAAAAGTCACATACTGCCTGCGTATGCTGCTCATTTGGGGAAATCTATGAGAAGTTACTGCGGTATTTTCGATAACCGTTAGTATTGCGAGGTAGTGGATGAAATAATTGTTTCCATATCTGTCGTAAACAGAACAAATAACGTCAATCTAGAAATTAAATAGAGAATTGTGGTTGCCAACACGTGTTATTTCAAGCTGAGGAAACAATTAAAAACACCCTCTTTCGAGAAACGAAGATGCTCTATCAGATGCTCATACAAGCAGTCCGGCATTATGGTGAAGAATCCTGGGTCGTCATATCGCACGCCGATGAAACCACACCGGGAATCTTCGAGAGAAAAATGCCCAACAAAATATATGAGCCTTTAATAGAATGGGGCGAGTGTAGACGACGGATAAACCACGAGCTCTATAATCTGTATTCCGGTATAGACATAGGAATGTGAATCAGAATAGCGCGTATTCACTGGCTACACCCTGAAAAGTTTGTTTTTTGTCGTTTGGATGCAAATATAAAGTGTTTGTAGCTTGTCGCAAATATAGTATACTTGTGTCTGAACACATTGTGTTTGCTATTCAATATAACATGTTTGAGACACAATGATTAATTGGTTATGATATATGTATTTGTGACAAACATTTGGCTTTGTTTGTTGAAAACTGCTGAAGACAAAAACGTAATTGATAATAAAGGAACAACAAGCAGCCGATCTTCAATTCACGAAAACAGTGCTTGCAAACATGTACATGGTTCCTGCAATATGTTGCTGGGGCCGTTGTTTTCCAGCGTGCATCCCGTGTCAGTAGAATAAATCAGAATGAACTAGTACGTACTCGAAAATAGGACGACCAAGACTTTTTTGGAATGGAGAAAGTAGCAGAAAGGTTGAAGGTCCTCTCATTGTAAGGTTCTTGACCGCTCTGTGTTTGATCCCACCTCAGTAAGTAAGTACGTCTAATAACACTGTGTGTAATTTTTTAAGTCATTGCAAAATAACCATATACGGACACCACTACGTGATAAAAGACTACAAAAAAAAAGACCCGTGTTTCCCAATTTTTCCCAAAGTCATGCACTTTTTTTTTATGATCATTTTCTCAGGCTCATATCTTGCAAACCGTTCAGAACTTCACCTTCCAGATCAAAACTTCACCTTCCAGATCAAAATCGCAAAAAACTTACAAAAATTCGATTTTTTTACCTTTTTTCCCGTGTTCAGGTCCATAGGTAGCAAACCGTTCAAAATTCAAGGAAACAATCAACTACAAAAATTTACCTAATATCTCAGTAAACACATTTCTAGAACATATAAACTTCCTAGAGATGATTCTTAACACTGTTTAGGTAGCACGCAAAAGTGAAAAATTTGCCGAAAATTTTTTAATATAATTTTTTTACCTTTTTCTCCTGTTCAGGTCCATAGGTAGCAAAAAATGAAATATGCCTGGCCAGAACCATGTGCATTCTTCAGTCTATGTTGTTGTATTTGTTCATCCACACTTCCTCTTGGCCTCCACGAGTTACATTGGAATTGATTCAGAGGTGAGCGTGAATCCCAATTACAAAGAAAACAAAAGAATTTTGGGAAGCCGTCCTTATCGATGATCCCTTGCAAAATGTTGATGACCTTCAAATCACTGGAAATCTTCCATTTATTTTCGTAATATTTGATTTTTTCCATTATATCTTTCAATGTTTCATAGCTTTCTTTCATGTTGATACCCATTGCTAGCGGAATGGAAGGTTTTCGGTTCGACACATGCAACAAGACTGCTTTCAAGCTTGAAACAGAACCATCAATAAATAATCTCCACTCACTAGCGATGTAGTTCATTCCCATTTTTACCACCAAAGCTTTTATATCGTTGCAGTAAGCGAACGAATTGTCATCATTTAGAGTGTAGAGCATCTGAAATTCAGCTTGTCGTTTGCGGTACGCCGTAGAGTTAACATTTTCTTTGCTTTAAAAAAGCTGTCAAAAATATTGCAAGTCGCTGCGATAATCCCAATATGGCCACAATGAAATCCATTTCCATTTGTGTTATTAGTTGTGGTCCATCTCTTCCCTGTTGGGGCTCATAATCGGTATCAATAATCGGTATCAAATCATAAGTAGCACCACTTGATGTACTCATTGCTGTAAATTCTGTAGTACGATCTGGAGTTGGCGGCCTTGGTGATACAAAATTTTCAGGTGCAAGCACTGGTAGTGTGGCTGTTGCAGTTGCTTTATAAATTTTGTTCTTCTCAGAATGTCGATTTAGACGACATGTGTAATTTACGCATGCATAGCAACTGGTTGCATCATGATCACCTGGGCGATTAATCCAGTTTACCGGCTTACAATACTTCATAGTACCTCTGCCTCCACTCAACCATGCCATGAGATTGTTATAACATTGGCGACACACTGTATTAGGTGTGTAATTTTCACCGGTCAAGTCCACTTCCTCGAAAAACAATGTATATGCTCTTTTGAATTCACTAGTTAAAAGATTCTTTTCCTTCTGAAATCTTGTAGATGTTTTTTTCTGGTTTGATGACCGCAAACGTAGCAAAATAAATCAATATTTTCACACTGCATATTGAAATTGTCAGTTGCCAATGTTGTGTGCGAATTATACTGTAGCACTTTCACTTTTTTTACTTTCACTTTCACTTTATAACTTTCACCGCTGAGCTCTCGTTGACGTCGCGCTGTGTAATGCCTCGATGTGAGCGTCGTGTCGCTTTTATATTGTGTGCTGCGTCCCTTGTTGCGTGTGCTGAGCTTACTGCATTGCCTGTGCTGCTGCTGTCGGGGCATGATCGCGTGATACCTAAGCGCTACCTAAACGGTGTTAACCCTTGGACAAACACATGGTTCTGGCCAGGCATATTTAATTTTTTGCTACCTATGGACCTGAACAGGAGAAAAAGGTAAAAAAAATTAAATTAAAAAATTTTCGCCAAATTTTTCACTTTTGCGTGCTACCTAAACAGTGTTAAGAATCATCTCTAGGAAGTTTATATGTTCTAGAAATTTGTTTATTGAGATCTTAGGTAAATTTTTGTAGTTGATTGTTTCCTTGAATTTTGAACGGTTTGCTACCTATGGACCTGAACACGGGAAAAAAGGTAAAAAAAAATCGAATTTTTTTAAGTTTTTTGCGATTTTGATCTGGAAGGTGAAGTTTTTTTGATTTTATATGTTCGCAATTTTTGACAAGAGCTACAACTTTGCCTCAGAGAGTAAATCGAAATTCTGAACGGTCTGCAAGATATGAGCCTGAGAAAATGGTCACATTTTACGAAAATGATACCGAGGCCCCAAATCTTTGGCGGCCCATAAAAAAAAAAGTGCATGACTTTGGGAAAAATTGGGAGACACGGGTCTTTTTGTTTTTAGTCTTTTATCACGTAGTGGTGTCCGTATATGGTTATTTTTTTCGTGTTGCACTGTGTAATTTACGTATGTACATAAACTTTTCGCCCCAAGTGTTCCTTGATTATATGTTGTTTATTAGAAGTATGAGTACATGTTTTTGGTGAGTGTATTTTTGGATGTTGCGAAAATTATTCAGATGTTTGGTTATACAGATTGAGCCATCGGTTTGTTTTTAATCGTATAAAAATACAGCTTAATTCCTATATTAATCTCATAATGGACTACAATTCAATTGGCAGAATTTGGAAGTTGTGGGTGTTTTATTTTATAACTTAATGAGTGAGACCTACTGTATAATAGCAATGGGCCCAAAGATAGTAAATTCCATTGTGATGCCAGCACCGCCCAAAAGGTTCAAGATTGGTGCGGGTATTGAACCAATGTTTCGTGTACAATGGTCTCACACACTTTTTTAAACAAAAACGGCATCCAGTAAGTTTGAAAGAATCTTGGCTGTTAAACCCTCAACCATAGGCAAAGGAGAACAAATCATTTGATACGGAGAATAGTGTAGAGCATAGCAGGGGTCATATTTGACCCAAGGTACCTTTGGAAAGTCGATTTGGGAATTTTTAAGACTTTTGAGCTGAATGGATGACTGGCTGATCAATACGATTTCCCATTTAACTTTATAGATTACAATGAAATTTTGCCCATTTTATTCAACCAAACTTAGTTTGGGATCGAAAATATGCATTGTAACCCCGCTCCTTGTATTAATCCCATTCAAATCGAAAAATTTCGAACGAAATCATATTCCTTCTAACAATTTTGGGGGGGGCATGTGATTAGCTTTCTTTCAGTTATTGGTTAATAATTTGTAAAATTTTTCTTAACTGGATACCCATTCTGATACCGCCCGTACAATAGCTGGGCGGTTTTAATGTTGTCTGGTCCTTCAAACTTTAATTTACTGCGAAACCCACCTTTACAAACTCCTTCCCAATTCTCGAAAATACGGCGTAACTTCTCGTAGATTTCATCCGATGATGTCTAAGTTATCAGCAGACACCAGCATCTTGTGACTTCTGCTGCCAAGAGTTGTATCCGTGTTGACTGCAACTTTTCTTACGATGATCTCATTCATTGTCGCGTACTAAATGGTTCCGAGAGATCTTTGCCAATCTTTACTTAGGATTTCGTTTCGGTCCGTGTCATTGCCAATTTCATCTCGATGGCAATTCATAAGCTGACTGAGTTGAGTGCATCAAGATCGATTTTTAGACAACTTGTGAGGCGACTTGCTGCTAGTCTTAAACGTACAACCTGGACTCTTTTTATGTCCAGTTCAATAATTTGTGACAAAAAAAATCGAACATTTTGCCCCTGGATTCAAGCATTGACACGCCTTTCACCAGGTCGATACACGCAGAAAAATAATGGTCCCAGCAACATATTGCAGGAAATATGTACATATTTTCAAGCATTGTTTTCATAAATTGAAGATCTGCTTCCTATTTGTTTCTTTGTTGTCTAACTCGATTTTCTATTTATCGGTTTACAACAAACAAAACCACATTTAAGTCGCAGAAACATATATTATTGCCTATTAATCGTTGTGTCTCAAAAATGTTGTACAAACTACTGATATTTATCTGAAGCAACTTCAGTGCTGTAATAAAACAAATTCATTGCAGCAATGAAATAAATTCATTGCAAGAACGATACTAATTCATTGCAACAATGAAACAAATTCATTGCAGAAACGAAACAAATTCATTGGAATAATGAATCAAATTCATTTCAGCAACAATCATCTTTCACCGCAGTGACGAACAATTTGCAGTTGATGAACACATTTTCGTAGCGGGAATGAAACTGTAAGTTAGCTCACTTTCGTTGACAAAAGTTGTTGGGGTGATGAACATTTTCATTCCTGTGACGATGATTTCTCTCGTTGTATGTAGAAGGCATATACGAATGTGTATCGAATCTTTCGGAAGGCCTAAAAATATGCCTGTTTTTGTAATGCCATCACAGTGTCTCAAGGGGAAGTTTTTAATTCTGAATGTGAGTTTCCTTAGAGGGGAACCTTTCAAACTTTTAGATGTCTTGGTTGGCATCATTTTGTTCGTATTCTGGATATTTAAAATCCATTACCTGTTTTGTTATACCCAGCCGATGGCTCACCCTTTCGTTCATCTGAAATGCTTATTAAGCTCGTTTAATCTTTTAAGTTTTACATATGGCAGCACTGAGCATTAGTTTCATCGCTTGCTGTGGTCAGTCTTTGGTCTTCCTTGCGGGGATTTTTTTCTGTCCTTGTTTTGGATACTGGTGGCCATAGCAAATTAAAACTGAAGGCATCTAATTTTCTTACTTCCACTATGTTTGTATTTGGTTTAAGTTACCTGCTTTGTATCCCATGTTTGGTTTAATGTTGGTAATAATACGTGGCTAGGATAGTTGCAAGGACTTTGTAATTATCCCTAGTAAATATGTTGCAGCCTTTGAGAAATGTTGTGCCGTTGATGATATTACACCAAAAAAGGGAACAACAAACAAATATGTTGGAAGCAATTTAAGTGGATGTTGGAGGAAAGGAAAACAAAGGAACGTAAGGGAAAAGAAGGAAAATATTTCAACAAATTTGTTTATTAAAGAGGTTTTAAATATCACAGATCGTTTAGCGATGATGATATAAATTTAAATCATGTTATATCAAGGATCTAATTGTTGTGTTCCTTCCTATCTGTTTTCTTGGAGTGGTGGGTGTTGCCTTGGGGTTTTTTGTTTTGTTTTCTGGAAATTCAAATTTTATAGTTTCAGAGTAGCGGCATTTTGAGGGGTTTGCTTGTTTTTTTTTTTTTTTTGTTATTCAAATCTGGCAGGTTTCTCACGATCCTCGTTTTGCCGTGAGATGAGATCCTTTGCTTTGGCACGGCCAGAGATGAAGGAAAACGAAAAAATTGTTTAGTAATTACAGGCTTAAAACTCTTGTTGAATTTCAAAGAACTGCGGAGATGATTATGGCGTATCGCGCTCCACATCATCATCACCAGCATCGCCATAATCATGATCCCGGGTACTTTTGGAAACAGAAGACGGCGGCGAAGATGCTTCTCTTAAAGTACGCAGCAAGGTTCTTAATGAAAAACAGCTCTAATTGCAAAAACAACGGCAACAACAACCACAACTATTCCAACAACAACGGTTTTTATCAAAACCAGCGATAAGGGTCGTTCCAACCAACCATCTTGAACAGAAATATAAAATAGAACCCAAGAACCTGAGAAGTACAAAAAGAACGCAACTCATATCAAATGAAAGTAATCAGAAACACAGAGGGAACAGGCAGGAACGTAAACATGTCGTTGTTCCACGTCCGTCCGCCCATCTGTGCGACTGTGTCTTGGTGCCGGGGGTTAGTGCAATTATTACTTGTAAATGCTGTGATTGCTGGTGGTACCTTAAAGATTTGCTAACTATTCTCCTGTACTCTGCTCTGCTGTGGCTGGTTGGATTCTTTTTCAAACAAACATCAAGCCGGAAAAGTCTTCTCAAATTACTCATCTCTCCATGTTTTTTGAGTACAAACTCCGTGTACTTGATGTACTACTACGTAGCGTACAACAATACCCCGCACATACCCATACAGCATTTACCACATTTCGAAGAGGGTTCTTCATTTTAGTGTTAAACGAATCGCAATCATTTCGCATTTGCCCGTGAGTTGTACAGCAAACGGTAGCTCAACTCGCAAATCACCATCCCATTAAAGATCACCATCAGCCTAAACATCCTGGTAATAATTATCATTATCCATAAACGAGCGTGACCTTAAAATTTATTATAAATCTAGGCGTTTCATCTTTAGAGTCGGTCGGTCAATGTTCTCAACAACGTTTTCTGCTTTCAAATAAGTCCAGCAATTAAAGCATTAAGAGTGATAATAACTCTGAATCCCGAATCAACTACAAATCTGCTTTGATCTCAAAATCATTGAATAAAGATCTATTGCTTGGAAACTAAAACCATATGGAGAAAAATATTGAGTTCAAATACAAAAAATCATTTTCCCAGTTCGGACGAAGTTACTACACGTCTTCCAGTATCATGGCAATTCAAAATACTTCTTTCTATCCAGGATTTGGTGAATATTAATGAAATAAATATTATGCCATAAGAAATTGTTGTTTCGAACAATGACAAAAACTTGGCACATGAATTCAAGTGATCTGAGTTTTTAGATACATTTGCAATTGACAAGAGTTTAATTCGGACTTTCGTCTTCATTTAAATATATGTTTGGGTGACAAACAACTATATGTTTGGGTGTAATCAACTGTATGCTGGGGGTCACTTTTGGCTACAAAGAACTATACGTTTGGGCTACAAATAACGCATAATACTACAATAATCTGAAACTGAAATTGAAAACCTTTCTTACATGGCCTCAAGCAACCCAGAGAGGTCAACGGCCTTACAAAATAAGAATAACGTGGTACTCCCACAGGCTCGATCTTCAGGTTTTCTCCTGCAGTTGGTAACGCCAAGCTCTCGAAGGCAATATTCGAACTGGTCTTTCCAGCAAAATCTTTGTCGTCCTATTATTCAATTTCCCTGGAGTACCTCTTCGAATACCTTTCGCACTGGTACACTCTGATCCATTCTACTGACATGGACCAGCCATCGTAAACGCGCTATTCTGATTCGCATATCTATATCGATGTCACGATACAGATTATACAGCTCGTAGTTCATCCGTCGTTGACACTCGCCGCTTTCTATTTTAAGACCATACATTTTTAGGAGCATATTTCTCTGGAAGGCTGCTAGTGTTATTTCATCAGCATGCTATATGACCCAGTATAAAGCAAGACAGTTTGTGTGAGAGTCTGGTATAAAGGATGTCTCAGCAAGATTGCACTTTTTAAATTTAGTGTAATTTTTTTGTGAGAGTGACAGCTCTGCAATTTGGCAGCTGTCTCAAATGTTTATTCCGATTATTAAAATTGAAGCGCTTTACGAAAACACACCGCATTATAATTGTGAATACTTATTACTACAAAAATTTGGAAAGTCATGCTGAAACCGCTCGCCAAATTTTAAAATTTCTCTGTCGAGAAGTGCACCTAATGTGTCAACCATTTGGAGAGTGATCAAATAAATTTAAGAAACTGGGTCGATTACACAGTTCAACACGAAAAAGTATAACCATATACGGACACCACTACGTGATAAAAGAGCCAAAAAAAGACCCGTGTTTCCCAGTTTTGTCCAAAATCATGCACTTTTTTTTAATGGGCTCTTAAAGATTTGAGGCCTCGGTGTCATTTTTGCAAAAAGTGATCATTTTGTCAGACGCATATCTTGCAAACTATTCGGAATTTTGGTTTACTCTCTGAGAGAAACTTGTAGCTCTTGTCATAAAGAATAAAAGTTGTAAATCAGAAAACTTCACCTTCAAGGTCAAAATAGCAAAAAAAACTTAAAAAAATTCGATTTTTTTACATTTTTTCCGTTGTTCAGGTCCATAGGCAAAGCGAAAAAGACAGTACTATGGCATTTACACCGACCAACATTAGCGTATTTCGAAGATTAACTCCGTGAACCCACGCTAACCCAGAAGATTACTCATACAATTTTAATCCGTAAAATCAGAAGTTTAATTTTTAACCTCATTTTAAACGGGTATACAATTTGCTGCAACTCTGCTAATTCGTAAAAATCCAACGAACTCTCGGGCGATGTGTTAACACCTTTTTGTTACACGGTTCCTGATCGATTTCTATGAACACATTAGTAAATGTTACATTGGAAAACAAAAAACAGTGTTCAATCATATAATGACGTTACATTTAAATAATATTAATATTTAAAATTATTTAAAGAACAGTGCAAGCACATGTGTCATTATTTTCTTGCTTAATACTTTTTTTTTTATTCCCACAAAAAAAAACAAAGAGAATGCAAAGTAACAGACACATATCCATACACACAATATTATGTTCGTGTGTACGATACACAAGTTCACACAATTTTAGTTGCTCTCCTGGTATCTCATTTTTATATAGATACGTATAACTACGGCATTTTTCTCTTTGCTCTGAGAGTGCTCCACACTCACATTTTATTTGACTTACCTTTCACAAAAATAAAAAAAGGCGTTCCATCATATGATGACGTTTCATTTAAATAATATTAATACTTAATAACACTTAAAAATATTTAAAGACAAGTGTCATTATTTTCTTGCTTAATACTTTTTATTTCATACCCACAAAAAACAAAGAGAATGCTAAGCAACAGACACATGTACAAACATACATTGTTATGTTTGTATATACGCTACACAAGTCACACAATTTCGTTGCTCTCTTGCTATCTCATTTGTATATATGTACGTATAACCACATCATTATTCTCTTTGCTCTGAGAGTGATCCGCACCATTGTTGTCAGCAACTGTCAAATAAAAAACATGCCAAAAAAAGTGCAATTTGCAAAAAAAATGCTAAAACTGAAACAATCAAAAATTGTAGTACGGCGGCAAATATTCGATAAAAAAAAAAACACAATTTCGTAACCCATACATATTCGAACACCCTCACCCATAGAATAAGTTTTGAGCCATTCCCGTCTGTCTGTATAGCTAGCTGGCTGGTCAACATGGTGACAGCCGTAAACCTTGAACTTTTGTCTTTTGCCACAATGAAATATTGTCTTTGCCTATTATTTAATTAAACTTAGTTTGGGTTTGAAAATGTGTTCTGATCAGGGTTTAAAGTTGCTGGCTGATTTTCATTGCTAAACTGATTTATTTACTGTGCCAGCGAAAATGATCCGAACAAACTGACATGAAACCGCACACACAAAACATGATTTTGTCTGCAACGTCTGCGTCTTGGTTAGTAGGGGGCAATCGACGTCGTTGTTCAAATTGTGACCGATTGTCTCATTGTTATTGGATATCTCAGGTACCAGTAGCGCGGAGAAATGATCTCTACATATTCCCAACATGGTCTGCACATTTGCCATGAGATAACCATAATTCTCGTTACAGATAGAGGCTTTTGATTTTTTGGTGGAATTTTCGGGTTTCGTTCTTCCTTCTATATATATGTCTCAAATTTCTCACTCTTGCTTATTCTCTACTGCCGTTTCTTACACCTAAAGAGACGGTTTACCTCCTTTCGTTTTTCTTATACCGCAAAGTCGCTGCTCGCGTTACAATTGACTGAATTATTGCCATACGTGCAGAGTTCTTTTCATCATTTGCTCGTACAAGGTAAGGTACTTGGTAAGGTTGTTGCAGCAGTTTTTATAGAGTCGAAAATGGGTTTCCACTGCGCTTCAGGATCGTCATCGGGGGGGTTGGGTTCTGTGAGTAGGCCCTGGCTACATCCGGTAATTGCAGCTTTCCAACGTCTAGCTTCTTCTGCGTGTGGTTTCGTACGATTTTCGCTCTACTTAAACTTGTACGAAGCTTTGCAGCTACCAGGTAGTGATCCGAATCGATGTTAGATCCTCTGATTACTCGTACGCCCATTACACTGAATGAGTGCCTACCATCAATTATCACGTGATCAATTTGGTTTTTCGTTCTTTGATGAGGGGACACCCAAGTAGCCTTGTGAATGTCTTTAGGCTATAATATTGTACGACTAGCGCCCATGTTTTTTGCCGCGGCAGAGTCAATCAATCTCACACCGTTGTCCGAACTGTCAGCATGTATACTGAAATGGATTTTTGTACTTAACTTTATGTGTATTTGAAATTTGTACATAACTACAAATTTTGGCGAGGTCACTACGCCCTCCCATACAAAACCAAGTTACCAAGTTAACCGCTTTAATGAAAGCTGTTTTTTTTTAACTTGTTAAAGTACTCATAAATATACGGTTGAATCGTCTATTCTGTGTTGGCCAGTAATTTACTTAGAGGCAAATTCAAATCTGTTTTTGTTTTTACCGTCAGGTTCTCTGTACATCAAATTTAATGAAATTGCTAATAAAACGTCTAGACCAACATACTTTTGCAATAAAGGATTTATTAAATGCCTACTTTCCCATCATACTTAACATCCCCACCCGTAATACTTCTGTATACATATTTTATAATTTCTGGTTGAAAATAAGCATTATTTCAGAGTTCAATTCCGAAAAACAGCCATACATTACAGAAAAATTGCAATTTCTCGACAAAAAAAATGCTAAAAATTAACCAAGAAACGTCAAAAGTTAGCAAAAATTGCTGAAAAAAGTTCTAAAAAGCATTTAGCATGTTTTTCCAAAAAAAATAAGTGCAGAAGCCAAAAAAGAAGCTAGAATTGCACTTAAAGTGCCAAACTGGCAACACTGCTTCGCACCCACACAATACAACTATTCGATGTTCGCTGCCGCTACATCAGTGTGTGTTTTTTTTCGCAGTCTGATAATCTGTGTTTCGCAGTCGGACAAATCTGTGTTCCATATAGGGGACGGTCAATCTTATCATTTAGGGCTATGAAAAATAGATCTTGGCCGATTCTGAGACCTACCCGATATGCACACAAAATTCATACAAATCGGTCCAGCCGTTTCGGAGGAGTTTAACACCAAACAATGTGTGACCGCAGTCGGACAATCTGTGTGATCGCAGTCTGACAAACTGTGTTTGAATGCTTTCACTTTGTGAATTTAGGCCGTAACCGCGCCTATAGATATTAACACATCAAAAAAACACAAGTAATTAAAACACGTTTGTCTTGCATGAACTAGATTTGTATATTGTTCGTGTACCAATGCATACTGATAACCAACGCATAGTTGAAACCTTCTGAAGACAAAACGTGAGAGACAACAAAGAAAGGAGAAAAAACCGAGCAGCAGGTTCAAAACAAATAACGCATTCAATACAAGTAAATATAAAAATCATGTAATTCTTAATTGTTTTTATTAATTATTTATATAAGTAAATGTGGATATATTTAGATAAAATTAATTATAATAAATAAATAAACAAAGAATATTTCGTTTCTAAATATTAGTATATTTGGGAGAAAAGTCGCATATGTTTCCACGTAAGTATATGGATGTTTGGGATGAAGCACGCATATGTTTCCACGTATAAACATACGTGATTGTCAGTAAACATGATACTGTTCGCATTTAAACACAAGTAAGTTTGGGACTTCCAAACATATGAATGTTTAAAGTGTGTTCCAAACATATACATGGTTCCTACAGAATATGTTTTGAGAGAATATGTTACAGAGGCCGTTTTTTCAGCGTGTGGTGAGACCACTTTTCATCATTACTCTTCCTTCTTTTCATCACTACTCTTCTCTATCTTTTACTTATTTATCTCCCAAGCAAATTATTCAAATTTTGGGGGAAACTAAGATTCGTTTACAACAACAGAAACTAGTTTAACGACAAAAAATTTTTATTGGCCGGAAATGTATAAACTTTTGCGGTTAATCATGAGACGAAGTAGCAAACGAAATATTTTTGGGATAAAAGAAATATTTTTGGACCAAACGAGGTCTAAATTTTTTTTAATTTATTTCAAAATTTTAGTCGGCACATTAAATAATGACTCTTGGGATATTTGCTGGCAAAGGCCATGAGTGGATTAATAGAATTCCAGTGCAAGTCATGAAGGTTTAGGGGCATATAAAACTATATACGAATGAATAATGGATAACTTCTTAAGTACGGTTTAGCAGAGATCTTTAATTTTAAAAAGAGCTTTAAATCTTACATGAGAATTTTGTACTTTGTTACCTGACGACTGAATTAATGACTCGTTTGTATGAGAATTCGATTACAAATTTAAATCCTTAGATCGTTTTGAATATTGTATTATGAGCAGTTCCCAAAAATGGTCGGTCACTGTGTTAAAACTCCTCCATTCTTTTTCACATCTTGCAGCCAATCAAGCAGAAAGTTTGTTTAAACTTGAATGTCCGCTAATAAATCCGATAATGGCGTCTATCTTTCACCAGGCATTAAGACCAAAAACCCCAAATGATGACGCCTTCCAATGATGGCAAACAAAACAAAGAAAAATGTATTCCTCAGCTCTCCGCGAATGGCAGAGCAAATGCTAAAAAGAAGATAACACAAAAAAAATAAGCAACATAAATGTTGCAAAAACTTGTTAGAAGTCGCATTAGCCAAGACATACAAGAAGACAGCAAACCAGAAAATTCACTGAAGAGAAACCCCGCTTGGGGGGAGACAATCTGCAAAATCTGCACCGACATAACTTCGCAATAACCCAACCAACCAACCAGCCAGCCAGCCCAGCCGTCTATTTAAGCTTAACCATATGTAGCGGCGACACCACGTACCATACAAGCTCTCTTGTGCAACACGTTCACACATTGCGAATATGTTTCGCCAAATGCTTTCGACTTGATAATGGTGTCGTCGAGGTTACTGCTGTTGTTGTTTTAGTTGTTGTTGCTGTTGAAGTGATAAAATACAAAATATTTAATGAAATTGGAGAATATTTGAGCAGAAATAAAGTTTTAACTGTAGTAAGATTTTATTGTTATTTCAACTAGGATGGTGATTATAATTGTTCACATTAACAATTAAAGAAGCATTGTGTTTGTTCTTCTTCTTGTTTTCTGTTTTCTGTCAAAATATGGTCAGTTGATCATAGTTTAAATGCCCACCTTTGGCTATTTAAACAGCAATTAACTATTAACCTAAAAAATGAATTCAGAGTTTAAATTATGTTTTATCGTTGATCAAAGATGATTTTCCACTCAAAAATTAGGCCTTGGTATTATTGGCATTTTCGGAAATATTTCATCGATATTTCTTATGGATTTATGCTTTTGTAAAGGCTGGTAATGCCTTGGTTCGCACTAAAACATAAATTGTTTGTTTGTTGTCGTTGTCGTTGTCACTCCCTCCAGTCATCAGATGTCGCGACGAAAGCATCTCCTACGTTGAGGAGATTAAATACCTAGGCATAGTTGTTAGAGAGCGACTTAGCTTTGCTGGTCATCCGCCCTATTTTAGGGAGAAACTTTCCGGCGTGATATGTTTAGTGAGGCGTGTCCTCAGGACGGACTGTGGCCTTAGTAGGCGGGCTGTGGGTACCATATATGGTGGGCTCTTTGTGGCTTGCGAGGCCTATGGTGCACCTGTATGGTACGACACAGCCATGACTGTCGTCGGAAGAACTCGCATTTTGTCCTGCCAGCGGTTAATGTTGTTGGCCTGTTTGCCTGTCTGTAGAACCGTCGCAACTGAGGCACTACCGGTGTTATTGGGAGTAGCCCCGCTCGACCTTGAGATCGTCCGTCGGGCGATGCTCTTTAAGGTAAAGAATGGTCTGCCTCTTTTGGAGGTTGATTGGATATCCACAAGTGTTTTTGTGGAGAGTGAGGTTGTGGTCGTTAAGGCGCATCTCGCTGATTGCGTGGTTTCACGCTGGACAACTCGACGGAATGAGACCGATAAAGGGCGGGTGGGTTTATACGTGACCAGACGTTCGTACGTGACAGACCTGACGATACCTTTGGCTTATGTACGGGATTTTTATTTACGGGACATGGCTCGCTCAATGCATTTTTGCATCGGCGATGCCTGACGGAGTCTCCGGACTGTGACTGGGGGACGGGGGTGGAAGACTGGAGGCAAACACTGACGCAGTGTCCTATTTACGACGACATTAGGAATTTAGTTGGTATGGGTATTACTCATACTGGGGTTGGGATTTTAGTAGGGTTTTAGAGGACGATCGAACGTTTGGGCGGTAGGTTCAGTTGGCGCGGGGTGAGTTTAATAGGAGAAGAGCCAGAGTGAGGTAGGGCGAGTTCTCTATTCCTACTGGAAATTCCAAGCCCAACTGAGGTTTATGTTGTTCTGTTGATTATTGCGTGTCTGTGTTGTTTTGCAGCGTTCCTGTTGGCGCGTTTGTTTTGTTTTATTTTTTCTTTTTTTTTGGCGCTGAAGAGGATGTTTTTATTTTGTTTTGATTTTTATTTTTGTTTGATTTGTCATTATTGTCATTGGTGCCACTTGTGAACGATTGCTGCCTTGTTGTTATATTGTCTTGTGTGCTGGTTGTAGAGTAGAAATAGTGGGGTCACCAGTCCCCTAACCGTTTGGGGTTCAACTAGTAGTATTTTCGGCTACGAGGTCTGACCACGAGGTCTGACTCCCCCCTTGTGGGAGTATCGTGCTGGCTGTGGTTTAAAACCAAATCGCGGGTAGAGCATTTTGCTCGATGTGGAGTTGTATTGCAACCGGATGCCGAGACCCATAGATCGGTAGGATTTTAGATAGTCTCCGTTCCTAAACAAGGAAGAAACAATGCCCAAATGCATAGTTTTAAATTGGTACTCGGATGCTTCGGCAGACGGGGGCGCTGGTCGACGCATTGTATTCACCCTGTGTTAAGAGCACTGTGAGATTAGGCCATTGTGGCAGGTACTCGCAATAATCTGCAACACATATCTGTTTGTATCTCTGTTTTTATGGATATTATTTCACTAAAATTTATTTTTTTTCTTTTGAGAAATTGAATGAAAGTTGATGAAATTTGCCATCTCCTCATATATTTAATGGACAAATTTTACTTAAAGTTATTTAAATCCTTCAACAACACAAACAATGGTTCCCCATTGCATCCCATGATGGGATTGGGGAGAGATTCTCACAACCAGTGATCTGTGCGCTTCATAGTTTTGCCCCCCACTGATTAGGACCGAATATGTTCCACCCCAATTCCTGCGACCGACGATGAAACCATAAATTGAGATCTTCTTCCACACATTTGTTTACAGCGCCGATATTCTCTTCTGTTCGCGCTAAATGTTGAACTTAGTACTGGACTTAACACTCATGTTCAAAAATGGGTACATGAATAATTAGATGTTGACTTCTGGAACAGTTTATGGCTAGTGTGAGGTTTTTTCTAAACCAAACCAAATCCTGCCACATTCCGGTGTACTGAAAATATTTGTTTAAATTGTTCTCAAAAGATGGGTATTGAAGAGCTGATTCCGGCACGCAACTTTTTTTTATAAAGTGTGTCTCAGTAAGATTGCACTTTTTAAATTTAGTGCCATTTTCTTCTAGTGCAAGTGGCAACTCTGAAATTAGGCGGCTGTCACATATGTTTATTCCGATTATGTGGCCGTCGGTGGTGCAATGGTTAGTGTGCGCGGCTCTTGTACATGAGATCCTGGGTTCGATCCCTGCTCTGACCACCTTAAATTTCTTTCGACGGCGGTCACCTCGCTTAGTGACGGCGACACTATCGAGTACTTAGCCATGAAAAGGCTTCTCAAAATACCGTTCGGAGCCGGTGTAAAACTGTAGGTCCCAATCAGTGAGTGTAAAACTAGAACACGCACAGCTCACTGGTTTGTGAGAAGCTCTCCCTAATCCCTTCATGGGATGTAACTGGAAACCATTTATTTATTTATTATGTACAAAAAGGAGCGCTCAGGAACTCAAACCAGCAGACCATGGAAAGCGCTGGCAATTCGTTCAATGGGTAATGGAGCAACGTGAAGTCAATGGCAATTTTTCAAAAAAAAAGTCATCTTCTCCGTTGAAGTGAATTTCCATCTGAATTGCTTCAAATATTAAAAAAAAATTTTGAATTTGGGGCTCAGATAATCCTCATGCAATCAATGAAAAACAAATGCACCCACAACGGACAACTCTGATTGGACCTTACTTTTTTAAAGATGACGTCGAAATTGCAGTGACTGTGATCGGCATTCGTCACAAGAACATGATAACGGAGTTCTTGTGGCCTCAACTGGATGGCATGGATCTGATTTATTGCCGCAACTATTTGCAGAACAAATTAAATCAAGAAATTCTGATGTTAACTGGCAACCAAGATCATACGATTTAACGCCGTGCGAATTCTTTCTTTGGCGTTTGTAAATTCTCGGGTTTATGCGAATAAACCAGTGACAATTCCTGAGCTCAAATCGGAGATCTAACGAGTCAAAGATGAGATACATCCACATCTGTGTGAAAAAGTCAAGGAAAATTTCATGAAAAGAGTAATGGCTGGTCATCAGACGCGTGGGGGCCATTTGACGGATATTTTATTCCCCACTTAATTGGAACATATCTTCTTTATAATAGTATACAAAATCACAACTATCTCAAAAAACACGTGTTTTTATTTTAAAATGAAAAAGTGCATTCTTACTATACTAGGATCCATATAGCAACCTACCAGCCATTGAAATTTCGATTGCTTGTGAATTTTTACAAAAAAAAGTATTAGTTTTTGGTCAATATGGGCCTCAATCGACGTGACATGATAAGAAAATGTTTTTTAAAAATTGAAAAATTTTAAATTTTTTTCAGGACGGTTTTTGAAGATTTGATTTTTCCGGAACTTCTCAATGTATTTTGTGAATTTACTTTTAATTATATTTATTTTATATATTTCGTAGAATTTTCATGAAAAATAAAGTAAATTAAAAATTTAATTGAACAATTGGAAAGAAAAAGTACGCTTGATTTAACTTTCAAACTGATGAAGTGAAAAAAATAACGATCAAACTTTTAAATATATATTTGTCTATTTATGATCATCCTGACACGACTCCGGAGTCTCATATAGAGCAAAAATAAAATAATTGTTACGTTAGAGGGCTATAATTACCCTCGTATAACAAAAGTTTTGACGTTCCCGGAATCAGCTCTTCAAGAGGAATCTTTTAAGACAACAACGTTTGAAGTTCCAAAAATTCCGGTTTTCATTACACCCTAACGGACATGTTTATCTATATCTCGTGAAAGAATCTAGCTATTCCAGGGCGGAAAACGAAGGCATTTGCTGGGCTTTATGGAAAGAAGTTCATCTTGTGAATCCACAAGACATAGATGCTTCATTCTATGTTTAGTTTCAAGCTGTAGTCGATGAAGGGTTCGAGTTTCTTACAATCAATGGGCTGTGCTTATTTTACACCTGCTGTGCAATCCCTAGAGAGCTTTATTATGGCTAATTACTCGGACGCCGAAAGAAATAAAGTACTAATAATGTCTGGTGAACTAAAATTGAAAATTGAAAAAAATCAATTGAAATTTAAAAATTTTATTTGAAATTTGAAATACATCAATTGAAATTTGTAAAACTCCAATTGAAATTTGAAATACATCAATTGCAATTTAAAAGCCACCAATTGAAATTTAAAAATCTGATACATACAATCGGTTAATAATTTTTAAATTTCAAGTGACGAATTTGAAATTTCAATTGATGTCTTTTAAACTTCAATTGATGTCTTTTAAATTTCAATTGAAGTTTATCAAATTTCAAATAGAATTTTGAAATTTCAATTGATATTTTTCAAACTTAAAGTGATATCTTTTTAATTTCAATTGCAAATGGTGTAGAAGGAAGCACGGTAACCACTGCAGGACCAAAATGTCCATACTAATCACTTGTTACTGTATAAAAAGTTCATAGTAAATGCTTGTAAGTTCCTAAACATTTTCCGACGTGTAAAATAGTCGCGTTTTTTATAAAGACTAGTTTTGAACTCTGTGACAAGTTCGTTATCAGATGCGCCACTACTGTGTCGGAATTGGTACCAACGGTAGATCATCAAACTTGAATGTGAAATTTAGATATGCGAATCAGTGGTGATTGAAGATCATTAAGTACCAACTCGCACACCTAAAATCAATTAGATCAGTAGATGGATTTTTTCCTCCAATGTCTTATTTTTCTCGTGCATTCTCACCGAGTTGAAGTGCTTTGACGTTACCTAGCAGACCACAGTGTCCGTGGTGACTTTGTCTTTAAAGACAACTTTAAGTAATTGTTTGCATTTATATCTAAAGACAACATTATGGGCGACGATGTCTTGTACGTAAACTTTTTTAACTAGTTTTCTTGTAAATACGTTACACTCATTCACAGTGTCGCTTACTTTGTCCTCAACGACAAGATTATTCACAATGTCGCTTACTTCGTCGTTAACGATTTAAGCGATTGTATGAATATGTCTTTGACGTTTTGTTAGGACTGTCCTCAGTATAAAGACATAATATGGTCGTCCACAATTCTTTGATGAAGTCTTCAAGACACGGCTTATATATATGTTGATGACCAGGCTAATGTCAGTTATGTTTGAAATTCATTTATTAAGTTAAATCAGTCATTTAATAAAGAGCTATTTAAAATATCATTCGGAGCCGGTGTAAAACTGTAGGTCCCAATCAATGAGTGTAAAACTAGAACGTACACTGCTCACTGGAAGTGAAAAGCTCTCCCTAATCCCTTCATGTGATGTGAAGATGCAGTAAGGAAACCTCTTTTGTATTATTTTAAGGTAGCGTGCACGGTATGCCTGGTTTTACCAGCCATAGACCATATTGTAATATGTGCAGAAATATGCTTCTAACTATGTAGGTACCAATATACACCGTATATTTCGCCTCTGTGACTACATTTACACTTATGCAAATCCAGTTTAATTTGATTTTGTTTTTGTTCTTGTTTTCCGCCAACTTTACACAAGTATGGCTGGCGATTTAAGTATATAAAAATACAAAAATCATTACCATAAGATGATACTGCAGAATGTGGTCTATATCGCTAGCTGATGTTATTCAAATGGTAAAAAAATAATAGAAATACCTACCACTCTATCCCAAAACTCACCATACCATATTTTGTAGTATATAAAGTTTAAGCAAATGTTGTCAATTGACTGACTGCTAGTTTTACACTCACTGATTGGAACCTACACCGATTCCGAACGGTGCTTGGAGAAGCTCTTCGTGGCGAAAAACTCGATAGTATTGCCATCTCTAAGCGAGGTGACCGTCGTCAAAAGAAATGTAAGGAGGCCTCAGCAGGGATCGAACCCTCGTTCTCATGTACAAGAACCGTGCATACTTAGCATTGCACCACCGACGGCTATGGAATGTGTCAGGCGTATAGATCACGCTGATCATAGATGAAGGGTTATGTTGACTTTGAGGATAACCGTCTTTTGTGGACTATTGGCGACTTAAGGAACAGTCACAAGAAAAGTGTAACGGTGTCAAATAGCAGGATCTCTGTGGACAGTTCAAGTCGCCACTGCATGACATAACCATCCCATCAAATCGCCTGTGCAGAATACCCATTGTTGTATCAGCTGTCTTGAACGCACTTCTATCCTGTTCGAAGAAGATCGGACCAATGAACGGATTTTCGAAGAAGAACGAACCAATGATGCCATCTGCCTACAATCCTTAACAAACAGGCAATTTTTTCGATCCATTGCCACTTAGTGGGCTTCGTATGCATTTTTATCATCCCAAATTAGCAATCTTGCTTGCTGACGTGGTCCTTTATCCAAATATGGGCTGCATAACTTTGACATAAGAGAGCATTTATGTATGTAACGATTCTACAGGCGTTGGCGACTGACTGGCTGATGATAACGAATCGGATAGAGTATTAACGGTGGCGGAGATCGTTGACAGAAACGGGGCTGATTCGAGGGTGAGTGTGTTACCGTCTTAGACAGTGACGCATCGTCGATGGGTCGTTGCAGTTGTCGTGGTTGATAGCTCTGAGACGATGTCGGGACTTCTTAGATGGCAAGGCTTTAAGGGGCCCTTAGACCTGTGGATAAGTTGCAGCGACTTCAAGTTGACATCAACTTATCCATGGTGTAAGGTGAAGTTGGTAGTTTGTACAAACTAGTTGATGTAAAATCAAAGCCATTTTGATTTTTTAAAGTTGATATCAACTTATCCATCAGTGTAAGGGGAAGTTGCATCAACTTTCATACGCATTTCAATGAGAAACGTTCATGAGGAAACATTATCGGCAAAATGTAAATAAATGAACCAAAAAATAACCAATAAATTACATATTTAAAGAAAATAAAAATAGCGTATTTTCGTAAAATTTGTGATATTTTCGCAGTGCGCTCACCACCTTTCATTTTGATATCTGACAAGAAACTGAAGTTGCCCCAACTAGTTTGAGAGTGTAAGGGCAAAATCGAAGTTGATGTCTAGTTATCGCAGTTGATGTGGACTTGTAGTCGAGCAACTTATCCACAGGTCTAAGGGCCCCTTTAGAGACCGCTAGGGAAACTTTTGTACGCTGGAGTTGGGCAAACAGGTAGGAAGTCTCCGTCTATACTACGGCAGGGAACTTGTGGTTGCAAGCGGGGAACCAAGGTCAAGACCCCACAGGCAGGGAATCTCTGACTTGGACCAGTGGGAATGTAGGCACCAGGGTCGAGACCCTACAGGTAGGGAATCTCTGGCTTAAACCAAGGCAAATAAACGACAACACGGGAACAGGCGGGTAACAAGTTCAAGATCCCACAGGCAGGGAATATCTGGCTTGAACCAACGGGAGAGGTAGGCAACAAGGTCGATACCTAACAGTCAGGAAATCTCTGGCTTGAACCAGGGGAAACAAACGACAACACGGGAACAGGTGGGTACCAAGATCGAAACCCCACAGGCACGGAAACTCTGGCTTGAACTAGCGAGAGGTCGACAAGATAAATATTACTACACTATCTACGTTAGAACTCGGGTGTCTAATATACTACTACAGCTATGTTGGCTCTTCAGCCTCTGCAGACCAAATCGCCTCAAGTACTAATTTGAAACGCCTTTTATAAACTCCGCGCTGGTAGCTGATATTAGTCGCCACAGCTATGATTCTCATGTTTACTATCAGCTGATGGTCAGCTGTCAACAACTTCGTATAGTGGCTTTTGCCCTCCAGATGGCGTTGTTTCACTAACGTTGCCGTTGAATTCAATAGATGGAGGGCTTTATTTCGTCATAAGATGGCGAATGTATAAGTGTGGTGGAAACGACCGGGCGGCTTTCGCCTTCACATACACTATGCAACAAAATTTAAGTTTTTGCTTCGGGAGTGGACGATTCCTGCGCCAAATGATCACACCAGGTGAGTATAGTCAAACCACAAAATTTTTGACTGCTGTGTAGCTACACTTTTTTATGGGCGTGGCAATTTTGATTTTTTTTATCCGATACTGTCCGAGATACATTTAAAAATCAAGTATAAATATTGAATTGCACGAGTTCTTGTGATAACATATCTATAGTGAAATTTGACGGCGATAGTTTTCGTAGAATATTCAAATGATCTTTTCGTCCTTTGTTCAAATAGTACCAAAAATTTACACTAAAATGTACAGCCAGAATCTTCCATGAATTTATTTCTTCTTAAATTCCATTATGGGTCGTCATAGAAAAAAATTCTCTATCTTTATTTCGAGACGTCCTTTTTGACCTTTTTTGAAACAAGGTCAAGAAAACTGCACCAAAATAACCGGCAAAATATCCAACTGTTCTACCAATTTATTGTGGAATAGATAGATTTCGCAGATGGGTAGTCAGCCATTTAAGCACTGGCAAAGAGCTAAGCTGAAGCTCCAAAACAATTTCTGAATTGAAAATTATTTGCAAAGACGTTCACTTTGTTTTGATCCGGTAATACTGATGCTGAAAAAGCTTGTAGATGACTTAACCTTCCGAATCGGTGTAAAATTATGTGTCAAACTAAATCAAAATAGCGCAATCCGAATAAATTCTGAGTATATTAATACAGTACCAATACACACTGCCATTATTCCAATGTATCTCAAAACTTGGTATCATTTGTACCAAAAGAGGAGGTTGCATTGTTAAGAGGAGGTTGCACTTTAAAAAATATATTGTTCACATATTTTATAGAACATTAAATGACAATATTTTATAACAAATTATATTTTTAAACTAGTTTAATTTTGAATTTGCTTGCTTGACCTATTCTTAATTTATCTTTGCATTTGTGACATCTCTATAGATATTGAAACGACTATACCACCTGCTGTTTACAGAAATATAACTTGATTTTTTTTTGTATCTACTACCCATTAAAGAATGCCACCGCCTGTTATGATTGCATATTTAACAAGGTGATAATTTAAAAATAATAATTTGCACATATTGGGCACAAATATTTGAATCTGATGTGGTGAATAAACAAAGGCACACGAAGGGTGTTAGAAAAGTGTGTGCAAAATATTGGATCATTAAAACGTTATGATCTGCATAAACACAAATTATTAACTAATGTTCCTTTTTAAATAAACTTGATTAAGATGTGACATATACAAATATTAAACGTCAGTCATCCGTTTGCCTTTTCTAGTAATATAGTACATAGTCCCGAGGTCCTTAAGATTAATTATACGAATTGCTCTCGAAATCCTCATAGTGTAAACTTTCGAGTCATATATTGTTTGTTTACGTAATAGGTAATAATTTGGAAATGTTTCTTTATTTCGGTGGCGTTTGGTAGTATAGTTAAAAAAATCGAGATTGATAAACTATTCAAATTTAAAACCAATAACAGAACACTTTTTAAAAATTTTTTTATAATTTAAAAAATAAAAGTTTTACAATTTTTAATTTTTAAATTTAAAACAATCAATATTGGAACAAGAGAGGCTAGAAACTTATACTCCTTACCAGCCAAATATTCATCTATGTAGCCTATTAGTTCGCAATCATTGAACTAATTGCTTGAAATTGGGTTGTAGGAACCGTAACTGCGGTTGCCACAACCGAATTGCGCTTGTAACGACTTAATGTATTTCCCACAACTAAAATTAGGCTGAAGCAACCTGTAATAGATTGGAAAAACATCTAATTCGGATGTAATGACATCTAGTAAAGTTGTGACAACCCCAAAATTCGTTATTTTTTCCTGTGGGTACATGCAGTTCTGTTTCTCTTCCAGTACACCGGATATTAATCATAAATCAATGCTACCCCGCTAGTAAACCTCTACCCGCCAATGCCACGTGTATAGGCTTAAGTCTGTAGGATCAGTGAGACAGACCTCTCCCGCTTGTGGAATAAATATCAACTTGGTAAACCTCCACCCTCTATGGAGGTATATGAAGTCTATAGATGTGCTGTATATCTTTATCAGCGAGAGGTGCAATGTATAGACCAAAGTCTGAAGTTCCGCTGGGGATACCATGTCGGGTCCATGTTCCTTGAATTTTGAAGGGTTTGCTGCCTATGGACCTGAACAGGAGAGGAACGGTAAAAAAATCGAATTTTTTTAACTTTTTTGCGATTTTGACCGTGACGTTGAAGATTTTTTGATTTTATATGTTCACAATTTTTATTCTGTATGACAAGAGCTACAATTTTCCCTAAGAGAGTAAATCAAAATTCGGAACTATTTGCAAGATATGAGCCTGACAAAATGATCACTTTTTTTCCAAGAATTACACCGAGGTCTTTGGGGGCCCATAAAAAAAGTCCATAACTTTGGGCAAAACTGGGAGACACGGGTCTTTTTTTCAGTCTTTCATCACGTAGTGGTGTCCGTATATGGTTATATTTCCATTACTTAAAAAATTACACACAGGGAAATTAAAAATTTTCGGGTCAATATTCACTTTTGCGGCTAGCTAAACGCTAGCTAAGCTCTACCTAAACGGTGTTAAGAATCATTCCTAGGATGTTCATGTGTTCTAGAAAGTTGTTTACTGAGATTTATTTAGATACATTTCTGTGGTTGACCGTTTCCTTGAATTTTCAACGGTATGCTACGTATGGACCTGAACAGGGGAGAAGAGGTAAAAAAAATCTAATTTCTAAAATTTTTTTTTTGCGATTTTCACCTTGAAAATTAAGTTATTTTGATTTTATATGTTCTTTATGACAAGAGCTAGAACTTTCCCTCAGAGAGTAAATCAAAATTCCAAACGGTTTCCAAGATATGAGCCGGACAAAATGATCACTTTTTTGCAAAAATTACACCGAGGCCCCAATTCTTTGGGGGCCCATAAAAAAAGTGCATGAGTTTGGGCAAAACTGGGAGACACGGGTCTTGTTTTTTGGTCTTTTATTACGTTATGGTGTCCGTATATGGTTATATTTTTTCGTGTTGCCCTGTGTTATTATATCACCTTAGCTCAATTTTGTAATTTTCACAGTCCATCTTGTCTCTCGACAACTTGGCATTGTTTAACAAGCATGGGCATGATTTTCTTATTTTAGGATTCCAATTTACTTATAGGTGTTTGTTAAAATATGGCAGAAGATTGTGGTGTATTTGTGTCAATTGTTTTATCTCAAAGGAGAGAGAAGCAATTCATCAAAGTGGCCACTTTGGAGTGCATGATCACTTTTTAGAGTGTGTATAGACATTTTAGTTTGTTATAAGTTGGTTTCTTAATCTGCTGCAAAAGTAAATTATTCAACTTTGGGGTATTTTGGAGCATTTGCGATTTTTCAATTTTGCTGTGAAACGTGGACCTAAGTAGCAAACAAAGTATTTCTGGGAACAATATATTTATTCCTTTGCGAATGGCGTTAGACAAAACTTTACAGGGAACAAAATTTCATTAAGATCGGTGGTGGTTTACCGGAGACTCCTTCTTATGAAAGTTATTAGTGGTTGGTGGTTGTACATGAGAACTTGGGTACGTACCCTTCTTTGAACACCTAGCATTTCTTTCGACGACGGTCAGCTCGCTTAGTGATTGCAACACTATCGAGTATACAGCCATGAAAAAGCTTCCCAAAATATCGTTCGGACCAGGTGTAAAACTGAAGGTCCAATCAGTAAGTGTAAAAATTGGAAAGCGCTCAGCTCGCTGGCTGTGAGAAGCTCTCCCCTATCCCTTTACGGGACGTTATGGGAAATCATTAGAATGGGAGTGGCACCTAGTAATCGCCCATTTTAAATGGCAGAGTGATGTTTGGCGAAGTATTGTCCTACACCAAATTCCATAATGATTCCTTGTATTGTGCTGCAGTTTCGGCAACGACTACACATCCACCCATACAACTTTTCCGAGGGAAGTGCCAAAATGGGTGTGGCAAAATAACTCCATATCCGTAGGTGACTAGGTATTTCTTTATTGTCCAAATTCATTGGAATCGTTTGTGACTTACGGAAGTTAGACTGTGGTTAGGCCAGCTATTCTTGGCGGTGTATTGCTCGATCTCTTAATTTAACAGTGAAGGGGTTAATAATTACATGAGTTATCAGGGGACACCCGGTTGGAATGAAGTTCCTTTCGCTATATATTATGTACTAGTTAGGTCCAACACGCCTAAGGCGCCCGTTGAAAAACACGACAATTTAAATGGATCTTTAAGAAAGGATAAACTTTTCTTAAGAAAATATTTTTTTATAGAATGTATCTTTTTAAAGTATACTTTTAGGTCCTTTTTGTAAGAATATGTAATATACTTTCTCGAAAAGGTTTTTTTTTAAAGAGGGGTACTTCTTTTATTAAAAGTTACTGTTTTTTGGCGTAGAATACGTCTTACCTTACGGTATAGGGAGTCATGTCAGATTGTTATTGTTGTAATCTTTATTTCATTGATTATGAGGAAACGGCGAGATAACTTTTTTTAAAAATTTTTTTGTAGGTAAATGAAGATGTTATCTTTCGATTGATATACATTTCATATTGGTTGATATCTTCCTAATATTTAAATTTCTCAAATGAAAATTGTTTAAACACATACACTCAAACATATGTGTGGTGTTTGGTTGAGTGTTTGAGTTTGTAGCGTGAACACAAACTATGCTGCTGTTTCAGTGTGGACACAAACCTTCGGCTGTTGTTTTGATTGATGAAATATTGAAATTTCGTATATTTAATTATGTATTTAAGTGAAACAAAATGTTAAATGTGAATTTGAATTTAACATGGATATATAACTATAAAAAATATATGAAAGAATTAATTCATACATTTTTATGTTAAATGAAAGTGCTGCCAAGTAAGCAAAATAACAATGCTGCTTGCTGTTGTTTGACAGCAGCTGACAGTTGACGTTTAGTAAATTAAAAAATCAAATAAATAAATTCATTTGCTTATGTTATTTATCATTTATTGTTATATATGTTTTCTGTCTTATCGGATGGCGTATTCTACGTTAAACTTAATGGCCGTGTCCCTGACACAGCCTGCAGGGACAGTCCGTGGCCGAAGGCCTCGGACAACTGTCTGCTGTTTTTTTTTTAAGTAAAGGTACTATTTTTAAGAAGAAGTACTTTCTGTAAGAAAAGGGCAGAAAGGATGAATTTTTGTTACCATGAAGTACTTTTTTTAAAAACAGCAACTTTTTAAAGAAGTGGTACTCTTTTTAGGAAAAGGTAATTTTTTTGGAAAATTTACATATTTTTAAAAAGGCTCTTACCTCAAGAAAAGAAAAGAAAGTTTTAAGAAATTTTTGTAAGAAAATGTATTTTTAAGACAATGTATTTTTTTGATGAAAGGGGTTTTATAAGAAATTGGAATTTTTTAGAATTGGTCCTTTTTTTAAGAATTAGGTACACTTTTAAGAGTAGGTACTTATCTCAAGAAAAGTTATTTTGTTTCAAAAGAAAGGTACTTTTTAAAGAAACGGTAGTTTTTTAAGAAAAGGCAATTATTTGTTGTAAGAAAATGTACTTTTTTAAGAAAAGGTACTTATTTAAAAAAAATTATTTTTTTTAGGAAAAGGTACTTTTTATAAAAAAAATTACTTTTTTCTAGGAAAAGGTACTTCTTTAAGATAAATTTTTTTTTTTAGAAAAGGTACTTTGTTTAAGGATATGAATAAGTATTTTTTTTGAGAAAATTTACATTTTTTAAGAAAAGGCACTTATTTAAGAAAAAGTTCCTTTTTAAAACTTCTTTCACGTTGCGTTTTCTAAATTTACTTTTTATTGGGTTCATAACTGCAATATATACTAACTATTAGTTACAGGCTCCACCTAGAAAACTTCCCATTAAACAAGAAATTTCCCAAAATATATTAGTCTAGACGCAAACCAAAGCAAAAGTACAAAATATAATTGATAATATTGGGCTGTAGCATAATTGTGTTAAAAAAAAAAGTTGTTTATTTGATTTCATTTATTTTTAATTTTTTCATTTCATTTCACAAAATAAAAACGAGGATTCACTAGTGACAGGCAATTGTGAGATCAATGCAAATCGTACTTTCCAATGGAACGTCGAATAAAGAAATATGTTAGACAAGATAACAATATCTAATGTGCGATCACTGCACTAGCTTTATAGCAATAACATAAGGAAGTTTGCAATTAAATGAATCTGGAAGTGGCAATTAAAAGTGCAGCAATGGAATGTAATCCAGGGAAGGGTTTTGACAATATTGTTTTCTAAAAGTAACAGTATTTAACTTTGGTCCTTCGATGCGAACAGATCTAAGGCGTGTCTTGCTTTAGGGTGGCTGGGATTTTATTTTACAGATATTTCTGGATAGTCTGTTTGTATTTTTGTTTAATGTTACATTGAAATTTCTGCATTTTATATTTTAAGATTTCACATTAAATATAACAAATATTTATTTCAGATTCACAAAGGAAATCCCTACAAATGTTACTGCACAAGAAATTCAGTTGTAGTTCTATTATGTTTTCATATGATGCTGGATAACTTAATTATTTTTCTTGCTGATACTGCTAAATCACTTGGATTTAACAGCTGCGATTAATTTTGCTGGAAATTGGTGTATTTAGCTTGCAAGAGTGTTTCTAGATTTTTTTTTATTTTTTGTTTAGGTGATACTCATCGTTGTCGTATTTCGCTCAATTGCCAGCAATTGGGGATAATTTCCACAAAAACACACACACACACTCACAGTCACACACCAAATTGAATTCATGCCACTGCAAATAACTGCTGATGATGCATTTCCTTTTCAAAAGCGTGTGATAGCACCAGTTTTATTACACACTGCCATGGAAGGCAGCCAGTCCAGCCAGCAAGCTACTGGATTGCTGATGCCACTGTTGTGCTGCTGCCATTGGCCCACTCGGTGCTCCAAAGCAACCGGCTTTAGCTCCTACATAGTGTCCAATCGAGTATGTATCAACTTAATTGGATGACTGACATTTCATTACGTTTGCGATTTTCTTCGTTTTTTTTTTGCCATTGGGGTGGGTGAGCCCAAACAAAGACCAGGGTTCCAAGATAAGTTTGCGATGTAGTCGCCAGCTTGTGTATTCCGTTTAAGATATACGCTCGTTTATTGATATAATCCCGTGGTTGGTTACTGGTTTTTTTTTTTCGTCTTTCTTATGGGCAAATTGTAAATCTTAGTAGCAAATTGCTCGGTTCGACTTCTATCCCACCCATCCCCTTAATGTCAACCCAAAAGTATTGTGGCTTAGCAATTTGAACAGTTTTTATATTGTCCATTGGCCATTGTCTGTTGCGGCGACAATTCCAATAAACGTAGGATAAATACTTGTGCTCATCACCAGCTTCATCTATGTGCATTTCGAGAGCAGGGATGGAACAAAATTATTTCATGTAAATCAAAAGTACTAATGGTCATTAATAATCAGTACAAATTGAATTTTCTTCGCCAGGTTAATTAACAGTCTTATACGGCATTGACACCGACCAAGATTAGAGCATTGCGTAGGTTAACTCGCGTTAACCCTGAATATTATCATACAATTTTAATCTGTTGAAACTGAAGTTTAATTTTTAGCCTCATTTTAAACTTGTGTACATTTTGATGCAACACTGTTAGTTACCAACAAAATACAACCATAGTAAAAACATACACAAAAAATCAACCGTTTGACAGATGGGAGCTGATCGAAATTTTTCCGACGCGTTGCCGCCGCCAAAACTTTTTTAAAACTCAAGCCGCCGCCTATATAAATGGCTCTTATTGGTTTAAATTGTGAGCAGATTTTATCGACTGGCCCGATTTGACTCACTGATTCAATTTTATTTTTTTTATAATTATACTAGCAAAATCTATAGCCGTCAACTTAATTTGTCTCTGGTGCCGCAGTCTTCGATAATTTCGTCTCGGCGCGGAGTTTGTCTACGCACGTAGTTGCCAACTGAAATTTCAAGTTAACCTCAAATTGGTGTAAACGGCAAAGATTATAGAACAAGTTTCTCGCTAACCTGGCTGCGATAAACGGCCGTGTAAATGCGTTATTACGGTCTTTATGGGAGAATAGTTCTTTCTGAACAGCTTATAGTTCTTTCTGCACACTGAAAAATATGTACACACTTGCAAGCACTGTTTTCGTGAATTGAAGATCTGCTGTTTTTGTTTCTCTATAGTCTGTCATGTTCATGTTTTCAGCAGTTTTCAACAAACAAAGTCACATTTGGGCTACAAATACATATATTAAAACCTATTAATCATTGTGTCCCAAACATGTTATATTGAATAGCAAACACAATGTGTTTGCACAAAAGTTTACTATTTCTGTGACAAGCTACAAACACATTGTATTTCTATCCATTCCGTCGTCCAGGATTTTCCAATACACCATATTATACAGTTGGTTAGCCTTATCCACTGTTGAGGTTCTATCGGTATTGCTTCGAAGAGTTGTGCATTGTCCAGGCTAATTGGCGCTTCCTGTCCACTATCGCTTTTTTGATCCCTTCAAACACTCCGTGAGAGCTTTGGCAGAGCCAAAGTGCTGCTTAATATTCAGGATTTCAATAACAATGTGGAAAAAATTGAACTTTTTCGAAAACTAGAAGGTTCTGACAACGGATTCTGGTAAAGGGGTTTAAAAAAGATTTACGTGTGTCGGTGTTTTACAAGTTTACTTATGTAGGTAATTAAAGGGGGGGTTAATGTTTTCCCCCTCTTGTACATTCTTATGATGAATCGATTTCTCTCATTTTTTATTTATAGATATTATATCTAGGTCTTTCTTTTATTCAATGACTTATAGTGAAATTTTGCGTAGAATATTTTTTCCATAAACACCATCTCCCTTAAATTCAGTTTTTTGAGACATTTTAGCACCAAATCGGAATAAGTAAGAAATTAACCCATAAAAGACATTTTCAGTTTTCATTTACTTCTGGCATTTAGGTTGAGTTTTCAGCTTTGGTGGGTTCAAGGACTTATAGTTGAATTCTACGAGATATATTTTTGTTGTATATTTTAACCCGTTACTCCCCTGTTTTAGGGTTTTTTTACCCTTTTCCTCAAAAGGGGCATACAAGACGCATACATTGAGGAGCTAGAGGGTTAAATAATTCTACAAAAATATTTATATTTAAAATAATTGTGAGGCAGTTGGCATTTGAGAAAAAGGTTCAACAAAAGAAAGCTAACGAATAAATGAATCACTAGCAAGCAAAATTTTCGTTGCACCAACTACAAAATCACCGGATGTACGAAACTGTTAATTGCTGTAATGAAAATTTACTTTAAATGAAAAATACATACATAGTCTCCCATTACATTCCATGAAAGGGCAGAGGAGAGTTTCTTACAATCCTTCAGCTGGCGGCTTTTCAATTTTTGATGCTCACGGAGTGGGACCTACAGTTTAACACTGGTTTCGAACTGGGTTTTTGTGAAGTTTTACGTTGCGGCGATGCATCACTTTTTATGAAACCACTCGGTGAAATGGCGATTTTTTTTTTGCAATTTATGTTCTGTTTCGAGTATGAGAATCTTGTCAGCTTTACCAAATGTAGAAAGTATGTATGTATATATAAACTGAAAACAAATTTAGTATGAAACAGTTTTTTCGTCTGCCAAATGGCAATAAAATAGTACCAAAAGTACAAAGTTTATTTTCTCCACCTAAACAACTATCTACAGCTACTTCACATCTCCTCACCATCACCATACCCATCATCATCACCATCACTATCTTCATCAGTCATTGTGTCGTGTTTTTTTTTTGTTTGTTCGTTTGTTGTGTGAACGGACCGGATCTTTTGTTTGCTCCAAAACGTTCATCCATTCAATGATGGAATAATACTCGACAAACAGTTCCAAAAAGAACGAACTGAGCACGCTGTGGTCAGCATCTTCATTGTTACTTCAATAGGTGTATAAGTTACAAAGCGTTTTCGTGAACAGGGAGGGGAAAGAGTCTCATATACATTGGACATATGTAAGAGTATGTACGATTATTGCTTAGACCTCTAATCCCGATAAATGATAAAAATCTAGAATAGTTGTCACTGGGGTGACCCTTTTCTTTATTTATCACTTCAGCTAACGTCATCTACATAAGAGACAGCTCATTCCTCACTCTTAAAATATATGCGTAATTATGCTAAATGCGAGATCTCCTAAATCGGATGTTACACATCTGCTTGAATATTTGTTAGAATTTCTTTATTCAAAATCAATAATTTGAAGTAATTTGAATAATAACCGTCATAACCTACCATTCCAGAACCTTTGAAAATGCCAAGCAGTTGATTTGAACCTAAACCAAATAGAGTTGTCGTAAGACCTGTTGGAAGTTCGAGCCGTATTTCTATTATTGGCCGGTAATAGGTGTATAAATTATTTTTGTCATTTATTAATTAGCATTGTTGAACAATAAATTGTTCACACAAAAAATTCATTTATAAAATGTCGCAAGAATATTGAGTTATTAGAGCGTTGCCATTCATGTTTCTGGTCCTGGCAATACTAGCGTTGCCAGATGCAAACTGGAACTTCTATTGGAAAGGTTGACATTAGACTTGTTTTGGTTACACCGCTTGCTCAGATTATCACTTATTTTGTAAGGAGAGCTAAGCGATATTAAACGGCACTTGAAGTTACCGCTTCCATTTCAGGTCTAAACGGGCATAAAGTTACCAGTATGAAAAAATCTGAAAAACTGTGTTGGATATCGTTATCCTTAAGCGGATGAATATAAACATTTGCACGAATAACTACAAACCATGCGTTAGAGCAAGACGATTATATGTATTTCCGTATGACAAAGGCAGAAAGTTGACAGTATGAGAAAATCAGAAAAACAGTGTTGGATATCGTCATTGTGAGCCAAAGACAAGGAGAAGAATATACCCATATACAAGAATAACTATAAACCATGCATTAGAGCAGGACGATTATATGTATTATAATAAATTAGCAAGCAAGCGATAATCGCTAGCTTGTAAAAAAACACGCCTATCGTTTAGCATAAACATACACAGAGCGTTTTCACTTACGAGCAACATTTTTTCTGTTTACAGTGTGTTGAAAAATTCATCTCGACCAAAAAATTAAATTAACCCGTTAAAATTTTCGTGCGATGATTTTTTACCAATTTCGTCGTGGATTATCGCGACAAGTGTGTTTCAATCAACTTGTTTTTACCTTTGATAATGAAGCACCATAAAAAACCACTGTAAATCGCTGGTACCAAGAGTTCAGTCTCGGACACTGTTCGCTCCAAGATGAATTTAGTGAAGGTTTTCCAACTTCGGTTGTTTTGTCGGAAACCATCGATGCTGTGCGTGAACTGATAAATCAAGACCGACATGTAACGTATCTTGCGATTGAGGCATCCTTGGGCATTAGTGTGACATGGATCAGTAAGATATTTTATGATCAGTAAGAAAAGAAAAAGTATTATTTTATTTTTAAGAAAAATGTACCTTGGTAGGTTAGTTGTTTGAAAAGGCCGCAACACAGCACATTGTCTAGCACACTTAGGCTAAAGAAGCGCATTGTGATTCCTGCAGTTTCCTCCATAGCAACTATTGACTAGTCGTCTAGCCAATTTGCCCTTTCAATAAATTTGTCTATAAGACCTACAGGAATATCCTGTCGGGCTACGGTGGTAACTAAATGTGTTCCGAATATCCTACTTCTCAGTCCTGCCAGAGCAGGGCAATCCAAGAGAAGGAGTTTCGTCGTTTCCTCGTCCTCTTCCATACATCATCTACAGAGAGTGGAGTTTCTATGTCCCAATCTTAGGGCGTGTTTTCTTACAAGACAATGTCCCGTAAGTGTTCCTATCATTATGGATAACCTGCCTCTTGGCAAGTTAAGTAGTTGCCTAGTCATCTTCCTGTCCACCTGTGGCCAGAGGACTCTGGCTTGTTTGCAAGTTGAAGTAAGTCTCCACTTGTCCTTGAACATATTATCGGCCCACTGCCTGATCTGCAACCGGCAGGTAGAGATTGGCATACTAACACCTTCTTTTGCCGGAAAAACCTGTGCATTAGTGCCCTGTCTAGCTAACGCGTCCGCTACGCAATTGCCTGGGATGTCGCAGTGTCCCGGTACCCAGATGGGCCTGATGTCGAAATTCTCTCTGTGCTGAGTGGCATTCTTTCACCGTCAGGGACGTAGCAAACATGGCTTCCAGGGATTTAATGGCAGCCTGGCTGTCCGTGTAGATACATATTCTCCGGAGGGTTGTGACCCTACTCTTCAGTAGTTCAGCAACCTCCAGTATGGCTGTAACTTCCGTCTGAAATATACTACAGTGATCAGGCAGCTTGAAGGAGATATTTACATTTAGGTCCGGTGAATGGACCCCATATCCTACTTGCTCGTCCAACTTTGATCCACCAGCCAAAAATCTGATACTATTGGTATCCCCTTCCAGTGGCTTTTTCCACGTATTCCTGTTCGGAATGGCAGTCCTTAGATTTGTCGCTGGTAGAAGGTAGGGGAAACAGTAGTCCTTTTTTACGGGAATAGAGTTGATCCGGTGTAGTAATTCAGCGTGTCCGGAATGCCCCGATATCAAAACGCTACAATCTCTGATTCTCACCAGGGATGTAGCGGCTGCCGATTCGGCCATGATATCAGGAGTACAGATGTTCAGGATAGCACTGAGTGCAGTACCTGACGTCGTGCCCATTGCACCACTAACGCTAATCAGTGCTGATGTTTGAATTTTCATCAAGGAAATCAGAATATATTTCTTTTGGAGGGACCTCCACCAAACTACGATGCCATTGAGAAGTATTACTCTGACTATTCCCGTCAAAATCCACATGGTAATTTTAGGAGACAGTCCCCAGCGCTTTCCTATCGCCCCTTTACAACAGTAAAGAGTAACAGACGCCATTTTCACCCTCTCCTTTACATTCGGTTTCCAATACAGTTTTCTGTCGAGAATTATTCCCAGGTACTTGACCTTTTCCGTCAATTATAATTGCACCCCATTAACTGACGGCAGTTCAAATGCGGGTATTTTATATTTCCGAGAGAACAGGATAAGCTCGGTTTTAAGTGGGTTAAGCGATAGTCCGTTGTTAGCGGTCCAGTTCGAAATCAGACTAAGTAGGCCGGTTGTACGAATGCTAAGTAAATTGAGGTTTCTACCCGTACAGATGATAGCAATATCATCGGCATAGGCAAAGACCTGGCATTCGGCCCTGTCCAATTCAAGAAGCAGTTCATTAACAGAAGTTAACCATAATAGTGGAGACAAAACTCCCCACTGCGGTGTCCCCCTGTTAACGGTCCTAGCAATTGTAACACCACCCCATTCAGCTTTGACGGATCTATCCACCAGAAGCTTCCCAATTAGGCCTGCCACTAAGCTGTCGACTTCTAGATTCTGTAACGACCTAAAAATCGCCGAAGGTTGAATATTATTGAAGGCTCCCTCGATGTCCAGGAAGGTCCCTAGAACGAAGACCTTAGTCTCAAGAGAGTTCTCTATTATGCTGACTATAGAGTGGAGAGCCGTCTCAGTTGGCCTGCCCTTGATATAGGCATGCTGGGAACTTGATAGTAGATTCTGTGGAAGATTACTTCGAACGTGGATGTCCAGTAACCTTTCAAATGTCTTAGGAACAAAGGATGATATACTGATTGGTCTAAAGTCCTTTGGTTTGACATGAGAGCATTTGCCAGCTTTCGGGACAAAAACCACTTTGGTTTGCTTCCAACTGCTAGAAATGGCTCCCAGCATATGGCAGCCCCTGAAGATTGCCCCCAACCAACTACAAGATAGGTATAGTGCCTCCTATAGTTGCGCGAGAATTATCCCGTCTGGTCCGGCTGATTTATAGGGCTTAAAGCATCTAATGGCCCATATCAGTTATTTTCTGCTCACAATTGAGCGAACTTTTTCTAAGCTAGGTGAGTTTCCGCTTAGTTCTTCTGGCTTGTGACCAGCATTCCGGGCATCGTTGGAAAAGTGGGTATCCAGGAGAATCCCGAGAGACTCTTCAGACGAATAGGTCCATGTTCCATCGTCTTTCATTAAGAACCCCGCACACGGTGGGTTTTTAGCGAGCACGCATCTTAAGCGTACAGTCTTGTTGGTTCCCTCAATGGATTCACAGAAGTTTCACCAGGATTTCCGTTTGGCCTTCTTGATTTCAACTTTATATAGATTAAGACTAATATTGTAAACGTCCCAATCCCTTTGGTCGCCGCTCTTTTTGGCCTTGTTGAAAACCGCCTAATCTACGATCTTAGATCCTGAAGCTCAGAGTTCCACCAATGAGTTTTTTTTTATCCTTTGCAGCATTATAACCACTGTCTTACAGGACTCATTGAGCGCGTTGCTGCACGCATCAGTAAATTTGCCAACTAGTTCTTCCAGCTCTGGCACATTAGTCGGAATATTCGGTTGGTAACCTAAAACTTTGGCAGTCGGTGGTGCAATGGTTAGTGTGCGCGGCTCTTGTACAGGAGATCGTGGGTTCGATCCCTGCTCCGACCACCGTAATAAAAATTATTTCGACGACGGTCACTTCGCTTAGTGACGGCGACACTATCGAGTACTTAGCCATGAAAAAGCTTCTCAAAATAGCGTTCGGAACCGGTCTAAAACTGTATGTCCCAATCAGCGAGTATGAAACTATAAAGCGCACAGCTCACTGGTTGCGACAAGCGCATGGGATGTAATGGGAAACCATTCATTCATTCAACCTAAGACTTTCCTTAGGCGCCCACGATAGGCGTTCCAGTACGTTTTCCTATAATTTTTAAAAACTTCCTTTTTGAGAGGTTCGATATTTATGTGGAGCTGCAGATATCTATGATCAGAAAATGAGTGACCAGAAAGTACGCTCCAATCGGATACAGTTACATAGTCGTAGCCAAGTAGTAAAGTTTGGTCTAGTACATCCATCCTAAAATGTACCTTTGAGAAAAAGAATTTTGGTAAGAAAAGGGTTTTTTTGAGAAAGTATGTTGTTTAAGAATAGTTTTTTTTACGAAATGGGATTTTTTTTAGAATTGGCCTTTTTTTCAAGAATGTGTTAATTTCTAAGAGTAGGTACTTATCTTAAGAAAACTTATTTTGTTTCACAAAAAACGTACTCTTTAAAGAAAAGCTAGTTTTTAAGTAAAGGCAATTCGTTGTAAGAAAATTTACTTTTTTAAGAAAAGGTACTTATTTAAAAAAAGTACTTTTTTTAAGAAAAGCCACTTTTTGTAAGGAAATTTACTTTTTTTTAAGCAAATGTACCTATTAAAGATAAGGTATTTTTTTTAAGAAAAGGTACTTTGTTTAAGAATATGAATAGGGATTTTTTATACGAAAATTTACTGTTTTTAAGAAAAGGTACTTTATTTATGAAAATTGCATTTTTTAAACTCTTTAAATTTGGCTTTTCTAACATTATTTTTATTGGGTTCAAAACTACAATATATACCAATATGATTAATTTTAATTAATATTATTATAAATTACTCCCGATTTATATTTATAAAACCCCTAATAATACGGGCGATTCAGGAAGTTCCGGACAAATTTCTCCAGAGTATTCCTTGACTAATTTCATGAAGAAAAGTCCATATCCGAAAATGCAAGGGAGCGAAATGACAGCGGGTTGAAAATTTTCGGATTGGCGGTCGGAGGGTAGTATGGCTTGTTGGAAAGGTCTTTAAGAGGCCTTTCAGAATCAATAAAAAGGTAGAAAAAAGTCAAATCGCCGAGATACAGAGCTTTTGGAAAAAAATGGAAAAAAAATTCACATAACCTCAATTTGCTCAGCCAGATGGAAGGCAACTTATGGTTTTTTCCGTTGAAAGATAGCCATGCCTCTTACCTTTCCAAAATGACCTAAACGAAGCCAAGAGGTCTTACCGTTTCAAAGTTATGACCATTTTATTGAAATGCAAAAATTTTTGTTTTTGGAAGCGAAATAACAGCACACATTTATTTGTTTTTCTAAATTAAAAAATTTTAAATTGAAAAATCAAACACATAAGGAAAAAAAAACATTTGATATTAAAGGAAGTTTTCAATGTGGTTCCCATTTTGTACTAAACACAATTGCAGCCGTTTGCGAACCACATCCGCCACGTTTAGTTCACTCATCTTTTCACGAACTTTCACCGCAACTTCCTCAATGCCTGCAAGTAACTGCTGACGATTGTCGCTCTGCACAGAATACACACAATCTTTCATGTAGCACCACAAAAGGAAATCAAGTGGTGTGAGATCTGGAGATCGTGGCTATTGCTCCAGCTCGTCCAATCCAACGTCGAGGGAAATTGGTGTTAAGCCAATCCCGCACAATAAGCCCGTAATGCGCTGGAGCACCATCTTGTTGGTAGAAAACATGATTTCGTACCGCAAGAGGTACTTTCTCTAGGATTTCTGGCATGACTTCTTGCAAAAAAGACAAATAATTGTGCGAATTAATCCAGGGCGGAAGTACTTTTGGCCCAATCAATGTGTTGTCGATGATGCCAGCCCAAACGTTGACGGCATATCGGTGTTGAAATGCTGTTTCTTTCTTGTTGTGGGGATTGTCATGGGCCCATTCGAGCAAATTAGGAAATTAGTTATGCCGTCACTCGTGAATTGCGCTTCGTCGGTCCACACAAAAAAAAAAAAAAATAAATGGTTTCCCATTACATCCCATGAAGGGACTGGGGAGAACTTCTCACAATCACTGAGCTGTGCGCTTTCCAGTTTTCACTCACTGATTGGGACCTACAGTTTTACACCGATTCCGAACGGAAATTTGAGAAGCTTTTTCATGGCTAGATACTCGATAGTGTCGCCGTCACTATGCGAGGTGACCGCCGCCGAAAGAAATTTTAAGGTGGTCAGAGCCGGGTTCGAACCCAGGATCTCGTGTACAAGAGCCGCGCACACTAACCATTGCACCACCGACGGCCACACAATCGAACGTAAAAACATAAATGCGTGTACATCACATTGCAACATCTCATGGCAAAAGTTGACGCGTAGTGGCAAATCGGCCGCCATCTTGTGCTTATCGTTGGGTTCTCGTCTATCGCATCCAAAATTAACTCTTCAACTTCAAAGAACGTACCTCCACGAAATCGGCGGTGCGTCTCACTGAATGTTGTTCGGTTTGGTGGTCGTCGATTAGGAAAACGTAATGCATATTCACGTGCAGCAGCTCTTGCATTACCATCGCAGAATCCATACATGTAATGAATGTCTGCTAATTCTTCGTTTGAATAAGTTGCCATTTTTACTAATTCAAAACACAACGTACTCGAAATTGTTGCTGCAACAGAGATTAGCGTAAACTTTTACTTTTTTGTCGTTATTCACTTTTAAAAAACGGGACAAAAATCACTTGTACTTTTCGCGTTCGTAGACACTTGTTGAATGACAATATTCTATCAATGAATACCTATAAATACTACTTACTTTTTTAGGCACTGATGACTGGACTGGAAAATGGACTGGAAAATAAAATCTTAAACGTGTTAATTTACAAAAACAAATAAATGAGTGCTGTTATTTCGCTTCCAAAAACAAACATTTTTGCATTTCAGTAAAATGGTCATAACTTTGGAACGGTAAGACCTCTGGGCTTCGTTTACGTCATTTTGGAAAGGTAAGAGGTATGGCTATCTTTCAACAAAAAAACACAAGGCCTCTTAAAGACCTTTCCAACAAGCCCAATAACAAAAAACCCAACCACTGGCTCAGAAGTTAGCAACTTTACCCTACTACAATCCGACCACCAATCCGAAAATTTTGAACCCGTTGCCATTTTGCACCCTTGCATTTTCGGACATGGTCCTAGTGGACTTATCTTCATGAAATGAGCCAAGGAATACGCTGGAGAAATTTGTCCGGAACTTCCTGAAACACCCTGTATAATTAATTTTTAATTTTATATAAAAAAAATTACGATTTTATATATTTATAGTAAAAATTTAACTAGTGAACTAGTTCAGACTGTTCCGCTCTTCTGTTTCAGTAGTTCAATTGATTCAGTAGTTGTTTTTTGTATTTCAATTGTGCAGTTATCTCCGCCATTTTCTAGTTCACGCTCTCGTTGTCTCACTCAATTTGCACAAAGGTGCCTAATGTTGCAATCTCTGTGGAATGGACATATTGCCGGCTTCTACACAATAACTACAGCGCAAATCACTAATTTTATTCCAAATTATTTCAGAAACAGAATAGCCCAATCGTTAGTCGATCTTCAACAGAGCGATTTGATATAAACAAATAGCACAGTACCCAAAACACTTTAAAAATCTGCAAACATCAGATTATTTTCACAATTATTCGCTCTGATTGAACTAAAACTACAAGTTAAACTGAAATGAGCTCATATGAACTGTGAAGCTGAAATGGAACAATGAACTACTGAACTAAATGAATGAACTAGTTCATTCTGTTGAGCTGAACTAAAAAGAGCGCTCACTCGAATGAACTAAAATTTCCAACTCTAAAATATATATTTCAAGAAAATACACCCCAAAGAGGCAATGAAATCTGGCCACAAATTTTATCAGTCTACAACGAATAATTATTTTTGGGTTCTCTTGCGCTTATTGGGGCCTTATTTTTAAACGGTTTAAAACCAAAAAATTAAAGCCGTCCCTCCACTAAAATATTTGGGGTCGTGCTTCACAATTTTTTGGGGCCCTTGATCATTGCTTGGGAGGCTATTTAATTTTGAAATTTGGGGCCCACCTTCATAATGAAAACAAACCCTAAATTTGGGGCCCATTTTCATTTTGCAATTGGGGTGTTAGTTCCTGGGGCCCGTCTTCCGGCCGCCTGCTATAACCTACAGGATGTTACAACCTACAGGTTGTGACACGACTGAATTCAGTCGCCACAACCGAAATTCGGTTGAAGCAACTTAGGTTGTAACAACCCCTAGATTTTAATAACCTCTACGTTCTAACAACACGTAGGTTGTAACAACTAACAGGTTGTTACAACATACGGTTTGTTGCAACCTAAGTTGCTTCAACCGAATTTCAGTTGTGGGAACAGAATTCATTTGTGGCCATCTCAATTCGGTTGTGGCAACTGCAATTCGGTGGCAACAGCTGTATTTATGGTTGCTACAACATTTTTTCAAGCAATTAATTCTGCGGGTGTACTGTTTCTAGCCAGCTCCAAGGTCAAAGGATTACGTTTTGACTGGCCACTGCCTATGTTATAGAGATGAGGCTGTACTAAAGAGCAGGGCAAAATACATACATAGAAGATGTAATGTTGAGAAAGAGGTGGATTCCACAGGAATTTTTTTAATGAACTTTTTAGCTGACAAGAGGACGTGTATTACAGGATCCCATTTATTTTGGGGACCTGGGAGAATTATCTGACATTGGCGCTAATCTTGAGCTTCTTGGAGCAAAACTAAGTAGTTCTCTGCTGGAGTAGCACTTAATCTCGTTGGCTTGTGGTATCACAGTGGATTAAAATGTCTACGTGAGTCATTCGCCGACTGCCACAAACACCGGGACAGTTATTTACACCTGTTCACAGGACAGACATCTAGTGCAAAGCCCAAGGCTACCACTCCTCAACACTCACCTCCCCATGTTAGTGTTTGATTGTCTACCTAATTTTCATGAAGGCAAACTTCATTCACAACTTCTCTTCCAGTTGACCTTTGCTGTCAATATATTTAGTTTGTTTACATGTAGACAATAGATTTCTATTTTCATTTTACAAATTAAAAGTAAATTACATTACGTTCTTACAACTCTGCCATGTGCGAACAAACATTTCACCCCAAGTATTTCAATATTTGTCCACAATTTCACTGAGCAACTTTGAACGATGCCGGCCGGAATGAATGACGTACGTCACTTGGCATGAATGAATGCTGCCATGAATGGGTGAATGAATGAATGTTATGCATTTAAAGTTATTGTTTGAAGTGCGAAAATGCATAAACTTGAGACTCTCCAAGTTGTGAAAAACTAAGTAAAACTCTTTTTGCAAAAGGCGTTAATGGATGGACAAACTTAATACAAGTAGTAGTAGTGGCAGCAGTAGTTGTTGCTGCTGCTTTGAACGGGTAACTAAAGTAAAACTTTGTCCTCATTACCCAGAGCGGCTGGCTGGAAAACTGGGGGAAACCTAAACGAAACTAACTATTCGTGTCTCAACTAGGGGCATTTGGACACAGTCCCACATCCCGTTATCCACTCGATGCACTGTATAATTTTGGGCTTAGTCTTGTAGCGACCATCTATCCAAAATGCAAATAGACATAGAGACATAAAACACAACTACACACAAAGAAAGAATTTACCGCAGCATTGTCCTTCTGGGTTCTGTTGCAAACTGTCCACTAAAATGACATCTAACTGTCTTAACCAACTGAGACTGGTGACCGCATCTATGCGAGGCCTGGCTTAAAAGTTATTGAACATTATTTGTAGATTCACACTTATAGTTTTCGAGGATGCTTCTTACTTTTGAACCCCATCCACGTACGTGACTGAGACTATGGCTGTCCGTCTGCCGCAAAGTTTTACGTTGCATTCTGTTTGCATTTTAAGTTTTGAAAGATTAAATTCTTAAAACAACTGACATTGACTGCAAGTCTGTCCTCTCGTAACTCGTATCTCGTTTCTATCTCTGTCATACTGTATACGTGCACAGTATAGCTGACTTCCTCTTGCATTCTTTGTTCTGTCAGTTAAGTTATGCAGAAAGTCATGCTAAATGGAAAATACAAATATTTGACAAATTAAATCAGCAAACTTTAGTTTCATTTCGTTCAGTTTACTTTAAATTGCTCGTAATTACTAGACAGGATGATGGCGATGCTGATGGCGATGCTGATGAAGACAAAAACTAAGACGTTGCCTATGACTACATAGTTGACACCGGGAATTGAAGAAAAGAAAATACAGAAGTCGGTTAAATAATAGAATATGTCAAGTTGACGAAATGCCTGGCGCAACTACTGATGAGGTCTTTCCAGCAGGTCACCGTAGAGAAATTAAACTACGCCAACAATATCGGGTTTTTCAATAAGAGCGCTACAAAAGTTTTTTTTAAATAAAACAAAATCGATTTCAGATACCAATGAAATTCTTTATTCCTGTATGGAACTCGATTTCTTTTGCATGGCCACCACGGGCACGCTTGCAGAAGTCCAGACGATGAACCCAATTTTCGACGGTTTTCAAGCGTAAATCGGCCGGTACTGCTGCAATTTCACGTTCGATATTCGTACGAAATTCATCAATCGTCGCTGGCTTGTTGGCATAGACCATAGACTTGACGTAGTCCCACAGGAAATAATCTAACGGCGTCAAATCGCACGACCGCGGCGGCCAATCTACTGGGCCATTTCGTGAGATAACACGTTCACTAAACTTGGTTTCCAATAAATTGATTGTGGCATTCGATGTGTGGCTTGTGGCGCCGTCCTGTTGGAACAACATGTCCTCCAATTGGGGCCAAAAATATTCGGTTATGATTGAACGGTAGCGATTCGCATTCACAGTACTGTGCCGGTCTTGATCATCACGGAAGAAGTACGGCCCAATGACGCCGCCGGCCCATAAACCGCACCAAACCGTAATTTTTTCGGGATGCAATGATGACTCATGGATTACGTGTGGATTGCTGTCTCACCAATAACGCATATTTTGCGTATTGACGAATCCATTCAGCCAGAAATGAAATTCAGAATTCAGAAATTGGACGTAGCGCTCTTACAGTTGAGGCCACTGACTCCAAATTTCGGTAGTAAATTTTAATAATTTCGACTTGTTGTTGGCTCGTATATCTTTCCATGATGAAATGGCAAACCTTACTGAAGATAAATGTCCCTATCGATTTACTTTTGTAGCGTCTCTGTTGACCAAGTAGGCTGCCACAGAGAAACATAGGGTTTATATGGTAAATTTTCTGGTTTCCTCTGATAAGACTTATTACGAAATTTGCATTTGATTGTCAATTTAAAACTAGGATGATAACACGGGCTCTACAAGGCCCATGTGGGTTAAGTTCTTTAAAAGTACTCTGTCCGCATTTTTGACACGACAATCCCCGTAATTTCTCAATCCAACTGTTAATAAAGCAGCGAGGTCAGAATTGAGTTAGGTAAACCTATAGGGCCTCAGCAGGCCCATTCTATAACTTTTGTCTTATAACTTGTCTTCGTATTTGTACCTGTCGAGCAAAAACGGAGCTGTAATCGTGTTATTGTTCGATCTTTACATTACACTGTGGAACAAATTGAAACTTTTTCAAAAATAACACGATTCAGACAACGGTTTCCGGTAGAGGGGATAAAAAAAATATGCGTATATCGGCGTTTTGAAAGTTTACGTCTGAGTTTTTTTTTAGGGGGGGGGGGGGGGGGGAAGGGAAATTTTCACCCCTTTTCCATAAATTTCTGCTTAAATATTTATAGATGTTAAACTACAGTTTTTTTTCTGTTCGGTGACTTCTAGTGAAATGTAGTCTTGTGGAACATTTTAACGCCAACCCAGAATAAATACGAAATTAACCCATAAATGGGGTTTATGTTTTGACTTATTTTGACATACAAAGCTTTGGTGTGTTCAGAAATTTGTAGTAGGAATTTTGTAGTACATTTTAACCGCCTGCTTTAGGGGGTTTTTAATAACCTTTTCCACAAAAAGAACAAAAAGACACGTAGAGGCTTAAGTATTCCACAAAAATTTTTCTCGTAAATTTTTACATTAAATTGCTGAACTCATCCTATACCTAAAATGTAAGGATAACATGTTTTGAATGTGAATTATGTGCAAAAAGGGAAAATTGTTACCCCCATAAAAAAGCTCAGACGTAAACTATCAAAACGCCGATACACATCTAATTGTTTTTACCCCGTGTACCAGAATTATTTTTGGAACGAAGTTCCTTATCGCACGTTGTGGAATGGGGGCTAAACGAAAAAATATTAAACAAATTGTTTTTAACACTATTATGTTAGAACCCAGTAATATCAATTATATTGGGTACTTTTGATTTGGTTTGTGTCTAGACTAATATATGTTGGCAAATTGTTTTTAACACTATTATGTTACAACCCAGTAATATCAATTATATTGGGTACTTTTGATTTGGTTTGTGTCTAGACTAATATATGTTGGCAAATTCATTGTTTAATGGGGAGTTTTCTAGGTGGAGCCTGGAACCAATATTTAGTATACATTGTAGTTTTGAACACAAAAAAACTAAATTTAGAAAAGCCAAAGTGCAAGACTTGCAAAAAAAGTTTTATTTTTTGTACAATATTTTCATTGGAAATATTTAATTTTATTACAATTCCTTTTAGTACCTTTTATTTGAAAACAATCCTGTCCTTAAAAAACAACTTTAATTAAAAAAAAAGAAAATTTTTTGAAATAAGTACCTAAAGCAATATTTAGCTCACTGAAATATTTGTTTTTGTTTTGGCATAAATAGAGCGACGACAAAAAGTATTGAATAGTATAGACAACTTATTGCACTCTTTTTCCGCTCACATGTAGAGAGTCTGAGTAAAAGAGCATAAACGAGTCTTGTTCTCTTTATGGAATATTTCAATATAAATGCACCATTTTGTCCATGTTATTACATAAAACAACACAAAAAGAATAAATATTTGAAAAAGCATGAATGTTTCACATCAAAATTATGACTGGACCAAGTTATGAAAAAAGAGAGTAATACGTTTTGAATGATTCGCCTGATGTCGCCAGTGCGTTTGAGTCATACAGTTCGTTCCAAGAATTTTCTATACAATTCAATACTCTTTGGCGAAGACGACCTACTTGTTTGTTCGCTGCCGCTATATCAATACCATCATACCTATTTTCAGGCAGAGACTATTGTTGTACAACAACCACGTATGTTATGCTAACACTGTGTGTTCTTTACATGTGTTCACTTTGATAGATTGCCCCACCCGTGCCTTTAGATGTTAACACATCACAAAAATTTTCTTAAAAAAAGTTTACCATTTTACAAAAGTACCTTTTCTTAAAGATCCATTTAAATTATCGTATATTTCAACAAGCGCCCAAGGAGTGGTGGATCTAACTAGTACATAATATATATTGCGAAAGGAACTTTGCTTCAGCCTTGCGCCCCCTGACACCTCATTTGATTTTTTTTCTTTTCGATGTGGTCCGAACTTGTCAAATTCAAATGTATTTGTTTTGTTTATATTTTGTTCCGTTTCATTATATTGCTACACATTGTGTTGAATTTGACAGCGTCGGCGGTTCAAACAATAACAAAATGACTTCTGTTGTTGTCTTCAATTACAGCAACTTCTCCTTCGTCTACTTTACTTCTTCTGTTATGGTCAATAAGGTTACTATTTCTCTGGGTGTAGTTTCATGGCTCTCCTACTACCTAGACCAGATTTTCTCGTGAAACACAAACTATAATGTTCGTCCACCTCTCCTGCATCAGCATAAAGAAGCGTTCCGAAAGGTTATGCTTACAAATTGCTAGGGGTATGCAAATAGGGTAGCATTCCAGTGGAATGTGGAGGTTGTTTTCTGGTCTCCGCGCAGCAGTACACCGTAATGTCCAGGCCAGATATTGAGTTCAGGAATATTGATTCCCGGTACTTGATTACGGCCTGATTGATAGAGAACCCACTGACTGCTAGACAAAAGGGTGCTCAATAAAAATTCAGTTTTCAAATTTTGTGTAATTTTTCTTGTGCAAGTGGCAACTCTGAAATTTGGCAGCTGTCACACATGTTTCTTCCGACTATTAAAAATGCAGCGCTTGACGAAGGAACAACAAAACTTATTACAAATATTTGGAACGTTATGCTGAGACCGCTCGCAAACTTTGAAGAATTTTCAGTCGAGAAAGTGCACCTAATGTGCCAACCATTCAAAGAGTGGTCGAAAAAATTAAAGAAACTGGGCCGGTTATGGACGGTAAGACTCCTGTACGTCATCGTACCGGTCGGTCTCTTGAAAACGTTGCGGCTGTAATTGAGTGTGTCGCCGAAAACCCTAAAACATCAATTCGGCATCGTTCCCAACAACTCCAAATTTGACGAAGCATTACGCAGCGAATTTTGACGAAAGACCTCCACCTTCAAGCGTACAAAATTCAGATTACTTAGGACGTCAAACCAGCAGACCATGGAAAGCGCCGGCAATTCGTTCAATGGCTAGTGGAACATAGTTGAGTCAATGACAATATTTCAAAATAAGTCACCTTCTCCGATGAAGCGCTTTTCCATCTGAATAGCTTCGTGAATACACAAAATTGTCAAATTTGCGGCTTAGAAAATCCTCATATAATCCAAAGGGTGTGAAGATAAATTTATCCGATAAATTTATTTATCGAAGACACAAACCACTTATACAAAATTTCTGAAATCTCATTTTTTGTCAAAAAAACAGAAATCTTGTACAGAAAAAAGAGCCAATAAGCGTTTTTAAGCCATTTATGATGAATAGAGCATATAATTAGCTTTATATAGAAACAAATATTTTTTCTTCCTGTAAAAAACTGACATTGGTTATTGTTTATCTAACCTCGGTCGCTCACGACAAAGGCGAATGAACTTCTAATGTCTAGCCGCCTAACATCGTAGAAGCGCATAAACAGCGCAGCCTATATATCCTGATTCCATTTGAGATCGGAGATAAAGCCTAATTTATGAAGCGACCCATGTCATTGACAGAAATATCGATTTCGAGTGCCAATATTGGACACTCCTGATAAAAGTAAATTTACTAACTATATATTCGAAATTAGCCCCATGGGAGCACATAACATCCCCGTTACAAATATATGCAGATTCCATTTCAGATCGGAGATATAGTCAACTTTATGAAGCGACCCACGTCATTGACAGAAATAATGATTTCGAGTGCCAATATTGAACACTCCTGATAAAAGTGAATGGACTAACTGTTGTAGTTATGTATATATGTCCTAAAACCAAAGCTCAAGCTAAGAAAATACACAGATTTCCAATGTGCATTTGAATTGAACTTTACTTTTCTTCCTTAGTAAAACACCACCTTAACACTTTTGGGTATACTTATCAGTTGTTGATAGTTCAGCAGTCCAAAAAGAAGAGAGCTTCTAACAATTATTACGAGTCGAACAAGCTGTAATTTCAGTTGAGTCTAAATCGAGTTACATTTCAAAAATATCATAAAATAAGTACAACTTCCTTATTTCCGAATACACCTATACCTCGATGTCCTTACACTGTTTAAGTACAAAAATACTTAACATTTCCAAACATAACAAATAGAATATGTAAACAGTTCAACGTTAGTTGAGGTGTAGGTGTAGTCTGCAATTTGGCAACAACAATCGACCGTTGACAAGAACTGGTTATTGAGTACAATCTCAACTCAGTAAATGCATCGACTGGTTGTAGCTGCCTGCACTCAATAGTGTGCACTCAATAATGTGCGTAGAATCATACGAATATTATTATGATGAATTTAGACGACTTCAATACACTCTTGATAAAAAGTATACATACAAATTTAAATTAAATAATTATAAAGTTCAGCATAGTTGCTGAGTCGTTGGAGAAAGGATAATTTCGCCAACACTAACTATATATTCAAAATTAGCCCCATGGGAGCACATAATATCTCCATTACCAATATATGCCGATTCCATTTCAGATTGGAGATATAGTCAACTTTATGAAGCGACCCACGTCATTGACAGAAATAATGATTTCGAGTGCCAATATTGGACACTCCTGATAAAAGTGAATGGACTACCTATATATTCCACATTAGCCCCATGGGAGCACATAATATCCCCATTACCAATATATGCCGATTCCATTTCAGATCGGAGATATAGTCAACTTTATGAAGCGACCCATGTCATTGACAGAAATAATGATTTCGAGTGCCAATATTGGACACTCCTGATAAAAGGATGTGGAATATATAGGTAGTCCATTCACTTTTATCAGGAGTGTTCAATATTGGCACTCGAAATCATTATTTCTGTCAATGACGTGGGTCGCTTCATAAAGTTGACTATATCTCCGATCTGAAATGGAATCGGCTTATATTGGTAATGGGTATATTATGTGCTCCCATGGGTCTAATATCGAATATATAGGTAGTCCATTCATTTTTATCAGGAGTGTACAATATTGGCACTCGAAATCATTATTTCTGTCAATGACGTGGGTCGCTTCATAAAGTTGACTATATCTCCGATCTGAAATGGAATCGGCATATATTGGTAATGGGGATATTATGTGCTTCCATGGGGCTAATTTCGAATCTATGGGTAGTCCATTCACTTTTATCAGGAGTGTTCAATATTGGCACTCGAAATCATTATTTCTGTCAATGACATGGGTCGCTTCATAAAGTTGACTATATCTCCGATCTGAAATGGAATCGGCATATATTGGTAATGGGGATATTATGTCCTCCCATTGGGCTAATTTGGAATATATAGTTAGTCGATTCACTTTTATCAGGAGTGTCCAATATTGGCAGTCGAATTCATTATTTCAGTCAATGACATGGGTCGCTTCATAAAGTTGACTATATCTCCGATCTGAAATGGAGTCGGCATATATTTGTAATGGGGATATTATGTGCTCCCATGGGGCTAATTTTGAATATATAGGTAGTCCATTCACTCTTATCAGGAGTGTTCAAAATTGGCACTCGAAATCATTATTTCTGTCAATGACATGGGTCGCTTCATAAAGTTGACTATATCTCCGATCTGAAATGGAATCGGCATATATTGGTAATGGGGATATTATGTGCTCCCATGGGGCTAATTTGGAATATATAGTTAGTCGATTCACTTTTATCAGGAGTGTCCAATATTGGCAGTCGAATTCATTATTTCTGTCAATGACATGGGTCGCTTCAGAAAGTTGACTGTATCTCCGATCTGAAATGGAATCGGCATATATTTGTAATGTGGCTATTATGTGCTCCCATGGGGCTAATTTCGAATATATAGTTAGTAAATTCACTTTTATCAGGAGTGTCCAATATTGGCACTCGAAATCATTATTTCTGTCAATGACATGGGTCGCTTCATAAAGTTGACTATATCTCCGATCTGAAATGGAATCGGCATATATTGGTAATGGGGATATTATGTGCTCCCATGGGGCTAATGTGGAATATATAGGTAGTCCATTCACTTTTATCAGGAGTGTCCAATATTGGCACTCGAAATCATTATTTCTGTCAATGACATGGGTCGCTTCATAAAGTTGACTATATCTCCGATCTGAAATGGAATCAGCATATATTTGTAATGGGGATATTATGTGCTCCCATGGGGCTAATGTGGAATATATAGGTAGTCCATTCACTTTTATCAGGAGTGTTCAATATTGGCACTCGAAATCATTATTTCTGTCAATGACATGGGTCGCTTCATAAAGTTGACTATATCTCCGATCTGAAATGGAGTCGGCATATATTTGTAATGGGGATATTATGTGCTCCCATGGGGCTAATTTTGAATATATAGGTAGTCCATTCACTCTTATCAGGAGTGTTCAAAATTGGCACTCGAAATCATTATTTCTGTCAATGACATGGGTCGCTTCATAAAGTTGACTATATCTCCGATCTGAAATGGAATCGGCATATATTGGTAATGGGGATATTATGTGCTCCCATGGGGCTAATTTGGAATATATAGTTAGTCGATTCACTTTTATCAGGAGTGTCCAATATTGGCAGTCGAATTCATTATTTCTGTCAATGACATGGGTCGCTTCAGAAAGTTGACTGTATCTCCGATCTGAAATGGAATCGGCATATATTTGTAATGTGGCTATTATGTGCTCCCATGGGGCTAATTTCGAATATATAGTTAGTAAATTCACTTTTATCAGGAGTGTCCAATATTGACACTCGAAATCATTATTTCTGTCAATGACATGGGTCGCTTCATAAAGTTGACTATATCTCCGATCTGAAATGGAATCGGCATATATTGGTAATGGGGATATTATGTGCTCCCATGGGGCTAATTTCGAATATATACGTAGTCCATTCACTTTTATCAGGAGTGTTCAATATTGGCACTCGAAATCATTATTTCTGTCAATGACATGGGTCGCTTCATAAATTAGGCTATGTCTCCGATCTCAAATGGAATCAGGATATATAGGCTGCGCTGTTTATGCGCCTCGCGTTCATTCGCGTTTGTCGTGAGCGACCCAGGTTAGATAAACAATAACCAATGTCAGTTTTTTACAGGAAGAAAAAAATATTTGTTTCTATATAAAGCTAATTATATGCTCTATTCATCATAAATGGCTTAAAAAACGCTTATTGGCTCTTTTTTCTCTACAAGATTTCTCTTTTTTTGACAAAAAATGAGATTTCAGAAATTTTGTATAAGTGGTTTGTGTCTTTGATAAATAAATTTATCGGATAAATTTATCTTCACACCCTTTATAATCCATGAGAAACAATTGCACCTACAACGAGCAACTGGCCGGTACGGATTTTCGTCAGGCGGCATGATTAAGCCTTACTTTTTTGAAGATGATGCCGAAATTGATGTTTTCGGGTTTTCGGCGACACTGTCATTTACAGCAGCAGTGTTTTCAAGCGACCGACCGATACGTTGGCGCACAGGGTCTTACTGTCCATAACCGATCCAGTGTCTTCAAATTGTTTGCCCACTCTTCGAATGTTTGACACATTGGATGCACTTTCTCGACTGAAAATTCTTCGAAGTTTGTTCTCAGCAAAATTTTCCAAAATTCTTTTAATAAGTTTTCACAATTATAACTCGTGGTTCTGTCGTAAATCGCTCCATTTTTAATAATCGGAATAAACATAAGTGACAGCTGACAAATTTCAGAGTTGCCACTTGCACACAAAAATAACACTAAATTTAAAAAGTGTAATCTTACTGAGGCACCCTTTATTTAGTTGGGTGCGTTTAATGGATTAATTAAAATTTTGATCAATCGATATCGTAATTAATCAGTTAATCAAATAATTTAAAATTCTGATTAATCAGAACTATGATTAATCAATTAATCTAAATATTGATTAATCATATTTGAATAATTAATAATTTAAATAATTGTATTCATCATTCAAATAATTCTTACAAAACACACAAATTCATAGTATACAATCTAAAGGAAACAATTGGACATTTTGAGTATTGAAAGTTGTTGAAAAATCAAACTTGCAAAACGTAAAAAACATGAATAACTTAATTATTCAAATTTGTGATTAATCAATTAATAATGAATATTGATTAATCGAAATGCAGATTAATCGCTTAATCGAAAATATCATTGATTGATTAATCCGGATGTCTACGGGTTGAATTTTATGTTTCGGGTTTAAAGAACGAAAACAAATATTAATCATCGAAAATCACTTTATTGTTTTTCAAAATATTCCCCATGAAGATTTATACACTTTTGCATGCGTTTGATCGAATTGTGGAAACACTTTTGCCACTCTGATTGAGGTATCTCCAAAACATGCATTCTGAAAGCAGCAACCGCTTCTTCAGGTGTCGAAAAACTTTGACCTCTCAATTTGTTTTTTACATACGGGAAAAAAAAGAAGTCATTCGGTGCCAAGTCGGGACTATACGGCGGATGATCCCTTAAATCGATGTTTTGGGTGTTCAAAAATGCAGTTGTTTCAGCCGATGTGTAAGAACTCGCATTGTCCGTCTTCTGCGGTTCTGGTTTTCCTGATTTCTTGGAAGACAACTGGCAACCAAATGGTTGTGTACCACTCAGAATTCACTGCTCTGCGTTGTTCTAGTGGTACGGTTGCGTATTGAACACGCAAGGCGCCCGTTGAGAAATACAATAACTTAAATGGATCTTAAAGAAAATATACTTTTCGTATAATGATAAACTTTTATTATAGATTGTATTTCTTTCCTTTTTGTAAGAATATGTATTCTATTTTCCCGAAACGGCCCTTTTTTTAAAGCTAATGCATTTTAAGGAAATGTACTATTTTTAAGAAGAATTACTTTTTGTAAGAAAAAGCCATAAGAGTATGAATTTTTTTTACAAATAAGTACTTTTTTTTAAGAGCAGGTACTTTTTAAAGATGTCGTACTCTTTTTAGGAAAAGGTTATTTTTTTAAGAAAATGTACTCATTTTCAGAAAAGAAAAGAAATGTATTTTTTTTACATTTAAAGAAAGGTACTTTTAAGAAATGTCACTTTTGTAAGATACGGTATTTGTTTAAGAGAAGGTATTTTTTTGAAGAAAAGTTTTTTTTTTAAGAAATTGTCTTTTTAGAATTTGTCTTTTTTTAAAGAATAGATACATTTTAAGACTATGTACTTATCGCAAGAAACCTTATTTTGTTTCACCAAAAAGGTACTCTTTAAACGAAAGGTAGTTTTTTAAGAAATGACAATTTGGTACTTTGGCAAAAAGGTACTTATTTTAGAAAAACTACTTTTTTAAGAAAATGTACTTTTTGTAAAAAAATTTACTTTTTAAGCAAAGTTACCTCTTTAAGATAAGGAATTTTTTTCAAAAAATGTACTTTCTTTAAGAATATGAATAGGTATTTTTCTGAAAAAAATTACATTTTTAAGAAGAGGCACTTAGTTAAGAAAATTTAATTTTTTTAAACTTCTTCCACTTTGGTTTTTCTATATTTACTTTTTGTTTTTGGTCAAAACTACAATATACAGGGTGATTCAGGAAGTTCCGGACAAATTTCTCCAGCGTATTCCTTGGCTCATTTCATGAAAAAAAGTCCACTAGGACCATGTCCGAAAATGCAAGGGTGCAAAATGGCAACGGGTTCAAAATTTTCGGATTGCTGGTCGGAGGGTAGTAGGGTAAAGTTTCTAACTTCTGAGCCAGTGGTCGGATTTTTTTGTTTTTAGCCTAACAGAATCAATAAAAAAAAATGTAGAAAAAAGTCAAATCGCCGAGATACAGAGATTTCGGGAAAAAAATGGAAAATAAATGCACATAACCACAAGTTGCTCAGCCAGATGGCAGATAACTTATGTTTTGTTGAAAGATAGCCTTACCTTTCTTACCTTTCCAAAATGATCTAAACGAAGCCCAGAGGTCTTACCGTTCCAAACTTATGACCATTTTACTGAAATGCAAAAATGTTTGTTATTATTTTTGGAAGCGAAATAACAGCACACAGTTATTTGTTTTTGTAAATTAACACGTTTAAGATTTTATTTTCCAGTCCAGTCATCAGTGCCTAAAAAAGTAAGTAGTATTTATAGGTATTCATTGATAGAATTTTGTCATTCAACAAGTGTCTACGAACGCGAAAAGTACGAGTGATTTTTGTCCGGTTTTTTAAAAGTCAATAATGACAAAAAAGTAAACGTTTACGCTAATCTCTGCTGCAGCAACATTTTCGAGTACGTTGTGTTTTGAATTAGTAAAAATGGCAACTTATTCAAGCGAAGAATTAGCAGACATTCATTACATGTATGGATTCTGCGATGGTAATGCAAGAGCTGCTGCGCGTGAATATTCAGTACGTTTTCCTAAAAATTACGTTTAAAAAAAAAAACATAAGTTACCTGCCATCTGGCTGAGCAAATTGAGGTTATGTGAATTTTTTTCCCATTTTTTTCTAAAGCTCTGTATCTCGGCGATTTTTCTACTTTTTTTTATTGATTCTGAAAGACCTCTTAAAGACCTTTCCAACAAGCCGAAAAACAAAAAAATCCGACCACTGGCTCAGAAGTTAGCAACTTTACCCTACTACCCTCCGACCGATAATCCGAAAATTTTGAACCCGCTGCCATTTCGCACCCTTGCATTTTCGGACATGGTCCTAGTGGACTTTTCTTCATGAAATGAGCCAAGGAATACGCTGCAGAAATTTGTCCGGAACTTCCTGAATCACCCTGTTACAGGCTCCACCTAGAAAACTTCCCATTAAACAATGAAGTTCCCAACATATATTAGTCTAGACACAAATCAAAGCAAAAGTATCCATAATAGTTGATAACACTGGGGTGTAGCATAATAGTGTTAAAAAAAAATTACAGCAGACAGTTGTCCGAGGCCTTCGGCCACGGACTGTCCCTGCAGGCTGTGTCAGAGACACGGCCATTAAGTTTAACGTAGAATACGCCCTCCGATAAGACAGAAAACATATATAACAATAAATTAATTTGCTTATATTATTTATCATTTATTGTTATATATGTTTTCTGTCTTATCGGATGGCGTATTCTACGTTAAACTTAATGGCCGTGTCTCTGACACAGCCTGCAGGGACAGTCCGTGGCGGAAGGCCTCGGACAACTGTCTGCTGTAATTTTTATATTTACCAACGGCATTTGATTCAAGTCCGTTTAAAAAAAAAATATTATGTTCAATTTTTTTAAACTTAATTTAATTTATGTATTTTAATTAATATTTTTATTGAAATAAGTTCTGCGAATGTTGAGAGGGCCGCCCTAATATTAAAAAAGGTTTACCTTATCGAGTCTTCGCATTAGCATTCGAGCGTTGTGTGAAAGCTTTACGCTTTACAATTCAAAATTAATGTTACAACAGCTTTATTGAAGCTTTCGCAAACGTTAGCTTACTGTTTGTTTCACTTTTTACTAGATACATGTTGCCAAGCGACATTAGCTTGCTGTTCGTTTCACTTTTTACTAGATACATGTTCCTAAGCAATGTTGAGCAACCAAAAACACTCAACCAAACACCACACATATGTTTGAGTGTATGTGTTTAAACAATTTTCATTTGAGAAATTAAAATACTAGAAATATATCAACCAATATGAAATGTATATCAAACGAAAGATATCATCTTCATTTAGCTACAAAAAAAATTTTAAAAAAATTCATCTAGCCGTTTCCTCAAATTCAATGAAATAAAGATTACAACAATAAAAACCTGACATGACTCCTCATACCGTAAGGTAAGACGTATTCTACGTCAAAAAGTTGTTTAATATTATTTCATTTAGGCTCCGTCCCGCAACGTGAAAGATGGAATTTCGTTCCAAAAATGTATCGATATTGTGAAGAAATTCATATTTAAAAATTCAAAATTTATATTTAAATATCAAAAAATTTAGAAAAAATATATTTTTTCAATCTAGATTTTTATTTTTTGAATTTCTATTACTATTGTTTTAAGGAATTGAAACAACCTAATACTCGTAAATCACACTGTTCCACAAAATGTCATCGAAACTTAGTGCTAAAGCAGTCAGTCATATATGTATATGAGTATGTATCTTGTAATAATTGTCTATTATCTTGAAGTTTATGACACGACAGTGTGTTCGCCCATCTAATTTGTTTAAACGTGCATAAATTTTTTAACAAAAGTCACTTCACTTAAGAAATTTAAATTGAATTAACTGCAATAACTATTAGTCGTAATGATGTACATACACCCACACATACACACCCATGTATACACATTTGTTTTGTGTAACATACATATGTATACAAATATGGAAATAAATCAAAATTTTTGAAAGTACTTGAATTTGAATTCAGTTGTAATTTGCCCTCTTAACTTGATGATTTCATAACAATAGTTGATTGGATTCGCTCAGCAATAAAACAAAACGGTGACTAACGGTCTCGAACAACCCACGTTGGAACAGGGACCTTACAAAACGGGATTAATATATTTTGCCAACAAGTTCGATCTTTTGCTCTATCTCTCCAGTTGGTAATACCACGTGTACGCATTGATTCGTCAACCTGATCCCTCCAGTGAAGTCATAGTCTTCATATTTTTTGTCTCCCATTGAGTTCGGTTTCGAAAACCCTTCGTGTTGGTTTGTCTACATCTATTCTACTGACAAGAGCTAGCCATCGCAATCGCGTTATTTTGATCCGCTTAACTATGCCAATGTCGGGATATAACTCGTACAGCTCATGGTTCATGCGTCGCTGATACTTACCGTTGTGCACTTAGGGCTATAAATATTTCGGAGTATTTTTCTCTTGAAGGCTCCTACAGATGTTTCGTCTGCTTGCGATACTGCGGTTGTATTTTTTCAACATTTCTTTGCTCCAATCGATACGAGCCTCTTTTTTGAGCATTCGTCAAACTATGTGGGATCCAACGAGAACAAATCTTTCTCACTGCCAAATGAACATGCAATATCTTATTGATGCTTGTCACACTAATGCCCAAGGATGCCTCAATCCCACGGTATGTCACATGTCGATCTTGCCTTATCAGTTCATTCACAGCATCGATGGTTTCCGGCAAAACAACCGAAGTTGGACGACCTTAACGAAATTCATCGTGAAGCGAACGGTGTCCGAGACTGCACTTTTGGTACCAGCGATTTACAGTGTTTTTTTTTATGGTGCTTCATTATCAAAGGTGGAAACAAGTTGATTGAGACACTCTTGTCTCGATAACCCACGCCGAAAATCGTAAAAAATCATCGCACGACAATGTTCACCTATTAATCGCATTTTTTGATTCTGATGAATTTTTCAATACACTGTAAATGCAACAAATAGTGCTCGTATGTGAAAACGATCTATGTCTGTTTATGCTAAAAAAAATGTCAACCTTTCCAACGGAAGTTCCAGTTTGCCGAAATATAAATGGCAACCACGTTCTTGTTTGTTTTTATTGAAAGAAAATAGAATCAGTTCAAATTTCTCCAAACGAGCACGAGCAATTTCATTCATTAGTTTTTTGTGCGTTTGCCGCAAAATAAAGCACAAAAAGTAAATAACAGCAACTTTTGGGTGAAATGAAAGTTCGTTTACTGTCAAGGAAACGATTTTTACAACACAAGTTTTCTTTTGCGAGGAAGTATCAACTTTTGCGGTCAACTATTAAACTTAGTATCAAACGAATTAGTTTCGGGACAAAAGAAATATTTTTGCGACAAACCTCGCACTTGTTTGTTTTTATTGAAGGAAAACAGAATCAGTTCAAATTTCTCCAAACGAGCACGAGCAATTTCATTCATTAGTTTTTTATGCATTTGCCGCAAAATAAAGCAAAAAAAGTAAATAGTGGCAATTTTTTAGGGGAAATGATTGTTCGTTTACTGTCAAAGAAACGATTTTTACAATACAATTTTCTATTGCGAGGAGGTATCAACTTTAGCGGACACCTATAACTCTAAGTAGCAAACGAATTATTTTTGGGACAAAAAAGATATTTTTGGGGGAAAAAAAACCTCGTACTTGTTTGTTTTTATTGAAAGAAAACAGAATCAGCTCAAATTTCCCCAAAAGAGCACTAGTAATACAATTCATTAGTTTTTTATGCGTTTGCCGCAAAATAAAGTAAAAAAAGTAAATAATAGCAATTTTTGGGGGAAACAAATGTTCGTTTTCTGTCAAAGAGACGATTTTTACAAGACAAGTTTTCCTTTGCGAGGAAGTATCAACTTTAGCGGTCAAGCAAAAGAAATTGTTTTTGGGACAAAAGAGATATTTTTGCGACAAACCTCGCACTTGTTTGTTTTTATTGAAGGAAAACACAATCATTTCAAATTTCTCCAAAGGAGCACGAGCAATTTAATTCATTAGCTTTTTATGCGTTTGCCGCAAAATAAAGTACAAAAAGTAAATAATAGCAATTTTTGGGGGAAATTAATGCTCGTTTACTGGCAAAGAATCGTTTTTAAAACACAAGTTTTCTTTTGCGGTCACCTATAAGACTATGTAGCAAACGAATTAGTTTTGGGACAATAGAGATATTTTTGCGACAAATGAGAGCCAAATATTTTTGTTTTATTTTGACGTGCAACCAAATAAAAATCGTCCGCAAATGATATCGATCTGTTATGGTTACAAATATTTGGCGGATAATAGGAACCACTAGAGCATAAACAATTCTTGAATAGAAATCTTATATTGAATTATATTAACGAAGACATAACATTTTTCGAAGACAAATTGCCAAAAATTTTAAAAAATTTTACTTTTTGTCGATATGCACTTAGACACTAATCCATATGTGTTGCTCCGCTGTTAAAACGATATAAATTACCGCAAAAATCGTGAATCTCTCTCTCTGTCTTTTCTTAAAATATTCTCGTCTGCTCTGTTGTTCGTTCATCTTCATATTCATATTCAACATCATCAGCATCAGCAACATCATCATTATCATTATCATCATCCACTCTAATTGAGTATATCCGCTTTAAATATGGCGATTGTCATTTAAAGTCACGAGCACTCGTTGTCGTTGTGCTCTTATTTTTTCTGTTATTTTTTTTTTTTGTTTTTCATGTGGAAACCAACCATGTCTCGACACTACTGATTCCTTCCATGAAGGAGGAGGCGGAGGCACACATAGTCGTATACCCAACTAAACGATATGCACCCCAATCACTCAGAGTCTGTGGTACCCTTCGCAGCCAAGCCATCTGCATAGTGATAGTAGTAGTAGGTATCGTCGCAGCATGTGAGTGAGCGAGTGGTGCACATCATCAGACGCAGAACATTTTCAAAAATGCCAGTAAGAATCCCATCATCTTCATCGTAGCCGTAGTCACAGTCATCATCATCAACAGCATCAGCATCCACTCGCCAAGAACTAAAAACAAAATGGCGTTGCTGTAAATTAAATCAAATACGTAGTTGGAAAATACTGAGACAACTACGAGTACTGATGCCACTGATATGATATGAATGATGATTATTACTTTAATATGCAACATATTTAAAGAACAACACACAAGTGACGCCTATGATGCTCTTTATTAAGTCAATCATGTTGCTCGATGGCTGTTGCAACTAGTAATTGGATAAGGATGCTGGTGATTCCATGATCATTTTATAAATTCACCTTTGTAATAAAACTAAACTCTACTTGAAGTAACTGATCAATTTATGTGGGAAAAATAAAAATTTAAATTTAAAATCGAAGGAAAATCATAATATTGAAATCAATTACAAGGTGAGGTGGCGGCAACCAACTCTCGTAGGAGAAGATAAGATCAGAAGAGAAGCCGCTTGCTACTCTGCAATCTTGACATAATTAACTATGTCATCAGTTTCACTATAGGACAGTGCGTTTATATAAGAGGTCCTCAAACTATTTTACTGGGCCTGCTAGGTGTTGTGTGTTCCGAATATCATACTTCTCAGTCCTGCCAGAGCAGGGCAGCATCTACAGATAGTGGAGTTTCTATGTCTCAATCTTAGGGCGTGTTTTCCTACAAGACAATGTCCCGTAAGTGTTCCTATCATTGTGGATAAACTGCCTCTCGACAAGTTAAGTAGTTGCCTAGTCCTCTTCATGTCCAGCTGTGGCCAGGAGACCCTGGCTTGTTTGCAAGTTGAAGTAAGTCTCCACTTGTCCTTGAACATATTATCGGCCCACTGCCTGATCTGCAAACACTGCCTGATACTTTCACCGTCAGGGACGTAGCAAAAATAGCTTCCAGGGAAACATGGCTTCCCTAGTAGAAGACGCGATTCACTCAAACGCATTTCTTTCCCGCGTCATAACATGATTATTTCATACTTTTTACATACTTGATGTAATTTTATTTGAATATATGTAGTTGGAATTTCTATAGTTAGATACAATAATGTCATCAAAAAACTGCTCGTGTATTGAAATATTCAACGAAGAGAGTAAGAGAGAGAGCAGAGAAACGACGCGCTTCACTCGTTTTCTTTGTTGGCATTCCACTCCATGAGTAAATTTTCTTCTCTACACCGTAGTTACTTTATGGACTGGTTTCATCGAAAATGAGGTAACGTATAAATTTGCTGTGTCTTCAATGTAATTCGGTTGCCGGGAGGCATGGATCTCGGGGAAATCAAGGATATCTTATGTAAAAATTAGACTAGAAAAATATTTTTGTTACAGATCTACCACAAGCACTAATCACCTAGTATCATCAGATTTAGACAATTTCTTCGGGTTAAACAGCACCGAAGAAGACCAAAATGAATTTGCCTGTCAACAGGAAATTATTGACAGTATTTTGGAAACCACGCGCAGCGTTTGACTTCGATTACCTTTAGTTACAAAAGGTTCCAAAGTACCATTCTGGGCATCTAAAATCTTCTCGATATGTTGTTGACAGACAGGCGATGTTCGCGAAACTGTAGATGTCATAGGGTTCCGTAGAATGAGATCTACTGGAGACCTGATGGTGTTCCTTTCGGAACAGTGGAGTCGATCCATCCACCGGCTTGGTGAGAGTAAGGTAGTGGCTCTTGATATTTCCAAGGCCTTTGACAGAGTATGGCACGATGCACTCTTGTCAAATCTCGCTGGTTTTGGTGTCGGTGATAACTTCACTCGATTTATTTCGAGTTTTCTCCGAGATCCCACTATACGAGTTGTTGTAGATTGACCTTCATCCGACGAGCAAAAACTGACTGCAGGTGTACGTACCTCAGGGCTCTGTTCTTTATCTTTCTCCTTCTCTTTTTCTTATTTTCATTGATGATCTCCTGGGTCAGACTGGGAATCCAATCTACTCTTTTGCGGATGACAGTAATCTCTACCATTCTTATGCATTCGACCGTAGTCCAAGTCTTCAATATACTGAAACACTCGGCCGGGATTTGGCGTCCATTGTTGAATGGGGTCGAATGAATAGATTGGACTTTAATGCGGGTAAGACCCAGTGTTGTTCGTGTCGTATAAGCAGATTGCGGATCCAGGTTTGTCGTCATTGTCTACGGGCTGTATAGATATTGATGAATCAGACGCTCTTGACACTCTGGGCATGAAAACACAGTGTGATGTCCGTTGGGCACAGCATGTATTTGAAGTGCATTCATGTGTCTAGGCTTTTTAAAGCGGTGCAAGAAATACTTCATAGGACATCTTTGGTACTCGTCGAAATGTGGGTTGCGTATCGGTTTTCTATCGGAACTTCCACGGTATGTATTCTTCGGATATCCGTCGACTTATGCCAGACCTGAGGAACTCTCATCCGTTTTTATCGAGAGGCCGGTTGAACGCACTACCCACTATGGAGAAAATTCGTTCTTGAGCAGTACAATCCGTATGTGGAATAAACTTCCGGCTAGTGTATGTTCCTCCAATTGTGACATATAAAGATTCAAGGCAAATGTCAAAAGACACTACTCCCTCCCATTTGGATCAAAAAAAACCTATATTCTAACCTACTAATCACTGTGTCTCAAGCATATCATATTGAATGGCAAACCCAATGTGTTTGGACACTAGAATACTATATTTGCATACAGACAACGAAAAGAGCCAGATTTTTCAGCGTGCGTAAGCTTTGTTTTCATGAATTAAAGATCTGCTGCTTGTTTGTTTCTTTGTTGTCTGTCACGTTTTTGTTTTCATCACTTTTCAACAAACAGCCATAGTTGGGTCACAAAAACTTATATTACAACCTTTTAATCATTGTGTCTCCAACATTTAATATTGAATAGTAAACACAATGTGTTTGGACACAAGTATACTATAGTTGCATCGAGATGCAACCACGTTATATT